>VMYD01000212.1:0-1402190 GCA_007663325.1 Eucalyptus pauciflora | reverse complement strand
GCCATCGCGAGATCCCCCTGCCCCCCCTGCTTTCGGCTTTGCCTCTGCTTTCCGGCTTCGCCCCTTCCCCGTGCAAACAACGGTTGGGGAAGAAGACAAAGGCGCGGGCTGGGCCGAGAGGAAGAAACGGGCTGGGCTGCGCAGGGGGAAAAGAAAGAAAAAAGAAAAAGGAGAAGAAAGGGAGGGGCCCAAGCCCATGCGAATTCATCTTCTTCTTCTTTTTTTTTTGTTACAACATTTTGTTTTTTTGTTTTTATTTTTGCTTTTTGTTTTTTTTATAGTTTTTATTTTATTTTATATTTTTTGAAAGATAAAAAAAAGGTGTCAACAGCTGCCCCTCTTTGAATGTAACCTCGAAGAGGTTGCAGTCAAAGACAGAAGACACATGAATTATTTTAGTGATAGAAAGACCCTAGGTGCATATGCATATATTAGGTTAACGAAAAGGACTCATAACTATGGAAACGCGTCTTGTCAATAAGAGGAAGAAAGACCCCATGATACAAAGCTCTCGGGGTCATATGAAGTGAGGAAGACTCCAGGATACAATGCTCTCCGGGTCGTAAGAAGTGCTGAAGACTCCAGGATACAAGGCTCTCCGGGTCGTAAGAAGTGAGGAAGACTCCAGGATACAAGGCTCTCCGGGTCGTAAGAAGTGCTGAAGACTCCAGGATACAAGGCTCTCCGGGTCGTAAGAAGTGAGGAAGACTCCAGGATACAAGGCTCTCCGGGTCGTAAGAAGTGAGGAAGACTCCAGGATACAAGGCTCTCCGGGTCGTAAGAAGTTATGAAGACTCCAGGATACAAGGCTCTCCGGGTCGTAAGAAGTGAGGAAGACTCCAGGATACAAGGCTCTCCGGGTCATAAGAAGTGAGGAAGACTCCAGGATACAAGGCTCTCCGGGTCATAAGAAGGGATAAAGACTAAGGTCTCATCGTGTAAAAACGAGTATTGACCGGGTGGCGAACAAGCGTGGTTTACGGATGAACCCACCAATCCTGGAAAATGACATGATTTAAGGCTAACCATGAACCTTTGGTTTTTAGGGAAGCACCTGTAACCCTTTAGGAAACTGCATGGCTTCACTGATGAATCCTATCAAATTCAACTTGAGCGAATGTCATTAGAGACGTCATCAAGAGACGTATTGGCAATATTGCAGCATTAATTAAACAACATAATCAAGCTGAGTCCGACTGCTTTAGAAAAACACTCAATGTCCATTGGCATCATGTGGCACAAAACTGTCATCTAGTTCGTGGATATATCATTAATCATCAAATTTTCTAGGAGACAAGTTCTCATCAGAATGACTACGACTTGAGAAAAGGCTCATTAAGCATGCCAAACTAGAGCTTCTTAGTTAGAAAGGGTTTCTCACACACTTTTAATAAAATGGCTACTTGATCCCATTCATTCACGTGGAAGATAATTGGTTGTTGAAGGTATCTCACATAACCTATGTCAAAGGCTTCCGGAAACATTCGCAATGAGCACAATCTGATCGATCAAAAAGGTCTTTTGAAAGGACCGCAATATAGGCTCGGTTAGGGCTTACACAAAGGAATTATTGCTTTGAGACCAATAAAGGAATATTTGTCACTATCGTCATCGGGTTTACAAGCCGAGAGCTTGGAATATAAGACAAGATAAAATTACTTCCACTCCTTCAAGCAGTAGCTTCTTTGTGGTATTCTCATTCGCTCAAACCATCCCAATCAGAAGAGACTTTGGGAAAGGGTTGTAATGTTGGTTTGGGAGAGGCTCAAAAGGCTTAAAATTTTCAAGAGGGTTTTAAGAGTCGGTGATCATCATGGCATCGTGACCAGGTCACTTGACCTTTCGAAAGCATCTGGCTTTTGAAACACTGCACATCTCGAAAGTCCCATGGTTAATTATTTCGCACGGGAGCTTTACTCCTTTTTTCTAATTTCCTTTGCACTTGCGGTGATGATGATTTTTTTGATTTTTTTTTTTTCATTCATTTTTTACGCAAGCACTTGGACTTTGAAATATTATTTTTTATAAGATGCAGTCTTTCGGCTCTTTTTTCTTGACGGGCATTGGCCTTGCTTTTACTAGGCACACTGCTTTTTCATGCCCCCTAATTTGTCGAACTTTTTGCTCTTTGAACTTTTGTAGCTCTCATGACTTTCGAGATGCTTTTCACATTTTCTCATGACTGTCAATTGTATTTGGTCAATTCTTATGCCTTGCCCTAATGCAGGGAGATGATCACCACTAGGGGTTTAGAAATGAATACTCAAGCCCAAATTGGTTAAAGCAATGGATATCAGTGTTTGGGTAGAGAAAGAAATGCTCTTCTTCACATTAAGATGAGTTAAGCTTTGATGAGAATTCCTCTGAAGCTACCACCAGAAGATTGATGCAAGTGAAAGTAATAGAATCTTTCTTAATATTTCACTCTACAACATGACCGTAACCTCCTGTGTTGCCCCAATGTAGGGTCGCTCTCGACAAGGGTACTTTGAAGAATCATCTCTCTCTTTTTTTTTTTTTTTTGGCCCAAAAGGTTAGCAAGATATTAGCATGGTGTTTGGAATTGACGAAGGGAACGCCTTTATCATTTCGATCTTTGTGCTCAATGCGAATGAATCATTCGTCCTAAGAGAAGGTCGCTCTTCACTCAACTCTCAAAAGTATTTGAAAGATGTGTTTGGAAATGACTAGTCTTTTCATCCTAAGCACCTCTTGTTTGGCATGATTAACATTTCACCTTTTACCCGAATAGAATCATTTTTAGGAGCCCCCCTTTTCGAGGGTCACTGATATGAATTACGCATAGTAACACCGGAAATAAGTCATACAAATGACGCCATTTTTTTTTATATCGGTTTGTCTCTCATTCAAGAAAAATAAGTATTTAACCATTTGCATAGAGACTTGATGAGTCTTTGAATCGACTTTTCCCTCCGCCATTTCGTCATCGAACGGTAAGATGCCTGAAACACAAACAAACATGCGTGTATGTAACATATGCATGATATCTACAATGTTAGGCATGATGCCATGTGACTCATATTGCGCATGAAGTGGTTCTTCGACCTTGATTTCAATCATGGAAAATATTTCTTGACTGCATCGGTGTTTACAGGTCTAAGCAATTCACTGCCATCCATTTCAACTAAAATCAAAGCGCCACCAGGTAGAATCTTCTTAATGACATACGGCCCCTCGTAGTTCGGGGTGAATTTGCCACGAGGATCTGGTATAATCGGAAGCACTTTCCTCAGCACCAAGTCGTTGACTTCAAAGTGTCTGGGACGCACCCTTCGATTGAAGGCTTTTGCGACTCGTCTCTGATAGCATTGTCCATGACATACAGCTTGCAATCTCTTCTCATCGATCATGTTTAACTGCTCATGCCTCTGTTGCATCCACTCAGTCTCATCAAGCGTAGATTGGGAAAGGACTCTTAGAGAAGGGACTTCAACTTCAACAGGCAAGACTGCCTCCATCCCGTACACAAGTGAGAAAGGAGTTGCCCCCGTGGATGTGCGGATAGAAGTTCGATATGCCATTAGCGCGTATGGAAGCCTATCGTGCCAGTCACGATAATTTTCAGCAGTCTTTGATAAGATTTTCTTTATGTTCTTGTTTGCCGCCTCTACTGCTCCATTCATCTGAGGACGGTACGGTGAAGAGTTCAAATGCTTAATTCGAAATTCACTAAACAAACCATCCACGACTTTGTTGTTCAAGTTAGTGCCATTGTCGGTAATGATCGCCTGCGGCACCCCGTAACGAGCGACAATGTCGCGACGAATGAACTTTGCCACATTCTTGGCAGTAACATTAACATATGAGTTTGCCTCGATCCACTTGGAAAAATAGTCTATTGCCACTAAGATAAATCGATGCCCATTTGAAGCTTTGGGGTTAATGGGCCCAATCACGTCAATTCCCCACATTGAAAAGGGCCAGGGTTGAGACATTTGGTGAAGTTCATTTGGAGGGGCATTTATCCTGTCTCCATAAATTTGGCACTGGTGACATCGTCGTACGTGTTGAATGCAGTCGGACTCCATGGTCAGCCAATAATAACCGAGTCGCATGATTTTTCTCACCAAGAAGTGTCCGTTCATATGGGGGCCACACTCCCCTTCATGTATCTCTTTCATCAAACGGTCGGCTTCTTTAGCGTCGACACACCTTAACAATGTCGAGTCGAATGACCTTTTGTAGATGACATCTCCATTGGCGAAGAATTTCGATGCTAACTTTATTAAATGCTTTCTGTCTGCTGCTTCACTTCCTTCCGGGAATTCACCCTTCTGCAAGTACTTCAAGATGTCGTGATACCAAGGATGTCCGTCCGACTCCTCTTCGACCGTCATGCAATAAGCTGGGCGTCTAAAGATCTCAATCCTCAATGGTTCAATGTCCATGCCCCCAGCTACTTGTAACATTGAGGATAGGGTAGCCAGGGCATCGGCGAATTGATTTTGGGACCTCGGTAAATATTCAAATGATATTTCTTGGAATTCCTTTATCAACTCCCCCAGGAACTCATGATACGGAACCAATTTAGAATCCCGTGTCTGCCATTCACCTTCGGTCTGTAAAATGATAAGAGCCGAATCACCGTAAACCTGCAACTTCTGGATCTTCATATCAATGGCAGCTTGGAGGCCGAGAACGCATGCTTCGTATTCAGCAATGTTATTCGTACAAGGGAACGTCAATTTAGCGGCGACAGGGTAGTGTTGTCCATCTGGGGAGATAAGAACTGCCCCAGTTCCAGACCCGGCTAAGTTAACTGCACCATCGAAGTACATCGTCCATTTGTCGCTTGATACAAGTAAGATTCGCTCTTCCACATCACTATCCTCATCAGATGTTCCAGCCCCCTTGGAACTTTCTGCTAACATGTCTGCTATGGCGCGACCTTTAACGGACTTTTGTCCCAGGCTCTGAACGTCAAACTCTGAAATTAAGATTTGCCATTTGGCCAACTTGCCAACCAATGCCGGCTTCTCTAGGAGATACCTAACGGGATCATTTTCGGTCACCAACAGGATTTGGTGATGAAGTGTGTATTGCCGCAGCCTGTGCAGGACCCAAATCAAGGCCACGCAAGTTCTCTCAACTTCTGTATAGTTCATCTCGGAAACGGTGAACTTTTTGCTCAAGTAGTATACCGCGCATTCTCTCCCATCATTTGGCCTCTTCTGAGCTAACATGGCTCCCAATGATTCATCGTGTATGGTCAAGTACAAAATCAGGGGAATTTTAGGGAGAGGGGGCACTAGGACTGGTGCGTGAGTGAGATAGTGTTTTATCTTCTCGAAGGCGCCCTGACACTCTACATCCCACTCAATCTTTGCATTCTTTTTCAGGAGTTTGAAGAACGGCTTCGCTGTTTCAGACAATTGACAGATGAACCTCGCCACATAATTGAGTCGTCCCATTAGACTGCGGACTTCCCTAGTGGTAGTCGGGGGTCGTAGATCACAGATAGCCTTAACCTTTGACGGATCAATCTCTATGCCCTTACTACTGACCATGAATCCTAATAGCTTCCCAGATTTTGCTCCGAAAACGCATTTTGCGGGGTTGAGACGCAGCTTGAATTTTCGAAGGCGCTCGAACAGTTTCCGCAAGACTTCGACATGGTCCTCACCTCGTCTTGATTTCACGATCATATCATCCACATATACTTCGATCTCCTTATGCATCATGTCATGAAACAACGTGACCATGGCCCTTTGATACGTTGCTCCAGCATTCTTTAGACCGAAAGGCATCACTTTGTAGCAAAAAGTCCCCCAAGGAGTTATGAATGATGTTTTACTCCTATCCTCCTTCTTCATACGGATTTGGTTATATCCAGAAAAGCCATCCATGAAGGAGAATAATTCAAATCCCGCCGTACTGTCAACCAAGACATCGATATGCGGGAGCGGAAAGTTGTCCTTGGGACTTGCTCGATTCAAGTCACGATAGTCAACACACACCTTGATTCGTCCATCCTTCTTCATTACAGGCACGATATTTGCTACCCAATCAGGATAACGAGTCACTTCGATAAAGTCTACTTTCAATAGCTTCATCACTTCCTCTTCAATCCTCTTGGACAACTCTGGTTTAGTTCTCCTGAGTCTTTGCTTCTTGGGTGGCATATTAGGATCTGTCGGCAAAGCATGTTCCACAATTTCGGGGTCCAATCCCGGCATGTCGGCGTATGTCCAGGCGAACACATCTTGATATTCTTTCAGGAAATTAGTCATCTTTTCCGCCCCTGACTCTGAGAGACATGCCCCGATCTTTACTTCCCTGACATTTTCTACATCACCCAGATTTATGGTGACTGTCTGCTCTTCTGTCAACGGCCTTAATTCTTCATGTCGATTCCACTCACGTTCAATCCCCTTATGATCATCATCATCGGTGCCATCAGAACCTGAGGAACTTTCTTCATGCACATCCGAGTCACATGTGTCCTTATTATGATTATGCATAATGTGATGCCTGAGATGCGATGAGATGAGTTAGAGTAATGTCAACAACAAGGGTGATGCATGTCGTTTTGAAAAAGATTTTGAAGTATTTTTTGTAAAAGTTTCAAGAACTCGTCCTCATATCCGCGGATTTCCTTGTCCTTGCAAAATGGTCAAATAAGGGAGCATGTGGAAGCCTAGGCCTCAGCGACCATCATAGGGCTAGTTTGATGTGCTTCCACATGTCCTTAATAAAACATGTGTCTATTTTATTGAACGAGGAAAGATAAGGCCGTATTTTAACACACACCACCCTCGACCAACGGCTCAAGATCGGGGTTGACCATAGTTTACGTTACAAATGACATAAGCATGAAACAAAGAAAGGAAAACTACGAGATCCCGCGCAGGGGAAAAGACATAAAACCAAAGACTAGGCTATACGAGAACTGCCCTACTTTGGAGGGACAGCCACGACTTCAGAGGACTTGGCTTCCTTGCACGCCAGGATGGTGCATATGACGTCCTCCTCAAATAGCTCGGTCACACCATAAACGTCCTCCTCTTCCTCGAATAACATCTTTGGGGGTCCCGGAAACGTCTCTTCTAGCAACGGGGGAAATGGGCCTTGATCGCCCTTGTCCTCCTCTGTTCGGGCAATACGTTCACTCCTATCTCTATAGCCACCTCGGCCTCCTCGGGCATTTCGGCCTCTCTGCCTTCCACGGCCTCCTCGATTGCCACGACCATCTTGCTTACTACGATCTCCTTGCCCCTCAACATATCCTAGGCCTCTCCTCTTCGAGTGTTTGTGAGCTTCAATGGGTTTTCGCACACCTTGACCCTGTGATCCAAGGCCCTCTCCAGGATTATACCCGCTCGCCAGCATAATCTTTCCCGCAGCTATGGCCGGCTTAGACAATTCAGGAGCCTTAATGAAAGACCCTGCAGGCACATGGACCATGGACACTAGCTCGAGGGTTTGAAAGCTGGATTCCTCAGTACACTCGGGCTCCACATAGGGGATGGTTGTCTCGTGATAGATCTTGAAATCAGATTCTCCATGGACCGTGATAATCCTGTTGTCCACCACGAATCGTACCTTCTGATGGAGGCTAGAGGCAACAGCACCCGCTGTGTGGATCCATGGCCTCCCTAGCAGAAAATTGAAGGCGCTTGGTATATCTAACACCTGTAACAGGACTTGGAAAAGTATAGGGCCAATCAACAACTCAAGTTCAATTTCCCCTATCACCTCTTTCTTCATCCCGTCAAAAGCTCGCACAGTCGACTTGCCAGTACGGATTCTCCCAAGATCAATACCAAGACGATGGAGAGTAGCCAACGGGCATATATTGAGCGCCGAACCGTTATCGATTAACGCTCTACAAACAAGAGTACCCTCATGCTTCACTGAGATATGTAACGCTTTGGTATGATTAGGACCATCGGGGGGGAGATCCTCATCAGTAAAGGAAATTTGGTCTTTCAGTAGAACGGCCCCAATGAACTCTTCTAACTGGACTTCATCGATCGACTCCGGTACATGCACCTCATTAAGGACTTTTAGCAAGATGTCCCTATGCTTCTCGGAAGATTTGAATAGTTCCAGGAGGGAGATTTGAGCCGGCAACTTCCGCAGTTGATCCACCACGTTGAACTCACTGGACTTTACTACGGCTAAGAATTGTTTTGCCTCCTCCTCGGTCACAGCCTTCTTTTCTACTCCTTTATCAGGTGCGTAACAGCGACCTGATCGCGTGACAGCATCTACCTCATTTGTTCCATAATCCCAAGGTACAGCTTTGGAATTGAATTTAGGAGGATATTCCAACATTATCACTTCATCTTTCTCCTAGGGTGGCAATTCAATCGTGACCGGCGTTGCGTTCTCTCCCGTGACTTCGATTGCCGACATCTCCTCGACCATAAGGTCAATTACTGTGGGTTCAGCGATTTCCATCTCGACATTCCCGGCGGACTCCTCATCAGATAGTTCAATCACCATCGGGGTTATCATAGCTATCATCCCTTCCTCGTACAAAGCTGGGGTCTTTGAGATACCAGGCATAACCTTTCTCGCCCGAGAAATACAAGTGAAGTTGCAGGAAGCTGAGCAGAATGACGACGGCATTATCATGGACACGACCTTCTCTTCTTCTTCTTCGCGTCGGATTACTCCCATAACCACCATCCTACGGACACGGTGCAGTTTCTCTTCTAGGGTCACATCCTCTTGACCTCCGTAGTATCCTGCTAGCACTAGGGACTCATACAATTCAGAAGCATCTACCACTAGAGGTTGTTGACTCGTCCGCGTGTCCTCAGAAATTGAGTTCACTTCCCCTGCATGATCTGGTAAAGGGTTTTGTTGCACATTAGGCTGAGCCTCCCTGAAAGTCAAGATGTTCTTGTCTAGAAGCTGCTGAACTTTGTATCTCAGCACGTGGCAATTATCTACATCATGCCCCCTTTCTCCCATGTGGTATTCGCAGGTCTCGGTCATATCGAATCCGACGAACCTTGGGGGATTATCCCTAGGTACTTCCTTTGCGACCATCCTCTTTTCGAGAAGCATGGGCAACAACTTTGACAGCGGGCGTGGTAATGGAGAAAATCCCTTTCGAAATGGCCTTTTAGCATTATCATATGCTTGTGACGAGCTGCCTTGAGCCATTATAGGCTTGTGCACAGGTGTGGTGGTCGGCCGAGGGAGAGGTGGCTCTTGCACAAGCGCAACTTCGACCGCAGTCTCCTTATCTTTTCTCGCTATGAATTTCTTCATGCCTCCAGCAGATATTTTTCCTTCCATAATTGCCCATTCGACCCCTTCACCTACCTCAACCAGTTGTGGAAACGTCTGGCAACCTGAGAACACTAACCCTTGGAAGTATTCAGGGGGTAATGTCTTGAGGAATAGTTGCTTCATCTCCTTCTCATTCAAGGCCGGCTTCACTTGTGAGGCCATAGTCCTCCACCTTTGCGCGAAGGCCTTGAATGACTCATTCCTCTTCTTCTCAATGCGAGTCAGCTCCTCCCTCGTGGGGGCGAGCTCAGTATTAAACCGGTATTGCTGCAAGAACTCATTGGTTAAGTCGTCCCAACTGGTGAACTCTTCAATGTCCAGTGCGATGAACCATGTTAGGGCAATGCCTTCCAAACTATCTTGGAATGTGTGTATAAGGAATGGCACGTTGTCAGCATAACGAGCCATTTTCCTCAAGTAATACCTAAGGTGGGTATTGGGGCATCCTGTTCCGTCGTACTTCCTTGTGAATTCCGGCTCTTGGAAATTCTCTGGGAAGTTTGTCTTGGTGTATGGAGATAGCCTGTCAGCTCCTTTCAACTCGTAACCCTGCAAGGCACACAGCCGCTCCTCCATCTTTGCCAGACGTTTTTCACTTTCTTCCCTTAGGCGAGGTGTTGGGTCTTCCTTCGGAGGAGGGTCCAAATTGACGATGATCGGCGTGACGGAGGGAGCCTCTCCGGCAATTTCTTTCCCAGGGAGATCAACAACGTGCGTGCCTCCCGTCGACGGGGGAGCTTGTCCCGATGACGTAGGAGTGGATGTTCCAGTGACAGCTATAGCGGGGGGCTCTTTAAGCTTTTGGCTTATTTCAAGCATCATAGCGGTGAGTTGAGCCAGCTGGTCCTCTATCTTGGCCATGCGCACGTTGGTGTCCTCGTTCTCCATTCTGACTTTTGCACGCGTGCGAATTGGAGATCTCCGCTTGGCCGTGTCGACGATCGGCAGCTGACAATCGATCAGCTAGTACCTGGTGCAAGGGTAGATAAGCATACATAAGTATAAGTAATAATTAGACGGTCGGCCCATGACAATGATCTAATCGCCCCAATTTGTTCATTTCATTGAAAAACAGGTTGTCACATAATACAAGAAAGAAAGAGAGAGAAAACCCCTAAACAACGAAGTTACTTCAAAAACGAAAAGACAATCTCATAACTTCCAGTTTTCCACATAGAAACTCGAGACAAACTCCTTAATATTGCAATGCAAACGAATACGGTCTCGCTACATATTGCGCTTGACTCAATCTAACTAATGAGGACGGCTTTCGCTCGTGGCAGCTCCACTAACTCGGCTTAACTTCAAAGCACGCTCCTCGACTTCCTCGAGCTCCCTTTTGAGGCGCTTGATCTCGGCTCGATGGGTGATCTTCAATGGCACTTCAGGAATCTTCGGGCGGAGGCTCTCTGGGATCTTGTGCCTATGGATGTATTCCTTCGAGGCATAGTAGGTCTTCTCTTGCCCTTCCAATTCTTCTTCGGGCCAGATCAGCTTCCGAGGGTGGCACATATCCCACATCGACTTGACCAACGCGACGGAGTCCTCGTAACCTTGGCATCCGTCAGGGAAGTCTATCCTGAGCGGGTCCTCCTGAATCGCTGGCGGAAGCTGTTGAACCTCTTGAAACTGACGGGTGACTCGTGTCGGGTAATATTCGGTGACTCCAGTGATTCCCAACAGAGGAACAGGTCCAGAAAGCCCACACACGAACCGTGCTTCTTGAACCCGAAGCCACTTGGCATGCCATTGGAAATCCTCAGGTCCAGGGTTAGTCATGAAAACTAGCCACTCAGAATAATGATAATCAGGGGCAAACGTTTTCCTATCTTTGAACTTTAGGATAGGGTGGCTAGAATCGGAAATGTTGCTTATGTTCATTAAGCCGCCGAACCCCTTAATGTGAGAAAAGAACCAAGTTTGCAAGAGTGCAGGAGGAGCGTGGAAAACTTTGTCTTTATTCTCTTTAAAACGAGTAAGGGAGAGAAAAGTTTCAGTCAAGATAGCATTAACAAAGCCTTTTCCCATACATACTTCACGAACTACCCATGCTACGGAAGGATTAATAGCGTTCTTACAATGTGGGAATATCACAAACCCGAAGAAAGCTAGCAGGAAGATCCTATTCTTTTGGAAAGATGGGGCATTTTGAAAAAGCTCATTTAAAAATGAAAACGGGCAGGTTTTGCGATTGGCTTTCAAAACTTTTCTCACGTCCTCTCCTTTAACTTGAATGAATTCAGATAAGGTCGATGCATGCTCGGTTCCTATAGGAGGGCTAACCAACTCAGATACTAAGGGCTTCCCAATGGCAATACCGTATTCTTCCAAGGTTGGAGTGAGTTCGTGATCACCAAATACGAACGTGCAAGTTGCGGGGCACCAGACATGCGCTAATGCTCGCACGACACCACAATGAGTCTCTATTTCCAATAGGGGGAGTAATCGCCCGACATAAGATCGCACCCAGTCACGGCCAGTCAGATCCAGCTTATCCCACCACGTGCGCAGCTCGACTCTCGGGATAGAAATGATGCGAAGCTCAGGTACCCCCATCGTATGCCAACCCAAATGACGACAAACCTAATTTGTCATGGACCAACCAAAAAGAAAGCGAATAAATAAATTGCGCAGGAAAGAATTCGAGAAACTTACATCCATTCATTGGGGTAACAATACTAATGACACAGGCATGCACATGGACGGTGGTTCGATTTCTACTCTAAACGGCTCAAAATGGAGCCATAGGATTACCGGACTGAACCAACAAGATTGTGGTTAGGTCGGGTTATCCCATGACTCCGGCTTCGTCAAAGAACCGACCTGTGTCGCATGGTCGCAGACCAAGGTGGGGATCTTTGACATCAAGAAAGAAATTTCGGGGTTAAGATGGGCGACTCGTACTACATGGTTGTAGTCGGAGTGGTATCCACCTCAACACCATCCTAAGTGATCCTATGCCATCCAGGTCCGACGACGGGTTGTGTGTGCTAGGGTGCAGTGCAATGCAAAAGAAATACAAGCATGACAATTTATAGGCAAACAACACTTCATAAATTCAAAGCATAAACATTCATTCCCAACTCCACACCTGCAAGACAAGGGGTTAACAATCACTCCTCCCCTTATAACTCCCAACTGCAAAACATTTAACACCTAACACGTTAGGGACATACCCAATATCCTCACTGTCAAACAAAAAATATTTTTGAACAAGATTAATTTTGGCCTAAGTCCTCTAAGGTCTAAAACCAAGTCCCCAGCGGAGTCGCCAAGCTGTCGCGACCTACCCTCGGGGGGAGGGAACAGGTTTAGGGGTATTGCCTAAAAGATAGGCTTAAGGCCCATTGATTAGGCGTAGGCTCTCCCAAGCCCATACCCCGCGTGACGTTGGGATATTTTTTAAGAATTTCGCATAAAAGGAGTCGCCACTAGCCTATTGGGGGTCGGCTAGAAACCAAGTGAGGCATGGGAGCGTGCCTCACTTCCTACGTAACCAGAGAATCTAGGTTCGGGGACTTGATTACACTAATTGAGCAATTAGTGCCCTTTCGGTACCTAATCTTGTTCGTTTTAATAAAATGATTTTTTGGCAGACAATTTGAATTGATTTTATACTTTATCCACTAACATGTGAGGTGACCATGCAGGTGCGCAATCATTAAAGTCATAATCATAACTAGCAAGATCCTAATTGCATTAAAAATTAAACACTTGCAATTAAACTTAGATAGATATGCGAATTAAACATGCAATAGTCGAAATAAAAGCAAATAAATATCTAATTACACTAAGAATGCGAAACGTAACAACTCTTAACCAAGCCCCAACATTTTTGGATTTTTCGATTTTTTATTTTTAATTTTTTATTTTTTGTAATTTTTAATAATTTTTAATAATTTTTGGATTTTCGAAATTTTTAATTAATTTAAAAAAAAATTAATTAATTTTTTTTGAATTTTTGAATTTAATTTTTTTTAATGCTTTTAGAGTTTTGAATTTTCAGAAATATTTTTGAATTTTTATTTTTTTTTTCGAATTTTTCGAATTTTTTTTGAAAATTTTTGAATTTTTAATATATTCTTAATATTTAATTCGAAAAAAAAATAAAAAGTAAAACGGATCCGGATCGGGTAAACCCAAATCCGACCCGCGGACCCAATCCGAACCGGATCCGGCATTTTTTTAATTTTTTTTAAATAAATAACGATAATTATAATAATAATAAATTAAAAAAAAAAAAAAGCTGCGCACTCCCCCTGCAAACTCTCCTTCCCGAGGTTTTCTTTTGCTTTGGTTTGACCTTTTTTTTTTACTTTTTCCTTACTTTTCTTTTTCTTTTGGTTTTCTTTTTTTTTATTTTGCTTTGGTCTTCTTCTTCGTGGGTGCCCCTGCACGCCCGAAGCTTTTCCTTCCAAAACCCAGCTTCACCAAAAACTCAGCCAAACAACAATGCATGATTATTTCGCGAGAATCGCATGAAATCGTAACGAAAACCTAAAAAAAAGGCACGGCTCCGCATATATATAACCAAATACGGATCCGAACGAGATAAAACGCAAGTTGTTTCTCAGTTTTCTTTGAGACATTTTGTCAAACACATGGTCTACACTACCAAACCCGAAGGATTTCGGCTCCACGGAACGCCGAACATGCTTCAAGGGTCTTAAAATGAAACGTAGGAGGACACGGGAGCAAAGTGCAAAGGCGACGTGGACCGGAGCTCGCGCGAACCGGTCGGTCGTGAGCTCCGGCCCAACGTTTTCTAGAAACGAGACAACGGTTCAAGAGACCTACCTCGTCCGGTGATGGGCTACGGCGGACGGCGGCGGGCGGGCGGACGGACCTCTGGCGACAACGAGCTACTCCCTCGATCTTCTCTGGTTCGGTCTCTCTCTCGCTTTCTCCCCTCTCTCTTTTCTCTCTCTCTCTCTGTTTTTATTTTTCCCCCCGTTCCTTTCTTTTTTGTCCCTCTTCGATCGTTCCTCGCACGCGTGCTTTCCGTCGACCAATCGCGGCCTCTGACCTCCGGATCACCTGCGCCTGCCATCGCGAGATCCCCCTGCCCCCCCTGCTTTCCGGCTTCGCCTCTGCTTTCCGGCTTCGCCCCTTCCCCGTGTAAACAACGGTTGGGGAAGAAGACAAAGGCGCGGGCTGGGCCGAGAGGAAGAAACGGGCTGGGCTGCGCAGGGGGAAAAGAAAGAAAAAAGAAAAAGGAGAAGAAAGGGAGGGGCCCAAGCCCATGCGAATTCATCTTCTTCTTCTTCTTTTTTTGTTACAACATTTTGTTTTTTTGTTTTTATTTTTGCTTTTTGTTTTTTTTATAGTTTTTATTTTATTTTATATTTTTTGAAAGATAAAAAAAAGGTGTCAACATTAGACATATGTGATGGCTCATCTCTTATCGACATATCATTGGTGTTTCTACCCAGGCCATCGCCAATCTTGTTGCTCGGCATCGGTTAGCTTCTTCTGACAGGAATGAGATTGATGAGGATGCAGGTTCGTATTTTAATTGTGACGGCATTGGAAGAACGATAGCCCAGCTGCAAGCAGTCAAAGGAAAGATCGAGGTACTCGTCCCTGCGGCCTGAATGGTCAGGTTAACGAAGAAAATAATAGGATTCGATCATGAGGGTTGCACATCTGCATGTTAGGCTGAGCTGTTGGGCATTAGATAACGCTGGAATGTAATTTAATGTTAAGTCTCTTATTTCTATTATGAAGAGAGGAAAATTGCTCCTAGCTTTCCAAAAATGTTCAGTCAATCATCATCGTAAGCAAAGCGATAGGCTTGACTATCCCATGGGGCCTGCATTACTTCCTTGTTTGTGGTCTCCATTTGTGACTTCGTGGTATTTGCCCTTTCAATCCGATTGCGTGGTGCGCCACTAGTTCGATTTCGGGAAGATGAAGAAAGCAGGCAGTAGCATGACGCGCCACCATGAGGGTCATTATCTGAAGAATTTACCATGAGGGTCTCACACTTTGTCTCGGAATGTTCAACCGGAACCCCCCAATCCACACGTACAAGTACAAACCCATCATGGGAGCCCCCATTAACGTGTCGGAAATTCGAAAAGCCTCTACTCTTCACATGAGGCAACAGATGCTTGGAATACAAACTCGATTAGAGGTTCGCTTACGGCATGGTCCGACACCTGTCATAAATGGTAGTTCGATCGAGTGGTAGGTCTGGTAGGACAAGACTCTTTAGGAAAAAAGGGAGGCGCGGGAATTTATTCAAAAAATTGGGCGCACGCTTTCCTTCATTTTCCTCGCTGTCCACAGCAAAAAGCGCGGGAGAATTCAAACGGATTAGGGGCCTGAAAAAAGCCTTACCGCCTATAAAATCCCTAATTCCACCACCTTTCTCCGCACGAACATCCCCATTGATTCCCTCCCCCCAGCGATCGGCCCCTCGATTCTCCTCCGGATTTGAAATTTCCCTTTTTCAGCGCGAAAAGCACATGAAGCTTGATGCCTCCGACGGCGAGGCGCGCACGGCAGTGGCTGGAGGACGTCGTCTGGACCTTTGCCGGCGACTGGTCCTAACTTGCGATTTACGCTTCTTTCCAGGAAAATGATCATCTTTTTGGGTTGTGTTGGGAGGGCGAGGACCGTGTTTTGTCGGCCAGGATTTGTCGAGGAGGAAAAGGGAAAGTGTAGGGAATCTCGTTGCCTAATCATCATCCACTAACTTAGAAAAACACAGCACGCCAAGGTTACTTTCGAGAGGTCGCCATATAAACGAACCGATAGCAGAGCCTCTTTTCGAGCGAGGTAGGCGAGGGACGAGCATTGTCCCGATCTTGCGCGTGATTCACGTTCGAGTCGATTTGCTCGACAGCCAAGGAGCTCCAAAGGTACAACCGTATCGCGGCGGGACGCCCGGGCTTCACTAGACCGGTCGAATTTCCCTCATCAACAGCTCATGCATGTCATGGAGTTGGAAGATGGGCGCGGAACTTTCGCATCCGCGGGCGCAATACCCTTTTGGCCCGGCAAGCAGCTTGGGTGGGATCGAGGCAGAGTGATTTTACGCTCTCTCCATGATAACGATTGTTCTTATGTGAACCCGATAAAATTGGACAAAACCGATTTGAAACTAATCAACTCATGAAACATGACATTTATGAAACTATTAAGAATTATTTTAAAAGCTTATATTATTGAAAATAATAAATCATGTTTTCATCTAATGGCTTAAAGTCCCATAAAATCTCCCATGTTGTCGGAGTTAGAGCTATTAAGTTTAAATCTTTCTAGACCATTGATCCGGTTCAATTCCTTTAACAACTTTTCTGTTTGGTTTGGTGCCGAGATATTTACCAAGCTTTGGACTCGAGGAGCATTTTTGGAATTTGAGGCATCGCTTGTGATAAGGATGAAGTAAATAAGATTAAGGCAAGTTTGAGACTGAGACTAAGGCAAGTTGGAACCCTTCTGTTGAGCACAAATGTCAAATCCAATCTGACTTCTAAAACGGAAGCGAGCACATGTGAGAGGACCCCTTTTGGGAAGTAAATAAGACTGAAATGGTTGTTTCAAAAGAGAGGACGACCTTGTTGCGTTCTCATTGGACGGTCAAAAATCAAATTGAGTTAATTTATCAATTTCCTAAGTTTCTAGGAACCATCGTTTGGACCATTTTTACTATTCATCGCATCATCCGTGGCCTAAAGTTTAGTGCAAATTCATCCCCTTCTCTCTCCTTTTTCCCCCCTTTCCCTTTCCTTGATTTAGGAATTTTTTTATATTATCCTTGAATGTTGACTCAATATGCAATGCACTTCATGAACTTCTAATTCATTCATTGTGGTTCCTAGGCTTCTATGACGTATTTGATTTAATTCATAAATTATGTGAAAATGTTTAATATTGTCTCTGATTTTAAATTAATGGAAGCACAACATAGAACATTTTTCATATAATTTGGAGGCCCAATTTAATACATATAAAAAATTCAAGGCTTACATCGCACATTAGGACTATTAGAGTTATTATCCAAAGAATTTATCACACGAGTCGCAAAAGTACAAACCCGTCATAGGAGGCCCCCCCGTTGATGTGTCAACAAATGTAAAAGCCTCTTATCTTCACACGTGTTGACAAATGCTTGGAAAACAAACCCAATCAAAGGTTCGCTCATGGCATGGTCCGACCTCTTTCGAGGCAATTCGATTAAGCAGTTGACCTCATAGTCCACATAAGACTTTTTAGGAAAATGGGGGCACGGGAATTTAGGAATAAAAAATTCGACTTTCTTTCGTTTGTTTCCCTTGCTATCCACGGCAAAAAGCTCACGATGACCGGATCATAATCAATTTCATCTTTTGAAATCGATAAAATAACAAATAAAAACAAACGCTCGAAAAGGGCATAATAATAATAATAATAATAGCAACGTCGCGAGTGGGAAATCGCGCGACTGTTTGCGGGTCGAGAATCCGATCCAGGAGCCCGACCCGATGTCGGCGCTCACGTCCCACACATTTGGAGTTCCGAAATTGACGCCATCACGAGCTCCTCCCTCGAAAAATATCTTTTCTCTCGAGAAGTAGCAAATATTCAAACGCGAAAAGTCACCGCCACTCTCACTGTACAGTGTACGAATCCACCTCAACCAGCTTCACCTCCTCCTCTACTGCGTCGCTCCCCTGCCCCTCTCTCTTCTTTCTCTTCTCTTTCCCTCTCTCCCCCCTATTCCCCCCTTCGATGATTCTCTCAAATCGAGCCTGATCCTTACAGATCACGTGAATCGATTTGCTGAACGAGAAGCGTTTTTTCTCATCGTCATCTTCTTCGGTGCAGTTCGTCTCGAGCTGTAAGGAGGTAAGGTTTTCGAACCAAAAGAGTAACGTTTTCTCATCGTCATCTTCCTTGATTTTGTGGATCAGATTCGCCATAAAGTAGTGTTTTCTCAGCGTTATCTTCTTCGTCACGGCTCGTCTCGAACTGTAAGGAGGCAAGGTTCGGAAGTAGCTGGGGAAATGGAGCGCCTTTCGGACGATCTGCTCAACAAGATACTCGTCAGACTCCCGGAAAGTTCGCTGATCGGGTCAAGGGGCGTGTCCAAACGGTGGCGTCGCTTGATAGACGAAACTTTCTGCAGGAAGTCGCACCTCTACCTCTTCCCCATGAATTCCTCGACGATCTACCTTATCGATCCGCACCGCCGGTGGTAGTAATTGAGAAGCCTCTCGGTTGGGAACGGATCGTGTTGCTAGGGTCTTGCCTTCAAGTATTTTGCATTTATAATGAGGACGACGGCCAGGTTGCTATATGGAATCCGTCCACTCAATGGTGTAAGCTCTTGCCACCTGCAGATGTTGAGATAGCCCATAGATTGGGTCCCCCTGCTTGCGTTTATGGATTTGGGTATGATGATTTGAGTGATGAGTACGTGTTGTTGAGGCTGGTTCAGAGCATGGAATTTCGAGTTGCAGTCAGCATCTATAGATCAAAAGATAACGTGTGGAGGCAACTCCAGATACCGTCATACTCTCTGGTTCATCAGCGCACAATGGGGGTTTTCCTGCATGGCTGTCTGCACTGGATAATGGGATGCGGGCACAATTCGGCAAAAGTACTGGTGCCTTTTAATATTTATACTGAAAACTTTGGAGAGGTACAAGAGCTTGAAAACTTTGGAGAGGTACAACAGCTTGAAAACTTTGGAGAGGTACAACAGCTTGAAAACTTTGGAGAGGATAGTCTTTCATTTCATTTGGCCGTCGTGGGAGGGTGTCTTTGCCTTATTAATTATTATAAGGAACAGGAACGGGGTGTCAGTGCGTGGATTATGACAGAATATGGACGGAGAGAATCATGCCGTAGCTTGTTCTGTATACCTTACTACTCGATACCTGAGTACTTCGTGGGTCGGGTACTTCTCCAGCCATTGACTTACATCCAGACTGACATCCCGAACCATCGTAAAGTTTTGCTACTGCTGGACAATAAGACTCTCGCTTGGTACGATTCACGGACCAATGACTTCGATCTGGTCCATAGAAACGGTCTGCCAAGCTTCTTCGAAGCAGCAACTTATTTCATCAGGGATTCAAACGTCGAGCTGCCCGCCAGCCTCTACCTCTTCGGTATGGATCCCCTGAGACTCTACTGCATCACATCCCTGAATAACGTGATAGAGAGAGAGTACCCTTACGGGTGGCAACAAGTCCGGTTGCTAGGGTCTTGCCATAATTTTTTTTGCATTTCCAATTGGGCCGAAAGCGAAGTTGCTATGTGGGATCCGAGGAATATGAGTATTTGGCGTTTGCCACCTGCAGATGCTGAGATATACCATGGATTGGGTGTCTCTGGTGAGATACCCCATCTATTGAATCCCTCTGCTTGCGTATATGGATTTGGGTATGACGAAAAGAATAATGAGTATGTGTTGTTGAGGTTGGTTCAGCCCTTTAAAAAGACATTTGTATCTGAAGCTAGCATCTATAGATCTCAAGCTAACACGTGGAGGCAACTCCAGGGGATACTGTCATACTCTCTGGTTAATCCGCAAACCATGGGGGTTTTCCTGCACGGCCGTCTGTACTGGATAATGAGCCGCGACCCAACGCAGAATTTGGCAAAAGTGCTGGTGGCTTTTGATATACATGATGAGGAATATGCGGAGGTGCACATGCCTGTTCCTATAGACAATACGCTTGGAATGGGTTTGGCCGTCCTGGAAGGGCGGTGGCTTTGCCTTATAATTTATGGTGAGCAAATGGGTGTTGATGGGTGGATTATGAAGGAATATGGGTTGAACGGATCATGGTATAGGTTGTTCTCGATACCTAACCACCTGACGAATGGGAGACGTGTCCAGCCATTGGCTTACTCCCTGAGTTGGCTTCGAGTTTTGGTAAAAATGGACCGTGAGACTCTCATTTGGTACAATTATTATAAAGGTGACATCGAGCCGTTCCGTGTAACCGGCATGCCAAGGTCCTTTAATGAAGCAACTTGTTTGCAATTCTGAACGAACCACCAAAATGAGGGGTAAGTACTTCGTGAAAAGTAGCTAGTTCTTTCGTGTTGGGCTGTTTCAGATTCTTTGTAGATAGACCTTTTGATAACCTGGTTAGTGTAGTGGATTTTGCTTGAACTGCTTCTTCCCTCTTGCATGTAGTGGATTTTGCTTGAACTGCTTCTTCCCTCTTGCATGTTTTTGAAAATGTGGAGTGAAAGAAACTCTTTTCCACGGTTTTGGGATGGAACAAGGAAACTTATATGAAAACCATGAATATCCTACAGGGATAGCTCTTTCTAGGGGGAGAAGAGTTGTTCAATTGATGCGAGAGATGATGGGATCCTCTCTCTTTTTGGTGGACGGCACAACTTTTGGGAAGTGGAGGAGACTACTAAAGTGGGTTTTGTGATATAGTTAATTTGAAAATATGGACAAAGAATGGAGGAGATGAATGAGAAATAAGGGGAGCTAATGTGGGAATTGGGAACTTGGAATTGAAGATTATGTGCCAAATTATGTTTGGCAAAACAAAACCGTCGCGTTGTCTGAAAGGAGAATCCATGCTATAGAAGAGGAGTTTATGTATAATGCATATGAGGAAAACGCATTCACTAAGGTTTCTGTGGAAATAGTAGGTTAGAGAACATCTATTTAAGAGCTATAACAGCCAAAAAAAAAAAAAAAAAAAACAAAAACGTTTTTCGTTGCTCTAATTCATACCAATAAATAGGAATGAAGTTCCCTTCATTGCAATTACCGTTCCATTCAACATGTTAGCTTTGAGACCACCAAAATTAAGGGAAAAAGATGCGTGTTAGTTTATTCTGGGCACATTCCATCCATTGTTCCGTTATGGTTGCTTAATGATAGATTTAATTGTCAGTCTGCTTAGTCTAGTAGCGGGGAATTGATACCTGCCAACATAATGTCCCCGGTAAATATTTGGGTGACTTGGCTTACTCGAACCTCTCATCTTTACTGCTGTTATCGATTGTTTAATTGATTTGGAACTGCCTGCCTCTTGTTTAGTTGATTTGGAACTGCCTTCATCTTTACTACTGTTATCGATTGTTTAGTTGATTTGTAACTGCCTTCCTCTTGTCCAGGGATTGCTTCCTTTGAGAGGGTTCAAGCTTGTTCTTTGAGCTAATGGAGGCATGGTTGTGCAAGGGTTATCTCTATGAACTGTGATTACTCTGATAAGTGAATTTGCTAGATATAACTCAATCTGGGTTGTCATTTTCTAAAGGAAGATTGTCTTGTTTTGGAGGGAGGCAAACATTTTTGTATCGAACTAGTGTACTTAAGCATCAGACAATGTTTTTCTTTTCTAGGTAAAACATCTTATGATGACGCATGCTGTCTTGGCCCATTTGTGTGACGGGGTCATGGAGGAATGAAACGTGAGCAAAAGTTATAGCTAACTAGTATGACGGTGTTACGACAAATGCAGAAACTGCAACGAAATTCAAATTGAGAAGAATTACTGATGACACAGATCTACGTGGAAAGTCTTTGCGGAAAAACTACGGGAAGAGGAGAAGGAAAATCCAATATGGAAATTCAAGAAATACAAAAGGTGGCTCAAGAAAACCTTGAGACTCTTTCTATCTCTACTTCCAACCTAATAACTTGAGGAAAAATTAATATTTATATTGATTCAGTGTTGGGGTATGGGCTTGGGCCCAAGCCCTTTCCCACCAATACTAAAACCCCCATCACAAATTTCAGTTTTGGTATCGAAACTCAATTTGGATTGAATACCCAAAACAGAATTCAAGATATACTCAACAAATGGAGATCTTGAAGGATTGTTCTATAGCAAGTGTTAAACAGTGCATACCCAATGGGTTGGAGGCACTCTAATTGCGCGAGAGCGAGGAATGTCGTGCAATGTTGCTAATCAAGGGGAGAGTTTTTTGTGACGAATCGAGAGTTAGTTCTTCTCGAAGGAAAGAGTCCCCTCATAACCTCAACTTTTGCGGGATCTTTATTTTGCTGCTGAGAAAATCACGGAGCTTGTTTTCCTGTTGATCTTTCAATGCTTCCAAGCCATTATCACTTAAGCAATCAATGTATCACGGGATAGTAGAATTTCATATGGACAGATTGAAGATCAAGAGTAGAGGTGGCAAATGGGTGGGTCGGGTCAGGTATGGGTCAGGTCGAAAATGGGTCGACCCATATTTGACCCATTTAACCCGTTTTGACCCATATTCTTGTAGTGTAAATCTAGTGACTCATACCCGACCCGTACTCGACCCATACCCGACCTGACCCGTATTGCTAAAACCTATTAATATTCTAGGAAAACTCACTTCTACTATATGCTAATTGGATTAAACCTTCAAATTAAATTCAAAATAGTAAATAAAATAAAAATAAAAAGTTAAAAAAAACCTATAAATTGAAATATTTATAAATAATTAGACTATGCACATACTTCTCTTATTTGAAGTCAACATACTATTGAATAAATAAAAACTATAATATGAAAAAATTTTAACTAAACCTAAAAAAGGTCATTTTTATGATTTTTTTAAAAAGTATTATTAAAACATTTTTATGTAATACAAATTTAATGAAATTTTTTTATAATTATTTTTAAAATATTTTAAAAAAAATCGAATTTTTATTTTTTAAAATATAATTTTTATTTTTAAAAAATATTTTCGATTTTATTTTTTAAAATATAATTTTTATTTTTATTTTTTAAAATATTTTTATTTTAAATATAAATTTTATTTTTTAATAATTATTTTTTTTCTCTTTTTTTTTTCTTTTTCTTCGGCCGGCCGCCGGCCACGACGATGGCCCGACCGGCCACGGCGAGCTCGAGCGATCTCGCCAGTCGTCGGCGAGGCGAGCCTCCCCGCGATCGCCGGCGTCGGGCGAGGCTCGATCTCGATCTCGCGCGAGGCCGAGGCCTCGCCAGTCGTCGGCGAGGCCGAGACTCGCCAGATCGGCGAGTCTCGGCCTCACCGACGTCGGGCGAGGCCTCGGCCTCGCTAGATCTGCGAGATCGAGCCTCGCCCGACGCCGGCGAGCTCAATCTCGCCAGATCCGACGAGGCTCGGCCTCGCCGACGACTGGCGAGGCTCGAGCTCGCTAGCGTCGGGCGGGGCCTCGGCCTCGCCGGTTTGGCGAGATCGAGCCTCGCCCGACGCCGGCGAGCTCGATCTTGCCTGGCCTGTCGCCGGCCGGCGGCCGGTCGTCGCCCTGCCGGCGATCGGCTAAGGGAGGAAGAAAAAAAAGAAAAAAGAAAAAGAAAAAAAGAAAAAAAGAAAAAGAAAAGAAAAAAATTGAAATATAAAAAATAATATAATTTGGATTTTTTATAAAAATACATTCTATAAAATTAAAGAAGTCATGGCCATGGCCATGAGTTGAAAGTGGGTCTAAATGGGTTATTAATGAGTTATTAGTAATAACCCATTTAGACCCATTTAGTTTTGTACTTTATTTTCTCAAACCCATTTTTGACCCATATTTAACTTTCACTTGACCCATATATGACCCATTTAACTAAAAATGGGTTATGATATGGGTTTATGACCCATATTGCCACCTCTAATCAAGAGTGAATCTTTTTTTTTTTTTTCGCCCCTTTAGGCTGCGCATGACAAAATTTCTGAAATAGAAAGTAGAAATCAATTTCTCAATTTCTATTCTCCGGACAAGTTTCTGAGCAAAGAAACCCGTTTGATGACGACTCAAAATTTATATTTCTGAAACAGAAATCCGTTTGATAATAGAATAAAATTTCTATTTCTAGGAATAGAAATTGATTAGATAATAACATAGGAAATCGTCAAATGCAAAATAATAGTCGAAATAATACTAATACATTACAAAAGTTGAAAATACAATTTCATGGAATTTCCGGCATATTATTATCCCTTGCTATTTTATTGGTAATGGTTTTCCTAAGCGTATTTATTTGGTTTCCCTTCTCAGTTAATATATCGTTTGCAAGCTCATCCTGCGCAGGTAGGAAGCATGAATATGGGTGCCATCAATAACGCCTATACAGCCCTGTCATTTTATCAAAGACTAGTATTATACAAGATTATCAATAAAATAAAATTGATAGTGTAAAGGAATATATGAGAATTCTACCTTGAAGTAACGTTTATGATTAGGAACCAATCGGGGGAAGGTCGGTTTATTTTGATTCTCGAATTGAATCAGTCCAGTTGCTCATCCCTAATTTCTTTATTGTTGCTCAATGAACATTTAATGGCCTTTGCATAGCAAAGAGAGAGATTCTCTTGAATCACTTGCCTTCGAATTAAAATTCAAAATTGTGTAACAATCTAATTATTTTGATTTAGCAAGAATTTTGAATCCGTAAAGAAACAAGGTTAAATTTTTAGGCATGTTTTTTATTCATCTATTACGTAAGAACTTTTTCTTCAATTGGCCATGCGTGTGCCCTTTCTAGGAGGAAAGAGCCCCATTGTTTTTAAGTAGGCATTTAAGAACTTTGGTCGTTTTTTAAAATTGGGCACCCATTCAATTGCCTTTCATCCTAAAGAGGAAGTTATCAAAAAAAAAAAAAAAAAAAAAAAAAACACAAGTAAATTTAAAAAAAAAAAAATTAGCAATAATTTGTGAAGTTGTGGTTATGAGTGAATTAAGTTAGCAAGAAAGCGCAAGCTTCTTTTATATGGTTTGATTTCAGCTTCTGATTTCTATTTCAGAAACTGAGAAGTTAAAAATTTTAGCCTCTAATTTTTTCAATTTCTCTATTTCTGGAATAGAAATCTGTTTTAGAAATAGAGAAATCAAATTGTGTTACCAAACGGATTTCTGTTCCAAACCTGTTCCGGGGAATATAGAAACAGAGAAATCGAGAAATAGAAATTTTGTCATGCGTGCCCTTAGCGGTCCTATTAGAATGGGGGCTTGAGTACCTCATTTATGTGATATGCAGGGTTGGATATGTCAGCTTTTGACACGTTACTTATATAGGCTTGTATTGTTGTTTGTGGAGTTTTGGATTTCATCTAAGTGTTTGGAAGGATAATCAAAGATATTTGTTGTAATCACCCAAAGTGAAGTCGAATATGATGTACTCTGGAGTGTACTCCGAATGCATGTTGTGGTTTGAATGTACTTTGATACCAGAAGTTTCCGGCTTGTTGCATCCGCTTATTTGCTCTATCTTACTGAACGTATCTGCAGGAGCACGATGAAATTGCAGTTCCTTCTCTTGTGGACAAGATAGGGTTCTTTAGCCTTTCGCGTCTTCTTCTCCGTTGCGATTGAACAGGGGAGCTGCACCAAAAGACTTGTAGTTGACTTATTATCATGACTTTCACTGCAGGTAGAATTGCGTTGACGGTCTTTTTTAGTCGTCCAGAGTCCCGTCATCATACACTTTTTCCCCT
The DNA here is from genome assembly GCA_007663325.1 of Eucalyptus pauciflora. Lineage (NCBI taxonomy): Eukaryota > Viridiplantae > Streptophyta > Magnoliopsida > Myrtales > Myrtaceae > Eucalyptus > Eucalyptus pauciflora. The sequence goes on along the minus strand of VMYD01000212.1, from coordinate 1,376,549 downwards.
GGAAATCTGCTCCGTGCATGGTACATGTGGGGCACTTTTGTCCGATCTGACCTGCCCCACCTTTGCATCTCCATTGCATTTTCTCGGTCCAAATTCCTAGACTGAGACGTCATTGATCCTCCTGTCCGAGGTGTCACTTTTGTATTTTCTCGGTCCAGATTCCTAGATCGAAACGTCGTTGATGCTCTGGTCCTGTGGCATGCACCCCTGCCCTTTTTCCCTTCTTCTTTTCTTTCCGTTTCTGTCATGCTTGTGCTTGGCCCTTTTTATCGGAGCTGAGGCCGTCCACTTTTCTTGTTCTCCTCTCAATATTCTTCGGTTCGTCTCGAATTGTAAGGATTGCCAGTGAAGTCGCTACTTCGGTTCATGTGCGTGTCAAGGTAATAGCGTTCAGGAACATTTGAAGTGCTTCAATCCACGGATTCCTCCATATGTAGTTTCTCAAGATTTGCCACGTAAAGTTTGTATGATGATAGAAGTTATTTTAGTTACTTTGTCAATTGTTCAATTTTGCTCGAGTTCAAGCATGCATGCAGGTGTGACAAGCAAACAGGAAAGCGTACATACATGGACATGAGATTAAAAGATTATCAAGTTTTTTTTTTTATCAAAGATATTTCCTTGTTTTTAGGATTCTTGATAGCATTTCAATATAAAAAGACTTTGATGCTGTTTTCCTTAATTCGAACTAGCATTTTGATGTTGGTTAGCGGTTGTACTCCGACCATCGTGATTGGCTAATGCATGGAAGTGAACCAGTTCACGAGGGCATTGGTTTTTTTTTTTTTAAATTTTAAAAGACACGTACTGTTCCTTGGAGACCATTAGTTGCAAGCTCCAGCGGACTCTCTCACATTGCAAACCGTCTCATCGTTGGCCGCCGATCGTGAATCCTTTGCGCCGATCTCGTTTTGGAAATAAAAAATCCAAACAGAGTAATTTTCTTGAACTAAATTTCATCTTGATATTATTGCCTAAATTGAAATATTTGATGTTAATAGTGATTTCATTGAGGCTTTAGGCATTATCCACTAGGATATTATTGGCAAAAAATCACTTTAATTGTTAATTTGAACCATAAGATTTCGGATTATTTTTTAATTATGTTGATTTTGATGATATTTTGGCTTTAAAATCATTAAAATTATTAATTTGATTGGTGAGATTTCGGATCAATTTTTAATTATTTTGATTTTTCTTGATTGTTGTGATGTTTAGGGTTAGAATAATTGTTAATTTAATTCATGAGACAATGGATTATTTTTTCAATTATTTTAATCCCTTATTTGATGAATATCTTCAAAAAAAACCAATCCTTACCTAACAAATTCCAAATTACTGAAATTACTTTAGTTTTTTATTAGTTGGTCAAACTCAAAAGAAAAAGAAAAGAACGAGTACACATTTTTTTGATCTTAAAATTTGAATTAAACTAGTAGTTAATTAAAGAATACATGATTTTCTAAAAGTTATCTCAGTAATTCCGTCTTTTCTTTTAATTCTATTTCTTCTCCCTGGTATTGAAAGAAAAGTGTGGGATATTCTAGCATTTTCTACAAAGAAAAAAAGTATTTTTTATTCGAATGGAGTATAATCAGTTCTATCATGAATTAGTTAGTGATTATGAATAAACGAACTAATAAAAAAAAACAAGTTCTTTTTTTTATTGCGCCCGTTTTGGTATGGACCATCATGTTATTTCTATCAAAATAAATTAATGTATTAACTACTCGATTTTGATGTAATTATTTTCTCTATGAATATAAGTTATCGTAATACATATAATAATTGAATTTTTTTTCTTCATTTTCCTAATGGATTGGATATAATGCTTATATTTGGAAATTGCTTGTTTTGAAAAAATCCAAAAAAAAAAAAAAAAAACAAATTGTGTATCAGTAGTATAGTTTCCTAAAAAAATCAACTCGCACTAGTAATCCTCTTCCCTCCGATGATTCTCTCAAATCTAATCTTTTCCTTACAGATCACATAAATTGATTTGCCAAATTGTGTATCAGTAGGATAGTTTCCTAAAGAAATCCAAAAAAAATCAAATTGTGTATTAGGATAGTTTCCTAAAAAAATCAACTCGCACTAGTATTCCTCTTCCCCCCGATGATTCTCTCAAATCTAATCTTTTCCTTACAGATCACGTGAATCGATTTGCCAGAGCTGTGAGGAGACTAGGTCGACATAGCCTGGGAAGTAGAGAGCCCATCGATCGCCGGGCGAAGTCGCTGCTCCGGGTGCGTGTCGTCCCTTTCTAGACAGCCGTCTCTTCATGGCATGGACCCTCGGCCTCTTCCGCGAGCATCGCCTGAGCCTCTGCCGTATAGATCAGGGTTCCCTGACGGACGAGGTGGAGAGACGGTACCCTCGCCAGTGGAGATATGTCAGGTTGCTAGGGTCTTGCCGTTCCACCCTTTGCATTAGCAATGCGGCCGACCGTGAAGTTGCTATATGGGATCCAATCTCTGATCGCCATAGCGTCTTGCCACCTGCAGATGCTGAGATACTCCATGGATTGGGTCTCTCTGTTTATGGATCTGTTTATGGATTTGGGTATGACGAATGGAATGATGAGTTCGTGTTGTTGAGGTTGGTTCAGACCTTGCGAAGGCCAATTGTATCTGAAGTTAGCATCTACAAATCAGAAGCTAACGTGTGGAGGCAGCTCCAGGGGATGCCATACTTTCTGGTTGAGCCGAGTAGAATGGGGGTTTACCTGCGCGGCCGTCTGCACTGGCTAATGAGGCGCGAGTGGGTGCAAAATTCGGCAAAAGTGTTGGTGGCTTTTGATATTCGTACTGAGAGTTTTTTGGAGGTGGACCTGCCTAATGTTATAGACAATAGGCTTCGCATGGATTTGGCCGTCCTGGAAGAGCATCTTTGCCTTACCATTAAAGGCGAGCCAGGGGTTGTCGATGTGTGGATTATGAGAGAATATGGATTGAACCGACCATGGGATCTGTTGTTCTCGCTACGTGACCACTGGTGGAGTTTCCGACCTGTCCGGCCATTGGCTTACTCTCAGGATGGTCGTCAAGTTTTGGTGAAAGTGGGCAGCGAGACTAAGACTCTCGGTTGGTACAATTTACGTACCAATGAAGTCGAGCCGTTACACCATATAAACGGCATGCCAAGGTCCTTTTATGCAGCAACTTGTTTGTTATAATGAACGAACTGCAAAGATGAAAGATGAGGGGTAAGTACTTCGTGAAAAGTAGCTAGTTCTTTTGTGTCGGGTCTTGGATTTTTCGTAGACAGACCTTTAATAACCTGTGGTGGATTAGTGGATTTTGCTTGAACTGCTTCCTCCTTCTTGTGTGTTTGTGAAAATGTGAAGTGAAAGAAACATGGGCTTTTGGGATGGAACAAGGAAATTGACGTGAACACGATCAATATACTACTTAAGGATAGCTCTTTCTAGGGGAAGAAAAGGTGTTCAATCGATGCTGAGGGATGATGGGATCCTCTCTCTTTTTTCTTTTTGTGGACGGGATAACTTTTGGGAAGTCGAGGAGACTACTAAAGTGGGTTTTTGTGGGTTTTGTGATATAATTAATTTGACAGTATGGATAAAGAATAGAGGAGATGATTGAGAAATAAGGGGAGCTAATGTGGGAATTTGGAATTGAAGATTACGTGCCAAATCATGTTTCACAAAACAAAACAGTCGTGTGCTCCTTTATTTTTATCCGTATTTTTGTTGATGAAAGAAAGAATAAAGTTGTCTGAAAGGAGAATCCGTGCTATAGAAGAGGAGTCTATGCGTGATGGATATGAGTAGAACACATTCACTAAGGTTTATGAGGAAACAATAGGTTAGGGAACATCTATTTAAGAGCTAAAACGGACAAAAATGAAAAAGGAAACGTTTTTCATTGCTCTAATTTGTAGGGTACCAATAAATTGGAATGAAGTTCCCTTCATCGCAATTACTGTTTTATTCAACATGTTGGCTTTGAGACCACGGAAATTAAGGGAAAAACACGCGTGTTAGTTTATTCTAGTTATGTTCCATCCACCGTACTGTTATTAAATCTTAATAATAGATTTAATTTTCGGTATACTTAGTCTATTAGTGGGGGACTAATACTTGCCATGTAACAACCTGGGCTCCACTGTGTAATATTGTCCGCTTTAGACATTGAGTCCGGCTTTAAAACGCGTTACGCAGATTAAAGGAACCCAAGCCTTTATACAAATTAAAGGAACCAAGCCTTTATAAACTAGGCCAGGACTCCCCCCATGTGGGACTAGAGAGGGACCCTTCCCCTTCCTTCTAGAGAGGGACCCTTCCCCTTCCTTGCGCACGTCCGGGGACCAAGATGTGGACTCACAACCATCCCTCCTCCCCGCTGACTCTGATATCATTTGTAATGACCGGGCCCCACTATGTAATATTGTCCGCTTTGGACACTGAGTTCTCACGGCTTTAAAACGCGTTACACAGATTAAAGGAACCCAAGTCTTTATAAACTAGCTCAGACTTACCCCTAAGTGATGTGGGACTAGAGAGGGACCCATTTCCTTTCCTTGCGCACGTCCGGGGACCGAGGCGCGGACGCACCGTCATCTCTCCTCCCTGCGCACCGTCACTCGGGCCGTCACATGCCATTAGTTATCATTGTTATATAGAATCTGCAACATAATGTCTCTGGTAAATATTTTGGTGACTTGGCTTACTCACACCTCTCATTTTCACTCTTGTTGTCGATCTTTTAAATAACTAGAAACTGCCTTCCTCTTGTCCAGGTACGACAACCTTCCAGACTATTTCCAGCTACTCTCTGAGCTAATTGAGTCGTGCAAGTGGTTTTGCTGAACAAACTTCATCGAGCATGATATTTTGTAAATAAGACTTTAATTAAGAAAATACAGCTCCATTTGGGCTGTCTATCTTATTGAGGAGGGAGGCGGACAGTTATTGTACCTAATTAGTGAAATTTTGCATTGGATAGTGTTTTCCTTCTCTTGATAAACCATCTTATGATGGCACATGCTGTCTTGTCCCATTGGTATGACATGCAATGGAGGAATGAAACGGGAGCGAAAGTTTTAGATATCTAGTATGAAGGAGATCTTGAAGGATTCTATTGGCGAGTTTCCCTCACATTTGAACTTTATAACTTGACATATATGAGGTGCTTTATAGAGTTTATTTGGATATTGTTGTGTTTGTTCAATGTCGCTGATGGATCGTTCATGATAACTTTTAGACATAAATTGCTATAAAAAATGAAAACCTTTTCTATTTATTAATTATTTCAAGCAAGAGATCATTTTTTTCAAATCGTTCATCTTTTGCAAAATAAACAAAACCTTAAAGTCTTGCTTCTTTCCTTTGATTCTGCCTTGTAATATTGTCACAGGAACATTCAAAGTGCTTCAATTTGAATTCCTCCGTATGTAGTTTCTTAGAATTGCCATGTAAAGTTTGTATGATAGTAGACACTAGTTAGAAGTTACTTGGTCAATTGCTCAATTTGCTTAGAGTTCGAGCACATATTCGGGTGTGGTAAGAAAACAGGAAAGCGGTTATACCTGGACTTGAGATTGAATGATCACCAAGATATTCGCTTGAACTTGTTATTTGAATTCTCGATAGCATTTCAATATGAAAAGACTTCAATATTGTTTTCTTAATCCAAACTAGCATTTCAATGTTGACCAGCGGTTGTAGTTTGATCACCGTGACTAACTAATGCTTGGAAGTGAACCGGTTCACGAAAACGAGGGCATTGCTGGTCACTCAAGCATCCTCATTCACCCTTTGCCTTATCACCAACTTTACGACCTCAAGCTGTCACACTAAATGAGCCGGTTTATCGAGCGATCCATTCTATAAAGGTAACAATTTAAGCAGAAAAATTACTAAAATTCCGGGTCAGGTGGAGTAAAGGTAGCTAAATTTGTATTTTATATAAATGAGACAATTTGAATCGATCATTTTCAATCCTATTCAATTCCGATGCGATCCACTCATTTGACGGGCTTACTACTTGGCTACAAGCCCAATTGCTTCAATTTGCCACATTTCCATTGATAGCTAGTCAATCCTCATAAATGGCATAAGCTTATAACATTATTGCTTCTAATCAGTTTGAAACTTTCACCGTCTCAGATTTTTTTCCCCTCGCAATTAATGACATCGTACATGTGTTAGATTGTCCTTTCGTTAGTAAAACCATTTCCAAAAAACAACTTGTAAGTGCTTTGCGTGGCCAAGTGCTTGCCATGGTTGCTAATTAGTTTTTCCCCATGTGCCCTATGTATTGGTCGGAGAAGGAAATGCATTAGGCAAAATGAGCCAAGAGGACATCAATAGTACCATAATTTTTGCACTACTCATTTTAACGTCATAAAATTTCAAACAGTCATTAAGTGCCTTTAAAGATGCCGTTGAAGCCCTTTCTTGCGCCAGTTTGAGGATTTAAGACTAAATTCGGTTGCAATTCAAAACCTAGCCCCTGTTTTCACTTGCAAATCAAAATCAATGCTTCATCCCGAACGCCACGCCGTCTACCCTCCTCCTTCGGCCACCACCACCATCATCATTTGAACTCCCTCTGTCTCTCTCTAAGTCTCGGTGCCCACAATTCTTCCTCCCTTCATTTGGAACGCCACGTCACATTATTTATTCTAAAACAATGGCACGTGATATTTTCGGCAACACAAGTGACCAATGTCACTTGAATGATCGATTTTTAGAAGTTGTGGCACTTAAATGATCGCCTGGAAAGTTATGATGACAAAACGAGTGTCGTACGATGGCACCATTAGTGTCCTTCTCTTAAGAATTGAGGACCCAAAAGGTAGTTGCTTTTTAGTAGTGGGATAAATGGCTTAGCTTTGGACGATCTTTTGAAGGACATGAGTATCAATGGGAAAGGTTTGGCCAAATTATTAATGGCTTAGAAATATTTAACTAGGCCCGTTATTAATAGATGCCAATACCCTATTTAATCAGATCACTGTAGGGTTCAACAAATATTGGAATATCCATTAACCCGATTATTTAAAATAGAAAATCAATTAATTAATGTAAGCCCATATTATAGGAAATTTCCAACATTCTCCCACTTGGGCTACATTAATTAACTTATTTTATTTTGGAAAAGATTTCAAAACGACACTATCGAGTTAATAACTGAAAATTTTGTTTTATGTGGCCACAACTTTAAAAATAATATTCCAATAACGGCATCTCAATACCAATCCAATCCTATATAACCTCAGTATAGGACTATGGAGATTAATGTGTTAAGAAAATGCTACAACACAAGACCTTCCATAATCACATATAATAAGTATTATATTTTCATGGATCATGGGCCTAGTAGTGTAGTAAGAAATAGTGCCAACATGTGATCAAAATATACACTATTTCTTATCGGTCCTTAATGCAATTTCTCAGCGACATGAAACTGCATTAACGCAATTTCTAAACAACATGAAATTGCACAACTATGTCACAAACCAACATGAGATCTCATAATCGGTGACATCCAGTCATCTTTAAACTAAAATTTGTTTAAAGATACTGTTTTATATTTCCATTTCTCAATCAACAGGAGAAAAGGATAACAATATAATCAATAACAACAGTTATTAAAATAAATGCTTTAATAAACATCATAAAAGCATTATCAATCTGCATATAACTATAATATCTAGAAATACAATTTGTATAACTCCCACTAACAAAAGAAATCAAAAGAATCTAAGACACCCATATTCTTTACATGTTCTTTAAACAAAATGGGTCATAAGCCTTTTTATTAGAGGATCAGCCAACATGGACTCAGTTTTAATATTCTCAATCACAATGTCTCCCTTTTTGACCAAGTCCTTAATGGTATAATATTTGATCCAATTAACATTTCAACCATGGCATTGTTGTTATTTATAGCAAAAGTAACTGTTTGTTACACATAATGCAATAAGATCAATTATGGGCAATAAGTATTTCAACAAAAATAATTAGTACATTATAAACTCCCATTTGGGCAGAGTGTATAATGCACAATTATTTTTCACAGCATGAAGTTTATAAAGCAACAACAAGGAGAATTACATATAATTGTTAATGATCCATCCCCTTTGGGCAGACAAATCATTTAAATTATACATCTCCATGATATCAATATATAGAGACGATAAAAGAGAATTACATATAATCTTCAATGATCCATCCCCTTTGGGCAGACAAATCATTTAAATTATACATCTCCATGATATCAATATATAGAGACGATAAAAGAGAATTACATATAATCTTCAAGGATCAATCCCCTTTGGGCAGAAAAATCCTTTAAATTATATATATCTCCATTATCTCAACATAGAGGGGAATTACATCTGACGGACGAATTCCATTGATGGTAATCGTGGGTACTGCTTCTGGATTGATGAACTTGGCTTTCTTTGATGGATGGTGAACTTCTCATTCGATTATATCTCTATAAGCAATGGTCTGTGATAGTGTTTTATGTGAACGACCACTGCGTAGAAGAAAAGGGAAAGTAAGCTTAAGAGGGCAATTGGATTAGAGATCTTCCATATCAATATTGATGTTTGCTAGTAACAAACAGTATTGCTTGTGCCATGCGCGGGATCTTACTTTATTCACACTCTCTCGCATAAATTGACATTGTGACATAAGATAATGTACCTCATTATCATAGATTGATTTCAGAAACATTAAAAATAAAAATACTTATTGCCCATAATTGATCTTATTGCATTATGTGTAACAAACAGTTACTTTTGCTATAAATAACAACAATGCCATGGTTGAAATGTTAATTGGATCAAATATTATACCGTTAAGGACTTGGTCAAAAAGGGAGACATTGTGATTGAGAATATTAAAACTGAGTCCATGTTGGCTGATCCTCTAATAAAAAGGCTTATGACCCATTTTGTTTAAAGAACATGTAAAGAATATGAGTGTCTTAGATTCTTTTGATTTCTTTTGTTAGTGGGAGTTATACAAATTGTATTTCTAGATATTATAGTTATATGCAGATTGATAATGCTTTTATGATGTTTATTAAAGCATTTATTTTAATAACTGTTGTTATTGATTCTATTGTTATCCTTGGATCATTAACAATTATATGTAATTCTCCTTGTTGTTGCTTTATAAACTTCATGCTGTGAAAAATAATTGTGCATTATACACTCTGCCCAAATGGGAGTTTATAATGTACTAATTATTTTTGTTGAAATACTTATTGCCCATAATTGATCTTATTGCATTATGTGTAACAAACAATTACTTTTGCTATAAATAACAACAATGCCATGGTTGAAATGTTAATTAGATCAAAATATACACTATTTCTTATCGGTCCTTAATGCAATTTCTCAGCGACATGAAATTGCATTAACGCAATTTCTAAACAACATGAAATTGCACAACTATGTCACAAACCAACATGAGATCTCATAATCGGTGACATCCAGTCATCTTTAAACTAAAATTTGTTTAAAGATACTGTTTTATATTTCCATTTCTCAATCAACAGGAGAAAAGATAACAATATAATCAATAACAACAGTTATCAATAAGGAACTTCATTTTTTATTTTATACTCAACCAGCAAACAGATTAATCACAACTTTCTCAAGCAAGCATGATATAGAGACGATAAAAGAGAATTACATATAATCTTCAATGATCCATCCCCTTTGGGCAGACAAATCATTTAAATTATACATCTCCATGATATCAATATATAGAGACGATAAAAGAGAATTACATATAATCTTCAAGGATCAATCCCCTTTGGGCAGAAAAATCCTTTAAATTATATATATCTCCATTATCTCAACATAGAGGGGAATTACACATAACTCTAAAAAATTTATCCCCTTTAGGCAGATAAACCTTTTGAGTCACACATCCCCATCATTCATCTCTAATATATCAATATAGAGGGGAATTACATATAACTTTAAAAAATTTATCCCCTTTGGGCAGATAAATCTTTTTGAGTCATACATCCCCATCTTTTAATTTTGGAATTTATCTTCATGCAATTTTCAAATTAATATACACAATAACTCCTTTTGGGCGAGTAATTGTATATACTAATTTGTATCAATAGGAAACTCCAAAAATTATGCCCAGAATTCATCAAATAGTATGAAGCACTTTACAACATGTGCTTCTAATGATCATATTGCACTTATCAAATAACAAATTTTGCCACAATTTTATGTGCCTATTTCAACAATTAAGCATGTAAGATTATTAAGTTAAACTAAAGCAGGAAAGTATAGATAATCTATACTAAATTAGGGAAAGTGGATATTGTTATCCTATCCCTCATACCCTATAATAAATTTCCATAAATTAAAAATTAGGCATATTAAAAAAAAAAAATTGAAACAAAACAGGTGTCTCAGAGGACCCGAAACACATCCCATGCACCATTCCGTATGCGTGGGGCTAGCGGCTCAATTGTGGATCTTTATCAATCTCCATGGTGCTTCAATAAATAAGATACTCTTGCACCCAATCAAAATCCAAGACTAATTAATTGAAGAAAAGAAAAAAAAAAAAAACTAAATCGTCTATATCCAAGCTTCAAGAAATTATTGATCTTGTCTTGTAGCTTCAATCTACTGCTACTCATCTTCAAAAAATCAAACAATAATACATAATACTAGAACCTCTAGACCTCAAAAATCAGCAAGATACAATTGAAAAGAAGTATCTCTAGTTTCACCCCATCTAGAGGCTCTGCATTTGCATCGTCGAATTTGCTTGTCCTTATAGTATTTACGAGATCAGCATCACATAAGCCCCAAACCAAATTCAATACATAAATATCCCATGAATATAATAATAAAATCCACATATACGTGATAAAAAAAAAACTTAATTTCATCAATACCAAGAAAATTCAGCCCGTTAATTCACCAAGTTACACTCTTCTTAGCGACAAAGAAAAAAAAAAAACTTCTGAGCAAAGAACAAAAAATTGACATTCAGAGAAACCATGACAAGTTCGCCGCAACAACGGCTTCTCATCCAAAAACACCGAATGTCAGCATCTAGCAGGGTCATTGCACCAAAACAAGAATGTGAAACATGCGCATAAGAGGCTATCAATAGCAAAGCAATCCAAACCCATACTCGTCTCCCTCCCATACCAACCATCCGAGAAAAACCAAATCGATTATCGAACTGATCACGCCAAAACAATCATGTCACTGAAGGAACGAACATAAAGCAATGGTTTTCCAAATTAAGATTTCGAAATCTAGAGAACGGAGAGGAAGATGGGGGCTTACTTTAATGCAACAAAAGGATGCTAAAACATATATATAACAATACCCATGCAACGATTTACAATGAACATCAATCAATTGCAAGTAATTTGAAAATTCTAGAACTTTTTCATGTATAAACCCTAGAATTTCAAATTTAAAATTCTCTCTCAATTCTCAATGAAATTATGCAAATTATATATGGTTGGAAAGATCTCGACATGTAGAACAAAAACCCTATGGTTTTGGTATCAATCAAGTAAAAAATCCACATGAAAAAATAATGCCCATATTTGGCTCAAAAAAGAAGATTTCGAATTTTTCCATGAAAAATAAAATTTGGGTTCTACAATCATACATGACTCGCTCTGATACCACATGTAGAAAATTATTCTCATGAACAACTAATCAATCAAGAAAAACGGATCCATATATGATTGTACAACACCGATGTCAATAAACACAGCGGAATTAAAGCGTACCTGTTTGAGCCATTGCTTCACTTGAAGAAAAGTAGATCACTCTGATAATCAAGGATCTATCGGAATGCCAGATCTTCCTCTCTATGACCTATTTCGATATAGCAGCTTTCAATGGGATTAAAGCAACTGATAGGTATAACCTATCCTTTTATAGGCTAGAGAGGGGACCTAGCAAACCCTAATAAATAGCGTGTCAACTGGGCCATTCCCATTACGGGCTTCAGTTAAACACAATTGCCTACACTTTGCTGCTCAACTAGGCCCGTTATTAATAGATGCCAATACCCTATTTAATCAGATCACTGTAGGGTTCAACAAATATTGGAATATCCATTAACCCGATTATTTAAAATAGAAAATCAATTAATTAATGTAAGCCCATATTATAGGAAATTTCCAACACTTCCAACCAGCTAACCTGCCATTGACATCATTGTCGAAGCCTTTACGAAAAAATGATGCTGTAGAACTCTACAAGGGTGTGATGCTGCCAGAGGAAGAATGTCACAGTTGGATTCTGCAACATTCTCCCCAAGAATACTTCGACGTCCTCGATTGAAATTACAATTTACTGCAGTAGTGACAAGGGTTGGGTTTAAACCAAATGGATGGGTTGTAAGTCCCTCTGGAAAGATTTTTGTTAATAATGATTGTCACAAGTTGAGGTAGAGTGTATGAGCAGGGCCTTCCTTTGAAAAATGACACTTTTATGGAATCCAATGGCAATCACAATCTGTGCAGGAAAGGGTCCATTCATACCAATAATGTTAAGGTGCACGTGTGAGTGAATTATATTAGAGAAATCCTACATCGGAATGTAGAGCAGTTAATATATCCTAGTTGGCCCCATTACTCATTGGCTTAAGCTTTTTAGTTAAGGTAGATGTAACTGAATATATTGACAGGTTCAGATTTAGGCTCCCTCTTAGCATCTCCCCAAGTGAAGGTATCAGAATTTTGCTGCTTGCTCCCAATAGGTAGCATATGCATGTAGACTCTAATTGATCAGAGTCACAAAATGCAAATAATCTGCTCTAGTGTCTATCTTCCGATAGGAAAAGGTGATGTTGTAAGCCTTGTGGAGAAAAGTCGGGGTAACCGTGCGTACAATCCTGGCTCTAGCAGCTGAAGAAGCTCTGTATCGATTCTAATCTCTTCTATAAGACATCATTTGGTGTACCGTTCAGTCAGTTATATATTCAATAGAATTGCTGGGAAATGGAAGATACCTACATCTAGTTTTAAAGTGTCTACTGAGTGTAGCCATCACGGTGAGTTATGCTAGGAAGTTTGCTTTTGATACAGTTGAATACTCATGTGCCGCACCTGAACGTTGCTGCTGTCATTTTGCATGATAGTGCCTGGGATACTATAAAACCTTAGCATTTATCATGGCTTGGCCACGTTCGATCTAGTTCAATACAAATGCATGTGAAGCATTGTTTTATAACAAGCTCTGCTAGATAGTCCCTAGCCAATGGGTTGAACACACTCTGATTGCAATGTCGTGCAAAGTTGCTGATCAGTGGGAAAGTCTCTTCTGACAAATTGGGAGTCAGTTGTTCTCCAAGGAAAGAGTACCCTTATGACCTCCACTTTTGGAGAATCTTTCTTTTGCTGCCGGGTGCACCACAAAGCTTGTTTTCCAAGCGCCGCTTCTGAGCCATTGTCCGCTTAAGCAAACAGTATATCACTCAAGATTAGAGTTTCACCTGGACAGATTGAAGATCGAAGTTGAATACTTCCACATTTTTTTCTTCATTTTTCTTCATCATTCTATCGGCAAGTTGAATAAGTCTTCACACCTGTCTACCAGAAAGCTTTCCTCAGGACTTTATCAAGTTTGAGTTACTTTTTGGGTCATCTAGCAAAAGCCTAATGAACGGGGCTTGATTCAAGTTGTAAGAGAAAAGTGTTGATATGATCCATCCAACCACTTCCACCATTGCCATGGCATAGCAAGGCTTGGGCTAGCAGGTCCTGCAAAAGCCTTGGGCTAGAAGGTCCTGCAATTTGTATAATGCATATGAGGAAAACACATACACTAAGGTTTCTGTGGAAAAAATAGGTTAGAGAACATCTATTTAAGAGCTAAAACAGCCAAAAAAGGGAAGGAAAAGAAAAGTTCATTGCTCTAATTCGTACCAATAAATAGGAATGAAGTTCCCTTCATCGCAATTACTGGTCCATTCAACATGTTAACTTTGAGACCACCAAAATTAAAGGAAAAAGATGTGTGTTAATTTATTCTAGTCACATGCCGTCCATCGTACCGTTATGGTTGCTTAATGATAGATTTAAATGTCAGTCTGCTTAGGCCAGTAGGGGGGAACTCACAGCTGTCAGCAGCTATCATTCTTACATAGAATCTTCAACATAATGTCTCCGGTACACCGTTTGTTCACTTGGCTTACTCGCACCTCTCATCTTTACTACTGTTATCGATTGTTTAGTTGAATTCCTCTTGTCCAGGGATGACTTCCTTTCAGAGGGTTTGAGCTTGTTCTCTGAGCCGATGGAGGCATAGTTGTTTCAGGACCGTTAGTTATCTCTGTGAACTGTGATAGCTCTGATACATATATTCATTCACTTACCATTTTGGTGGATTATAGAAAAATTTGACGGTTAGTTATCTCTGTGAATTGTGATTGCTTTGATAAGTAACTCACTTTGCACTACATACCATTTCCGTGGATTATAGAAAACTCGACGGTTAGTTATCCTTGTGAACTGTGATTGCTCTTGATAAATATATTTGCTTGGCAATATATATCTTTTTGGTCCCTTTTTATCAAATATATATGCGTGGATATATATGTTAATATCAAGCTGAATTTTGGTTATATTGAGGCTACATCCTTTGAAGAAAGGACATCCGTATCATATCCTTATTTTGTTGAGTTGGGGTGTGATAAATTAAAGAGAAAAATTACTAAAAAATGAATTTCGAGTCAGGTGGAATAAAGGTAGCTGAATTTGTATGGTATATAAATGAGTAAATTTGAATCGGGTCATTTTCAACCTATTTAATTTTGATCCGATCCACTCATTTGATGGGCCTAACAGTGGACTTCAAGCCCAATTGCTTCGATTTGCCACATTTTTGTCGATAGCTAGCCAATCCTCATAAATGGCATAAGCTATGCCATTATCATTTCTAACCAGTTTGAAACTTTCACCGTCTGAGATTTTGTTTTTTTCCTCCCTATTAATAATGTCTCGTGCGTGTTATATTTCCTCTTATCAGTAGAACCATTTTCGAAAAAACTTGTAAATGCTTCTGCGTGGCCAAGGGCTTGCCATGACTGCTAATTCGTTTTTCCCCTTGTGCCCTGTATATTACTCAGGGAAGGAAATTAACGGGAGAAAAGTGGGAAAATGACATTAATTAAACCTGATTTCTCAGTTGGTTAAGGATTTCGGATTTAGGTTTGATTAATGGTGTAAATTGAACATAATTTCTCAATTTCGGGCACATTTATGTCGCCATAGGCATCCTTTGATTTCATAACTTGAGTGTTGACATCTCCAACGAGACATGTTGAATTGTTTATACTAAGACAATGGCACATGTGATTTTTTTGGCAGCACAAGTGGCCAATATCACTGAAGTTGTGGCACGTAAAGGATTCCTTAAAAAGTTATGGTGACAAAACGAGTGCCATATTGAACGAATGTGTTGCTAACCTGCCATTGGCATCATTATCAAAGCCTTTACGAAAAATCGATGCTCTAGATCTCTACAAGGGCGTGATGCCACGAGAGGAATGTGACATTTGGAATATGCTACCTTCTCCCCAAGAATACTTCAATGTCCTCAATTGAAATTACAATTTACTGCTGTAGTGGCAAGGGTTGGGTCTACAAACGTGCTCCAAATGGATGGATTGCAAGTCCTTCTTGTAAGACTTTTGTTAATAATGATTGTCACAAGTTGTCGTAGAATGTATGAACAGAGCATTCCTCTGAAAATGACACTTTTATGGAATCCAACCACAATCACGATATGTGCAGGAAAGGGTTCATTGTCCTCGTTGTGGCCCCACATGCTATTGGGAGTCCGCTCTGATACCACCTATAATGCCTTGGGTCCGCCACTGTACATATATTGTCCACTTTAGACCTCATGGGCTCTCACAGTTTTGTTCCTCTGAACTTTGATTAAAAAGCACATATGTACAGATAAAGAACCCAAAATTTTATGAGTCAGTCCAAGACTCCATCCTTAGGTGATGTGGGACAAGAGACGTGCCCCTTCCCCGCGCACACCGGTTGGGAGTCAGCTCTGCCGCTTGAACCGTCACACTCTCCACCCCTTAAGAGCACAATGTCCTCACTATGGCCCCACACACGGTTGGGAGTCGGCTCTTATACCACCTATAATCACCTATAACACCTTGGGTCCGTCATTGTACACTTATTGTTTGAGCCTTTTTAGGCCCTCACGGTTTTGTTTTTTTTAGGCTGCTTGGGCAGTCACGCTCTCCACCTCTTGGGAGTATAGTGTCCTCTTTATGGGCCCACACACAGTCGAGAATCGGCTCTTGATGGACTACTTGGGCTGGTCTCGTGGCGAGAGCGACTTGCTGCGTCCTAGCTGGAGGATAGATGGTGAGATATTGTCATTGAAGAAGACTTTTGGTGTAAGAAATCCAATAGATATGTTAACCAAGGCTATCATCGCTTAAGGATTGAGGTTGTGTTGCCTCAGTTGGCCTCCTTGGTTAGTAATGAGGAGACCACCACACTAAGACATTTTGGGTTATAAAGACAAGTGAAGATATGAAAGACTATTGCTGATTTCAAGATCACCCTCTAGATGGGAGATTGATGGAGTTGTGGAGTCTGATAGGAAAATAATATAAAAATAGAGAGGTTTTTCATTATTAATGGCATACATATAATTTACTTGTTAAAGCAGCGAAGAATTATTGTTGTTAATGGCATATATGTAATTTTTATCATGACTGTATGCTCAAACTCTTCCTATAAATTAGGACAACATCTTTTATAGTTGTAACTTGTAGCTCTAAAAACCGTGAGATCATGTTCTTTATTTTTTGATTTTGATAGGATTTTTTCCAAGTAAAATTTCGTTTGTCTTCTTCTCCAATTTCTTCTCTTCAACGTTACGTGTTCCAAACATAAGATCCTGAATAATCAGCATAAAAGAATCATAGGAGAGGCTCCTTTAGCATCTGCAAAAAAACAGGAAATAAATATTCTGTAACAATGCGATGTCTAATTGTGATAAGCTGAAATGGATCGAGGTTCGGAAGATTTGTCCACTTTAATCCTAAATAGGTTCTTCTTACAAATGATTGTCTCATCTTTTTGGCTGGACAGTATCATGTTGTTACAGAGACTGGAGATCGTGTCAGAGATTATTTCTACGATGTATGCTCTTCTCTTCGACCTATTTGGGTCACTCGCTTTGGCTTACGAGGATTTTCGCGCTTAATACGTATTTTAGATTATGCCTCTCTTTGCTGATTATCTACAGGACATTTCACCTCTAATTGTAGTAAATAACGAAGCAAAATGCTACCCTAATGTCAGTTGAGTCAAGTCGTTATACAAAGGAAAGCACCCCTGGGGGAAGAGGCATGATTGTCAAAATGCCTTTGTAAAATAGTCAAGACAAGGAAAAATTTCACGGGACCGAAAAAGCCACACCACATGACTCTGAACCATCGCGATCCCAATATAATTTCACCAGTAAATAAATAAATTTAATAAACTATTCATAGGCTGAATGAATTGTCAACCCCAAGAAATGTCACTTAGAGTCAATCAGTGCAGATCTGAAAATGATCTTTAACCCATAAAGTCTATATTTAATGGGGATTTTGCGATTTAACTCCAGCCAAAGCAACCGATGTTCACATTTCGGATCTCGCCAAACTACGAAATCCATTCACGAGAAAAACTTGGTCTAAGAACTCCGTCGCCACTTTTACGGTTTAAGGAAGATAAAATCACACTGCATTTTCTCTTTTCAGTTTGTCTTTCCAGGGAAATGGTGTCCTATTAAATTAAGTTTGAGCATGCCGTCTGTTGCCGCACTTTAATGGGGATATCGTGATGTAAACATAGACAAATTGATAAGATTATTATAGTCAATGCGAAAATTACAAAAAAAGTCCTAAACCTATTGTACTTGTGCTTATTCAATCCTTAACTTTTCAATTGTGTCAATTGAGCCCTGAATCTTTTTACATTTTGCAAACTAAGTCTATATGACCAATTTTGATAGGAAACTGCTGGCGCAGACGCTGGTCGTCCCATTAGCCAGTGAATTCCTTTATCCCCTCCCAAGTTTGTAGCACACCATCCATGTGTATGTCCTGAATAGTAATTTCCTCTTCTTTATTTTATCTTTCCAAAATTCCCCACCTTTTTTTTTTAATGATATATTACACAAACTCCCCCACTTTGAGAACTAACTTCCTCGTTAGTGTTAGCCTATCGATATTGTCCCCATTCAATATGTGGCCTAGTCTATTGTTGTCCACTACTATTCTAGAAGCCTATTAGGATCCACACCTTGTTCAAGCCCTCTCGTTTGAACGATCACTCCTAGCCCTTGTCGATTTGGGTATGGGCTAGTCTATTTACGAGCCATGAATCTTTTGGAGGGGTTTTCCTTTGATATCATCTATAACGAATTAGATCGGTCCATGTGTGCCAAGTTTGCTAAAGGAATACTCTGGGTAACCTCACAAATGATGACCATTGGATACGTAACGACTTGGTCCAACGAGGGCGGGGAGCTGTCGCTGGGGCTAGAGGACCTACATAAGGAGTGGCTCCTAGCAAGCTTCTAAGATAGCAAAAGGGGCATGAATGCATTGAACTGTGCACTAAATAGGAGGAGAGTAATTTTGAAATATATATAAAAATTGGAATTAACTCCTCAAGGCGCCTTTTGACGTGACGGCAAGTTTTGCTTTGGAACTCCAAAGTTGAGCATTCCTAGGCTGGAGCACTACTAAGATGGGTGACATCTTGGAAAATGTTTGTCTATATGTCAAAGGACAAAATGTGACATCCTGAAATTCGAGTCTTCTAAGGAATGAATGGATGTGAATTTTGTTAATGCATTGTTGGTTGATCTCACTCGGAATTGATCACTCCTGAGATACTGACCTTGAGGGGAAAGGCTAATGAGAACAAAACTCGTACGACTAAAGAACTTGACCTGGGAAAATGACTTGACCATGAGACTTGCATGAGGACGATCTTGTAGATAAGCAGGCCGATTCTAAGGACGACTAGAAGTCGATTCGCGGACAGAACATAATGGAACGACGAGTGATTCCGTTTACTGTTATCGAACCCGCGAACGACCCTATGTCGATCCTCAGTAATCGTGTACTTTGAAATAAGAATCTATTCTTCGTAATTTCATGTAGTCAAGGACATTCATGTGTCGAGATGTCTTGAATGTGGTTTGACATGAGTCAATCACGTGGGAATCCTCGAAGCCGCTCGTCAGTCTGAGTTGTACCCAAAATGGCATTAGGGTGAAATTGACATGACATGAGAACTAAAGATTGGGCTTCGAATTATCGGGAATGTCCGGGACAGACATTAGATGAAGCTGCTTCAACAGTCGACAGAGCCAGTGAAGCCGAGCAGTTGGAAAAGGGATTTTCGGACCGAGAAAGTAAGCTCATGAGGATGTGGGCCGTGCCAAGCTAGTGTGGGCCTTAGGCCCAAGTTGGGATAGCCACCATGGTGGGCCTAAGGAAAGCAAATGAACCCATTGGGCCCAAACCAATTATTCATCTTCTAAACCCGTGGGCCAAATCTTAACTATTTCAAGCCTAATCAATTTCTAAGCCCACTTCTATTCATGGCCAAGCCCAATTCCTAGGCCCATCCACCAATTTCAGCCCAAGGTTAGATTGGTAAATTGGTGCGAGGTGAAATGACTATTTTGCCCCCAAAAGCAAGTGGATAAGGGCAAAGGAGGAGAGAGAAAATGATGATGTCATGCATAGGAAGCCAGCTTTAAATGGCTTTGATGAGGCCTTCACATCCCTCACTTCACTCTCTCTCTCCCCTCATTTGGCTCTCCCTCAACAAAGCTCTCTCTCTCTTTGTTCTCCTTCCTCCAGTTTTTTCTCCTGCAGACCTTCCTCCAAAGATTCAAGTTGATTGTTGGCTTCCCGAATGAATCAGCCTTCGTGCCACCCACCATTGTCTTCAGAAGATCCAGAACGTGCATGGGGACTTGGCCATTCGCCGATCGAAGCCGCCGTTTGACTCGCCGGCCGGCCAAAAGCCAGCGGTAGTCTAGCCGCGTGGAACAGTTTTGCTCCAACTGACCTTTCGTCAAAGATCCGAGTTAAAAGTTATATTCCTATGAGAATCAGGCTACACTCCACCCACCACCGGAAGAAGACTTCGAAACTGTACCGAAGCACCCAACCGCTCGTTGGAACGATTCTCCGGTGTGGCACCCCCGAAACAGCCCCCGATCCGTTAGGGTCGCCACAGTTCGCTTACCTTTCACTTGACCTGATAATATATCACTATGATACCATAGAATTATAATGGGTCCATAAGTCCTGAGGGTTTATATCATTTAGATCGGTCCCAGCGCAGTTCATATAGCGGAAGCATATTCAAAATCTCCCTATCCCATACTCAAACAAAATAATGCAATGCACACCAACTACACATTTTATATAAGTTAGAGCCGAATACTTTTATTTACATAACTTGATGGACATCATGAGTCGGTACACCAAAAGGCCAAGGCTTTTCTAAGCTCGGCTATATACCAAAAGATAACCGACTTCCCTTTTTACTTCTTTCCCAAAAGTCCTATACATGAGTCTATCAGTAAGTGTCAGCAGTCCAAAAAGCTTCATTTGCTACCCGTCACGCTCAGTCACACCTAGCCCGGTCCGTCAGCTGGTGGCAGCGGCAACATCCCCAGCATGATCCCACCATGGCGGACGTGCACAGACAGGAACTCCTGAATGACTGGGCCGGTGGGTGAACCAACATCATACAAGACTAGATGCCGCACACGAACAAAAACTAACCCCCGTATCTCGAGGTGATGATGCTCCGTACACTCACACTCGACATCGGTCGGTATACCATAGAATGTGCCGGGGATGACTGGTAGCAGAGGCATATCTCCTAGTCTGAAATGTTAGTCCCCAAAAGAGGTGAGTACAACCACTCAGTAGTAAAAGATCCATCAAACTATACAATGCAACAAGCAAGACAACCAAGATTTCATGTGAAATGCACATATATATATATATATATATATATATCCATAAAGTGTATTCCATGCCATGATAACCACATTTTTAATGTCAAATAATACCAACACACAATTTGTAGACAAATCATGTACCATGCCATATGCACACACATGCACATGATTTATTTCCCATTTTAATATTCGAAAGAATCTCATTTTCCTGGGGACCAGTGTTTGCATCCCTCTGGGCTTTTGCATCCAACCTAGCATCGCGAGACCTCCGGCACACACCTCCGAGCATCCGGCACACACCTCCAGGCATCACGAGGCACATCCAGGGCTCGCCATGAAAATGGTTGCCCCTTCCATCCGGATTTACGTACAATACTTACATCCGGGCATCTCGAAACTCCCGAGGACCTCCGGCACACACCTCCGGGCATCCAATCGGCGTCGACTCACTCGACCCTATGGGCATCCCGACACTCCCGGGGCATCGTGTGACATCCCGAAAATTCGACCCGTTTCGACAAAGTGAAATGGGCTTTTCGTCGACGTGCCTACGGTCATATTTCTCTGAGCTGATCACTCACGAGTTAACCAACCCATTGAGTGAAGCCGTTAAGGGATGTATCTGCAGTGAAAATCTCTGAAAGCTGCTTAATTGGTTGGATTTGACTAAAATCGCGTCTGATTGATTTTAACCACGAAATTGAACTCGATTTCGAGAATCGAATTTTATGCGCGTCATAATTCTTATTTTTAGGACTTTGTCTCATCTTCCGTCAATTTATTGACGAGTCCGAAATTTCGAGAAAGAAATTATCGGAAGGAAAATCGAAGACCAAAAAGGAATTAGAAAGGGAAAGAGAAAAGAAAAGAAAAACAAGAATTGTTTCAATTTTAATTTCTTTTTCTCTCTCTCTCTCTCTCTCTCTCCTTTCCCTCCCCATCCGTGCGTACCCCTCCCCCCCCTTAGCTGGCTTCCTCTTTCTTTCTTCCTTCTTATCTTCTCTTTCTCTCTCCTCTCTCCCCCAAAAATCCCCCACGCACGAGCCTTCTTCCTTCTTCTTCTTCCTGCTTTGCCCAAAACCAGCGAACCAGGAAGAGGAGCTCGCCGGCCAGCCACCGCGCCGCCGCCGCACCGCACCGCCGTCGCACCGCGTTGCCGCCCGCGAGTCTGCCGCGCGCCCAGCAGCCCCGCGCGCTCGGCCTCCACCTCCGCCCAGCTCGGCCCGACGCCACCCAGCTCCGTCCGGCCGCCGCCCTAGCCGCCGCTCGACCCCCGGCGCCCCTCTCGCCGTCTACCGACCTCCCCTCGCCGCCTCAGCCACCGGAGTTCCTTCGGCTAGCCCTCCACAGCAAACCCGCGAGTGGGTTTCCAGACCACTTCGGGCCCGCTTTTGGACCGCTTCCGAGCCCCGGACCCGACACCCGCTTTGGGGTTTGTTGTTCCTCGCGCCGAGCCCGTCGTTTTGATACCAATTTCGCACGATTCCGGTGGGTAACCACACTAACGCTTGCTTAGTGAGTTAATTATGCTTAATTGGTTGTTTAGTGTGTTTAATTAAGCTTAAATGTTTTAATTAGGGTTTATTAGTTGATTTTGATGCAAATTAGTTAAATTGAATGCATATTTAGCAAGTAGACATGGTCTACTATTTATTGAGGGTAGCCCGGGAATTTTCCGACCCTTAATCGGGCTTCAATTTGATATTTCGGGCCTAAGTGGAATTTTTGACATTTAAATATTATTTTTCGGAATTAAATTAAATAATTATTTATTTTCCGAAAATTCAACTTGGATGGCCAGCGACCGGAATATTACGCTGAGGACAGTGGTGAAGTCCGTTTATTTAATCGGACTGTATTTTGAGCTAAATTGAATTTCTAATATTTATTTATTAATTTTCGAAATTAATTATTTAATTATTATTTTTCGGAAATTAAGGCTGAGATGGCCGACGACCGAAATTTCGTGCTGATTGTCGTGGCGCAGTCCGTTTATTTATTTGAGCTCTATGTTGTTTGGAATTAATTAAATTGTGATATTTTAGGTATTTACCCTAAATTGACTGGATATTGATTGAGATAGAATTGTTGTTTGGAATTTGGCCAAGTTTGCTTATTCAATATTCTTATGCGTTATTGAGTCGTAAAGTATGTGGAATGGTGAGAATGAGTCAGAAGTACCTTGGTGATGGACTGATCAGGCACGGTGTATGGACCTACGTGGTTCGGTGACTAAGGAAGTCACTGGCGAAAACGGCGCCTTAAAGAACACACGTATCGGTCGAGTACTCACATTGTTATAGGCATGCATGGTTCGGTGATGGGGAAGATCACTGGCGAAAACGGCGCCTTAAAGAACGCATGCACTTGTCTATTAAACATCGTTATAGGCATGTATGGTTCGGTGATTAAGGGTATCACTGGCGAAAACGGCGCCTTAAAGAACACATACACTTGTCTATTGAACATTATTGTAGGCATGTGTGGTTCGGTGAGGTGAGATACCACTGGCGAAAACGGCGCCTTAAAGAACGCACACAATTGTCTAGTGAGTACATGGTCGTAGGCATGCGTGGTTCGGTGATGTGGGATATCACTGGCGAAAACGGCGCCTTAAAGAACGCACGCAGTTGTCTAGTGGATTAATCGCTTTGGCGAACTTGACGCTTGAGAACACTGATATGGCTTTGTGACTAAGTGCACTATGGGAGGTGTTGTGGTGTGGAGTCAATGACCTAGAATGGTCCGTCTGACATGTAATCGACTAGTTCGATTGAACTGTGATTTGATTGATTGAATGTGATTGACCGTGAGTGGTCTTGTTGATGTGAAATCGACTAGGTCGATTTGATCGATGCTTCGATCAGTGATGTGATTGCTTGGATGTCTATGTGATCCGTGCTAACATGCAGATGGAACATGAGGCCAAGGTAAGTCCTCTGATTCGTGCTGTGCTTAGGTAACCGAGTAGTGTATTGGCTCCCTAATTGAGTCTTAGTGGGGTAGAACTCGCTGAGACGTAGTCTCATCCCGGTTGTGGGATATCATTTCAGGACCCCGATGAGGAGCTGAGGAGGAGGAAAATGAGAAGGAGAAGGATTTTTGGAAGAAGAAGATAGCATTGAGAGGGATCTTGGGTACAATCTGGATGGACTGAGATCCCATCTTCTTTTGTGAACTCTTTTTGATGTGAATAGAGCTAGAGTAAAGGGTTGTGAATAGTGGTGAAGTACTATGGTTTGTATTTTGCATAAAAGTTTGGTTATGAGTTTCAATATGAAAGTATGGCCCTACTTTTCTGTCCCATTGGTTTATTGTCTGGGGATTTTCTTTATACTTCCGCTTGCGCATATGAAATGAACAGGGTCGGCGATGCGTCCTGGGACGTCGCTATTAATCGACCAGGTGAGGGATGGGCACGCGTTCGAGGATCGGGGCGTGACATCCCGTTTAAGTGGTATCAGAGCGAAGTTCAAGATTGGAGTGATAAGGAGCGATGGTTCATGGGATAGTAGTAGGATGGCCTTTAAATTCATGCTGTTGCATGTCTATGTTAGCTGAGTGCTAAAATTGTGTGTTGTTTGAATCGCTCTGTTTCTAATTCGGTGTTGAATTGGAAACAGGTGTCGGTAGGTTAAAGCGACATCATGAGCGATCAGGAGCCGAGAACTCCTAGGCAGAGGACCTTGTCCTCAATGACTCGGGATAGAACGCCTGTGAGAGGCAATACCCGAGGTGGTCGGAGTAGAGCGCCAGCTGTGGCTAGTGCTAGTGGTGAAGCACCACCTCCTGTTGGTGCTGGGGTTGCACCCCTTAATGATCCCAGGGTGGATGGGATCTTGCGTATTCTGGAGTTAATGGGGAATCGAATGGATCAGCAAGCTGCTACAATTGAAGCCGCCGCTCAGGCCGCCGCTACTGCTGCTGCTGCCGCCACTGCTGGAGCCGCCCCTGTAGTTCCCCCTGCCGTTGCACCTGCCGCTGCACCTGCCGCTGCCGTGAACGTTGAAGATCCACCGGGGATAGTGGTCGCTGAAAGACCAATTCATAAGTTAGTAGAGCAATTTCTGAAACTGAAGCCACCCCAGTTCACCGGGACCGGAGATACAGAAGCTGCTTCTTCTTGGATCCAGAAATTGGAGAAAACCTTCAAATTACTAAGGTGCAATGAGGCTGAGAAGGTAGAACTTGCAACTTACCAGCTAGAGGAAGTTGCAGATACTTGGTGGAAGACAACCCGAGGAATCATATTTCCTGAGGGCGTTGTTCCAGAGTGGAACGCCTTTCGAGAGGCCTTTAATGCTAAATATTTCTCAGAAACTGCCAAAGAAGTGAAGATGGCAGAGTTTCAACGTCTTCGCCAGGGTTCTCTAACCGTCGATCAGTATGAGGCGAAGTTCGCTGAACTCTCGCAGTATGCTCCTGAATTAATAGCAAATCCAGTAAGCCGAGCAAGAATGTTCAAAGAAGGTTTCAGACCAGATTTAAGGAGTACATTGATTTCTCTGAACCTGAGAACTTATAATGACCTTTATGAGAGGGCTCAGATGATCGAGAAGGATCAGAATAATAGAGCAGCCGCATCTGGATCAAGATTCAATTCTCATAGAGACAACATCCGCCAAGGAAAGAGGCCGATGTTTGGGAACAGATCCCAGGACCCATCCATCAAGAAGGGTAGATTCAGTAGGCCATTACCTAGCAATGTTGGTACGTGTCGCTTTTGTGGGAGGAGACATGGGACAGCTCCGTGCTCGGCTAGGACAGGAACGTGCTATGAATGTGGCCAACATGGTCACATCGCAAGGTATTGTCCGAAAAAGCAAGGAGGACGACCACAGCTACCACCGCCACCACCAAGAGGACAAATAAGAGGGTATGCCCCTCAGATTATGCCACAAGGAGGACAACAGAGACCCCCAGCTCAAGGCACGATTTATGCAATCACACAAGGTCAGGCAGAGGCTGCGCCTAACGTGATCACAGGTATGGTTTCGCTCAACGACCAACCTGCTTATGCTTTATTTGATCCGGGAGCAACCCATTCCTTTATTGCTGAGCAGTATGTTAAGTTGATAGGAGTCAGTCCTACATTATTGGAGTCGACAATATGCATATCTACACCCCTAAAAGATAAGGTCATTGCTGCTTTGGGTTGTCCGGGGTGCAAGTTAGAGATTGGTGAGCGAGTGGGGAAGATAGATCTTTTAGTCCTAGCCATGTATGACTTTGATTTGATAATTGGCATGGATTGGCTCACCAATCAACGAGCTAAAATGGACTGTTATCGCAAGACGATTCAGTTTGAACCGTTAGAGGGTAAGAGCTTCGAGTTTGTAGGAAGTCGAGGAGGACCCTCGATTGTCCTGATCTCGTCGCAAGAAACATCTCGTCTGTTAGACGAGGGTTGTCAAGGGTACCTGGCAACTGTCGTGGACACGACAGTTGAGGAACTGAAAGTGGAGGACATTCCAGTTGTACAAGAATTCCAAGACGTCTTTCCAAAAGAATTACCAGGATTACCGCCAGAAAGGGAGATTGAGTTTGTGATTGAATTAGCACCAGGGACAGAGCCGATCTCGAAAGCACCGTACAGGATGTCATTATCAGAGTTGAAGGAACTGAAAGTACAGATGCAGGAATTGTTGGACAAAGGATTTATTCGTCCTAGTGCATCACCTTGGGGAGCACCAGTTCTATTTGTTAAAAAGAAAGATGGATCGTTGCGCCTGTGCATCGATTACCGGCAGCTCAACCAGGTAACCATTAAGAATAAGTATCCCCTCCCAAGGATAGATGATCTGTTCGATCAGTTGCAAGGAGCGTCAATATTTTCAAAGATTGACTTAAGGACGGGATATCATCAGTTGAGAATTAAGAAAGAGGATATTCCTAAGTCAGCATTTCGTACTCGGTATGGTCATTATGAGTTCACAGTAATGCCATTCGGGTTGACGAATGCTCCAGCTGCTTTCATGGATATGATGAACCGAATATTCAAGGAATATTTAGATCAGTTTGTTATCGTATTCATAGATGATATCTTGGTCTATTCGAAAAGTGATGAAGAGCATGAGACTCATCTGAGAATAGTACTCCAGACCTTAAGGACGCATCAGTTGTATGCTAAGTTTAGCAAATGCGAGTTTTGGTTGACTCGTGTTGCGTTCCTAGGTCACGTGATTTCCGGAGAAGGAATCTCCGTCGACCCAAGCAAGATAGAAGCCGTGATCAATTGGCAGAGGCCGACATCAGTGACAGAAATCAGAAGTTTTCTGGGTTTGGCAGGGTATTACAGACGGTTTGTAGAAGGTTTCTCAGCGTTAGCATCACCCCTAACTAAGCTCACGAAGAAAAATGAGAAGTTTGTATGGTCAGACAAGTGTGAGCGTAGTTTTCAAGAGCTGAAGGAAAAGCTGACTACGGCTCCTGTGCTGACAATTCCATCTGGTTCTGGAGGATTTGAGATCTACAGTGATGCGTCATTCAGAGGACTGGGTTGCGTGTTAATGCAACATGGTAGGGTAGTTGCATACGCTTCGCGCCAGTTGAGACCTCATGAACAGAACTATCCAACGCATGACTTAGAGCTCGCGGCAATTATTTTTGCCTTGAAGAGTTGGAGACACTATTTGTGTGGTGAGAAATTTCAGATCTTCACGGACCATCAGAGTCTCAAGTACCTGTTCTCTCAGAAGGAGTTGAACATGAGACAGCGCCGATGGATGGAATTACTGAAAGACTATGACTGTGATATTCTATACCATCCGGGGAAAGCGAACAAGGTCGCCGATGCTTTGAGCAGGAAGTCTTCTTTAGCCCAGATCTTGATTAAAGAGTGGAATCTAATCGAGAGAGCTCGGGATTCGGAATTCAAATTTGAGGTAGGCCACCTTTCAAGTTTTATGGCCACCCTTAGAATTGAACCGAATGTCCAGGTCAGAATTAAGCAACTCCAACCGACAGATCCAGATGTACAGAAGATTCTTCAGGAGGACACTGAGAAAAGAAAGGCTGATTTTCAGATTGCTGATGACGGGACATTAAGGTTCCGAGGACGTTTGGTTGTACCTAACGATGTTGAACTTAGAGAAGAAATTTTATCTGAAGCACATCGTAGCAGTTACAGTGTTCATCCTGGAAGCACTAAGATGTATCAGAATCTGCGTCGACATTATTGGTGGTCAGGTATGAAGATAGACGTCGCCAAGCATGTGGCCAAGTGTCTGACATGTCAACAGGTAAAAGCTCAACATTGCAAACCAGGAGGACTCTTGCAACCTCTTACGATCCCAGAATGGAAATGGGAACATATTACGATGGATTTCGTGACTGGACTACCAAGAAGTCAGAGAGGAAGTGATTCAATTTGGGTAGTAGTGGACAGACTGACAAAGTCGGCTCACTTCATTGCAGTTCGAAAGGACCTCAGTCTTGATAGGCACGCAGACCTATACGTGCGTCAAGTGGTTCGAATGCATGGAGTGCCGGTTACGATAACCTCAGATAGAGACCCGAGGTTTACTGCTGCTTTTTGGAAGAGCTTGCAGAGTGCTTTAGGTACAAAGCTTCAGTACAGTACAGCGTACCATCCTCAGACGGATGGCCAATCGGAGAGGACGATTCAGACTCTTGAAAATATGCTAAGAGCTTGTGTAATAGACTTCAAAGGAAGTTGGGAGGATCAGTTACACCTGGTAGAGTTTGCCTACAACAACAGTTACCAACAGAGTATTAAGATGGCTCCATTTGAAGCGTTGTATGGTAGAGCATGCAGGACTCCAGTATGTTGGGATGAAGTCGGAGAAAGAAAGATAACAGGCCCAGAGTTAGTTCAGCAGTCAGTGGATGCCGTGGCAGTGATCAGAAACAGATTAAAGACCGCGCAGAGCAGACAGAAAAGTTACGCAGATAAGCGTCGGAGACCTTTGGAATTCCAAGTTGGTGATCACGTTTTTCTAAAGGTGTCACCAATGAGAGGAACTTCGCGCTTTGGGAAGAAAGGCAAGCTGAGTCCGAGATACGTAGGTCCATTTGAAATTCTCGAGAGAATTGGGACCTTAGCGTATCGTCTTGCATTGCCGCCAAGGTTGGCGCAAGTGCATGACGTCTTTCACGTGTCGATGTTGAGGAAGTATGAGCCTGATCCGACACACGTGCTCAATTTTGAAGAATTGGACGTGGATGACAGAGTGTCATACGTGGAAAGACCGGTCCAGGTTGTAGACAGAAAGGAACAGGTACTGCGTACAAAGACCATTCCGTTAGTCAAGGTGGTCTGGCAACACCACGGCACTGAAGGAGCGACATGGGAAACTGAAGAATCGATGAGAGAATTGTACCCCCACCTTTTTGCATAAGTTTGTAAGGTTTAAATTTCGAGGACGAAATTTTTATAAGAGGGGAAGAGTTGTGACATCCCGAAAATTCGACCCGTTTCGACAAAGTGAAATGGGCTTTTCGTCGACGTGCCTACGGTCATATTTCTCTGAGCTGATCACTCACGAGTTAACCAACCCATTGAGTGAAGCCGTTAAGGGATGTATCTGCAGTGAAAATCCCTGAAAGCTGCTTAATTGGTTGGATTTGACTAAAATCGCGTCTGATTGATTTTAACCACGAAATTGGACTCGATTTTGGGAATCGAATTTTATGCGCGTCATAATTCTTATTTTTAGGACTTTGTCTCATCGTCCGTCAATTTATTGACGAGTCCGAAATTTCGAGAAAGAAATTATCGGAAGGAAAATCGAAGACCAAAAAGGAATTAGAAAGGGAAAGAGAAAAGAAAAGAAAACAAGAATTGTTTGAATTTTATTTTCTTTTTCTCTCTCTCCCTTTTCTCTGTTTCTTTCTCTCTCTCTCTCTCTCTCTCTCTCTCTCCTTTCCCCTCCCCCCTTAGCTGGCTTCCTCTTTCTTTCTTCCTTCTTATCTTCTCTTTCTCTCTCCTCTCTCCCCCAAAATCCCCCACGTGCACGAGCCTTCTTCCTTCTTCTTCTTCTTCCTGCTCTGCCCAAAACCAGCGAACCAGGAAGAGGAGCTCGCCGGCCAGCCACCGCGCCGCCGCCGCACCGCACCGCCGTCGCACCGCGTTGCCGCCCGCGAGTCTGCCGCGCGCCCAGCAGCCCCGCGCGCTCGGCCTCCACCTCCGCCCAGCTCGGCCCGACGCCACCCAGCTCCGTCCGGCCGCCGCCCTAGCCGCCGCTCGACCCCCGGCGCCCCTCTCGCCGTCTACCGACCTCCCCTCGCCGCCTCAGCCACCGGAGTTCCTTCGGCTAGCCCTCCACAGCAAACCCGCGAGTGGGTTTCCAGCCCACTTCGGGCCCGCTTTGGGCTGTTTCCGAGCCCCGGACCCGAGACCCGCTTTGGGGTTTGTTGTTCCCCGCGCCGAGCCCGTCGATTTGGTACCGGTTGCGCGCGATTCCGGTGGGTAACCTCACTAACGCTTGCTTAGTGAGTTAATTATACTTAATTGGTTATTTAGCTTGTTTAATTAAGCTTAGGTATTTTGATTAGGGTTTATTAGTTGTTTTTTTTATGTGAATTAGTTAAATTGAATGCATATTTAGCAAGTAGACATGGTCTACTATTTATTGAGGGTAGCCCGGGAATTTTTCGACCCTTTATCGGGCTTCAATTTGATATTTCGGGCCTAAGTGAGATTTTTGGCATTTAAATATTATTTTTTTCGAAATTAAATTAAATAATTATTTAATTTCCGAAAATTCAACTTGGATGGCCAGCGACCGGAATATTACGCTGAGGACAGTGGTGAAGTCCGTTTATTTAATCGGACTGTATTTTGAGCTAAATTGAATTTCTAATATTTATTTATTAATTTTCGAAATTAATTATTTAATTATTATTTTTCGGAAATTAAGGCTGAGATGGCCGACGACCGAAATTTCGTGCTGATTGTCGTGGCGCAGTCCGTTTATTTATTTGAGCTCTACGTTGTTTGGAATTAATTAAATTGTGATATTTTAGGGATTTACCCTAAATTGACTGGAATTGATTGAGATAGAATTGTTGTTTGGAATTTGGCCAAGTTTGCTTATTCAATATTCTTATGCGTTATTGAGTCGTAAAGTATGTGGAATGGTGAGAATGAGTCAGAAGTACCTTGGTGATGGACTGATCAGGCACGGTGTATGGACCTACGTGGTTCGGTGACTAAGGAAGTCACTGGCGAAAACGGCGCCTTAAAGAACACACGTATCGGTCGAGTACTCACATTGTTATAGGCATGCATGGTTCGGTGATGGGGAAGATCACTGGCGAAAACGGCGCCTTAAAGAACGCATGCACTTGTCTATTAAACATCGTTATAGGCATGTATGGTTCGGTGATTAAGGGTATCACTGGCGAAAACGGCGCCTTAAAGAACACATACACTTGTCTATTGAACATTATTGTAGGCATGTGTGGTTCGGTGAGGTGAGATACCACTGGCGAAAACGGCGCCTTAAAGAACGCACACAATTGTCTAGTGAGTACATGGTCGTAGGCATGCGTGGTTCGGTGATGTGGGATATCACTGGCGAAAACGGCGCCTTAAAGAACGCACGCAGTTGTCTAGTGGATTAATCGCTTTGGCGAACTTGACGCTTGAGAACACTGATATGGCTTTGTGACTAAGTGCACTATGGGAGGTGTTGTGGTGTGGAGTCAATGACCTAGAATGGTCCGTCTGACATGTAATCGACTAGTTCGATTGAACTGTGATTTGATTGATTGAATGTGATTGACCGTGAGTGGTCTTGTTGATGTGAAATCGACTAGGTCGATTTGATCGATGCTTCGATCAGTGATGTGATTGCTTGGATGTCTATGTGATCCGTGCTAACATGCAGATGGAACATGAGGCCAAGGTAAGTCCTCTGATTCGTGCTGTGCTTAGGTAACCGAGTAGTGTATTGGCTCCCTAATTGAGTCTTAGTGGGGTAGAACTCGCTGAGACGTAGTCTCATCCCGGTTGTGGGATATCATTTCAGGACCCCGATGAGGAGCTGAGGAGGAGGAAAATGAGAAGGAGAAGGATTTTTGGAAGAAGAAGATAGCATTGAGAGGGATCTTGGGTACAATCTGGATGGACTGAGATCCCATCTTCTTTTGTGAACTCTTTTTGATGTGAATAGAGCTAGAGTAAAGGGTTGTGAATAGTGGTGAAGTACTATGGTTTGTATTTTGCATAAAAGTTTGGTTATGAGTTTCAATATGAAAGTATGGCCCTACTTTTCTGTCCCATTGGTTTATTGTCTGGGGATTTTCTTTATACTTCCGCTTGCGCATATGAAATGAACAGGGTCGGCGATGCGTCCTGGGACGTCGCTATTAATCGACCAGGTGAGGGATGGGCACGCGTTCGAGGATCGGGGCGTGACACATCGTCGACTTAGCCGTCCGACGGTATCATCAACATCATGATATATACATATATGTCTCATTCTGAAAATAACATTTGATGCAATAATGTCAAAAGTTTCAATGAGTTTATAAAGCCTTATCAATTTTTTTGATGTCATCTAATGTGCTAAATGTCACCACATCCATTGTATAAATAACGACCCAAGACATCACAACTCATAGAGCAAATCAATTGTTCTTGAAATAAAACAGTTTTTGAACAAAACAGAATGCACTCCACTAATTGAAATTCTGGAAAAATTAGTAAACTAAAATTAGTAAACGATCTTGATAAATTCTAAAAATCTAACATGTTATAAACAAGTTCTAGGGAAAAAAAATTTATGAAGAACACCAAGTCAAGAAAATTTTGTATGAATCGCAATGGTCCGTGCATCACAGCCATAAAACTTCAAACATCACTATTACACAGTTTCAATAACAATTTCAGTATAACCCCTAAATGAACTCAGAAAATTCTGAAATTTTGATATTTTATAGATAAGACCTAGAGGTAAAATTTTCATGAAGAACTCTAAGTCAAATTCATTGTAGATCGAGAGCTATAATCACTATAACTCTCCCTAACCCTCTGTAACAGTTTCCAGGTTTAACATTTTCAAAGAAAAATCGTTTCACCGACCAATACTTGTCCGTTTCTTCTCAAATTTTAGTATGTTACTCCTTAAGATGTTATCTACAACTTTAATCAAGGACACAAAGTCAAATTTCAACTAGATAATTGCATAAAATTCATGGATTCGCCAAAGGTCAAGCTGTTTTTCCATGAAACAGTTTGCTAGTCCTAGGGAACTACTTCTATTCTTTCGAATTCCAGCATCCAGCTTTGAAATTCAAGTATCTCCAAATCTATTACACTCCACTAGACAACCACAGCACAACATAATGTAGATCAATGGACTTTCACTTGCCTTAAGTCCGACGCAACCACAGCAAGCAAAATGGCAACTTGCGGACTTCGGGTGCGGCTCAATCGACGGCGAAGCTAGGCGGCGTCGGCGACGGCAGCAAGCGTACGCACGGCGGGGCTGGTCTCCTTCTTTCCCTCGCTGATGCACCCTCACAAACTCGGTCTTTCTCTCGGACTCTCTCTTTTTCTCTCGATCACTCTCTCTCTTGATCACTCTCTTGTTCACTCCGCCCCCTTCTCTTTCTTTTGTTTTCTTAATTAACTAGTAATCATGAGATTTGCATGTATAATCTTTGGTGGCAGCAAGAGACAGCGACACCTCATGCAGCCGTGTCTTCTCATGAGGAGTCCATTTGCCACTTGTTCAATTGCATGCATGGATGTGGCCTCATTCGGCCAAGCCTTGGTCAAAAAATCTCTTGTTAATTTGACTAATCATGCGATTAAATGAAGAGGAAATGTGGGCTGTCTTGGGTGTTTTGGGCCGGTTGGGTTACGAATTTTATTATCCCTAAATGTCCAGCCCACATTTGCTCCTAATGTTCCACCTTAATCCCCGCTTATATATACATAATTACAAATACTCGCATGACCATATAATATTACAACATTAATCAAGGGTAATTCGATTCATAGGGTACACGGCCAAGTATAGAAAATTTCTTATCAATCTATCTTTTAGTACAACCTTGGTCACACATGAGCATATGATACATTTCCAACAAAACAATAGTCCTTCAACTTGTTGCCGGCCAATTCCCTCGCCGGAGCTTTGGCCAAGCCGTTCAACTTGTTTTCTCCTCCGGCAGGGCTATTTTTCAGAATTTCAAAGGGAGACAGAGGCCATGGTTGCTGTGTTGAGCTTGGGACCGCCTTGGATCATCATGGTAGAGGTCCCAGTGTGTAGCCACCGTCGTCGCCGCCGCGTCGGTGTCTCCGGCCCGCTTAATGGGTGAGTTTAGCTTCTAATCCTTCGATTAGTGCCTAAACTTGCTTAGAGTTGGTTTAGTTAGATTCAATTCTAGTTTAGGAGATTTAATTAAGTTGTATTAGCCCTAAGATAGGTGGTTAGATGGATGGATTAGATTAGTTTAGCTTAATCTTGCTTTATTTTGCTTAATTGTGCTCATGTGTTTAATTAAGCTTGTTTTGCTTAATTAATTGTTTGTTTGTTTTAATTAATGTTTTGTTTAATTTATTAAATATAGAATTATGGAAATTTACTGTTCATGCGATGCGACATTGTTCACAAATTATTATTCACGTGCACTGTTCACCCGAGAGCGAAAAATTACATTGTTTCATGTGTGTTGATTTTATAAAGTGAATGGATGTGTAAATGCATGGGCATCCGCATGAATTGAGTGATGATTTGTATAACCGTGTGTTGTTGTGGGTTAGATCAAGGAAACCACCGAATTGGGATCGGTCGTGCCTTTGAGGCCGTGATTTAGCACCTATTAAAGGTCGTGCCTTCGAGGCCGTGATTCACCACCGATTTTGGAATCGATCGTGCCCACTCGGGCCGTGATCCACCACCTAAGGTCGTGCCCACTGGGGCCGTGATTTAACACCTGATAGAGGTCGCGCCTACAAGGCCGTGATTTGCCACCTATTAAAGGTTGCGCCCAATCGGGCCGAGATTTACCACCTAATAAAGGTTGTGCCAAGTGGGGCCGTGATTACCACTAAGCCTGGACTGTGCCGCTGAGTCGTAATTCAGCATTACCGCCAAAGATTTAGTAGGCTGTGCTCACTGAGCTGTAATTCAGCATTGGGATTGAGTAAATGAGATGACCAAGAGATGGTCGTGATGACATGTAATCGACTGAGTCGATTGATCGATAGCTCGATCTGAATTGATGCATTGATGTGAAATTGTTATAGGCATTAATTATAAGCGTGAGTGAATCACATCGTTTATGGCACACACGCATGGATCGATAACGTGCAGAGTGTGGCAATGGTCAGGTGAGATCGCTTGTGACGCGGCTCGTATGTGATTGATGAACTGCATCATCTAATGGTCATGTGCATTGCGTGTATTGTGCTGAGTTATAACGTGCAGGGTATGGCATACCGGGTAAGGTTGCATGCGAACCGACTATTGATTGTTGGTTGTTAGTCGTAGTTTGTTTGAGGGGAGGTTCTAGAGAGATATCTTGAGTTGAGTTGGTGTACTAACCGGGGCTTAGGGGTGGAACTTGCTGAGATTTATATCTCACTGGTTATTGAATAACCATTTTCAGGTCCCTAGTATGAAGAGCCAGGAGCTTGAAGCGGAAGGGTCAGGAGCATAGGTGGCTTAGTAGTTCTTTATGACATAGACCTTCTGTATAAGCTTGAAGTGTTTATAAAAGTGTATTTGATTTGAAATTGGTTGTCCTACTTTTCTATCCCATGTATATCGTTGTCAAGGGATTAGTTAATTCGCTTTTGCATGTGCAATAAAATAAAAAGGGTCGACGACGAGTATTGGGAACGTCGCGAAATTCTATCGACCACCAAGGGTTTTGCGCGCGCTCGAGGTTCGGGGCGTGACACAAAATCATGAGGTTTAGTATGGGATGGGTCAAAGCAGACAATACCTCGAGTAAGTTAATTCAGGGACGTCACAATATGATATTATAGCAGGACCCTCTCCAGTAGGTGTATGGTTCGAGGATGACTCAGGCGAAAGTTGATGGGCTTATAACAACCCGATCTAACGAGGGCAAGGAGTAGTTGCCAGGGCTATAGGATTTGGACAAGGAGCAACTTCTAGTAGGCTTCCAGGATAGCAAATGGGGTAGTAATGAACCAAACTGTGCACCGAATAGAGGGAGCGCAATTTTGGAATATATATGTGAAAACTAAAATTAACTCATGAATGCGGTTTTTGACATAACAACAAGCTTTGCTTTGGAACTCCAAAGTTAATCAAGCCTAGGCTAGGGCACTACCAAGATGGGTGATCTCTTGGGTAAGTGCCTACCTGTATGTCAAATGGCAAAACTGTGAGGTTCGGTATGGGACGGGTCAAAACGGACAATACCTCAAGTAAGTTAATCCAGAGATGTCATAGTATATCCTAAGTCCAAAATTAGATGGGTGAAGCCTTGTTGAGTCATGTATAAGCTAAAACCGATCTCCAAATGTTCATAAGTTTGTGTGGTTATTTAGACTACTCGTTTTGGGATCTTGTCCCACGTGGACGAGGCCATCTTGTTACAATCATTATCCAATATTTTCGTGTTTGGACTCTTGCCAAGCGTTGAAGAATAGGATTTCATCAATTTTCTTCTTAATTGGTATTTCATCATTACCATGGTAAGATTCTACTGAGATTTTTATACATATTTCAGATGATGCCTCTTGTTGCTATAAGGCTGTGACAATCTACAAGTCAATTTCAAATTAAATGAATGGGATAATTGCACAAATAGTCCTAACTTGGTTCAATGTGCAAAGTCGTCCTTGAACTTTTAATTTATATATTGTGATCCTTGAACTTAGGCTCAATGTGCAACATCATCCCTAGACTTTTAATTTGTTTAATGTCTAAAAGTTAATCGAGCACATTAAATATTTGATCAAAATTTAGAGATTATATTGAGCAAATTTAAAGTTCAAGCCAATTAGACCAAAGTTCATAGGTTATTTATGTTATTTTTCCCAAATGAAAATACGAAAGAAAGAATGACAGTTGTCAAATGACCAGAATGAGCATTTAACTCCAAGTTAACCTTACTTAACTCAAGCGCAATCAGCGCAAAATTTGTAAATGATCATGGTTAACCCAACCCAAAATAAAAGCAATTTGAATATGGAAGAACCAACTTTCGGAGAAGAAAAAACTTGAAGCATACAAACAAAGTCATATCAACGAGGGAGAGCGATGGTTTTCCTTTCTTTGAGTGAAAGTTCTTAGAAATTTTCGGGAGAAAAATAACACAACTACCATAAATTCCGTACGTCGTTTATTTGAGTGTCACAACTTTTTGTTCAATTACTTAACTTGTATATCAAAGTAAAATCAATCATTTGAGTGTCATTTCGTGCAAATCATCCAACATGATTTTTTTAATTAATTTCCCATATGATGTGGATTTTTGTAATTTTTGAATTTTGAATTTTGTTTTTGTTTTTGTTTTCCTTTTTTTAGGGCCAGCGAGGGTCACCGGTGGTTCTCACCCGGACGAGGCCTTTGCAGCTGGCAAGGGTAGCGGGTGATCCTGACCGACCTTGAAAAAAGGGCAAAAAAAGGAAAATAAAAAATAAAAAGAAAAAATTCAAAAAAAATAATAAAAAACTTATAATAATTATCATCACGGGTTTTAGCTTTGTCAACTTAGGACGAGTATCACGTGCCATGTTGTGAATACTCAAATGCGTTCATAGTACAAGTGTGCAAAAAGTCCTTTCATTTTTTGCTTTGTGTGGCTGAAACAAAGAAGTCAACAGGAATTCCATGCACATGCTTTGCTTTTCCAACTCAACTAGGGCCTAATGATTGTTCTCCTTTTTGTTTTGTCAAATATTGCGTGGCCCAGCTTGACAGAGTTGAATAAAACATGCACGTTGTTCCCGCTTTCTTTGTCTCCTACACATGCAGAAAAGTAAATGCAAAATGAAATCCATGCACAACCTTCTTCTTTTCACAATTGTGGCTGAACATAGATGCAATCATGAGTAGTTGGACCGAAGGAGAAATCCCACAGAATCACGAGGGCGGCTGGTCTAATTTATTTAGACTAAATATTATTCAATAAGTTCAAATTCGAGACATGTTTCAACATACCATATAGCCGGTCATTACTCTATCCTTGTATACAATAGAAAGAATGGATGCATTCAAGTTCAGCAGATGAATTCAATCTCCTAGAATGTCTCGATATCCTGTCATTTATAGGGAAAAAGGAAAAGAAGCCACAAATACTTCTATTGGTTCAGTAAGATCTAAGTATTACCTATGAAACCGCATCAACTTTGGAGAAGTGGAGAAGAAAAGCCCAACCATGGCGGGCCATGGAGGCTATACTTTCAAAAATGATTGCTGTTGGGAGCTACAGTTCCGACTCAAACCATTTTACTATCGCCAAACGTAACTCTCCTGGTCATTAAATACCACTATCCCGAAGGAATATTGGCATTTTGTGAGTGCAGTTACACAGAGGATCTAGTACTGTCAGCTTGGCTCACAGTAATCCCATTTTTATCCTTTTCGATCTGCCTATAACAGGTGAAATTTCCCCGGGCAATTATCAAAAATGCTTCCTGAATTTGTTCATCATTGTTCTTACGACTGTGTACTTGTGTATTCTTTGCTCGTCTGCTCCCTGTTTCCAGCACTTCAAAGCAGCACAATTTACAATATAACTTCATCAAGGCCACTCATTCAGAACCAAACCCTTGTCTCTCCTCATAAAACCTTCGAGTTCGGGTTCTTCGTGCCTAATGGATCGGAAAAGCAGTACGTAGGAATATGGTACAAGAACACGACTTTCTCCAAAGTTGTCTGGGTGGCCAACAGGGACAAGCCACTTGGACACAAAGATCAATCTGCGAGTTTGATAATTGGCGGAGATGGAAATCTGAAGCTTCTTGATGGGCAACAAAATACTGTCTGGTCTACAAATGTCATGGCGAAGTCTAATTATTCTGCAGCAGTGCTTTCAGACTTTGGAAACCTTGTTCTTCAAGACGGGAATGAGAATGAAATGTGGGAAAGCTTTGATGAGCCAACCGACACCCTCCTGCCAAACATGAAGATCGGAGTAAATGTGAAAACAGGAGAGAAAAAATACTTGATTTCCTGGAAAGGTGAAGACAATCCATCGCTCGGAAGCTTTGTCCTTGGAGTGACATCGGAGACACCGCCTCAGCTTTTCGCTTGGAATGGATCAAGTCCATACTGGAGAAGCGGACAGTGGGATAAATCCAAGTTTAATGGAATACCGACCATGAGCAACGCATACCTGAGTGGCTATGAGCTCCAGCAAAGTGTCGAACAGGGAACAACATATTATTCCCGCAATAATTACAACAACTCCTTTGGATATATTTTCATCTCATCAGAAGGATCTATAGAGTCTGTTCGTTGGGGCGATGGATGGTCAAACAACTGGGAAGTATCACGAACTAACCGCTGTGAAATTTATGGAACATGTGGTCCTTTTGGAGTTTGCGACATGTTTAGTTCACCTATATGCAGCTGCTTAAAAGGGTTTAAACCCAGGTCAGATGAAGAGTGGAACAGAGGAAACTGGACCGGAGGGTGCGTTAGGAAAATGAAATTGAATTGTCAGAAATCCGCACATGCAGCAGCTATGACGACTGTGGAAAAAGATGTGTTCTGGCAAATGAAACATATGAAATTGCCTGATTCTGCTGATTATTTGTCAAACATAGCTGATGCAGAAGGATGTCGAAGTTGGTGCCTAGGAAACTGCTCGTGCTTGGCCTTTTCTTATGTGGATACTGTAGGATGTATGGCTTGGTTTAAAAACCTCATAGATACTCAGCAATTCTCCAGAGAAGGCAGAGATCTATTTATTCGACTTGTGGATGTGGATAAAGGTTGGAAAGGTTGAATTAATTTGCGTTTAATCTTGCACTGCCTGTGGTTCTTATAATGTATTTTCCCAGTTCAGGTGTACCTACGAAGACAAAACTCATCATCAGCTTAAGTACTATTTCTGGCATCATGTTATTCGGAGCTGGCATTTCAGTGTGTGGTCTTTTCAAGTGGAGAGGTAATAAAAGACGTGCAGTTTATGGCTGTTTTAAGTGTGATTTCATGTTAACCGAGACGTAAGAATCTTGTATCATTGGTAAAGCAATGGCTTCAGAAGCTTGGCAATCACTACAATAGAAACACTGTTGCTTCTCATGTTCTCACGCTTATTATCAGTCGTTTTTGTTTTGTTTGTAAAATTGCAGGGAAATTTAGGAAAATGACAATCCCATGGGTCCTTAATTCAAAGGCCACAGCCAACAGATCAGAGGAATTGCTGAGGGAAACTGCATGGAAAGAGCAAATGAAGCAAGGTGGTGCATCGGAATTAATGGTTTATGATTTGGACAGCATACTCCTTGCAACGAACAACTTCAACATGAAGAACAAACTCGGGCAGGGAGGGTTTGGCCTTGTTTATAAGGTAAAGAAAAAGCCTTTGCCGAGGGAAATCCAGAGATTATCCAAGATCTGATAGTTATGTTCGTTTGAAAACAGGGAAAGCTGAACGATGGTAAGGACATAGCTGTGAAAAGACTTTTGAGCAGCTCAGGTCAAGGCATTGCAGAGTTCAAGAATGAGATCCTCCTGATATCCAAACTTCAACACCGAAATCTGGTGAGACTTGTTGGTTACTGCACTGAAGGAGAAGAAAAGATACTAGTGTATGAGTACTTGCCAAACAAGAGCTTGGACGCCTTTCTTTTCGGTTTGTCTCACTCTCTGAAGAACTTATTTCTGCTTTCAACAAAATGGGTACTGAAACTAGATATTGTTTATGTTTACCACCTTGTTTAGATTCAAAAGAGAAGGCAAAACTCAGCTGGGGCATCCGCTTCAACATTATACAGGGCATTGCAAGAGGGCTGCTCTACCTCCACCGCGATTCATGCCTCAGGGTCATACATCGAGATTTGAAAGTGAGCAACATTCTCTTGGACGAAAAAATGAATCCCAAGATTTCAGATTTTGGGCTAGCACGGATGTTTGAAGGCACTCAAGTTTTCGTAAATACTCACAAAGTTGCAGGGACACTGTAAGCATTCTATCATCAGTCTTAAAAGTACTTACTCATGAGGCAATTTGTCACCTAGACAGCAGATTAGCAGTTTAATATTCTCACCTTTCCCTTCATGCATGTCCCTACTATTGTCCTTTAATATGACCAAGAAAATTCTCCATTTACATCCAATGGTTCCAATAAGCCAGTTATGAGGTGGCTAGTGCTATCACCTTGAGGGGATTGAATATGTGATTATGCACAATTAAAGCAGAATTTAAAACAATGAAGTTCAATATTGTGAAAGAACAACATTTGATGAAAACTAGGCAGGGATCATAACTACTGTGTGCAATAAAATATCAATCAAAATGAAAGAGAGGTTAAGGGATAGAATATATTGCACATGACAGTTATAGTGGCAATAGTTCTAGTAGTTCGGCTTATAGTAAGCTAACATCCACTCTCTCATTCCGATAGCCTATTGGCTGGATTTCACTAGAGAATCAATTAGAGATTACAAAGTCTGAGTACTCTCCAGAATGTGTGATCGTATCTTCTAATCTCACATAGTCACTCTAAATGACAGCCTCTCAGAGATTACAATTTCAACTTAGAGAGACAAGTATGAAAATGTCAAGGCTCTCTTTGAACTTTAGAATTATAGACCTCAAATCTTGTTTTCTTTCAGCACCATGATCTCCTTTTATACTCTTCAATTTCCAAGCTGACCGTTGGATTGAGGATCATTCATCCAATCCACCCGTTGGACCTAAATTATATGAGAAGATCTAATTGCTACTTGGATCACAAGATTAGAATCTTCGTATGATTCCATTGCCCATACAATAGACGTTGGGTTTCCATAAGTAGAGTTCTTCATTAGGTAAGAGCGCCTCAAAATGATTGTCATATGAATCAGGAATCCTTAAGGTTTTGTTAATCTTCAAAACATATTGGGAATTTTTCTCAACAAGTTTGTTCATAAATTATTAACCAGTTCTGTAATGCAAATGCTAAAAGGTATTAGAAAGGCAGTACTAGTCGATTTGGTTTATGACCTCTCATACCATCGTCCTTGAGTCTGAATTTTTGTTTGAACTGTATTTCGTGAACCTTCCATTTGTATAAGTTTTTATACCTTTATTATGATGATGGCATCCTAGTATGAGAACATAACATGTCCAAGTCATACAGGGGTTACATGTCTCCCGAATATGCCATGGGTGGGATATTTTCTGAAAAATCTGATGTTTATAGCTTTGGAGTACTGATATTGGAGCTTATCAGCAGCAAGAAGAACACAAGTTTAGATTACCATGGACAGCATCTCAATCTCTTGACCTATGTAAGCGTCAGATCTAACTTCAAACTAATATCTCCATTCAGGTTTCAATCATCGGTAATCCCTGGGACAATCTAAAAATCAACCGGTTGTTACAGGTATGGCATTTGTGGTGTGAAGGCAGAGGATTGGCCCTAATGGATGAAGCCATTGCTGACGCATTTTCGCTGTCAGAAGTGATGAGATGCATTCAATTAGGGCTTCTCTGTGTGCAGGAACATGCCACAGATAGACCCGACATGTCAGCTGTGGTTCTAATGCTAAGTGGGCAGTCTGATCTTCCACAGCCAAAGCAACCAGCATTTGCATTTCAACGCTCAACGACTCATGAAGTCCAATCAGAAGAAGAATACATTTTGTCCAGGAATACCATCACCATTACTATGGCTGAAGGAAGATAAAACTCTAATATGCATTGTCTCTGACTAATTCATCTTTCCAGGAATTCAGTGTTTATCAAATTATCTGCTTGAATAAATAATCTGTTGTTGCACTATTACGTTGATCTATGATGTAAACATAGAGATAGTGAAGGGCTCCCAGTTGCCATCGCTCTATTAGAAGAGTTTTATGTGTGCACGAAGGCACAAAAATTCAGAATGTCTGTATGCATTGAGATAATCTCAATATGAATATGAATACTTTGAGTGTTCTTCACTGTGGAATTGGTATGTGACTGCGCATTCATTTTGGTAGTCAAAATTGATACCATTCTGATGTCAAAGCATATTCTTGATTTGCTCCGAGAAGTCGATGTCATTTTGAGTGTCCTGTCCAATTGATGATAGCCAAAATTTTCATCAAGTTTTGATTAAGAAGTGGAAAAAGAAAAGGAGAGCAGGAAAGTCTTCCTATGGACCTTTTTGTCTTGGAGATGGTCAATAGCCAAATTATGTGATCCAGGATCATCGTCACACAACCACTATACCCTATAAAAATAAGCCTTCTCTGAGCGAAAAAAGAAAGGGAGTTTGAGGAAAATGACAATCCCAAGACTGATTAAGTCATTGGCGACAGCCAACAAATCAGAGGAACTGCTAACAGAATCTGCATGGAAAGAGCGAATGAAGCAAGGTGACGCATCTGAATTGCTGGTGTATGATTTTGACAGCGTACTCCTCGCGACAAACAACTTCAATGCGAAAAACAAACTTGGGCAGGGACGGTTTGCCCCGTTTACAAGGTAAAAATAAGGACTATGGAACACCTGGAGTGCCATAACTTGGCACGGAGGGACACTTAAGTGCCATAACTTTAAAACGGTACACTTAAGTGCCACTATCGGAGTAAA
Source organism: Eucalyptus pauciflora (assembly GCA_007663325.1). NCBI lineage: Eukaryota > Viridiplantae > Streptophyta > Magnoliopsida > Myrtales > Myrtaceae > Eucalyptus > Eucalyptus pauciflora. Next base: position 1,332,852 of record VMYD01000212.1, on the reverse strand, counting down.
ATGGAACACTTAAGTGTCACTTCGGCGAAAATCCGGCCAAATGGCTGACGTGGCAATTTTCCGGCGAGTTTGATCCAAAACGGCGTCGTTTTGCATGCTGACGTGGCGGAGATAATGCAAAAATGACGCCGTTTCGTGTCTACGTGTAAATAATAATATAAAAGTTAATTAAATTAGATTTAAACTTAATTTTATTTAAAATGTTCAAAAAATTTAAAAAAATAAGAAAAATTAAAAAAAATTAAGAAAAAAAAAAAGGTGGGGAGAGTTCGAACGGGGCGGCTGAGGGCTGAGCCCTTGCCGCCGCCGCCTCCCCGCCGTCGCCGGGAAGGGCCGGCGACGGAGGGGGGAGGGTCGGGGTCCCGGGGTCTTGGATTGGGGCGAGGGGTCGCCGGCGCCCTGGGCTCACGAGGCCCTGGCGGCCCCTCGCCGTGGCTTGGTCGGTCCCCTCCCACTCCGGCCCCTTCCGGAGGCGGCGAGGGCCCCACCCGATGAGGGTCAAGGTCTTCACCGGCCAGGCTCAAGCAAGGGCTCAACCCTCAGCCGCCCCGTTCGACCTCCCCCCTTTTCTTTTCTTAATTTTTAAATTTTCTTAATTTTTAAATTTTTAAATTTTTCTTAATTTTTCTTAATTTTTTAAATAAAATTAAGTTTAAATCTAATTTAATTAATTTTTATATTATTATTTACACGAAACGGCGTTGTTTTTGTATTCTCTCCGCCACGTCAGCGTGCAAAACGACGCCGTTTGGACCAAACTCGCCGGAAAGTTGCCACGTCAACCATTTGGCCGGATTTTCGCCGGAGTGGCACTTAAGTGTTCCATTTAACTTCGAAACTGGCACTCAAGTGTACCATTTCGTCCGTGCCAAGTTATGGCACTTGGACTGTTCTTCTGCCTAAAAATAAGCCTTCTTCGAAGGAAATACAGAGAACAACCAAGATCTGATAGCTATGTTCATTTGGAAACAGGGAAAGCTGAATGATGGTAAGGAGATAGCTGTGAAGAGACTTTCGAGCAGCTCAGGCCAAGGCATAGCAGAGTTCAAGAATGAGATCCTTCTAATATCCAAACTGCAACACCGAAATCTGGTGAGACTTGTCGGTTACTGCACAGAAGGAGAAGAAAAGATAATAGTGTATGAGTACTTGCCGAACAAGAGCCTGGACGCCTTTCTTTCTGGTTTGTCTCACTCTCTGAAGAAGTAATTTCCATTTTCAACAAAATATGGTACTGAAACTAGATATTGTTTCTGTTTGCTACCTTGTTCAGATTCAACAGAGAAGGTAAAACTTCGCTGGGCCATATGCTTCCGCATTATCCTCAAGGTCACAAGAGGGCTGCTCTGCCTCCAATACAATTCTTGCCCCAGGGTCATACATCAAGTTTTGAAAGAGAGCAACATTCTCTTGGATAGAGAATAGATGAATCCCATGATTTCATATTTTGGGCTGATACAGATATTCGAAGGCACTCGAGATTTAGTTAATTAGTACTCGCGAAGTTGTTGGCACACTGTAAGCTTTCTATCGCCCCTCTTAAGAGTAGATACTCATGAGGCAATTTGTCACCTAGACAGCAGATTAGCCGTATAATGCGCTCACCTTTCCCCTCGTGCATGTTCCTACTTTTGTCCTCTAATATGACCGAGAAAACTCCTCCATGTACATCCAATGGTCCAATAAGTCAGCAAGCTCCGAGGTAATTGTAGACCAGAGCTGATGTACAAATGCTAAAAGGTACGAGAAAAACAGTACTTGTCGAGTTGGAAGTATCACCCTCCAATTTTCTGACCTCTCATGCAATCGTCCTAGAGTCTATGATTCTTTGTTTGAACCGGATATCGTGAACCCCTTCACATGTATGATTTGTATACCTTTATCATGAGTATGGCATCCTATGTACGAATATAACATGTCCAAGCCATACAGCGGCTACATATCTCTGGAGTATGCCATGGATGGGATATTTTCTGAAAAATCAGATGCTTATAGCTTTGGAGTACTGATATTGGAGCTGATCAGCATCAACCTATCTACCGGAGAGCCTTCCTCAGGACTTTACCTAAGCAAAAGCCTAATGAACCGGCTTTGATTCAAGTTGGAAGACTGATATGATCAATCCAACCACTTCCACCATTGCCATGACATAGCAAGGCTTGGGCTAGCAGATCCTGCAATTTGTGCCGGGTCAAAACTCATAATAGGCAGCTGAAATAATTCAATGAGGAGAATAATAGGCAGAGCTATGATGCCAAAATCACAACATCTCACTGCTAACAAGTCCGTCCGTTTAAGAAAAACTAGTCATTCTCAAATAAGAGATTGCGCAACATAAACTGAACCCAATTCAGGTAACTGATGACCGTACTCACTTTTTCCCCCTCCATTTCCTTATGTTCATGTTTATCACTTGGCAATAGTTACAAGGATATCATCTTGGTTTACATTAGCTTGCCTTTTAACTTTCGACGTGACATTTTGTACAGTGAAAAATGGTTGAAACCTGAAATTCGTAGTTAGAATTCGGAGTATGAGGAGCACTCGCCTAGAACCGGATGCATGCACACTTTTGCATTGAAAATCACAGTCGGTCTCGAAAGAGAAGAAGGTCAAATAGCCTAAATTAAAGAGTCGAGCTTTGTTATTTCCCTTCATATAATTGGGATTTATTTGCTGGTTAGCGCAGTTACTTGCAACGGGAGATGTGAAAATGTACTAAGCTCTAAATTCATCTCACTTCCCAAGGCTATTTCAGTTGTGGTGTAAGGTCATATCTAGTCTGTTGAATTGACTGTCAAGACATGGTGCATAAAGCAGGAAGCGAGTGTTTTTAACATTCATTTGCAAGCAAATATTTATTCTGTCAAGTACAATCCAGGATCTAGCATTCATGCTGCGGTGCGTATCTGCTTTTCTCAGTCTATGATTTAACCAATGGATTTTCCACTTTAAGACATGAAATTCTGGACAGATCAACGAACCTTGTGCACTTTTGAGTTAAGTTGAGCTTGTTTTGTTGACTTGACATTTACCTTAAAACATGCTCGAGAAAGAACATCTTGATACTATACACAACCGGGAAGTAAGACATTTGGAAGCTCCACCAGTTATACATATGGGTCATCATCGTAAATTGTCGGAGATATTGGTGATGATTCAAAAAAAATAATAAAAAACTTATAATAATTATCATCACGGGTTTTAGCTTTGTCAACTTAGGACGAGTATCACGTGCCATGTTGTGAATACTCAAATGCGTTCATAGTACAAGTGTGCAAAAAGTCCTTTCATTTTTTGCTTTGTGTGGCTGAAACAAAGAAGTCAACAGGAATTCCATGCACATGCTTTGCTTTTCCAACTCAACTAGGGCCTAATGATTGTTCTCCTTTTTGTTTTGTCAAATATTGCGTGGCCCAGCTTGACAGAGTTGAATAAAACATGCACGTTGTTCCCGCTTTCTTTGTCTCCTACACATGCAGAAAAGTAAATGCAAAATGAAATCCATGCACAACCTTCTTCTTTTCACAATTGTGGCTGAACATAGATGCAATCATGAGTAGTTGGACCGAAGGAGAAATCCCACAGAATCACGAGGGCGGCTGGTCTAATTTATTTAGACTAAATATTATTCAATAAGTTCAAATTCGAGACATGTTTCAACATACCATATAGCCGGTCATTACTCTATCCTTGTATACAATAGAAAGAACGGATGCATTCAAGTTCAGCAGATGAATTCAATCTCCTAGAATGTCTCGATATCCTGTCATTTATAGGGAAAAAGGAAAAGACACCACAAATACTTCTATTGGTTCAGTAAGATCTAAGTATTACCTATGAAACCGCATCAACTTTGGAGAAGTGGAGAAGAAAAGCCCAACCATGGCGGGCCATGGAGGCTATACTTTCAAAAATGATTGCTGTTGGGAGCTACAGTTCCGACTCAAACCATTTTACTATCGCCAAACGTAACTCTCCTGGTCATTAAATACCACTATCCCGAAGGAATATTGGCATTTTGTGAGTGCAGTTACACAGAGGATCTAGTACTGTCAGCTTGGCTCACAGTAATCCCATTTTTATCCTTTTCGATCTGCCTATAACAGGTGAAATTTCCCCGGGCAATTATCAAAAATGCTTCCTGAATTTGTTCATCATTGTTCTTACGACTGTGTACTTGTGTATTCTTTGCTCGTCTGCTCCCTGTTTCCAGCACTTCAAAGCAGCACAATTTACAATATAACTTCATCAAGGCCACTCATTCAGAACCAAACCCTTGTCTCTCCTCATAAAACCTTCGAGTTCGGGTTCTTCGTGCCTAATGGATCGGAAAAGCAGTACGTAGGAATATGGTACAAGAACACGACTTTCTCCAAAGTTGTCTGGGTGGCCAACAGGGACAAGCCACTTGGACACAAAGATCAATCTGCGAGTTTGATAATTGGCGGAGATGGAAATCTGAAGCTTCTTGATGGGCAACAAAATACTGTCTGGTCTACAAATGTCATGGCGAAGTCTAATTATTCTGCAGCAGTGCTTTCAGACTTTGGAAACCTTGTTCTTCAAGACGGGAATGAGAATGAAATGTGGGAAAGCTTTGATGAGCCAACCGACACCCTCCTGCCAAACATGAAGATCGGAGTAAATGTGAAAACAGGAGAGAAAAAATACTTGATTTCCTGGAAAGGTGAAGACAATCCATCGCTCGGAAGCTTTGTCCTTGGAGTGACATCGGAGACACCGCCTCAGCTTTTCGCTTGGAATGGATCAAGTCCATACTGGAGAAGCGGACAGTGGGATAAATCCAAGTTTAATGGAATACCGACCATGAGCAACGCATACCTGAGTGGCTATGAGCTCCAGCAAAGTGTCGAACAGGGAACAACATATTATTCCCGCAATAATTACAACAACTCCTTTGGATATATTTTCATCTCATCAGAAGGATCTATAGAGTCTGTTCGTTGGGGCGATGGATGGTCAAACAACTGGGAAGTATCACGAACTAACCGCTGTGAAATTTATGGAACATGTGGTCCTTTTGGAGTTTGCGACACGTTTAGTTCACCTATATGCAGCTGCTTAAAAGGGTTTAAACCCAGGTCAGATGAAGAGTGGAACAGAGGAAACTGGACCGGAGGGTGCGTTAGGAAAATGAAATTGAATTGTCAGAAATCCGCACATGCAGCAGCTATGACGACTGTGGAAAAAGATGTGTTCTGGCAAATGAAACATATGAAATTGCCTGATTCTGCTGATTATTTGTCAAACATAGCTGATGCAGAAGGATGTCGAAGTTGGTGCCTAGGAAACTGCTCGTGCTTGGCCTTTTCTTATGTGGATACTGTAGGATGTATGGCTTGGTTTAAAAACCTCATAGATACTCAGCAATTCTCCAGAGAAGGCAGAGATCTATTTATTCGACTTGTGGATGTGGATAAAGGTTGGAAAGGTTGAATTAATTTGCGTTTAATCTTGCACTGCCTGTGGTTCTTATAATGTATTTTCCCAGTTCAGGTGTACCTACGAAGACAAAACTCATCATCAGCTTAAGTACTATTTCTGGCATCATGTTATTCGGAGCTGGCATTTCAGTGTGTGGTCTTTTCAAGTGGAGAGGTAATAAAAGACGTGCAGTTTATGGCTGTTTTAAGTGTGATTTCATGTTAACCGAGACGTAAGAATCTTGTATCATTGGTAAAGCAATGGCTTCAGAAGCTTGGCAATCACTACAATAGAAACACTGTTGCTTCTCATGTTCTCACGCTTATTATCAGTCGTTTTTGTTTTGTTTGTAAAATTGCAGGGAAATTTAGGAAAATGACAATCCCATGGGTCCTTAATTCAAAGGCCACAGCCAACAGATCAGAGGAATTGCTGAGGGAAACTGCATGGAAAGAGCAAATGAAGCAAGGTGGTGCATCGGAATTAATGGTTTATGATTTGGACAGCATACTCCTTGCAACGAACAACTTCAACATGAAGAACAAACTCGGGCAGGGAGGGTTTGGCCTTGTTTATAAGGTAAAGAAAAAGCCTTTGCCGAGGGAAATCCAGAGATTATCCAAGATCTGATAGTTATGTTCGTTTGAAAACAGGGAAAGCTGAACGATGGTAAGGACATAGCTGTGAAAAGACTTTTGAGCAGCTCAGGTCAAGGCATTGCAGAGTTCAAGAATGAGATCCTCCTGATATCCAAACTTCAACACCGAAATCTGGTGAGACTTGTTGGTTACTGCACTGAAGGAGAAGAAAAGATACTAGTGTATGAGTACTTGCCAAACAAGAGCTTGGACGCCTTTCTTTTCGGTTTGTCTCACTCTCTGAAGAACTTATTTCTGCTTTCAACAAAATGGGTACTGAAACTAGATATTGTTTATGTTTACCACCTTGTTTAGATTCAAAAGAGAAGGCAAAACTCAGCTGGGGCATCCGCTTCAACATTATACAGGGCATTGCAAGAGGGCTGCTCTACCTCCACCGCGATTCATGCCTCAGGGTCATACATCGAGATTTGAAAGTGAGCAACATTCTCTTGGACGAAAAAATGAATCCCAAGATTTCAGATTTTGGGCTAGCACGGATGTTTGAAGGCACTCAAGTTTTCGTAAATACTCACAAAGTTGCAGGGACACTGTAAGCATTCTATCATCAGTCTTAAAAGTACTTACTCATGAGGCAATTTGTCACCTAGACAGCAGATTAGCAGTTTAATATTCTCACCTTTCCCTTCATGCATGTCCCTACTATTGTCCTTTAATATGACCAAGAAAATTCTCCATTTACATCCAATGGTTCCAATAAGCCAGTTATGAGGTGGCTAGTACTATCACCTTGAGGGGATTGAATATGTGATTATGCACAATTAAAGCAGAATTTAAAACAATGAAGTTCAATATTGTGAAAGAACAACATTTGATGAAAACTAGGCAGGGATCATAACTACTGTGTGCAATAAAATATCAATCAAAATGAAAGAGAGGTTAAGGGATAGAATATATTGCACATGACAGTTATAGTGGCAATAGTTCTAGTAGTTCGGCTTATAGTAAGCTAACATCCACTCTCTCATTCCGATAGCCTATTGGCTGGATTTCACTAGAGAATCAATTAGAGATTACAAAGTCTGAGTACTCTCCAGAATGTGTGATCGTATCTTCTAATCTCACATAGTCACTCTAAATGACAGCCTCTCAGAGATTACAATTTCAACTTAGAGAGACAAGTATGAAAATGTCAAGGCTCTCTTTGAACTTTAGAATTATAGACCTCAAATCTTGTTTTCTTTCAGCACCATGATCTCCTTTTATACTCTTCAATTTCCAAGCTGACCGTTGGATTGAGGATCATTCATCCAATCCACCCGTTGGACCTAAATTATATGAGAAGATCTAATTGCTACTTGGATCACAAGATTAGAATCTTCGTATGATTCCATTGCCCATACAATAGACGTTGGGTTTCCATAAGTAGAGTTCTTCATTAGGTAAGAGCGCCTCAAAATGATTGTCATATGAATCAGGAATCCTTAAGGTTTTGTTAATCTTCAAAACATATTGGGAATTTTTCTCAACAAGTTTGTTCATAAATTATTAACCAGTTCTGTAATGCAAATGCTAAAAGGTATTAGAAAGGCAGTACTAGTCGATTTGGTTTATGACCTCTCATACCATCGTCCTTGAGTCTGAATTTTTGTTTGAACTGTATTTCGTGAACCTTCCATTTGTATAAGTTTTTATACCTTTATTATGATGATGGCATCCTAGTATGAGAACATAACATGTCCAAGTCATACAGGGGTTACATGTCTCCCGAATATGCCATGGGTGGGATATTTTCTGAAAAATCTGATGTTTATAGCTTTGGAGTACTGATATTGGAGCTTATCAGCAGCAAGAAGAACACAAGTTTAGATTACCATGGACAGCATCTCAATCTCCTGACCTATGTAAGCGTCAGATCTAACTTCAAACTAATATCTCCATTCAGGTTTCAATCATCGGTAATCCCTGGGACAATCTAAAAATCAACCGGTTGTTACAGGTATGGCATTTGTGGTGTGAAGGCAGAGGATTGGCCCTAATGGATGAAGCCATTGCTGACGCATTTTCGCTGTCAGAAGTGATGAGATGCATTCAATTAGGGCTTCTCTGTGTGCAGGAACATGCCACAGATAGACCCGACATGTCAGCTGTGGTTCTAATGCTAAGTGGGCAGTCTGATCTTCCACAGCCAAAGCAACCAGCATTTGCATTTCAACGCTCAACGACTCATGAAGTCCAATCAGAAGAAGAATACATTTTGTCCAGGAATACCATCACCATTACTATGGCTGAAGGAAGATAAAACTCTAATATGCATTGTCTCTGACTAATTCATCTTTCCAGGAATTCAGTGTTTATCAAATTATCTGCTTGAATAAATAATCTGTTGTTGCACTATTACGTTGATCTATGATGTAAACATAGAGATAGTGAAGGGCTCCCAGTTGCCATCGCTCTATTAGAAGAGTTTTATGTGTGCACGAAGGCACAAAAATTCAGAATGTCTGTATGCATTGAGATAATCTCAATATGAATATGAATACTTTGAGTGTTCTTCACTGTGGAATTGGTATGTGACTGCGCATTCATTTTGGTAGTCAAAATTGATACCATTCTGATGTCAAAGCATATTCTTGATTTGCTCCGAGAAGTCGATGTCATTTTGAGTGTCCTGTCCAATTGATGATAGCCAAAATTTTCATCAAGTTTTGATTAAGAAGTGGAAAAAGAAAAGGAGAGCAGGAAAGTCTTCCTATGGACCTTTTTGTCTTGGAGATGGTCAATAGCCAAATTATGTGATCCAGGATCATCGTCACACAACCACTATACCCTATAAAAATAAGCCTTCTCTGAGCGAAAAAAGAAAGGGAGTTTGAGGAAAATGACAATCCCAAGACTGATTAAGTCATTGGCGACAGCCAACAAATCAGAGGAACTGCTAACAGAATCTGCATGGAAAGAGCGAATGAAGCAAGGTGACGCATCTGAATTGCTGGTGTATGATTTTGACAGCGTACTCCTCGCGACAAACAACTTCAATGCGAAAAACAAACTTGGGCAGGGACGGTTTGCCCCGTTTACAAGGTAAAAATAAGGACTATGGAACACCTGGAGTGCCATAACTTGGCACGGAGGGACACTTAAGTGCCATAACTTTAAAACGGTACACTTAAGTGCCACTATCGGAGTAAAATGGAACACTTAAGTGTCACTTCGGCGAAAATCCGGCCAAATGGCTGACGTGGCAATTTTCCGGCGAGTTTGATCCAAAACGGCGTCGTTTTGCATGCTGACGTGGCGGAGATAATGCAAAAATGACGCCGTTTCGTGTCTACGTGTAAATAATAATATAAAAGTTAATTAAATTAGATTTAAACTTAATTTTATTTAAAATGTTCAAAAAATTTAAAAAAATAAGAAAAATTAAAAAAAATTAAGAAAAAAAAAAAGGTGGGGAGAGTTCGAACGGGGCGGCTGAGGGCTGAGCCCTTGCCGCCGCCGCCTCCCGTAGATGTAGGAAAGAGGCCGTGAGGAAAGGGAATTGACTTGAGTGCGCCCGACCCTGGCCGACCCGACGGCGAGGCTGCGAAAGCCCCTCGCCCGGTTAACGGCGAGGAGCCAGCGACCCTCGTCGTCTGGCGAGGAGCTCACGCGACCTCACCTCGGTCGACGACCTCATGGAAGCCTGGCGAACTGGCGACCCGGTCGACCCTCCCTCCGTCGCCGGCCTTCCGTGAAGATGACGAGAGCCACTAGCCCTCGCCAGATTGGTGGTGGCGACCCTGGCAGCGATCCGATGAGCTGGAAGCCCTCGCCCGTCGGTCGGCTGGTGACCCGTGAACCCTCCCCCCTCCGTCGCCGGCCCTTCCCGGCGACGGCGGGGAGGCGGCGGCGGCAAGGGCTCAACCCTCAGCCGCCCCGTTCGACCTCCCCCCTTTTCTTTTATTAATTTTTAAATTTTCTTAATTTTTAAATTTTTAAATTTTTCTTAATTTTTCTTAATTTTTTAAATAAAATTAAGTTTAAATCTAATTTAATTAATTTTTATATTATTATTTACACGAAACGGCGTTGTTTTTGTATTCTCTCCGCCACGTCAGCGTGCAAAACGACGCCGTTTGGACCAAACTCGCCGGAAAGTTGCCACGTCAACCATTTGGCCGGATTTTCGCCGGAGTGGCACTTAAGTGTTCCATTTAACTTCGAAACTGGCACTCAAGTGTACCATTTCGTCCGTGCCAAGTTATGGCACTTGGACTGTTCTTCTGCCTAAAAATAAGCCTTCTTCGAAGGAAATACAGAGAACAACCAAGATCTGATAGCTATGTTCATTTGGAAACAGGGAAAGCTGAATGATGGTAAGGAGATAGCTGTGAAGAGACTTTCGAGCAGCTCAGGCCAAGGCATAGCAGAGTTCAAGAATGAGATCCTTCTAATATCCAAACTGCAACACCGAAATCTGGTGAGACTTGTCGGTTACTGCACAGAAGGAGAAGAAAAGATAATAGTGTATGAGTACTTGCCGAACAAGAGCCTGGACGCCTTTCTTTCTGGTTTGTCTCACTCTCTGAAGAAGTAATTTCCATTTTCAACAAAATATGGTACTGAAACTAGATATTGTTTCTGTTTGCTACCTTGTTCAGATTCAACAGAGAAGGTAAAACTTCGCTGGGCCATATGCTTCCGCATTATCCTCAAGGTCACAAGAGGGCTGCTCTGCCTCCAATACAATTCTTGCCCCAGGGTCATACATCAAGTTTTGAAAGAGAGCAACATTCTCTTGGATAGAGAATAGATGAATCCCATGATTTCATATTTTGGGCTGATACAGATATTCGAAGGCACTCGAGATTTAGTTAATTAGTACTCGCGAAGTTGTTGGCACACTGTAAGCTTTCTATCGCCCCTCTTAAGAGTAGATACTCATGAGGCAATTTGTCACCTAGACAGCAGATTAGCCGTATAATGCGCTCACCTTTCCCCTCGTGCATGTTCCTACTTTTGTCCTCTAATATGACCGAGAAAACTCCTCCATGTACATCCAATGGTCCAATAAGTCAGCAAGCTCCGAGGTAATTGTAGACCAGAGCTGATGTACAAATGCTAAAAGGTACGAGAAAAACAGTACTTGTCGAGTTGGAAGTATCACCCTCCAATTTTCTGACCTCTCATGCAATCGTCCTAGAGTCTATGATTCTTTGTTTGAACCGGATATCGTGAACCCCTTCACATGTATGATTTGTATACCTTTATCATGAGTATGGCATCCTATGTACGAATATAACATGTCCAAGCCATACAGCGGCTACATATCTCTGGAGTATGCCATGGATGGGATATTTTCTGAAAAATCAGATGCTTATAGCTTTGGAGTACTGATATTGGAGCTGATCAGCATCAACCTATCTACCGGAGAGCCTTCCTCAGGACTTTACCTAAGCAAAAGCCTAATGAACCGGCTTTGATTCAAGTTGGAAGACTGATATGATCAATCCAACCACTTCCACCATTGCCATGACATAGCAAGGCTTGGGCTAGCAGATCCTGCAATTTGTGCCGGGTCAAAACTCATAATAGGCAGCTGAAATAATTCAATGAGGAGAATAATAGGCAGAGCTATGATGCCAAAATCACAACATCTCACTGCTAACAAGTCCGTCCGTTTAAGAAAAACTAGTCATTCTCAAATAAGAGATTGCGCAACATAAACTGAACCCAATTCAGGTAACTGATGACCGTACTCACTTTTTCCCCCTCCATTTCCTTATGTTCATGTTTATCACTTGGCAATAGTTACAAGGATATCATCTTGGTTTACATTAGCTTGCCTTTTAACTTTCGACGTGACATTTTGTACAGTGAAAAATGGTTGAAACCTGAAATTCGTAGTTAGAATTCGGAGTATGAGGAGCACTCGCCTAGAACCGGATGCATGCACACTTTTGCATTGAAAATCACAGTCGGTCTCGAAAGAGAAGAAGGTCAAATAGCCTAAATTAAAGAGTCGAGCTTTGTTATTTCCCTTCATATAATTGGGATTTATTTGCTGGTTAGCGCAGTTACTTGCAACGGGAGATGTGAAAATGTACTAAGCTCTAAATTCATCTCACTTCCCAAGGCTATTTCAGTTGTGGTGTAAGGTCATATCTAGTCTGTTGAATTGACTGTCAAGACATGGTGCATAAAGCAGGAAGCGAGTGTTTTTAACATTCATTTGCAAGCAAATATTTATTCTGTCAAGTACAATCCAGGATCTAGCATTCATGCTGCGGTGCGTATCTGCTTTTCTCAGTCTATGATTTAACCAATGGATTTTCCACTTTAAGACATGAAATTCTGGACAGATCAACGAACCTTGTGCACTTTTGAGTTAAGTTGAGCTTGTTTTGTTGACTTGACATTTACCTTAAAACATGCTCGAGAAAGAACATCTTGATACTATACACAACCGGGAAGTAAGACATTTGGAAGCTCCACCAGTTATACATATGGGTCATCATCGTAAATTGTCGGAGATATTGGTGATGGCTCATCTCTCATAGTCATATCGTCGGTGTTTATGGTGAGCCAGGGTTGTCGATGTGTGGATTATGAGAGAATATGGATTGAATCGATCATGGGTTCTGTTGTTCTCGCTACATGACCACTGGTGGAGTTTCCAACCTGTCCGGCCATTGGCTTAATCCCAGGATGGTCGTGAAGTTTTGGTGGAAGTGGGCAGTGAGACTACCACTCTTGGTTGTTACAATTTACGTACCAATGAAGTCGAGCAGTTACACCATATAAACCGCATGCCATGGTCCTTTGCAGCAGCAGCAACTTTTCGTGGTATTAGAGAACTGCCAAGATATGGGGTAAGTACTTCGTGAAATTTAGTTCTTCTGGATTTTGCTTGAACCGCTTCCTCCTCTTGCATGTTTGTGAAAATGTGAAGTGAAAAAACTTTTTTCCAACAAGCAAACTGATGTGAACGCGATAAATATACTGCTTAACTCAAAAGATGCGTTCAATTGATGCGAGGGACGATTGGATCCTCTCTGTTTTTGTGGACGGGACAACTTTTGGGAAGTCGAGGAGAGCGAGGAGAGCCTAGGAGAGCGAGCAGAGCCTACTAGAGTGGTTTTGTGCTCTAATTAATTTGAAAATATGGACAAAGAATAGAGGAGATGATTGATAAATAATGGGAGCTAATGTGGGAATTGGGAACTTGGAATTGAAGATTACGTGCCAAATCATGTTTCACAAAACAAAACAGTCGTGTGCTCCTTTATTTTTATCCGTATTTTCACTGATGAAAGAAAGAATAAAGTTGTCTTTTGCTGATGAAAGAAAATAAAGTTGTCTTAAAGGAGAATCCATACTATAGAAGAGGAGTCTATGCGTAATGCATATGAGTAGAACACATTCACTAAGGTTTCTGTGGAAACAATAGGTTAGAAACATCTATTTAAGAGCTAAAACGGACAAAAAAGAAAAAGGAAACGCTTTTCATTGCTCTAATTTGTAGTGTACAAATAAATTGGAATGAAGTTCCCTTCATTGCAATTACTGTTTTATTCAACATGTTAGCTTTGAGACCGCAAAAATTAAGGGAAAAAGATGCATGTTAGTTTGTTCTTGTTATGTTCCATCCACCGTACTGTGGATTTTTCTATTTCTATTTCTAGAAGAGTTTCTAAGCAAAAATAATTGTTTGATAACGACACAAAATTTTTATTCTAAAAATAGAAATTCGTTTGATAACGACACAAAATTTCTTCCTTTCGGATGGCGGTGACGACGACCAGCGACTTTTAATATAAAAAATAAAAATAAAAATGATTTATTAAAAAATAAATAAATAAATAAATCATAAAAATATAAAATAAGAATATCATTTTATTTTAAAATTAAAATATCTTTAAAAATAAATAAATTTATTTTATTTATTTATTCTATTTTATTTTACGAATAAATTTATTTTAAAATGAATAAAAATAAAAAAAAAATTATTTGGCAAAACACTCAAGACAAATAAAAATAATTTATTTTAATAAAAATAATTTATTTTTATTTATCATAAATAAATTATTTTTAATAAATTTAATAAATTTAATTAAATATCATTTTATTAAAAATAAAAATGAATATCATTTTATTTATTCGAATAAATTTCATTTTAAAATGATATTTATAAAAATAATTTATTTGGCGACCGCCGGTGGCGACGGCGGCGGCGGCGGCGGCCAATGGACAGTCGGCCGACTGACGGACGGTGGACGGCGGCAACGGATGAAAGACCATTTGACGAACGATGAGAAATTTTTTTATTTCTCATTTATCAAACGGATTTTTATTCCAGAAATAGGTCTAGAATAGAAACATTGTTTCTGGAACAGAAATTATCAGTTATCATGCACCGCCTTAATGATAGATTTAATTGTTAGTTTGCTTAGTCTATTAGCGGGGGACTGATACCTGCCATTAGTTATCATTGTTATATAGAATCTGCAACATAATGTCTCTGGTAAATATTTTGGTGACTTGGCTTACTTGCACCTCTCATATTCACTCTTGTTGTTGATCTTTTATTTAACTAGAAACTGCCTTCCTCTTGTCCAGGTATGACAACCTTCTGGACTATTTCCAGCTACTCTCTAAGCTAATGGAGTCGTGTAAGTGGTTTTGCTGAACAAACTTCATCGAGCATGATATTTTGTAAATAGGACTTTAATTAAGAAAATACAGCTCCATTTGGGCTGTCTATCTTTTTGAGGAGGGAGGCGGACAGTTATTGTCCCTAATTAGTGAAATTTTGCATTGGATAGTGTTTTCCTTCTCTTGATAAACCATCTTATGATGGCACATGCTGTCTTGTCCCATTGGTATGACATGCAATGGAGGAATGAAACGGGAGCGAAAGTTTCAGATATCTAGTATGAAGGAGATCTTGAAGGATTCTATTGGTGAGTTTCCCTGACATTTGTACTTTATAACTTTGACATATATGAGGTGCTTTATAGAGTTTATTTGGATACTGTTGTGTTTGTTCGATGTTGTTGATGCATCGTTCATGATAACTTTTAGACATAAATTGCTATAAAAATGAAAACCTTTTCTATTTACTGATTATATCAAGTAAAGTGATCATTTTTTTTTCCAAATTGTTCATCTTTTGCAAAATAAACGAAACCTTAAAGTCTTGCTTCTTTCCTTTGATTCCGCCTTGTAACATCGTCACAGGAACATTCAGAGTGCTTCAATTTGAATTCCTCCGTATGTAGTTTCTTCGAATTGCCATGTAAAGTTTGTATGAGGGTAGACACTAGTTACAAGTTACTTGGTCAATTGCTCAATTTGCTCAGAGTTCGAGCACATATTCAAGTGTGGTAAGAAAACAGGAAAGCGTTTATACATGGACTTGAGATCGAATGATCACCAAGATATTCGTTTGAACTTGTTATTTGAATTCTCGATAGCATTTCAATATGAAAAGACTTCAATATTGTTTTCCTAATCCAAACTAGCATTTCAATGTTGACTGGCGGTTGTAGTCTGATCACCGTGACTAACTAATGCTTGGAAGTGAACCGGTTCACGAAAACGAGGGCATTGCTGGTCACTCAAGCATCCTCATTCACCCTTTGCCTTATCACCAACTTTATGACCTCAAGCTGTCACACTAAATGAGCCGGTTTATCGAGCGATCCATTATATAAAGGTAACAATTTAAGTAGAAAAATTACTAAAATTCCGGGTCAGGTGGAGTAAAGGTAGCTAAATTTGTATTTTATAAAAATGAGACAATTTGAATTGGATCATTTTCAATCATATCCAATTCTGATGCAATCCACTCATTTGACGGGCCTACTAATTGGCTACAAGCCCAATTGCTTCAATTTGCCACGTTTCCATTGATAGCTAGTCAATCCTCATAAATGGCATAAGCTTATAACATTATTGCTTCTAATCAGTTTGAAACTTTCACCGTCCCAGATTTTTTTCCCTCCCAATTAATGATATCTCACACGTGTTAGATTGTCCTTTCGTTAGCACAACCATTTCCCAAAAACAACTTGTAAGTGTTTCTGCGTGGCCAAGGGCTTGCCATGATTGCTAATTAGTTTTTCCCCATGTGCCCTGTGTATTGGTCGGAGAAGGAAATGCAATAGGCAAAATGAGCCAAGAGGACATCAATAGTACCAAAATTTTTGTATCATTTTAACGTCATAAAATTTCAAACAGTCATTAAGTGCCTTTAAAGATGCCGTTGAAGCCCTTTCTTGCCCCAATTTGAGGATTCAAGACTATATTCGGTTGCAATTCAAAACCTAGCCTCTGTTTTCACTTGCAAATTAAAATCAATGCTTCATCCCGAACGCCACGCCGTCTACCCTCCTCCTTCGGCCGCCACCATCATCATCATTTGAACTCCCTCTCTGTCTCTCCCTAAGTCCTCAGTGCCCACAATTCTTCCTCCCTTCATTTGGAATCCCACGTCGCAGTATTTATTCTAAAACAATGGCACGTGATATTTTCAGCAACACAAGTGACCAATGCCACTTGAACGATTAATTTTTAGAAGTCGTGACACTTAAATGATCGCCTGGAAAGTCAAGATGACAAAACGAGCGTCGTACAATGACACCATTAGTGTCCTTCTCTTAAGAATTGAGGACCCAAAAGCTAGTTGCTTTTTAGTAGTGGGATAAATGGCTTAGCTTGTGACGATCTTTTGAAGGACAGGAGTATCAATCAGAAAGGTTTGGCCAAATTATTAATGGCTTAGAAATATTTATCCGAACTGCA
The DNA here is from genome assembly GCA_007663325.1 of Eucalyptus pauciflora. Lineage (NCBI taxonomy): Eukaryota > Viridiplantae > Streptophyta > Magnoliopsida > Myrtales > Myrtaceae > Eucalyptus > Eucalyptus pauciflora. The sequence continues at coordinate 1,316,017 of VMYD01000212.1, read as the reverse complement.
TATTTTTACCTTTCCAGGCGGTAGAGAAGTAAAATTTTGTTCCAGGAAAACGAACAGCCGAAACTGCTGTCAGCAGAACGCAAAGAAGAACAAATCAGCACAAGTAAGAAAACCTACCATCAGACAAGCCCGCTCACAAGAACCAAACAACTCGAGATTCAAGCTATGCATTGCAAGATTCCCTGAAGATGGCATAATAGGTCTATAATTGAACCGATAGCTAGTCTTGTTCTGGACTTCCAACCAGCTAACCTGCTATTGACATCATTATCGAAGCCTTTACAAAAGATTGATGTTGTAGAACTCTACAAGGGTGTGATGCTGCCAAAGGAAGAGTGTCACGGTTGGATTCTACAACATTCTCCCCATGAGTACTTCGATGTCCTCGTTTGAAATTACAATTTACTGCAGTAGTGACAAGGGTTGGGTTTAAACCAAATGGATGGGTTGTAAGTCCCTCTCGAAAGATATTTGTTAATAATGATTGTCACAAGTTGAGGTAGAGTGTATGAGCAGGGCCTTCCTCTGAAAAATGACACTTTTATGGAATCCAACGGCAATCACAATCGGTGCAAGAAAGGGTCCATTCATACCGATAATGTTAAGATGCACTTGTGAGTGAATTATATTAGAGAAATTCTACATTGGAATGTAGAGTAGTTAATATATCCTAGTTGGCCCATTACTCATTGGCTTAAGCTTTTTAGTTTAGGCTCCCTCTTGGCGATCTCCCTAGGTGAAGCTATCAGAATTTTGCTGCTTGCTCCCAATAGGTAGCATATGCATGTAGACTTTAATTGATCAGAGCCACAAAATGCAAATAAGCTGCTCTAGTGTCTGTCTTCCGATAGGAAAAGGTGATGTTGTAAGCCTTGTGGAGAAAAGTATGGGTAACCGTGCGTACGATCCTAGCTCTAGTAGCTGAAGAAGCTCCGTATCGATTCTAATCTCTTCTATAAGACATCATTTGGTGTACCGTTCAGTCACTTATATATTGAATAGAATTGCTGGGAAACGGAAGATACCTACATCTAGTTTGAAAGTGTCTGCTGAGTGTAGCCATCATGGTGAGTTATGCGAGGAAGTTTGCTTTTGATACAGTTGAATACTAATGTGCCGCACCTGAACGTTGCTGCTGTCATTTTGCATGATAGTGCCTGGGATACTATAAAACCTTAGCATTTATCATGGCTTGGCCACGTTCGATCTAGTTCAATACAAATGCATGTGAAGCATTGTTTTATAACAAGCTCTGCTAGATAGTCCCTAGCCAATGGGTTGAACACACTCTGATTGCAATGTCGTGCAAAGTTGCTGATCAATGGGAAAGTCTCTTCTGACAAATTGGGAGTCATTCGTTCTCCAAGGAAAGAGTACCCTTATGACCTCCACTTTTGGAGGATCTTTCTTTTGCTGCCGGGTGAACCACAAAGCTTGTTTTCCAAGCGATGCTTCTGAGCCATCGTCTGCTTAAGCAAACAGTATATCACTCAAGATTAGAGTTTCGCCTGGACAGATTGAAGATCGAAGTTGAATACTTCCACGTTTTTTTCTTCATTTTTCTTCATCATTCTATCGGCAAGTTGAATAAGTCTTCACACCTGTCTACCAGAAAGCTTTCCTCAGGACTTTATCAAGTTTGAGTTACTTTTTGGGTCATCTAGCAAAAGCCTAATGAACGGGGCTTGATTCAAGTTGGAAGAGAAAAGTGTTGATATGATCAATCCAACCACTTCCACCATTGCCATGGCATAGCAAGGCTTGGGCTAGCAGGTCCTGCAAAAGCCTTGGGCTAGAAGGTCCTGCAATTTGTGCCGGGTCAAAACTCATAAACTTTTGCCCTTTTTTATATGGAAAAATATGAACAAAAAAAGGCTGTATCAGCTGAAATAATTCAATGAGGAGAATAATAGGCAGAGCTATGATGCCAAAATCACTACATCTCACTGCTAACAAGTCAGTCCATTTAAGAAAATCTAGTCATCCTCACAGAAGAGATTGTGCAACATAAACTAACTCAATTCAGGTAAATGATGACCGCGCGCACCCTTCCTCACCCTCTTCTCTCTCTCTTCCATTTCCTTATGTTCATGTACATCACTTGGCAATAGTTACAAGGATATCATCTTTGTTTACATTAGCTTGCCTTCTAACTTTCGATCGAACATTTTGTATAATAAAAAATGGTTGAAACCCAAAATTCATAATCTAGGAGTTGGAGGAGCACTCGCCTAGAACCGGATGCATGCCCACTTTTCCATTGAAAATCACGGCCGGTCTCGAAAGAGAAGGTGGTCACGTAGCCTAATTTAAAGAGTCGAGCTTTGTTATTTCCCTTCACATATTTGGGATTTATTTGCTGATTAGCACAGTAACTTGCAACGGGAGACGTGAAAATGTGTTAACCTCTAAATTCATCTCACTTCCCAAGGCTGTCACAGTTATGGTGTAAGGTCATGTCTAACATGTTGAATTGAACAGATCAAGCAGGAAGCAAGTGTTCTTAACATTCACTTGCAAGCAAATATTTATTCCCTCAAGTACCATCCTGGATCTAGCACTCATGCTGCGGTGCGTATCTGCTTTTCTCAGTCTATGATTTAACCAATGGATTTTCCACATTAGGACATAATAATTCTGGACAGATCAACAAGCTTGTTGGGATCGACGGATCCCCGAAAACGGATTCGGCACTTAAAACCGAACCCCTAAATCAATGCGGAAGATAAGCCCGAGAATAGTCACGTATCACCGATCGTAAAGCACACCACGGATTCGAGCGTACCTTGTTAGCCACAGATTAGACACCGATGCCGTAAAGAGGAAGAGAATTCAGCCATGTTCGATCCGATGTCGACAATTCGTCGTGAAGGGAAGATGGAGTCGTTTCTAGACTTTGTTCTTCGTCTTGGAGAGAGAGCACTTTGGAAGAGAAGGAGAACGTACGTTGTAAAATGCCAAGGGGTATGTTCTCCCTCTCTCTCATCCCTTTTATATGTTCCTCCTTCCACGGGCCTAATTCCCGTGGGCTGGGCCTTTAGGCCCATCGTGGACGGACGGGCCTTAAGCCCATCTATTTAAAACCATCATCTCCCACTCGCACATGGTGGGCTAAAACCAACATGGGCGGATAGGCCCAACTTAGGCCCATCAATTGAAAATCCTCTTTTCCTCTTTCAACATTCATACCGGTGAATAATCCGTGCAACCAGCATACTTTGAGAGCTCGTTGCTATACATCTGTTAGGAATATATAACAGCTCATAATGGGCATCACTTTCCTAGTAAATTTAGTATGCAGCACCCTAGATCGATCGATCACATTTATATCTCTCTTAATCTCATTTAAACAATGATAAATATATTGTATTCACAATTATGATTATCCCAAAGACAGTCATAATTGGTCGACCTGTGAATACAAAACCACAATGTGATTCTACAAATCCGATCTTCCTCTTTCCTTCAAACTCTCAATTTCAGTTCAACTTGCTTTTCTAGAAATGTCCCATTAGATCGGATCAACTCATGACCATTGGCAACATTCTAAGATAGCAAACACTAAATAGAAATCTTGAGAATAAGTAAGAGTCATAAGGGCACTAAAATTGAGGAACTCTTTTCCTCAAGATTCTCACACGTCGTAAAAGTTGAGATCAAACTTTTGCCACTCTTATAGGTCGTCTATGCATACGTAGTATGAAATACGTATTACGGTATTAACTCCTTTCCCATGGAGCGTATGTCTACACAATCAATACCGTACAGATGATAGTTCAGACATACCCAATGTCTAACTTGAGTTCACGTATTTACTCATTCACAAAATTCATCAGAACTCACATCTGGCATTTTAGACAGATAAAGTAAAATGTGTGGGTTATTTTACTTTCGGACATCGTAAGTATTATGTCCTCATCTTAACACTCAGTTAAGGCGACATATTTATTTTAAGCTTGAGCTCTCGATTATCACCTAGATAATAAGCTTAAAAACAGTATCATCTCTATCTATCACATAGTAAATAGAGACGATTACCCGTGTGAGTGGGCTAATCTCATATCTGTCCGACATACTTTCTCAACATAATATAATGCACTAAGCATTAAGATGCATAAAGATCAAACAAAGATTCATAGGCATTAATAATGAAACAACACTAGTTCATACACGTGAACAACTCAGGGAAATTACAATCCAATACATCAGACTCTACGCAATCCTAGAGATTTTACATGACCACAAAACACATCTCTAGGTATTGACTTTGTCATATGATCTGCTACCATTCTATGCATAGATATGTACTGCAAGTTCACATCATTTCGTGCAACCATATCTTTGACAAAGTTATACTTGGTATCTATATGTTTGGTCTTGCCATGATATTTTGGATCTTTGGTGTACGCTATAGCTGCTTGGCTATCACAATTAACTAATAATGGATTTGCAGCTTTCTCAATAACACCTAAATGATCCAAAAAATCTCTTAAGCCAAAATACTTTTTATATTACTGCTGATAATGCCACGAACTCAGCTTCCATCGTGGACAAGGCTATACACGTTTGTTTCTTACTGCTCCAACATATGGTGCCATTATTCAATAAGGAAACAAACCTAGAGGTAGATTTCATTTCGTCTAAACCTCCTCCCTAATCAATTTTAGAATAGCCTTTGAGTCGCAGATCCTTTCCTTGATAACTCATCGTATAATCAGCAGTTCCCTTTAGATACATCAGTATTCTCTTAACGGCTTTCCAATGTGCTGGACCTGGATTGGATTGGTATCTACTCACCATTCCAACTGCAAAACATATGTCGGGTCTTGTACACATCATAGCGTACATCAAGCTCCCAACTGCACTAGCATAAGGAACATGTTTCATTTGTTCCTTTTCTTATGGAGTCCTCGGACATAGTCTATGGCTCAATCCTTCACCTTTTGCAATAAGAGTGTCTATGGGTTTACAATCTTGCATACGAAATCGTTCAAGAACTTTATTTATATATGTTTCTTGCGAAAGAGACAACGATCTCTTCGAACGATCTCTTGAAATCTTAACTCCAAGAATGTATGCAGCCTCACCCATATCCTTCATCTCAAAGTTGGAAGATAACCAACTCTTGACAGTATGAACAAACTCCATATTGCTTCCGGCAATCAGTATATCATCAACATATAATGATATGATCACAAATTGATCATTGGATATTTTGATATATACGCAATGATCCTCATCAATCATTGTAAAATCATATGCCATTATGGCATTATGAAAACATATATACCATTGTCTCGATGACTGCTTAAGGCCGTATATCGATCTCAAAAGTCGACATACCTTTTCTTCTTGGCCTTTCACTATGAAACCAGTTGGTTGTTCCATGTATATTTCTTCCTCTAATTCTCCATTGAGGAAAGCAGTCTTTACATCCATCTGATGTAACTCAAGATCCATACTAGATACTATTGCCAGAATAATGCGAATCGAGGTAAATCTTACTACAGGAGAAAACGTATCTTCATAATCAATTCATTCCTGTTGATTATACCCCTTCGCAACAAGGCGAGCCTTATGCCTTTCTATCGAGCCATCAGCCATTCGCTTTATTTTGAGAACCCACTTGTTCCCAATAGCTCTGCGTCCTTTTGGAAGATTAACCAGTTCCCAGACTTGGTTTGATTTCATTGACTCCATTTCCTCTTCCATTACATGAATCCATTTTTCCTTACTAGGGCAATTCAGAGCCTCATTAATATTTCTAGGCTCATCCTCATCTTGTGGAGCAACCATAAAAGTTTCCCCTTCAATGTTAAAACGTCGACGGGGAATACTTTGGCGACTTGTTCGCCGTATGGGAGTTTGTACACTTTGCACATCATTCCCTATTATGCTTCCACTTGGATTAGATAATGATGATGCCGTCTCATTATTTGGTTGCAATTGAGAATGAGTTGAATTCAATTCATCAGTTCTCATATTACTCCCACTTGGACGAACTCCACTAAGATCATTATCTTGATCCGAGGTTTCAAATAGGGAGTTGTCTTTTCCTATTTCGCTATTCTTAGGAAATTCATCCTCTAAGAATGTGACATCCCGTGATTCAAATTCAGTTATACTCCCACTTTCCTGCTCACCTATGAACACATACCCTTTTGAGTGTTCCGAGTATCTTATGAAAATACTCTTCTTTCCTCTGGGACCCAATTTCCCAAACTTGTGAGAGGACTCATGTGTATAGGCAGCACAACCCCATCGCTTAAGAAAACTTAAGTCCGGTTTTCTACCTGTCCATAACTCATATGGAGTGGAAGTGACTGATTTGGAAGGCACACGGTTAAGTATATAGGCAGCAGTTAACAACGCATCACTCCAAAAAGTGATAGGTAAGTTAGCTTGCGCCATCATGGACCTAACCATTTCCAGTATGGTTCTGTTTCTTCTCTCTGCAACACCATTTTGTTGAGGAGTATATGGAATAGACAATTGTCTTTCTATTCCTTTTTCATCACATAATTTTCTGAACTCATCAGATAAATATTCTCGACCTCAATCGGATCTCAATGCTTTTATTTTCTTGTCTAATTGATTTTCTACCAGGTTCATAAACCTTTTGAAACAACTTATTACTTCAGATTTGTGAGAAATCAAATAGACATATCCGAATCGAGTATAATCATCTATAAAAATGATGAAATAAACAGCTCCATGCCTTCCTCTCACATTCATTGGACCACATACATTAGAATGGATTAAATGCAGAGGAAATTCAGCTCTTTTACCTTTTCCGAATGGTTTCCTTGTCGTTTTCCCTTCTAGGCAATGCTTACATATGGGCAAATCGACTTTTTCAATGTTGCCCAACAAGCCCTCTTTGGCTAGTCTATTCATACGCTGTTGGCCAATGTGACCAAGTCTAGCATGCCATACATTCACATCATTATCATATGTATTGGGAGACGTGAGAAGGGAATAACAAACATTTGCATTAACATAATCAATATCCAATTTAATGAAACCATCTAGAAAATAACCACGACCATAGTAGTTTGTATCCAAAAACAAATCCACATCTCTATAATAGAAGTTCATATTAAAACCTAATTTAACCAACACTAAAACAGACACTAAATTCCGACGAATCTCCGGAGCATATAACACATCATGAAGGAACAAAGTGCGTCCATCACGCATATTCAGTTGGCATGTGCCAATTCCTTTCACTTCAGCTCTGGAGTTGTTTCCCACATAGATCCACTTAGTTCCAGTAGGTACTCGTCGGAATTCCACGAAGGATCCTCTATCCTTCGCTACATGGTCTGTCGCTCCTGAATCCACAGTCCACAGAGGATTAGATTCAGTCAAGAATACAGAACTTGACACATATGCAAAGTTCCCAATTGTACAAAGAGTGTGTACCTTCTTTGGCTCGCGACAATTGCGGGCATAGTGACCCTTCTGGTCACAGTTGTAACACTTCACCCTTGAGATATTCTTCATATGAGGACGTTTTCCTCTCTTTTGTTGGTTAATTCTTGGTTTCTTGCAAGAAGGACTTGATCCCTTGCATTTCCACATATTGAACGAATCAATGCACTTGCACTTAGAGCATGAAGCCCCTTCTGAGCTTAAAGCAACACAGAAAATATCTGTTTCCTGCTCTAATGCCTTGAGGCGATGATCAGCTAGCTCAATGTGGCGCACAGCATCCTCTGGATCTTCCATAACATGGTCAAGAGCTTTTAGTGCTTTTTGCTTTTCCAGCACATATTGAATTTTCATTTGCCAAATTTCATAGTTGTCACCTTTGAGCTTTTCATCTTTGTTTAGCTCGGCAACTATGCTCTTTGTGGCTGAAGCCATTGATCTGAACACATCAGACATATATGCATGAAAAATATTAATGCCTATCACTTATGCATCTATTTTGCACAAACCCATCATATTAATTAATAATTTTAAGCAAGGTTTCAGAATCAAAAGGTCACTATGTTTCCAATCATCCTCCAAAAATCCTAACTTAAAACTATCATTAATATGATTGTTATATGCAAAATCAATTCTATGAAGTTATAAAAACTTTTATTACTACCCACAGCTAACTACCCACAGCAACCGGCAATCACAGAAAGCAACAGATAATTGACATACAATATAATAATAATGTTTTCATACAATATTGCTAACATATAAGTTGTTATATCAACAACAATCAGGTAGTTAACATTACATAAGATGTTCACTAAGCACACTTAATAAAGAAACAGCCATAACATTTAAAAACGAGGCATCATACAACTAATAGGGAAAGCTGCTACATGGTCCAATTTCTTTTTCTTTTTCTCTGTAAAATTTTCAGGCATTCTTGACAGCCACGGAAAAACAGACGGATATCCCTTAGGATTTCTCCTACGCACATTCAGTCCTGGCCCAATCGAAGTCATTCCTTGGGTCGCAGTCTTTGTGGCTCCAACCCGATGATATTCATCTACGAATTTCATTACTAGCTCCTTATAGCTAGTAAATCCTTTGACCTCCCGTAGGCGATTCAACACTCCCTGCCAGTCTAGTGGAAGAGTGTTCATAAAGAATCGCACCATCTGAATATCTTGCATGGGATAACCGTTCCAAATGACTTCCTGAATTTTGTTGTTGACCTTTATGACATGATCAATTATGTTGTCACTCTCCCATCGATAACCATTCAAATCGGCTATCAACCTTGTAAGCATTTCCTTCTGTTCATCTGACATTGTGCGCACAGATGCGCACGGCTTACGGGGAGGCATTGTTCCTGTAATAAATGCAGAACAAAAAATGGATTACATATAATCCACATAGACATAATTGAAAAAAGAAACAAATTCTTTTTTTTTTTGGTCAACGGAGTCAACGATCAACGGTCAACGGAGTCAACGGTCAACCTTCAGGCCCGTCGGATCGGTCGGGACGGTCGGACCGGTCGCCCGGGTCGGACGGACCGATCGCACGTGCCGCGCGCGTGCATGGGCTGACGTCACACAAACGTCAGCCTGCACGTGCCGCGCGCGTGCCAGGCGGGTCGGGTCGGGTCGCTGGCCGGTGACCGTTCGGCCAAACGACGTCAGTGATGACGTCACCTAGCGGTTATTTACTGTTGGGTGACGTCATGTTGATGTTAGCACGCGTCGGTCCCTGTGTCGCCAAGGCAGGCTGTGCGTGCCGCGCGTGTGGGCGCGTGCGGCGTCCCCCGGTGGTGTGCGACATGTCGCCGGACTCGTCTCGACGTCGCCTTCCTCCCTATGCTATCAGATTTTGATTTTGACTTACGAAAAGTCGGAAAAAATAGCGAACAACGCTCGGGTGTCGGGATTTCTCGCCCCGATCTGTACGGCCGAAATGCTTTTGCGAAAAATCAATCATAAACATCAAATTGGTCGGGAAAAACGTGAACTAAGGCTCTGATACCAATGTTGGGATCGACGGATCCCCGAAAACGGATTCGGCACTTAAAACCGAACCCCTAAATCAATGCGGAAGATAAGCCCGGGAATAGTCACGTATCATCGATCGTAAAGCACACCACGGATTCGAGCGTACCTTGTTAGCCACAGATTAGACACCGATGCCGTAAAGAGGAAGAGAATTCAGCCATGTTCGATCCGATGTCGACAATTCGTCGTGAAGGGAAGATGGAGTCGTTTCTAGACTTTGTTCTTCGTCTTGGAGAGAGAGCACTTTGGAAGAGAATGAGAACGTACGTTGTAAAATGCCAAGGGGTATGTTCTCCCTCTCTTTCATCCCTTTTATATGTTCCTCCTTCCACGGGCCTAATTCCCGTGGGCCGGGCCTTTAGGCCCATCGTGGACGGACGGGCCTTAAGCCCATCTACTTAAAACCATCAGAGCTTGTCAACCTGACTTGACTTTTACCTTCAAACATGCTCAAGACAAGACATCTTGATTTTATACGCAACTGGAAAGTCCGACATTTGGAAACTCCACAGGTTAGACATATGTGTCATCATTGTCGTAGATCGTCGGAGATATTGGTGATGGCACATCTCTCTTGGACATGGCATCGGTCTTTCTACACAGGCCATCGCCAATGCTGCTGCTCGGCATCAGTTTGCTTCTTCTGACAGGAATGAGACCGATGAGGATGCAAGTTCATATTTTATATGTGCCGGAGTTGGAAGAACGATAGCCCAGCCGCAAGCAGTAAAGGAACGATCCAGGTATTTGTCCTTGCATTCTGAATGGTAGGCTTAACGAGGAAAATTATAGGATTCAATCATGAAGGTCGCATGTCTGCATGTTATGCCGAACTATTAGGCATCAGATAATGCTGGAAAGTGATTTTAATGTTAAGTCTCTAATTTCTATTTTGAAGAGAGGAGAATTGCTCCTAGCTTCCCAAAAATGTTTGGTTAATCATCACCATAAGTGAAGCGATACACTCAATTATGGGTTGGGCTGGGCGGCGTATCGCAGCAGTTCACCCAGAGGACGCTCGGGCTTTACTAGCATGGCCGAATTTCCCTCATCAACAGCTCATGCATGTCGTGGATTTGGAAGATGAGCTCGGAGCTTTCGCATTCGCAGGCGCAGTACTCTTTTGCCCTGGCAAGCAGCTTGGCCGAGACCGAGGCAAAGAGATTTTACACTCTCTACATGATAATAATTGTTCTTATGCCGACCCACGGAAACTGAACCGAACCGATTTGAGATCCAAATCAATCGACCGATAGAATGCGAGATTTTATGGGACTACTTCAATTATTCTAAAAGCTTAAAATATTTTTAATTTTAAATCACGTATTCATTTAGCAACTCAATTTAGTTTGGTGCTGGGATGATCAAAACCAAACCTAACAATTTGGTTCTCAAACTTCACTCTAAAAGCGGTCACCAGCCATATTAAAAATTGGTGGACCAACTTTGATTTGTCTATAGCCTCTCCACCCTTCAAATAACAATCAGATTAATTTATCAATTTCCTAAGTTTCTAGGAACCGTCGTTTGGACCATTTTTACTATTCATCGCATCATCCGTGGCCTAAAGTTTAGCACAAATCCATTCCCTTCTCTTTCCTTTTTTCCCCCTTTCCTCGATTCATCAATTTTTTCTTATAATTCTTGAATTTTGATCAAATATACAATGCATTTTGTGAACTTTTAATCTATTTAATATGATCTCTAAGCTTTTGTTGTGTATTTGATTTAGTCCCTAAATTACGTGAAAATATTCGATGTTGTCTCCGATTTTAAATTAATTGAAGCACAACATGGAACATTTTTCATGTAATTCAAAGACTTGATTGAATACGTATGAAAAATTCAAGGCTCACATTGCACATTAAATAAAAGTTCAATGATCATATTGAACAGATCAAAAGTTTAAGGATTACACACATTAAGACCACTTGAGTTGTTATCCAAAGAATGGGAAAATTTCAAAAAAGGACTCAAAATGTCATTATTTTCTTAAATAAAGGCCCGAAGTGGACTTTGTTTCAAATAAAAACTTGAAGCGGCTTTGGTTGTTTCAAATAAGAGCCTGAAGTGATTTTGGTTGTTTCAAAAAAAGGACTCGACCTCGCTAGTTGCCAACCAGCTAAAATTTTCGACCGATCAAGGGTATTTTCGTCATTTAAAATTTTCCCCTTTTTTCCCATTTTTTTCCCTTTTCTTTTTCTGATTCTTCTTCTTCTTCCTCTTTGTCGATGGCTGCCGGCCATTGGCGATGCCCACAAAGGGCTGGGCGAGGGTCGCCTTAGCCAGTGAGGGCCATCCATGCTAGCCACAAGCGAGGGATAGCGTCACTTGGGCGTGGCGACCCTCATCCAAGGGCCATCTACGAGGTTGGCCCTCGCTAGCTACTAGTAAGGACCGGCATGGGTGGCCCTTGCCGGTGAGGGCAACCCTCGCCCAGCCCTTTGTGGGCATCGCCGGTGGTTAGCTAGCCACTGGCGAAGAGGAAGAAGAAGAACCAAAAAAAAAAAAAAGAGGAAAGAAAAAAAGGTGGAAAATGGCAAAAGATGAAAATATCCTTGATCGCTGAAAAGTCAGGTCTTTATTTGAAACAAACATAACCACTTTAGGTCCTCATTTGAAACAACATTCACTTCAGGCCTTTATTTGAGAAAGTGATGGTACTCTGGGTCCCTATTTGAAACAATGTTCACTTCGGATCCTTATTTGAGAAAAAGATGGTACTTCAGGTCCCATTTTGGAATTTTCCCCCAAAGAATTTATCACGGGGTCTCGCACAAGTACAAACCCGTCACGAAAGCCCCCATCGACGTGTTAGGAATTCAAAATGCTTCTTATCTTCGCACATGGTGACAAATGCTTGGAATACAAGCTCAATCAGAGATTCGCTCGCGACATGATCCGACATGATCCGACCTCTTTTGAAAATGGCAATTCGATCAACTAGTGGACCTAATAGGACACTTAAGACTCTTTAGGAAAAAGGGAGCGTGGGAATTTAGGAATAAAATAGTCGACTTTTTCTCCCTCCTTTTTCTTGCTGTCCACGGCAAAAAGCTGACGATGACCAGATCATAATTAATTTCATCTTTTGAAATCGATAAAATAACAAAAAGATCAAACACTCGAAAAGGGCATAATAATAATAATAATAATAATAATAATAATAGCAACGTTGCAAATGGTAAATCTCGCGACCGTTTCGGGGTTGAGAATCCGATCCAGAGCCCGACCCGATTCCCGCGCGGGCGTCCCAAAATCATTCCAACACATTTCAAATTCCGAAATTGACCCCTCGAAAAATCTCTTTTCTCGTGAGGAGAGAAGCAGAAAATATTCAAAAGCGAAAAACCACCACCCCTGACTGTACAAATACAGCAGAACCCCCTCCACCTCCTCCTCCGTCGTCGTCTCATCGTGTCCTTCGATCGCTGAGATACTGGACTTGATTGCCGGTTAAGTCTCTGCTCCGGTGCGGGTGCGTGTCCAAACGGTGCCCTTCCTTGATAGACAGCCGTCGCTTCATGGCTCCTCTGCTGTATCGATCTGAGTTCCCTGCCGGAAGAGGCTCCAGAAAACCGGTGGAAAAGGCAGAGGATCGACGCCATGAAGCGACGCCATGAAGAGAGAGAGAGAGAGAGGATATTTCAGTAAGTTAAGTGGAAAAATGAGTGTATTATCCAAAATGGGGGTGGAAGTATGTGGAAAACTTCAAGGATTACAAAAGGTGGCTCAAAACAACCTTAAGACTTTTTTGTTTCTACTTCAAACCTAGTAACTTTAGACTTAATTTAACACTAAATTATTATTTCTATGTATTTCTAAAAGAGTGATGCATTTAGTTCTTGAAACTTTCAACTTAAGTGAAAAATATATTTTTAAAAACAATTGATAATTGCTTGTGTGTGCCCGAGGGCTTGCCCTGACAGCCAATTGGTTTTTTCAGGTGCTGCATACTACTCAGCTCAGGAATTACAATAGAAGTAATAAAGCCTTTTGCCCCAGTATTTAGATTCATGTCTCAACTTCAACGATAATGGACTGACGTATCACCTGGAAAGGTTTGGCAAGTGGATGGATCAAAAATAGCCATCCAACCTGCACACCTTACCTTTCAGCCTCTAAGTAGATAATATTTTTTTCTTTCCATGAAGAGCAAACTGCTGAAAGTGCTGTCAACAGAAGAAGATAAAGATGACAAGAACGCTACAACTTGCAATTCAAAGTATGGATTGCAATATTCCTTGAATATGGCAAAATAAGTCGACCTTGTTGATCTGCTCCTTCAAGTATTTGAACCTATGCTTCAATTTTTCCACGGCCTGCAACACTTCGGTGAGATTTTCATTGAAGGAGGACATGACCTCCCTCAATTAAGTCCTTTTGGCACAAGACTCTTCTTGAGCCTTGTCTCCAACAAAAGCGATAGGGATAGCATCCCAGTCCGACATTCACTTGGTATGCACTACCAACTCTCTTAACCATTCTCTCTACAACTCGATCTAATACTATTTGTCAGAGGGCAGAAACATGAGATTGTGAATTGATGCAGCACTTAGGCTCCAAAGGACTCGTTCACCCCTTATTGTAGTCGTCTAAGCTCAGCCTTCCCCTGAACTGTTGCTCACTTGCTCAGTTGGCCCATCTCAAATCATATAGACGAGTGTTTATACTTAAACCAATAGTTACTCTTGTATCTGAAATTTTAACCAGCTAGTTTGCTCGTGACATCTGTCAAATTATTGATCCAATTCTAGAAACTTCAAGATAGACATGAGCCAGAGAAGTTAAGAAAAATCCTATAAGAGTCCATAAAATTATCTTTGCAAATGGCAGAGATTTTTGCCTAAATTATCTTTGCAAATGTCACTCACTTGAGTGCCATAACTTTTTGTTTGCTCACTTAAGTTCTATATTAGAGTAAAATCGATCATTTGAGTGTAAATTTCCTACAAATCATCAAACATGGATTTTTTATTGTTTAATTTTTTTAATTTTTTTTAATTTTTTAATTTTTAATTTTTTAATTTTGTTTTTGTTTTTCCTTTTTTTAGGGCCAACGAGGGTCAACAATAGCCCTTGCCTGGTTTGGGTGAGGCCTTCATAGCTGGCAAGGGTTGTCGGTGAACCTCGTTGGCCTTAAAAAAAAGAGGCAAAAAAGGAAAAGAAAAGAGAAAATTTAAAATTTAAAAAATTTAAAAACTTATAATAATTGTCATCATGGGTTTTTAGCTTTGTCAGCTTAGGATGAATATCACTGCCATGTTGTGAATATGGCACTCAAATGCATTCATATTATAAGTGTGCAAAAGGTCCTTTCATTTTTTGCTTTGTGTGGCTGAAGCAAAGAAGTCATTCGGAATTCCATGCACATGCTTTGCTTTTCGACTCAATTAGGGGTCTCATGATTTAGGAAGCACCGATACTCTTCAAGAGCCTTCATGTCATATTGAACACTCCGACACGTAGTTGATACTTTCTGACACTTTTCAATACTCTCGAACACTCGATCAACATATGTTGGATTTTTCGATACCTGGTCAACTCTCTCGATACTCTCCGACATGCAAGTTGGGAATTTCGACTTGTGAGTTTAGAATTCCGACATGCACGGGTCAATTTTAAAAAAATTCAATAAGTGACAAGTCAAAATGTAAATATGTAAGAAAATAAAAAATAATATAAACAATAAATGGGAAAACAAGAAAAACTTGGTCTTTTCTTCTCTTCCGACTCTCACTTCTCACAACACACAATTCATTCCCCAAATTTATTTTTTCTCTTCTCTTCCAACACGCTTTGACACTAGAGTCCAGAATGTGGATTGCTTGTTTTTTTTCCCTTTAAATTTTATGGATTATTGAAGCGGAGTTGAATTTGTCAAATTGAGATAATGAATGATATTAACAAATAGTGGATTAATTTTTTTAATGAAAATTCATTTTATGCTCTTTTATTATTATTTATTTATTTGTAAATTTAAACCAAATTAATTTGATTAAAATAATCATAAAAATAATAATTCACCATGTATATATAAAAATATATATTTAATATACAATGTGTCGGAATTCTCTATTTTTAGAGAAACGACATGTCGGCATGTCATGTCGTGTGTTGACGTGGGTTCTACTTAACTCATGATTGTTCTCCTTTTTGTTTTGTCAAATATTGTGTGGCCCAGCTTGACAAACTTGAATAAAACATGCATGTTCTTCTCGCTTTCTTTGTCTCCTACGCATGCAAGAAAACATATACAAAATGAAATCCATACGCAATCTTCTTCTTTTTCCAATTGCGGCTGGACAAAAATGCAACCGTGAGTAGCTGGACCGAAGAAGTCCCACAGAATCACGAGGTCAGCCAGTCTAATTTATTTAGACTAAATGTTATTCAACGAGTTCAAACTGGAGACATATTTTAACATGTCATATAACTGGTCAACACCCTATTCTTGTATACAACAGGAAGAATGGATACATTCAAATTCAGCAGATGAATTCAATCTCCTAAATCCTGAATGTCTCGATATCCTGTCATTTATAAGGAAAAAGGAAAAGAAGCCACAAATACTTCTATTGGCTCAGTAAGATCTAAATATTACCTGTGAAACCGCGTCAACTTTGGAGAAATGGAGAAGAAAAGCCCAACCTTAGCGGGTCATGGAGGCTATACTTTGAAAAATGATTGCTCTTGGGAGTCCTAGTTCCCACTCAAACCATTTTACTATTGCCAAACGAAACTCTTCTGGTCATTAAATACCACTATCCCGAAGGAATATTGGCTTTTTGTGAGCGCACTTACACAGAGGATCTAAGCACTGTAAGCTTGGCTCACAGTAATCCCATTTTTATCCTTTTCAATCTGCCTATAACAGGTGAAATTTCCCAGGGCAATTCTCACAAATGTTTCTTGAATTTGTTCATCATTGTTCTTATGATTGTATATTTGTGTATTCTTTGCTCGTCTGCTCGCTGTTTCAAGCACTTCAAAGCAGCACAATTTACAATATAACTGCATCAAGGCCACTCATTCAGAATCAAACCCTTGTCTCTCCTAGTAAAATCTTCGAGCTCGGGTTCTTCGCGCCTAATGGATCAGAAAAGCAGTACGTAGGAATATGGTACAAGAACACGACTTTCTCCAAAGTTGTCTGGGTGGCCAACAGGGACAAGCCACTTGGACACAAAGATCAATCTGCGAGTTTGATAATTAGCGGAGATGGAAATCTGAAGCTTCTTGATGGGCAACAAAATACTGTCTGGTCTACAAATGTCATGGCGAAGTCTAATTATTCTGCAGCAGTGCTTTCAGACTTTGGAAACCTTGTTCTTCAGGACGGGAATGCAAATGAAATGTGGGAAAGCTTCGATGAGCCAACCGACACTCTCCTGCCAAACATGAAGATCGGAGTAAACGTGAAAACAGGAAAGAAAAAATACTTGATTTCCTGGAAAGGTGAAGATGATCCATCGCCCGGAAGCTTTGTCCTTGGAGTGACATCGGAGACACCGCCTCAGCTTTTCGCTTGGAATGGATCAACTCCATACTGGAGAAGCGGACAGTGGGATAAATCCAAGTTTAATGGAATGCCGACCATGAGCAACACATATCTGAGTAGCTATGAGCTCCAGCAAAATATCGACCAGGGAACAACGTATTATTTCCGCAATAATTACAACAACTCCTTCCTTGGATGTAGTTTCATCTCTTCAGAAGGATCTTTAGAGTCTTTTCGTTGGGGCGATGGATGGTCAATAAACTGGGAAGTATCACGAACTAACCGGTGTGAAATTTATGGAACATGCGGTCCTTTTGGAGTTTGCGACACGTTTAGTTCACCTTTATGCAGTTGCTTAAAAGGGTTTAAACCCAGGTCAGATGAAGAGTGGAACAGAGGAAACTGGACCGGAGGGTGCGTTCGGAAAATGGAATTGAATTGTCAGAAATCCACAGGTGCAGCAGCTATGACGACTGTGGAAAAAGACGTGTTCTGGCAAATGAAACATATGAAATTGCCTGATTCTGCTGATTATTTGTCAAACATAGCTAATGCAGAAGGATGTCGAAGTTGGTGCCTGGGAAACTGCTCGTGCTTGGCCTTTTCTTATGTCTATGCTGTAGGATGTATGGCTTGGTGTAAAAACCTCATAGATGCTCAGCAATTCTCTAGAGAAGGCAAAGATCTATTTATTCGACTTGTGGATGTGGACAAAGGTTGGAAAGGTTGAATTAATTTGCGTTTAATCTTGCACTGCCTGTGGTTCTTATAATGTATTTTCCCAGTTCAGGTGTACCTACGAAGACAAAACTCATCATCAGCCTAAGTACTATTTCTGGCATCATGTTATTTGGAGCTGGCATTTCAGTGTGTGGTCTTTTCAAGTGGAGAGGTAATAAAAGACGTGCAGTTTATGGCTGTTTTAAGTGTGATTTCATGTTAACCGAGACGTAAGAATCTTGTATAATTGGTAAAGCAATGGCTTCAGAAGCTTGGCAATCACTACAATAGAAACACTGTTGCTTCTCATGTTATCGCGCTTATTATCAGTCGTTTTTGTTTTGTTTGTAAAATTGCAGGGAAATTTAGGAAAATGACAATCCCAAGGGTCCTTAATTCAAAGGCCACAGCCAACAGATCAGAGGAATTGCTGAGGGAAACTGCATGGAAAGAGCAAATGAAGCAAGGTGATGCATCGGAATTAATGGTTTTTGATTTGGACAGCATACTCCTTGCAACAAACAACTTCAACATGAAGAACAAACTCGGGCAGGGAGGGTTTGGCCTTGTTTATAAGGTAAAGAAAAAGCCTTTGCCGAGGGAAATCCGGAGATTATCCAAGATCTGATAGTTATGTTCGTTTGAAAACAGGGAAAGCTGAACGATGGTAAGGACATAGCTGTGAAAAGACTTTTGAGCAGCTCAGGCCAAGGCATTGCAGAGTTCAAGAATGAGATCCTTCTGATATCCAAACTTCAACACCGAAATCTGGTGAGACTTGTTGGTTACTGCACTGAAGGAGAAGAAAAGATACTAGTGTATGAGTACTTGCCAAACAAGAGCTTGGACGCCTTTCTTTTCGGTTTGTCTCACTCTCTGAAGAACTTATTTCTGCTTTCAACAAAATACGGTAGTGAAACTAGATATTGTTTCTGTTTACCACCTTGTTTAGATTCAAAAGAGAAGGCAAAACTCAGCTGGGGCATCCGCTTCCACATTATCCAGGGCATTGCAAGAGGGCTGCTCTACCTCCACCGCGATTCATGCCTCAGGGTCATACATCGAGATTTGAAAGTGAGCAACATTCTCTTGGACGAAAAAATGAATCCTAAGATTTCAGATTTTGGACTAGCGCGGATGTTTGAAGGCACTCAAGTTTTCATAAATACTCACAAAGTTGCAGGGACACTGTAAGCATTCTATCATCGGTCTTAAAAGTACTTCTTCATGAGGCAATTTGTCACCTAGACAGCAGATTAGCAGTTTAATGTGCTCACCTTTCCCTTCATGCATGTTCCAACTATTGTCCCTTAATATGACCAAGAAAATTCTTCCATTTACATCCAATGGTTCCAATAAGCCAGTTATGAGGTGGCTAGTACTATCACCTTGAGGGGATGAATATGTGATTATGCACAATTGAAGCGGAATTTAAAACAATGAAGTTCCATATTTTGAAAGAACAACATTTGATGAAAACTGCGCAGGGATCAGAACTACTGTGTGCAATAAAATATCAATCAAAATGAAAGAGAGGTTAAGGGATAGAATATATTGCACATTACAGTTATAGTGGCAACAATTATAGTAGTTCAGCTTATAGTAAGGTAACATCCACTCTCTCATTCCAAATTTCCGATAGCCTATTAGCTGGATTTCACTAGAGAATCAATTAGAGATTACAGAGTCTGAGTACTCTCCAGAATGTGTGATCGTATCTTCTAATCTCGCATAGTCACTCTATACGACAGCCTCTCAGAGATTACAATTTCAACTCAGAGAGACAAGTATGAAAATGTTGAGGCTCTCTTTGAACTTTAGAATATAGACTTCAAATCTTGTTTTCTTTTAGCACCATGATCTCCTTTTATACTCTTCAATTTCCAAGCTCACCATTGGACTGAGGATCATTCATCCAATCCACCCATTGGACCTAAATGATATGAGAAGATTTGATTGCTACTTAGATCACAAGATTAGAATTCTCTTATGATTCCATTGCCCATACAACAGACGTTGGGTTTCCATAAGTAGAGTTCTTCGTTAGGTAAGAGCACCTCAAAATGATTCTCATATGAATCAGGAATCCTTAAGGTTTTGTTAATCTTCAAAACATATTGGGAAGTTTTCTCAACAAGTTTGTTCATAGATAATTATAAACCAGTTCTGTAATGCAAATGCTAAAAGGTATTAGAAAGGCAGTACTAGTCGATTTGGTTTCTGACCTCTCATGCTATCGTCCCTGAGTCTGAATTTTTGTTTGAACTGTATTTCGTGAACCTTCCATTTGTATGAGTTTTTATACCTTTATTATGATGATGGCATCCTAGTATGAGAACATAACATGTCCAAGTCATACAGGGGTTACATGTCTCCCGAATATGCCATGGGTGGGATATTTTCTGAAAAATCTGATGTTTATAGCTTTGGCGTACTGATATTGGAGCTTATCAGCAGCAAGAAGAACACAAGTTTAGATTACCATGGACAGCATCTCAATCTCCTGACCCATGTAAGCATCAGATCTAACTTCAAACTAATATCTCCATTCAGGTTTCAATCATCGGTAATCCTTGGGACAATCTAAAAATCAACCGGTTGTTGCAGGTATGGCATTTGTGGTGTGAAGGCAGAGGATTATCCCTAATGGATGAAGCCATTGCTGACGCATTTTCGCTGTCAGAAGTGATGAGATGCATTCAATTAGGGCTTCTCTGTTTGCAGGAACATGCCACAGATAGACCCGACATGTCAGCTGTGGTTCTAATGCTAAGTGGGCAGTCTGATCTTCCACAGCCAAAGCAACCAGCATTTACATTTCAACGCTCAACGACTCATGAAGTCCAATCAGAAGAAGAATACATTCGGTCCAGGAATACCATCACCATTACTATGGCTGAAGGAAGATAAAACTCTAATATGCATTGTCTCTGACTAATTCATCTTTCCAGGAATTCAGTGTTTATCAAATTATCTGCTTGAATAAATAATCTTTTGTTGCACTATTACGTTGATCTATGATGTAAATATAGAGATAGTGAGGGGCTCCCAGTTGCCATCGCTCTATTAGAAGAGTTTTATGTGTGCACGAAGGCACAAAAATTCAGAATGTCTGTATGCATCGAGATAATCTCAATATGAATATGAATACTTTGAGTGTTCTTCACAGTGGAATTGGTATGTGACTGCACATTCATTTTGGTTGTCAAAATTGATACCATTCTGATGTCAAAGCATATTCTTGATTTGCTCTGAGAAGTCGATGTCATTTTGAGTGTCCTGTCCAATTGATGATACTCCCTCCTTGCAGTTCCAGTAACTTTTCCATCAAGTTTTGATTAAGAAGTGGAAAAAGAAAAGGAGAGCAGGAAAGTCCTCCTATGGACCTTTTTGTCTTGGAGATGGTCAATAGCCAAATTATGTGATCCAGGATCATTGTCACGCACCCACTATCCTATATAAAAATAAGCCTTCTTTGAGCGAAAAAATAAAGGGAGTTTTAGGAAAATGACAATCCCAAGACTGCTTAAGTCATTGGCGACAGCCAACAAATCAGAGGAACTGCTAACAGAATTTGCACGGAAAGAGCGAATGAAGCAAGGTGACGCATCTGAATTGCTGGTGTATGATTTTGACAGCGTACTCCTTGCGACAGACAACTTCAATGTGAAAAACAAACTTGGGCAGGGATGGTTTGCCCCGTTTATAAGGTAAAAATAAGCCTTCTCCGAGGGAAATACAGAGGTCGACCAAGATCTGATAGCTATGTTCATTTGGAAACAGGGAAAGCTGAATGATGGTAAGGAGATAGCTGTGAAGAGACTTTCGAGCAGCTCAGGCCAAGGCATAGCAGAGTTCAAGAATGAGATCCTTCTAATATCCAGACTTCAACACCGAAATCTGGTGAGACTTGTCGGTTGCTGCACAGAAGAAGAAAAGATAATAGTGTATGAGTACTTGCCAAACAAGAGCTTGGATGCCTTTCTTTCTGGTTTGTCTCACTCTCTGAAGAACTAATTTCCATTTTCAACAAAATATGGTACTGAAACTAGATATTGTTTCTGTTTGCTACCTTGTTCAGATTCAACAGAGAAGGCAAAACTTCGCTGGGCCATATGCTTCCGCATTATCCTCGAGGTCACAAGAGGGCTGCTCTGCCTCCAATACAATTCTTGCCCCAGGGTCATACATCAAGTTTTGAAAGAGAGCAACATTCTCTTGGATGAAAAGATGAATCCCACGATTTCATATTTTGGGCTGGCACAGATATTCGAAGGCACTCAAGATTTAGTTAATTAATACTCACGAAGTTGTTGGCACACTGTAAGCTTTCTATCGTCCCACTTAAGAGTAGTTACTCATGAGGCAATTTGTCACCTAGACAGCAGATTAGCCGTAATGCGCTCACCTTTCCCCTCGTGCATGTTCCTACTTTTGTCCTCTAATATGACCGAGAAAACTCCTCCATGTACATCCAATGGTCCAATAAGTCAGCTCGCTCCGAGGTAATTGTAGACCAGCGCTGAAATACAAATGCTAAAAGGTACGAGAAAAACAGTGCTTGTCGAGTTGGAAATATCACCCTCCAATTTTCTGACCTCTCATGCAATCATCCTAGAGTCTATCATTCTTTGTTTGAACCGGATATCGTGAACCCTTCACATGTATGATCTGTATACCTTTATCATGAGTATGGCATCCTATGTACGAATATAACATGTCCAAGCCATACAACGGCTACATGTCTCCGGAGTATGCCATGGATGGGATATTTTCTGAGAAATCTGATATTTATAGCTTTGGAGTAATGATATTGGAGCTGATCAGCATCAACCTGTCTACTGGAAAGCTTCCCTCAGGACTTTACCTAAGTTGAGTTACTTTTTGGGCCATCTAGCAAAAGCCTAACGAATCGGCCTTGATTCAAGTTGGAAGACTGATATGATCAGTCCAACCACTTCCACCATCTTCATGACATAGCAAGGCTTGGGCTAGCAGATCCTGCAATTTGTGCCGGGTCAAAACTCATAATAGGCAGCTGAAATAATTCAATGAGGAGAAAAATAGGCAGAGCTATGATGCCAAAATCACAACATCTCACTGCTAACAAGTCCGTCCGTTTAAGAAAAACTAGTCATTCTCAAATAAGAGATTGTGCAACATCAACTGAACCCAATTCAGGTAACTGATGACCACACTCACTTTTTCCCCCTCCATTTCCTTATGTTCATGTATATCACTTGGCAATAGTTACAAGGATATCATCTTTGTTTACGTTAGTTTGCCTTCTAATTTTCGATCGTGACATTTTGTACAGTTAAAAATGGTTGAAACCCGAAATTCATAATTAGAACTCCGAGTAGGAGGAGCACTTGCCTAGAACCGGATGCATGCACACTTTTCCATTGAAAATCACATAGCCTAGATTAAAGAGTTGAGCTTTGTTATTTCCCTTCATATATTTGGGATTTATTTGCTGGTTCGCGCAGTTACTTGCAACGGGAGATGTGAAAATGCATTAAGCTCTAAATTCATCTCACTTCCCAAGGCTATCCCAGTTATGGTGTAAGGTCATATCTAATCTGTTGAATTGAACTGTCAAGATATGGTGCATAAAGCAAGAAGCAATGTTTTTAACGAGTGTCGGACACCTGAAGTGCTGGCACAAGGGGACACTTAAGAGTGCATGACAAACCGGAATTTCTATTCCATAAACAATTTTTCTATTCTAGACTTGTTTCTGAAATAGAAATCCGTTTGATAAAATTATTTCATTTTTCTATTTCTGAAATAGATTTTTGTTCCAGAAATAGGTTTGAAATATAAATCAAAAGTAAAATTTTTCTACGTTTCTATTTCTGGAACAGAAATGATAAATAAAACTTCTTCTCGTTGTTCATTCTTACTACAAACCGGTCGTCCATCCGTCGCCGCCGACCACCGTCCACCGATGGTCGCCGCCGCCGTCTGCCCGCCATTCGACGTCTGCCAGACGCCGCCGTCTGCCGATCGTTAGTTGCCGGCCGCCGCCACCGCCGTCCACTGCCTCCATGTACAATGGGGGTTTTCCTGCTTGGCCGTCTACACTGGATAATGAGACACGAGAGGGCGCCGGATTCGGCAAAAGTGGTGGTGGCTTTTGATATTCGTACTGAGGATTTTGTGGAGGTGGACCTTCCTAATCTTATAGACAATAGGCTTCGCATGGAATTGGTCGTCTTGGGAGAGCATCTTTGCCTTATCATTCATGGGAAGCTAAGGGGTGTCCAGCCAAGGGTTGTCAATGTGTGGATTTTGAAAGAGTACGGATTGAACGGACCATGGGATAAGTTGTTCTCGGCAAGTGACCCTCTGTTGGCTTGGGGAGCTGTCCAGCCATTAGCTTACTCCCAGAGTGGTCTCAAGTTTTGATGTAAGTGCACTTTGATACTCTCGTTTGGTACGATATCATATCAATGACGTCAAGCGGTTCCATATGAGAGGCATGCCAAGATCCTTTGAAGAAGCAACTTGTTTGTGATAATGAACGAACCGCCAAGATGAGGGGATAAGTACTTCATGGAAAGTAGCTAGTTCTTTCGTGTTGACAAACCTTTAATAACTTGGTTAGTGTAATGGATTTTGCTTAAACTGCTTCCTCCCTCTTGCATGTTTGTGAAGATATGAAGTGAAGGAAACTTTTTCCACAGCTTTTGGGATGGAATAAGGAAATTGATATGAAAAACGATGAATATCCTACTTAAGAGGATAGCTCTTTCTGGGGGAAGAAGAGGTGTTCAATTGATGCAAGCGATAATGGGATCCTCTCTCGTTTTGTGGACAAGACAACTTTTGAGAAGTCGAGGAGACTACTAAAGTGGGTTGTGTGATCTAATTAAATTTAAAATATGGACAAAGAATGGAGGAGATGATTGAGAAATAAGGGGCGTCACGCCCCGATCCTCCGAGCGCGTGTCCATCTCTCTATGGTCGAATAAATTTGCAACATCCCAGGACGCGTTGCAAACCCATTCATTTTAATACGCATGCGGAAGCATATATGTAATCCCCAAACAACACACAATGGAATAGGAAAGTAGGGCTACAAATTTTCAAACCAAAACAAGCCTTTTATAAACTAACGGGTCTATTTACAACACCAAGCTGTTTACAAAAATATCGGCTCAACAAAAAGGGAACTGTCCTATGACACACTAGTCAGACACGTTCACCGATTCTTCGGTCTCCACCTTCCCAGACTCCAGGGCTTCTGGTCCTCCACCAACACCATCTAAGGACCTGAAAATGGTTATACAATAACCAATGAGACAATGTCTCAGCAAGTTCAACCCCCTAAGACCCGACTAAGAAAAAAATACGCCCTAAAGGCTGCCTAGGCACAATCACGAGTCGGAGGACTTACCTTGGCCTCGATTTCCTTCATACGAGTCAATACAATTTATAATTCATCAAATCACATCAACGAATCAATTCAACATATCGAATCGAATCATTGATCAATTGACTCAGTCGATTTCATGTCATCGAGACCATTCCCCGGTCATCTCAATCAATACTACCTACAAGTCCAATCATACTCAAGATTGCTTACTATAAGCCGATAGTAGATAGTATAGCTCACTAGAAGCTGCCTTAAATATCAATATAATATACTATTTATGCTCCCCAGAAGCTGCCGTAATTATCAATATAGTATACTATAGCTCACCAGAAGCTGTCGCAATTATACTCATACAGTATACTATTTATGCTCACCAAAAGCTGCCGCAATTATACTCATATAGTATACTATTTATGCTCACCAGAAGCTATCGCAAATACTTTATATTGATCATCTAATCAAATCATCATTTTTATCCTTCCCGATAAAAATACTCGTGTGTGGGTACACGGTCGGCCTTAACCAAAATATAATATTTTCACTCTTGAAAATCCCACTAATTTCACCAATCCATAAACTCATTTTTGGCGTTGTAAACCGACGCCCGATGATTTTATAATTAATTACTGAAATTAATTAAATTTAGGAATAAATTCCTAAAATACAAATCACACCAAATCAACACAAATTCGAACTCAATTAAATAAATAGATCATATCACTGCAATCAACATAAAATTCCAGTCACCAACTATCCAGGTCTAATTTTCGAAAATTAATTAATTATGGAAAATAATTATTAAATACAGAAAATGCATACTTAAGCCCGTAAAGCCTAATTATATGCCGGAATGGACTCGGAAAAATTCCGAAACTCGTTAAATAGATACAAGAGTCTATTTACTCGCTAATTGCACTAAACTAACCACCTAACATGCAATAACAATTAATTAAATTGCTAACATAATCTAACTATCCACCTGATCCAGCTTAACTTAAACTAATCAGCCCTTAAGCGTCATTAACCTACTAAGCGAGGATTAGTGAGTTAAACTCACTTGATTTGCAATCCGCTCGGACCAAAACGACGGGGACGCGGAGGGGCTCAATAAACTTCAAAGCGGGACCACCAAGCGGGGCCGGGATGGGCTCGAAAATGGCCTCGCAAAGCCCACAACCCTTGTTGAAAACGGCTTAAAAAATTGGGTCCAAAGAGCTGCGATGGTGACTGGTTCGAGCACGGCTCGGGCTAGATTCGGTGACTGCGGTTGGTGGTGTGGGCCGTGACTGAAACAGCCATGAACCGGGCCGAGTTGTGGCTGCTAGACTTGCTGGAATGGGCTGCTGTTTGGGCTTCGAAGACGGGCCAACGTAGACGGAGGGGGGCAGCTTCGGTGGAGCGAAGACGGGCCCGATGGAAGGTCAACCGAAGGGAAGCTTGCTGGGAATTTTGACCCGAGTCTATGTGGCCGAAAGGAAGAGAATCGGTGGGGCGCACGTGAGGAGGACAACAACAATTTCGGAGAGAGTTTGGTGGGGCAGGAGACGTGCAGGTGAATGAAAATGGAAGAAGCAATAACTGAAAGAGACAGGGGAGTCGCCGACGTTGGTGGGCCAGAGAGAGAAGACCAAAGAAAAAGAAAAACAAACCAAAAGATAAAAAGGCAGAGACTTTGGTCGGTTGAGAGGGGAAATGAAAAAAATGTGCGAGAGAGAAAGTAACATGTGAAAGGATAAGGAGGATTGAGGGGCCCAGCGGTCAAAGATCAAAACAAAATTGGAAGACCAATTTTGCAGGGGACCGTCGACTATGGGGAAAAATTGCACGAGGGAGAAAGAGAAAGAGAGGGGGGAAAATAAAATCAAACACAAGTATATTTTTATTCAACTTCACAACAAGAAAAATTGGTCACCCAAGGCCAATATCAACATCAACTTGCACAAATTGAAGTCTAATTGAAGACCAAGATAAGACGGTCCCTCTATCTCACGAATTTCCCTCAAATCCGAATTCGATTTCATTTTTCTCGGAATCCGATTTCTGAACGAACTTCTCCGATTGAGGTCCGATTTGATGCGGAAAAAGCCCACGAAATTACCTTTCACCGAGTAGCTTATGACAGAGGCCAGAATTCTCTTCAAATTGGCCAATCCGAATTTTCGTTCGTTTTCTAAATCGTCCAAATCGATTTTCTATAAAATCTCGAACTCGCTGAAAATTCCTCGAAAGGTGTGTCAACGTTCCTAAAATGATTCGTGACATAACAGAACTTCCGATTTCAAAAATTGAATTCAAATTTGCAGTTAATTTCAATCAAATGCAGTTTTAACGTAACCTAGCCTATGGGTAGCTTTTAGGAATTTTTGGTACAATTGACCCGTGGTCGATTTTCTTCGAGCCATAGGTACCTCTTCGACACATTAGCAATTCTTGGTTGTCGCAAAAATCTCAATGTTTCAAATACGGACACAAGGCGCCAAAACAACAGAAAAATCAGTCTAGTGCCGATCGACGAGAATTTTGCAAATTTATCAAATCACCCACATTTAGCCACACATCTTAGTCGAACCGACCTATCTCTAATCTCTGATTGATTTTTAATTGTACCGTAATGACCCTTACAGACTAACACGGTCGAGCAATCGATTCGTAGTCGAATTCTCAAGTCTATTGCGTTTAAAATTCTTAACGGCTTTACTTGATAGGCTAGTTATCTCGTGAGTAGCCATCTCAGAGAAAAGCACTATAGTCGCATTGACGAAAAACCCAACTTATCCAATCAAAATCAGAACTAAATTTTCAGGATGTGACAAGGGGGAGCTAATGTGGGCATTGGGAACTTGGAATTTAAGATTACGTGCCAAATCATGTTTCACAAAACAAAACAATCGTGTGCTCCTTTATTATTATTATTTTTAATCCATATTTTTGCTGAAAAAATAAAGAATAAAGCTGTCTAAAAGGAGAATACATGCTATAGAAGAGGAGTTTATGCATAATGCATATGAGGAGAACACATTCCCTAAGGTTTCTGTGGAAACAATATGTTAGACAACAACTATTTAAGACTAAAACAGCCAAAAAAGAAAAAGAAACAGAAATAGAAAACGTTTTTCATTGCTCTAATTTGTAGCGTACCAATGAATTGGAGCGAAGTTCCCTTCATCACAATTACTATTTTATTCAACATTTTAGCTTTGAGACCACCAAAATTAAGGGAAGAATATGTGTGTTAATTTATTCTAGTTATGTTCTATCCATCGTACCGTTATGGCTGCCTAATGATAGATTTAATTATCGGTCTACTTAGTCTAGTAGCGGGGAACTAATACCTGCCATTAGTTATCATGGTTATATAAAATCTGCAACATAATGTCTCTGGTAAATATTTTGGTGACTTGGCTTACTGGCACCTCTCATTTTCACTCTTGTTGTTGATCTTTTACTTAATTAGAAAATGCCTTCCTCTTTTCCAGGCATGACAACCTTTCAGACTATTTCCAGCTACTCTCTGAGCTAATGGAGTCGTGTAAGTGGTTTTGCTGAACAAACTTCATCGAGCATGATATTTTGTAAATAGGACTTTAATTAAGAAAATACAGCTCCATTTGGGCTGTCTATCTTATTGAGGAGGGAGGCGGACAGTTATTGTACCTAATCAGTGAAATTTTGTATTGGATAGTGTTTTCCTTTTCTTGATTCCTATGATGACACATTCTATCTTGTCCCATTGGTATGACATGTAATGGAGGAATGAAACGGGAGCAAAAGTTTTAGATATCTAGTATGAAGGAGATCTTGAAGAATTCTATTGGCGAGTTTCCCTGTCATTTGTACTTTATAACTTGACATATATGAGATGCTTTATCGAGTTCATTTGGATATTGTTGTGTTCATTCGACGTCATTGATGTGTCGTTCACGATAACTTTTAGACATAAATTGTTATAAAAAATGAAAATATATTCTATTTACTAATTATTTCAAGCGAGCAATCATTTTTTCCAAATCGTTCATCTGTTGCAAAATAAACGAAACCTTAAAGTCTTGCTTCTTTCCTTTGATTCCGCCTTCTAACATCGTCACAGGAACATTCGAAGTGCTTCAATTTGGATTCCTTTATATGTAGTTTCTTGGAATTGCCATGTAAAGTTTGTATGATGGTAGACACTAGTTACAAGTTACTTGGTCAATTGCTCAATTTGCTCTGAGTTCGAGCACATATTCAGGTGTGGTAAGAAAACAGGAAAGCGTTTATACATGGACTTGAGATTGGATGATCACCAAGATATTTGTTTGAACTTGTTATTTGAATTCTCGATAGCATTTCAATATGGAAAGACTTCGATATTGTTTTCCTAATCCAAACTAGCATTTCAATGCTGACCAGTGGTTGTAGTCTGACCACAATGACTAGCTATGCTTGGAAGTGAACCGGTTCACGGAAACAAAGGCATTGCTAGCCACTCAAGCATCCTCATTCACCCTTTGCCTTATCACCAACTTTACGCTTCCATCCATAATACAACCTCAAGCTGTCATACTGAATGAGTCGATTTATGAAGCCGTCCATTCTACAAATGTAACAATTTAAGGAGAAAAATTACTAAAATCCCGGGTCAGGTGAAGTAGAGGTAGCTAAATTTGTATTTTATATAAACGAGCCAATTTGAATTGGATCATTTTCAATCCTATCTAATTTCGATGCTATCCACTCATTTGACGGGTGTGCCAATTGGCTACAAGTCCAATTGCTTCAATTTGCCACCGTTAATAGCTAGTCAATCGTCATAGGCATAAGCTTATAACATTATTGCTTCCAATCAGTTTGAAACTTTCACCGTATGAGATTTTTTTTTCCCTCCCAATTAATGATATCTTACGCGTGTTAGATTGTCCTTTTGTTAGTAAAACCATTTCCAAAAAACAACTTGTAAGTGCTTCTGCGTGGCCAAGGCTTGCCATGATTGCTAATTAGTTTTTCCCCATGTGCCCTGTGTATTGGTCAGAGAAGGAAATGCAATAGGGAAAATGAGCCAAGAGGACATGCCATAATTTTTGTACTACACTCATTTTAATGTCATAAAATTTCAAACAGTCATTAAGTGCCTTTAAAAGATGCCGTTGAAGCCCTTTCCTTGCCCCACTTTAAGGATTCAAGACTAAAGTAAGTTGCAATTCAAAACCTAGCCCCTGTTTCCACTTGCAAATCAAAATCAATGCTTCATCTCGAACGCCACGCCGTTTACCCTCCTCCTTCGGCCACCACCACCATCATCATTTGAACTCTCTCTCTCTCTCTCTCTCTCTCCCCCCTAAGTCCTCGGTGCCCATAATTCCTCCTCCCTTCATTTTGAAAGCCACGTCGCATTATTTATTCTAAAACAATGGCACGTGATATTTTCGGCAACACAAGTGGCCAATATAACTTGATCGATTTTTAGAAGTCGTGGCACTTAAATGATTGCCTCTGGAAAGTTACAAAGACAAAATGAGCATCCTATGATGGCACTATTAGTGTCTTCCAAAGAATTGATGACCCAAAAGCTAGTTGCTTTTTAGTAGTGGGATAAGTGGCTTAGCTTTTGACGATCTTTTGAAGGACAGGAGTATCAATGGGAAAGGTTTGGCCAAAATATTAATGGAATTATCCGAACTGCATATTTTTACCTTTCCAAGCAGTAGAGAAGTAAAATTTTCATTCCATTCAAACCAACGGCCAAAATTGCTGTCAGCAGAACGCAAAGAAGAAGAAATTAGCACAAGAAAACCTACTGTCAGACAAGCCCGCTGACAAGAACCAAACAACTTGAAATTCAAGCTATGCGTGGCAAGATTCCCTGAAGATGGCATAATAGGTCTATACTT
The DNA here is from genome assembly GCA_007663325.1 of Eucalyptus pauciflora. Classification (NCBI taxonomy): domain Eukaryota; kingdom Viridiplantae; phylum Streptophyta; class Magnoliopsida; order Myrtales; family Myrtaceae; genus Eucalyptus; species Eucalyptus pauciflora. The sequence continues at coordinate 1,285,069 of VMYD01000212.1, read as the reverse complement.
GAACCGATAGCTACTCTTGTTCTGGACTTCCAACCAGCTAACCTGCCATTGACATCATTATCAAAGCGTTTACGAAAAATTGATGCTCTAGAACTCTACAAGGGTGTGATGCCGCCACAGGAAGAATGTGACATTTGGAATCTGCAACATTCTCCCCAAGAATACTTCAATATCCTCAATCGAAATTACAGTTTACTGCAGTAGTGGCAAGGGTTGGGCCCACAAACGTCCTCCGAATGGATGGATTATAAGTTCCTCTCGAAAGATTTTTGTTAATAATGATTCTCACAATTTGATGTAGAGTGTATGAGCAGAGCCTCTAAAATTGACACTTTCATGGAATCCAACGGCAATCGCGATCTGTGCAGGAAAGGGTCCATTCATGCCAGTAGCATATGCATGTAGACTTTTATTGATCAGAGTCATAAAATGAAAATAAGTTGCTCCAATGTTTGTCTTCCAAGAGGAAAAAGTGATGTTGTGAGAGTTGTGGAGAGAAGCATGGGTAATCGTGGGTGCGATCCTGGCTCTAGCAGTTGAAGAATCTCTGTCGATTCTAATCTCTTCTATAAGACATCATTTGGTATTTTGTCACTCACACATTGAATAGAGTTGCTGGGCAACGGAAGATACCTACATCCGGTTTGAAAGTGTCTGCTGGGAGTAGCCATCATGGTGAGTTATGCTAGGAAGTTTGCTTTTGATAAGGTTGAATACTAATGTACCGCACCTGAAAGTTGCTGTCGTCATTTTGTATGATAGTGCCTAGAATACTATTAGACCTTAGCATTTATCATGGCTCGGCCACGGTCGATCTAGTGCAATACAAATGCATGTGAAGCATTGTTCCATAACAAGCTTTGCTACACTGTCCATAGCCAATGGGTTGAACACACTCTGATTGCATTGTCGTGGCAAGTCGTTGATCAATGGGACAGCTATTTTCTGAAAAATTGGAAGTCAGTTGTTCTCCGGTGAAAGAGTTCCCTTATGACCTCAACTTTTGGAGGGTCTTCCTTTTGCTGCCGGGTCAACCACAAAGCTTGTTTTCCAAGTTATGCTTCCGAGCCATCTCTCGCTTGAGCGAACAGTAAATCACTTATTATTAGAGTTTCACCTGGACAGATTGAAGATCGAAGTAGAATACTTCTACACTTTTTTCATCATTTTTGTTCATCGTTCTATTGGCAAGTTGAATTAGCATTCTAATCCCGAACCCGTCAACTATCTATGGACTGCTCGGCTACTCTTGTGGCAAGAGTAGGTCACCACATGCCAGTCGGGGGACGGATTAGGAACGGCTCCTTCAAGGGCCTTTCTCGGACATCGAATAGTCAACTTAAAACTGGTACAAATAAGAGGAATACAATTGCTTAATTAAAACAAAGCATTGCAATGGTTCTCGCGGATGCTCACATAATGTGATTTCTAACCAATGCTCTAAATGTTAAAGTGAAGAAATTCAACCAAGCACAATTAAACAGAAGAAGTAACTATGACTCTCTTAAGGTAGCCAAATGCCTCGTCATCTAATTAGTGATGCGCATGAATGGACTAACAAGATTCCCACTGTCCCTGTCTACTATTCAATGAAATCACAGCCAAGGGAATGAGCTTGGCAAAATCAATGAGGAAAGAAGATCCTGTTTAGCTTGACTCTAGTTCGACTTTGTGAAATGACTTGAGAGTTGTAGGGAGAGCTAGAAATGGCAAAAGTGAAATACCACTACTTGTAACGTTATTTTACTTATTCCATGAACGGAGGCGGGGCAATGCTTCTTCTTTTAGATCTAAGGTCCGCGCATGCGGACTGATCTGAGTAAAAGACATTATCAGGTGGGAAGTTTGGCTAGGGTGGCACATCTGTTAAAAAATATTGTAAGTGTCCTAATATAAGCTCAACAAGAATAGAAATCTTGTGTATAACAAAAGGGTAAAAATTCTTTTGATTCTAATTTTCAGTACGAATACGAACCATAAAAGCATGGCCAATCGATCCTTTAGATCTTCAAAATTTGAAGCTAGAAGCGTAAAAAAAGTTACCACAAGGATAACTAGCTTGTGGTGGCCAAATGTTCATAGTGATGTTGCTTTTTGATCCTTCAATGTCGGCTCTTCCTATCATTGTGAAGCATAATTCACCAAGTGTCGAATTATTCACCTACCAATAAGGAACGTGAGCTGAGTTTAGACTATCATGAAACAAGCTAGTTTTATCCAGCTGATGATTGTGTCACAATTAATGAGCCAATCACAGTTTCACAATCTAAATTAGTTCGTACTTACACATGCATAGCTTAATCTTTGAAAGAAGCATATGACTACTAGCAGAATCAACCAGGTAGCATTCCTTCACAACGTTCGCCGGGCATGATCCATCGCAAAGCCTGAGGGCTTTACTTAGTCAAAGACAAGGCAAGAGCGTCATTCCGGTAAACCAATAAATGCTTAACAATCTAGGAACAAGGGCCAATGACCCCATACCCATGAAGAGGTTCTGCATCCAAGAGAACAAGTAGGCTCTCATGGTCCATCTGAACAATCGAATGAGATCATGTTCATGGAACAGGAGCCCTACTGTCTAGTCCAACTGAGCATCCAAAAGGATGTTGTGATGGAAGGGACAACCAAAGGCACACATGTTCATCACAATAGGCATGCAACATAGGAACCCACGCTTTTTGCATATAACGATAGTTCGTGGAGCGACAACTGATCAAAAATGAGAGAAGAGTTCAATGCACCAGCATAGAGCTTGCCAACACACACATTCTTATTGTCTGTCACATGCCATTGCATACACTGGAAATAAATCAAGCCGACTCATCCATAGCTCCTTAAGCCTGAGAACTCAAGGACCACATGGACTCATCGAATGAGGTCACATATGCACCGCTAGACGCTAGAACACCAATATCTTGTTCGGATCGTTGCTTGATAGCGCGTGGCTCATTCATTCATGCCCGAAGCATGGTCTCATCTTATTGAAAGGCATAGATTCATCAATTCCCAAGTGACTCGGTCACCTATTCATCCTTTATGGCATCTTGGCTTGAACACAACCCATGCACTCGGCCATGATGCCTGCACGAGGGGTGTTGGAAATTAATCCAGAGAAAACACACTATTTGTTGTAATCAGAACATCAATGTAAAGAAGATGATAACAACTTTATAATATCCTTCCTTTTACAAATCTTGGAGCAAAAGAAAATAAGATATCACTGAAAAATAACATAAAATTGGAGGTGAGGTACGGATAACTGAATCTCCTCAAGGCGATTAGTTCCTGCCAAAGATGCCAAACAAATTCACGAACTATGCCTCCCAAGATACAACACCTCGAACCTGTTTGGATTAACACTATGCAAACAGGGCTCAGTCGAACCGTTCAATTGAACCAGCACACTCAGAAAAAATAGAAGAATAGAAGAGTATATCAAAGTCTTTTGGAATCGAGTCGGAAAAACCAAAACCAAATAAACCGTTATGAAGCTCTATTCTCATATCTATTTATAGAGCTTTTTAGTTCATGTACTAAAGAGATACATGAATTAAATAGACACGTGTATCCACGAGATTCATGAATAAAGAGATACATGAATCCAAAAGATTCATGTATCTAAAGATACGTGAATTCAAGAAATTCATGAACTCAATAAATACATGAACGAAAAGATAAATGAATCTAAGTAATTCATGAATTCAATAGATACGTGAATAGAAAAGATGAAGAAATACATGAATCCAAAAGAGATATGTGAATAGAAAAAACGTATCTTAATTTATTGGCTTTCGTTGATCCATTAACCATAATTATAACCATAATTACAACAAGGGGAGCCATTTCAATTAAGGGCAAAGCACATTGAAGTGAAGTATCATCATATACATTAATTGATAGATGATGAGATATTGTCATTGAAGAAGACCTTTGGTGCAAGAAATCCAATACATATGTTAACCAAGGCTATCACCGCTAAGAGATTGAGGTTGTGCATTCCTCAGCTGGCCTCCTTGGTTAGTAATGAGGAGACTACCGCACTAAGACATTTTTGGTTATAAAGACAAGTGAAGATATAAAAGACTATTGCCGGTTTAAAGATTACCCTCTAGATGGGAGATTGATGGAGTTGTGGGGTTTGATAGAGGAAAATAATATAGAAATAGAAAGGCTTTTCATTGTTAATAGCGTACATGTAATTTATTTGTTATAGTAGAGAAAAATTATTGTTGCTAATGGCATATATGTAATTTTCATCATAACTTTGTATGCTTTAACTCCTCCTACAAAATGGGACAATATCTTTTATAGTTGTAACTTGTAACTCTGAAAACCGCGAGCTCATGTGCTTTATTTTCTAATTTTGATTGGGTTTTCCATGTAAAATTTCGATTGCCTTGTTCTCCAATTTCTTCTCATCAACGTTGCATGTTCCTAACATAAGGGTCCTGCATAATCAGCATAAGAGAATCACTGGAGAGACTCCTTTAGCATCTGCGTGGAAAGAGGAAAGAAATACACTGTAACAATGCGATGTTTAATTGTGATAAGCTGAAATGGATCAAGGTTTGGAAGATTTGTCCACAATCCTAAACAGGTTCTTCTCAGAGATGATTGTCTTATCTTTTCGGCTGAACAGTATAATGTAGTTCTACAATATGATACAGAGAGTGGAGATCGTGTCATAGATTATTTCTACGATGTATGCTCTTCTTTTCGACCTATTTGGGTCACTCTCTCTGGCTTACGCAGATTTTCGCGCTTAATGCATATTTCAGACGATGCCTCTCTTTGCTGATTATCTACAAGACATTTCACCTCTAATTGTAGTAAATAACGGATCAAAATGCTACCCTAAAGTAATTTGAGTCAAGTCATTATACAAAGGAAAGCACCCCCAGGGGGAAGAGGAGTGATTATCAAAATGCCTTTGTAAATTAATCAAGACAAGGAAAAATTTCACAGGACCAAAAAAGCCACACAACATGATTCTGAACCATCGAGATCCTAATATAATTTCACCAGTAAATAAATAAATAAATTGAATAAGCTATTCATAGGTAGAATTGTTGGGGATTATCGGATTCCCTAGAACCGGATTCGACACTAAATCGAAACCCTAAAAATAGTGCGAAAGACGAGCCCGGGAAAATCACATGTATGACCAATCCTAAGGCACATCACAATATCGAACGTACATTGTTAGCCACAGATTAAGCACCGACGCCGATATGAGAAAGAGAATTTGGCCATGTTCGATCCTATGACGCCAATTCGCCTTAAAGGGAAGATGGGTGTCGCCTCTTGCTTACTGTTCTTTCTTTTTGAAAGTGTCTTTGAGGGAGAGAGGGAGGAGGAACGTACGTTACTTCAAAAGGTGTCTTCCTCCCTCTTTATTTCCCCTTTATATACGTTCCATCAAAAAAGAAACATGTCCCTTCATCATATCCCTCTATCCATGAGCCCTAATATTGTGGGCCGGGCTTTTAGGCCCAACATGGGCGGACGGGCTAACTTAGGCCCATCACACAAAATAATAAAACCATCAAGAATTAATTGTAAACCCCAGGAAACGTCACTTGAGTCAATCAATGCATATCTGAAAATGATCCTAACCTAGAAAGTCTGTATTTAATGGGGATTTTGTGATTTAACCCCAGCCAGAACAACCGACGTTCACATTTAGGAGCTCGCCAAACTACGAAATCCATTCTCGAGAAAAACTTGGTCGAAGGAAGATAAAATCACATCTGCATTTTCTCTTTTCAATTTGTCTTTCCAGGGAAATGGTGTCCTATTAAATTAAGTTTGAGCATGCAGTCTATTGCTGCACTTTAATGGGGATTTTGTTATGTAAACATAGACAAATTGATAAGATTATTATAGTTTAATGGGAAAATTACAAAAAAAAAAGTCCTAAAGTTATTGCTCTTATGCTAATTCAGTCATTAACTTTTCAATTGTATCAATTGAGTCATGAACATTTTCACATTTTGTAAATTGAGTTTATTCAATCAATTTTGACAAGAAACTGCTGACGTAGACACCGGTCGTCCCTTTCTATTAGTTTCCTAAAAATGGAAAATGCCAACCATAGTTAATAAAAGGGAAGGAGAAAACTTAGCAGGAATTAGTTGACCCCTCCCAAGTTCGCAGCACGCCATCCATGTGTATGCCCAGAATAGTCATTTCCTCTTCTTTATTTTATTTTTCCAAACTTTCCCCACTTTTTTTTAATGATATATCACACAAACTCCCCCACTTTTAAGAACTAACTTCCTTGTTAATGTTAGCCCATTGATATTGTCCCCATTTGATATGTGGCCCGGTCCATTGTTGTCCACCGCCATTTTAGAAGCCTATTAAGATCCACACCTTGTTCAAGCCCTCTCATCTGAACAATCACTCCTCACCCTTGTCAATTCAGGTATGGGATAGTCCATCCACGAGCCATGCATCTTTTGGAGGGGCCTTCCTTTGATATCATCTACAATGAACCAGATTGGTCTATGTACCACTAGTTTCCTAAAGGAATACACTGGGTGACCTGACAAATGATACCATTGTATGGGGGTGTTTGGTTGAGCATTCCCAAGGGGCTTTAGGCCCCAAAGCCCCTTGGGGAAAATTTTTGGTGTTTGGCAACATTTTTGAAAGCTCATTTGCCCAAATATGAGCATTCCAAATGCTCAAGGCTGAAAGCTGGGGAGGGGCAGCATTGAGCATTCGGCATTTGGGAAATGCCACACCTACTGTTCATCTTCTTCTTCTTCCCCCGTCATCTTCTTCTTCTTCTTCCCGGCCATCGGGCTTCTCCGGCAGCCACCACCGTCGCCACTGCCTGAGGGTCGCACGTCGCCGGTGACCACCATTTGGGGCTGGCGCGACGCGCGACCCAAGCGGCGCGGACCTCAGGCTACCAAATCTGGCCTCTACGACCTCAGGCACTTGAGGTTGCGCCTCCAAGCGGCGACGGCGTCGCCTGAGGTCGTGCCGCCTGGGTCCGCACGACCTCAGGCCACCAGATCTGGCTGGCCAGTGCGACCTCAGGCCGCCAGATTTGGTGGTTCGGAGGCCAAATCTGGCCGCCAGACGGCCAGATCTGGCCTCTGTGCCTCCAAGCGCCTGAGGTCGCGGTGATAGCGTCGCCTAAGCTGGCCGTCCGACACCGCCGGCCGCCAGATTTGATTTTCATTTTTTTTTAAAATAAAATTAAAAGCAAAAGCTCGTTTGTAATAAGTTTTGCCAAACGGTATTTTCACATAAGCCACTTTCCAATGCGTAATTTGCCAAACATCTGAGCATTCCTAAAAACCCCCTTAGCCTAAAGATTTGCATTTGGCCAAAGGCATTCCCCAAAAGCCGAACCAAACAAGCCCTATATGTAACAACTTGGTCCGACGAGAGCTGGGAGTGGTCGCCGCCGGGGCTAAAAGGCCTAGACAAGGAGCAGCTCCTAGCAAGTTTCTAAGATGACGAAAGGGGCACGAATGAACTGAACTATGCACCGAACATGAGGAGAGCGATTCTAAAATATATATATGTGAAAATTGGAATTAACTCCTAGAGGTGCCTTTTGACGTAACGGCAAGTTGTGCTTTGAAACTCCAAAGTTAAGTATTCTCAGGTTAGAGCACTATTAGGATGGGTGACCTCCTGGGAATGTGTCTGCCTATACGTTGAAGGACAAAATTATGAGGCTCGGTATAGGATGGGCTTAAGTGGATAATACGTCGAGTAAGTTAATTTAGGGATATCACAATATAATATTAGAGCAAGACCCCTTCCAGTAGGTGTGTGGTTTAGGGATGACTCAAGCAAAAGTTGGAGGGCCTATGATGAAGGCGGGGAGTGGTTGCTAGGGCTATATGACTTGGACAAGGAGTGACTCCTAGTAGGCTTCTAGAATAGCAAATGGAGCCGGAATGAACCGAACTATACACTGAGTAGGGGGAAAGCGATTTTGAAATATATATGTGAAAACTAAAATTAATTCAAATAGGCTGCTTTTGGCATAACGGCAAGCTTTGCTTTGGAACTCTAAAGTTAAACGAGCCCAAACTAAGACATTACCAAAGATGGGTGATCTCTTGGAAAAGTGTCTGTTTGTACATCAAATGACAAAACCGTGAGGCTTGGTATGAGATGGGTTAAAGCAGACAATACCTTGAGTGTGTTAATCCAGGGACGTCATAGTATATACCAAGTCCAAAATTAGATGGGAGAAGACTCATTGAGTCATATATAAGCTGACACCCATCTCCAAATGTTCATAAGTTTGTGTGGTTATTTAGACTACTCACTTTGGTAGCTTGTCCCACGTGGACTAGGCCATCTTGCTACAATCATTGTCCAATATTTTCGTGTTTTGACTCTTGCCAAGCATTGAAGAATAGGATTTCATCAATTTTCTTCTTAATGGGTAACTTCATCATTACCATGGTACGATTCTACTGAGATTTTTATACATATTTCGGATGATGTCTCTTGTTGTTGCAAGCCTATGATAATCTACAAGTCAATTTCAAATTAAATGAATAGGATAAGTGCATAAATAATCCATGAATTTTGGTTCAATGGGCAAAGTCGTCCTCGAACTTTTAATTTGTATAATGTGATTCTTGAACTTAGGCTCAATGTGCAATTATAGAGCACATTGAATATTAGATCAAAATTTAGAGATCATATTGAACAAATTAAAAGTTCAAGGATGACAATACTAATTAGACCAAAGTTCATGAGTCATTTGTGTTATTTTCTCCCAATGAAAATACGAAAGAAAGAAGGACAGTTGTCAAAGTAACCGGAATGAACTTTTAACTCCAAGTTAACCTTACTTGACTCAAGCGTAATCAGCGCAAAATTTGTAAATGATTAATGGTCAACCCAACCCAAAATAGAAGCAATTTGAATATGGAAGAACCAACTTCAGGCTTGAAGCATACAAATAAAGTAGATTGTTTGTTTTTTTCTTTTAAGTTTTATGGATTATTAGAGTGGAGTGGAATCTGTCAAATTGTAATAATTAATGATATTAACAAATAGTGAATTAATGTTTTTTAACCAACCAATGGGCAGCTGAGTTGGTTCGGCTTTGGGTACTTCATCGTAGAGGTCCCAAGGTGGAAACTCTTTTTAATTATTTATCTTTTTATGAATTTGAATCAAATTAATTTGATTAAAATAATCATAAAATGATCATTTATCATGTATATATAAAATATACATTTAATATACAACATGGCCAAACGTGTCGAAATTCTCTATTTTTGGAAAAATGATATATCGACGTATTGTGTCATGTGTTGGTGTCGATGCTATTTAGCTCATGATTATTCTCCTTTTTGTTTTGTCAAATATTGTGTGGTGTAGCTTGACAAAGTTGAATAAAACATGCACGTTCTTCCCGCTTTTTTTTTTTTTTTTTGTAAGGGGTAATAATATATTGAGCTTTAACCAAATACAAGAAGGATAGGCACCACAAAACTCGCACTCAAGAAGACAGACACGTCTACTCGAGTGAGAGGGCGCCGACCGCAAAACACCGTAAAGCGGTCAAAGCAAGCAAGGGCCGAAATATGAAGCCCAAAGAAAGCCACGCAGGGCCAAGCTACCAACCTACAAAGCAAAAAACCAGACAAAAGAGGAAAGCCACGCAGGGCCAAACGCCAACAAAAACTACCAGAGAACAAGGCCCAAAGGCAAGAGAACGGCGAAACAAAGCAACTCTGATGACGTGCGCCCGACCAGTAGAGATGAAGAGACGAAGGCGGGCTCCCGAAGGCAATATAAAGGAGACCTAGAAGGTCGATACAGACGAAACGAAGATAGAAGGGTCAAGTCCCCAATTCCTTTGTAACCTCCTATTTCTCGGGCAATCATCCACGCTTTTGAATGTTAAGGCTTTATCCTTCACAACTTTAAGAAGATGCTTCTTGACAGCCGCAATCACAATCAGATGGTCTCTAAAGAGAATATCGTTTCTATACTTCCAAATGAGATGGCATAAAGCCCCAAAAGAGAAACGACCAATGGAGTGATAGAAATCCTTACCAGAGAGGAATCTCATCGCCCAGCATAGATTATCTGTCCAAGTCCCATTCCTCCACGGGAGATTACACTTGGCCGCCCAAAAGTTAGCCAAAGTGGCTGTGATGCGACAACCGAAGAAGAGGTGGTCTATGGAATCCGGCGTGAGCTTGCAAAACGCACAAACTTCCCATCCAATTCTCCCATAAGACATAAGGAAGGTTTGGGTGGGAAGGCGGTTCCTAATAATCAGCCAAAGATTGAATTGGTATCTCGGAGTGATGGCCTTATTCCAAATAAAGGAAGACCAATCAAATCTGTCTTTCCTTCTTCTGAGGACATGCCATGTTGAGGCGATCGAGAAGACACCCGAAGGATTGTCACTCCAAATAAATCTGTCCGGCACCCCCGAGAGAACCGGAAGGGGGTGGTTCCACGAAAGTAACTCTGCCCTGAAAACCTGACCCGCCGAAGAGAAAATGTCTGCAACGACAGTATTCCAAGGGAGCCCTGAATCAGCGATCGTCTATTCTGAACAAACAAGATCCAGCGGACCACACTGGTGCCAATTATCGTACCAAAGGGATGTCGCATGTCCATCTCCAATTGTCCAGCAAAATTTTTTACGGAAGATGGATCTCAAATGGAGGATCCTTTTCCATGCCCATGAGCAATAGGTCAGTGCTTTGGCCACCCAGAAATTCGCCCTCCTAAAAAAAGTGGAGTGTATCCATTTGCACCAAAGAGACTCCTTATCCGTGAAGAGGATCCAGATGTGCTTAAGCATGGCGGCCTGATTGCACTCTCGCAGTCGACGAATCCCCAGACCCCCTTCTTCCCTCGGAAGACAAACATCCTCCCAGGAAACCTTAGCTCCTCCCCTACCGAGGCTGGGCCCTTTCTATAGGAATTGTCTAAATATCTGCTCAATACGATCAAGAACTGCAATCGGAATAATGAACACACTAGCCCAATAAGCCTGGATTGCATGGAGCACTGACTTTATAAGCTGAACTCTCCCAGCAAAGGAGAGAAAACGATGAGTCCAGGATTGCACCCTCGCCGTTATGCGATCGACCAAGGATACACAGTTCGCCTTGCCGAGCTTCGAGGAGATGATGGGAGCTCCTAGATAGCGTACCGGCAATTTCCCTTCTACAAAGCCAAGGGTATCCTTGATGAGGTTCCTCAAATCCTCCGATCCCCCTACAAGAAATATCTCACTTTTGTTGTTGTTCGGCATGAGTCCACTCCAATCCGAGAAGGTATCGAGGCCATCCTTGAGTAGGAGGATGGATGTCATATCCGCACGGCAAAAGAGAAAAACGTCATCCACAAAGAAAAGATGTGATAACCGAGTGGCCTTGCACCTCCAAGAGAAATTAAAACCCGGTTGCTCCGCCCGAGAAGTGAGGATCCCTGAGAAAACCTCCATAACCAGGGTAAAAAGATAAGGCGACACAGGGTCACCCTGTCGAAGACCACGGCTAATAGGGAAGAAACCATGGAGATCCCCATTCAAAGAGACCGAGAACATAGGTGTTCGAACACAAACCATAATAAGGTGGATGAAGTGATCAGGGAATCGAAAGGCATGGAGAACCGGTTCAAGGAAGTCCCAGTCCACCGTGTCGTATGCTTTCTTAAAGTCCACCTTCACCGCACATTTGGGGAGGTAAGGGTGAAGGTGGAAGCCGGCAAACAACTCCTGGGCCAGGAGAATGTTATCCCTAATCCGTTGACCCTTGACGAACGCATTCTGAGATGGGCTAATGATGTCTGGGAGCACTGCGGCTACGCGGTTGGCTAAAACCTTGGTAATACATTTGTAGATCGTATTACAGCAAGCAATGGGCCTATAATCATTTATCGAAGTAGCATTAGGAACCTTGGGGATCAACACCAGGATTGTGGAATTGATCTCTCTTAACAGTCTCCCCGTAACAAGGAAGTCCTTAACTGCTTCAACCATTAGAGGGCCAACAACATCCCAGTTGCTCCTGAAGAATTCGACACTGAACCCATCCGGACCCAGGGCCTTCCCACGAGCTAGAGAGAAAATAGTGTCCTTAATCTCCGTCTCCGTAAAGGGACAGGCAAGTGAAGCAATCTGGTCCTCTGTGAGCGGACAGCCGATGGCTTGCTGTAATTCTTCCACAGTCGGCCTCATGGGACGAGGGCGAGAGGTAAATAGCTCCTTAAAGTGACCAACGAACATGTCCTGAACAAAGTTTGGCTTGGAGACAAGGTTGCCATCCCTATCCCGAACTGAGATAATCCTATTTCTCAGCTGCCTTGTAGTCACCAATTGATGGAAGTACCTAGTGTTCTTATCCCCATTCTCAAGCCAGCGGATTTTGGACTTCTGCCTGAAAAAGGCCTCCTCCTGATTCCTCAACTCTACAAAGGTCCTTCGATGGCTTTGTTCCAACTCTGCCAAGAGGACATTGGATGGGTCAAGCTGAAGGTCCACCTGAGCTACCGCAAGAGCATTCCTGGACTGAGCCACCCTATCGGATAGGTTAGAGAAGGAGTCTCTATTCAGCAGCTTAAGACGTACCTTGAGCGCTTTCAACTTGGTAACCAATCTGAATATGGGTACACCAGTAAACGGGGTCTCCCACACCTCATTAAGAATATCACGGAAGGAAGGGTACTCCATCCAGAAATCAAAGAACTTAAAGGGCTTTCTTCGAAGAACCGGCTGGATCACCTTGACCACCATAGGAGAGTGGTCAGAAATACCGGACGGTAAGAAGGAAGCTTCCGAATAAGAGAAATGCAAACTCCAGAGTGCATTAACTAGAACCCGATCAATCTTTCTTGCTTTTCGATTAGCACCCGAAGACGTCGACCAAGTAAACCGAAGTCCCACATATCGTAAATCCTGTAGCTCCGCTTGACGCAGACACTGATTGAACTCATCAAAAGAGGGCGGCCAGGCGTTAGTACCCCCGAATCTATCAGACGGGTCTCTTAAGGCATTGAAGTCACCCGCTACCATCCAAGGTAAGTCGTAGATGCAAGAACTCATTATGATCAAGTCCCCCCACAAAGGTCTTCGAGAAACAAAAGAGTTCTGAGCATAGACAACCGAGATGCAGCAACAAGCCCCGGTAGACACCAATCTGACTCTCCCGTGAATAACCTGATCATTGGAGGATATCACCTCAAAACGAACCAGTGAAGGGTCCCAGCCAACCCAAATCCGACCACCCGGAGAAGAATCATAATTGGCGATCCAAGTCCACCCCGATAAAAGAACTGAGGACAAGGAACTAAATAGATAGCTTGGGACCTTAGTCTCCAACAAACCAACCAATGATAGGCCGCTAGAAGTAGCCCACTTACGAACCTCAGCTCTCCTTAAAGGATCCATAAGACCTCTAATGTTCCAAAAACCGAAATACATATATAACTATGTACAAAGAAAACTACATAAAGAGGCGAAAGGCAGCAAGCCTACCTCTGTTTCTTCGGCTTGCGGCGAGTAGTACCAGACGCTCCACCAATCTCCACCTATTTCGGATCAGGTGCGAGAGAAAGCAACCTCTCCTGGATGGTCTCAACCCTCGTCGTGGCAGGGGAAAGGTGATGTAAAGGCGAGTCCGGGGGGGAGATGTCCTCCTCGGCCGAGCAGTCCAAGGAGACAGCTACGGCCTCCCCTTTTCCACGATCGGCCAAAGAAGGACCGGCCGATGGGCGAGAGTCAGCCGTGAGGGAGAGGACCACCTTCGGCGGGGCACTGGATCCCCTACTCCCCTTCCGAGTGGCAGAGGGGGCGGAATCACGCCAGGAGGCTTGTCACAAGGCTCCTCAGCCACTAAGGCAGAGGAGGAATGGGAGGATTCTCCCTCTAAGGGCCCTTTGTTTTTCTTCTTCCTGGTCCTTAGCATTTTCAGAGGCGGCTCCGGAGCGGGAAGAGCGGGCAAAGGAGCAGGCAACGCCTGAGACTCTCTGACCACCACAGGGGTGTCCTCCAAAGAAACCGAATGGGTCTGAAGCGGAGCAGGTGCTGAGTCAGACCGAGGCGGAACAACCATAGCAGCCTGCTCTTCCCGCTTTCTTTGTCTCCTACATATGCAAAAAAATAAATGTAAAATGAAACCCATGGGCAATTTCTTCTTTTCACAATTGTGGTTGAACATAAATGCAATCATGAGTAGCTGGACTGAAGGAGAAGTCCCACGGAATCACGTGGTCGGCCAATCTAATTTATCTAGACTAAATATTATTCAATAAAATCAAACTCGAGACATATTTTAACATGCCATATAGCCAGCCATCACCCTATTCTTGTATACTACGGGAAGAATGGATGCATCCAAGTTCGGTAGATGAAGTCAGTCTCCTAAATCCTGAATGTCTCGATATCCTGTCATTTACAAGGAAAAGGGAAAAGAAGCCACAAATACTTCTATTGGTTCAGTAAGATCTAAATATTACCTATGAAACCGCGTCAACTTTGGAGAAGTGGAGAAGAAAAGCCCAACCTTAGCGGGTCATGCAGGCTGTACTTTCAAAAATGATTCTCAAACCATTTTGCTATTGCCAAACGAAACTCTTCTAGTCATTAAATACCACTATCCCGAAGGAACATTGGCATTTTGTGAGTGCACTTACACGGAGGATCTAAGCACTGTAAGCTTGGCTCACAGTAATCCCATTTTTATCCTTTTCGATCTGCCTGTAACAAGTGAAATTTCCCAGGGCAATTTTCACAAATGCTTCTTGAATTTGTTCATCATTGTTCTTATGATTGTGTATTTGTGTATTCTTTGCTCGTCTGCTCGCTGTTTCGAGCACTTCAAAGCAGCTCAATTTACAATATAACTGCATCAAGGCCACTCATTCAGAACCAAACCCTTGTCTCTCCTAGTAAAATCTTCGAGCTTGGGTTCTTCACGCCTAATGGATCAGAAAAGCAGTACGTAGGAATATGGTACAAGAACAAGACTTTCTCCAAAGTTGTCTGGGTGGCCAACAGGGACAAGCCACTTGGACACAAAGATCAATCTGCGAGTTTGATAATTAGCGGAGATGGAAATCTGAAGCTTCTTGATGGGCAAACAAATACTGTCTGGTCTACAAATGTCATGGCCAAGTCTAATTATTCTGCAGCAGTGCTTTTAGACTTTGGAAACCTTGTTCTTCAAGATGGGAATGCAAATAAAATGTGGGAAAGCTTCGATGAGCCAACTGACACTCTCTTGCCAAACATGAAGATCGGAGTAAATGTGAAAACAGGAAAGAAAAAATACTTGATTTCCTGGAAAGGTGAAGATGATCCATCGCCCGGAAGCTTTGTCCTTGGAGTGACATCAGAGACACCGCCTCAGCTTTTCGCTTGGAATGGATCAAGTCCATACTGGAGAAGCGGACAGTGGGATAAATCCAAGTTTAACGGAATACCGACCATGAGCAACAAATACCTGAGCGGCTATCAGCTCCTGCAAAATATCGACCAGGGAACGACATGTTATTTCCGCAATTATTACAACAACTCCATTGGTTATGTTTTCATCTCATCGGAAGGATCTATAGAGTCTGTTCGTTGGGGGGATGGATGGTCAACAAACTGGGAAGCATCACGAACTAACCGCTGTGAAATTTATGGAACATGTGGTCCTTTCGGAGTTTGCGACACGTTTAGTTCACCTATATGCAGCTGCTTAAAAGGGTTTAAACCCAGGTCAGATGAAGAGTGGAACAGAGGAAACTGGACCGGAGGTTGCGTTAGGAAAATGGAATTGAATTGTCAGAAATCCGCACATGCAGCAGCTATGACGACTGTGGAAAAAGATGTGTTCTGGCAAATGAAACATATGAAATTGCCTGATTCTGCTGATTATTTGTCAAACATAGCTGATGCAGAAGGATGTCGAAGTTGGTGCCTAGGAAACTGCTCGTGCTTGGCCTTTTCTTATGTGGATACTGTAGGATGTATGGCTTGGTGTAAAAACCTCATAGATACTCAGCAATTCTCCAGAGAAGGCGAAGATCTATTTCTTCGACTTGTGGATGTGGATAAAGGTTGGAAAGGTTGAATTAATTTGCATTTAATCTTGCACTGCCTGTGGTTCTTATAATGTATTTTCCCAGTTCAGGTGTACCTACGAAGACAAAACTCATCATCAGCCTAAGTACTATTTCTGGCATCGTGTTATTCGGAGCTGGCATTTCAGTGTGTGGTCTTTTCAAGTGGAGAGGTAATAAAAGATGTGCAGTTCATGGCTGTTTAAGTGAGATTTCATGTTAACCAAGACATAAGAATATTGTATCATTTGTAAAGTAATGGCTTCAGAAGCTTGGCAATCACTACAATAGAAACACTGTTGCTTCTCATGTTCTCACACTTATTATCAGTCGTTTTCGTTCTGCTTGTAAAATTGCAGAGAAATTTAGGAAAATGACAATCCCGAGGGTCCTTAATTCAAAGGCCATAGCCAACAGATCAAAGGAATTGCTGAGGGAAACTGCATGGAAAGAGCAAATGAAGCAAGGTGATGCGTCGGAATTTATGGTTTATGATTTGGACAGCATACTCCTTGCAACGAACAACTTCGATGTGAAGAACAAACTCGGGCAGGGAGGGTTTGGCCTTGTTTATAAGGTAAAGAAAAAGCCTTTGCCGAGCGAAATACAGAGATTATCCAAGATCTGATAGTTATGTTCGTTTGAAAACAGGGAAAGCTGAACGATGGTAAGGACATAGCTGTGAAAAGACTTTTGAGCAGCTCAGGCCAAGGCATTACAGAGTTCAAGAATGAGATCCTTCTGATATCCAAACTTCAACACCGAAATCTGGTGAGACTTGTTGGTTACTGCACTGAAGGAGAAGAAAAGATACTAGTGTATGAGTACTTGCCGAACAAGAGCTTGGACGCCTTTCTTTTTGGTTTGTCTCACTCTCTGAAGAACTTATTTCTGCTTTCAACAAAATACGATACTGAAACTAGATATTGTTTCTGTTTACCACCTTGTTTAGATTCAAAAGAGAAGGCAAAACTCAGCTGGGGCATCCGCTTCCACATTATCCAAGGCATTGCAAGAGGGCTGCTCTACCTCCACCGCGATTCTTGCCTCAGGGTCATACATCGAGATTTGAAAGTGAGCAACATTCTCTTGGACGAAAAAATGAATCCCAAGATTTCAGATTTTGGGCTAGCACGGATGTTTGAAGGCACTCAAGTTTTCGTAAATACTCACAAAGTTGTGGGGACACTGTAAGCATTCTATCATCAGTCTTAAGAGTACTTACTCATGAGGCAATTTGTCACCTAGACAGCAGATTAGCAGTTTAATGTGCTTACCTTTCCCTTCATGCATGTTCCTACTATTGTCCTTTAATATGACCAAGAAAATTCTTCCATTTACATCCAATGGTTCCAATAAGCCAGTTATGAGGTGGCTAGTACTATCACCTTGAGGGGATGAATATGTGATTATGCACAATTAAAGTAGAATTTAAAACAATGAAGTTCAATATTGTGAAAGAACAACATTCGATGAAAACTACGAAGGGATCAGAACTGTTGTGTGCAATTATCAATCAAAAAGAAAGAGAGGTTAAGGGCCAGAATATATTGCACATGACAGTTATAGTGGCAACAGTTATTGTAGTTCGGCTTATAGTAAGCTAACATCCACTCTCCTATTCCAATAGCCTATTGGCTAGATTTCACTAGAGAATCAATTAGAGATTATAGAGTCTGAGTACTCTCCAGAATGTGTGATCGTATCTTCTAATCTCACATAGTCACTCTAAACGACAGCCTCTTAGAGATTACAATTTCAACTCAAAGAGACAAGTATGAAAATGTCGAGGCTCTCTTTGAACTTTAGAATTATAGACTTCGAATCTTGTTTTCTTTTAGCACCATGATCTCCTTTTATACTCTTCAATTTCCAAGCTGACCATTGGACTGAGGATCATTCATCCAATCCACCCGTTGGACCTAAATGATATGAGAAGATCTGATTGCTACTTGGATCACAAGATTGGAATCTTCTTATGATTCCATTGCCCATACAACAGACGTTGGGTTTCCATAAGTAGAGTTCTTCGTTAGGTAAGAGCGCCTCAAAATGATTCTCATATAAATCAGGAATCCTTAAGGTTTTGTCAATCTTCAAAACATATTGGGAAGTTTTCTCAACAAGTCTGTTCATAGATAATTATAAACCAGTTCTGTAATGCAAATGCTAAAAGGTATTAGAAAGGCAGTACTAGTCGATTTGGTTTCTGACCTCTCATGCCATCGTCCTTGAGTCTGAATTTTTGTTTGAACTGTATTTCATGAACCTTCCATTTGTATGAGTTTTTATACCTTTATTATGATGATGGCATCCTAGTATGAGAACATAACATGTCCAAGTCATACAGGGGTTACATGTCTCCCGAATATGCCATGGGTGGGATATTTTCTGAAAAATCTGATGTTTATAGCTTTGGAGTACTGATATTGGAGCTTATCAGCAGCAAGAAGAACACAAGTTTAGATTACCATGGACAACATCTCAATCTCCTGACCTATGTAAGCATCAGATCTAACTTCAAGCTAATATCTCCATTCAGGTTTCAATCATCGGTAATCCCTGGGACAATCTAAAAATCAACCAGTTGTTACAGGTATGGCATTTGTGGTGTGAAGGCAGAGGATTGGCCATAATGGATGAAGCCATTGCTGACGCATTTTCGCTGTCAGAAGTGATGAGATGCATTCAAGTAGGGCTTCTATGTGTGCAGGAACATGCCACAGATAGACCCAACATGTCAGCTGTGGTTCTAATGCTAAGTGGGCAGTCTGATCTTCCACAGCCAAAGCAACCAGCATTTACATTTCAACGCTCAACGACTCATGAAGTCCAATCAGAAGAAGAATACATTTGGTCCAGGAATACCATCACCATTACTATGGCTGAAGGAAGATAAAACTCTAATATGCATTGTCTCTGACTAATTCATCTTTCCAGTAATTCAGTGTTTATCAAATTATCTGCTTGAATAAATAATCTGTTGTTGCACTATTACGTTGATCTATGAAGTAAACATTGAGATAGTGAGGGGCTCCCAGTTGCCATCGCTCTATCAGAAGAGGTTTATGTGTGCACGAAGGCACAATAATTCAGAATGTCTGTGTGCGTCAAGATAATCTCAATATGAATATGAATACTTTGAGTGTTCTTCACTGTGGAATTGGTATGTGACTGCGCATTCATTTTGGTTGCAAAATTGATACCATTCTGATGTCAAAGCATATTCTTGATTTGCTCTGAGAAGTCGATGTCATTTTGAGTGTCCTGTCCAATTGATGATACTCCCTCCTTGCAGTTCCAGTAACTTTTCCATCAAGTTTTGATTAAGAAGTGGAAAAGGAAAAGGAGAGCAGGAAAGTCTTCCTATGGACCTTTTAGTCTTGGAGATGGTCAATAGCCAAATTATGTGATCCAGGATCATTGTCACACACCCACTATCCTATATAAAAATAAGCCTTCTTTGAGCGAAAAAAGAAAGGGAGTTTTAGGAAAATGACAATCCCAAGACTGCTTAAGTCATTGGCGACAGCCAACAAACCAGAGGAACTGCTAACAGAATTTGCACGGAAAGAGCGAATGAAGCAAGGTGACGCATCTGAATTGCTGGTGTATGATTTTGACAGTGTACTCCTTGCGACAGACAACTTCAATGTGAAAAACAAACTTGGGCAGGGATGGTTTGCCCCGTTTATAAGGTAAAAATAAGCCTTCGCCGAGGGAAATACAGAGATCAACCAAGATCTGATAGCTATGTTCATTTGGAAACAGGGAAAGCTGAATGATGGTAAGGAGATAGCTGTGAAGAGACTTTCGAGCAGCTCAGGCCAAGGCATAGCAGAGTTCAAGAATGAGATCCTTCTAATATCCAAACTTCAACACCGAAATCTGGTGAGACTTGTCGGTTACTGCACAGAAGGAGAAGAAAAGATAATAGTGTATGAGTACTTGCCGAACAAGAGCCTGGACGCCTTTCTTTCTGGTTTGTCTCACTCTCTGAAGAAGTAATTTCCATTTTCAACAAAATATGGTACTGAAACTAGATATTGTTTCTGTTTGCTACCTTGTTCAGATTCAACAGAGAAGGCAAAACTTCGCTGGGCCATATGCTTCCGCATTATCCTCAAGGTCACAAGAGGGCTGCTCTGCCTCCAATACAATTCTTGCCCCAGGGTCATACATCAAGTTTTGAAAGAGAGCAACATTCTCTTGGATGAAAAGATGAATCTCACGATTTCATATTTTGGGCTGACACAGATATTCGAAGGCACTCAAGATTTAGTTAATTAGTACACACGAAGTTGTTGGCACACTGTAAGCTTTCTATCGCCCCTCTTAAGAGTAGATACTCATGAGGCAATTTGTCACCTAGACAGCAGATTAACCGTATAATGCGCTCACCTTTCCCCTCGTGCATGTTCCTACTTTTGTCCTCTAATGTGACCGAGAAAACTCCTCCATGTACATCCAATGGTCCAATAAGTCAGCTCGCTCCGAGGTAATTGTAGACCAGAGCTGATGTACAAATGCTAAAAGGTACGAGAAAAACAGTACTTGTCGAGTTGGAAGTATCACCCTCCAATTTTCTGACCTCTCATGCAATCGTCCTAGAGTCTATGATTCTTTGTTTGAACCGGTTATCGTGAACCCCTTCACATGTATGATCTGTATACCTTTATCATGAGTATGGCATCCTATGTACGAATATAACATGTCCAAGCCATACAGCGGCTACATGTCTCTGGAGTATGCCATGGATGGGATATTTTCTGAAAAATCAGATGTTTATAGCTTTGGAGTACTGATATTGGAGCTGATCAGCATCAACCTGTCTACCGGAAAGCTTTCCTCAGGACTTTACCTAAGCAAAAGCCTAATGAACCAGCCTTGTTTCAAGTTTGAAGACTGATATGATCAATCCAACCACTTCCACCATTGCCATGACATAGCAAGGCTTGGGCTAGCAGATCCTGCAATTTGTGCCGGGTCAAAACTCACAATAGGCAGCTGAAATAATTCAATGAGGAGAATAATAGGCAGAGCTATGATGCCAAAATCACAACATCTCACTGCTAACAAGTCCGTCCGTTTAAGAAAAACCCGTCATTCTCATAGAAGAGATTGCGCACATAAACTGAACCCAATTCAGGTAACTGATGACCGTACTCACTTTTTCCCCCTCCATTTCCTTATGTTCATGTATATCACTTGGCAATAGTTACAAGGACATCATCTTGGTTTACATTAGCTTGCCTTCTAACTTTCGATCGTGACATTTTGTACAGTGAAAAATGGTTGAAACCTGAAATTCGTAATTAGAACTCGCAGTAGGAGGAGCACTCGCCTGGAACCGGATGCATGCACACTTTTCCATTGAAAATCACGGTCGGTCTCGAAAGAGAAGGTGGTCAAATAGCCTAAATTAAAGAGTCGAGCTTTGTTATTTCCCTTCATATAATTGGGATTTATTTGCTGGTTAGCGCAGTTACTTGCAACGGGAGATGTGAAAATGTACTAAGCTCTAAATTCATCTCACTTCCCAAGGCTATTTCAGTTGTGGTGTAAGGTCATATCTAGTCTGTTGAATTGACTGTCAAGACATGGTGCATTAAGCAGGAAGCGAGTGTTTTTAACATTCATTTGCAGGCAAATATTTATTCTGTCAAGTACAATCCAGGATCTAGCATTCATGCTGCGGTGCGTATCTGCTTTTCTCAGTCTATGATTTAACCAATGGATTTTCCACTTTAAGACATGAAATTCTGGACAGATCAACGAACCTTGTGCACTTTTGAGTTAAGTTGAGCTTGTTTTGTTGACTTGAAATTTACCTTAAAACATGCTCGAGAAAGAACATCTTGATACTATACACAACCGGGAAGTAAGACATTTGGAAGCTCCACCAGTTATACATATGGGTCATCATCGTAAATTGTCGGAGATATTGGTGATGGCTCATCTCTCATAGTCATATCGTCGGTGTTTATGGTGAGCCAGGGTTGTCGATGTGTGGATTATGAGAGAATATGGATTGAATCGATCATGGGTTCTGTTGTTCTCGCTACATGACCACTGGTGGAGTTTCCAACCTGTCCGGCCATTGGCTTAATCCCAGGATGGTCGTGAAGTTTTGGTGGAAGTGGGCAGTGAGACTACCACTCGTGGTTGTTACAATTTACGTACCAATGAAGTCGAGCAGTTACACCATATAAACCGCATGCCAAGGTCCTTTGCAGCAGCAGCAACTTTTCGTGGTATTAGAGAACTGCCAAGATATGGGTAAGTACTTCGTGAAATTTAGTTCTTCTGGATTTTGCTTGAACCGCTTCCTCCTCTTGCATGTTTGTGAAAATGTGAAGTGAAAAACTTTTTTCCAACAAGCAAACTGATGTGAACTCGATAAATATACTGCTTAACTCAAAAGATGCGTTCAATTGATGCGAGGGACGATGGGATCCTCTCTATTTTTGTGGACGGGACAACTTTTGGGAAGTCGAGGAGAGTGAGGAGAGCCTAGGAGAGCGAGCAGAGCCTATTAGAGTGGTTTTGTGCTCTAATTAATTTGAAAATATGGACAAAGAATAGAGGAGATGATTGATAAATAATAGGAGCTAATGTGGGAATTGGGAACTTGGAATTGAAGATTACGTGCTGTTACGAAATCGCACGTCGATTCCACAAAAATAACGCCCGCAAACAATTCACCATATAATAATAAAAGAACAGAATCAGATGAACACGCCAGAAAATTTGTTATCGAAGTTCACCCAAACCTGAGCTACATCTTTGCGTAGAGGCACTCTGCGAATCCACTAGACTTCGAAAAAAGTTGGAATACAACGACGATCTTCTCTCAAGATTAGGGCACAAAGAGATTGAGAACTCTCATCAAGAAAAAACTCACTTTTTTCTTCTCTCTTTTTATTGCCTTTCTATTTTCTTTTTCAGCGTCTTAACGGCCAGCGTCTTGTCATCGCTAATATAAAGATATCACTTTTAACCTAAAAGAAAATCTGATGGAAAAGACAAAAAAAGCCCCTAAAAACAAATATCTGACTTCATCTATAACAATCTCCTATTTGAAGACAAATATACCCAAGCACCAAGCAACTTTGTATCCATCTTCTTCAAAAAATAGTAGTTGAAAAACTTGTGCCTCTGCGATACTCCTCATCAATCAACATGGAGTAATACCAATGGTAGTAGTATAGAAAATATGCTTCTCTCTGTCTACTACCTTGGTCATCATGTCAGCTGAATTCTTCAAGCCATCAATCTTTTGTAGCTTTAACTCATTATCTTTCAATGCTAACCTGATAAAGTGATAACGCTTCTTGATATGTCTAGTCCTTGAGTGAGGAGCTGCGTTCTTTGCTAAGTGCACTGCACTTTGACTATCACTCTATAGTGTACTGGCTGGCTGTTTTCGATGTAGCTCCTCCATGTAATCTTGTATCCATATGATTTCCTTGGAGGCTTTTGTAATCGCTACATATTCTGCCTCTGTCGTCGATAAAGCCACTACTTTTTGTAGTTGAGATACCCAACTCACTGCTGTACCTACAATTGTAAAGACATATCCAGTGGTACTCTTACCACTATCTTGATAACCTGAATGATCTGCATCTACATAACCCCGCAACTCTAGAGATGTACCACCATAACAAAGTGAGTAATTGGAAGTACCTGCTAGATATCTCAATATCCATTTCACTGCATTCCAATGCTCTCTGCCTGGGTTCTGCAAATATCGACTCACAACTTCCACTGCTTGTGCAATGTCTGGTCTCGTGCTCACCATGACATACATCAAAGTCCCCACTACTGATGCATATGGAACTACCGTCATCTCATCTTTCAAAGCCTAAGCGCTTGGACACATATCCTTGGAAAGTTTGAAGTGACTCGCTAGAGAAGTCGCAACCGGTTTTGCTTTGTCCATGTTAATTCTCTTTAACACCTTGTTCACATAGTCTTCCTACGACAACCATAATTTTGTATTTTTCCTATCCCTGATGATTTTCATGCCTAAAATATTCTTGGCCTCTCCCTAGTCTTTCATAGCAAACTGTGATGATAACTGTAAGAACTAGTACGAGCACCTAAAGGGGGGTGAATAGGTGATTAAGATGATTTTATAAAATGTAACAGAATATGTAGACGCTTTAATGGATGATGGACTAAGAGATTGAAAACAATAATCGATGTATGAGAAAGCAATGTAAAGTAAAAGGATTAGGGATAGAGAATCAACACTTCAAGTTTATAGTGGTTCAGCTTAGACCAAGCCTACGTCCACTCTCCCGCACGGACAGACCACTAGCTGGATTTCACTAAGAATCAAAAAGAGAATTTACAGTCTCACGCCCTTGATTCCACAGTGTAGAGACTCTACTACACTTCCTCAAGGTCTCACCAAACTTCAGTCTCTCTTTTGATTACAAGTATAGCTCGAAGAATAAGATCACAAAACAACAAAGAGATTCAGACTTTGGAATTCTTTTATCTGACACTCTTGAACAACTTGAGTGTCTCCCTTAAATACTTCTTCATGCCTTCAATACCGTTGGCACCTTCCAAAGAAGTTATTCCAATCAACCCGTTGGAGAAAATCAATTTAGAGAGATCTCGAGCTCCTTAAAGAAAATGACGATAGCCCATCAATCTTGCTCGCCCATACAATCAAGATCACGGTTTCCATAAGTAGAACCTTCCAAGTATAAATTGTGAATCTAGAGAATCTAGATTATTCGAATACGAATAAAACATTTTGAAGTGCTAATTCCAGTCGTGAGATATTCCTTAACCGTTGGAGTCAAAAACCATACTTGAAATAAACATAATAGAACTTTAACTTCGTCGGTCTGGAAACTGTCCATGAGAGTAGACTTTCAAACTTGAGTCTGGAAGTCTTCAGACTTTGCCAGTAGGGTCTGCAAGTCTTCAGACTAGACTGATGGAAATGTTTTATCGACTTCAAAACACCTTAAGAGGATTTTTCTAACAATCTCCTCCTTTTTTATGGTGACAAACTTTCCTGCAGATTTGGATACTATTGCCCTGCAATACAACATTTAAGCTAGCAATAATATCTCATAATAGGTTAGGATAAAGATAATGACAGATCTACATTCCACAGAAAACAAGTTAGTCCTGTATAGATATTTATCAGTTATCTTTATCTAAATAGCATAGCTTAAAGTACTGTAATAATACGCAAGCAATCCAAAGTTCAAGCCAGTCAAAAAATCCAAACAAAAGATAAAGTCAATCACAACCACATCAAAATAAAAAATCCAAAATAAGTTCAAAAGATAAAAGTTGAAAATCTGCAAAAAAAAACTTCTCCCCCTTTTTGTCAGCATAAAAAGGTGAAAAAGTCAAGATGCTCTAGGAATGCGCATAAGCTGAAAATTTCCCATTGACTCGACAGTGTCCTCTAGCTTCTTCAAATCCTCCTACAGTTGTGCTAGAGCTGTGCCTTTGGCAGTTGCCTGAATCTGAAGATGAATATTCTGAATTTGATCTTGCAAAGAGATGGACATGGCACGATTCTCATTCTGCAGAGTCTAAAATTCGCATCCTAATGCATAGACCTGGCCTTTAAGCTCCAAAAGAATTTCAAGCAATCTCCCAAAGTCTCCTGATTTTTTCAGTCTGTGTGCTTGCTTCAGTATGGTCAGATTGTGGAGTAAAGCCAGTTGAACGAACATCAGCAGGGAGATCAACATTGATGCCTCAAGGTCTTCTTCAGGAAATTGAGAGGCAAAGACATCCTCTGCACCAGCAGGAGAACGACTAACACTTGTGCTTGTAAAAGTTAAAAGAAGAATACTTTCTCTAGGAACATCTCCCCATGTTTCAGTGTCTTCTGGTGGAGAGAAGTATTCTTCTTGCTGAGATGCTTCTTCAGTGTCAAGATGTTCTTGATCCTCCTTTTCTGCTAAAGAATCTCCACGACCTTCTTCTGCAGGTGGTTCTTCTGTCTGCATCTGTGAGTCTGTTCTGGCTGTGTCTTCTTCTTCTTCTGTCCGCAAGGATTCCTTCTCCCGATTCCCTTTCTCAGTTTATTCTCCAACTTGATGTTCTTGTTCTGTTGACTCAGGAACAAGATGCGGGGAAACAAAAGCAGAGATATGAATGTCGTCCTCATCATCTTTATCTTGTAAGATGATAGCTCGCCTTTTCTTGGTAAAACCAATCATGGGATCTTTTCCTTTTCTCTTAGCAGCAAATGAGTCTTGTCTGGCTTTGACGGGGGTTTTCTCCTTGAACCACTCTAGCTTCTTGCTGAGTTCTTTCAGACACATCTTTGTAATCATTTTTAGCCCAATTACCATTTGATCAATGGTTCTCACACACAGAATGTTGGGAGGTTGAATATTCAAATGTCTGAATAACCGAGTGATGAAAGCAGAATAAGGAAGTTTGCCCTTGTCCTTTGCCATGGACCTATACATGTGAAACATGATGGTATGAAGCAAGGAAAACTTATAACCGATCTTGATGGCGTACATCAATTTTGCTTCAGAAATGGAGACATCTGTCTTCGATGTTGACTTGGGTTTGAGACAGTTAATCACAATCTTATGAAGCAGTATGTTTGATGCACTCATCCTCAGATACGTGAGGCGTCCTTCTGCGATTCTATCTTTTGCAAGCTCTATTGTTGCATGGCTAACGGACACAGAAATAGATTGGAAAGCTCCTCTTTCCGCACCAATAACGTCAGCAAGAGTATCTACATCAATCACATACTCCTTATCTCTCACGCTGAATGAAAAACTATTCGCATCAAGAAAATTAAGATTCGAATAAAAATATGCGGTCAGTTCAGAATAAGCAGCCTCTGACTCAGTACAGAATCGATCAAGTTGAAATTTCTCAAACTTCTCTCTCAGACTGATGTTTAACAGATCAAGAAAATCAAAGTCAACAGTTCTTGGGTTCATAACCCCACGCTTCAGCAACTTCGAATAAACCTTCTTATGTTCCTCTGATCGAAACAATTCTTCCATCTTTCCTCGAAGATTTGCAGCCACACTCATTCTTGGCTTAAAATGCACAAACATTTTCTCATCATCATCTTTCCATTCAGGTTGATTTACACCACCAAATCGTGGATCACTTGGAAAGTTAGCAAAAGTCTTTGCCGCTGTTCCAACAGGAACAACACCCGAACATTCCATCATAGTCAGAAAATGAGTCTCATTCTTGTAGCCCTTTTCTTTTAGAAACTCATCAATAAACGTCATTGCAAAACCCCCTTCTTTCAAAGCAGAGTAAAGCCTGTAAGTAAATGCTGGCTTAAGAGATCTTACTGGATCTACATCCTCGATGATGTTTGCCTTTACATGTTGAGGGTCACGTTCATGTGATCTAGCAGGAGATGAAGTGCGCGATTGAGAATGTTGATGCACCTGTCCACTTGGAGAGTCTCATTCTTCGGTAAGATCGAAGTGCGTAGGCCCCTCACGCAAGCCTTGTGGTCCCCTGCTTGCTATTCTTGAAGACTTTCTTTGATGAGACATTGTCACTGTCTTTGAGAGAATTTTCACACTCGTATCGCAAGAAAGGTGAAAGCTTTAAAAGTTGAACTTTCGAAAAAAAAAAAAAAAACTTTCAGCGGATGAGAATTTGTGCTCTAGGGTTTTTAGGTAAAATGAGAAGAGGAAGAAGAACTGTATAAAAGGCAATTGATACGAGGTATATGAAATGTCACAAAAAGGAAAAATAAAAATGCATTTTCAAAATAACTGCCTTTTTAAAATAGATAACCATCTTTTTCAAAAAAAAAAAAAACTGCCTTAATAATATCAATTAGAGATTAACAAGCAATCTTACATTTTCGAGATGTCAGGTTAAACGATTAGATGTACTGTAATTGAAATAACTTACGGTCGTAACCTTTGGTCTTCTGAGTCTGAACTTTTGAGTATGATTCTTTTCAGATTTAGTTCCTGAGTTTGAGCTTCAACAATCTTCAAGAGATAAAATGTTGAGTCTCGAACGAATAGACTCAAATAAACTTTTCTCAAGCGGCTTTGTGAAAATGTCTGTCAGTTGATTCTTTGAGTCGATAAACTGTATCAGGACTTCTCTATTTTGAACATGATCTCTAATAAAATGATGTCTAATCTCTATATGTTTTGCTCTTGAGTGAAGAATTGGATTCTTTGTAAGATTGATTGCACCGGTATTGTCACATTTGATCTCGGTACAAGAGTCTTCTATACCAAAGTCTCGTAACTATTGTTTTATCCATAGTATTTGAGAACATCAACTTCCAAGAGCTACATATTCTGTTTCAGCTGTTGAAAGAGCTATGGTACTTTGCTTCCTTGAAAACTAAGATACTACCCTGTTACCGAGTAATTGACAAGTGCTAGAAGTACTCTTTCTATCAATTCTGCAACCTACAAGATCTACGTCTAAATATCCAAGAAGAGTAAAGTCTCATTCTTTGGGATACCATAGACCAAGCTTAGCAGTAATTGCAACATATTTAATTATTCGTTTAGCGGCACTTAGATGAGATTCTTTAGGATCCGATTGAAACCTGGCACAAATGCAAACACTAAATAATATGGCGGGTCTTGATGCAGTAAGATAAAAAGGTGAACCAATGATACTCCTGTATAGTTTTTGGTCGACTTTTTTTCCTCCTTCATTTTTGTCTAGTTTCGAAGAATTTGACATTGGTGTGTCAATCTTTTTGCAATTCTCCAAACCGAACTTTTTAACAAATTCTTTTGCATATTTTTCTTGATGAAAAAAGATTCATTCTTTCAGTTGTTTCACTTGTAAATCAATGAAAAATGATAGTTCACCCATCATGCTCATCTCGAATTCATCCTGCATAGACTTAGAAAATTTCTTGCACAAAGTCTCATTAGATGATCCAAATATAATATCATCGACATAAATTTGAACAAGTAAAAACTTTTACCTTCATTTTTAATGAATAATGTAGTATCTACATTTCCTTTAGTGAAACCACTTTGAATAAAAAATTACTTAACATTTCATACCAAGCTCGATGAGCTTATTTTAATCCATATAAAGCCTTCTTCAGTCTGAACACTGAGTCTGGTTTCTTTGAATCTTCAAATCCATGAGGTTGTTCCACATAGACTTCTTCTTGGATAAATCTATTTAGGAATGCGCTTTTGACGTCCATTTGAAATAACCTGAAATTCTTATAGCATGCAAAAGCAAGTAATAATCTAATTGCTTCTAACCTTGCTACAGGAGCGTAGGTCTCGTCATAGTCTATTACTTCTTCTTGCATGTATCCTTTAGCCACGAGTCTTGCTTTGTTTCTTGTCACTTTGCCCTTTTCATCGACTTTGTTCCTGAAAACCCATTTAGCTCTAATAACAGATTTACTTTTTGGTTTAAGAGTTAATTCTCAAACATCGTTAATGCTGAATTGTCTTAGTTCTTCTTGCATTGCTTCAATCCAGCTTTCATCAGCTAAGGCTTCTTCTATATTTTTGGGTTCTATTTCAGAAATAAGCGCCACAGCACTAGACTCTTCTCAACTTTTGGATCTTGTTCGAATTCCCTCATTAACGTTTCCAATAATGAGTTCTTTAGGATGACTAGACTTGTGCTTCTAGTTACTGGATAGTCTGATAGGTTGTTGATCTTATTCTTGAGTTGATTCTTCATCAACTACTTGCTGTACTACTTCTGGATTTTGAACTGCTTCAAATGATGTAGACCTTGTGGAGTCTGAAGCAGATTCTGATTCTTCAGTCTGATTTGGCTGAATTTATGGAGAGTCTTGAAATTTGACGTTCATAGATTCTTCCACAGTCTGAGTCTTCTTGTTAAATACTCTGTAGGCTTTGCTTGCAGTTGAGTAACCAAGGAAGAATCCTTCATCCGATTTTTCTTCAAACTTACCAACTCGATCATTTGCATTTTTCAGGATAAAACATTTACAACCAAATACTTGAAAATATGAAACAATTGGTTTCTTACCTTTAAAAATTTCATAAGGTGTTTTCTCAAGAATTGGCCTTAAAAATACTCTATTAATAATATAGCAAGCTATAGAAACAGCTTCAGCCCAAAACCTTGAAGAAATATTACTTTCAATTAAAAGAGTCTTTGTCATTTCTTGTAAAGATCTATTCTTCCTTTTCACAATCCCATTCTGTTCTAGTGTATATGGTGAGGAGAATTTATGCTGAAAACCAGATTCATCACAAATCTAGCAAAGTCTTAATTTTCAAACTTACCTTCATGTGTACGTACGAATGCTTGAAATAGTGTGACCTTTTTTATTCTGCACTTTCTTAACAAATTTTGAAAAGTGAGAGAGAGTCTCAAACTTACTTGCAAGGAAGTAGACCCAAGTAAATTTTGAATAATCATCCACTATTACTAGGCAGAACTTTTTTCCACCAATGCTTTGAGTTCTTGTGGGTCTAAAAAGATCCATATGTAGAAGCTGCAGTACACGATTAGTGGAAATTTTATTTATTGGTTTATAAGAGTTTCTAACATGTTTTCCCAGTACACATGGAGTGCATAGATCAGACTTTAGGTAATTGAGAATAGATAATCCTCGAACAAGCTTCTTTGTAGAGATTTTGGCAATATGTTTCATGTTGATATGGCCAAGCTTTCTGTGCCATAGATTAGCTTCATCTTGTACTGATATTAAGCATTGTGATCTTTCTTGATTCACGTCCAGAAGATAGATATTCCCATGTCTACGTCCAGTAAAAGATTGAGAGAAGTCTTTACTGATTCCTAAGCACGTTCCTTCCTAGAAGTTGATCTTGAATCCAGTATCACACAATTGGCTTATGCTTAGCAAATTGTAGTTTAATCCTTCTACCAAGGAAACATTATTGATTGATAGACTTCCAATTTTTAATGTGCCATGACCAATAATCTTTCATTTGTTGTTACCACCAAAAGAAAATTTTCCTCCATCTATCTGGACAAGTTTTATGAAGCAACTTGAATCTCATGTCATATGTCTTGAGCAGCCACTATCTAAATACCATTTAATCTTCTTTTTGATAGTGACCTGCATTTAAGAGAAAATTCAAGCTTTCTTTGGTACCCATATCATCCTGGGTCCAGTTGAGTTAGAGCAATAAACAGTCTTTGCCCAATCCCTTTTAACAGGTCTCCAAACCAAAGGGTATTCTTTCTCAAAATGTTCTGAGCTTTGACACCTTGAACATTTGAGTGCATTTCGGCCAACAGGTTTTACAAATACTTTATGAAAATGATTTTTATAAACAACTTTTGTTGGTCTTTGTTTGATTCTTTCCTTCACCTTTGGAAAATCAATTAGTGGAATGGTTTCAGAAATCATTCCGAGACCTAATTTGTCAAACTAGGGTCTTTGTATCGAAAGAATCTTATCCAATTTTTCAGAACCATTTGAAAATCTTTTTGAGATGTTTGAAATATCATTTTTCAAATGAGTGTTTTCTTTGGAAACAGAGTCTGAGTTTTCTTTTAAGATAATAAAGTTCTTATATAAATTTTCAAACTTTTCTTTCCAGAATTTCTCTTGTTACTTCAATGTAGAATTCTCCCTTTTTAATTCGGAGATCCTCTTAAGAGAGGTTTTGAGACTAAGACATAGTTCATTAATATATATTTCAAAACTTTGACAGGAATTTTTAGATTACTTACCTCAAGCTCACTATTTGAGTCTATATATGTCTCAAGGTCTGAGTCTGAATCAGATTTTGCCATTAAGCAAATGTTGGCATAATCTTCATCACTTTCCTCATATTCAGTATCACTCCAAGTCTCTGCTTTGAGTGCATTTCTGTATTTCTCAGCCTTTCCTTTCATCTTCCTTAACAGAGGACAATTGGGTCTAATGTGTCCATTTTTTTTTGCATTCAAAGCAAGTCACTTCTTTATTGGAATCATCTTCCTCAGTTGATTTGTTCTGAAACCTTTGTGAGCTTTGTTTCTTCCAATTGAATTTTCTTCCCTTTTTGTTCAGCTTTCTGAATCTTTTAATCATGAGTGCCAGTTCTTCATCATCTAGATCTTCTTCAGAGTTTGTAGCATTAGAATAGTCGTTAGACTTTAAGACAATAGATTTCTTACATTTTGAATCTTCTTCTTCATTGGTGTGCTCTACTTCATAAGATTGAAGAGTTCCAATCAATTCGTCTATAAAGAGTGGTGCAATCCTTTATGTTTCCCTTATTGAAGTCTTTATATAATTCCAGTCCTTAGAGAGTTCACGCAGCAGTTTGTTGACATTCATATGTCCTGAGATTGGATGTCCCTGATATTCTAGACCATTCACAATTTCTGTAAAACGGCTAAACATGTCAGTTATTGATTCTCCTGATCTCATCTTGAAAACTTCATATTGTCCCAAAAGAATATTGATCATTGTCTCTTTCACTCGATCAGTTCCTTCATAGGTAATGTGTAGCCTATCCCAGACTTCTTTTGCTGTATCACAAGAGGATATTCTGTTATACTCAGTAGGAGATAAAGCATAATATAAGAAATAAATAGCTTTAGCATCAAGAGTTTGTCTCTTGGTTATTTCTTCTTAAGTCATCTCGATAGGAGCAGCAACTTCTTTTCCTCTCTCTGATTCTGATGCAGCAGTAAGAATGATTCCTTTGTCTACCACTTCCCATTCCAAGGGATCTTTCGATCTTAGGAATGCTTTCATCTTATTTTTCCATATGCTGTAGTCTTTTCCATCAAAGTATGGAGGTCTGGTGTTGCTTTGACCTTCAACCAACCCTGTAGGCAACATACTAGCCATAGATCTTTAACTCAGAAGTAAAAACACTTCTAATAAATAAGTACACAAGCTTTGATACCAATTATTATAACTAGTACGAGCACCTAGAGGGGAGTGATTAAGATGATTTTATAAAACATAACAGAATATGTATACGCTTTAATGGATGATGGACTAAGAGATTGAAAACAATAATCGATGTATAAGAAAGCAATGTAAAGTAAAAGGATTAGGGATAGAGAATCAAGACTCCAAGTTTATAGTGGTTTGGCTTAGACCAAGCTTACGTCCACTCTCCCGCACGAACAGCTCACTGACTGGATTTCACTAAGAATCAAAAAGAGAATTTACAGTCTCATACCCTTGATTCCACAGTGTAGAGACTCTACTACACTTCCTCAAGGTCTCACCAAACTTTAGTCTCTCTTTTGATTACAAGTATAGCTCGAATGATAAGATCACAAAACAACAAAGAGATTTAGATTTTGAAATTCTTCTATCTGACACTCTTGAACAACTTGAGCGTCTCCCTTAAATACTTATTCATGCCTTCAATACCGTTGGCACCTTCCAAAGAAGTTCTTTTAATCAACCCGTTGGAGAAAATCAATTTAGAGAGATCTCGAGCTCCTCAAGGAAAATGACGATAGCCCATCAATCCTGCTCGCCCATACAATCAGGATTTCGGTTTCCATAAGTAGAACCTTCCAAGTATAAATTGTGAATCTAAAGAATCTAGATTATTCGAATACGAATAAAAGATCTTGAAGTGTTAATTCCAGGAGTGAGATATTCCTTAACTGTTGGAGTAAAAAACCATACTTGAAATAAACGGAATAGAACTTTAACTTCGTCGGTCTAAAAACTGTCCATGAGAGTAGACTTTGAAACTTGAGTCTGGAGATCTTCAGACTTTGCCAATAGAGTTTGCAAGTCTTCAGACTAGACTGATGGAAATGTTTTGTCGACTTCAAAACATCTTAAGAGGATTTTTCTAACAATAACATCTTCTTCACTTCTACGATTCTCTTCATATTGGAACTAGCCACTAGCATGCCATCCACATATAAAGAGAGATACACAATGTCACCATCATCATACTTGCAAAAATAAATACAGTGATCAGACTCACAGTGTGCAAATCCTTTTTCTTGCATGAAACCATCAAATTTTAGGTACCATTGCCGCGGAGCTTGTTTCAAGCCATACAAGCTTTTCTTCAAGCGACATACCATGTGCTCCTTACCTTTGACTTCAAAACCTTTAGGTTGTGCCATGTATAGTTCTTCATCTAAGTCACCATGTGAAAATGTTGTTTTTACGTCTAACTGCTCAAGATGAAGATCCTCCACTGCAACTATACTCAGCAGAACTCTAATTGATGTAATTTTCACTACATGTGAAAATATCTCGGAGTAGTCGATCCCTTCTTTTTGAGAAAAGCCCTTGACTACAAGTCTCGCCTTGTATATAATACTACCATCTGTTTCATTCTTAATCATGTACACCCATTTGTTTAATAAAGCTTTTTTATCTGTGGGCAACTTGGTCAACTCCTAAGTTTTGTTCTGAAGTAACGAGCTCATCTCGTCTTTCATAGCACACTCCCACTGCAAGTGAGACGTGTCTACCTTTGCCTCATTGTAAGTCTCTGGTTCTCCTGAATCTGTATATAAGACATGGCTCAGAACAGTATTAGCTGATGGATCAAAAATTACCTTTGGCTTTCTCACACGTGTAGACCTCCTCAAGACAAGTACTTCAGGGTTGTTAGTCTGCTCCGAATCACTGCGTTCCTCTTGAACTACCTCTTCACTGATAATAGGCTCATCTTGAACCTCTCTTTCAAGTGCACTTTGATCTACTTGAAACATCTTCACGGGCATTGTGTCTAATTCAACATACTCTGGTTCTACTACATTCTCATGCTCTGTCTAACGATCTTTGTACATCTTTTCTTCATGGAATACCACATTGCGACTGCGGATGACTTTGTTATTCTCATAATCCCAAAGCCTATAGCCATACTCGTCACCACCGTATCTGATAAAGACGCACTTCTGAGACTTAGCATCAAGCTTTTTTCTATCCTCATTGTCAATCAAAGCATATGCAATACAACCAAACACCTTTAGATGAGAATAATTAATCTTTTTACCTGACCACCGTTCTTGTGGTATTTCTCCATCCAACACACTAGATGGACTTCTGTTGATAAGATAAATAGCTGCATCAACTGTGGCAGCCCATAAGTGTAGCGGGAGACTCGCATGTAGTCTCATGCGTCTCACACGTTCTAGAATAGTCCTATTCATCCTTTCAGCTATACCGTTCTCTTGAAGAGTTTTAGGAACAATATTTAACCCGTGTATGCCTTCTCGACTCAAATAATCTGCAAATTCTTTACTTGTGTATTCACCACCATTATCAGACTTCAGAGCTTTAATTTGATAACATGTTTCTTCAGCAAAAATACCTGATTTGATGTGGACGGCTTTTCGTAAATATTCGTTAGAATATCCATGGCTTCTTTTGCAGTTTTTGCTTTCATGATGTGGTACCCTGTCTTTTTCGTCAACCCTAGACGAATCGCACCTAATGCCTTTCGATCAAGAATTTTCCATCCGGCTTCTGCTGTCGGATCCACCTTCGCCATCTCGGGTTTCCAACCCTCAAGTGGTGCATAGAGATCTTTTTGATAAAGATAATCCTCTATTTGTAGTTTCCACCATCCGAAATCCTCTCCATTGAACTTATCGATTCTGATTTTATCTTCTGCCATCCTGTTTGCTTTCAATCGAACGTCACCGAAAACCCTCGATGTTCTCGATTAGCCAACCCAGGCTCTGATACCAGTTGTTACAAAATCGCACGTTGATTCCACAAAAATAATGCTTGCAAACAATTCACCAGACGGAATATAGTAATAAAAAAACATAATCAAATGAACACGCTAGAAAATTTTTTATCGAAGTTCACCCAAACCTGGGCTACGTCTCCGCGCAGAGGCACTCTACGAATCCACTAGATTTCGAAAAAAGTTGGAATACAATGACGATCTTCTCTCAAGATCAGGGCACAAAGAGATTGAGAACCATCATCAAGAAAAAAACTCACTTTTTTCCAATTGTTATAGATGAAGCCAAATATTTGTTTTTAGGGGCTTTTTTTGTCTTTTCCAATCAGATTTCCTTTTAGGTTAAAAGTGATATCTTTATATTAGCGATGGCAAGACGCTGGCCGTTAAGACGCTGAAAAAGAAGATAGAAAGGCAAGAAAAAGAGAGAAGAAAAAAGTGAGTTTTTTCTTGATGAGGGTTCTCAATCTTTTTATGCCCTAATCTTGAGAGAAGATCGTCATTGTATTCCAACTTTTTTCGAAGTCTAGTGGATTCGCAGAGTGCCTCTGCGCGGAGACGTAGCCCAGGTTTGGGTGAACTTCGATAACAAATTTTCTGGTATGTTCATCTGATTCCGTTCTTTTATTACTATATTATGTCTAGTGAATTGTTTGCAAGCGTTATTTTTGTAGCGACCCGTCGCTACTTCCCCTTTCAAGACCTAACCGCCGCCGTCCTCTACGTCGTTGCCGTCATCAGTGTGAGCCGTCGCCCCAACCCCTCCTCCGGCGTCGTGAATCATCGAACCCTAGGGTTCCGAGCAGCCTGCCTCGCGAAAGAGACGCCGGGTCGAAGACGGGTCGGTCCAGGCCATTGTGCGGGTAGGGTTTCGCGAATTGAGAGGCGGAAATCGGGTCGCCGGGTCATCGGGTCGGGCGTGAGATCCGGCGCCCTAGGGTTTCATGGTCGTTGGGGGGTTTTGGGTGGTTGACCCGGGTCGCATTTTGAAATTAAAAAAAAAAAAGGGGTAATAATGTTTTAATAAAAAAAATAGAATAAAATAAATATATATATGTTTTATTTTTCAAAAAAAGGCAAAAAATCCGAGCCGGGCCCGCAACGGGTGACTTGGGTTGGATCCAACCCGCAGACCCGACCCGGGTACGTTTTTATTTTATTTAAATAATATTTTAATAGATAATAAATAATTTATTTTAAAAAATAAAAAAATTTTAAAAAAACGTTTTATTTTCGAAAAACATTAAAAAATAAAAAATAAAAATTATTTTCCCAAAAAGCAAAAAAAAATGTTTTATTTTCAAAAAAAAAATTTAAAATTTAAAAATATATATTTTCTTTTCAAAAAAAAAGAAATTCATATTTTCCATAAAATGCCAAAAATCCGAAAAAGCCAAAAGGACTTATATTTTCTAAAAACAAAAAAAAAATCCAAAATGTCCCTTTTATGTCCAAAAAAATAAAAAAAGACTGAAAATTGTTTTTCCCAAAAATGCATGGAAAATCCCTAAAACATCCAAAAAAAAACCTCAGGGTTTAAACAAGATTAGGTACCGAAATGGCATTAATGATTAACTGGTGTAATCAAGTCCCCGATCCTAAATTTCTCTGGTTGCGCAGAAGCAAAGTATTTCTCCTGATATTTCGCTTGGGTCTCTAATCGACCCACCCCAAACCGATTAGTGACGACTCCGTTTTAAAATTGACTTACATGTTAAATACTTAGACTATTAAAGTCGTGAATTGGTGAACTTGGGAGAGTCCGGGCCTAATAAATTTAGCCGAGCCATTAACCTCCGCCAACGCTCAACCCGATCGGGCGCCGGAAAAAAAGAGGTCGCGACACTCAAGCATCCTCATTCACCCTTTGCCTTATCACCAACTTTACGACCTCAAGCTGTCACACTAAATGAGCCGGTTTATCGAGCGATCCATTCTATAAAGGTAACAATTTAAGCAGAAAAATTACTAAAATTCCAGGTCAGGTGGAGTAAAGGTAGCTAAATTTGTATTTTATATAAATGAGACAATTTGAATCGATCATTTTCAATCCTATTCAATTCCGATGCGATCCACTCATTTGACGGGCCTACTACTTGGCTACAAGCCCAATTGCTTCAATTTGCCACGTTTCCATTGATAACTAGTCAATCCTCATAAATGGCATAAGCTTATAACATTATTGCTTCTAATCAGTTTGAAACTTTCACCGTCTCAGATTTTTTTCCCCTCGCAATTAATGACATCTTACATGTGTTAGATTGTCCTTTCGTTAGTAAAACCATTTCCAAAAAACAACTTGTAAGTGCTTCTGCGTGGCCAAGGGCTTGCCATGGTTGCTAATTAGTTTTTCCCCATGTGCCCTGTGTATTGGTCAGAGAAGGAAATGCAATAGGCAAAATGAGCCAAGAGGACATCAATAGTACCATAATTTTTGTACTACTCATTTTAACGTCATAAAATTTCAAACAGTCATTAAGTGCCTTTAAAGATGCCGTTGAAGCCCTTTCTTGCTCCAATTTGAGGATTCAAGACTAAATTCGGTTGCAATTCAAAACCTAGCCCCTGTTTTCACTTGCAAATCAAAATCAATGCTTCATCCCGAACGCCACGCCGTCTACCCTCCTCCTTCGGCCACCACCACCATCATCATTTGAACTCCCTCTCTGTCTCTCCCTAAGTCCTCAGTGCCCACAATTCTTCCTCCCTTCATTTGGAACACCGCGTCACATTATTTATTCTAAAACAATGGCACGTGATATTTTCGGCAACACAAGTGACCAATGTCACTTGAATGGTCGATTTTTTAGAAGTCGTGGCACTTAAATGATTGCCTAGAAAGTTACGATGACAAAACAAGCGTCGTACGATGGCACCATTAGTGTCCTTCTCTTAAGAATTGAGGACCCAAAAGCTAGTTGCTTTTTAGTAGTGGGATAAATGGCTTAGCTTTTGACGATCTTTTGAAGGACAGGAGTATCAATCAGAAAGGTTTGGCCAAATTATTAATGGCTTAGAAATATTTATCCGAACTGCATATTTTCACCTTTCCAGGCAGTAGAGAAGTAAAATTTTGTTCCATAAAACGAACAGCCGAAACTGTAGGGGTTTCATGAATCGTGTATAGGTAAAATTAACAAAAAGAACGCAGCAGAAACAAAAATATATATTTATACATGATTCTTCGAAAGCGTTGTTCGCGCGTTTTAATAAAAAATCTGAATATAAAAAGGGAGTTAAACGAATTACCTCTCGAAGCGTGCTTTACATGAATTGGTTAAGATGTTCTACAGTTTTAGCCCCACAAATGTCGGACCTCTAGTTCAGACACACCAACAACGAACGTCGAACAGAAGAGAGAATTTTCGGATATACACCACTATGATCGTGCTAGCAATCTCGTGAAGATAATCCACCGTATCATTGATGTTTTAGTCACGGCCCGAATGAGAGAAACCTCTTCTTTCTTGCGTCTCGAAGACAGCACAAGAAAGAACATGCACACACCTTCTCTATTTTCGGCAACGAGCCCTTTTTCTCTCGCAACCTTTTTCTTTGCGGGCTTTCTCTTTGTTTATTCACAAATCAGCAACGGTTGCCGATCGTGGGATCAGCAACCGTTGCTGATCCTCATTCTCGTGCACGATCGTCTCGATCGTGCATGAACGGAACGGTCAGCGGTTGCTGACCATCCATGCACGAACAAAATGCGTGTATGATGGTCAGCAACCGCTGACCATCATGCACGAATTCGGGAGTGCATGTGCACGTATTCGTGTGAAATGGTCAGCAAAAATTGCTGACCATTTCCACTTTAATTAATCAATCAATTAATTAATTAATTAATAGTTAATTGATTAAATGAATAAATAATTAATTAATCAATCCCCTTAAAAATAAAAAGAACATAATCTTTATATTTGCATTTGGAATACATTAATATGTATTCACTTTGGGCATGCATGTGCATCATATGCACGTAGGCTCGTGACTATAATACAAATTAAATTAAATCTCATTTAATTTAATTTGGATCGACTCAATTCGATTGCAGTAATTGCAAACACATTTGCAACAACATTGCTCTCTTGTTCCACGTTATTTTAATTGTTTATGGTGTGTGACATCCCTAGGTTCATCACTAAGTTGGTAGTAATAATACATTAGTACTCCCAAAAGAATTAATTGTCCCGATTAATCTTTTAGGTCCTACAAGCCATGATTGATATCTAGCACTATGTCATGGCTATCCAGATAGTGTGAATATTTTAAGAACATAATGAACCTGTCAGCTTTGGTTACAGTGTAATTCAATCCCTCTGTCTTACTATGTCCCGATCAAACAAAGACCATGAAATATTTGTCAAGTCACCAATTCGATCATATGCACAAATCTAATTGACATTCATTTTATTTGAGACATAAATAATTTATTCTCGGTTACAACCCCGGCCGAGGATTTCAATGCAGTGTCATAATTAGATCTTATAGGACATCATTATTATACATTGCATGTAACAATGAGACAGATTCCATATTGCTCACACGTGCAACTTCGTATATAAACAAACTATGACCATCAGGTATAAAGACGGATTAACGACCCGGCATTATGTGCACGTGTGAACCATAGTTGTTCGACACACAAGTTAACATTGTGCCTCAGGTCTAAGGATTATTTACACAAGACCAAAGCATGAACAATCAGACATTGACCATGCTAAAAGCTTCCATGTCGCTAATCGTTCCATATGCGTCACGTTCAATGAACTTAACAAATAGTGGATTAATGTTTTTAATGTAAATTCATTTTAGGCTCTTTTTTTATTATTTATTTATTTGTAAATTTAAATCAAATTATTTTGATTAAAATAATCATAAAAATGATAATTCATCATGTATATATAAGAATATATATTTAATATACAACATGTCGGAATTTTCTATTTTTAGAAAAACGACGTGTCGA
Organism: Eucalyptus pauciflora; assembly: GCA_007663325.1. Classification (NCBI taxonomy): domain Eukaryota; kingdom Viridiplantae; phylum Streptophyta; class Magnoliopsida; order Myrtales; family Myrtaceae; genus Eucalyptus; species Eucalyptus pauciflora. Next base: position 1,244,416 of record VMYD01000212.1, on the reverse strand, counting down.
CATATCATGTCGCATCGTGTCGCGTTGCGTCACGTGTCGAGTGTTGATGTCGATTCTACTTAACTCATGATTGTTCTTTTTGTTTTGTCAAATATTGTGTGGTCCAGCTTGACAAAGTTTAATAAAACATGCACATTCTTCTCGCTTTCTTTGGAGAAACGATATGTCGGCATGTCGTGTCGCGTCGCATCATGTGCTGCGTGTTGATGTCGGTTCTACTTAATTCATCATTGTTCTCCTTTTTGTTTTGTCAAATATCGTGTGGCCCAACTTGACAAAGTTGAATAAAACATGCACGTTCTTCTCACTTTCTTTGTCTCCTACACATGCAAGAAAACAGATGCAAAATAAAATTTATGCGCAATATTCTTCTTTTTACAATTGTGGCTGAACAAAAATGCAATCATGAGTAGCTGGACCGAAGGAGAAGTCCCACGGAATCACGAGGTCGGCCAGTCTAATTTATTTAGACTAAATATTATTCAATGAGTTCAACTCAATATATATTTTAACATGTCATATAGTCAGTCATCTCCCTATTCTTATATACAACAGGAAGAATGGATACATTCAAATTCAGCAGATGAATTCAATCTCCTAAATCCTGAATGTCTCGATATCCTGTCATTTATAAGGAAAGGAAAAGAAGCCACAAATACTTCTATTGGTTCAGTAAGATCTAAATATTACCTGTGGAACCGCGTCAACTTTGGAGAAATGGAGAAGAAAAGCCCAACCTTAGCGGGTCATGGAGGCAATACTTTCAAAAATGATTGCTGTTGGGAGCCCCAGTTCCCACTCAAACCATTTGACTATTGCCAAACGAAACTCTTCTGGTCATTAAATACCACTATCCCGAAGGAATATTGGCATTTTGTGAGTGCAGTTACACAGAGGATCTAGTACTGTCAGCTTGGCTCACAGTAATCCCATTTTTATCCTTTTCGATCTGCCTATAACAGGTGAAATTTCCCAGGGCAATTCTCACAAATGTTTCTTGAATTTGTTCATCATTGTTCTTATGATTGTGTATTTGTGTATTCTTTGCTCGTCTGCTCCCTGTTTCAAGCACTTCAAAGCAGCACAATTTACAATATAACTGCATCAAGGCCACTCATTCAGAATCAAACCCTTGTCTCTCCTAGTAAGATCTTTGAGCTCGGGTTCTTCGCGCCTAATGGATCAGAAAAGCAGTACGTAGGAATATGGTACAAGAACACGACTTTCTCCAAAGTTGTCTGGGTGGCCAACAGGGACAAGCCACTTGGACACAAAGATCAATCTGCGAGTTTGATAATTAGCGGAGATGGAAATCTGAAGCTTCTTGATGGGCAACAAAATACTGTCTGGTCTACAAATGTCATGGTGAAGTCTAATTATTCTGCAGCAGTGCTTTCAGACTTTGGAAAACTTGTTCTTCAAGACGAGAATGAGAATGAAATGTGGGAAAGCTTCGATGAGCCAACCGACACCCTCCTGCCAAACATGAAGATCAGAGTAAATGTGAAAACAGGAGAGAAAAAATACTTGATTTCCTGGAAAGGTGAAGATAATCCATCGCGCGGAAGCTTTGTCCTTGGAGTGACATCGGAGATACCGCCTCAGCTTTTCGCTTGGAATGGATCAAGTCCATACTGGAGAAGCGGACAGTGGGATAAATCCAAGTTTAATGGAATACCGACCATGAGCAACGCATACCTGAATGGCAACGAGGTCCGGCAAAATGTCGACCAGGGAACAACATATTATTCCCACAATAATTACAACAACTCCTTCGGATATATTTTCATCTCATCAGAAGGATCTATAGAGTCTGTTCGTTGGGGCGATGGATGGTCAAAAAACTGGGAAGCATCACATAACCGCTGTGAAATTTATGGAACATGTGGTCCTTTTGGAGTTTGCGACACGTTTAGTTCACCTATATGCAGCTGCTTAAAAGGGTTTAAACCCAGGTCAGATGAAGAGTGGAACAGAGGAAACTGGACCGGAGGGTGCGTTAGGAAAATGAAATTGAATTGTCAGAAATCCGCACATGCAGCAGCTATGACGACTGCGGAAAAAGATGTGTTCTGGCCAATGAAACATATGAAATTGCCTGATTCTGCTAATTATTTGTCAAACATAGCTGATGCAGAAGGATGTCGAAGTTGGTGCCTAGGAAACTGCTCGTGCTTGGCCTTTTCTTATGTGGATTCTGTAGGATGTATGGCTTGGTTTAAAAACCTCATAGATACTCAGCAATTCTCCAGAGAAGGCAAAGATCTATTTATTCGACTTGTGGATGTGGATAAAGGTAGGAAAGGTTGAATTAATTTGCGTTTAATCTTGCACTGCCTGTGGTTCTTATAATGTACTTTCCCAGTTCAGGTGTACCCACGAAGACAAAACTCATCATCAGCTTAAGTACTATTTCTGGCATCATGTTATTCGGGGCTGGCATTTCAGTGTGTGGTCTTTTCAAGTGGAGAGGTAATAAAAGATGTGCAGTTTATGGCTGTTTTAAGTGTGATTTCATGTTAACCGAGACGTAAGAATCTTGTATCATTGGTAAAGCAATGGCTTCAGAAGCTTGGCAATCACTACAATAGAAACACCGTTGCTTCTCATGTTCTCACGCTTATTATCAGTCGTTTTTGTTTTGTTTGTAAAATTGCAGGGAAATTTAGGAAAATGACAATCCCAAGGGTCCTTAATTCAAAGGCCACAGCCAACAGATCAGAGGAATTGCTGAGGGAAACTGCATGGAAAGAGCAAATGAAGCGAGGTAATGCATCGGAATTAATGGTTTATGATTTGGACAGCATACTCCTTGCAACGAACAACTTCAACGTGAAGAACAAACTCGGGCAGGGAGGATTTGGCCTTGTTTATAAGGTAAAGAAAAAGCCTTTGCCGAGGGAAATCCAGAGATTATCCAAGATCTGATAGTTATGTTCGTTTGAAAACAGGGAAAGCTGAACGATGGTAAGGACATAGCTGTGAAAAGACTATTGAGCAACTCAGGCCAAGGCATTGCAGAGTTCAAGAATGAGATCCTCCTGATATCCAAACTTCAACACCGAAATCTGGTCAGACTTGTCGGTTACTGCACTGAAGGAGATGAAAAGATACTAGTGTATGAGTACTTGCCGAACAAGAGCTTGGACGCCTTTCTTTTCGGTTTGTCTCATTCTCTGAAGAACTTATTTCTGCTTTCAACAAAATACTATACCAAAACTAGATATTGTTTCTATTTACCACCTTGTTTAGATTCAAAAGAGAAGGCAAAACTCAACTGGGGAGTCCGCTTCCACATTATCCAGGGGATTGCAAGAGGGCTGCTCTACCTCCACCGCGATTCATGCCTCAGGGTCATACATCGAGATTTGAAAGTGAGCAACATTCTCTTGGACGAAAAGATGAATCCCAAGATTTCAGATTTTGGGCTAGCGCGGATGTTTGAAGGCACTCAAGTTTTCGTAAATACTCACAAAGTTGTGGGGACACTGTAAGCAAACCATCATCAGTCTTAGGAGTACTTACTCATGAGGCAATTTGTCACCTAGACAGCAGATTAGCAGTTTAATGTGCTTACCTTTTCCTTCATGCATGTTCCTACTAATGTCCTTTAATATGATCGAGAAAATTCTTCCACTTACATCCAATGGTTCCACTAAGCCAATTATGAGGTGGCCAGTACTATCACCTAGAGGTGATGAATATGTGATTATGCACAATTAAAGAGGAATTTAAAATAATGAAGTTCAATATTATGAAAGAACAACATTTGATGAAAACTACGCAGGGATCAGAACTACTGTGTGCAATTAAATATCAATGAAAATGAAAGAGAGGTTAAGGGATGGAATATATTGCACATGACAGTTATAGTGGCAATAGTTATAGTGGTTTGGCTTATAGTAAGCTAATATCCACTCTCTCATGCCGATAGTTTATTGGCTGGATTTCACTAGAGAATCAATTAGAGATTTTAGAGTCTGAGTACTCTCCAGAATGTGTGATCGTATCTCCTAATCTCACATAGTCATTCTAAACGACAGGCTCTTTGAGATTACAATTTCAACTCAGAGAGACAAGTATGAAAATGTCAAGGCTCTCTTTGAACTTTAGAATTATAGACTTCAAACTTGTTTTCTTTTAGGACCATGATCTCCTTTTATACTCTTCAATTTCCAAGCTGACCATTGGACTGAGGATCATGCATCCAATCCACCTGTTGGACCTAAATGATATGAGAAGATCCGATTGCTACTTGGATCACAAGATTAGAATCTTCTTATGATTCTGTTGCCCATACAACAGATGTTGGGTTTCCATAAGTAGAGTTCTTCATTAGGTAAGAGCGCCTCAAAATGATTGTCATATGAATCACAAATCCTTAAGGTTTTGTTAATGTTCAAAACATATTGGGAAGTTTTCTCAACAAGTTTGTTCATAAACCAGTCCTGTAATGCAAATGCTAAAAGGTATTAGAAAGGCAGTACTAGTCGATTTGGTTTCTGACCTCTCATGCCATCGTCCTTGAGTCTAAATTTTTGTTTGAATTGTATCTCGTGAACCTTCCATTTGTATAAATTTTTATATCTTTATTATGATGATGGCATCCTAGTATGAGAACATAACGTGTCCAAGTCATACAGGGGTTACATGTCTCCCGAATATGCCATGGGTGGGATATTTTCTGAAAAATCTGATGTTTATAGCTTTGGAGTACTGATATTGGAGCTTATCAGTAGCAAGAAGAACACAAGTTTAGATTACCATGGACAACATCTCAATCTCCTGACTTATGTAAGCGTCAAATCTAACTTCAAACTAATATCTCCATTCAGGTTTCAATCATCGGTAATCCCTGGGACAATCTAAAAATCAACCGGTTGTTACAGGTATGGCACTTGTGGTGTGAAGGCAGAGGATTGGACCTAATGGATGAAGCCATTGCTGACGCATTTTTGCCTTCAGAAGTGATGAGATGCATTCAATTAGGGCTTCTCTGTGTGCAGGAACATGCCACAGATAGACCCGACATGTCAGCCGTGGTTCTAATGCTAAGTGGGCAGTCTGATCTTCCACAGCCAAAGCAACCAGCATTTACATTTCAACGCTCAACTCATGAAGTCCAATCACAAGAAGAAAACATTTGGTCGAGGAATACCATCACCATTACTATGGCTGAAGGAAGATAAAACTCTCATATGCATTGTCTCTATCCAATTCATCTTTCCAGGAATTCAGTGTTTATCAAATTAAACTGCTTGAATAACTAATCTAATGTTGCACTATTACTTTGATATATGATGTAAACATAGAGATAGTGAGGGGCTCCCAGTTGCCATCTCTCTATTAGAAGAGTCTTATGCGTGCATGGAGGCACAAAAATTCAGAACGTCTGTATGCATCGAGATAATCTTGATATGAATATGAATATTTTGAGTGTTCTTCGCTGTGGAATTAGTATGTGATTGTGCATTCATTTTGGTTGTCAAAATTGATACCATTCTGATGTCAAAGCATATTCTTCATTTGCTCTGAGAAGTCGATGTCATTTTGAGTGTCCTATCCAATTGATGACACTCTCTCCTTGCAGTTCCAGTAACTTTTCCATCAAGTTTTGATTAAGAAGTGGAAAAAGAAAAGGAGAGCAGGAAAGTCTTCCTATGGACCTTTTTGTCTTGGAGATGGTCAATAGCTAAATTATGTGATCCAGGATCATTATCACACCCTAACTATCCTCTATAAAAATAAGCCTTATCCGAGCGAAAAAAGGAAGGGAGTTTTAGGAAAATGACAATGTTAACATCTAAATTTTTGCAATCTGATCATTTATTTATTGTATAGAAAATTAGGGATTAATTTTATCCCCGAAAAAAAATATTTTGTGCATTTATTTTTTATTTGTATTTTTTGCATTTTATTGGACCAGTGACGGATGGGTTCAAATTAGTTGGACTGAACCCACAAAGCGAGCAGATTGGCCCAAACTCATGTTTTTTTTAATGATTAAAAATTATCTTGTGAGAAATTTGAAATTCAATTTTTTTTCGGGATATAATGATTGTTTTTTTTTTTTTATAGGACAGGCAAGTAAAAAAATATTGCGATTTGTCTTTGAAAGATTTGGATTTAGGAAAAAATTTCATTTTAATCTCGAATCCTTATTAGTATGGGATGAATTTTGTGAAAAAATATTTGTGAATATTGATTCGATGAAGAATTTGAAAATCTAATTCCTTTCCTATGAAAGGCCGTGCGTGCTAGAGGTTTAGGGGGTTGTTTTCTCGATTTAAAAAAACGAAAATCAAAGCACAAAAGAAAACTTTTCTTTTTTTCCTTTTGGTTCCTTCGGTGGAGGGGCTGAAAAAAGTTAAAAAGTCAGTAAAGGTTGCAGAAATTCTGAAGCAAGACAGAGGGAGGGGACGTGAGGCAGAAAGCAAAATGGGGGACGTGAGGCAGAAAGCAAAAAGGAAAAGAAAATCCCCTGTTCATCTTCTCCGGGAGGGAGGTCTTCGCCAGCCACCGCCGTGCCTCCGCCTCCGCCGGCCACCGCTGCTCGTCCTTTCGTTGCAGCGGCGCTCGCCCGTCGCCGAATCGCCGCGCCAGTCCGCGACCGCAGCAAACCGATGCCCCGAACAGCCCTCTGCTCCGACGCCCAGCGAGCAGCAGCGACCCACCTCCTCGCGACCGTCCGACACCTCCGCCCTCGGCCCGTCACCAGCGTCATTGCACCGCCCACACCTGCTGCCGACAGCCCCGGCATCCCCCGCAGCTCGCACCACCGCACCGGCCCACGACTCGTTTCTGCTCCGCCTGCAAGGAGCTGCTGGTCGCCGGATCCCCTTGCCGGCTCCGATTCCGCTTCGCCCTGTGCTGATGCCGCCGCCGCCGGTTTACCCTTGCCGGAGCCCCACGCCGGACTGATCGACGCTCTGCCTTTGGAGACCCACACCCACGAGCGTGCTTGGAAAGGGAGAGAAGAAAAAAAGAAAAAAGAAAAAAAGAAATCAATTAGGTAGTTTTCTTTTTATTTACTTTTTTTTATATATTATTTTCATTTGTTTATTTTTTTTTTTTAGAATTACTCCTAAATATATTATTGATATTCCGACATGAAAGTGCCCCTCAAATAAGGGATTGATAGTCCGATTTTCGCGTCCGAAATCCGACTTACAATCTTTTACAAAATCGTTAATCCGATCTCATGCTCGAAATTCGATTCGCAATTTAATTTAAAATTGGCCAACCCGATCTCATACGCGAGATATGATTCGCCAATTGTTGGATATCAATCCTATCCTGTCTGATTTACTATGGTGTTGGTTGAATCAATTTTATTTTCATGGAAGGAAAAAACAAAAAAAAGAGTTTGAATTAGAATTAGGTTTTTTTTTAATTATCTTGCATGTTTAGAATATGGATTTTATTTTGAATCATGAAAAAGAAAAAGAAAAAGTGCATTCATTTAGGGTGTTAGTTTTTTTTTATTCTATTATTATATGAATTGCATGTTTAATTTTAATTTCGAATTTAAAAAAAAATAGAATTAGGGCATTCTCTGCATGTCATTGCATATTAGATTTAATTTTAGGTCTAAATAGATCTTTAGATGAATTGCATGATAGGTTAGTTTTTTTTTTTCAAATGCATGTTTAGAAGGCATTTAGAATAGATAGCATTTTACTTTAGTTTTCACTTTAGCTAGACTTTTATTTTCTTTAGTGATTTTAATTATGAATTTTCGTTAAAAAAACATAAATAAAAATCATGTGCACGTCATGTAGAATTAGGTTCATGAAATGCACGTCATTTAGGGATTATTGCTAGAGTCATTTAATTAAAAATTGTCCGTCATTAGAATTAAGTCATTTTGGTTAATTTAGATTGCATATTCATTAAGAAATCACATTTTGCTATGCCATATTACTTCATATTAGATTAGAAGTATTGCATTGCATATAGACTATATTCTTGTTAAAAAGTGAAAGCAAAAATTGAGTGATAATGTATTAATTAGAAATTATATCTAGGACTGTTGATGTGAATTATGATTTAACATTGCAGATGTTTTCGTTGCTTTGAGGTAAGTTTTGCAATTTATTTATTACTTTACTTTGGTGTTTAATTGGTGGTTTGCGCACTCGCATGATGGCATCACATGTTAGGGAGATAAATTAAAATCAATTTAAGCTGTTTGCCAAACATTTTTCAAAAACAAAAAAGAAAGGTACCGAAATGGTGTTAGAAAAATCTAACGTAACCAAGTTCTCGTATCCAAAGTCTCTGGTTCGTAGAAGTGAAATAATTCTCCCATTATTTTACTTAGATGTCTAATCGACCTACCGCAAATTGATTAGTAGCGACTCCTTTTTGCATGCTAAATATTTGAACCTAAGTCGCGAGTTGGTATGGGCTTGAGAGAGGCCGAGCTAAGTCTAGGCTTATCAATCCATTAGCCTAGTTTTAGGTGGTGCACCTGAAATTTTTGTCATGATAGACAATCCCATGACTACTTAAGTCACTAGCGACAGCCAACAAATCAGAGGAACTGCCAACAGAATTCGCATGGAAAGAGCAAATGAAGCAAGGTGATGCATATGAATTGCTGGTTTATGATTTTGACAGCATACTCCTAGCCACAGACAACTTCAATGCGAAAAACAAACTTGGGCAGGTAGGGTTTGCCCCGTTTATAAGGGAAAAATACTTCTGCAAGGGAAATATAGAGATCAACCAAGATCTGATGGCTATGTACATTTGGAAACGGGGAAAGCTGAATGATGGTAAGGAGATAGCTGTGAAGAGACTTTTGAGCAGCTCAGGCCAAGGCATAGCAGAGTTCAAGAATGAGATCTTTCTAATATCCAAACTTCAACACTGAAATCTGGTGAGACTTGTCGGTTACTGCACTGAAGGAGAAGAAAAGACAATAGTGTATGAGTACTTGTTGAACAATAGTTTGGACGCCTTTCTTTCTGATTTGTCTCACTCTCTGAAGAACTAATTTCCATTTTCAACAAAATACGGTATTGAAACTAGATATTGTTTCTGTTTGCTACCTAGTTTAGATTCAACAGAGAAGGCAAAACTTAGCTGGGTCATATGCTTCCGCAATATCCTCGGGGTCACAAGAAGGCTGCTCTACCTCCAATGCAATTCTTACCCCTGGGTCATACATCAAGATGAGAGAGAGAGAGAGCAACACTCTCTTGGATGAAAAGATGAATCCCAAAATATCAGTGGGCTGGTGCGGATATTCAAAGGTCAAGATTTGGTTATTACTCACAGAGTTGTCGGGACACTGTAAGCTTTCCATCATCCCTCTTAAGAGTGGTTACTCATGAGGCAATTTGTCACCTAGACACCAGATCAGCCGTATAATGCGCTCACCTTTCCCCTCGTGCGTGTTCCTACTTTTGTCCTCTAATATGACCGAGAAAACTCCTCCATGTACATCCAATGGTCCAATAAGTCAGCTCGCTTCGAGGTAATTGTAGACCAGTGCTGAAATACAAATACTAAATGGTACGAGAAAAACAGTACTTGTCGAGTTGGAAGTATCACCCTCCAATTTTCTGACCTCTCATGCAATCATCCTAGAGTCTATGATTCTTTGTTTGAACCGGATATCGTGAACCCTTCACATGTATGATTCGTATACCTTTATCATGAGTATGGCATCCTATGTACGAATATAACATGTCCAAGCCATACAGCGGCTACATGTCTCTGGAGTATGCCATGGATGGGATATTTTCTGAAAAATCAGATTGCTTAGAGCTTTGGAGTACTGATATTGGAACTGATCAGCATCAACCTATCTACCGGAAAGCCTTCCTCAGGACTTTACCTAAGCAAAAGCCTAATGAACCGGCTTTGATTCAAGTTGGAAGACTGATATGATCGATCCAACCACTTCCACCATTGCCATGACATAGCAAGGCTTGGGCTAGCAGATCCTGCAATTTGTGCCGGGTCAAAACTCATAATAGGCAGCTGAAATAATTCAATGAGGAGAATAATAGGCAGAGCTATGATGCCAAAATCACAACATCTCACTGCTAACAAGTCCGTCCGTTTAAGAAAAACTAGTCATTCTCATAGGAGAGATTGCGCAACATAAACTGAACCCAATTCAGGTAACTGATGACCGTACTCACTTTTTCCCCCTCCATTTCCTTATGTTCATGTTTATCACTTGGCAATAGTTACAAGGATATCATCTTGTTTACATTAGCTTGCCTTTTAACTTTCGATCGTGACATTTTGTACAGTGAAAAATGGTTGAAACCTGAAATTCGTAATTAGAACTCGGAGTAGGAGGAGCACTCGCCTGAAACCGGATGCATGCACACTTTTCTATTGAAAATCACGGTCGGTCTCGAAAGAGAAGGTGGTCAAATAGCCTAAATTAAAGAGTCGAGCTTTGTTATTTCCCTTCATATAATTGGGATTTATTTGCTGGTTAGCGCAGTTACTTGCAACGGGAGATGTGAAAATGTATTAAGCTCTAAATTCATCTCACTTCCCAAGGCTATTTCAGTTATGGTGTAAGGTCATATCTAGTCTGTTCAATTGACTGTCAAGACATGGTGCATAAAGCAGGAAGCGAGTGTTTTTAACATTCATTTGCAAGCAAATATTTATTCTGTCAAGTACAATCCAGGATCTAGCATTCATGCTGCGGTCCGTATCTGCTTTTCTCAGTCTATGATTTAACCAGTGGATTTTCCACTTTAAGACATGAAATTCTGGACAGATCAACGAACCCTGTGCACTTTTGAGTTAAGTTGAGCTTGTTAACTTGACTTGACATTTACCTTAAAACATGCTCGAGAAAGAACATCTTGATACTATACACAACCGCAAAGTAAGACATTTGGAAGCTCCACCGGTTATACATATGCGTCATCATCGTAGATTGTCGGAGATATTGGTGATGGCTCATCTCTCATAGTCATATTGTCGGTGTCTCCACAAAGGTCATCACCAATCCTGCTGCTCGGCACTAGTTCGCTTCTTCTGACAGGAATGAGACCGATGAGGATGCAAGTTCATATTTTATTTGTGACGGCATTGGAAGAACGATAGCGCAGCCACAAGCAGTCAGGGAACGGTCAAGGTACTCGTCCTTGCGGCCTGAATGATCAGCTTAACGAAGAAAATAATAGGATTGAATCATGAAGGTTGCGCAGCATGTTATGCTGAACTGTTAGGCATCAAATAAACGCTGGAACATGATTTTAATGCTAAGTCTCTAACTTCTGTTTTGAATAGAGGAGAATTGTTCCCAGCTTCCCAAAAATGTTTGGTTAATCATCATCATTAGTGAAGCGATACGCTCTAATATGGGCCGGGCCGGGCCGAAATTCGACGGGGCTGCAATACTTCCTTGTTTGTTGTCTTCATTTGTGACTTCGACGTATTTGCCTTTCAATCGCAAGGTGCATGAGCAGTTCTGCGACAACCCAGACCCGGGGGAGTACGGAGGGATGGACTAAGATCGCCTTAGCAGTACGCGAGCGAGGTTAAGGGCATTTCTCTTGTCCCACATCACTTAGGAAGAGAGTCCCGAGCTAGTTTATAAAGTTTGGGTTTCTATAACTTGTGTAACGTGTTTTAAAGCCGTGAGAACTCAGTGTCTAAAGTAGACAATATTATATAATGAGGCCATCGAGTTGCCAAATCTCCCCTACTCGAGACTACTGTCCCGCATCACGACGCTACCCCATTCCTAAAGATCCTCCGGGACTTCCGGCATCACGAAGCCGTATCCGGATCCAGAAACTTTTTCGGCATATCCAAACGGAACTATGCATGCGGGAAAAGCAAAGGACCCTTTTAGAAAAGGTGTCGACCGTCCGTGCAACCTGTGATTCACACGGATCATCCGTGCTTCTCACTGATCGATCGTTGTCCACGCATCATCCACCGACGTAGAAAAACACGCCACGCCACGATCACTTCGACAGGTCGCAGTCCGTCCACCAACTCAAGACATAAGCAAACCATTACCAAAACCACTTTCCGGGCGAGGTAGGCCTAGTCCCGGAAACACGAGCCACCAGAATTTGTTGCCATCTCGTGCACGATTCACATTCGAATCTGTTGACTAAATCTCCTAATATATTTTATAGTCGACGAAACTATTCATGATCTATAGTGATCGTGATAAACGTAAGAAGCGTTTATGCTTTAAGATATGCTCATGCTAAAAAGATTTTTTTATGACCGATGGACCTACATAAACAAGTCTAGAGGAATGGAAAGTTCACGTCGATAGCTAGATGTTATGTCAATGGAATCTACATCACTATCATTGTTAAATTATCATGACAAGAATAGTTGATCATATCCAAGAAGCAACGTACCTCATGGATATTAATAGGTGGACTATGTGAATATCAACAATGCTTCTTAGTGGATGTCAACTAAGCTACTGCGTGGATATTTCAAGGATTACATTTGAATATCAATGAGGCAAACACTGGATATTTGCAAGCAACTGCATGGATATTAGCATAACTTGCACTTGAATATTAGGGCGCGCATGACAACCATTCTATTCCAGAAATAGTTTCTGGAACAGAAATAGATTTTTCTATTTCTATTTCTAGAAGAGTTTCTAAGCAAAAATAACCATTTGATAACGACGCAAAATTTATACTCTAAAAATAGAAATTCGTTTGATAACGACACAAAATTTCTTCCTTTCGGACGGCGGCAGCGACGACCGGCGACCTTTAATATAAAAAATAAAAATAAAAATGATTTATTAACAAAAATAAATAAATAAATCATAAAAATAAAATAAGAATATCATTTTATTTTAAAATAAAAATATCCTTAAAAATAAATTTATTTTATTTATTCTATTTTATTTTATTTTACGAATAAATTTATTTTAAAATGAATAAAAACATAAAAAAAATTATTTGGCAAAATACTCAAGACAAATAAAAATAATTTTATTTTAATAAAAATAAGTTATTTTTATTTATCATAAATAAATTATTTTTAATAAATTTATTTTTAATAAACTAAAAATAAAATGATAAAAAAAATAATTTATTTATTTTTAATCTATTTTAATAATTTTATTTTTATTTTTAAATGAATAAAATGAATATATTTATTTTTATTTTTAATAAAATGATATTTAATTAAATTTATTTTTAATAAATAAATTTATTTCGATTAAATTTATTTATTCAAATAAACATAATATTTATAATAAAAATAAAAATAAATTAATTATATTTTTATAATAATTTTTATTTTTATTTATTCTTTTTTAAGGATTTTTTAAATTTATTCGTAAATATAAAAATAAATATCATTTTATTTATTCGAATAAATTTCATTTTAAAATTAGGGTTGAGAGAAATAGAAATTGATTTCTCCTCCATTTCTATTTATGGAATAGAAACCTATTCCAGAAATAGAAATTTGATAAGCGTTATCAAACAAGTTTTTGTTCCAGAAATTGATCTAGAATAGAAAAATCATTTCTGGAACAGAAATTTTGGTTATCATGCACCCCCTTAGTAAGCGTTGAATATTATGAGAGTACTACAATGGCTGAACATCAAGAGACCACTTACTCTACCTACAGCGACAATCTTATCACGAACTTCAAAACTATTACTTTTAGATAATTCATCTCATCCCTTGATAACTTTTATGATTTGGTATGGATTCCAATTTTAGAAGATATTGATTTAATTTCTATCTTAAGATTATATTTGTGATGTAATTAATCATGCAAAATATCTTAATTGATTGAAAATCATCCCAAAGACAAAATTCTTTCCTTAATTGAGGAACTCCACATATGGAAACTAAGATTTAACTGTATTGACGATTAAATTGATGGGTTCTTTGATTGTTCCATCTCGAAGTCTATCCTAATCTTCTTATCAATTGTCCAACGACTAGTTTGGAGATTGATCCTCATGAAAATTATCCAACGGGATGTTTTGGATGCCAATGAGTATTAAAGAAGACCAACGCACTGAAGAGAGAGCAATCTATGATAAATTTTTCATAAGTATATTACTTTGAAATTTTTCATTGTCAAAAAGTTAATTTAAGATAAATTTATCGTAAATTTACGAGTTTGAAGTTTTTTAACCTGAAAAATTAAAGAAGGGACCCCCACGCGCGGATGCCCGGTTCTTTCCTATTTTGGCACGTGGCGACGGTGCCAGCATCTAAGAATTGCTCTTAATGCACCTAATATTTTCTCCACTCTGGCTCCTCCTCTCTGCACTAGAACTCAGTTACTCAGCTATATAAATGACCTCTCCTCCCCGTCCCTTCCTCACTCCCTTCTCCTCCTCCTTGGCTCTCGCATTTTGGGACCCTGTCTCTCTTGGTTAGCGTATTTGCGTCTCTGTGTCTCTCTCTTATAGCCAGTGCTTTTGGTGTGACAATAAACTGTGCACGGACAAAACCGTCCTGAGGAACGCCCACCCCTTCGTCTCTCCTCACAGCTTCTGATACCCTTCTTTCTTTCTCGAGCTCATCCGTTTCTGCGTTCATTTGATCTTGGAGATACGAAAGATGGGCCACAACAGAGATGGTTTTGAGGTCTCGCTTGATCTACCTCAGCAAGGAGGTGGCTCCAAGTGCTTCGACGACGACGGCCGTCTCAAACGAACTGGTAAGCAAGGAAACAAGTCAGTCCATTTAAGAAAATCTAGTCATCCTCACAGAAGAGATTGTGCAACATAAACTAACTCAATTCCCCCCCCCCCCTTCTCTCTCTCTCTCTTCCAATTCCTTATGTTCATGTACATCACTTGGCAATAGTTACAAGGATATCATCTTTGTTTACATTAGCTTGCCTTCTAACTTTCGATCAAACATTTTGTATGGTAAAAAATGGTTGAAACCCAAAATTCATGATCTAGGAGTAGAAGGAGCACTCGCCTAGAACCGGATGCATGCCCACTTTTCCGTTGAAAATCACGGCCGGTCTCGAAAGAGAAGGTGGTCATGTAGCCTAATTTAAAGAGTCGAGCTTTGTTATTTCCCTTCACATATTTGGGATTTATTTGCTGATTAGCACAGTAACTTGCAACGGGAGACGTGAAACTGTGTTAAGCTCTAAATTCATCTCACTTCCCAAGGCTGTCACGGTTATGGTGTAAGGTCATGTCTAATATGTTGAATTCAACACATCAAGCAGGAAGCAAGTGTTCTTAACATTCACTTGCAAGCAAATATATATTCCGTCAAGTACCATCCTGGATCTAGCACTCATGCTGCGGTGCGTATCTGCTTTTCTCAGTCTATGATTTAACCAATGATTTTCCACATTAGGACATAATAATTTTGGACAGATCAACGAGCCTTGTGCACTTTTGAGTTAAGTTGAGCTTGTCAACCTGACTTGACTTTTACCTTCAAACATGCTCAAGACAAGACATCTTGATTTTATACTCAACCGGAAAGTCCGACATTTGGAAACTCCACAGGTTAGACATATGTGTCATCATTGTCGTAGATCGTCGGAGATATTGGTGATGGCACATCTCTCTTGGACATGGCGTCGGTCTTTCTACACAGGCCATCGCCAATGCTGCTGCTCGGCATCAGTTTGCTTGTTCTGACAGGAATGAGACCGATGAGGATGCAAGTTCATATTTTATATGTGCCGGAGTTGGAAGAACGATAGCCCAGCCGCAAGCAGTAAAGGAACGATCCAGGTACTTGTCCTTGCATTCTAAATGGTAGGCTTAACGAAGAAAATAATAGGATTCAATCATGAAGGTCGCATAACTACATGTTATGCTGAACTGTTAGGCATCACATAACGTTGGAAAGTGATTTTAATCTTAAGTCTCTAATTTCTATTTTGAAGAGAGGAGAATTGCTCCTAGCTTCCCAAAAATGTTTGGTTAATCATCACCATAAGTGAAGCGATACACTCAATTATGGGTTGGGCTGGGCGGCGTATCGCAGCAGTTCACCCTGAGGACGCTCGGGCTTTACTAGCATGGCCGAATTTCCCTCATCAACAGCTCATGCATGTCGTGGATTTGGAAGATGAGCTCGGAGCTTTCGCATTCGCAGGCGCAGTACTCTTTTGCCCTGGCAAGCAGCTTGGCCGAGACCGGGGCAAAGAGATTTTACACTCTCTACATGATAATGATTGTTCTTATGCCGACCCAAGGAAACTGAACCGAACCAATTTGAGATCCAAATCAATCGATCGATAGAATGCGAGATTTTATGGGATTACTATCAATTATTCTAAAAGCTTAAAATATTTTTAATTATAAGTCACGTATTCATTTAGCAACTTGATTTAGTTCGGTGCCGGGATGATCAAAACCAAACCTAACAATTTGGTTCTCAAACTTCACTCTAAAAGCGGCCACCAGCCATATTAAAAATTGGTGGACCAACTTTGATTTGTCTATAGCCTCTCCACCCTTCAAATAAAAATTGGATTAATTTATCAATTTCCTAAGTTTTTAGGAACCGTCGTTCGGACCATATTACTATTCATCGCATCATCCGTGGCCTAAAGTTTAGCACAAATCCATTCCCTTCTCTTTCCTTTTTCCCCCTTTCCCCGATTCATCAATTTTTTCTTATAATTCTTGAAATTTGATCAAATATTCAATGCATTTCATGAACTTTTAATCTATTCAATATGATCTCTAAGCTTTTGTTATGTATTTGATTTAGTCCCTAAATTACGTGAAATTATTCGATGTTGTCTCCGATTTTAAATTAATTGAAGCACAACATGAAACATTTTTCATATAATTCAGAGACTTGATTAAATACGTATGAAAAATTCAAGGCTTACATTGCACGTTAAATAAAAGTTCAATATTCACATTGAACAAATCAAAAGTTTAAGGATTACACACATTAGGACCACTTGGGTTGTTATCCAAAGAATTTATCACGAGGGTCTCGCACAAGTACAGACCCGTCATGAAAGCCCCCATCGACGTGTCAGGAATTCATAAAGCCTCTTATCTTCGCACATGGTGACAAATGCTTGGAATACAAGCTCAGTCAGAGATTCGCTCGCGACATGATCCGATCTCTTTTGAAAATGGCAATTCGATCGAGTAGTGGACCTAATAGGACACTTAAGACCGTAGGAAAAAGGGAGCGCGGGAATTTAGGAATAAAAAAGTCGAATTTTTCTCCCTCGTTTTTCTTGCTGTCCACGGCAAAAAGCTGACGATGACCGGATCATAATTAATTTCATCTTTTGAAATCGATAAAATAACAAAAAGATCAAACGCTCGAAAAGGGCATAATATTAATAATAATAGCAACGTCGCAAATGGGAAATCTCGCGACCGTTTCGGGGTTGAGTTGAGAATCCGATCCAGAGCCCGACCCGATTTCGGCGCGGGCGTCCCAAAATCATCCCAACTCATTTCAAATTCCGAAATTGACCCCTTCAGGCATTCCGCCACGTCACGAGCTCCTTCCCTCGAAAAATCTCTTTTCTCGAGAGGAGAGAAGCAGAAAATATTCAAAAGCGAAAAACCACCACCCCCTGACTGCACAAACACAACACGACCCCCTCCACCTCCTCCTCCATCGTCGTCTCATCGTGTCCTTCGATCGCCGAGATACTGGACTTGATCGCCGGTGAAGTCACTGCTCCGGTGCGGGTGCGTGTCCAAACGGTGCCGTCCCAGCCGTCGCTTCATGGCGTCGATCCTCTGCCTTTTCCGCCGGTTTTCCTGGAGCCTCCTCTGCTGTATCGATCTAAGTTCCCTGCCGGACGTGGCGGAGATAGAGTACCCTTTCGGGTGGGGAACAGATCAAGTTGCTAGGGTCTTGCCGTCGCTTCCTTTGCATTTGTACGGACGACCGCCACGTTGCTATATGGAACCCGGCCACTGGGAGGCATACGGTCTTGCCAACTGCAGATGCTGAGATACCCAATAGATTGCATCCCTCTGCTTGCGTTCATGGATTTGGATATGACCATAGGAATAATGAGTACGTGTTGTTGAGGGTGGTTGAAGAGCCAATTGAATCTGCAGTTAGCATCTATAGATCAAGAGCTGACTCCAGGGGATGCCATACTATCTGCTTTATTGGGGGCAGAATGGGGGTTTTCTTAAACGGCCGTCTGCACTGGATAATGAGACGCGAGTGGGCGCTGGATTCGGCAAAAAGTTTTGGTGGCTTTTGATATTCGTATTGAAGGTTTTATGGAGGTGGACCTGCTAATTTTATAGACAGTAGGCTTTGGCCATCCTAGGAGGGCGTCCTTGCCTTATCATTTATGGTGACCGAAGGGGTGTCAATGTATGGACTGTGAGAGAATATGGATTGAACCGACCATGTAATAGGTTCTTCTCGATACCTGACCACCCGTGGTATAGCTGACCTGTCCAGCCATTGGCTTACTCCTAGAATGGTCGTCAAGTTTTGGTGCGAGAGGGGTTTGAGACTCTCGTTTGGTACAATTTACAGACCAATGACGTCAAGCACTTCCATATAAACGGCACGCCATGCTTCTTTGTAGCAGCAACTTGTTTGTGAGTATGAACGAACTGCCAAGATGTGAGGGCAAGTACTTCGTGAAAACTAGCTGGTTCTTTCGTGTTGGGCTGTCTCAAATTATGTGTGGACAGACCTTTAATAACCTAGTTAGTGTAGTAAATTTTGCTTGAACTGCTTCTTCCCTCTTGCATTTTTGTGAAAGTGTGAAGTGAAAGAAACTTTTTTCCATGGCTTTTGGGATGGAAGATGGAACTAGGAAATCGATGTGAACACCATGAATATCCTATTTAAGGGATAACCCTTTCCAAGGGAAAGAAGAGGTGTTCAATTGATGGGAGGGATGATGGGATCCTCTCCTTTTGTGGATGGGATAACTTTTGGGAAGTCGAGGAGACTCCGGTTTTGTGATCTAATTAACTTGAAAATATGGACAAATCGTGAGGCTTGATATGGGATAGGCCAAAGCGGACAATACCTTGAGTAAGTTATTCTAGGGATGTCACAATATGGTATTAAAGTAGGACCCTCTCCAATAGGTGTGTGGTTTGAGGATGACTCAGGCAAAAACTGGCAGGCCTATGACGACCTAGTCTGATGAGGGTAGGGAGTGGTTGCCTGGCTATATGACTTGGACAAGGAGCAACTCTTAGTAGGCTTCTAGGATAGCAAATGGGGCAGGAATGAACCGAACTATGCACCGAACAGAGAGAAAGCGATTCTAATTTATATATTTTAAAAACTAAAATTAACTCACAGATACAACTTTTGATGTAACGGCAAGCTTTGCTTTGGAACTCCAAAGTTAGGCGAGCCTAGGTTAGAGTACTATCAAGATGGGTGATCTCTTGGGAAAGTGTCTTTCTGTACGCCAAATGATAAAATTGTGAGGCTTGGTATGAGACGGGTCAAAGCAGACAATACCTTGAATGAGTTAATCCAAGGATGTCACAGTATATCCCAAGTCCAAAATTAGATGGGAGAAGCCTTGTTGAGTCATATATAAGCTAATACCCATCTCCAAATGTTCATGAGTTAGTGTAGTTATTTAGACTACTCATTTTGGGAGCTTGTCCCACGTGGACTAGGCCATTTTGTTACAATCATCGTCCAATATTTTCGTGTTTTGACTCTTGCCAAGCATCAAACAATAGGATTTCATCAATTTTCTTCTTAATGGGTAATATCATTATTACAATGGTACGATTCTACTGAGATTTTTATACATATTTTAGATGATGCCTCTTGTTGCTGCAAGTTTGTGACAATCTACAAGTCAATTTCAAATTAAATGAAATTTAATTGCATAAATAGTCTCTGAACTTTAATTCAATGTGCAAAGTCGTTGTAGAACTTTTAATTTGTATAATTTGATCATTGAATTTAGGCCCAATGTGCAACGTCATCCCTAAACTTTTGATTTATTTAATGTTTAAAAGTTTATGGAGCATACTAAATATTAAATCAACATTTAGATACCATATTAAACAAATTAAAAGTTCAAGAATGACATTGCCAATTACACCGAAGTTCCTAGATTTTCCCCCAATGAAAATACAAAAGAAAGGACAGTTGTCAAAGAAACCAGAATGAACTTTCGACTCTAAGTTAACCTTACTTGACCCAAGCGCAATCAGCGCAAAATTTGTAAATGATCAATGGTCAACCCAACCCACAATAGAAGCAATTTGAATGTGGAAAAACCAACTTCAGGAGAAGAAAAAACTTGAAGCATAAAGACAAAGTCAGAGCAACGAGGGAGAGCGATGGTTTTCCTTTCTGTGAGTGTAAGTCCCTAGCAATTTTTAGGAGAAGAATAACACAGGTGTTACAACTTTCGTATGTCGCTCACTTGAGGGCCATAACTTTTTATTTGCTCACTTAAGTTCTATATCGATCATTTGAGTGTAATTTCCTACAAATCATCAAACATGAATTTTTTTTATTAATTTCCCATCCAACATGGATTTTTTATTGTTTAATTTTTTAATTTTTAATTTTGTTTTTGTTTTTGTTTTCCTTTTTTTTGGGCCAACGAGGGTCAACGATGGCCCTTGCCCGGTTTGGGTGAGGCCTTCACAGCTGGCAAGGGTTGTCGGTAAACCTCATTGGCCTTGAAAAAATGGCAAAAAAGGAAAAGAAAAAAGAAAATTTAAAATTTAAAAAATTTAAAAACTTATAATAATTATCATCATGGGTTTTTAGCTTTGTCAGCTTAGGATGAATATCACGTGCCATGTTGTGAATATGGCACTCAAATGCATTCATATTACAAATGTGCAAAAAGTCAGGGAGAAGTACACTATCAGTGCCATAAGTTGTGTACGGCGCTCACTTTGGTGCCACCGACGAAAAATTCCGGCCAAAATGATTACATGAATTTTTTTTTTTTTTTTTAAATCAACAAGGCCTTCAAACGACGTCGTTTTTGGTCCTCCTTAAGAAAACAACGTCGTTTTCCCTTCCTACATGAATGGCCTCATAAAAACGATGTTGTTTAACTCATTTGGGGATTTTTCCAACCTAGCTCGCTCAACCATCATCGCTCGGCCTCCGCCGTCGCTGGGCCGCCGTCGCTCGCTCAACCGCCATTGCTCGGCGCTACTCGAACGCCCTCGATAGCACACGAGGGAGCACCAGCCCTAATTGACGGAGCCTAAGTACTGGAAGACGCAAGCCAGGCACTCGTCGGGGAGATCGAAGATGGAGAGGGAGACATCAATGGTGGCGCACTCGTTGGCGGCCTCCCCGAGCACCGGCTAGATCACAGACTTTGACTTGGCTGCCGAGTGGCTGTCGTCGGGGTTGGGGTCGGGGTCGGGGTCAAGGTCGAGGTCGAAGCTGCGGCCGCCGAGTGGCCATCATCGAGGTCGGGGTCGAGGTCGGAGCCGCGGCCGCTGAGCGCGAGGGCCGTCGAGATTTAGGGTTTGAATTGGGAGAGACACCAAACGGCGTCGTTTTGGTGTTAGGACGCTAAAACGACGTCATTTAAAGGCTTAAGTGATCCAAGGAAACTTCAGCGAGCCACATCAGCATAAGAAATTAATAAAAAAGGCCACGTCGGATTTATGGCCGATCAGATCGGTGTTGGCACCAAAGTGAGCGTTTTTCAAATTTTTTAGCACTTAAGTGATCCGACGAAAACTTTTGGCACCAAAGTGAGCGCCGTACACAACTTATGGCACCAATAGTGTACTTCTCCCCAAAAAGTCCTTTCATTTTTTGCTTTTGTGTGGCTAAAGCAAAGAAGTCATCCAGAATTCCATGCACATGCTTTGCTTTTCAACTCAATTAGGGGTCTCATGATCTAGGAAACACCAACACTCTTCAAGAGCCCTCGTGTGGTATTGAACACTCCGACACGTAGTCAACATTTTCCGACACTCTTTAATACTCTCGAACATTTAGTCAACATGTGTTGGATTTTTCGATACCTAGTCAATTTTCTCGATACTCTCCGACATGAGAGTTGAAAATTTCGACTCGTGAGTTCGGAATTCCGACACGCACGGGTCAATTTTAAAAATTTTCAATAAATGATAAGTCAAAATGTAAATATGTAAGAAAATAAAAAATAATAAATGGGAAAACAAGAAAAACCTAGTCTTTTCTTCTCTTTCGACTCTCACTTCTCATGACACACAATTCATTCTCCAAGTTTATTTTTTCTCTTCTCTTCAAACAGGCTTTGACACTAGAGTCCAAAATGTAGATTGCTTGTTTTTTTCCCTTTAAATTTTATGGATTATTGGAGAGGAGTTAAATTTGTCAAATTGAAACAATGAATGATATTAACAAATAGTGGATTAATGTTTTTAATGTAAATTCATTTTAGGCTCTTTTTTATTATTTATTTATTTGTAAATTTAAATCAAATTATTTTGATTAAAATAATCATAAAAATGATAATTCATCATGTATATATAAAAATATATATATTTAATATACAACATGTCGGAATTCTCTATTTTTAGAGAAACGACGTGTCGACGTATCATGTCGCATCGTGTCGCGTTGTGTCATGTGTCGCATGTTGATGTCGGTTCTACTTAACTCATGATTGTTCTCCTTTTTGTTTTGTCAAATATTGTGTGGCCCAGCTTGACAAAGTTTAATAAAACATGCACATTCTTCTCGCTTTCTTTGGAGAAACGATGTGTCGGCATGTCGTGTCGCGTCGCATCACGTGCCGCGTGTTGATGTCAGTTCTACTTAACTCATGATTGTTCTCCTTTTTGTTTTGTCAAATATTGTGTGCCCCAACTTGACAAAGTTGAATAAAACATGCACGTTCTTCTCGCTTTCTCTGTCTCCTACACATGCAAGAAAACAGATGCAAAATGAAATCCATTCGCAATCTTCTTCTTTTTACAATTGTGGCCGAACAAAAATGCAATCATGAGTAGCTGGACCGAAGGAGAAGTCCCACAGAATCACGAGGTCGGCCAGTCTAATTTATTTAGACTAAATATTATTCAATAAGTTCAAACTCGAGACATATTTTAACATGTCATATAGCCAGTCATCTCCCTATTTTTATATACAACAGGCAGAATGGATACATTCAAATTCAGCAGATGAATTCAATCTCCTAAATCCTGAATGTCTCGATATCCTGTCATTTATAAGGAAAGGAAAAGAAGCCACAAATACTTCTATTGGTTCAGTAAGATCTAAATATTACCTGTGGAACCGCGTCAACTTTGGAGAAATGGAGAAGAAAAGCCCAATCTTAGCCGGTCATGGAGGCTATACTTTGAAAAATGATTGCTGTTGGGAGCCCCAGTTCCCACTCAAACCATTTTACTATTGCCAAACGAAACTCTTCTGGTCATTAAATACCACTATCCCGAAGGAATATCGGCTTTTTGTGAGTGCACTTACACAGAAGATCTAAGCACTGTAAGCTTGGCTCACAGTAATCCCATTTTTATCCTTTTCGATCTGCCTATAACAGGTGAAATTTCCCAGGGCAATTTTCACAAATGTTTCTTGAATTTGTTCATCATTGTTCTTATGATTGTGTATTTGTGTATTCTTTGCTCGTCTGCTCGCTGTTTCAAGCACTTCAAAGCAGCACAATTTACAATATAACTGCATCAAGGCCACTCATTCAGAATCAAACCCTTGTCTCTCCTAGTAAAATCTTCGAGCTCGGGTTCTTCGCGCCTAATGGATCAGAAAAGCAGTACGTAGGAATATGGTACAAGAACACGACTTTCTCCAAAGTTGTCTGGGTGGCCAACAGGGACAAGCCACTTGGACACAAAGATCAATCTGCGAGTTTGATAATTAGCAGAGATGGAAATCTGAAGCTTCTTGATGGGCAACAAAATACTGTCTGGTCTACAAATGTCATGGCGAAGTCTAATTATTCTGCAGCAGTGCTTTTAGACTTTGGAAACCTTGTTCTTCAAGATGGGAATGCAAATAAAATGTGGGAAAGCTTCGATGAGCCAACCGACACTCTCTTGCCAAACATGAAGATCGGAGTAAATGTGAAAACAGGAAAGAAAAAATCCTTGATTTCCTGGAAAGGTGAAGATGATCCATCACCCGGAAGCTTTGTCCTTGGAGTAACATCGGAGACACCGCCTCAGCTTTTCGCTTGGAATGGATCAAGTCCATACTGGAGAAGCGGACAGTGGGATAAATCCAAGTTTAATGGAATACCGACCATGAACAACAAATACCTGAGCGGCTATCAGCTCCTGCAAAATATCGACCAGGGAACGACATATTATTTCCGCAATTATTACAACAACTCCTTTGGATATGTTGTCATCTCATCGGAAGGATCTATTGAGTCTGTTCGTTGGGGGATGGATGGTCAACAAACTGGGAAACATCACGAACTAACCGCTGTGAAATTTATGGAACATGTGGTCCTTTCGGAGTTTGCGACACGTTTAGTTCACCTATATGCAGCTGCTTAAAAGGGTTTAAACCCAGGTCAGATGAAGAGTGGAACAGAGGAAACTGGACCGGAGGGTGCGTTAGGAAAATGGAATTGAATTGTCAGAAATCCGCACATGCAGCAGCTATGACGACTGTGGAAAAAGATGTGTTCTGGCCAATGAAACATATGAAATTGCCTGATTCTGCTGATTATTTGTCAAACATAGCTGATGCAGAAGGATGTCGAAGTTGGTGCCTAGGAAACTGCTCGTGCTTGGCCTTTTCTTATGTGGATACTGTAGGATGTATGGCTTGGTGTAAAAACCTCATAGATACTCAGCAATTCTCCAGAGAAGGCGAAGATCTATTTCTTCGACTTGTGGATGTGGATAAAGGTTGGAAAGGTTGAATTAATTTGCATTTAATCCTGCACTGCCTGTGGTTCTTATAATGTATTTTCCCAGTTCAGGTGTACCTACGAAGACAAAACTCATCATCAGCCTAAGTACTATTTCTGGCATCGTGTTATTCGGAGCTGGCATTTCAGTGTGTGGTCCTTTCAAGTGGAGAGGTAATAAATGATGTGCAGTTCATGGCTGTTTAAGTGAGATTTCATGTTAACCCAGACATAAGAATATTGTATCATTTGTAAAGCAATGGCTTCAGAAGCTTGGCAATCACTACAATAGAAACACTGTTGCTTCTCATGTTATCACACTTATTATCAGTCGTTTTCGTTATGCTTGTAAAATTGCAGGGAAATTTAGGAAAATGACAATCCCGAGGGTCCTTAATTCAAAGGCCATAGCCAACAGATCAGAGGAATTGCTGAGGGAAACTGTAAGGAAAGAGCAAATGAAGCAAGGCGATGCGTCGGAATTAATGGTTTATGATTTATACAGCATACTCCTTGCAACGAACAACTTCGATGTGAAGAACAAACTTGGGCAGGGAGGGTTTGGCCTTGTTTATAAGGTAAAGAAAAAGCCTTCGCCAAGGAAATACAGAGATTATCCAAGATCTGATAGTTATGTTCATTTGAAAACAGGGAAAGCTGAACGATGGTAAGGACATAGCTGTGAAAAGGCTTTTGAGCAGCTCAGGCCAAGGCATTGCAGAGTTCAAGAATGAGATCCTTCTGATATCCAAACTTCAACACCGAAATCTGGTGAGACTTGTTGGTTACTGCACTGAAGGAGAAGAAAAGATACTAGTGTATGAGTACTTGCCAAACAAGAGCTTGGACACCTTTCTTTTCGGTTTGTCTCACTCTCTGAAGAACTTATTTCTGCTTTCAACAAAATACGGTACTAAAACTAGATATTGTTTCTGTTTACCACCTTGTTTAGATTCAAAAGAGAAGGCAAAACTCAGCTGGGGCATCCGCTTCCACATTATCCAGGGCATTGCAAGAGGGCTGCTCTACCTCCACCGCGATTCATGCCTCAGGGTCATACATCGAGATTTGAAAGTGAGCAACATTCTCTTGGACGAAAAAATGAATCCCAAGATTTCAGATTTTGGGCTAGCGCGGATGTTTGAAGGCACTCAAGTTTTCGTAAATACTCACAAAGTTGTGGGGACACTGTAAGCATTCTATCATCAGTCTTAAGAGTACTTACTCATGAGGCAATTTGTCACCTAGACAGCAGATTAGCAGTTTAATGTGCTCACCTTTCCCTTCATGCATGTTCCCCTACTATTGTCCTTTAATATGACCAAGAAAATTCTTCCATTTACATCCAATGGTTCCAATAAGCCAGTTATGAGGTGGCTAGTACTATCACCTTGAGGGGATGAATATGTGATTATGCACAATTAAAGCGGAATTTAAAACAATGAAGTTCAATATTGTGAAAGAACAACATTTGATGAAAACTACGCAGGGATCAGAACTGTTGTGTGCAATAAAATATCAATTAAAATGAAAGAGAGGTTAAGGGCCAGAATATATTGCACATGACAGTTATAGTGGCAACAGTTATAGTAGTTCGGCTTATAGTAAGCTAACATCCACTCTCTCATTCTGATAGCCTATTGGCTGGATTTCACTAGAGAATCAATTAGAGATTATAGAGTCTGAGTACTCTCCAGAATGTGTGATCATATCTTCTAATCTCGCATAGTTACTCTAAACAACAGCCTCTCAGAGATTACAATTTTAACTCAGAGAGACAAGTATGAAAATGTCAAGGCTCTCTTTGAACTTTAGAATTATAGACTTCCAATCTTGTTTTCTTTTAGCACCATGATCTCCTTTTATACTCTTCAATTTCCAAGCTGACCGTTGGACTGAGGATCATTCATCCAATCCACCCGTTGGACCTAAATGATATGAGAAGATCTAATTGCTACTTGAATCACAAGATTAGAATCTTCTTATGATTCCATTGCCCATACAACAGACGTTGGGTTTCCATAAGTAGAGTTCTTCGTTAGGTAAGAGCGCCTCAAAATGATTCTCATATGAATCAGGAATCCTTAAGATTTTGTCAATCTTCAAAACATATTGGGAAGTTTTCTCAACAAGTTTTTTCATAGATAATTATAAACCAGTTCTGTAATGCAAATGCTAAAAGGTATTAGAAAGGCAGTACTAGTCGATTTGGTTTCTGACCTCTCATGCCATCGTCCTTGAGTCTGAATTTTGGTTTGAATTGTATTTCGTGAACCTTCCATTTGTATAAGTTTTTATACCTTTATTATGATGATGGCATCCTAGTATGAGAACATAACATGTCCAAGTCATACAGGGGTTACATGTCTCCCGAATATGCCATGGGTGGGATATTTTCTGAAAAATCTGATGTTTATAGCTTTGGAGTACTGATATTGGAACTTATCAGCAGCAAGAAGAACACAAGTTTAGATTACCATGGACAACATCTCAATCTCCTGGCCTATGTAAGCGTCAGATCTAACTTCAAACTAATATCTCCATTCAGGTTTCAATCATCGGTAATCCCTGGGACAATCTAAAAATCAACCGGTTGTTACAGGTATGGCATTTGTGGTGTGAAGGCAGAGGATTGGCCCTAATGGATGAAGCCATTGCTGACGCATTTTCGCTGTCAGAAGTGATGAGATGCATTCAATTAGGGCTTCTCTGTGTGCAGGAACATGCCACAGATAGACCCGACATGTCCACTGTGGTTCTAATGCTAAGTGGGCAGTCTGATCTTCCACAGCCAAAGCAACCAGCATTTACATTTCAACGCTCAACGACTCATGAAGTCCAATCAGAAGAAGAATACATTTGATGCAGGAATACCATCACCATTACTATGGCTGAAGATAAAACTCTAATATGCATTGTCTCTGACTAATTCATCTTTCCAGGAATTCAGTGTTTATCAAATTATCTGCTTGAATAAATAATCTGTTGTTGCACTATTACGTTGATCTATGATGTAAACATAGAGATAGTGAAGGGCTCCCAGTTGCCATCGCTCTATTAGAAGAGTTTTATGTGTGCACAAAGGCACAATAATTCAGAATGTCTGTATGCATTGAGATAATCTCAATATGAATATGAATACTTTGAGTGTTCTTCACAGTGGAATTGGTATGTGACTGCACATTCATTTTGGTTGTCAAAATTGATACCATTCTGATGTCAAAGCATATTCTTGATTTGCTCTGAGAAGTCGAGTCATTTTGAGTGTTCTGTCCAATTGATGATACTCCCTCCTTGCAGTTCCAGTAACTTTTCCATCAAGTTTTGATTAAGAAGTGGAAAAAGAAGAGAGCAGGAAAGTCTTCCTTTGGACCTTTTTGTCTTGGAGATGGTCAATAGCCAAATTATGTGATCCAGGATCATTGTCACACACCCACTATCCTATATAAAAATAAGCCTTCTCTGAGCGAAAATAGAAAGGGAGTTTTAGGAAAATGACAATCCCAAGACTGCTTAAGTCATTGGCAACAGCCAACAAATCAGAGGAACTGCTAACAGAATTTGCATGGAAAGAGCGAATGAAGCAAGGTGACGCATCTGAATTGCTAGTGTATGATTTTGACAGCGTACTCCTTGCGACGGACAACTTCAATGTGAAAAACAAACTTGGGCAGGGATGGTTTGCCCCGTTTATAAGGTAAAAATAAGCCTTCGCCGAGGGAAATACAGAGATCAACCAAGATCTGATAGCTATGTTCATTTGGAAACAGGGAAAGCTGAATGATGGTAAGGAGATAGCTGTGAAGAGACTTTCGAGCAGCTCAGGCCAAGGCATAGCAGAGTTCAAGAATGAGATCCTTCTAATATCCAGACTTCAACACCGAAATCTGGTGAGACTTGTCGGTTACTGCACAGAAGAAGAAAAGATAATAGTGTATGAGTACTTGCCAAACAAGAGCTTGGATGCCTTTCTTTCTGGTTTGTCTCACTCTCTGAAGAACTAATTTCCATTTTCAACAAAATATGGTACTGAAACTAGATATTGTTTATGTTCGCTACCTTGTTTAGATTCAACAGAGAAGCCAAAACTTAGATGGGCCATATGCTTCCGCATTATCCTCGGGGTCACAAAAAGGGCTGCTTTACCTCCAACGCAATTCTTCCCTCAGGGTCATACATCAAGTTTTGAAAGAGAGCAACATTCTCTTGGATGAAAAGATGAATCCCAAGATTTCAGATTTTGGGCGATATTTGAAGGCACTCAAGATTTGGTTAATACTCACAAAGTTGTTGGGACACTGTAAGCTTTCTATCGTTCCCCTTAAGAGTAGTTACTCATGAGGCAATTTGTCACCTAGACAGCAGATTAGCCGTATAATGCGCTCACCTTTCCCCTCGTGCATGTTCCTACTTTTGTCCTCTAATATGACCGAGAAAACTCCTCCATGTACATCCAATGGTCCAATAAGTCAGCTCGCTCCGAGGTAATTGTGGACTAGCGCTGAAATACAAATGCTAAAAGGTACGAGAAAAACAGTACTTGTCGAGTTGGAAGTATCTATCACCCTCCAATTTTCTGCTCATGCAATCATCCTAGAGTCTATGATTCTTTGTTTGAACCGGATATCGTGAACCCTTCACATGTATGATCTGTATACCTTTACCATGAGTATGGCATCCTATGTACGAATATAACATATCCAAGCCATACAGCGGCTACATGTCTCCGGAGTATACCATGGATGGGATATTTTCTGAAAAATCAGATGTTTATAACTTTGGAGTACTGATATTGGAGCTGATGAGCATCAACCTGTCTGCCGGAAAGCTTTCCTCAGTACTTTACCTAAGCAAAAGCCTAATGAACCGGCCTTGATTCAAGTTGGAAGACTGATATGATCAATCCAACCACTTCCACCATTGCCATGACATAGCAAGGCTTGGGCTAGCAGATCCTGCAATTTGTGCCGGGTCAAAACTCATAATAGGCAGCTGAAATAATTCAATGAGGAGAATAATAGGCAGAGCTATGATGCCAAAATCACAACATCTCACTGCTAACAAGTCCGTCCGTTTAAGAAAAACTAGTCATTCTCATAGGAGAGATTGCGCAACATAAACTGAACCCAATTCAGGTAACTGATGACCGTACTCACTTTTTCCCCCTCCATTTCCTTAAATTCATGTGTATCACTTGGCAATAGTTACAAGGATATCATCTCGTTTACATTAGCTTGCCTTTTAACTTTCAATCGTCACATTTTGTACAGTGAAAAATGGTTGAAACCCGAAATTCGTAATTAGAACTCAGAGTAGGAGGAGCATTCGCCTAGAACCGGATGCATGCACACTTTTCCATTGAAAATCATGGTCGGTCTCGAAATAGAAGAAGGTCAAATAGCCTAAATTAAAGAGTCGAGCTTTGTTATTTCCCTTCATATAATTGGGATTTATTTGCTGGTTAGCGCAGTTACTTGCAACGGGAGATGTGAAAATGTATTAAGCTCTAAATTCATCTCACTTCCCAAGGCTATTTCAGTTATGGTGTAAGGTCATATCTAGTCTGTTGAATTGACTGTCAAGACATGGTGCATAAAGCAGGAAGCGAGTTTCGACCAAAAAAAAAAAAAAAAAGCAGGAAGCGAGTGTTTTTAACATTCATTTGCAAGCAAATATTTATTCTGTCAAGTACAATCCAGGATCTAGCATTCATGCTGCGGTCCGTATCTGCTTTTCTCAGTCTATGATTTAACCAGTGGATTTTCCACTTTAAGACATGAAATTCTGGACAGATCAACGAACCCTGTGCACTTTTGAGTTAAGTTGAGCTTGTTAACTTGACTTGACATTTACCTTAAAACATGCTCGAGAAAGAACATCTTGATACTATACACAACCGCAAAGTAAGACATTTGGAAGCTCCACCGGTTATACATATGCGTCATCATCGTAGATTGTCGGAGATATTGGTGATGGCTCATCTCTCATAGTCATATTGTCGGTGTCTCCACAAAGGTCATCACCAATCCTGCTGCTCGGCACTAGTTCGCTTCTTCTGACAGGAATGAGACCGATGAGGATGCAAGTTCATATTTTATTTGTGACGGCATTGGAAGAACGATAGCGCAGCCACAAGCAGTCAGGGAACGGTCGAGGTACTCGTCCTTGCGACCTGAATGATCAGCTTAACGAAGAAAATAATAGGATTGAATCATGAAGGTCGCTCAGCATGTTATGCTGAACTGTTAGGCATCAAATAAACGCTGGAACATGATTTTAATGCTAAGTCTCTAACTTCTGTTTTGAATAGAGGAGAATTGTTCCTAGCTTCCCAAAAATGTTTGGTTAATCATCATCATTAGTGAAGCGATACGCTCTAATATGGGCCAGGCCGGGCCGAAATTCGACGGGTCTGTAGTACTTCCTTGTTTGTTGTCTCCATTTGTGACTTCGACATATTTGCCTTTCAATCGCAAAGTGCGTAAGCAATTCTGTGACGACCCAAACCCGAGGCGATATGGAGGGACAGACTAAGATCGCCTCGGCAATACGTGAGCGAGGCTAAGGGCATTTTTCTTGTCCCACATCGCTTAGGGAGAAAGTCCTAGGCTAGTTTTTTTGGTTGGTCCCAAGCTAGTTTATAAGACTTTTCCTCTAATATGTATAACGTGTTTTAAAGTCGTGAGAACTCAGTGTTCAAAACGGACAATATTACACTGTGGGAGCTGGTCTTTACAAGTTTGGCTCGAGAAGAAAGCAAAACAGTACCCCATTCCTAAATATCCTCCGGGACTTCCGGCGTCACGAGCCGTATCCGGATCCAGAAACTTTTTCAGTATATCCAAACGGAACTATGCATGCGGGAAAAAGCAAAGCACCCTTTTAGAAAAGGTGTCGACCGTCCGTGCAACCTGTGATTCACACGGATCATCCGTGCTTCTCACTGATCGATCGTTGTCCACGCATCATCCACCGACGTAGAAAAACACGCCACGCCACGATCACTTCGACAGGTCGCAGTCCGTCCACCAACTCAAGACATAAGCAAACCATTACCAAAACCACTTTCCGGGCGAGGTAGGCCTAGTCCCGGAAACACGAGCCACCAGAATTTGTTGCCATCTCGTGCACGATTCACATTCGAATCTGTTGACTAAATCTCCTAATATATTTTATAGTCGACGAAACTATTCATGATCTATAGTGATCGTGATAAACGTAAGAAGCGTTTATGCTTTAAGATATGCTCATGCTAAAAAGATTTTTTATGATCGATGGACCTACGTAAACAAGTCTAGATGAATGGAAAGTTCACATCGATAGCAAGATGTTGTCTATGGAATCTACATCACTATCGTTGTTAAATTATCATGACAATAATAGTTGATCATATCCCAGAAGCAACGTAGTGCATGGATATTAATAGGTGGACTATGTGAATATCAACGATGCTACTTAGTGGTTGTCAACTAAGCTACTGCGTGGATATTTCAAGGATTACATTTGAATATCAGCGAGGCAAACACTGGATATTTGCAAGCAACCGCATGGATATTAGCATAATTTGCACTTGAATATTAGTAAACGTTTGCGCAGTTAGTTGAAAATCCCTCATTCATTGCTGAGGTCGAGAGTTCGAAACCTTATGTTGCTAGCGATTTAAGTGGGGGGTCATGGCGGTGAATTGTTGTACTAGTCTTCCCCAAGGTATAGGGGTTCGATCCTCATGAGCCTTTTGGGCGGGAGACATGTGGCGGAGTCCTCGGTCACCAAAAAAATAAAAACTTAGTAAGCGTTGAATATTATGAGAGTACTACAATGGCTGAATATCAAGAGACCACTTACTCCACCTACAGCGACAATCTTATCACGAACTTCAAAACTATTACTTTCAGATAATTCATCTCATCCGTTGATAACTTTTATGATTTGGTATGGATTCCAATTTTAGAAGATATTGATTTAATTTCTATCTTAAGATTATATTTGTGATGTAATTAATCATGCAAAATATCTTAATTGATTGAAAATCATCCCAAAGACAAAATTCTTTCCTTCTTTCCTTAATTGAGGAACTCCACATATGGGAACTAAGATTTAACTGTATTGACGATTAAATTGATGGGTTCTTTGATTGTTCCATCTCAAAGTCTATCCTAATCTTCTTATCAATTGTCCAACGACTAGTTTGGAGATTGATCCTCGTGAAAATTATCCAACAAGATGTTTTGGATGCCGATGAGTATTAAAGAAGACCAACGTGCCAAACGATTCCAAAATTCCAAAGAGCTTCACATTGTTTTTGGTGAGATTACAAATGTAATCATTTGAATAGTGTTGACAAAGACTTTGGTGCAAGATAATGAGTCATATCAGCTTGTATATAGGCAATACAACCTTGAGGAGGAAAGTTTGAGAATAAGCAGCACTTACTACCGTAACTTCTTATTAATTTACTATCAGAATCCACGAAGCTATCAGTGTGGGAGAGTAGATATAAGTCTACATGAAGCTGAACCACTATAAAGCACTCTATACAAAATCTTCTCTCTCTTTGATTATATTTATTTATTACTCAATAGAAACACCACACTCAACCATGTAAGTACCACTAGAATTTAATCATGTTCATAGTGACTCTCTTAAGTATTATTAGAATTTGTTCATATCAATACTTTCTTTCTCATAGTCACACCCGTGAGAGGCCAATAATGTGCTCAGGGCCGAACAATGTTTTGACCCTAGCCCGATCCAAAACATGTTTGTTTTCTTGTTTCATAATAATTACCCAAACAATTTCAAAACCCGAAACATCTACTCAACTTGTTTTGTGTTTGGTTCGTGTTTGAGTCATGTTCAGGTCGGGTCGGGTTTTTGGACACCTAACACCTATATCCACTTGACTCTAGTATTTATTTGTCAAGTTTTCTAAAATCACATATTCACACCCTCTAGATAATACTATTAGCCACTTCAGAATAGATTTGGTCGATGGCCAAGTAGCTACAAAAGCACAACCATGTCACAGCGGTTCGCCCCTCAGGACAGCGGGCTTCACCAGCATGGCCGAAATTTCCTCCTCAGCAGCTCATGCACATAATGGAGTTGGAAGATGAGCTCGGAGCTTTCACGTTCGTAGGCACGATACCCATTTGCCGGACAAGTAGCCTTGGTCATAACCAAGCAAAAGGGATTTTGCACTCTCTCAATGATAACGATCGTTCTTATGTCAACTCAATAAAATTGAACCGAACATATTCGAAATCTATTAACCGATAGAATGTGAGATTTTGTGAGACGACTCCAAATTATTCTAAAAACTTAAATCATTCATCTAATAGTTTAAGTTGTTAAAATAATCGACAGTAGTCTCATAAAATCTCACATAGTATTAGAGCAAGAACTTTTGAGTTCCAATTTTTCCAGATCATTATACAGATCCAATTCCATTATAAATTTTTCAGTTCAATTCGGTATCGAGACAATCAAAACCAAAATGAGTTAAGGAATATTCGGTTCTCAAACTTCACTTTCAAAGCCAGCCACCAGCTATATTAAAAATTGGTGGACCTGCTTGAGTTGTCTATAGTGCCGCTTTCGTCCCACTTTCACCGAATCGACATCGTTAATTAAGAAAAACTAGCCTCTCCACCCGTCAAATTCCAATCAGATTAATTTATCAATTTCCTAAGTTTCCAGGAATTATCCTTGGGACCATTTTTTACTATTCGCCGCATCATCCGTCAACTAAAGTTTAGGACAAATTCATGTACTTCTCGTCCCCTTTTCCCCTTTCGCTTTCTCCGATTTAGCAATTTTTCTTTTCTTTTTTTATAAGTAAAAGGGCAAGGAAGGGTACTCAGAGCAATTATCCCTATGACTCAAAGAAAATAACTCAAATGATCTTTGAATTTGATTCGATGTGCAATGCAATCTCTTAATTTCTAATTTGTTCGATATAATATTAGTGCATGTTCAATGTAGTTCCAAGACTATATGAAAATATTCAACGTTGTCCTGCACTTGAATTAACGCAAAAATAATATTGAATTTTTTTATATAATTTAAGGACCTGACGGAACATGTACATTGAGTTAAAGTTCGATAATAAAAAGACTATGGATCGTATGACACATCAAACCAAAAGTTTAGAAACCATTTAGTTACGATCCATAAAATTCACCAAGAGGGCTTCACACTCATCACGGGAATGTACAATCGAAAGCCCCCCTCCCCCGATCCTTATATGAACAGACCCACCACAAAAGCCCCCATCGATGTGTCGAAAATTTAGGGATATTCAAACGCTCGAAAATACAAACCAATCAGAAATTCGCTCGTGACCTAGCCCGACTTCCTTTAAGAGACGGGCACCAATGTGCCCGAAATTTAGAGATAACACATGCTTGAAAATACAAATTGATCAAAGATTCGCTCGTGACTTGCCTCGACTTCTCTTTCGAGGGGGCCCGGGTTGCCAGGTCATCCTCCCCCCAATTTTAGCAAGAGAATTTCGACGCTCTTTCCTCTCGTCTTCCTTGCTGCCCACGGCAAAAGCGCGCGAGCCCGACTTCCGCGTAGAAAATAAAGGTCAAACGGACCAGGCCCGAGAAAAACATCTCCTTTCGCCCATCGAATCCCTAAATTCCAACCGCCTTTCTCCGCTCGAAGATCCCGATCCCGATCCCCGATTCCGGGAATCGAATTCCGGAAATCGAACTTTGCCCACCGGCGATCGCCTCCTCGATTCCGACCTCCCGTTTTGAATTTCCCTTTTTGGCGCGAAATGCCCATGAAGCTCGACGCCCCCAACGGCGGCGGCGCTGCCGCGGCGGCGGCGGCGAACGGGGGGGAGGCGGAGAGGGAGAGGGACGGGGACGAGCTGTTCGTGCCCCCGCTCAACTTCGCGATGGTCGACGGCGGCGTGTTCAGGTCCGGCTTCCCCGACGGCGCCAACTTCAGCTTCTTGCAGTCGCTCGGGCTCCGGTCCGTCATGTGAGTGCTGCGGCGACGTCGCCGGCGGCGGCGGCGGCTGTTTCTTCGGGGGTGGTTTGCGCTCGGTCGTTTCTGTGTGTGTCTTGAATGTGGCCTGATTGTGGTTGTGGGTTTTGTGGTATTGTTGCAGATGTCTGTGCCCCGAGCCTTATCCGGAGGCGAACAGTGAGTTCCTGGCGGCCAATGGGATTCGGCTTTTCCAATTCGGGATCGAGAATTGCAAGGTAAATCCTCCGGAATGGCCCTTTGGTTTTCCCTTTCTCGGGTGACGGTGACTTGGCGAGTGGGGATGGAATTGTCGGAATCGGAATTTAATCGTTGGATGTGAATTGGCGATTGGGGATAGAAGTTATAACCGTTGGAATCTGTGGTTGTTGACGATAAATGGCTTCTTTCGTATCACTTTGTATAGGATTCTTATTCAACTCTAGCAAAGTGATGTCACAATTTTGGAGATACCCTTTTTCCTATTTTCAGATGACTATGAAGTTTGGTTACTTGATGCGATGCTAAGATATGCATCAAATTTTTATTTTTTATTTTTTATTTTTTAAATGGTGCGTTCCGTGGGTTTTTGTCAATGAATTAGCTGCAGAGTCTTCTTAATGCTTCTGCTTGCATGTTGCATGGAGTGAGGATAGTCTAACCTTCACTTAATGTGGTTTACTATCATAGACTATCTTATGCCACGTTAGAGGCTACTTTTTGAGCATTAGCTGCTTTTGTCCTTGACTTGTGTTCGTATGGAAAATAATCTACTCGTGGCTGTTTACTCACATGATCATGTGCTATGCAATCAACTTTTTAAGATAGGACGGCTACTGGGTAATTTTAATTATTGCCCATATCTCTTTGCAAAAAGAAAAGGCTAGACAACAGAGATGACAACAAAATACTTTATCTGCGAATCATCCTGCCTCCAGTGAATCTGCCAAAAAATAAACTGCTCATCCTGACTATTCAAAGATGGATGCTCGGCTAGCTATTGGTAGCCCTCAGCCTTTGATGTATCAAGGCGAAGAATAATGGCCTTAAGCATTTTTTAGCAGGTGTGCTTTCATAAGAAACCAGTACTGCTCGTTTTCTTGCACCTCGATCACTTTGAGTGCATCTGATATCAGCGGTGTCATGCTTCGAAGGATCTTACTGGTCATAGAATCGTAATCAATGTTCTTGCCAGACGATGATAATCCTGCTCTTCTGTGCCTCCTAAACAAATGTCCTGTGACTTGTGTTTTGCTGCTAGGAATTTGAATCCATGTCAAGTGGATGCATTGATATCAGAAGTGTTCACAAGACTCGAGAATACGAAGTAAATTGCTTCAATTGCTTTCTGTAATTTGCACTTGCCTGGGGTGTGATAAAGTCTCTTTTAGTGGCAGATACACATGGCTTTCCTGTGTTTCAATTTATGGATGACCTTGCTTTTTTTGAGTCCTTCGCATACCAGCTGGAACTATAGATGGTGCTAATATTAGGTTGAACCAACCCCTGCAATGGGACCTCACTGGTGTTGAGAATCTGAGATGTGAAACAGTGGACAATATTAGATAATAACTAAAAAATAAAATAAAAAAATGCAATTTGCAGCATTGCAGGGTGTTGGGAAATTGGACTGCAAATAATTTTGGTTTGTAACAAGCTATTGAGCTAAGAGAACTGAAGATTGTGATTAGGGGGTATCAAACTTTAATTTCTGGTCAGACGATGAGGCTTGTTACTGTATATTGGAGCAGATTCATGCTACTTCATTTATTGAAGCAGTAACATTCTCTTGCTCCAGCGAAAAGAAGAGAAAAATAAACAACAAAGCTCTTTTATGAATCTTCTACATGATATGTACATAGATGCTTTCATGTTTTTCTAATCTAAGTCAACATTTTAAGTCCTTATGAGATGAACAGTATATAGATATACATGGCTGTAGTAGAAAAATTGCATTTTATTTCGAATAAAATGATATATATGGTCCAAGAGTGTCCTAACATACTGTAACAGTACTTATAATCGATCAATGTTATTCTGTACAGGAACCTTTCATCAATATTCCAGATGAAGCAATTCGTGAAGCACTGAAAGTACTCCTTGGTATAACTAAATATATGATGTGACTTCACATTATGAGTGGTTAGCTTGCCTGTTGGACATTTGCTCAAGTATTTG
Source organism: Eucalyptus pauciflora (assembly GCA_007663325.1). Taxonomy (NCBI): domain Eukaryota; kingdom Viridiplantae; phylum Streptophyta; class Magnoliopsida; order Myrtales; family Myrtaceae; genus Eucalyptus; species Eucalyptus pauciflora. The sequence goes on along the minus strand of VMYD01000212.1, from coordinate 1,206,471 downwards.
GTTCTTTCCTTGTGGTCGCAGATGTAAGGAACCACCCTGTCTTAATCCACTGCAAACGTGGGAAGGTACCCCTTGTTTCCTCTTTACCCATTATTTTCTTGAAGATTGAGGTATAAGCCCATGTTGACCAACGATCTGCTCATCAATGGCTTGCAGCACCGAACTGGTTGTCTTGTGGGATGCTTAAGAAAGTTACAGAGGTGGTGTCTGTCTTCTATCTTTGATGAGTACCAGAGGTTTGCCGGCACGAAAGCTAGAGTATCGGATCAGAGATTTATAGAGTTGTTCGATATCTCAAGTACTTCATTGAAGTACTCGCCAATGTCATTTTCGTGTTTAAAAAGATGATGATGTTGCTATTTCCAGCTGTTGCTGCCAACTAGCGAGGGTTCAAAAGGAGTGTCCGAGTTATTGAAGTCGAGTCACAGTATGTTTCCTATCTTTAATACTTTCAACACTGTCTTCAGGGTAGATTAGTGTGCAAAGTAGAAAATTTTAATTTTTGGGGACTATTGGGTGGATATCTGGGAGTAGAACGGGCTGCAATGCGAACGTTGTTGTTAACTGCTCTCTCTGTGTATTATATTTTCCATTTGTTCATCAGAGTCACTGACTATATTAGTTGATATGTCAGCTTCTCATTTCGACAAGAGATCATGGAATTAGTTGGGTTAGTTGGGCATTTTGAGCTGTGTAGCACTTGCCATTCTCATTTTCTTTTGCTGGAAAAGGACCACGCATGGGCCGGCTTTCAAGACGTCGCTAGCAACCAACCAACCACCGCGGTATCAAAAATTGAGTACCATGGTTGTTGTCTTCCTAGAGCAGAAAATGATGCAAAGTAGATGCTCATAGCATTGATGAGTGGGTGAACTTTATCTGAGTAGTAGTCTATGAAGCACCAACACTTTCCAAGAGCTTTCGTGTCGTGTCGGATACTTTGACACGTGTCCGACACTCTCGAACACTCTCTGATACTCGGTCAACACGTGTTGGAAAATCCGACACTTGATCAATTTTCTCGATACTCTCCGACACTCGAATCGAAATTCTAACATACGAGTTTTCGATATGAGATTTCGATATCGATGTCACTTTTAAAAACTAAATAAACGATAGGTCAAAATATATATATGTGAAAAAATAAAACACAATAATAAAAATAATAAATGGAGAAAGAAGAAAAATCTAATCTTCTCTCCTCTTCTGACTCTCACTTCCTGTGATATACAATTCACTCATTAAATTTTTTTTCTCATCTTCCAACATATCTAACATGCGAATTCATAATATGGATCACTTGTTTTTTCGTCTAGTTTTATGACTTATTGAAATAGAGTTGAATTTATCAATTGAAATAATGAATTATATTAATAAATGGCGGATTAATGTTTTTAGTGTATAATCATTCTAGGCTTTTTTTAATTATTTATTTATTTATGAATTTGATTGAAATAATCATAAAATGATAAAAATATATATTTAATATACAACGTGTCCTAGCGTGTCGAAATTCTCTATTTTTTTAGAAACGACATGTCGTGTCGTGTATTGCGTGTTTCCTGTGATTCACCTTTCAATGCTATCATAGTGGTCGTGTTGACAAGGGCATCAAGATAAAGCTCTACTCATGGCGGAGTGGCCCGTCGAATGCGACCACTCCACGCATTTTCTGCGTGATGGCGACACCATGATTCGAGGCGCAGGCTGATTGGCCTCCTTTTTTTAATGTGCAAGTGGGCGGACCACTCTCTCAAGAGATTAGGCAATGGTGGGGGGATCACCCTCACCTCCCCCGAGCTTTTTTGCTCTTCCCCATTAGCAGTGCGGCCTCTGTTTTGACGAGGGAGCACTTCTCCAAGTTGGGATCTTCCCTGTGATCTGCACTCCACGGCGCACGTGACCCCCACATGTAGTCACGTGACTTCTGGCTTGGGGGCAAAAACCTGCCGCCGAATCTCGCTGCCGGGCGGCGGAACTGTCGAGGCAAAAAGAGATTGTGCGTCGTACGCAGCATCGAGTTCCTCTCTTCTCGATGAAGTCTTATAATATAAAGGTTTGAGGCCAAAGACGTCTGTCTAGGGGCGAAAGACTATAGCATGCCGTGCCAAATAATGCGACGGGCTTCAATTAAGTACATAATCGGACGAGATATATCGTGGGTCAGTATTGATATGAGATTTTTTATGACTTTTATATTAGCATTATTGTGTTTTGACCGATAGAAAAGATGTTATGGGCCCCGGAAAAAATTAGGTTCTTTGCACGGAAAGAATTAGGTGGGGATTGGGTTCGTTTCCAATCAGTCATGCTTTTACCTAAATGTCGACATTGCTGTCGATAATTTAGTACTAAATCACGCAATCATTTAATAGCTTTTCAGAATCCCTTAGTCTAACTTTTGGGCATGGTGTCATTTGTGGTTTTCATTTGGCGTAGCTTTTAAATTGCCGTCCTTGGATATTCGACATAAAGCATGACAAGTGCCCCCCGGTCAAAGGTTCGAACCCGTCTCTCGGGGCGAGCGGGCGCATTGGTCAAAAAAAGAGATCTAATCGCTTTTTTTTTTGTCAGATAGAGAGAGATTTAAGGCTCCGTTCGTTTCACGGAAAATGTAGCGTTTTTGGAAGTCATTTTCCAGGAAAACATAATTATTTTCCGGTGTTCAGATCAAACCTGAAAATAAAGTGGAAAATATTTTTCGCTATTCGGTAAGAAAATTTTTTTCCTCCATATATTCTTTTTCATTTATTTTTAATTTTTAAAATCTATTTTTTTTTAAATTTTTTTTTCTTTTCTTGTTTCTTTGTTTTCTATCTCCTTCTTTCTTGGCCAATCGCTTGCCACAGCGATGGCCCGTGACCAGCCACCAACGAGCCTCAAGCTCGCCAACGAGCACGAGGCTCGCCGCTCACCAGATTGGCGAGCACGAGCGTCGAGCTCGAGGCTCGCCAGATCGATGAGCGTAAGCTTGAGATCAACGAGCTCGAGATTCACCTAGCGATAGCTAATGACTAGCCAAGAAAGAAGAAGATGGGAAACAAAGAAAAGAAAAGGGAAAGAAAAAGGAAATTAAAGATAATTCGAATTAAAAAAAATAAAAAATAATTCGAATAAAAAAAGAAAAGAAGGAGATCTATACTGTGTATTCTTTTCGGATATTGCACATATTCGATGGGGGGCATGGGCGGTCCCTTGTTCCTTCAACTTTGCATTGGAATCACGCTTTCCAAACGTCGATAATTTCGGATCTCCCCTTGAAATTCGCCGCCCATTGTTTGTTGTCTTCTCCTTCTTTGCATTTATTCGTTCCTTTTGATCCACAAAATGTGGTCTACCTGTAGATCTTATCGTAATGCTGTCCTTTTAAAACTCGAAAAAAAAAATCAGAAAAAGGCGGTCCGCGTGGCTTCAGATCTACGAAATATCAAGACTAATTTAGACATTGTTCATGCCGCTTATTATCTATAAAGATTTTAAATTGATAAGCACGTCACTTAGGGTACGTATGACAAAATTTATGGAAAAGAAATTGATTTATGGTCAGAAATTGATTTCTCAATTTCTATTTCAGAAACTGAGAAGTTAAAATTTTTAGCTTATGATTTCTTCTTTAAATCTATTTCTACTAGAAAAATCTGTTCCAGAAATAGAAAAATTAAATTGCGTTACCAAACGGATTTCTGTTCCAAACCTGTTCTGAAGAACAAAAAAACAAATAAATAGAGAAGTAGAAATTTTATCATGCGCATAATAAACGTTCGAAGTTTATTTACTCTTACACCGCACTAAGTCCATCTCTTTTAATATACATACATATACGTATATGCATACGTATGCATATACGTATGTTTACTTAATCAATTTCGGTTTTGTAATCTAGCATTTATAGCATCCAAAGATGTTGCCGCCTTGGCACCACCAATGCTTGTCGTCTAATAAATGCTGAAGGTTCTCCCAAGGCACCCGTGACAACTCTTTGGCGGAAATAACAAGGCAGATATCGCTTTCTCTCTGTCGAAGAAAATGATGAATAAATTTAATTCAATTTTGTACTATTGACCCCGATTTTTTTATTTATTAAATATGGTCTCGAATTTTAGTCGAATATTCCATATCATTTCCGAACTTTTAATTTATTCAGTGTAATCCTTAATATTTTTGTACATATTCAATTTAGTTCATGAATTATAAAAAAATGTTCAATATTGTTCATAAACTTAAATTTGTGAAAATATAATATTTGATATTTTCATATAATTTGAACACTAACTTGACTATTTACAAAAAAAATTATAAATTATATTAAAGAAAATAAAAGTTGAGATGATACTATAAATAATCATGAATGTCAAACCCAAGGTTTGAACAAATAATTTCAAGAGATGCCAAAATGAGCTAACTTTCAAGATTGGAATAGACAAATCATGTGAGTTTTCCTATAAATAATTTTGGCCATCGAATCAAATTTCCATTAATACAATCAATCAAATCAAGCCCTCATGATGTAAATGCTACATGTACAATTTCAGCTCGCACAACTAATATGTACACCGACGTTTTTTCTTGACATTAATGCCATCACGAGATAAATACTTTCGAAATGGGAAAATGTCATATATGGTCAATGAACTTTCATTTAATGTTCAATTTCATCTCTAAGCTTTCGATTTACTCAATTTGGTAATGTCAAACCCAAGATTTGAACAAATAATTTCAAGAGATGCCAAAATGAGCTAACTTTCAAGATTGGAATAGACAAATCACGTGAGTTTTCCTATAAATAATTTTGGCCATCGAATCAAATGTCCATTACCACAATCAATCAAATCAAGCCCTCATGATGTAAATGCTACATGTACAATTTCAGCTCGCACAACTAATATGTACACCGACGTTTTTTCTTGACATTAATGCCATCACGAGATAAATACTTTCGAAATGGGAAAATGTCATAAATGGTCAATGAACTTTCATTTAATGTTCAATTTCATCTCTAAGCTTTCGATTTACTCAATTTGGTAATGTCAAACCCAAGGTTTGAACAAATAATTTCAAGAGATGCCAAAATGAGCTAACTTTCAAGATTGGAATAGACAAATCACGTGAGTTTTCCTATAAATAATTTTGGCCATCGAATCAAATTTCCATTAACACAATCAATCAAATCAAGCCCTCATGATGTAAATGCTACATGTACAATTTCAGTTCGCACAACTAATATGTACACCGACGTTTTTTCTTGACATTAATGCCATCACGAGATAAATACTTTCGAAATGGGAAAATGTCATAAATGGTCAATGAACTTTCATTTAATGTTCAATTTCATCTCTAAGCTTTCGATTTACTTAATTTGGTCCATGAACTTTCATTTAATATTCCATCTAGTCCCTAACTATTTGAAAATTGATCAATTTCTCTTTTTTTTAATACCAAACTGTCCAAACTAGGTTTTTTTTATATATATATATATAAATAATGTACAAAAGCCCATCAATCGATTTTTCCCTTTTCGGTGAAGTCCATAAAAAAAAAATCGGTTGATGGGCTTTTGTACATTATTCAAATAATTTACATATACAAAAAAGAAATCAAAATGCAAGATTTACCTTTGTTTATTATTACTGTCCATTTTTTCCATTTGTTTTTAATATGGAGAAAGGAAAGAAATATTGACATTTATTACTTTGCATAAATGTGGTATTTTTTCGGAAAAAAAAAAAAAAAACCCAGTTTGGTTTTTTTTATTTATAAAAAGAAAGTTTGTATTAAAAAAAATGGAAATTGATCAATTTTCAAATAGTTAAGGACTAGATGGAACATTAAATAAAAGTTCATGGACCAAATTAAGCAAATTGAATATTAAATAAAAGTTCTGAACCATTTGTGACATTTTCCCTTTCGAAATCAATGACAGTGACATATTATATAATCTAGAAAAATTCAACTTTGGGAGGCCAGATTTGCGAAATTAGTTGCGCACTTTGATGATGATCCACAACTAATGATCATAGAAAATGATGCCAATGGTAATTAATTATACATTGGCCCCTACCTAACTTGAGGACTAATCGTCAATAAAGAAGACTAATATGAGACGCATGGTGTCCACATCAAATTAAGAACCGAAGGATTAGTTGTCAGGGTCAAGTTTTTTCTTCAGTAATGGTCAAGATTTCACTAGTACAAAATCGAACCACCTCAAACCTACCGTTCCCCCCCAAAAAAAAAAAAAAAAAAAAGCTACCGTTCCGACAAAGGAAGCTAGAGAGGAAGGCATTCATTGTCACCGTCCTAAAATCGTGTAAGTCCAGCAACCCCGTCAGATTTAATCAGCGCCGTAGCACATGCGGGCACGCATGCGAGTCCATGGAAAAACCCAAAATCCCTAAAATTTGAACGCTCGAGATCTTAGATTAGTACGCCAGCGACACGACACGTGTGCCGACGTGTTGATAATATAAATCGAGGCCAAATTAGTGATATCAGCAGGCTTTCCCGGTCCCGTCTCTCTTCAGATCTGGATATCCCTCGAAACGCTTTCGTACACGAGACTCGTTCATTCCGAATTTTCACTTCAAGGATTCCCACATCAACAGTATTTTGGATAAAGCTGATGGATGGTCAAAAATTATCATCGAGTGCATCAGTTGGGACTTTTTTTTTGGGTCTATTAGCTCATACTATGAAAATTCACAAGCGTGTGGTTTCGAGATTTTTTTTTTTTTGGTGATCCAGGAGCGTCGTAAGTCGATAGCCGGCGAGCAAACCTTGAGGGAGAGACTGCAGGACCCACCACCACAGTACTTGGACCACTAGAGCAAACTCTGAGGGAGGTAAAAATCCTTAACGCCGCATATGGGATTCGAACTTCTCCCCTTCATGAGCCAAATGCGTCGCTGAGGGTGGTGGCGTGGTTCGAGATTCTTCGTAATGTTAAAAGTAAGAAAAAATGACACAAATAATCAATGAACTTTGGCTCAATTGTAATGTGATTCCTCAACTTTTAATTTATTTAATATGATTCTTGAACTTTAATCTAATGTGTAATTTGATCCACAAATTTTTGAGTTATTTAATGTAGCCCATAAACTTTTTATACACGTTCAATTTAGTCCTCAAACTATATAAAAATGTTTAATAGGATACCATTGAATTTTTCAACTATATAGTCCAGAGACCACATTGAATATATACCGAAAGTATAAAGACTACATTAAATATATAAAAAATTCTGCAAATATATTGTACATTGAGTTTAAATTGAGAAATCGTATTGAACAAATTGTATGTTAAGTCAAAATTGATGGATCATTTATATCAATTAAAGAAAAAGAAAAAAAAAAAAAGCTTGAATATGGCGAGAACCATGACTTAAGCAAGTCCTTAAAAGGCTTGGGGGAAAGAAATAGGTGGGACATCCTCCATAGGATGGGAGACCCACAATGTCACCCCTATTCTTCCCTCCTCGGGAAGACAAAAACTGGGGAGAAATTAAGGGGCCTCACAATGGTGAATATAAATATCACTTCAGAATTTTGGTTCTAACTACTACGGAATAGGTTGGTATAATAGTCACTCGCGCTTGGAGTGAGTAGAGGCAGATGAAAATCCTATTGCAAGCTTGGAAATTCAAGAATCAACCACCAAGCGTTGTACCTACCATTGTTTGTGACAAAAGCCCAAGGAGCACTTGAGGAATTCAGACAAGCTGCATAATCACAGGAGCACGAAATGACAGACTCAGACAACCTAGTACAATCCTCTCAAGGCCCCTATGCACGATGGGGAGGTCCTTTTTCCCAAGACTCCTACGATCAAGGACCTTTGTCCTTATTTCCAAGCATGGACACATCATACTATGCTCAGCCATCCAATTGGCCTCAGCCAAATATTCTTGCCGACATTACAAGCTCCTCCTAGAATCAAGAGGAAGCATCCTTGTCAAACCAAGTTCTCTCACCAGATTCACTTGCAAAATTTGAGCAAAAATATGAAGAACACCTTATTGGCAATGCATAGTTCAGACAACTCAGATTATGACTATAGTGTTCACGACGGATGAGACTATTGATCGTACAGGTCACTGTAGCAGGTCATTGTAGCAGGCCACTGTAGCAAGTCACTTGTAGCATTACTATAGCAGTAGGCTAGGGAAATCACTGTTCATACCGACAAAATAATCCACAACCGTAAGTTTCTAGAGCCTTTGTTTGTTTCAGGACTTGTGAGTTTGGTCATTGTTTGTGTGTGACCTCCCGATGTCTATAAAAGGCAAAGATGATGTAATATGTTGGACAGAGTCCCTTGAAGTAAAGTGAGTATTTTGTAAAACTCTTAATGGCTTTCTAAACTCCTTATTCTTCTCCAGCCTGGTAGGATCCTCAAAGAAATGCAACTCGGATAGTTAGAAATATTACAATCCCGACATCTCTAAGTATCTCTAGGCTCTGAACTAAAGGTCAGAGTGGTTTTCTGCTAAAATGCTGTCCCTGAAGGGCTTGAACGGGAGAGGTTCGCCCACTGTGGGAAGGCATATCTATAGGAAACTGACTCTGTCTTCCTTGGTTCTAAGTCTAAGATCATTCAATGGTATTAGAAATTACATTAAATATATATAATTTTGCGAATATATTATATATTAAGGATCCGTTCGTTTCGCGAAAAATGGGCAATTTCTGAAAAATATTTTCCCAAAAGTCATTTTTCCAGAAAAAATGACTATATTTTCCAATATTTAGCTAAAACCTGAAAATGTTTTGAAAAATATTTTCCGATATTCGATAAGGAAAATATTTTCTAAAACTTCACTACTTAGGCATGCATCACCTACCGACTAATAAATTCATCAAATATGAACTCACATTTAAATCCGGGAAAACTTACTTCATATATTTGTTCCCTCATTGTCACCAAATGCTCATTTACTCTAAAAAATGTTTGTATAGATTTTAAAAAGAAGCAAAACATGTATAGCTCTCATGAGAATCTTCCAGTTAAGTGGCATGTTCTCCCCTTACGTCTTTTGTTTTCTAATCAACAAAAGAAAAAAGAAGCAAAGCATGTAGAGCTCTTTACTTATTTGCTTGAGCAGTGCAGGTAAAGTAAATAAAGAAAAGAATAAGCAAGAGTGCAGAGCGCAATCTTGAGATCAATGAGCTCGAGATTCGCCTAACAACAGCCAACGACTAGCTAAGAAAGAAGAATATGGGAAACAAAGGAAAGAAAAAGAAAAAATAAATAAAAAAGAAAAAGGAAATTAAAAATAATTCGAATTAAAAAAGAAAAAGATAATCCGAATAAAAAAAGAAAGAAGAAAAAGAAAATGGAGGAGGAAGTGAGGATTTGTAGATGTGTGAAATAAAAGAGATTAAGTGAATGAAATGTTTTTCACTTTTTTAAAAGTAGAAAATATTTTTCCCCCCTAATCATCGCCTTTAGTGACACAGCTGGCTCGGGCTCTCTCTTCCTCATGAAAGGGAGAAGTTCGAATCCTAGAGGCGACGTTAGACTGGGTCCTACAGTCGCTCCCCCAAAGTTTACTCGCCGGCTGTCAATTTACAGTGGGTTACCAAAAAAAAAATATATATATATATATATATATATTTTTTTTTTTCTCCTAATTTAAAATATTTTTTTTTTCTTTTCATGGAAAACATTTTCCTTAAAGAATTTATTTTTCGTGAAACAAATGTCGAAAAATTCGAAAAGTATTTTTTTGAAAATTATTTTCTGCGAAACGAACGAAACTAAGTTAAAGTTTATTGAATAAATTGTATGTTAAGTCAAGATTGACAGATCATCTGTATCAATTTTTTCTATAGTGAAAAAGGAAAAAAAAAGCTTGAACATGGTGAGGAGTCCTATGATCCTATCTACATAAGGCGGGAGCGGATGCCAGGTCGCCTCCTCCACACCGCACATCCCAACAACCTAACCCGTAACCTCTCTCTCTCTCTCTATCTCTATTATCTCCCATCTCCTGTCAAGAAGAAGGAAGAAGACGAAGAAGGAAGGTGAACCAGAAGCAAGAAGCAGCAGAAAAGGTGAGCTCGACCTCGCACCGATGCTCTCGAATCGAACCTGTTCCTCCCCGATTCCCCCGCATCGATTCGCCTGAAAGACAAAAAAGTTCGCATCTTTTCTCTCCATCGATTTACCCGCTGGCGCTCCTTCGAGGCGGTAGAGTAGTAGGGCCTTGAGCAGTCATGGCGGGACTCCCCGGCGAGCTGGTGATCGAGATCCTGGACCGCCTCCCGGTCAAGTCGCTGCTCCGGTTCCGGTCCGTCTCCAAGCGGTGGCGCCGCGTGATCGATAGCCACCGCTTCGCCCGCTCCCACCTCGCCCGCTCCTTCGAGTCCAGCGCCAACCTCAGCCTCTTCCTCCGCCACTCCTCCAGCCTCTACTGCATCGACATCGGCTCCCTCCAACGCGGCGTCTTTGAGATGAACTACCCGCTCATGTGCTACAGCGACCAGATCCGCGTCCTCGGGTCCTGCAACGGCCTGCTCTGCATCTCCAACGCCGCCGACGACGTCGTCGTGTGGAACCCGGCCACGCGGAAGCACAAGTTCCTGCCGTACTCCGCCGTCGAGGTGCGGCGCTCCTCGGTGTTCTCCGTCTGCGTCTACGGGTTCGGGTACGACGAGAGGCGCGACGATTACGTGCTGCTCAGGCTGGTCCAGCTCGTGACGGAGCCGATCGAGTCGGAAGTTAGTTTCTACAGCTTGAAGGATAACGCGTGGAGGCGGCTCAAGGACATGCCGTACTCCCTCGTTTATCCCCGCAAGATGGGGGTTTCGGTGTGCGGCCATCTGCACTGGATAATGACTCGGGAGCTGGTGTCGGATTCGGCGAATCTGCTCGTGGCTTTCGATTTTCGAATCGAGGATTTTAAGGTGGTGGACCAGCCTGAGCTTATCGATAATAAGCTTGATATGGATTTGTCCGTCCTGGGAGGGTGTCTCTGCCTTAGCATTAACGGGAACCACACGGGTGTCGATGTGTGGATTATGAAAGAGTATGGATTGAAAGATTCATGGGAAAAGTTGTTTTCGATACCACAATCTGAAGTTGCGAGGCCTCTTGGGTTTGTCCGGCCATTGGCTTACTCCGAGGATGGTCGTCGAGTTTTGGTAAGACAGGACAGTAAGAATCTCATTTGGTATGATCTAAACACTAAGGGCATCGAGAGGGTTGATATAAATGGCATGCCAAATTCCTTTGAAGCAGAAATTTGTTTGAGAACCCTTGTTTCGGTCGATGATTATGGAGGAATCACCAAGAAGAAGCAGCAAAAAGCGGAAGAGATTAATAGGACCAAGAGGTAAGTATTTTGTGAAAAGTAGCAAGTTCTTTTGTGTTAAGATTCCTCCCTCATAGACAGAACCTGGTTGAGGTAAGTATTTTGTGAAAAGTAGCAAGTTCTTTGTGTTAAGATTCCTCCCTCACAGAATCTGGTTGGTATAATGGGTTGCTTGTTCTGCTTCCTTCTTGTTTGTGAAAAAGGTGAAGCCAAAGAAACTTGTCCATGGCTTTTGGGATGGAACAAGGAAACTGATATGAAAATGATAAATGTAAGGATAGTTCTTTCTGGAGGAAGAAGAGTTGTTCAATTGATGCGATGGATGATTGGATCCTCCTTATCTCTGGACGTGATAACTTTTGGGAACTCAAGGAGACTACTAAAGTGGTTTTGTGATCTAATTAATTTGAAAATATGGACAAAGAATAGAGTAGAGTAGATGATTGAGAATTATGGGGAACTAATCTGGGAATTGGGAACTTGGAATCGAAGACTACGTGCCAAATTATGTTTCACAAAACAAAACAGTTGTGTGCTCCTTTATTTCTTTTTATTTATGTTTTTACTGATAAAAGAAAACATAAAACAGTTTGAAATGAGAATTTATGTTATATAAGAGGAGTCTATGTATGATGCGTATGAAGAAAACACATTCACAAAGGTTTCTATGGAAACAATAGGTTAGAGAACATCTCTTTAAGAGCTAAAACAGCCGAAAAAAAAAAGTAGTTGAGGGACAAAGATTTATGTTGGTTTATTCTGATTACATACCATTATGGTTGCTTAATTATAGATTTAATTGTCAGTCTGCCTAGTCTGCTTCCACTTTTATATAGAATCTGCAACAAAATGTCTCTGGTAAATATTTTGGTGACTTGGCTTACTCGCACCTCTCATCTCTACTACTGTTCTTGATTGTTTAGTTGATTTAGAAACTGCCTTTGTCCTGTGCAGGGATGACTTCCTTTCAGTGGGTTTCAAGCTCGTTCTCTAATGGAGACATAGTTGTGCAAGGACGGTGAGTTATCTCTATGAACTGTGATTACTCTGATAAGTGACCTTGCTTACCAAATTTTATCGAGCATGATATTTTATAAATTGGACTTTAATTGAGAAAATATAGCTTTAATTGTGTTGTTCATTTTTAAAGCAAAAATGTCTTGTTTTGGAGGGAGGCAAATAATTATTGTATCTAATAAATGTACTTAAGCATCAGATAGGGTTTTTCTCCAGATAAACCATCTAATGATGATACATGCTGTCTTGTCTCATCGATATGACATGTCATGGAGGAATGAAACGTGAGCAAAGTTATAGCTAACTAGTAGGACAAAGTTATAGCTAACTAGTAGGACGGAGATCTTGAAGGACTCTTTAGTTGAGTTTCCCTATCATTTGTTTATGCCCTCGATCTTTCACCTTTTGTTATGCCTTTTTTAACTCGCTATATATTCTGTGTTTTGTATTGTTTAATTTGTTACTTTCATGTATGTCTGATGTCGTTGATGCATCCTTGCCATACTTGCATTGAAACAATGTCAGTGTCAGTGGCTTTTTGTTTCTGAACTTCTTTAAGATGCGAATATAACTTCGCAGCATGTGTGTGTTTGCCTAAAGATGTTGATATTTGTGGATAGCCTTGCCAACTTGTCATAGAAGAAACTTTTCACTTTTTCTGGTTGCAATAGTGTATCTTTGCTTTCTTATGCTATGCCCTGAACAATAAAAGTTCCTTCTGTTACTTTAATTTACCATGTCTTTCTTGGGCTCTCTCTGGGATCTGATCCTAGAACCTAAATCTAATCCCCCTAATGCATAGGTGGGGGTTGAACCTCCCACCTGCCAAGTTCCTTGTGGGATTTGTGATGATTGGGCTACAAATGCAGTGGCTTTAATTTGCTAGCCCATCCTCATAAACGGCATAAGGTTACTAAATTATTACTTTGAATTATTTCTAAAAGAGTGACGCATTTAGTAGTTCTTGAAACTTTCAACATTAGAGATTTGTTTTCCTTCCAATTCATGATATATCTTATGCGTGTAAGAGTGTTCTTTAATAAGGGAAAAACATATCTGAAAAACAATTGCTACATGCTTTTATGTGTCCAAGGTCTTGACATGACTGCCAATTGGTTTTTCCAGGTGTCACAAACTACTTAGCGAAGGAAATGCAGTAGGAGAAGTAAAGTTTTTTGCCTCAGTATTTAGATTTATGGCTCAACTTTCGACAATATGGACCAACGTATCATCGGGAAAGATTTGGCAAAAAAAAGAAAAAAAGGATGGATAAAAATAACTATCCGACCTGAGCAACATACCTCCACTAAGTAGAGAATAGTTTTTCCTTTCCCTGAAGAACAAACTGCTGAAAACTGCTGTCAACAGAAGTAACACAAAGAAGAACTAATTAGCACAAGTAAGGAAACCTACTAAACCTGCTGACAAGAACCATACAACTTGAAATTGAAGCTAAGGACCTTGACTATGGTATAATAAGTTGATCCCATTGATCTGTTCCTTCAAGTCCTTGAACCCATGCTTCAATTTGCCCACTGCCAACCACACCTTGGTGAGATTTTGTCGGAGGAGGACATGACATCCCTCAATTGAGTCCTCTTGGCACATGGCTCTTCTCTTGAGCCTTTTCTCCAACTACAACATTAGTGGTAACATCTGTTTCGACTTTCTCTCAACCACTTGATACGCACTACCAACTCTCTCAACCATGCTCTCTACAACTCGATCTAATAACAGTTGTCACAGGCAGACACTTTAGATCATGAACTGTGGGGCAGTTAGGCTCTGAATGACTCATTCACCCCTTAGTATAGTCATCTAAGCTCAGCCTTCCCCTGAACTATTGCTTACTCACTCATTTGGCCCATCTCGAATCATACAGACGAGTGTTTATACTTGAACTGATAGTTACTTGAACATCAATTATACTTGTATCGGAAATTCCAACCGGCTAGCTTGCCTTTGACATCATTATCGACACTTCTATGAAAAATTGATGTTCTAAAACTCTACAGGGATGTTAAGCTGGAAGAGGAATGTGACATTTGGGTTCTGTAACATTCTCCCCAAGAATACTTTAAACATTCCCCAATTGAAAGTCACAATCAACTGCAGTAGTGGCAAGGTTTGGGGTTAAAAGTGTGCTCCAAATGGATGGATTATAGGTCCCTCTCAAAACATTTTTGTTAATACTGATTGTCCCAAGTTGATGTAGAGTAGATGAGCAGAGCCTTCTCCTGAAAATGACATTTTTGTGGAACCCGAGAGCAAATCGCGATCGGTCGAGGGAAGGTTCCATTCATGCTAATAGGATATGCTTGCAGGCTTTTATTGATCAAAGTGCCAAAATAAAAATAAGCTGCTCCAATGCTTGTCTTCCAAGAGGAAAAGGTGACATGTAAGCTTTGTGGAGAGAAGCATGGGTAAAGCATGGGTAACCATAGTGTATGATACTGGCGTTAGCAGCTGAAGAAGCTTTGTATCAATTGTAATCTCTTCTATGAGACATCATTTGATATCTGGTCAGGGTTATAGAACGAATAGGATTACATGGAGAGGGAAGATACCTACTTCTGGTTTAAAAGTGACTGCAGACTGTTGTCATCTTGGTATGTTATGCAAGGAAGTTTGCTTTTGATACAGTTTGGTGGCAATATACCACACAAGAAAGTTGCTGCACCCATTTTTTATAGTAGTGTCCGGAACACTATTAGAATGGAGCATCTATTTTGGTCCAGCCACACGAACCTAGTTCAACCCAAATCTATGTGAAGCATTGTTCTACAATAAGCTCTGTTAAACATTCCATATCCAGTGGGTTGAGGGCACTTCAATTGCCTGAGAGTGAGGAATGTCATGCAATGTTGTTGATTATTGGGAAGGTTTTTTCTGATGAATCGGGAGGTGGTAGTTCTCCAAGGAAAGAGTCCCCTTATGAAGCATTGTTCTACAACGACTGTTAAACTGTCCGTACCTAATGGGTTGAAGGCACTCTACGAGCCCGAGAGTGGGGAATGTCGTGCCATGTTGTGGAATGAGAGTTGAGAGTTTTTTCCTGACAAATCAGGAGCTAGTTCTTCTCCAAGGAAATATTCCCCATATGACCTCAACTATGTGGGATCTTTCTTTTGCTGCCGAGTTGACCACGGAGCTTGTTTTTGAGGTGATGCTTCCGAGCCATCATCGCTTAAGCAATCAGTATATCACTGAATAGTAGAGTTTCCTATGGGCAGATTGAAGATTGAAGGTGAATATTTTTTTTCCCTTAAATTTTGTCCTGTTGGAATGGGGGCTTGGGCACCTCATTTTATGCGATCTGCGGAGTTGGTTATACTGGGTTCTGTAATGTTAATTATATAGGCTGTATTGTTGTTTGTGGAGTGTTGGATTTCATATCAAAGCGTATGGGGGAAGGATCATCCAAGGTCTGCATTGTAATCACTCTAGGCGAAGCGGAGTCTGATGCACTCTGGAGTGTACTCTGAATGCATGTTGTGGTTTGAATCTACTTTGAGACCAGTAATTTCCAGCCTGTTCCATTCGGCACTGGCACGAGAATGTATCTTATTTGCTCTATCTTGTCAGATGTATATGCAGGGGCGCATGCCAGGTGCGTGCGATGAAATTGCGGTTTCTTCTCGTCGTGTACAAGTTTAGAGTTCTTTTGCCTTTCACATTTTGGCCATTGCAATTGAACAGGTTGGGGAGCACCAGAAGACTTGTAGTTGACTCATCATTGTACTTCCACCACAGGTCTGAATTGCGTTGAGACCTCATTTTACGTCATCGGGGGCCCTAAATTATGTACTTTTTCCATGGAAATCTGCTCCGGCGCGCACGTTACGAGTGGAGTACGACTAGCCTGCCTCCACACCTTTGTTTTGCATTTTCTCGGTCCAGATTCCACAGGCCGAGACATTAATGGTCCGTCCACATCGGCACGGTTTTCACGAGAATCTTGACTAAGGAACCCTCGTGGGACGCAACGTGCCTTTTTTCCATGCTTAATGTTGACTGGGATCGAGGAAAGAAGAGCTGCATAAAGCCAAGCCATGTCAAGGCACCGTTTCCAAGGGAATCTGTACTTTGAAATCCTCTTGAATCACATGGGCCATGCTACGGCGGGCTTCTGTTGACTGACCACGAAGAAAGAAAAGCTGGCATGAGCTTAGTCAAGGCACTTGTGTTGGGTTGGGCTGAACCCTTTTGAGTGGAGTCAACCTTGGAGTCGATTGTGTATTTTCACTTGCCAAGCATAATTAAGGGGGGGATAAAAGAAAAACAGTCTCATTAATTTTTTGGAGAATAAAAATATCAATGCACAGTGTAGTTAGAAAGAAAAAAATAAAACCAAGACCTCTGTTCAATTCATTGATCGAGTATATGTACAAGAAGGTTAAATGTGATGAGATTAAAACGGATTAAAAGATCATATCCTTGATTTTCTCTATAATATCACTTTCCCGAGGGAGCTCACCTCTATCTCACTGGTGATAGCTTTCTTAAAATCCCACCCACCCTTAAACTCTAAGGCTGTGTTTGGCAGTCGGGATAAGATATGATTTATTTTATCCTACGTTTGGTGCTTGCTCAAGACAGGATAAAGTTAAATATAAGGGGAATATAGGTAGGATAAAATTATCCTATGAGGGAGGTGAGATAAATGTAGATATGATTTCTAAGGTTCATAATAGAAAAGTTATTTTTCTCGAATAACAAACTTATTAAATTAATAAAAATTGAAATTATATTTTAATATAAAAATATTTGAATTCTAATTTAAGAAAATAAAATAAAAAATAAAAATTTATTTTTAATTAATCTTATTTTAATTTATATATTCAATTTTAATTCTATTTTATAATAAAAATTCAATCTATAAATTAAATATTTATATTTATTATATATTTTAGGTATTTTTGTATTTTAGGAATGTTAGTACAATTTACTATTTGATAAATTTTTATTAGAGAATGATGAAAGGGGAAAAAATAAATAATAAAGAAAATAAGATAAAAAAGAGGAAAAATAAAATAAAAATTAATTAAGGAATAGTATTATGAGAGATTTTCACCATTTTCGTTTATGAATATTTAGGTTCATTTATATACATTTATAATGATATGTCGTTTATATTAAAAAAATGTATATGATATGATGTAAATATATCTGACTTTAATATTGCGATTCATTAAACAATGGACAATATATAAAAAAATCCCAAGATTTCATATCCTATCCTATCTTGATTAGAAATCCGGACGACGAAATGTAGCCTAATTTCTTCCTAACACCCAAATCCTTATTCGATAGAATCGTTGGAACCCTACTCACCCATCAACGCTATTCTTTGTAAAGCTTCCGTATCCTTACTCCATCAAACCCCTCCTCCCCTCATATGAATTGATCTATTACCTACTCATACACAAATTAACACAATCTTGTCCAATTCTACACCTTTTAAAAAATTGAAACCCTAGATTTGTAAACGCATCATTCGTTCACTCTCCGCTCTTGCTTTGCACTTTGCCTTTGCCTCTTATCACTTTTCCTCGCTCGACTTTGTACTTCATTCGCTATGCTTGCCCTCTTCAAATTTGCTCGCCTTTTGGCACTTTGACTTCCTCTTCATCTCTAGGATCGCAGGTGCGTATTTGGTTCTCCATCTCAATTGTAGTTTTGATCCGTTCTCAATCGTTCAAAATCGTCATTGTTGTCGTGTATCTTGTGCGCTCATGTTTGCCTTTGTTTGATCTAATTGGGCAGTATTGATTGATCATTGCGATGTGGTCATCAAGTGAAATTTGTCATTGCTTGTAGTTGTTGTCTAAGTAGTAGTGAGGGCTTCGCCTAACTTATCTATTGCTTTAGAGGATGTGAACTTGCCAATTTCATTGTTGTTGTGCTTCTTTTGGTGCTTTAATTGTTAATCTTTCTAATTGAAAGTATCTGGGATGAGCTTGTCCATTCTTGCTTGTCATGCTTAGCTTGAGTAATTCTCACTATGAGTCATTGATTAGTGACTTACACATTTCGGCACAGATTCATTTGTGTTGAACATTGAATTTGGTTGAGGTTTGCACACATCGAATTGGATATTATGTTTACTATTTGAATGTTTAGCTTGAATTAAACTACACAATGCTTGTCATGCTTAACTCCCTCCGGCTATTCTCTTTATGAGGTTCGCTTACATTAACTTATACACTGCTAATCATGCTTAGCTTGAATTGAATGTTTAGGAAAGGAGTTAATGTAGGTGGATGATTAAGGCATAACCTTTTCCGTTTTTAGTGGTTTATTCTTATCATTCGAACTTGTTCATGTCACTTTATTAGTAGATGACAATTTCATCAAAGGAAAATGTATTTTGGAGCTTGGAAGATGTAGAATCCTTTTGTAAGTTGTGTGTTGAACAAATTGATAATGACAATCATGTTATAAACAATAATAGGGATGGATGAATAATCATAAATAATAAGTTCGAGAACCTAAGGGGTACAAAGTACGAAAAAAGTCAAATGAAGAGTATATGGGATAATCTTAAGGAATAATGGAAAAGATGAAGTATTAGGGAAATCTCTTATGATGTTTTGAAGATGACAAAATAAATTGAAAGTTACTAACATGTTTGATGGTTAAGTAATAGACTATGTAGATGATAGAACATGTAAATGATATTATCAAATTCTATATTTGAAAGAACCTGAAGATAGACTCTATGCTGAAGCTGAACTTACTAAGACTGTGTCCAGACCTTAAAGGTAAATATGTTTAGAAGCAGAATATGTTCATACTCACGTCTAAATTGTAAAGTCTACTTTAGACGTAAGACGCTCAGACTCTACTTCAGACGGAAGACACTTAGACTTTACTATCGATAGAACACTCTCAGACTTTACATACAGAACGAGACACAAGTCCAGGACGTGACAAGGTTCAGAACGAGACACAAGTTCAGAACGAAGCATGTTTAGAACGAGACAACTTGACACAACATAACACAAGTCCCAAACATATAACGGCTAATGATCTAGTTTGGATTCTACATCAATATAGAATTGATTGACTCAATCTAATTGATTGACAATTGAATATTGAAGACAAGAATTTTCTATACAAAGAAACTCTACTTATGAAAACCAATATTCTGTTTGTATGGGCGATTAAAATCAATTTGAGATTCCACTTCTATCACTCAACAACTACTAAATCACTTGAGAAAGTATTCAACATAACTCAATGAAAACATTTAGATTATGAGATTGCTAGGATGTTCTATCCGGCAGGCTTGTCATTTAACTCAGTAAGGAATCTTTATTTTTAATCCACTTTCACTTATACCGCTAATTATAATATTGTAGGGTATGTACTACCGAAATATAGTTTGTTAAGTACAACTTTGTTGCAAAAAGAAAACTCAAATATTGATAGGTTGTGTGCAACTATTAAAAGCATATTGAGAGAGAATGATGTAAGTATTGTGAGTGATGGATGAAATGAATTACAAAGGAGACCGCTTATCAATTTTATGGTAATATCGGATGGAGAACCAGTGTTTACAAAATCGATTGTTTGGCTAGGAGAAACAAATGATATGTATTTCATTTTTAACTTATTGAAAGAAGTTATAAATGAAATTAGGCATGAGAATATGGTCCAAGTAATTATAGATAATACTTCAAATTGTAAGGGCGTGGGACAATTCATTGAGCAAGAATTTACATCCATTATTTGGACGCCTTGTGTGGTGCACACCCTTAATTTAGCTTTGAAGAACATTCATGTTGCAAAAAATACGGAAACCAATAAAGTAGTTTACGAGAAATGTAGTTGGATTTCAGATATTATTAAGGAAAGTATACAAATCAAACATTTTATCATGAACCATCCCATGAGATTAGCAATATGCAATCATTCGTTAACTTGAAGTTGCTTTTCGTAGTGAATATATGATTTGCTTCAATGATTGATGCTTTGGAAATTGAAATTAATAAAAAGTGGTCCTGAAAACATGATGATTTGTAATGAATAAAATATCTATTGAGATGATAATCAAAGGAAGGCTAAGTTTATCAAGAAGCAAGTGTTGAATGATTTTGGTGGATTTCAATTGCTTATATATATTTTCTTTCACAGCTCTTATTTATAACATGCCTAGAATTTGTGACATCGATAAGCTTGATCTTCTCTTAATTTATGATATGTGGGGTTTAGCAATTGAAAATGTGAAGAAAGCTATATATACGTGAAAAGGCTTTATGATGTGATTCATATAATTCTTATGGACGTTGAGCGAGGAGCAACACTCCATTTCATTACTTGGCAAATGCCTTAAATCCTAAGTAAATTCTAAAATTATATGAGATTATTAATTATTCTTTTTTTTAACATGATAATAAAATACTCATTTTACTTATTATGGTTTTCTATTTTTATTTTATTTGATTAAATAGGGTATTATAGTTATCAATGGCTCAATAAAGATTCTACTTGAGTTTCTCCATTCAAGAATAAGAAGATCAACTAAGAAAGACTAAAATGCTTTAAGAAATACTTTTCTAACTTGGGTGAGCGCAACAACGTGAATTTGAAGTATATAGATTTTGCAAACAAAAATAGAGATTTTAGAGATTTTGATTCCATTCATAATTGATATTCTATGAATCCTAAGGCTTGATGGAATCAATCATGGTGCATATGCACCTATGCTTCAAAATATAACCTTAAAGCTTCTTATACAACGTTCTTCTTCATCATGTGCACCTATACTCCTTCATGCACTCGTGAGAAGAAATAAGATGACTTCAAAACATGTGGAAGATTTGATTTTTATTTAGCAACCTTCGTCTTCTATATATATATAAAGCTTGCAATATGTAGGAGGAGAGATCAAGTTTGACACATTTGAAGATGTTGGAATGCTTGAAGTTGCAAGTCTTTCACTTGATGAGTTGGATATGGAGTGTGTTGTTGTTGTTGTTTTTTTTTAATTATTATTCTTATTATTATTATAAAAAATTGGATAATGTAGATGAATGACTTTTTGTAAAATTTGATAGTGAAATGTTGATTTTTTTTTTTTTGCTTATTGTTAAATATTAAATTAAATAGTGGAATGTGGATTATTTTTTCCAATCAAAGTTTTATGAATTATTACAATTGTATGTAGTTAAATTTGTCAAATTGAAACAATGAATGATATTAACAAATATTTGAATAATGGTTTCAGTGTAAATTCATTCTAGGATTTTATTATTATTCTTTATTTATTTGTGAATTTAAATAAAAATTATATATATAATATACAACGTATCAGAATTCTCTATTTTTTTTGAGAAATGACGTGTCGTCATGTCATGTTACATATTGCATGTCAATTCTACATAGCTTCCTTTTGATGGAAACAAAAGGCTTCCAAATAAGAAGATCATTGGAAGAAATGACAAGTCCTAAAAATCAGGATTAACAAGGGGGATTTGCTAGACCTTATCATTTTCAACAAGAGCATGTTGAGTAAACAAGCATGGAGATTGCCACGTTGCCATTTAGCCTTATGAGTCAGATTTTAAAAAAAATTTACTTCCCAAGAAGAGATTTCTAGAAATCAAGCAGAAAGCAAGGGATCTCGCCCTTCGTTGGAGGCGGCAAAGCTTGTTAATGAGAATAAATGCACTAATTTGAAAGTTAGGTGGCTATTGGAAGATGAAAAAAAAAATAAAAACATTAACATCCATGAGGATAAATGGCTTCCAACTGGTTTAATTGGTGGCCCCACATGAGGATAAATGGCTTCCAACTGGTTTAATTGGTGGCCCCACAAATCAAGGTGACCCCCTAATGATAGTGGACTTAATCAATCAAGAAACGAAGCAATGAAATGTACAAAAGTTGAAAAATCTTATTTCAAAAGTTGAAATTTTTTTTTGATGAACACATCATGCAAGAGATCGTAACATTCTCTCATAGTTCCAACTCTAGAACTGATTAGCTTGTGCGGATAGGTAACAAGTCGGGGTCCTTCATGATCAAAAGTGGGTATAACAATGTATATTCAATTAAAACAGAACCAAACACAAATCAAGCATTATTATCTTATTAGCGTCCTCGAGCTCCATGGATTATGATTTTCCAGCTCAATTCCTACCCCAAAATATGGCTTATCAGAAGAAATCTAACTTTAAATCTTAGTAATCTTGTTAAAGCAACTTTTGATGTGATAATCCAGAGTATCATCAGAATCAAGTAATGCAACAAAATAATCCAAGAAAAAGATAATGTGTTCCCATAATAGACACAAATTAGTTTTCCATTCTATATGGTTGAGATCAATATCCAACTTATTTTTGAATTCTCGCCATACATATGGGAAGACACCAACATTTCCCTCTATTTCAACCTCTCTTTTTCCGTCAAAGGAAAAGGAAGAGATTTAGGAGTATTACCTAAGGTGGTGGGCCAATGGCCCTATATTAGGTGCGAACTCTCCCAAGCCTATACTTCGCACGATATTGGATTTTGTATTTTAGTTCTTAATAATCTAAGTATTTTTAAGAGTCGTCACTAGCCTACTAAGGTCGGTTAAAAACCAATTGAGACACAAGAATGTTGTCTCGATTCCTATGCAACCAGAAATTTCTAAGATTGGAGACTTGTTTACGTCATTATTTCTATTGGCCCCTATATGGTACCACTAACTTGGAATGTTATTTATCTAAATGGCCACACAATCTTGATTACCAATTATTATCCTTATCAAAGCCGCTGAGTGTCCATATAAATGTTTTTGTGGAGTTGTTTTCCTTAATGTATAACCTAATTTAGAAAAGAAATTTGCACTCAAATTATTGAAAAGCGGCGTGAAAAGTAAACATCCAAGAAATTGAATGATTTGAAAGTAAATGCGGAATAGGATAACCCCAAGTAGGGCAAATAATATTACTTGGTTTTATTATCACGCCCTAAGAAAAGACCCCCTGTGAGCGAAATTGAAATATAAAATATGCATGAAATTATCCTAGATGCATGAAGCCACTCTAGATAATTTTAATCTACGTAAAATAGATTATTTACAAAAATGATTATAAAATACCAAAATAACATTAAATCAGGAAAGTGGCATTTTAAAATTAGAAAATTTCATAGATGTCATTTTTGCCACAATTTGATATTACCCAACATTTTTTTATATATTTTATTAAATTTTATTTTTTTTAAATAATTCCCTAAACCGATGTATGCTTGATTTAACCCAGTATGTAATTATTACAATAATTGAGCTCAAATCAATCGTCTCAAGATTGAAACTTGGTTTGGGCATTTCGTCAAACATTTGGTGTGCATTAAATCATTCCAAACAACTTCCTTGAGCCATGTTTGTGGTTTTCAACCTCGACCCATAAGCAACCTCATATGGAACTAAAGTATCAAGGTTATACCACTACATACAAAGAGTAAGATTAGATAGAAATCATAGCCTAAATCACATGAACCGAGCTGAAATTAATTTCAAATATGTGGGTTTGAGCTGATTTTGCAATCCGGGTTTGAATCTAAGTCAAGCAAAGATGTTGCATGCCCATCCATATTCAAACCCCAACACTCATCATTACATACGAGATCGATGGGAAACATTACTTTATCTGAATGAAAGTAGGTAACATAGACTTTCAAATGCAATAAACATCATAGAGAATGATCAACCTAATGCATCAAAACGATCTCTCCAAGAAGCATACACGCATGGTCCATACTGACCAGCCATGAATTAATGTGACTAGGTTTGGTTTTTGGCTCAAGTTGTAAATGATCTTACGGTTAACAGGGGATTTTAAAGATCAAAACAAGCTGATCTTAGCATCATTTGTACTCCCATATAACATTCATCAACTTATGAATATAGAAAACACATGCAAATGGGAGTAACAAGTCAAACATGTACATCTCTTGAAGAGGCTTCAAACACCTGGAAAATTCCAACATTAGAAATCAGTTTTTCGGGTGATTTTTCTCTTGATTTTTCATGATTAAAACATGTCCAAAGGGTATTTTATCCATTGGATTACGCCATCTTTTGGTTGGTCTTTGCCCAACCTACCAAGCTTGCTAATTGAGCTAGTTCATTAATTTTCTGACCTAGCCAAATTTTCCAACTTTTACAATTGTTGAGTGTGGATTTTGTTGCGATTTTCACATGTCTTTAGCAGCTCATCCCTAGCCAATTTTTGTCTACTTGCACTACTAATTATGATCTTCCATCACATGTAGAGATCAAGTTGATCGGGGGCTTGAATAAGATATGGTGGAGCTACCAAATTGCTTACTCAACAGCTTTGATATGAGATCAAATCATGTCAATTTAATTGTGATTTTTTATCGATTAACAAGCTTATGTATAGTTATTTAAGATCTTGACTAGTCTTCATAATTGTCCCCACCCAATTCTGCAAGATTATCTCTCAAAGATGGCAATTTTCTCGCTTAGGAATGCCTAATTCATAGGAATGCCTAATTCAATGCAATTTGATCATTTTGGCGCGATTTGGTTAATTCAACTTGACCCAAGCTCAATTTCAACTTAATTTGGGGGCAAAATGATGATTTAAGGATTGGGCAAAATTTTGTAAAATTTGCAAATTGATCCCTCAACTTTCAAAAATTGCATTTTGACCCCAACTTGCTGTTTTAATTTCAATCTGACCCACAAGGCTTGGCTAGCCACGTTCAAATCATCAACTCTAATTTTTTCTTTTCCTCCTATCTCTTCTTTTTTTATTTTAAAAAAATAAATGTATTTAAAAACTACACAATATGTCTAGGTAATCTATGTGCAAGAATTTGACAATAAATATTTTTATGGAAAAAATAAATTCTTATTTTTCAGAAATGATTTTTGGGCTAAATCTTTAGATATCAAGGCCCGAAACAAACAAAACCGAGCAAGAGCAGCGATGTGGGAAGCTATCTAGGAAAAGAACAGTCGCGAAACCGTTCTCACCCTCAAACTGCTTCCCATTTTAGTTTCAGCCTCTGTCTGAACCAGAGGGCGTTTACATTGATTTCACCCTCTGGTTATTCTGAAGGCAATACACACTCCACTCCGTAAACAACAAACTTGCTCCCAAGTCCGATGCATCACATTTCAGAAAATTACCAACAATCTATCAAAAGTGCGAACACATTTGCTGTTGGGTCGAATGTCCGAGGCTACTTGGAGGACAATCGATCTGGGTTTAGCAGCAAGAGAGTCCCCTCAAGAGGCCTTTAGCCAAAGGAAGACCAGAGATTCTCTGGTCCTCCAGGTTCGTGTTTGCCTCCTAACTAAGCCAATTGTCGAACATGGGTCTCGACACGGCTACTCAAAGAGGCAGTTCCGGAAGTCGATCCGACCCGTAGATGGGACGAGAACCGCTCGACCCAACAGCAGTGTCCGAACGAAGACCGAACCTAACCAGACAAAAAGAAACACACCCAAGAAATCAACAGAGCTAACGAAGGCAAAGAAACATACGGATGGTAACACCTCTTCTGCACTCAAAATCTCATTCCCCACAGAATTCAAGAACAAAAATCGAAGCGCAGTGTAGACGAGCAACAATCATACCGCCAACCGAAGAGAACAAATGGCGGATGAAACGATTTCTCGGCCACTTTCGAATTCATTTCCCCTCCCAAGTTCTCTCCGCGATGGGAAAGAAGAAGCGCTTTCCCATCGCGGCTTCTCATATCCATGAGCAGGAACGCAGAGGGTTTCAGAGACGCACAAGAATCGGAAAAAACGCGAAGAACATTCCTACAGCGCTAGAGAAAGGAGAAGCTTCACAGCAATGAAAAAGTAGACATGCGATCCAGATAGAGAGAGAAAACCCTAGTTTCTCCATGGAGGGAGAAGCTCTCTAAGATGCGAAGCTGGAGTGCGCCGATGCCCGAAGGCCAGGCTATAACTACACAGGGAGGAAGGGTCGGGGGCGGAGCGAGCCGTCACGAAGCAAACCCTAGAATGATAAGGGATGGCCGCAAGCGAAATGACTTAAATACCCTTCCTTTTGCTATTGGGCCTCGTGTTATTGGGCCTTGATGCGGTGATCGAATTGGGCCCGTTTGAGTCGAGTTCATGTTGTTTGGAGAGCCCAGGAGGTGTTTATAGCAGGCCATGGTCCGAGCGCCATGGTGCACCCGGAATCCATCTTCTCCCAGTTGAACTTGGTGGATTCCCGATATGTTTGACATGGGATTGGAGAGAGCAAAGCTCAATTGGGAGTCGGGGAACCAAAGATGGAAACCGGTTCGGTTTCAGATTTCAATGTGCCTGGTTCCTGATTCCATTTTTTTTAGGAACTGACCAAATTGGGAATCAGATCGGGAACCAAGAACCGAACCGAGTTAGGTTTTAGGTCCTAAGTTTTAAGTGAAACATTTAAGGAATTTGGTTGAAGATTGGCCGTGATTTTCAACAGATGTAGCATGCTTGCACTCGGGTCTACGCGGATGCCCCTCTCGCGCCGAGTTTCATATATGGAATTTTGGGGTAAAATGCCCCGCCGCATGCTAATGTGAACAGAGATGATAGACATGAATTGTGGCCAAGTTTTATTTGGGTGGTGCAATGTGTTGTCACTTGCCCGAATCGCGCTCAATTTGTGTTGCGCCATGTGAGCTCCGCCTCTCACGCGGACACCCTTGCCAGCGTCGAAAACCTGAGACTTTTCGGTAAGGGAGGCAAAATGGGTCAACAACCCACTTTTTGAGTCATATTTTGTATTAATGAATTGCATGTGGGTTATAAAGATATAAAGATCCAGCTAAAATGAGTCCAATTTTTTTTTTAAACTGAGTTATATGGGTCGATAATGGGTCAGAACGTCTGACCCATTTTTGATATTAAGTGAGTAACTTAACACAAAGCTTCCTCAACTCATATAATAGACTTACTACTTTTCAGTTTCCTTTTTTTTTTCTTCTTTATTGGCTGATTTTCGGCCACAGCGGCAGCCGGCGACCAGCCACAGATGAGCTCGAGCCTCGCCATAGGTTAGCGAGGCTCAAGCTCACTAGATTCCGATGAGGTTGAGCTTGCCCCATGCCAGCAAGCTCGAGCCCCACCTGATTCGGCGACTTAGGTGAGGCTCGAGCATCGCCAACCTATGTTGTTCATCGAGGGAATTTCATAGTGAGTTCCGTAACTTCCAAGCGGTGAAGTGAAGAAGAGACAGGAAGAGATTCTCAGTGGGTAATTGTCTAGTGACGGATGTTGGTCACGGTGACTGATGGTTCCTTTCTTGTAATTCTCTTGCTTTTTTCCCCGATACGCATGTGGTTGACTCCACATACATTATTCAGGGATGGTCGGTTCTAGAGTGAGTTGGTTCTGACCTACTCTATTAGAGCTATTTTCTAAATTTTGGAACTTGGATTACTCTTGTTGCCCTAGAACCTACCATATTCTTTTCAATCCGGTTCCGAGTCTAACCAAGAACCTGTTTTTAATTTTGTTTTTTATTTTCCCCCCACGTTACAATGAGAATGACTAGTTCTCTAAATGGACCGACTCGTTAGCAATGAGATGTTGTCATCTTGGCAAAATATAACTCGGCTTGTCATCTTGGCAAAATATAACTCGGCCTATGATTCTGCTCGTTAAATTATTTCAGCTAGCACACCATTTTTGGCCCGGCACGAATTGCAGTATCTGCTAGGGCATGACAAGTGATGCCATGGCAATGGCGGAAGTAAGTGAACGGATCATATCAACAATTTCCTCTTCCAACTTGAGTCAAAGCCGGTTCGCTCGGCTTTTGCGGAAAGACCCCAAATAGGGACCCAAATCAGGCAAAATCCTGGGCAAAGCTTTCGGGGAGGCCGCTGACAAGACTAGGCTCAACTTGTCAATCCAATGATGAAAAAGGGGACGATTCCGTTCTGCTCAATCTTTGCTCACGACATGGAGATTCTTTTACTCAAAGCAGCGTGCCGAGTGAAATCCGGTTACTTGCTTCGTCGCTTGGCGTAGTGACAGTCCGACAAAAGCATATCTTCGTGTAAAGTCGGGCACTCAGGAATGAAACTAGCGCGGTTTCGGGCACTCAGGAATCCC
The DNA here is from genome assembly GCA_007663325.1 of Eucalyptus pauciflora. Taxonomy (NCBI): domain Eukaryota; kingdom Viridiplantae; phylum Streptophyta; class Magnoliopsida; order Myrtales; family Myrtaceae; genus Eucalyptus; species Eucalyptus pauciflora. The sequence continues at coordinate 1,178,053 of VMYD01000212.1, read as the reverse complement.
AGTTGCAAATAGGAGAATCGTGATTTCTTATCTCGTTCTTGTTTTCTTAAGCATATCTTTATGTGAAGTTCAGCACTCGGCATAATATGTTCATCGTGAGATGATCAGGTATTACATCCATCGTAAGTGGAAAACCAACTTCCTTAAGCGATGCGGGTACATTGAGATGCGCATGAGATTTGGTCGCTTAGGAGAAGGCAAGTTTCGAGTTTGGCAACATCTTATAAAACCTTATTCTTATGTTATGTTTAGGCAAGCTGAAGTACAAGACTCGACGAAGCAAATACACATACATGCACTGATCTTCAAACCCAAAAAGACTTACTTAAGAAAATAGGAAAGAGACATCTCTCTTGATCCACTACTGCATAAGCTCAAACAGTTGCAACTGGACCCGGATTGATGGATGATTCCATGGTCTTCATGGCCTTAAACCTCGGCTCCTTGGCCTGGAACTTGAGCCCCGCATAGAGCTTCATGTAGTCCTCAAACACAAACTTGGGGTACACCTGGCCCTTCTCTTCGTTCTCCACCAACTCCGGTGCGGGGCATATGACCGCATCGCTCCCGGGGTTGTAGAACGACGCGATGGACATCCGGTTCCCGTCAGTCTGGGCGATCACGCGGTGCTCGATGCTCTTATACTTGCCGTTTGTAATGACCTATATAATTGCCAAGTGATCAAGTTGATTTGTGACCTCAAATTACGAGCATCTCAACTATTAATGGGTTAGAGTAAGAGTAGACATACCTCGAGTTGGTCGCCTAAGTTGATGACGATCGAGTGACGCATCGGAGGGACGTCAACCCACTGCCCGTCCTTGAGGAGCTGGAGGCCGCTGACCTTGTCATCCTGGAAGAGGAGGATGATGCCGCCCGCGTCTGTGTGGGCCCGGAGCCCCTTGATAAGGTCCGGTTTCGGGCAGGGAGGGTAGTTGCTCACCTTGGTGCCGAAGGTCGGGCCTTTAGAACCATAAAAGGCTCTCTTCAAGTAACCTTTTTCCAAGCCAAGATTCTCACAGAGCAGGTCCAGGAGCAGCTCAGCTAGCTTCTCCAACTCTAGTGCAAATTGCTTCATTGCCTTCCTGTTGATTATGATCACAAATGAGGTCATATCATTAGTCTCAACATACTATAATTGTGCGGACGTGGGCCGGTACTGATTTTTATTTCGTACATTGCGTGTAGAAGGCGTGTGGTCCATACATGTGCTAATAAAGAGTACAGATGGAATCAAGATAAAAAAAATTTCCCAATACAAGTAAAGATGTGACGAAGTATAGATCTTTAATATTGGAGGGCGTTTCGTGCACGAAATAGACCATAACCACAGGGACTGGTCCCCAGCCAAAAATCTGAGCTTGAGCCTTCGATATCATGTTAAATGGCTATTTGAATGTCCAAATATGTGGGAAAAGTTGGAAGGACTCAGAGATATCATTATATAAATTATGTCTTACCAAAATGAGCAAATGGTAAAGATATCAAGGACAATTAAAAAGAAACGTTCAGTGATTAATCACCGGTAATCGTCTTCGAGATCGGGGACCTCGGAGATGTTAGAGATTGGGAGATGGCTGAGGTGGAAGGTGCTCTCCCAGTCGATGTCCTCGACCTCGGACTGAGCGGTCTCAAGGCCTTTGCTCGCCACCATCTGCTTGAACTTGTGCTCCATGCACTTCGCGTAGTGCTCCTTTGTCAGCCTCTCCACACCGTCCATCAGCTGGTGTGACATCCCATGGTTCACCAACTTCACAGTACGAAGATAAAATCAGCACAAGGAAACGATTGTGATCCACCATCACTCAAAAACACAGTTTGTCTTAATGAAATAGTTCATATAATGTTCTCTAATGGGTAGTGTAATAAAAGCTTAATTACCTCAAAGAAGCCCCAATTTTCGCAGGCATCTTTGATCTTGGCCATGGTGGCTCCTCTCTCTTCACCATTCATCTTCTCCAGATCAATCACAGGGAACGACTCCATCTCTCTCTCTCTCTCGCTCTCTCTCTCTGCGTGATGACTCTTGTGTAGTTTGGAGAGGTGGAGTGAGATGGGGGTGATATTTATAGGCACTGAAAGTGTGATCAACAAGGAAGGAACTAGGACAATGGGTGCTCCAGTAATTGGCAGAATAAAATGAAAAAGCAAAAGTTATAGGTCCAAATCTAAGTTAAAAGAAGCAATTGAACTCGTGGAGCATACCGACCAAAAAAAAAAAAAAAAACAAAAACTCGTGGAGCATGATTGTGTTCACATCTCATGTGATGGACCCCCACCATATTGGGTCTTTAAGGCACTGTTGAGTCATCTTCTTTGTTGAGTTGGTTTCTTGGGTCCCATTCTGATGCAACTTCACTCCACTTCTAATCTTGCTCTTTCTTGATGTGCATGGCCAAAAAAGAAAAATCGCAAACTCTTTCCTTTACCCATGCACTAGCCGCCTGTATACATGTATTTATTTCCTCTGCTTGGATGCTGTGAAAATAGGATCTATGGAGCTGCTTTCTCAGTAACCAGCTTGACTTGGATTCTGATTTCAATCGGAAGTCTTTGCAAACAGGTGGATGTGTTAAGATTAGGTACGCAAGAGAAAGATAAATTAAGATACAAAGTTTATTTCAATTCATCCTCAAACTAGACCTATATCCAACAGATCATTCCATTACATGAACCACACCCCAATAGGATGAATCTTGAATTCCACCACCTTGCACTTTCACATCAATTATCCTGATATCTTTATTTACTAAAATGCCATTTTCTTTCCACAAATACTGAATCCCAAACCCCAAATTCCCGTATCCACCCAACACACTCAAAACCCAACTAAGGACCAGGCTGCCTCAAACCCTAAACAATAGGCTAAAATGAGTTTGCAAGGAGGAGTCGTTTGATCTTTTCATTGTGGGGTTTTCGCTCGGAAATAAAGGTATGTAAGTGGTCCATTTATTTGTCATTTTTAACTTTCAGATGGATATGTAGTGACTTTACATATATCTACATGATATATCAATTATAAAGAAATTACATCTAGAGCCTCAACTTGCTTTCCATTGATGCAAACTTTCAAGTTTTGCACTTGAACAGATATGTCAAATTGCATGTGAGGCGAGATACATTGTAAGTGTTGCTCAGGTTAACATGACACGCGGTACAAGAAATTTCAGGGGGAACCATGCACCAGCCTATTTGTGATTAAGGTTATAAGTTGCGGAGTACGACCCAATTAATTGGGAAGGAACCAACCAGCTAGACATGTACGTTTTCATGACAGCGATTCGTATCTTCACTGTTACAAGGGTCGATTTTCATGAACTGGTGTCTGACAGATGTGTCTGCATGGATGCATGGCTTAGATCTCTCCTGTGCTCCACCACTTTAAACGTATATATTCTGAAAGGTTAAGTTGTATTTTTGGAGACTATCCCTTTAAAGAAGTGAATTCACACAGTTCTTAACAAACGATAGTTCTTGTTTCTGAATCTTTTTCTGAAAACTTCAAAACAGATAGCTTTATATATATATATATTTAAGGTGTTAATTTTAGGTCGGATTCCAATGTTGACCTAAACTTTTTCTTGTCTCATCTATAAAATCAACTTTAGATCTAGCCCAAATAGTTATTTGTCTTATGAAAAAACATAAACTTTAGACTGGGTTCTATTATGATCCGACTTTTTAGTTGTCTCATGAAATATACAAACTTTCAGTCGGTATTCAAATTTGCCACCATCAAGTTTCTGTCCTATAATGTCTTGGAAAATTCGATGTTTCACTCCACATGCATGTGATTGAAACTTGAGGGTGGTGAAATTCGGGTACCGACTGAAAGTTGGTGTTTTTATGATATAGAAAAAGGTTGGGTCAAAATTGAAACTCACATAAAAAGTAGGGCTTTTTAAAGAAGATTGGGCCATTCTTGTATATATATATATATATATATATATATATATATATATATATATATTTAAGGTGTTAATTTTAGGTCGGATTCCAATGTTGACCTAAACTTTTTCTTGTCTCATCTATAAAATCAACTTTAGATCTAGCCCAAATAGTTATTTGTCTTATGAAAAAACATAAACTTTAGACTGGGTTCTATTATGATCCGACTTTTTAGTTGTCTCATGAAATATACAAACTTTCAGTCGGTATTCAAATTTGCCACCATCAAGTTTCTGTCCTATAATGTCTTGGAAAATTCGATGTTTCACTCCACATGCATGTGATTGAAACTTGAGGGTGGTGAAATTCGGGTACCGACTGAAAGTTGGTGTTTTTATGATATAGAAAAAGGTTGGGTCAAAATTGAAACTCACATAAAAAGTAGGGCTTTTTAAAGAAGATTGGGCCATTCTTGTTTATATATATATATATATATATATAGACTATCCCTGAAGCTCGGAACAATTTTTCAACAAGTGATTTTTTTACATTGGTAACGATAATTTTTTACTAAAATGGTTGAGAATCTATTGATGAGACGTGTCCATGAAAATCTCTGTCTTCATCCCCACTTTGTGAAAGTGGGGACAATAATTGAGCTCCACAACATCCCGGATACAATGCCATCATCATCATCATCAAGGGAGGTCCCTCCAATTTGACCAATCATCTTGCTCTTTCGATTTCTGATTTTCCTTCCATGGGATTTCTATGGTAATGACTGATGACCAACTATAACATCACAGACATACACAGCAAAAAGAAAACCAACGCATGCCAAGCAGAAAATCATCAAAGAGTGAACCAAGAAAGTAGGAAGAAAGGTGTAATGGCCGGTGAAATAAATGGGGAAGGACAACTCTTTTAATCATTGTGGATCTAATCAAGGATTTTCATTGTTTTGGTGGTGCGCAATTTTGTGGAGAAAATATTTAATAATAATAATAATAATAATTATTATTATTATTTTATTATTAAGAAGATATGTATCTCAAGATTATTAGAGGTTATTAACTACTTAAATCAATCTACTTGATATCGTATTTTATCATATAATGAAATGTATTTTGATTACTCATTCATTTTTTCACAATTATATATATTTAGGAAAAATTTCAGGAAAATCTCAACAAATAAATCTCTGAAGTGGAGTCATTTTCGCAATGTAACCCCAAACTAGTTTTGTCCCACACAACCCCTCAAAAGGGATAACCTTGCATCAATGGACCCCTTGCTCTCATGAGTGCACCTCATGTTTACATTTCATACCATTTTCAAGGTTCTTGTTTCTCGAAAATCTATGCTTATCCAATAGTTAAAACTCTATACATGTCAATGCAGTTTTTATTTAATTTTAAGGAAAAGCAAAAATGATTAGATAAAGCCTCTTTACCATCTTTAGTGAGTCATATACATTCTCAAATGATTCTTAAGTATAGAAAATTGGATTTCCATGTGCTGAGTAAACCTCCCTCTGAGATTTATATGATAACAAAATTATATATTTTAAAGTTTAGATGTTTTTTTAATATCAGGGGATGATGATTTCTAGAAGACTATGATTGTGTCATTGATTTCCTGAGGATGTCTACAAAGTGTGAATACCTTGATAAACGGTGAACAAGATATTAATCACTAAGGTATCTACAAGCTAGATGGACATGATAGAAGGTAAACAAGTTAAAAGGAATGACTTGGAGATATCATGGATATGTCATCAAGTTGGGTGGAACTATGATCACTAATATGCTTGGAAGGACCGTGAGAAGGTGAACATCTGAGTAGAGTCGTGGAAGGTAATATAGCTTGAAAGACTAGTAGATAGCAAATCACGAGTCAATTTCCAAGGAATTGCTTGGACAACATCATCAAGTAATTGACAAAGGTAGCTCCCTTTATAAAGTGATGAAGAGCATTGTATCATGCCTCTATCGATGATCTGGAAGGTGAGGGTCACTTATTTACCACAACATGACCGTTGAATGGAAGGAAAATAGCCATTATCAAGGTTGGAAATTCATGACAAGAGGACTAGAGATGAGTCGGAACAATTTTTGCCAATTTCGGTCTAGCAATCGTAGAAATAGTTGATGGACAATGGCAGCAGACTCCATTCTAAGAAGCCTTGCTTTTACCAATAAAAACAGATTGTTTGGGCAACCCGGACATCGATACTTGCTCCTATCGACACCCAACGGCTACTTGATCCATCTGAAGACTCTTCAACAGTTATGCTGGAGAAGGTATGTCTATGAAGGACGATCATCGACGCAAGTTGAAGGGGTCGGCAGAAATTGAGAAAGCTTACTCTGTTATCATCAACTTCTCTTTCCATTGTGCAAATTGTGCCATTATCTGTTTGTGATTCTCTCTATTGTACAGTCCTTGTGCTTTTGTAATTTGGGATTAGAGAAGTGTATGAGTGTGAAAGTAGCCATGCATTTTTATAGCGTGATCGATCATGTGATGGAAACAACTATTGCTATATTATCTCTCTTAAGATTATTAGCGGATTCGAGCCAAGGCTATTAGTGATGGAGAGTGGATGTAGACTTGGTTATAGGTTGAATCATTATATATCCGTGTGCAAGGTAGTCTATTTGCTTATTATTGCCTATATATATTTGATAGAAATGTCTACGTCAGACATTATTAAATTGTTCTTGCATCTATCAAATTTAACTTGATATTTCGCGAAAAATTGTATACTTTCTAAATCAACCTATTCATCTCTTCTAGATTGTATCATTAAACTTAGCACCACGTAGCTCAATTTACCACCTTTCTAAATTATCGTATTGCTAAAGTCAACTTGGTCAAATTGAAGGGAAAAAAACTACTATCTACAATTTAAAAGGTCTCCAATCTGAAGTCCTAATCAAGATTCTCGAGATTCAATTGCTCTACATTTCAAATATAAAGAGTAGAAACAAGCTTGTCCGATGTTATTTACTAAAGATCTAGTCCACGTATCATTTCCTATGGAACTTTAAAGTGGCTCTATTTCATAGTATTCTATCTATATCTCATTTTCATCCATTTAATATCACCTTGGTGTCCTTGACTGAAGAGATATCCTTTCTAGTTACTCACACAAATAAAAATATACAAAGTGAAACATCTATCCCTATAGCAGTGATTACTTTTTCCTTTTCCCCAAATTAAGATACCATCATGGAGCCAGAAAAAGAAGCATTTTAAACTATGATAATCAATTAATCAATGCTCATGATGAACCTACATTTATTTATACTTTAAGAGCATTCTCTATGAGCTTTCTTTGCATGTGAGCTGCAACTTTCGATCTCTAATGATTGTCAAAGGATCTAGTTCGATTGCCTATCCGACCACACGTGCTATCCTACAAGAAGTAAGGACAACATAATACACTTCATTAGGTTGTTCTAACTGAGAAGTCTCCCCTCGGTTGGCCCCTTTCTAATAGAAGTCTTCAATTTGCGTGCTTTTGCATGTCACTAATCAGTGGATAGGGTTTTCACTAAACAAAAGCATCGAGTGAGTCAGCTAGCTCTAAGCAAGACTTGTCTACTAAAAAATGTTACTGAACCTATTCCCGTCATGACTTCATATTGGCGCTTAGACAGATTAAACATTCTATACATCCCACTTATTTGAACACTAATTTGAGATTCATTGTATCTGATACAAATCAAGTTTTCTAGTAATACATTTAACGTTTGATCTTGATCGGAAATCTCGGTGATGATTTCCAGGTTCAGAAGGAATTCAGTGTAACGACATCAAATCACTAGTAAGGGCAAAAGGGTGGTCATATAACCATCAATGGACAAGAAAGAGGTTCGCTGTGGCACATTAATGAGGTGCAAGGCTTTCTCAAGGCTCATATTCCTACGATACGGTTCTTAGGAATACTTTGTTGTCTTTCTACATTACTAACCGAAAGAGGAATTAGTAGAACATCGCTATAGAAAGTGACACCCAATGGAATTATGCATTTTTATGGTCCTCTTGGCTAAATGAATGGGCTATTCATGGACCATTAAATGGGTCAAAGGGTGAATGGAGTCAACCTTATTGTCCTTATGTTACATCAAGAAGATTATGATCGTCCCAATAAATCCCTTCGTTGACTGATTCGCAAAAGGCAACTATGTAAAGGGACGACTTAGGTCAAATAAGATGTAACACATCAAGGCGTGCTTCACGTTCACATCTCTTCAAATTTGTGGTGTCGTTTTACCAAAGTTTGGTTCAAGTTCAAGGTTCTGTGCATCGAGGCCTTTCATGCTTTCTTTGGTGATTTGTGGTTACCCGCCTTTGCAAAGAAAGGCAGTGGTCCATCTTAAGACCTTGGACTTGTGGACTGCCTTTACACGAAGTTGTAGATTTTGTTTCTTTGGCCACACGTGAGGCTCAAATTGCAATGCCGCAACTTATCCCATGTTGTACAAATAAAAGATCATCCAATTCCTTTAACCACTAAAATAAATGAATCCTCTCGATTTAAAGGGTTGAATTCACTCAATTCATCTCCTTAAGCTTTTCGCCTCAATATTTGACTGGTGATGCTGACGTGATTATTGAAAACTTTCTAAGGCCTTGAAACAAGTAGAGGACCATAGCGCAGGTCTAGGACAATAGTTTGTAGTGCTTGATAAATAGGCTGTAACTTTTAATATGGGAGGAGTTACGCGACGCATGTATGATGGAAGCTTGTGTTTTAGAGTGAGCATGGTCCAACTCGGGTCAGTCTACCTCCTAACCATATGACTAATCTGCATAGTATTGATCCTCAATTTTTAGGATCGACGACCAACCCTATTGAGCCTGAGACCAAGAACTAGACCGACCCAATGGGTTCGATTAGGTTCTAAGATTAACTCTAAGACCGAGGACTGGACCGACCCAATGGGTTCGGTTTGATTCTAAGGTCAATTTAGGACCAACTGATAATTTTTTTGTTTCATTTTTTGTACTCCCTACAAGGCGACTGAGGATCGGACCGATCCAATGGGTTTGGTGACCAGCGAGGTTAACAAAGAGAGGTGACCGGCACGAGAGGCGAGCGGCGAGCGGTGCGAGCAACTATAAACGAGCGGGGTGAGTGTTGAGCAGTGAGTGGGGAAGTTGTTTTTTTCGATTTTGACAAATTGAAGACTAAGAGGACAAAAAAGACGTCAAAGAACAAGTACTTGGGGAACATGCCATGAGGAGTTGTTACACCGTTTTGGATGCTGTGAGGACTCCTTACTAAGATATTTTCCTCATTTGTAAATTATGGCAGTTGACGCCGTAAAAGACATTAAAAGTCTAAGCTATTAAAGATCAATGTAAAAATCAATTGGATTCCTCACTAAGAAGCCGTTTAATGTTGTTAACGCCATTTGACTTAGGTTTTTCTTTATTTAAAAAAATTATAAATAATACATTATATATATTATATTTATTATATATAATATATATAGTCAAGGTTTGTTCGGATTAGACTGACCCTAAATTCCTAGGATCGAGAACCAATCCACATAATGCTAGTCCAAGTATCCCAAGATCAAGGACTAACCTAGTCCTCCTAGGAATTGATCCAGGACCGGTAGGGTTGGGTCGGTTCAAGGTCGGTCCAAGATTGACTCTAGACCAATGCTCACCCCTAATTTCCATGGGTTTTCAAACCATTTTTCTATTTTTAGGCCCACTCTCTTCATTGTTTCAGTTCCTAGTTGTAATTTGTCTTTTATTTTTAAGTTTTCCCTTCATGCTGTTAGAGGCCAATCTTGGGTTACCTAGGGTTTAGGGAGTGCTTTTGTCATGCTTGATGGAAGGTATACAGGTTGTGATGACTTTTGCTTGTTGTTAATCACTTTTGCGTGTTTGTGAGATAATCTATTTGGATTTATTAATTATTTCTGCTGTGTTTGTATGCTCTGTATTAGGTTACGCCGATTCCTTCCATCCATGGTTTTCTTATGGACTTAGGTCACGGCAATCCATCAAAATGCAAATGATCAGCAGCATGATTTCGTGCAATTGAGCTCAGAAAAGTTGGAAATACTTAGCTTGAACAAACTAGTCAACTCCTGTTCTCTTGACTAATCGCATCTGAAGCATGTGCTGCACAGCATGGCAATCTTCCCTCTTTTGGAAAATTAAAGTTATCTTGTCTTTAGGAGAAGGAGATCCTAAGACAATGAAACAAGGAACATGCATGTTTCTATCCTGAGTATGGTCCTCCCTCCCTCCCTCCCTCTCTCTCTCTCTCTCTCTCTCTCCCTCTCCCTCCCTCCCCCTCGCTTTGGCCACTTGCATTGTTTTCCACACTTTGCCATGTGCCATGAGCATGTGGGTGGATCCCATTTCAACTGCTCCATCCTTCCCAAAAGAAGATAAAACCGAGCCATGAATAAATTAGATAAGATCCTAAATGTTCTTGGAACACGACCCCTTTTTTTTTTCAACATTCAAATCAATCATCGAGAACAAAATGGATTATCGTATATGGAAATCAATTCATAGGATCCGGTACAAATCGTATAGAGGTAACAACAATGATGCTGCTATAAGTCTGGTTTTTGATTGGTTTTGGACAAGAAATGATTTACGACTCCAGTTAATGCTCTTCAAATGTGATGACAATGATCACATTTCTTGACGATTATTTTCCATTCGAGTGCTTCACAATATAATGCCGAAAGCTTTCTGACAATTTCGTCATGTCAAGAGGCGGATACTTTAATGGGGGGAGTCCCAGTGACATCTTCCTTCTTCAGTCGAGGAAAGATTGAGGGAATCAAAATCGAACTTTAGGATCAAACTTTGGGCACAAAGTTAGGTGGCGAAGAGAGCGACTGCCACGGCCACCATTCAGTCATCTGTCTAAACATAGAAAGACCACAAAGACAACAAGAAAAGGCAATCTTACTATATTATCTAACAAAATAAAAAACGGATCTCCAAAAAGAATTCAGATTCTTACTCAGCAGCCAAAAGAAAGACAACAGTGTTCATTATAGAATGAAATTTTATCTCCACTAGATAAGCGTCTTACTTGTACCGTCCTGATCCAGGAAGTTGATATTGATGCTAATTTTATGTGGGGGACTCTTTGACACTTCGAAAGCAAGCTCCCCGTTTTAAGGACATGATATTTTTTTTCTCCCTTCTCTCTCTAACAGTTGTTATATTCAGCCCTGCTACGTGGCACCACCTGGAGCACTCCTCTCGAGATTAGGTTACGGTCAAACATGCCTAGATTGTCGGAGGGAATTAAAATCACTGCTCTTCAACCTCTGTCGAGATTGAAGTCGATCCGAAGTAGTTGGAACGCACCGATCACATTTAGGGCTGCTCTTCTCATGTTGTCATTGTCGTGTAGCCCTCGTGCTGACCCCATTCATACATGTAAGGTTGCGATCCACACAATGTAACGTGTATGCAACCGATCTATTCAATTGTAAGAAGCTAGAACTGATGGGGTTGGAAAGTCAACGCCCGCAAAAGTCATTAAACCGTGGTTTGAAGTTAAAATATGTCTTGAAAATTGTATTAAGTTGACAAGAAAGTCGACATGGGATACTTTATGCACTTTCAAGTGTGAGCATTGAAAAAAATTTGATCTTGTGCTACAAATAAGTCACGATAGGGTAATTTCAGCATCATGGTAATTTCAGACTCATTGAAAGTTGAATTAGTGTGATAGAACAAATAGCCATTCCATAATTAGATCGTGTTTAGTAGGTGATACAATATGATTAATCGTTTTTAACCAAAATACAAACCGCAAGGCACTCGACAAAAAGAAAAAAAAGTGTCGAACTATATATGATGTAGCTGTTTGTGAAGTAGAAATCAAGTTCCAAATCTCTCGATTTTTAAAGCGAAAGGTCGTGATCGCTCAGACCATTCCATTCGGGTCGAACCCGAATTCTCCAAATAGGATCCGAGTGAGAGGTCTTCCATCATCTTCTTGCGCAAGCTGTGCCTCTTCTGTAGCAAGCCCTTGGGCATTGTTAATTCCAGATTCTCATGTCTTAAAGAGTTACAATCCTGAGCTTGGCCATTTTCTTTTTTTGGTTTTCTTTTGGCCTTATCCCACATGATAGAGATGAATCCCTCCTCTAAATAGCCGGTTCTCTACGTTTGTACCCCGATTAAAGTATTATTAGGAATATCGGCAATGATCTATCAAATTGATATGTCATCACACCTACATTATTTTTGTTAAATTATCTCAGATAGCTTGTCTGTGAAATTTCAAAGGATCTTATATCTAGTGTCATTTCCACCTAATAGCTTAAACATTTGGATATAAAAGTTGTGAATATAACTTAAGTTGCTAGTAGAGTTAAAGGTTTTAAGTTCTGTTCAAAATACCCCTTTCATTTATTTATGGATTCGCTTTTTATCATGCGCAGTAAACTTAGAAAAGCAATGTCCACATGCATTAGCTTTGCATGGCCAAAGCCTTTGTCATCGAATCGACCTTCACGTGAGGGAGACTATTAAAATTTAAACATATTCCACACCTTATAAGCTTTTTAATGGGGCTATTACGACGGAGTGAGAGTCAGGGTGGGCGTGCTAAGTGTCAGATATAATTTCTCTTAGTCCACATAGCTAGATATGGGATTGTAACTCAAATAAATAAGTTGCCTGCAATCTTAAATTAGCTTGGTTTGTTTTAAAGATGTGGTGGAGCGAGTATGGTCACGACCAATACAAACAATATCATGTAGATGATAGCCTAGTTTTACTCTGTCCATTTAGTGGTATCAGAGCCAATTTCACCCCATATATTTTGCATGCGTGGCTCCCCGTGCAGTAGTTTCACGTGCCGTCCTTGGTCCAATTTAGACATGAGATAAGGGATTGTAGTACTTGAATGCGAATCTAAAGATAATTTTTTCATATCAATCGCTCATTGTGTCTCGGAATCACATACCAGTGACCTCAATCGAATAACGAATGCATTCAAAGATAGGTGCGAAAGAGAGACCATAGCCAACCCTCGAACACTCTCATCGTTCCAGGAATACCAGTGCATCAACATCAGATAAAAGCAAAGGGACAATGGAAATGGAAGCAACTGTTGTATCAGAATGCTGAGTCCAGCACGATGGTTACTAGAGAACCCATAAAACAGTAGAAGCCTGTCTTCTTTGTTCTTTGTCCTTAAAGTTGTATTTGATGAAAACATCGATGCACGTCCCGCACGACCCACAGAGGCCTAAAAGAGAGCTTTTTACATATACTTCAAAGGCATTCCTTACACGTAACACCTGAAAAATCTGTTTCGTACTCTCTCCGAATCGTGTTCGCTCAGCCCTTTTTTTTGTGTGCCGCATTTTTTACAATGTCTCCCATTTCTGACTGGGTAGCTTACATGCTTATCCACCATGAAGCTTTTAGAGGGTCCATTCGGCTTTTGCTTTAGCTTACAACATGTTTCTTTTTTCTTTTTTTTCCTTTTCAAACAATACTTTCAATTAATGTTGACAACTCACAAATCTTTTTTACTCCATTCGGCTTTTGCTTTAGCTTATAACACGTTTCTTTTTTTTTTTCCTTTTCACATAATACTTTAAATTAATGTTGACAACTCACAACATGTTTTTTTTTTTCCTTTTCAAATAATACTTTCAATTAATGTTGACAACTTCGCAAATCTTTTTACTCTCTCTTTCTATTTCTTCTTCTTCCTTCTTCCCACCAAAGTTAACATGAGGTGGGCGACGCTATGATTTAAACACGGGATATGTTGGACCTTAACCAAACACTTAACTACACAATCAACCATTGAAAATTAATACCCTCAAATTTTCAAAAGCACTTGAATGGTACCATTTATTGTCACCATTAACTTCTAATGGTTTTTAAAATTCACCCACAAGGTGGGGTTAAAGATAAATGTTTTATATAAAAAAACCACCCACAATGAGTTGAGACAACTAATCCACTCTCTCAAAATTACTCTTTTTAGTTCTTAAGACCAGCAAAACTTAGAAAACACCGAGGACTTAAAACCTTTTATATTGTCTCAACTGTTTGAAAATAGCATCATCTTTTCATTCATACCAAACCTGATCGTGAGTCTGGGTAAATCAAATCCGGGCAATAGACCTTATTTTGGGTGTCTCTCTTCTCCTTCTCCTCCTTCTTCTGGGAGGGGAGGGGTGGGGTTCTATTATCAAGTGGATTTTGCTTTGTTGTATATTGGAAGTGTTTTGCTACTCATTAAGCAAAGACCTTTTCTTTGGCAACACTTAGAGAATACTTAGGCCAGGCTTCACGAAATGCTACGACTCTTTTAAATACTTGCAACACATTATCAGAATCAACAATTAAGAATGATTTAGGAGCTGACGGTCGTCACCGTGGCTTGCCGCGTGGCAAACGATATCTGAGCATTTCTACCGGCCGAACACATCTGGACCATTCAATCTAGTGAGATCCACGTGTTTTACGCATAAAATTTATCAAGTTCAACATTCCAAATAGATCTCGAGTTTATGTACATAGTCCATCCCCTTCTGTTTCCTTCTTCACCGGAATATGAATAAGTTTTCTTTTGGGGTAAGTACACTATAAGTGCCAAAAGTTGTGTACAACGCTCACTTTAGTGCCAAAAGTTTCCGTTGGATCACTTAAGTGCCAAATTGGAGGAAAAATGATCACTTTGGTGCCGTCAACGAGAGATTCCGACTAAAATGATTACGTGGCTTTTATATTTTAAAAAAAATCGACATGACCTTTAAACAACGTTATTTTCTGTCCTCCTTAAGAAAACGATGTAGTTTTGCCATCATATGTGAATGGCCTCACAAAAACGACGCCGCACAGCTCATATGGGATTGAAATTAGGGTTTTTTTGTCCAATCCTCGCCCAACGCTGACCTAGCTTGCTCGGCCACCGTGCTTGGCTACCGTCGCTCGGCCTCCGTCGTAGTTTCTCGACTAAGTGACAAGGAGAGGCTAAAGTTGTTTCTCAAGCAAGAAGCGATGGGAAGAATAGGAGGCGAGGGCTGAGGAGGAGGAGGAAGAAGGGGGGTCGAAGGTGGAGAGAGAGAAGACGAGGAGGGTGTAGATGGAGATGGTGGATTGGGCTTGCTCAGGGAGCGGCTGAAGTGGGTCCTTCTAAAAGGGGAAGGAGGAGGAGGAGGAGAGGAGCTTGGGCTTGTCAACAATATCGGACGAACTAGAGGCGGAGTTGTGCTGGTACTGGTGTCGATGCCGCTGCAGGTATCACTACTAGTGCTGGTGCTAGTGTTGTTCTTCGGGGAAGAAGACGATGAGGAAGCCCTACCATGCCCTCTCTCTCTCTCTCTCTCTCTCTCTCAATTTGGGGATTTAGGGTTCTAACTTGGGGGAAAGATGCCAAACGACGTCGTTTTGTGGTTTAGATGTTGACTGTACTCTCCGGTGAGCCACATCAACTTCAAAAATTAATAAAAAAGTGTTACGTCGGATTTCCGATCAATCAAATCGAAGTTAGCACTAAAATGATTGTTTTTCAAACTTTTTGACACTTAAGTGATCAAAAATAAACTTTTGGCATCAAAGTGAGCGCCGTACACAACTTTTGGCACTGATAATGTACTTACCCCGTTTTCTTTTTCCTTCTCCGGCATCGAGTATGTCGTGACTAATGAAATTAGTTTTCTTGATGCATTATTGATGGCACACTTAGCATAAACTCGAACATGTTTTCTGGGGTTTTGTTGTTGTGAAAAAATTGAGGCATTGTTCCCACTCTTTTCGAGTGGACAATGAATGAAAGTGGACACCGGTACCCTTGGAGTGCCAAAAATTGACATAAAGGGACACTTAAGTGCCAAAAGTTACGAAAGTAACACTTAAGTGTCAAAATCAGAGCAAAATGGATCACTTAAGTGCCAATCCGGCCAAACTACTGATGTGGCAATTTTCCAGCAAAGTAAGTGCAAAACGGCATCGTTTTGCATGCTGACGTGGCTAGTCAATGCAAAAACGACGTCATTTTGGTGTTGAAGTGGTAAAAAATTGATATAAAAATTAATTAAATTAAATTTAAAACTAAATTAATTTAAAACATTTAAAAATAAAATACCAATATTAAAAAAATAAAAATAAAAAAATGGAGGGAGGCAGTTGAGGGCTAAACCCTCACCACCACCGCCACCAGGAAGGGCCGACGATGGAGGGGGGAGAGTCGGCCGGGGTTGCTGGCCGACCAGCGGCCGGGGCCCACAACCCTCGCCCAGATCTGGGGCGAGGGCTGGCGACCCTTGTTGGATCTGGGCAAGGGCCACAACCCTTGCCGACCCTCTCCCCTCCGTCATCGGCCCTTCTCAATGGCAGCAGGGAGGGCTGAGCCCTCAGCCACCTCCCTTCCTTTTTTTAAAAAAATAATATATTTTTAATATTTTTATTTTTATTTTTAAATGTTTTAAATAAATTTAGTTTTAAATTTAATTTAATTCATTTTTATATTAATTTTTTACCACGTCAGCATTTTGGGCGGATTGGCACTTAATTCTTCGCGTCTTGCCTTCTAGTAATAACTTTGGGAATCCCATATAAATTATGACTTGGAGCTATGGAATACACTATTGTGGTAGCTGAAACATCGGATTCCCCAGCTATGTTACAATACCTCGCTCCTTAGTGATCCATTTTGCTCCAATTTTGGCACTTAAGTGTCCCTTCGTGCCAACCTTTGGCACTTGGGGTTACTTTTTCCAATGAAAGTGTGAATCACAACGGAGTCGATTTCTTGACTTAAGGACAAAAAGGAGAGAGTTTGAATTGCCACACCTATTGTTCCATGTGATTAAGAATTCGTCCCTAGACACCATAATTTTAGGCTAAATTAAAGTACTTTAAAAGTGCACGAGAAAGTTGAGGACTACTGCTCATTTTGAGGCGATGGAAAAACGGTACATTGTGACGTTTGCCTAACATGGGATTTACCGCTCCACTTGTAATGCATAAAGTTAATCCTAAGCGAACAACGAATCAATTGACCTGGTGCATAGTTTGTACAGTAGACGTGCTAAGAACAATCCATTGAATTTGATAGCCATATGGACAACCAAGAAATAATTTCAAAACATTGGCAAAAGTGGGAAAAAAAATAAGTGTGCAATCATAGTGGGGCCTTAGTTAGATATGATGAGCTGAATCTATCCAACTCAACTGCAGATGGGAGAATCATGATGTGTTGCCTTGCTATTTCTTTCTTAAGCATGTATGGTGTGAAGCAGACTCATAATCAAGCAAGGACATACTCTAGCGGCTTGGCAATTTCTAGAGAGTGGACTGATCCAGACTCTCATCCAAGTGAGGTAAATGATATGCAGGCCCAAGAGAGAGTGTGCCATTCAAAATTAGAGCTTGAATTTTCAACATTTTGTTAGATGACTATTTGAATGTCCAAATATGTGGGAAAAGTCAAAAGGACTAAGGAGGTTCCACGATAGTCGCATAGTTCACATCGTTATGCCTTAACGAAGCTAGCAATGTTAAATGACACCTAGGCATGATTAAAAGTGTTGGAGAAAACTCCTATGTTGTTTTGAAGCTGACAAAACTTATCCAAGTTCTATTCTAAAGTTTGCCAGACTTCTGTGTCAAAGTTTATCTTACATCAGAAGTCTGCCCACTTTAACAAGTTCCAAACTGAATGCAAAAATGAAGACTTAATTAGACTCAAGATTATTTTTCTTCCTTAAAGGTTTCAGTACGAACATGATACATTGGGCTTTTTGGTTTGAAATATCACTTACCATATTGGTTATCTTAATTGGAATCATTTTCGAAGAAGCAAATCATTTTGGAAGGCATTGGAAATAATCTACTTATGGAAACCAAGATCCTGATTATATGGGCGAACATGATTAACAGGCTTTCATTTCAATCTTCAAACGACTCGAGATCTCCTTGATTGATTCTGTCCAATAAATTAATTGGAAGAATTCCTTTGGAAAGTGTCAACGGTCGAAAAGGCATAGAAGAGTATTTAATGAGGTTTTTCAAGTCATTCGAAAGAGAGTGCGTGAAAGAAGAATTCCAAAGTCTGAACTTCCCATTTACTTGTTCTTCCTTAAACAGTGCTCAAACTTGTATTCAAAAGAGAGACTCAAAGTGTGACTTCATGAGAGCAATAGAGACTATTCACTAAGAAGTCAAGATTATAAGACTGTAATTCTCTTTTGATTCATAGTGGAAACTAGCTAGAAGGCTGTCAACGTAGGAGAGTGGACGTAGGTTTGATCTAAGCCGAATCACTATATATATTGTGTTCATTTTTCTCTTCCCTGAAGTCCTTTATTTTATTTGCTCCGATATACTTCTGTGCTTTGAGATAGTTGTTAAAGTCTGAATCCTTCTGCAAAGTTTGTAGTCAATCAGACTTAGTTTAAAAGTAAAGTATTTTTACTGCATTTCGCAAAAAGCTATTTTCACACCTATTCACCCCCCTCTAGGTGTTTATACTAGCAATTTCAAAAAGAAATGCTTCACCAGTAATCTTCTTTGAGATTGGGGATTTCAGAGATGTTAGAGACTGGGAAATAGCGGACATGGAAGGTGCTCTCCCAGTCGATGTCGTCGATCTCGGATTGAGTGGCCTCGAGGCCTTTGCTTGCCACCATCTGCTTGAACTTTTGCTACATGCACTTCTTGTAATGCTCCTTGTTCAGCCTCTCCACATTGTCCAACAGTTGGTGTGATATCCCTTGGTTCACCAACAGCACAACATCATAGCACATATAAATGATTGTTATACACCACCCCACACAGTTCTGTCTTAATGAAATAATTTCTGTAATTGACTTAATGGGTTGTGTAATGAATGCTTAAATACCTCAAAGAAGCCCCAGTTTTCACAAGCATCTTTGATCTTGGCCATGGTGGTTCCTCTCTCCTTACTATTCAGCTTCTCCAGATTAATCATTGGGAATTAGGGGTGAGCGATTCCAGGTTCATTACAAGTTCCGTCTAGAACCTAAAAACTACCCTCGGATACAGATTCCTCATTTTTTTAGAACTTGAAACCTACGCGTTGGAACCTAGAACTTAAAACCTATCCTGTCATAGGTTCCATGGTCGGTTTCAGGATCCAACATGTTCTTTTTTCTTTTTTAGTTAAACAAAACGAAAATAAACGCAATAATAATAAACAAGCTTGTCATTCATCAAAGAGACTACAAAATGTACAAAATTATCAACAAAAGAAAATGAATTGTTGGTAAGGAATTCAACTAAATAAAAGTAAGGGTGAACGGTTTCAAGTTCCGTATAGGTTCCATATGAAACTTGGAATCTATCTGTTGGAATAAGTTCATCATTTTTGGGAACCTGAAACCTATCCTGCATATCCTAAAACTTGGAACCTATCTTGTTATAGGTTCGAATGTCTACTCAGGTCCCACTTATATTATTATTTGAACGATAACAATTCATTAATCATAACTTATGTTTAAATACACGAAAATATGAACATTAATAAAGTAAAAATCTTAGCCATAAAATGAAAACTCGAACTAGTGCTTTCAGATTATACATTCATCATCGAATATCATGGAATATCAGAAAATCATACGGAGACATGGATCAAGAAAATTTTTATAACTTGTTCCAATTTCTAGGTTCCAGGTTCCAGGTTCTAGGTTCCTCCAACTAAGAATCTAGAACTTACCCATTGAAAGAGGTTCGTCATTTTTTGGAACCTAGAACCTACAGGTTCCTACCGGTCTGATTACCCTGAAACCATGCTCACCCTGCTCTCACCCTGCTCTCTCTCTCTCTCTCTCTCTCTCTCTCTCTCTCTCTCTCTCTCTCTCTCTCTCAATTCCCAATTCATTTTTCTGCCTTTTCGTATCTTGATATCTCTTTGAGCAGTTGAATGGAAATATAAAAATCCTTCCATGGACGCACAATTTGCCTTCTATTGATGCCAACTTTCAAGTTTTACCCTTAGGCAGATATTTCAAATTGCTTGCGAGGTGAGATATGTAAGTTTTCATGACAGCTACACATAACTTCTCCGCCCCCCAGTCCTCCTCTCCCCCCTCCCCCGGGGGATTTTTAAAAATTGGTTTCTGACATAAAGTTCAAATGGAAGTTGACTTCCGTGGGAGCGGCTACTCTTTTTTCTTCTTCTTTTTCCATTTATCAGTTAGTCAAAATGGCAATTCATGATTAATTAAGAAAAGAACGAGATTATGTTTTTCACTCTCGAAGCCTTTTCTTTAGAAGTACACCATTAATGTAAAAATCTTATATACAAACTTATGATTTAATGTATATATGTCCTTAAATCCCTTTACGAAGGTGCAATTTTTCTTATAAGATTAAATTCAAAGATGTAATGTTAGAAGCGTTTGCGATGTGCTTGTTTGGAAAAGAGTTATGTATATAAAGAATCTATGTAGCACCGACACGAACACGTGACACGCGACACGACACGACACGCCGACATATCATTTTTTTAAAAATAGGGTATTCTGATTTGTTGGGACACGTTATATATTAAATATATAATTTTATATATAAATGATTAATTATCATTTAAATTCATAAATAAATAAATAAATAATAAAAAGAGCCTAGAATAAATTTAAATACTTCCAAATTCACTTTGTTGCACTTATCCATGTTAGGAAAGTATTTCCTAAAGCATTTTAGTCTTTTTTGATCAATCTCCCTATTCTTGTATGGAGAAACTCGAATAGGATATTCATTAAGTCATTAATCACTATAGTACCTTATTTAATAAAATAAAATAAAATAAAATAAAAATAGAAAACCATAATAAGTAAGAGGGGTATTGTATTATCATGTCAAAAGAAGGATAACTAATAAAGTAATAATCTCATATAACTTTAAAATGACTTCTTAACCCATTCAAATATTCACAAACTTTTATTTTTGTTGTGCATATTAACATCAAACTTTTTTTAATCAATGCACTTATATATACACATAATAGGTCATGGGAAGAAAAGATGATATAACAGGAACCCTCTTCAAAGATTTGCCAAGATAAATTCCCAATTACACTCCCCAATCCGAACATCTAAATGATATAGCTAAATTAAATTGAAAGAAATTAAAAGAAAATAAAATTCATTCAATTTTGGATGACAAAAATTCTAATATCATCCATAGTGTGTTTAAGATTAAATATCAGAGGCGGAGGCAGAAAGGGAGTCCTACAAGCTCAGCCTCCTCCTTCCCTATGCTCCTCACTCTCAGGCCAAGTTGCTGACTTGATGGGGTTTCGACGAATACCATTGGCTGTGCCCGACGTCGCAGGTGGCGAAGAGGCGGCGTCAAAGCAGGCGCTCGTGGCTGGCTCTCGAGGGTCACGGTTGGATGAGCGGCAACCAGATGAGATTAGAGATGTTGAATTTTTTGTGTTTTTCTTGATCTATATGTTGACGCGATCTTACAAATGATGAGTGTATAATCTAAAAATCACTAATCTGAGCTTTCATTATATAACTGAGATTTTTATTTTGTTAATATTTCATATTTTTCGTATATCTAAAAATTAGTTATGATCGGTAAATTACAACAATAAACAATATTCATTAAAAATAGAACTTAAATAGAACCTCAAACCTATTATAAGATAGGCTATAGGTTCCAAGATATGTAGAATAAATCTCAGATTCCTAAAAATAAGGAACCTATTTTAGTGCATTGGATAGGTTCTTTTATTTATTCGAAATTAAAGAAAATTTGTGATTAAATTATTTTTAATCTCCTCTATTTAAGTTTTGATAATCTTAAGTAATGAAAATAGGAATTAAAATTTTGTTTGATAGTAATTGAAAATCGATAGTTGAATGTTATTAGTGTATTAGCGAACATAGAAAAACGACATATTTGGATGGATTCAAATTACCTTAAATTATTTTTATTAAGTAATGCATTCCTTACCATACTGGGTTAAGTGGATTTTTACTTGATTCAATTATTCAAGTCAATTCTATTGGAGATTATCAAACAAGCTTAATCTCATTAGAGTGCTCGATTTTTAACTTTCGACACTTCATTGGGTTATAAAAGGGGCCTAAGTTAACTTTTTTTAGATAAATATATCTGTCAGAAATTAAAATTTTTGTCTTATCTAATAATTGTGTCTATTCGCAAGGCACATTGATTTAAAAGGTTTTAGTTGAATTCTCGAGCATTATTGTTTCGAGAAAGTGATTTCGCACGCTTCTTGCTGAAACTTTACTTACACGTACGATCATCTGTGCTAAAATGGTTAGAAATATATTGAAGAGATGTGTCCATGAAAGCTCTTTGTCTTCATCCCTACTCTGTGAAAATGGGGACAATAATTGAGCAACGTAACATCCTCGATACAACAATGCTGTCATCATCATCATCAATGGAGGTCCCTAGCCAGTTTGATCCAATCATTGTGTCCTTGTGATTTCTGAATTTCCTTGCATGGGATTTCCATGGTGAGGACTGATTACCAACTACAACATCGCGGAAAAGCACACTCAGTAAAAAGAAAAACCAACGCATGCCAAGCAGAAAATCATCAAAAAGTTAGAAAAAGAAAGTAGGAAGAAAGATGTGATGGCCAGTGAAAGAAATGGGGAAGGACAATTGTTTTAATCATTGTGGATCTGAGAAAAGATTTTCATTGTTCTGGTGTGCAATATTCTGGAAAGAATGACAAAAGAAAAATAAAAATTAAATTAAAGCGTAGATTGTGGTAGATCATTTTACAAGAAATGGCAAAAGTCTAAAAAAAAAACCCTTAAATTATGCTCACCGCTAAACTTTTATATATAACATAAGAAATCCCAAATTTATACATATACGACACATTTACTCTCTCTTAAATTTATATTAATGAAAACCGTTAAAAATCTGCCTACATAAACATCAAAAAGCAAACAAGGTTAACATGTTATCTATGTGGCTTAATTAAAATAAAAACGTTATTGCTTTGGTTGAAAAATTATCTAACAAAATCTTGACGGATGATAAATATGTCACATAAGTACGAGTTTAGAGTTTTTTTACGTCACAAGAAAAAAGTTTAAGGTAAATGTATCACAGTGAGCATAATTTGAAGTTTTCGATATTACAAAAAAATGTTTATGGTAAATGTGTTATAATTGGTGTAGTTTGAGAATTTTTTTTGACTTTTTCCCTACAAGAAATGCGTTTCCATGTCATTTGAGGTTATTAACTATTTAAAACAATCTATTTGAGATCGTAGTTGATCATACTATAAATACTATTAGGGTCTCTGCTGCTTGGAAATCTATATCCATTTGATGGTTAAATTCTATACGTGTCGATGCAATTCTAAAAAATTTATGAGAAATGCGAAGAGGTTATAGGTCAACCTTCTCTATTGAAAAAAGAGAAACCACCTTTAGTTAGTGATATTCATCCCCAAGTGATTCTTAACCCAAGAATTAGAATTTATGGATATCCTGACGGTCTAATTTATCACGTTTCTAAATTATCATATTACTAACTCAACTCAGCCTAATTGAGGGGTGAAAACTAATACGTAAAACTTTGAAGCTCTCCAAATTGAAGTCCTCATCAAGATTCTTGATATCCGATTGCTCTCAATTTTAGACATTAGGGTAAAATTAAGATTGTCAAGGGTTTATATATATATATATATATATATCTCAAGACTCATTCATAAATAACCTCAAGGTGGCTCTATTTCATTTCGTTACATCCGTATCAAATTTTACCCGTTAATTTTCCTTTGGAGTCGTGGACATAAGAGATGCTATTTCTAGTTACTCACAAAAACTTAAAATATGAATAGTCAAACACCTATTGATATGATAGCCATATTTTTTCCTTCTCCGACAACTAGAAACATCTGTTGTAATTTGTGACAAGCGGCCCCCTTTGTGCCAAATTAAGCCGCGATCTGGGGGCCAAAAAGGAAAGAACAAATTGAACTTTAATAATCAATCAATCAATTAAAGCAGATGATTCCCAAACCCTAGAGTCTTGATGCACCTACATCCGTATCTACTTTAAGAGCAGTCTCCATGAGCTTTCTTTTGCTTGTGAGGTTTGATTTTCAATCTCTAATGATCGTGAAAGGATTTAGATCGATTGCCATCCGACCACACGTGCTATCCCGCAAGAAGTGAGGACAATATGATGCAGTTCACTAGGATGTTCTAATTCAGAAGTATTCGTATGGTTGGCCACGTTCTAGTGGAAGTCTTCAATTTGCTTGCTTTTGCATTTTCTAAACAGTGGTTAGGGTTTTGCACTGAACAAAAGTCTTCAATTAACCTTACGCAGGTTAATTGTTCTATCCATCTCGCTAATCAGAACACTCATTTCAAATTTGTTGTATCCCGCAGAAATTAAATTCTATATAACAAGGTTCTTCGAGATGATTTGTCATCTTTCTATATAACTAGCCAAAAGAGAAATTTGGAAAACATCGCTGCAGAAACTGACTCCCAATTAAGTCACGCATTTTAGTGGTCCTTCTGTCATAAATGAAAGGGCTATTCATGGACCATTAGAATGCGTGCTTCTTTTCTCCCGCTGTCTTTTGGTTACATCAACGAGATTATGATCAACCTGACATTTCCCTTAGTCAAAAGAATACGCGATGGGATGGCTTAGATCAAACGAGACGTAATACATCAAGGCGTGAATGTCGCTAGCAGATAGAAACGACATGCATGCCCACATCTCTTTGACTTGGCAGCATCGTTTCACCAAGTTGGATCGAGTTCAATGTTTTGTGCATCGAGGCAAGCCGAACCCCGTTCTTGAGTTTTTCCATCTATTTGGCCTTTCATTCTGTGGTCAGCTGCCTATGAAATAATGGCCCTGGCCCATGTTAAGACCGGGGAGTGCTTGATTGCCAATGCACGAAGTTGTAGATTTTGTTTCTTTGAGGATATGCGAGCCTCCAGACATATCCAACCTCATTTTGTTTGTTAATTCTCTTTCATCACCAGTTTTCGTTAATGCTGCTTAGGGTCACCTGAGTTCAGGGAGTGTTTCCGTCTTGCTTAAATGGAAGGTAGTCGGCTTTCGATGACTTTATGCATCGAGAGAGCTTTCTCGTGAATATCGTCTACAAGCGATTATTTCGTCTATGAGCACATCTGTGAATCGTTTCGCTTGTTAATCATTTGTCATTGTCATATTTAGGGTTGTTTCTTCTCATGTTGTCCTTGTTGTGTGGCCCTCGTTCCAGCTCCGTCCGTGCATGTAAGGTTGTGATTGATGTTACGCACATGCATATGATCTATTCAATCGCAAGAAATCGGAATCGATCCCAGTAAAAAATCAACGTACATGAAAAGATTACTAATCCGTCGTTTGAAGTACAAGTATGTCTGAAATGTTCAACCATGTTGATTAGATAATAGCCACGAGATACTTTAATACACTTTCCAACACAAGCAGACTTACAAAATAAATAAATAAATAATTCCACACAACGGTTAATAATTGATAATTGGAATAATATTATAGAACATATAACCATTCCAGAAATAAATTTTTGAAGGTCATAGTCAAAAGTTGTAATACTTTTTTGTTTTTGCAACCTGATTGGCGCAAGTTGAAATCGAGATCTAGATCTCTCTTATTTCAAAACCAAATATCTCAATCGTTTTAACACATTAACCATCCCATTCGGGTTGAATACAGCATTCTCCAAATCGGATTGAGTGCACCTTTGTCATCAAATTGACCTTCACGTGGGAAGGAGTGAGTGGTAAGATTTAAATCATATTCACCACCGCATTTTATAATTTAAGCTTTTTGAATGGAATGCCTCACTACAATGGTGTCCGAGCAAGGGTGGGTATTCCCACATTGCGTAAATATGGTGTTGTGACGCTAATAGATAATTTCCATGCAATCTCAAATTAGCTCAGAGGCATTTTAAAACAGTGATGGTGTAGATGAGCCACAACTAAGGCATACAATATTATAATGACGGTAGGTCCAGATAAGGCTGCCCATTTGTTAGTACCACAGCTAGATTGCCCCCCAATTTGTTTGTATGTGCAGCTGCCCATACGTCAGTTCCACTTACTGGACTAGTTTGCACGTGAGAGAGAGTATGAGTATGTTGAAAGCATTTCATAACATTTTTCTACGAGGTTTCACTAGGTCTTCTATATCATTTCCTCGGCCTGATATTTCAGGCTTTTAAAGTAGATGGTTTTGCATGCAACTTTCAATATTCGAATGCGAACCTTAAGATATGCTGTTCAAATCAACAAGTTGCTCGATGGGTTTCGGAATCGCACATGGGTGATCACAATCGAATAACGAATGCACTCAAAGATAGTTGCAAGAGAGAGACATAGCCTACTCTTGAACACTCATCGTTTCAGGAACACCAGTGCATCAACATCAGACAAAAGCAAAGGGACATTGGAAGCGACTGTTGTATCAGAATGCTGATTCCAGCAAGATAGTTAATAGAGAACCCAGACAACAGTAGAAGCGTGTCTTCTTTGTTCTTTGTCCTTAAAGTTGGACTTGATGAACACATCGACGCACGTCCGACATGACCCACCAAGGCCTAAAAGAGAGCTTTTTACGTATACTTCAAAGGCATTCCTTGCACGTAACACCCGAAACATCTGTTTTGGACTCTCTCCGAATCGTGTTCGCTCTGTTCTTTTTTTGCGCGCCACATTTTTCAATGTCTCCCATTTCTGATTGCGTAGCTTACATGCTTATCCACGATGGAGTTTCTAGAGTGTCCATTTGGCTTTTGCTTTAGCCCTCGACGTGTTTCTTTTTTTGCCTTTCAAATAATACTTTCAGTAATACACACGAACCATCCCGTCCATGTGCATTGGGTAAACTTCCACCCACAAGTTGGCAGGCGTGACCATCAAGGCCAACATGAGCTGAAAGAAGCTATGATTTAAATGTAGGATCCGTTGGGATCTTGACCAAATGCTTAACCGCTCGATCAACCATCGGGAATTAACACCCTCAAATCTTCAAAAGCACATGAATGGTACTATTTATTGTCAACATTATCTTCTCATTTTTTCAGAATTAACCCATAATGGTTGGGTTAAAGAGTTTGTAGTGCTTGATAAATAAGTCGTAACTTTTGATATGGGAGGTGTTACGGGACGCATGTACGAAGGAAGCTTGTTCACAGTGCTATTCCATGGCTAAACTGAATACCTCAGTTTCATGTAATTTTCAACCTCAAAATCCATTGTTTGCACGGGTTTTCTAACCATTTTTCTATTTTTAGGCCCACTCTCTTCACTGTTTTAGTTCCTAGTTGTAATTTGTCTATCACTACCAGCTTTCTATTAAGGCTGTTAGAGGCCAATCTTTGGTTACCTAGGGTTTAGGGAGTGCTTTTGTCATGCTTGATGGAAGGTAGACAGGTTGTGATGACTTTTGCTCGTTGTTAATCGTTTCTGTGTGTTTGTGAGATAATCTATTTGGATTTGTTAATCGTTTCTGCTGTGTATGTACGCTCAGTCATATTAGGTTACGCCGATTCCTTCCATCCAAGGTTTTCTTTTGGACTTAGGTCACGGCAATGCCAACGCAAATGATCAGCAGCATGATTTCATGCAATTGAGCTCAGAAATGTTACAAATACTGAGCCCGAACAAATTAGTCAACTCAACTCCTGTTCTCTTGACTGATCGCATCTAAAGAATATGCTGCAGAGCATGGCCATCTTCCCATATTTGGAAAGCTAAAGTTATTGTCTTTAGGAGAAGGAGATCCCAAGACAATGAAACGGGGAACATGCATGTATCTCTCCTGAGCATGGTCCTCTCTCTCTCTCTGGTGCTTTGGGCACATGCCTTGTTTCCCACACTTTGCCATGTGCCATGAGGATGTGGTGGATCCAATTTTAACTGCTCCATCCTTCCCAAAAGAAGATAAAAATCGAGCCAACAATATATTAGATAAGATTCTAGATGTACTTGGAACACCAACTTTTTCTTTTCCATTCAAATCAATCATCGAGAACAGAATGGATTATTGTATATGGAAATCAATTCATAGGATCCGGTACAAATCGTATAGAGGCAACAGCAATGATGCTGCAATAAGTCTGGTTTTTTTTTATTGATTTTGGACAACCAATGATTCGTCAATCCAGGTAATGCTCTTCAAATATGATGATAATGATGACATTTCTTGATGATAATTTTCCATCCGAGTGCATTCACAATCTAATGCCGAAAGCTTTCCGACAAACAAATTTCATCATGTCAAGAGGGAGATACTTTAATGGCCGGTGTCCTAGTATCTTCCTCCTTTAGTCAAGGAAAGATTGAGGGAATCAAAATCGAACTATAGGATTAAACTTTGGGCACAAAGTTAGGTGTCGAAGAGAGCAACTGCTACAGGAACTACTCGGTCATCTGTCTAAACATAGAAAGACCAAAAATACGAGAAGAAAAGGCAATCTTACTACGGATCTCCAAAGAGAATTTAGGTTTTCACTTAGTAGCCAAAAGAAAGACAACAATAGTAATCATAGAATGAAATTTTATCTCCACTAGATAAGCATCTGACTCGTATACTCCTAATCCAGGAAGTTGATATTGATGTTAATGTTCTGTGGAAGACACTTCGACACTTAGAAAGCAAGGTCCCCGCTCGAATGACATGACAATTTTTTCTCCTTCTCTCTCTAACAGTTGTTATTTCCATCCCAGCCACGTGGCGCCACCAGGAGCACTCCTCTCGCTATTAGGCTGCGGTCAAACACGCCGAGATTGTCGGATGGAATTAAAATCACTGTTCTTCAATGTCGAGCTTGAAGTCGAACCGAAGTAGTTGGTATGCACATATCACATTTAGGGTTGTTCTTCCCATGTTGTTGTGGTCGTTGTTGTCGCTATCATGCAGCCCTCATGCTGGCCTTATTCATGTGTCATGGGCCGAGAGTTTTTTGGGCCTTGAAACGACCCGTGTGGCGCCTGGTGAGCGGAACGGGTTGTTCCGAGGCCAAGGAAACTCTCGGCCCGTGACACATGCATGTAAGGTTGTGATCCTCGTAGCGTTAAGTGTATGCACCCGATCTATTAATTTGCCAGAAGTTAGAATTGGCCGTGTTGGAAGATCAACCCCCGTAAAGGTTAATAAACGAAAGTTTGAAGTTAAAATACGCCTTGAACATTGTATTAAGTTGACAAGAAAGTCGACATGGGATACTTTATGCACCTTCAGGCGCGAGCATCGAAAAAAGTTCAATCTTGCGCCACAAATAAGTAACGAGACTGTAATTCAGCATCATGGGAATTTCATACTAATCGATGGTTGAATTAGTGTGATAGAACAAATAATAGATAACGTTTAGCAGGTGATACAATAGGAGTAATCGTGTTTAACCAACATATTACCACAAGACCCTCAACAAAAAGAAAAAAAAAAGCGTTGAGCTATATAACTTTAGCTGTTCGTCAAGTAGAAATCGAGTTTTAGATCTCTCCTATCTTAAAGTTAAATCTTGCGATCGTTTTACCACTCAGACCATTCCATTCGGGTCGAACCCCAATTTTCCAAATAGGATCTGAGTGAGAGGTCTTCCATCATCTTCTTGCGCAAGTTGTGCCTCTTCTGTGGCAAGCCCTTGGGCATTGTTAATTCCAGATTCTCAGGTCTCAGGAGCGAGCTTGGCCACTTTCTTTTCTTGGTTCTTTCTTTTCGCTTTATCGCACAAGATAGAAACGAATCTTGTCACTGATTTGTCAGACCCTCCAAAACCAACGATCAAATCAGCACTTACAAACACAAACAAGCTCAGCCCTCCTCTAAATAGCCTGTTCTCTGCGCTTGTACACCTGATTAAAGTATTATTAGGAATATTGGGCATCGAGCTCTCAAATTGGTATGTCATTATGCCAGCACGATTTTTGTTAAAGAATCTTAGATAGCTTGTCTATGAAATTCCAAAAGATCTTACATCTAGAGTCATTTCCACCTAATAGCTCAAACATTTGGATTAAAAAGTTGTGCATCTAACTTTAGATTGCCATCAGAGTTAAAGGATTTAAGTTCGGTTCCAAATAACCCCTTTCATTTATTTATGGATTTGCCTTTATTCATGTGCAGTAGGCTTAAAAAAGAGACGTCCACATGCATCCGGTTTGCATGGCCAAGACCCTTGTCATCAAATCAACCTTTGCGTGTGGGAGAATGTCTTTTATGGGGCTTCTACCACGCTATGACAGTTGGCGCGGGCATGCTAAGTCTCAGATATGATGTTCTTTAGTCCACAGATAGATATAGGATGTGACTCAATTAGATAAGTTCCGTGTCATGTCAAATTAGCTTGGATCATTTTAAATACATGCCAGCACAAGTGAAGTCACAACCAAAATGAATAATATCATGCTGATGATAGGCCTAGGTTTAGGCTGCCCATTTAGTGGTATTAGAGCCACTTTCACCCCTATATATTTTGCACGCGTGGCTTTCCCTACGGTAATTTCACGTGCCGTCTTAGGTCCAATTTACGCATGAGATAGGGTATTGAAAATATCTCAAAACACTTCTCTCCGAGGCTTCGTGGGGTTATAGTTTCCATCAATCTAATACTTTAATATTTTGGAGTAAACGATTGCACACATGACCTTTAGTACTCGAATGTGAATCTCAGGATATATATCTCGAAATCGCATATGGGTGACCTCAATGAATAACGAATGCGTTAAAAGATAGGTGCGAAAGAGCGACTACAGCCAACCAACACTCTCATCGTTCCAGGAACACCAGTGCATCAACTTCAGATTAAAGCAAAGGGACAATGGAAGTAACTGTTGTATCAGAATGCTGAGTCTAGCGTGATGATTACTAGAGAACCCAGACAACAGTAGAACATGTCTTCTTTGTTCTTTGTCTTTAAAGTAGGACATGATGAACACCTCGATGCACGTCCCGCACGACCCACAGAGGCCTAAAAGAGACATATACTTCAAAGACATTCCTTGCACTGAACACCCGAAACATCTGTTTCGTACTCTCTCCGAATCGTGTTCGCTCTGCCCTTTTTTCGTGCGCCACATTTTTTACAATGTCTACCATTTCTCACTGCGTAGCTTACATGCTTATCCACCATGAAACTTTTAGAGTGTCCATTTGGCTTTTGCTTTAGTTTTCGACATGTTTCTTTTCTTGTCTTTCAAATAACACTTTCAATTAATGTTGACAACTCACAAATCTTTTTTAATCTCTTTATTAATATATGATAGGTACCCGACCTTGCAACTCAATTGATCCCCACAAATACACAGAAACTGTCCCGTTCAAGTGCATCGGGTAAGCCTTCACCTATAGGGTAGTGGGCGTGGCCACCAAGATTAACATGAGTTGGACGACGCTATGATTTAAACACGAGATATGTTGGATCCTAACCAACACTTAACTATTCAACCAACCATCAAGAATTACACCCTCGAATCTTCAAAAGCACATGAATGGTACCATTTATTGTCACCCACAATAGTTGGGTTAAAGATAAATGTTTTATATCAAAAACCCACCCACAATGAGTTTGGACACCTAGTCCACTCTCTCAAATTTACTCTTTTTAGCATTTACGCCCAGTACAACTTGGAAAACAGCCAGGACTTGAAACCTCTTGTTCTGTCTCAGGTTTTCAGGAAAATTTACCAAAAAAGTCTTAAACCTATTGTAATTGTGTCAATTTAGTCTTAAACTTTTATTTTTGGCCAATTTGCTCCTAAACCTTTTGCTTTTGTTCCAGTTCAGTCCATCCAGCCTTATATAATTGGAAAAGTCTAATGTGGCATCCTAGTCAGCACTAGTCGGCGTTGCCAACACTAACATGGCACCGGAGAACAAAACGTCAAATAAAAGCTAGAAACAAAAGCCAAAAAAGAAAAGGGCGTAGGGTTAGCTAAAGGAGTCCTATGACTACTCCTTGCTTCTTCCCCAAACCATCTAAAAAACCCTAGTGAGATCTCCTCCGAAATTCTTGCAAATTTTTAGTCGATTCAATCTCGTCTTGTGATTTCCTCAACCCAAGTCGTTCTTCCATCAATATCCTTCATGAATCAAGCCCCCTTTCACTCGACGCCATTGTTCGTCGCCACTCGCCCAAATTGAGAAGACTCGAAGACCCAAAAACCGAATTCGCTCACAAGTTGACTCGATTCATTCGTCCATAGCAAACACAAGCAAGTGAGGTGGTCCCGATTTGATTGTGTTGTCAGTAAGTGGTGAGATACGTGGTGGGTGGTCGTGAAGTCAGTCAAGATCAATCCAAAGGTATATCGCCGTGGTCCTAAACTACATTTTGTCTCTGTCTTTGTCTTTGTCGTGTTCCCAAATTATCTTATTTCTTCGTGTGCATTGAACAAACCAACTATTCGGTTTTAAATTGAAAGTAGATGAGCGATGCTGAGCAAACTAACTTCAAAGCTCAAGCATAGAAGTACACTCTTCAGCCGCCTAAACAATGAAACTAATGTCAAAAATCCTGAAATGCCAAAAGACAAGAGAAAACCAACAATATCCATGGAAGTGACGGTAGGAAAGAATTGAGATAATATGAAGTAACATTCTAAAATTAAAGCCTTATGAGCTATGCTGCTTGTAGTACATTGACTTGTTAGAAGAACCAACTAAATGCATGAGATGCTCTAATGCTCCTATCTAATACACAAAGAACCTAACATCATGGTCTTGTTTCTCCTTCATTAGTTACAGAAAACAAGATCACGTATACTATGGGAGAAAAAATTCTTTTATCAGCCCCTAGATTTTTGGCATCAGCTTCAAGTAGCTACACAAACCAAATATCTTACTTGAAAGCAAACTGATTATGCCCTACTATTCACCTTGAACTCTTGTATCAAAGGTGCTAGATATTAACTGACCTAGTTAATTCTCATAAATTAGAAAGAAATTTCACTTGTAATTATTAGACAGAAAGGATTTTAAACTTATGTTCAAGTCAAACTCTTCATATATTTGTAGCACTTTGGGTCACTCATGTTAAAATCTCCATTATGTGGCTTATTACAACATATATTGTGTTTTTCCACGTAGGGTTGAGATGAGCGACAAGTAGGCATGGGCTTACCTTTTCCATGGTGGAAATTTTTACCATCGCCCAATGCTTGAATTTGTTGGAGGTAAAATTGATTTTGGTAAAAATTGATATCAGTTCAAGGAGCTTTGAAAGCTTCATTGGAGATATTGAGAATTGGGTAAATTACAAATTTGGAAAACTTTATTTTAAGTTTCCTGGAGTTGAGATATATATGGAAGTAGCGTCATTGATTTACCTTTCAATTATTTGTATTGTGGGTTAATTGAGATATATGGAGAAAATTTTGTAATCGATAAGGCAGCTGAGGGTGATGATCAAGGGGTCAGTGTGGGTGTGGGCGAGGGTGAGAGTGCCGATACGAGTGAGGGTATTGGTCACAAGGGTGGTGAGGGTGTACGTGAAGGTGAGGGTGCTTGCCCAAGTGAGGGTGTTGGTCAAGGGGGTCGTCAAGGTGTGGGTGAGGGTGAGGGTACTAGTCCAAGTGAGGGTATTGGTCAGGGGATTAGTGTGGATGCTCGTGATGATAATGGTGACTTAGATCCTAATGACTTAGTTGATGAAGGTGATTATATTGACATAGAGGTTGATATTATGGATGACATATTTTACTATAAAGAGAGGTAGGTTTCCAAGATATAATCCTAATTGTGCCGTGCCTGTGTTTACCATGGCTATGACATTTGATAGTAGTAGGCAATTCAAAGATGCTTTGACAAAGTACTCAGTGACTGAACGTAGAAAGATAAAATTTATAAAGAATGATAATAAGTTTATTAGAGCAAAATGTGTTAATGAGAGTTGTCCTAGGAAGATTTTTGGCTCTGTTGATGCTCGTACTAGATCAATTCATGTCAAGACCTTACATTCACAGCATACTTGTAGCATTTGCTTTAAAAATAGGAAGGTGTCAAGTTCTTGGTTGGCAAATCATTATCTTCCTACAATAAAAGCAATGTCAACTATTAAAAATATTGCTTTCAATGAGTTAATAAAGGAACAATTGTGTTTAAATGTAAGCATAGCTCAGTATATGAAGGCTAAGTTGTCTGCTTATAAAGTGTTGATGGGAAACTATAAGAAGGAATATGCAAAATTGTGGAATTATGCAGAGGAGTTTGGGGAGAGAAATCATGGGAGTACTATTACATTGAAGGTTGAAATGCTAGATATGCAATCTAAGGCATTGTTTGAAAGAATGTATGTCTGCTTTGCTTCTTGTAAAAAATGGTTCCTTAGTGGATGTAGGCAAGTTGTAGGGTTAGATAGTTATTTCTTAAAAGGAATTTGTGAAGGTCAGATCTTGTATGCTATTAGAAGAGATGCAAATGATAAGATGTTTCTAATTGCTTGGGCAATTGTCAGAGTTGAGAATAGCAACACCTAGACATGGTTCTTAAGAAATTTGATGTATGATTTTAATATTTTTGACACATATGGATGAGGTTGGGTCATAATTAGTGACAAACAAAAGATAAGTTCTTTATTTAATTTTTATTTGTTATCTTCTTAGATAGTTACATTTATAACATATGTTTTACATTGTAATCATCTTTTCCAATGCCTTATAGGAGTTGTGGCTGATTTGCTGTCTACAGCTGAACATAAGATGTGTGCTAAACACATCTATGCCAATTGGGGCAAGAAACATAAAGAGATACAAATGCAAAGGCTAAATTGGCAATGTGCTAAGAGCAGTACTAGGACGGAGTATGATGAACACTCTTAGGCATTGAAAAAAATTAGTCCTAGTGCATATCATGACCTGGTGCAAATAGGGCTAAAACAATGGTGTAAGGCTTTTTTCACTACTAATGTGAAATGTGAAATTGTTGACAATAATTTATGTGAAGCATTCAATGAAAGAATTATACATGCTAGGTGTAAGTCCATATATAGGGTGCGTTTGGGAAAAGCTTTTGGGAAAATCTTTTAAGGAAATATAAAGGCCTTTGGTCTAAAGGGTTTTTGTGAAATGCAAAAACTGTTTGGTAAACTATATAATGATGTTTGGTAAACACATAATTGGGAAGTTCTTTAGCACGATCAATTTAAGTTTTTATTTTTTATATTTTAAAATTGAAAACAAAAATAATGATTTTTTATATATATTTTTGCACTAAGATGTATATATAAAAGAGATAAATTAACAAATTCAATCACTTATATATATATATATATATATATATATATATATATATATATATATATATATTGGGATATGTTCAGCAGAAGTCCTAAAACTTGTCAAGAAAGTGCAATTGAGTCCTAAAACTTACAAAAAGTGCAATCAAGTCCTAAAAATTGTCAAGTTGGTTCAATTAAGTCCTAAAGTTAACACCATTAGATTTACTAACGGAATTTGTTGACGTGGCTAATGTCATATTTGAAATGAATTTTTTATTTTTCAAATGGTTTTTTTAAATTATTTTTTATTCAAAATCTTTAAAAATTAGATTAAAAACTAAAAATGAAAATCTACATTTATTTTTTAAAAAAATGTAAAATAATAATAATTTTTAAACAATAATAAAAAATAATTATTTTTAAACAAATTTTTCAAAAAAATAATTTTAAAAAAATATTAATACTAATTTAAAAAAAAATAAACAATAATTTTTTAAAAAATTAAACAATTTTTAAAAAATTAAAAAATAATTTATTATTTTAAAAAAATCATTTTTAAACAATTTAAAAAAAAAATCTCCAATGATGGGTGGCGGCGACAAGAGAGAGGAGCCTGATTTTTTTTAAAACAATTTTTTAAAATAATTTTTAAAATTTTTCTTTTTAGTTTTTGGTGAAAATAAGATAAAATGAATAAATCTAATTTTTTAGTTTTTAAATCTATTTTTTTAAATGAATAAAAAATGATTTAAAAAATCCACGTGGAAAAAAAAATTATTTAAAATGCTACGTTAGCATTTTTAACGGAAAAGGCTAACGGTGTTAACTTTATGACTCAATTGAACCAAATTGACAAAGACTTGATTACACTTTTTGTAAGTTTTAGGACTTAATTGCACTTTTTTGACAAGTTTTAGGACTTCTGCTGAATATATCTCATATATTTTTTAACTGAGATATAAAAGAGATATCTTAACAAATTCAATGACTATTTTTCTTTTTCTTTTTTTGCACTGAGATGTATATATAAAAGAGATATATTAACAAATTCAATGACTTTTTTTTTTTTTACACTGAGATGTATATATAAAAGAGATATATTAACAAAAAGAAAGAGTAATTTCATTATAATAAACATGATTACATATGCATCAAAGAAAGAAATAGGTTTTCATTAAAAAATACAAACATCCTCAAGTATTTACTAAACTCATTGATTTTTGATCACATAAACACGCAATGTTAGAAAATAAATTGTCATTTGAAATACCGGCCCCCTCATTTGTATTATGAAGGTCAACTGAATATCCATAATTGGAATCCAAATCTGCTCTTGCAAAATATCTATCATTGGCGGTGTTTCGTCATATGTAATTATGCAAAGTCATTACTGTTATAACAATTTTTACTTGCTTTTCAAAGGGGAAACTTGGCATATGCTTTAGGATCTTCCACTTCTTCTTCAACACCCAAAAGCTTGCTCAATTTCCAATTAGAGCGAGGAATGAGCACGATTAAATACCTCTTGATAGCCTGTAGGGATGGAACCTTGTTGAAATTCTGGCAAATAATATCTAACTTCTTTGTAGGGGTGAGCATTGGTCCAGGGTCAACCCTAGACCGACCCAACCATGCCGGTCCTGGTCCAATTCCGAGAGAGATTGGGTCGGTCATTGGTCCTAGAATTCCTAGACCGGCATTGTGCAGGTCGGTTCTCGATCCTGAAAGTTTCGGGTAGGTCCAACCTGGACTAACCCTGATTATATATATCTAATATATTATTTATAATTTTTTTATATAGAGAAAACCTTAAAATAAACGGCGTCAACAACATCAAATAGTTATTTAGTGAGGAGTTCAAGTAATTTTACATTGTTATTTTTTATTTTTTATTTTTTTTTTGGTACCCAGGGAACCCCGTACAGCCGGCAGTCGGCGGGTAAACCCTGGGGGCGACACGCACAACCACCACGCACGTGCCACCGGATAAATCACCAAATGACGTACTGGGGATTCGAAGCCCTCCCCTTCGTGAGGGGGAGAAGGCCCGAAGCCAGCAACGCCACCACGGCGGGTGGTTTTACATTGTTATTTAATAACTTAGGTTTTTAATGTCTTTTACGGCGTCAATAGTCATAATTTATGAATGAGGAAAATATTTTTGTGAGGAATCCTCACAACATCCAAAAAAGCATTTTATGGCATCCTCCTCTAGTATTCGTTCTCTTCTGTCTTATTTGGTCTCTTAGTCTTCATTTTGCAAATTTATCTTAGTCTTCACTCGACACTCGCCTCACTTGCTTTGGGTCACTCGTGCCGCTCGTTGCTCGATGCTCGCTTGGCTTGTTGCTCCCCGCTTGGCATTCGATGCTCATTCTGTTCGATGCTCACCTTACTTGACCCTCACTACTTGCCTTTTTTAGCTAACCTTACTCATCATCGAACCCATTTGGTCAGTACGGTCCTCGATGCCCTTTCAAGGAGTACAAAAAATGAAATAAAAAATTATGGGTTAGTCCTAAGTTGACCTTGAAACCGAACCGAACCCAATGGGTCAGTCTGGTTTTCAATCGCTTTTTTAAGAAGTACAAAAAATGAAATAAAAAATTATTAGTTGGTCCTAGGTTAACCTTGGAACTGGACCAAACCCATTAGGTCAGTTCGGTCCTCGGTCCCAAGCTCAATAAGGTCGGTCATCGGTCCCAAAAATTGAGGACCAACACTGTGCAGATTGGTCCTAGTGTTAGGGGGTGGACCGGCCCAACCCGGACCATGCTCACCCCTACTTCTTTGTATGATCCCAGATAACCAGTTGGATTTGGATATCTAGCATCTACTAAATAATATTTACCTGCATAAATATAATATAAATTTGATCAACATATACCATATTTATACATATTAATGTACAAAAACCATTAATTAACAAACTTGGAGGATGATGAGGAAAGTGCATAGCATGTCTCCCTAAAGCTTCATAGAAAATATGAGTATCATAGGCTTGGCCCTCCCAACCAACCTAAACATAAGTGAATTCCATATTAAAATTACACATCGTTAAGACATTTTGAGTTGTACCTTTTCAACCAATAAAACAAATCTGATCTTTTACAGGTATTACCGCTAGGATATGAGTGCCATCAATAGCTCCAATACAATCCTAAAACAAAAACGTAATTATTATTATATAATCAAAATTTGCATTTAGTTATTTCTTTCTATTGAATAATCAAAACATACCTTAAAATATGGATAAACGACATCTTTTGAGCGAAGAGAGAGGCGAGCACTCCGGTTGTGAGCGAAAAGAGAGTTGAGCACCTGAATTCTGAGCCAAAAGAGAAGTGAAGAAGAAAAAATATGAACAAATCACAAGAGTCAACATCAGTAAAGCTCGCGAATTAATCAATGTATTGTTTCAGGTGAATTGCTAAGCTGAAAAATGATTTAATTTAGAATAATAAACACATATCCTGCTGTGGAAAGTGAAACACACAAAAACAATCAGAATAAAACGTGTTCCTAACTTAATAGCTAAAACAATTAAGCATGGCAAGGAGTATATCTCCATCGATAGCCAACCTATTCACTAGAAAGTAATTTGATTCAACGAAAAAGACATTGTAAAGTTACATCATCTGGGCCTGTGATCAAGTTTATTGGTGTCGCTCTAGATGTCTACTGGGTTGGGCATTGGGAATGTCTGTCAACGTCAATCATGTTCACCCATTTCACTCAAATAAACTCAGCCCATACTAAAACCTCTTTTCTTTCAAAACTATTCCTAGCCTAGCTTAGAAAATACCTAAAATAAATCAAACTCAACTCAACTTCAACACTCAAGCCTACTCGCATTAAACCTACGGTTTATTAAGCCCATAACTCACCACTCTAGCTATCTCAACATGGTCTTCACACCCCAATGCACGCCCGCAGCCTCCTTCCCCGGTAAACTGAGAACCTCCAGAAATTATGAAAGGGTTACATTGCAGGGGCGTAACAGATGAAATCCCAGCACTTCCTAATCCATATTCCCATACCCACAAGCCATTAAGTTACCTCGACACATCTCATATCTAACCACCACGAGCTTCCCTTCACTATTAAAGTTATCGACATCACAAATTACTTTCGAGAGTCAGTGTAACGAGACTTTTCACCAACAAAGAGATATTGAAGCAGAGCCATCATGCAATGTGCAAGAAATTCCGACTTGTCAATCGATGTTGATCAGTCCAATTGATCAGGTGATCCGAAATACTATGACTATATATTCACATAGGAAGATCAACCAGTTCAAGATTAATTCCACACTTCTGTTCAAGGTGACTGCAATTTTTTTCATTTCCCACCATCAATTTCAGCAGAACCAGGCTCTCTTCTTCAAATTCAAGTTGGGTTTTCCCAAAGCACCAAACATCTGCAGATTGAAAGCACCAAATGGGCTTCTGAAATTAGGAAAAAAACCACCGGACAAGCTTTGACATCATTCCCGACTGTGTCCAGGCGAGTGCGTAGGTAAAGGGGATAAGTTGATCAGGACTCACTGGGAGCGACATGCATTTTTTTTTAAAACAAAAACTAGGCAGAACAAATACGCACAAGATCTATAAAAATCGGAATGCTCCTTGGTTGAGACATTTGATCAAACAATTCAACTACAAGCCCTTGGTTCAGGGCATTGTTTCCAAAATGCCACAACAATCGACAGTGGAAGCAATAAAGAGTAATTGAGATGCAAAGTGAAGGTTCTAAGTGCCAAGATTGTTTCCTCCACCTAAAAATCAAAGCAGATGAACAAGGTCTCCTAAGTTCCAATGCTACAAAGCAAAGGTTCATAAATGAACCAGCGCGCCCATATCGTCAATTCACTCGATGGATCAATCGGAAAAAAATCATGGGTCAAAACCCATCAATCTATTGGAAAGGAACTGAAGATCGAAATCCGGAAAGCACGCTTCTTCCAACTTCACAACCCAGAAAACCCAAAGAAAACTCCTCCGCAAAACAAGTGAAATGAAACCCTCAGGGAAAGATCCGGTCAAAACTCAAACTAGCGCAGCTCATCAACTCCCGTTCCACCAAAAACGGCTCGTTCACACATCAAATAGTGCACATATCTAATCACAAGCACCGAACACGCACACAACGCTTCGAAGAAAGAAGAAAGAAAATGGGTAATCCTTCAATTGCAACATAAAGAAATCAAAGGAATGGCCCAAAACACAAAACAATCGAGGACCCGACGACTCCATCCAATCAAGCAAGGAATCGACTGCTCCTCAATCAAAAGACAAAGGGGGAAGCAACGAAGAAACAGAGCGAGAATCGCGAAAGGAGAGAGATGCCTACCGTTCTCCTGGACTCGCTGCGGCGACGAAGAAGTAGGATGGCAGCAGCAGCGGCGAAATGGAGCACTCAAAGAAATCTCTCCGCCACGCTCTCTCTCACACTCGAAGAGAATGATACGAGAGAATCGAGACCATAAAGGCAAGCGGTGACGAAAATCTAAGGTTTTCAAAAGGGTCAAAGTTGGAATTTAATAAATTTGTGAGGGCAACAAAGGAAAAATAAATTTTTCCTTTAATGAACCCCCAACATGCCGAGAATGCTGAAAAGCTCAAGGCAACCTCTTACCTGCCTTGGGCTTTCAGCCTTGCAAATGTCAGCTTTGTCATTAAGAGACTTCCAAAGTTTTTTCCCAAACACCTTTATTTTGGCCCAATGGGCTTTTGATGCCCAAAGCCCCTTGGAAAGCTTCTCCCAAACGCACCCATAGTATGTTGGAGGAAATGCCCATAATGATAATGACAATGATGCATACACAAAGGGATGTGCTAAGTAGAAAAGAGATTGTGG
Organism: Eucalyptus pauciflora; assembly: GCA_007663325.1. NCBI lineage: Eukaryota > Viridiplantae > Streptophyta > Magnoliopsida > Myrtales > Myrtaceae > Eucalyptus > Eucalyptus pauciflora. Next base: position 1,137,093 of record VMYD01000212.1, on the reverse strand, counting down.
TCCAAGAATCATAAGAAAATTAGAAGAAAATGGAGTTGGTGCAACATACTATTAAGTGATATGGAATGGTGATGTTGGATATGAGGTAATGGATAAGGGTGACAAATATGTAGTGGATATGTTCAAGAGAGATTACTCTTGTAGAAAATGGCAACGTACTGGCATCCATTATCCTCATGCCATTTCTGCGATAAATCATAGGTAAGAGGATGCATATAACTATGTTGATGAATGTCATGAGAAGGCCAAGTTCTTACTTGTGTATGAAAACATGATGATGCCAATTCGATGAGAGAGATTTTGGAAAAAAAACTTATAGGGAGCTGTCTAAACCACTTCCAAGTAGGGTGAAGCGAAATAAACGTAAACAGAAAAGATTAAGGGAGGAAGGTGAGGTGGTAAGTGGAACTAGGATGTTGAGGATAGGAATGAAGATGACATGTCAAACTTGCTCGAAGACGAGACACAATATTTCAACTTGTCCAATTAAGAAGACTAGATCTACATCTTCGCAAATACAATTTTCAAGGCAAAAAATTCCGGTTAGTACTTCCATTTTTATTATATTGAGCTTTTTTCGACAGTAATATTTTAAAAGAATATACTCTTTGTAGATTCAAAGACACATAAGTAAAAATGCAAGTAGCAGTGCCAGTGGCTCTACTAGTATGGATCCTCCTACTAAGGTCAAGAGCACAAGTGTTAGAAGTTACTCAAAGAGACAAAAGTGACAAGATTTGGAGATGTTTAGTTTTGACATGTTGTGGTAGTACCTTTTGTGATAATGGGTTCAGTGAAGTGGTGTTGATCCATTTGTTCTTTTCATCAATGATGTCATTAATGAAGTAGGGTTGTGGATGTATCTTTTTGATTTGTCGTAAATGGTTATTTGTATAACGGTTGGGATCAGTGAGATGATGTGCTTCTAAACCCTCTTATTGTAATAAAATGGGTTTGCTCATCTGTTTTTTACTTGAATAATGTATAGCTACTATTTGTTCATGAAGTAATGAGATTGTGCATGCCATCATTTGCTCTTTTATACTTAATGGATGAGTACTTCTTTCATTATAATCGCAGGTCATAACAATGGAAATTATATATCCTTAATGTGGATGTTGAGAAAAAGATTGTAAACAAACCAAATGAGATTGCAAAAAACTTGCAATTCATTCATGTTCGAACTTCATGTGGACAGATACATGACATATACTAAAACAACTTAATAATACAAACAACACTAACACATCTTACGGCAAGCTCATTACATAAATTCATTTTCATAATTCGAAATAACATGTTTCCTAGAATCACTATGACACCCACGACACAACCACCATTAACTTCAATATGGAATTTTGTTTCTTTAACTTATTCACATCTTGTTCGAAACATTTCAGTTGTGCCTTGAGAACTCTAACTTCCGCGTCCATTAAATTGCCATCATCCTTAGTATGGCTCGACACTAGTTTCTCTTTAACATTGCTTCGATGAAAATTTTTGACACAATTCTTGTTGATTGACTAATTTCCATATCAACCCAAGCAAAAAAAAAAACACAACTTTCCCTAATCCTGTATTATGGACAACCATGATATCTTCTTCCTCGATTCTTGTTCATCTTTGCTACTTGTAGAGGACATTTCAGGCCACAATAGCAAATCAAATATGTATCGTTGTTGATTAGAGGGACTGATGTCATTGATTATGACTAATTCGTTGGTATCTTCATTGATTGTGATGATTGTTGGAAATAGGAGCCTCGTGAGCCTATGAATCTATGCACTCGGGTTGTACCTAAAAAGATGTGAATATGGTGGTCAACAAGATGTAGACAATGCATTTTCAACATAAATAAGACAGCAGTATAATTAACATGTTGTCTTATTTTTATAAACAAGGGTGAACACCAGTATATAGAAATAGACAACATTAGAGTGAAGTCTAGTTTAGCTAAAACAAAGCACTAGTAGTAACCCAGTAATATCTTTAGCATGTATGAAACTTGAAAGGAGCTTTCTTATGACAAAATAAATAAACAATCCTGAATTGCATACTAAAAAATGAAGCCTTTTCCAATATATTAGGAACACCATTTTACCTAACAAAATTTGTTGATTCTAAACTAAAGACATCAACTCAAAGGAGTATATTTTTCCCAAATGAACCAGAGGCAATACCAATAATTTCAAATTGTGTATTGAGAAAGTGTGAATCTGATCTAGAATTTTTTTTTATAAGTCAACTTCTATTAGCAGGCAAAGGAGATAATCAAACAGTAAATTCTCAGGCTTTCACACAGGTGAACTTCAAATGTGAGGGAAAAAAAAAACCTACAATGTTCCATGAATTGCATCATGACAAATCAAAATAAAGAGTTTTAGTTTTGAATCACTTTTTTGAAGTCGCAATCTGGGATATGCATATTATGTTCAATTCAAGCCTTGAAAAAAATTGATGTGTTCATGGATGATATGTACAGAATCCCTCCAAGTATAATATAAAATCCAAAACATAGGCAAGCCAAGATAGCTACAATTGCTGTGAGATTTAGGTGATCTAGACGAGCTTTAGGAAATCAAAACGAGGAGTATATTAGGAACTCCATTATACCTAACAAACTTTGTTGATCTAAACTAGAGGCGGCAACTCAAAGTAGTATATTCTTCTCAAATGAACCAAATGCAGTAATAATAACAAAAATTCTAGGCAAGAGCATCCACAAACTCATGTTAGCAATTTGCTAAGCCATTTCAAACGAACTAGTTCAACAACCACAAACCCATGACTACAACAAACCCATGTGAACGAAATCCAATATAAAATTCAAGTGAAATCAAGACAGCTAAAGCCTCAACGTAAATATAAAGCATTGCAATTTCAAGAAGACGGCGAAGGCATTGAGTGAGTGTCAAGCAAGCGTCAGGCGAATTTAGGTGAAGGCGGATGGAGGCATTAGGCAAGCGTCGGCCAGAGGGGTTGGGCGAAGGCATCAAATGGAGGCATCCCTTGACAGTCAATGTTAGGCGACCATGAATTTAGGGGAAGATCCCCTCAATTTAGGGTTCCCTGCTTAATTTTGGGAAAGAACCTAGCCAACCCCACGCCCTTTTGTTTCTAGCTTTGGCTTTTGGTTTTTATTTTTATTTTTAAAGCAAAACGCTGACGTTTTGCTCTCTGGTGCCATGTCAGCACCGGCAACGCCGACTAGCACTAACTAGAATGCCACATCAGACTTTTCCGATTATACATGGCCAGATGGACTAAACTGGAATAAAAGCAAAATGTTTAGGACTAAATTGACCAAAAAAAAGTTAATAACTGAATTGGCACAATTGCAATAAGTTTACGAATTTTTTGGTAATTTTACTAGTGTTTTGAAAATGGCATCATCTTTTCATTCATACCAAACCTAATCGTTTGTTTTGTTGTAAATTGAAAGTTTTTGGCTACTCATCAAGTGGCGACCTTTTCTTTGGCAAGACTTAAAGAATAACTAGGCCAGACAAAATGCTATTAGGCTTTCAAATAGTTGTAATGCATTATCATAATTGATAATTAGGAATGATTCAAGAGACTGACGGTGGTCACCATCGGTTGCCTTGTGACAAACGACATCAGGGCATTTCCACTAGCAGAAAAGCACCTGCCTAGCTAGTTAGGGGATCTAGTTGTTTTTTTTCTAAACCTTCTTGACAAGACGATATTGTGTGCATTGAAATGCATCTAGACCATTCAATCTGGTGAGATCCTGTCATGCCCTGAACTCCCGTGCGTGCGAACATCATATGACAATGGAAACCCACGTTTTTATTATGTCATGTAATGACTAGCCAAACTGAAGTACGAGACTCTAAAAATCAGACGACCACAAATATACAAATCTTCAAACAAACACATAAACCAAGATCACTTGCATTATTCACATTTGCGTGGATCATTGCACATGACCTAATCGCATGACTTCCCTATGATCCACCACGAACTGATGCACACAAGATCACTCTTTGTTGCGCAACGCCTCCACCGACAAGCATGTGTAGGAAAGAAAAGCAATCACAATTGGCAAATCGAGAATATCCATGGATTGAAAGGAAACAAATATGATGGAGAGGAATCAAGACCATGGAATTGACTTTCTTGATATTACTATCCTCCGATTCCTCCATGATGGCATCTCCACGATCATAAATTTCGAGCAAGAAGCGGAGGGATGTAGAAAGCAAACAAATTCTCGAAGGAAAGAATAAAAATTGAGGGAAAGAGTATGAATCTGATTGGGAGGAATCAGTGAAGCATCGACAGAGATTAATACTCATGGAATGAGCTGGCCAATCGTGATGTGTTATCTTGCTCTTGCTTTCTTAAGCATGTAGGGTGTGAAGCAGATTCATAATCAAGCAATGATATACCCAAGCGGTTTGCCAATTCCTAGAGGGCGAACCGATCAAGACTCTCATCCGGGTGAGGTATACAATATATAGGATTAGTCATCACAATAAGTTCATTACGAGATGATCATGCATTCCATCCATATTGAATTGAAAAAACTATTTCCTACAAGTGATGCGAGTACAAAGCGATGTGCACGGGATTCGATCACTTAGAAGAAGGCGAATTTCACGGGATTCGATCACTTAGAAGAAGGCGAATTTCGTGTTCAATGATATCGTATGACAATGGAAACCACGTTTTTATTATGTTATGTAATGCGTAGGCAAACTCAAGAACAGGACACTAAAAAGCAGGCACCCACAAATATTCTGATCTTCAAGCAGACACATAAACAAACTTCAGAAAATAGTGAAGAGACGAGACTTGTATTCCACTAGGAATATGCTCAAACAGTTGCAATTGGACCCAAATTGATGGATGACTCCATGGTCTTCATGGCCTCAAACCTTGGCTCCTTAGCCTGGAACTTGAGCCCTGCATAGAGCTTCATGTAGTCCTCGAACACAAACTTGGGGTACGTTTGGCCCTTCTCTTCTTTCTCCACCAACTTTGGTGCCGGGTATATGACCGCATTGCTCCCCGGGTTGTAGAACGACGCGATGGACATCCGGTTCCCATCAGACTGCGCGATCACTCGGTGCTCGATGCTCTTGTACTTGCCGTTGGTAATGACCTAATATTACCGCATGATTAAGTTGATTTATGACCTCAAAATTAAGAGCATCTCAACTATGAATGCTGTAGGAGTGAAATCATCGTACACATACCTCGAGTTGGTCACCCAAGTTGATGACAATGGAGTGACGTATCGGAGGGACATCGACCCACAGGCCATCTTTGAGAAGCTGGAGGCCGCTGACCTTGTTGTCCTGGAAGAGGAGGATGAGGCCGCCGGCATCGGTGTGGGCCCGGAGTCCCTTGATGAGGTCCGGCTTTGGGCACGGAGGGTAGTTGCTCACCTTGGTACCTAAGGTCGGGCCTTCGGACCCATAAAAGGCTCTCTTCAAGTAGCCTTTTCCAAGCCAAGGTTCTCACAGAGCAAATCCAGAAGCAGCTCAGCTAGCTTCTCCAACTCTATAGCAAACTGGTTCATTGCCTTCCTGTTGATTATAACCACAAACAAGGACAGAACATTAGTCACAAAATTGCTGGACGCGGGCTGATTATGAAGTTTTATTCCGTACTCGGCATATGCCCAAGAGAGTGTGCTGTTCGAAATTAGAGCTTGAATTTTCGACATTACGTTAGATGGCTATTTGAATGTCCAAATATGTGGGAAAATTTGAAAGGACTCAAGAGGGTCCATAATTGTTGTGTAGTTCATATCGTTATGTCTTAACAAAGTGAGCAATGTTAAATGACACCAAGGCATGATTAAAAGAAATGCTCAATGATTGATCACCGGTAATCTTCTTCGAGATCGGGGATTTCAAAGATGTTAGAGACTGGGAGATGACGGACATTGAAGGTGCTCTCCCAGTCGATGTCGTCTCTCTGGGACTGAGTGGCCTCGAGCCCTTTGCTTGCCACCATCTGCCAGAACTTTTGCTCCATGCACTTTTTGTAATGCTCCTTGTTCAGCCTCTCCACACTGTCCAACAGTTGGTGTGATATCCCATGGTTCACCAACTGCACGGCATCATGGTACATACAAATGAGTATTTTACACCGCCCCACAAAACACAGTTTTGTGTTCATGAAATAGTTTTTGTAAATTACTTAATGGGTTGTGTAAAAAAAAAAAAAAAAAAAGCTTAAATACCTCAAAGAAGCCCCAATTTTCACAGGCATCTTTGATCTTGGCCATGGCTATTCCTCTCTCCTCACCATTCAGCTTCTCCAGATCAATCACTGGAAATGACTCCATTGCTCTCTCTCTCTCTCTGAAGTTTCTTGTGTGGTTTTGAGAGGTGGAGTGAAATGGGGAGACATTTATAGGCACAAGGAAAATAATCATGAATAATTAGGACAATTGTCTAGAATATTTTTTTCGTCAAGGCTATGCGAATAACTTCCTTAAGTTATACATATCTTAATTTATATACTTTATCTGAGACAATCATTATAAATGTAGGTTGATGTAATTCTCACCATGATACATTGAATCATATAGAAATTTCCAATTCAATTTTTGGACCTTTTCATATCTTCATATCTTTTGAGCATTTTTAGATGGATATATAAAAACTTTACGTTAATGCTCAATTTCCCTTCCATTGATGCCAACTTTCAGGCTTTTCCCTTAGGAAGATGTTTCGAATTGATAGCGAGGTGAGGCAAGTACGTTTGCATGACAGCTACGCATAACTGCTCAGGGGGTGTGGAGCGGCAAATTATGATTAATTAAGAAAATAACAAGATGATGTTTTTCACTCTCGAAGCCTTTTCTTTAGTAGTACATCATTAATGCAAAAATCCTACATAGACAAACTTATGATTTAATGTATATATGTCCTCAAATCCCTTTACAGAGGGGCGTTTTTTTTTTTTTGAAAGATTAAATTCAAATATGTACTGTTGAAGAGTTTGCGATGTGCTTATTTGGAAAAGAGTCCCGTATAGGAAGGATAGAAGGAAATCGAGTGGTATAAATAAGAGAGCACTATTATAAGTGTCGTTTGAAGACATGGGCTCTTAAGTGGTATTAGCATATTGGATCGGTTCTTTTATTCATTCAAAATTAATGAAAATTTTTCATTAAATTATTTTTAATCTCCTCTTTTTAAGTTTTGACAATCTTAAGTAATGACAATAGGAATTAAAAGTTTGTTTGATGATAATTGAAAATTGATAGCTAATTGTTATTAATGTATTACCAAACATAGAAAAACGACAATTTTGTTAAATTACATCAACATATTTGGATGGATTCGAATGACCTTTAGTAATCCTTACGTTAAACGAATTAAATAACACATTCCTTACTATACCGGGTTAAATGGATTTTGACTCGATTTAATTATTCAAGTCAATTCTATTGAAGTTTATCGTGTTAGACAAAATAATTCATATGCGGAAGCCAGGATCGATTATAGACAAACCTCCAGCCATTGTTCTTGTAATCACGTTCGTTTGAAAACCTGAAATCAACAAAATTGGGGACTCGCACTACTAACCCAATTCACTCTCGTACTGATGGTGTATTCTGAATGAGAGAGTTTGTGTTAGACCTTGTCATCACCCGTCAGAAATGAACGTACGTTCCTATTTATACATCGTCTTCCATCAAGACGATTACCGAATGGGCGGTTGTCACGAAGGGGTACGAAGCGTGGAAACTCTTCATGTTGAACAGTCGCAACCTTTAAGAGAAAATGCGGGTCCAAAATATGGGATCACACAAAAATAAATAACATTCTCCCACTTGATCCCATCATTTTCATCATACAGATTATCCAACTAATTCCACAAAAACTTTATGCTTAAAGAAAAGAAACAAAACACATGAATCATGGCGACATGTCCTCTAAGGGTGAGTAATATCTTCCATGTATCACAATGCATCTTATTTCTTTAATGTCAGCCTATATGTGACAACATATCTTAATGAATAAACCCCATGTTTATTCCAGAACCAAGGATAAATGTTATTCTCATAAACAACAAAATGTGTACACAAAAATTGAGAATCAACATTACAACTGAATAAGAGTTTCATACAACAGAAATCGTCCATATGACGACAAATTACATTATGGGACCTATTCCCATACTAGTTACATGATCCTTATACTTCATTGGTGGCATGCCTTTAGTTAAAGGATCGGCTATCATCAATTCAGTGCTAATGTGTTTAATGACCACTTTATTCTCCTTAACACGTTCCCTTATGACTAAATACTTAATGTCGATATGCTTACTTCGACTGCCACTTTTGGCATTTTTAGCCATAAAAACTGCAGCTGAATTGTCACAATATATTCTTAATGGCTTAGAAATAGAATCAACAATTCTAAGCCCAGCAATGAAACTCTTCAACCATACACCATGCGAGGTAGCCTCAAAACAAGAAACGAACTCAGCCTCCATAGTAGAAGTAGCAGTCAAAGTCTGCTTGGCGCTTCTCCATGACACGGCTCCGCCAGCTAACATAAAAATGTATCCAGATGTTGATTTTCGTGAATCAACGCAGCCCGCGAAGTCCGAATCCGAATAACCGACCACTTCCAATTTGTCAGTCCGTCTATACATAAGCATGTAGTCTTTGGTACCTTGAAGGTATCTCATGACTTTCTTTGCAGCTCTCCAGTGGTCTAAACCTGGATTACTATGATATCTTCCCAACATTCCCACAGTAAAAGCGATGTCAGGTCGAGTGCAAACCTGAGCATACATCAAACTTCCAATAGCAAAAGCATATGGGATGTTGTACATTTGTTCCCTTTCTAAATCGTTCTTCGGGCATTGGTTCAAATTGAACCTGTCACCCTTCACAATGGGTGCTATACTTGGTGAACAATCTTTCATCCGGAATCTTTCTAAGACCTTATTGATATAGGTTTCTTGAGATAGTCCTAAAATTCCTTGAGGTCTATCTCTATGGATCTTAATGCCAATGACATAAGATGCCTCACCCATATCCTTCATATCAAAACTCTTAGAGGGAAATTGTTTCACCTCATGTAACAACCCTTTATCATTGGTTGCAAGTAAAATATCATCCACATATAGCACAAGGAAACAAATTTTGCTCCCACTGACCTTCTGGTATATACATTGATCCATGACATTTTCTACAAAACCGAATGAAGAAATGACATCATGGAACCTTAAGTACCATTGGCGGGAGGCTTGTTTCAGGCCATATATAGATTTCTTAAGCTTGCACACCAAATGCTCACCTTTACTAGAGGGGAATCCTTCAGGTTGTTTCATGTAAACCTCCTCCTCTAGTTCTCCATTGAGGAATGCTTTTTTCACATCCATCTGATGTAATTCCATATCAAAATGGGCAACCAATGCCAAAACAATACGAAGAGAATCTTTCTTAGATACAGGAGAAAAAGTCTCTGTGTAATCGATTCCTTCCTTTTGAGTGAATCCTTTGGCAACGAGTCTAGCTTTATATCTTTCAATGTTACCTAATGAATCCTTCTTAGTTTTGAAGACCCATTTACAACCAATGGCCTTCACACCATCAAGTAACTCAACCAAATCCCAGACTTCGTTAGATGCCATAGAACTCATCTCTTCCTTCATGGCATTGTATCACAAATTGGATTTATCACTATCCATGGCTTGTGAAAACGTTTCAGGATCATTCTCAGCTCCAATATTGTAGTCAGACTCTTGTAAATACACAATATAGTCACTAGGAATTGCTGATTTCCTTATTCTATCAGATCTTCTCAATGTTGAATCAACATTCTCTTGAGGAGAGTGTTGCTCAACTGGTTGTTCAGCAGTTTCTGGTAATTGCTGAACAACTGGATCTATTAGATCAATATCAGCAGGTTGTGGAACTTCAACGATTGGTTGTTCAATAGCCGACTGAACTGAAGGGGCATTATGAGCAACAACCAACCTTAAACTTGAGGTGGAAGGTTGAGTATATGTATGATCTTTCTTAGGATCAAGGTCCTTCGATTGATCGCTCCCACTAATCAAGTCATTTTCAAGAAATTTAGCGTTTCTTGATTCCACAATCCAAGTGGTATGAGATGGACAATAAAACCTGTATCCCTTAGACCTTTCGGCATATCCAATGAAATACCCACTTATGGTCCTTGGGTCCAACTTCTTTTCTTGTGGATTATAAACTCTCACTTCAGACGGGCATCCCCAAACGCGCACATGGTGCAAACTCGGTTTCCAACCCTTAAATAACTCAAAAGGTGTCTTTGGGACAGCCTTGGTCGGAACTCGGTTTAATATGTACACTACCGTCTTAAGTGCTTCAGTCCACAAGGATTTAGGAAGTTTGGAGCTGCTAAGCATACTACGCACCATGTCCAATAAAGTCCGGTTTCTTCTTTCCGCTACGCCGTTTTGGTCCGGAGAACTAGGCATAGTATATTGGGCAACTATCCCATGCTCTTGAAGAAACCTTGCAAATGGACCAGGTGCTTGTCCATCTTCAGTGTATCTACCATAGAATTCTCCACCTCTATCTGATCTCACGATCTTAATTTGCTTACCGCATTGTTTCTCTACTTCTGCCTTAAATACCTTAAAGGCATCTAATGCTTCATACTTATTATGAATCAAATAGAGATACATGTAACGTGAGTAATCATCAATGAAGGAGATGAAGTATTTCTGACCACATGAGTCCATATCTGGACTACAAATATCTGTATGTATGATTTCTAATATTTTGTACTCCTCTTGGCACCTTTCTTAGACTTGTTGGTCCGTTTTCCCTTTATGCAGTCCACACAAGTATCACAATCGGTAAAATCTAAAGTATCGAGTACTCCATCATTTACTAATCGCTTAATTCTTTCTATGGAGATATGTCCCAATCTCCGATGCCATAACATAGAAGAATGTTCTTTCACAACACATCGCTTCATACCAGCTTTATCATGAACATGCATCGCATCATAATAGGCATTGTCTTGTAAATTAATTCGAAAAAGACCATCAGACAAAGTACCACTCCCAACAATTTCAGATTTAAATGATAAACAGAAGTTTGAATCTGAAAAGTTAAAAGAGTATCCCAAAGGTACAAGTCTTGAAACTGAAATTAAATTTCTAGAAAAACTAGGAACATAAAAGGTCTTTTCCAAATTCAAAACAAAGCCACTATTGAGAACTAGTCTATATGTCCCAATAGCTTCCACATGCGAACGCATCTTGTTTCCTGAATAGATGCTTTGTTCACTTCCCACTGGCTTCCTGTGGTTTTGAAAACCCTGCAAGGAATTTGAAATGTGGATTGTAGATCCAGAATCAATCCACCAAGTGTTGTGACTTACATCAGTCATATTAGATTCATAACAAACACAAGAGATTGGATTACCTTTCTTCTCGAGCCAGGCCTTAAATTTGACACAATCCTTCTTCATATGCCCCTTCTGTTTACAGAAGAAACATTTGGATTCTTTCTTAATGTCAGCATGGGGAGGTATTTTACCTTTTCCCTTATGCTTGCCATGGCCTCTATTCGTTCCTTGTGTTGCCAAATGAACACCTTCTCCCAATTCCATAATCAGTCTTTCCTCCTCTTGAACACACATGGTCATGAGCTCATTAATTGACCATTTATTCTTATGTGTGTTGTAAGAGATCTTGAAAGGTGCATACTGTTGTGGGAGAGTGTTCAGAATATAATATACAAGAAAAGAATCAGATATCTCAACCTCAAGGTTCTTAAGTTGAGCCGCTATGTTCCTCATTTGCATGATGTGCTCACGCACACCTCTAATGGTAGTGAGCTTCAATGATGAAAACTTCATAATTAGGGTCATGGCATGCGCCTTCTCAGAACTCTCAAATTGCGCATCAATGGCCTCCAATAAGGCCTTAGCATTGCTATGCTGAGTAACCGAACCACGAATACTAGGAGATATCTTAGCTCTTATAAACATGGCACAAACGCGGTTGGACCGCTCCCATTGGTTATAAAGAGCTATCTCAGCTGAAGTGCTCGAATCAGTAGGAGCAAGTGGTTCGTCTTTCCTTATAGCATAGTCAATGTCCATCCACCCCAATTGAAGAAGAACTGACTCCTTCCAAACTTTATAGTTTTCACCATTCAGTATGGGAACATCAAACTTAAATTCAGAGAAATTCACAGGTTGCGAAACTGCATATCAAATAATCATGCTTATGTCACAAAATTTGAGGCAAATATACATAAATCATGTTTTACCAATGTAAACATGTCACAATATGAATCACATAACATAAAAACTACCTGTGGGCTAAGTTTTTAATTTAAATAGATTCATAATTACATCATGAAGAAACTACCATATTATATACCTTTTCTTAATCCCTGTGGGTAAATTAAGAAAAATAATATGATATCTCAACCTAATTAATCATATTAATACAATAAAAGTTCCTGTGGGATAAAATTCATCATATTAATATAATTAATTACAATTAATGTCCATTTCTAAATATGATCCGGAAGCTCTTAATATATAATTTAATTAATTAAAGATGCTGTGGCTATGCGGCACCCCCGACACCCGGTAGGGTCGCCACAGAAATGAAACCGCAAGCGAAAGAAACCAAAACTGAAACAAATTATACAACGATAAAAGAAAGATTCAAGCCAACGCTTAGGCGTAATTTTTTTTTTTCTTTTCTTTTCTTTTCCTTTAAAAAGGTTTTAAGGATTTTGCGCAGCTCAGCGGAAATTAAGAGGCGAGTCTCACCAACTCTTCGCTTCCCTCACGCCAACACAATACACACCGACTATCTTTGATTTAATGAAAGCACGAGGCCGAACCACTTTTATTTACACTTATAATTACGAAGGGCTACACAGGTCGGTACAAAAAGGATAGGCCAAGACTCATCTATGCTCGGCCTTCACTCCTCAAAAAGAGACACACGACCCTAAGAGTGCGACGTGCAACGATCTCCCTTCGTTTTACTAGTGGCGGCCATCCAAAAAGTTGCTAACCCCCACTCCACGTGTGCAGGTCGTCACACCCAACCCGGTGCGTCGGGCGGTGGAGGTGGCAACATCCCCATCATCACACCGTTGCGGCGGATGTGGACAGAGATGTACTCCTGGATGACTGGGCCTCCAGATAAGCCCACGTCATACGATGTGATCGCGCGAACACGCAAAAAGGTTAGTCCCGGCAGGGTGGGACAGTCGATCTCGGTCACTTCGACCTCCACATCAGATGGTAGGCCGTAGAACACTCCCCGTGTAACAACAGGGAGAGGCATCGCACTAATCTGAAATGTTAGGTCCCCGACGGGGTGAGTACAACCACTCAACAAGTAAAGGAATCCAAACACCAATCAATGCATTTAAACAATATAAACAATTTCATCATACATACCACACATGCAATCCAATATACTTACCTCAAAGCCAGGCTCATGCCAACATACATCATCATATCATATAATTCATACATATCATCGTATTTTCATGTCATATCATGTATACACATGTCATCACCATGTCATATCATGCATACACATGTCATCACCATGTCATATCATGTATACACATGTCACCACCATGTCATATCATGTATACACATGTCACCACCATGTCATATCATGCATATACATCATCACTATATCATATCATACATGCATGTCCTTATCATAATATCATGCCACATCATGCATGTCATCATCATGCCACATCATGCCACATCATGCCACATCATGCATGTCAATTTCCACTTTGAAAATCCCAATTGATCATCACATCTTCCTTCCTCGGGATCATCCATCCCATATTTTACACTCGCACCCTCACTCGGGTCTCACGAGAAAAACCTTCCGGAATTATGCCAACCATGGCCACCGGACATCCGGCACCCCCAACGCTCCAGGCATCTCGCATCCCAACTGGCATCACGAGGTATCCCCTCGGGCAAAGACCTCCGAGGCTTCCGGCACCCATCTCATTCCAGGCATCCTGACACTCCCAGGGTATCCGGCCATGTATCTCTCTATACATTCTGGCCAACGCTTCCCCCCTCCAACCATTACCATAGATCACATTGCCAATTACTTTTCAATTTATCATGCACATGATGTCATGACAAAACAAGATTACCTTAGTACTTGTGCATGCATAAATTAAGCATCTACACATACATGCAATAGGTGCAATTGCTAATATAGATTAAATCCTTGTGGGATTTTTACTTACCACATGCATTTTGAATTATAAAAATCCAATTTATTCCAAATTGAAATTAATTAAATAATCACATAAATCCTAAAATCATGAAATTAAGGCATATAATATCCAAATATAATAGAATGGAAAAATATGCAGAAAACACATGGCAAAACAATTTCCACATAGTAAACCACTTTTCCACAATTTTAAAGCACGTTTTCGGATAAGGGCAGAACGCACAATTTTCTTGGTAAGTCAATTAAAATACCCATATGACCTCAGAAAATTATAAACATTTACCAGGTTGTAGTTAAGACATTAAACTATACTTTTCATCAAGGAAACTAAGTCAAGTTCGTTTTAGATAATTTTCTACAGACCCACGAAGCTCCTGGTTCAGTCACCGAAATACACAGAATACTATGTCCGAAATATGCAGATTTGACCTACTTACATTTCTTAGTTCTCTCTGATTTTTGGATATGTTATACTCCTAAGGATCCTATACAACTTTCGTGAAGAGACTTAAGCCAAACTACCAAAGGAAGACCTTCAAATGGTCCCACAAAGTCTCTGGTCACCCACATCGCAACTCCAGTTTCATCGTCTTCAAGGTCAGGTTGGTTACCTAGCCTAAACTTGTTATTTTTGCTTCAAATTTGAGTATGTTCATCCTTAATATGTTCTCTACAAGTTTCATGAAGAAGTCGAAGAGAGAATCTTAGTAAAAACCAACATGAAAACCACGAACTCACCTCAAGGTCAGAAAAACAGTTCCAGATCTAGGGTCTCCGAAATATGAGGTTTAGACCCCTCAAATCTCCATCATTTTTCACTAAATTTCAGTATGTTATAGTTCAAGATGTTAGCTACAACTTTCATGAATAGATCCAAGCCAAAATCGAACTCCAAATACACATGCAAGCCCTCACAAGTTTCTGACTTCACTGGTTCATGCGAAAACAGCACACACTCTCAACATCCAAGCATTCTCACTCCATTTTCGTAGCTTTAAACCAACAAAATCTAACATGCAAACACACAAGCAAGGAAAGGAGATGGATCCTAACTTGCCTCTAGCCAAGAAAAACCCACGGGAACGGCGGCGGACGGCGGCGTGCGGCGGCGGACGGCGGTTCTCCCCCTCCTCTCTCGCGAGCCTCCTTCCTCCTTCCTCCTTCTCCTTTCTCTCTTTCTCTCTTGCACGACACTCTCTCTCTCTCCCTCTCCCTTCGCACGGCACTCTCTCTCCCTTCCTCTCCCTTTCTTTCCTCTTTTCTTCTTCTCCCCTAATCATCACAAGGAAGACCCTAAGCATGTATGCCAAGTGGCATACACACTAGGACACTTGGGGAGAGGCATGCAAACCCTCCCCCTCCTTCCTTCGCACGGCACCACACAAGGCCCATTGGGCCTTATGGGCTTGGCCCACACGGCCCACCCTTAGGCCCTCCAACCATGGGCCTAAGTCCATGCTATTGGGCCTAAGGCCCAATCCACTCCCTTTTCTAAATTAAACTTAAAACTAACCATTAATTTTACCTAATTAAAATTCTATAATACTAAATCTATAACAAACAATATATAACAAGCATGGCAACACAGAATTTTATCTTTAATAATTATCTTAGCTCAATTTAAATTAAAAACAAACAAGGCACAAGGCACAAGGCCTTAAGAGAGAACAAAAATTAAAACACAACCAAATAGGTAAATTCATTACCTATTAAAAAAAAGCTCTAGGGCACCTTAGGACATGCCCTTAAATTCTAGGATGCCACAGGCTACTCTCTAATTAATTAAATATATGAATCATTGGACATTTAATTTCATGCATAAAATACTCATAAAAATGCATGAAATGACACAATAAATAAATACATCAAGGGCAGAACAGTAAATAAATAAATCGGCCGCGGGCAAAATTGCAAAAACACGAAAAATTTGAGGCAAAATCATAAAAGGAGTCGCGGGTGGGAGACGACAGGCGCGTGCCGAGCACGTGCGCGTCCAACGCACAGGCGCGTGCCGAGCATGCGCCAGAATCCACGTAGGCGCGTGCAACGCACGCGCCTTCAACTGCCGCGAGCTGTCCGCGCGCGTGGGCCCCACGCGCTAGCGGTTGCGCGCGCGTGGATCCCACGCGCGCAACGGTTACCGCGCACGTCAGAGTGCGCGGGCGCGTGGGCTCCACGCGCCTGCAACCGCAGCGCGCGCGTGGGCTCCACGCGCCTTCTTCCTCGCGCCCAGAACGAATTTCTTCGTTCTTTTTCGCCGTTCCACCGCGGTTTCGCCGGCCGTTTCTTCTCCGGCAGCCCATCCCAGACACAAATAAATAATGGGTTTTGAAGAGCATGCCGGCACGACCACATGGGTTCAAATTTCGGCGAAAATGATGAACAAATTAGCCCCAAAGCAAACGAAAACTCCAAAAACGCAAATCTTCAACCACCGCGAGTTCCGCCGCCTGATTAGCCTCCGGCGAACATCAATATGCCGAAATAACTCATGGCTAATATCCCTTACGGCGGTGCGACCGTACTGGTCCGAAATCGAGGGGTGGGTCGCTGGAATTTGCCCGGAATCGGCGAGTTTCTCCCTTGGCCTCAAAAACCGAAGTTACTGTTCATGTTCTCAAAGTCCGAAAAATATACCAAAAATTCGAGAAAAACAAGGCAGAGGCATAAACTCGCTCTGATACCAAATGTTAGACAATAATTCATATGCGGAAGCCAGGATCGATTATAGACAAACCTCCAGCCATTGTTCTTGTAATCACGTTCGTCTGAAAACCTGAAATCAACAAAATTGGGGACTCGCACTACTAACCCAATTCACTCTCGTACTGATGGTGTATTCTGAATGAGAGAGTTTGTGTTAGACCTTGTCATCACCCGTCAGAAATGAACGTACGTTCCTATTTATACATCGTCTTCCATCAAGACGATTACCGAATGGGCGGTTGTCACGAAGGGGTACGAAGCGTGGAAACTCTTCATGTTGAACAGTCGCAACCTTTAAGAGAAAATGCAGGTCCAAAATATGGGATCACACAAAAATAAATAACATATCGAACAAGCTTGATTTCATCAATGTGCTCAACTTTTAATTTTCGACACTTAATTGGGTTATAAAATAGGCCTCTGTTAATTTTTCCAGATAAATACATCCGTATAAGTTAAACTTTCCGTCTTATCTAATGACTGTCTATTCGCAAGACACATTGATTCGAAAGGTTTTAGTTGAATTCTGGAGCATCATTGTTTTGAGACCGTGAATTCACACGCCTCTTAGCAAATCGGTGATTCCATTTGCTGGAACATTTCTTGCACGTACGATCATCTTTGCTAAAGTGGTTAAGAATCAATTGACGAGATGAGCCCATGAACGCTCTGTCTTCGTCCCGACTCTCTGAAAATGGAGACAATAATTGAGCAACGTAAACAGAGGTCCTACCAGTTTGATCCAATCATTTTGTCCTTTTCGATTCCGGATTTTCCTTGGATGGTGAGGACTGATGACCAGCTACAACATCACAGAAAAGCACACACGGTAAAAAGAAAAACCAACGCATCCCAAGCAGAAAATCATCAAAAAGGTAGAAAAAGAAAGTAGGAAGAAAGATGTGATAGCCAGTGAAATAAACGGGGAAGGACAATTGTTTTAATCATTGTGGATCTGAGAAAAGAATTTCATTGTTCTGGTGCGCAATTTTCTAGAGAGAATGAAAAAATAAAAATAAAGGGTAGATTGTAGTAGATCATTTTACAAGAAATGGCAAAAGTCACCAAAAAAAAAAAAAACTTAAATTATGCCCACTGCTAAAATTTTATACATGATACCAAAAATTCCAAACTTGTACATATATGACATATTTACTCTCTGTCAAAATTATATCAATGAAAACTGTTAAAAATCTACCTACATAGACGTCAGAAAGCAAACAATGTTAATATGACGTCTACGTGGCTTAATTAAAATAAAATCATTGTTGCTTTGGTTGAAAAAGATTGTAAACAAACCAAATGAGATTGCAAAAAACTTGCAATTCATTCATGTTCGAACTTCATGTGGACAGATACAAACAACACTCACACATCTTACGGCAAGCTCATTACATAAATTCTTTTTCATAATTCGAAATAACATGTTTCCTAGAATCACTATGACACCCACGACACAACCACCATTATCTTCAATATGGAATTTTGTTTCTTTAACTTCTTCACATCTTGTTCGAAACGTTTCAGTTGTGCCTTGAGAACTCTAACTTCCGCGTCCATTAAATTGCCATCATCCTTAGTATGGCTCGACACTAGTTTCTCTTTAACATTGCTTCGATGAAAATTTTTGACACAATTCTTGTCGATTGACTAATTTCCATATCAACCCAAGCAAAAAAAAAACCACAACTTTCCCTTATCCTGTATTATGGACAACCATGATATCTTCTTCCTCAATTCTTGTTCATCTTTGCTACTTGTAGAGGACATTTCAGGCCACAATAGCAAATCAAATATGTATCGTTGTTGATTAGAGGGACCGATGTCATTGATTATGACTAATTCGTTGGTATCTTCATTGATTGTGATGATTGTTGGAAATAGGAGCCTCGTGAGCCTATGAATCTATGCACTCGGGTTGTACCTAAAAAGATGTGCATATGGTAGTCAACAAGATGTAGACAATGCATTTTCAACATAAATAAGACAGCAGTATAATTAACATGTTGTCTTATTTTTATAAACAAGGGTGAACACCAGTATATAGAAATAGACAACATTAGAGTGAAGTCTAGTTTAGCTAAAACAAAGCACTAGTAGTAACCTAGTAATATCTTTAGCATGTATGAAACTTGAAAGGAGCTTTCTTATGACAAAATAAATAAACAATCCTGAATTGCATACTAAAAAATGAAGCCTTTTCCAATATATTAGGAACACCATTTTACCTAACAAAATTTGTTGATTCTAAACTAAAGACATCAACTCAAAGGAGTATATTTTTCCCAAATGAACCAGAGGCAATAACAATAATTTCAAATTGTGTATTGAGAAAGTGTGAATCTGATCTAGAATTTTTTTTTATAAGTCAACTTCTATTAGCAGGCAAAGGAGATAATCAAACGATAAATTCTCAGGCTTTCACACCGGTGAACTTCAAATGTGAAGGAAAAAAAAACTACAATGTTCCATGAATTGCATCATGACAAATCAAAATAAAGAGTTTTAGTTTTGAATCACTTTTTTGAAGTCGCAATCTGGGATATGCATATTATATTCAGTTCAAGTCTTGAAAAAAATTGATGTGTTCATGGATGATATGTACAGAATCCCTCCAAGTATAATATAAAATCCAAAACATAGGCAAGCCAAGATAGCTACAATTGCTGTTAGATTTAGGTGATCTAGACGAGCTTTAGGAAATCAAAACGAGGAGTATATTAGGAACTCCATTATACCTAACAAACTTTGTTGATCTAAACTAGAGGCGGCAACTCAAAGTAGTATATTCTTCTCAAATGAACCAAATGCAGTAATAATAACAAAAATTCTAGGCAAGAGCATCCACAAACTCATGTTAGCAATTTGCTAAGCCATTTCAAACGAACCAGTTGAACAACCACAAACCCATGACTACAATAAACCCATGTGAACGAAATCCAAAATAAAATTCAAGTGAAATCTGTTGGATGAAATCTCTTAAAGTATTTTGAAGTTGACAAAACATTTTTATCAGTCTAGTCTGAAGACTTACAGACTCTATTGACAAAGTCTGAAGATCATAGTCTGAAGCTAGCAAGACTCAAGACTTATATTTCAAAGTCTACTCACATGGACAGTTTCCAGGACGACGATTATTCTGATCTTATATGATCTTTATTCTAACGACTAGTGGATATCTTTCTACTGGATTCAGCACTAAACGATCTTACTTACATATGGAATATGTTTAGATTCTCTAAAGATTTCGCAACTTATATTTGGAAGGATCTACTTATGGAAACCGAGATCCTGATTGTATGGGCGAGCAGGATTGATGGGCTATCAACACTTACCTTAAAGAGCTCGAGATCTCTCTAATTGATTCTGTCCAACGGGTTGATTGGAAGAACTTCTTTGGAAGGTGCCAACGGTATTGAAGGCATGAAGAAGTATATAAGAGAGATGCTCTAGTTGTTGAAGGGTGTTGATAGAAGAATTCCAAAGTCTGAATCTCCTTTTCTATTTTGCGATATCATTCTTCGAGCATTATATGTAATCAAAAGAGAGATCATATTGTAGTAAGACCTTGAGGAAGTGTAGTAGAGTAATCTACACTGTGGACTCAAGAGTGTGAGACTGTAATCACTCTTTTTGATTCTTAGTGAAATCCAGCCAGAAGGGCTGTCCGTGCGGGAGAGTGGACGTAGGCTTGATCTAAGCCGAACCACTATAAATCTGGAGTTTTGATTCTCTATCCCTAATCCTTTATATTGTTAACTGTTTTCATTTGCTGCAATTGTTGATTTTAAATTACTTATATCTCATTCGGTTTAATTTATTAAAATCGCTTTAAACACCTATTCACCCCCCTTTAGGTGCTAATTCTAGTCCTAACAATTGGTATCAGAGCTTGTGTACTTGTTTATAAGAAGTGTCTTTACTTCTAAGTAAAAGATCTATGGCTAGTGTGTTGCCTACAGGGTTGGTTGAAGGTCAAAGCAATACCAGACCTCCATACTTTGATGGAAAAGATTACAGCATATGGAAAAATAAGATGAAGGCATTCCTAAGATCGAAAGATCCTTTGGAATGGGAAGTGGTTGATAAAGGAATCATTCCTGCTGCTGCATCAGAATCAGAGAGAGGAAAAGAACCTGCTGTTCCTACTCTTTTGACTCAAGAAGAAATCACCAAGAGACAGACTCTCGACGCCAAAGCTATTTACTCTTTATATTGTGCTTTATCCCCTACTGAATATAATAGAATATCTTCTTGTGATACAACAAAAGAAGTATGGGATATGCTTCACATTACCTATGAAGGAACTGATCGTGTGAAAGAAACAAGGATCAACATTCTCTTGGGACAATATGAAGTCTTTAAGATGAGATCAGGAGAATCAATTACTGACATGTTTAGTCGCTTTACTGAAATTGTGAATGGTCTTGAATATCAGGGACATCCAATCTCAGGACATATGAAGGTCAACAAACTTCTTCGAGGACTCTCAAAAGACTGGAATTATATAAAAACCTCAATAAGAGAGACACAGAGGATTGCTCCACTTTCTGTAGATGAATTGGTTGGGACTCTTCAATCCTATGAAGTAGAATAGACCAACGAAGAGGAAGACTCAAAAGGTAAGAAATCTATTGCCTTAAAGTCTAATGACTATTCTGATGTTACAGACTCTGAAGAAGATCTAGATGATGAAGAACTGTCTCTTATGATAAAGAGATTCAGAAAGTTGAACAGAAAAGGAAGGAAATTCAATTGGAAGAAACAAAATTCTCAAAGGTTTCAAAACAGGTCAACAGAGGAAGATGATACGAATAAAGAGGTGACTTGCTTTGCATGCAAGAAAAATGGACACATCAGACCCAACTATCCTCTGTTAAAGAAGAGAAAATGGAAGACTGAGAAAAACAGGAAGGCACTCAAAGCAGAGACTTGGAGTGATACTGAATGTGAAGATAGTGACGATAATTATGCCAATATCTGTTTAATGGCAAAATCAGACTTAGACTCAGACCTTGATTCAGACACAGACTCAGACAGCGAACTCGAGGTTACTATCAAAAAGAAGATAAAATGGTATCTTGATAGTGGCTGCTCAAGACATATGACAGGAGACTCAAGCTGCTTCATAAAACTTATCCAGATAGACGGAGGAAAAGTTTCCTTTGGTGGTAAAAACAAAGGAAAGATTACTGGTCGAGGAACAATGAAGATTGGAAGTTTGTCTATCAATAATGTTTCCTTAGTTGAAGGATTAAATTACAACCTGCTTAGCATAAGTCAGTTGTGTGATTCTGGTTTCGAGATCAACTTTCAGGAAGAAACGTGCTCTGGAATCAGTAAAGACTTTACTCAATCTTTTACTGGTCGAAGACATGGAAATATCTATCTTCTGGATGTGAATCAAGAAAGATCACAGTGCTTAATATCAGTACAAGATGAAGCAAATCTATGGCACAAAAAGCTAGGCCATATAAATATGAAGCAAATCAACAAGATCTCTACAAAGAAACTTGTTCGAGGATTGCCTATTCTGAATTATTCAAAGTCTGATCTATGTACACCATGCGTACTGGATAAACATGTTAGAAACTCTTACAAATCAATAAATAAAGTTTCCACTAATCATGTATTGTAGCTTTTGCACATGGATTTGTTTGGACCTACCAGAACAAAAAGCATTGGTGGTAAAAGGTTCTGTCTGGTAATAGTGGATGACTATTCACGATTCAGTTGGGTCTACTTTCTTACAAGTAAGTCAGAGACTTTCTCTCTCTTTTCAAAATTTGCTAAAAGGGTGCAGAATGAGAAAGGTCACACTATCTCAAGCATTCGTACAGACCATGGAGGTGAGTTTGAAAATCAAGACTTTGCTAATTTTTGTGATGAATTTGGTTTTCAACACAAATTCTCTTCTCCATATACACCAGAACAGAATAGGGTTGTGGAAATGAAGAATAGTTCTTTACAAGAAATGGCAAGAACACTTTTAATTGGAAATCAAGTTTCTTTAAGGTTTTGGGCAGAAGTTGTTTCAACTGCTTGCTATATTATAAACCGAGTGTTTTTAAGGCCAATTCTTGAGAAAACTCCTTATGAACTTTTTAAAGGGAAGAAACCAATAGTTTCTTATTTTCAAATATTCGGTTGCAAATGTTTTATTCTAAAGAATGCAAATGATCATGTTGGTAAGTTTGAAGAAAAATCAGATGAAGGATTCTTTCTTGGATACTCTACTACAAGCAAAGCTTTTAGAGTGTTCAACAAAAAGACTCAGACTGTGGAAGAATCAATGAATGTCAAATTTCAAGACTCTCCACAAGTTCAGCAGATACAGACTGAAGATTCAGAATCTGCTCCAGACATTGCTAGATCTAACTCCACTGAAGCAGTTACTAAATCAAAATCAGTACAACAAGCTACTGATGAAGAACCTACTCAAGAAGAAGATCAACAATCTATCAGACTGAACAGTAACTGGAAGCACAAGTCTAGTCATCCTGAAGAACTCATTATTGGGAACATTAATGAGGGAATTCGAACAAGATCCAAAAGGCGAGAAGAGTCTAGTGCTGTTGCTCTTATTTTTGAAATAGAACCCAAAAATATTGAAGAAGCTTTAGCTGATGAAAGCTGGATTGAAGCAATGCAAGAAGAGCTCAGACAATTCAGTATTAACGACATATGGGAATTAACTCCCAAACCAAAAGGTAAATCAGTTATTGGAGCTAAATGGGTTTTCAGGAACAAAGTTGACGAAAAAGGCAAAGTAACGAGAAACAAAGCAAGACTCGTAGCTAAATGATACACGCAAGAAGAAGGGATAGACTATGATGAGACTTACGCTCCAGTAGCAAGGTTAGAGGCAATCAGATTACTACTTGCTTTTGCATGCTATAAGAATTTCAGGTTGTTTCAAATGGATGTCAAAAGCGCATTCCTGAATGGATTTATTCAAGAAGAAGTCTACGTAGAACAACCTCCTGGATTTGAAGATTCAAAGAAACCAGACTCTGTATTCAGACTGAAGAAAGCTTTATATGGACTGAAACAAGCTCCTCGAGCTTGGTATGAAAGGTTAAGTAATTTCTTAATTCATAGTGGTTTTTCTAAAGGAAAGGTAGACACTACTTTGTTCATTAAAAAGGAAGGTAAAAGCTTTCTACTTGTTCAGATTTATGTTGATGACATAATATTCGGATCATCTAATGAGACTTTGTGCAAGAAATTTTCTAAGTCTATGCATGATGAATTCGAGATGAGCATGATGGGTGAACTATCCTTTTTCCTTGGTCTACAAGTCAAACAACTAAAGGAGGGAATATTCATTCATCAAGAGAAATATGCAAAAGAACTTGTTAAAAAGTTCGGTATGGAAAATTGCAAAAAGACTGACATACCAATGTCAAGTTCCTTGAAGATAGACAAAGATGAAGCAGGGAAGAAAATTGACCAAAAGTTATACAGGAGTATCATTGGCTCACTTCTTTATCTTACTGCATCTAGACCTGACATATTATTTAGTGTTTGCATATGTGCTAGGTTTCAATCTGATCCTAGAGAATCTCACTTAAGTGCTGTTAAACGTATTATTAAATATGTTGCTACTACTGCTAAGATCGGTCTTTGGTATCCCAAAGAAGGAGACTTTACTCTTCTTGGCTATTCAGACGCAGATCTTGCAAGTTGTAGAGTTGAAAGAAAAAGCACTTCAGGTACTTGTCAATTGCTTGGAAACAGGGCAGTATCTTGGTTTTCAAGGAAACAAAGTACTGTGGCTCTTTCAACGGCTGAAGCAGAATACGTTGCTCTTGGAAGTTGCTGTTCTCAAATATTGTGGGTAAAACAACAACTGCAAGACTTTGGCATTGAAGACTCTTGCACAGAATTAAGATGTGACAACACCAGTGCAATCAATCTTACAAAGAATCCTATTCTACATTCAAGAGGAAAACATATTGAGATTCGACATCACTTTATAAGAGATCATGTTCAGAACAAAGAAGTCTTGATACAATTCATAGACTCAAAGAATCAACTGGCAGACATCTTCACAAAGCCTCTTGAGAAAAGCTTGTTTGAGTCTATTCGTTCAAGACTCAATATTTTATCTCTTGAAGAATGCTGAAACTTAGACTCAGTAACTAAAGTCTGACAGAGCATCAGACTCAAAGGTTAAAAGACTGAGAATACGAATTGACACGACTGTAAGTTCATTTACTTAAACTGTCTTATTGATAAGGTAAGGTTATTTGTCTATTTTAAGACGGTTATTTTTTTAAAGAGAGTGGTTATCGTTTTATTAAGGCAGTTATTTTTCAAAAAGGAAAATTCAAGATTTCCAAAATATACGACGCTTGGTTTATCCCCCGTACTTGTTATCTTTTATACACCTCTTCTCCTTCGTTTTCACTTTACTTAGAAACCCTAGATCAAAATTTTTTCACTGCTCTGTATTTTTTCTCTCAAGAACTTCTTCGTTTCAAAATTCTCAACTTTCTTGCGATACAAGTGAGAAAGTCTCTCCAAAGAAAAGCATAATGTCGTATCAAAGGAAGTCATCCAGAATAGCAAACAGGGGACCACAGGGATCTGGTCAGGGGCCTACGCACTTTGATCTCACTGAGGAAAGCGACATTCCTACTGAGCAAACTCCTCAACGATCTCAACAGCGGTCATCCCCAACTAGACCTCAAGAACAGGGCCCTCAAGATGCAGAAACGATTTATGAAGATATAGAACCAGTAAGAACTCTTAAGCCTGCCTTTGTTTACAAGCTTTACTCTGTATTAAAGGAAGGTGGTTCTGCTATGTCTTTCGTGGATGAGTTTCTGAAAGAGAAGGGTTATAGAAACGAGACGCACTTTCTTACTGTCATGGAAAGGTCTGGAGTTGTGCCTGAGGGAACGGCTGCAAAAGCATTTGCAAATTTCCCTAGTGACCCTAGGTTTGGTAGTATGAATCAGCCTGAGGGAAAGGATGATGATGAAAAGATGTTCATACACTTTAAACCATGGATGGGTGTGGCTGCGAACCTTCGAGGGAAGAAGAATGAATTGTTCCGCTCAGACGAACATAGGAAGAAGTATGAAAAATTGCTGAAGCGTGGGGTGATGAACCCACGGACTGTGGATTTTGATTTTCTGGACTTGTTGAGCATAAATCTGCGAGAAAAATTCGAAAAACTCCAACTTTATCAGTTCTGCACAGACTGTGACACGGCACATTCTGAATTGACGGCGTATTTCTACTCCAATATCAGTTTCATTGATGCAAACGGCTTTACTTTCAGCGTGAGGGATAAAGAGTATGTCGTTGATAAGGACATTTTGGCTGATGTGCTTGGTGTGGAAAGATGGGCTTTCCAATCAATCAGTGTGTCTGTAAGCCATGCTACTCTTGAACTAGCAAGGGACAAAATTGCAGAAGGACGACTCTCTTACTCCAGAATGAATGCAACAAATACTTTGCTGCACAAGATTGTAATCAACTGTCTGAGACCCAAATCGACATCCAAGACAGATGTATCAATTTCTGAAGCTAAGTTGATGTTTGCCATCAAGACTGGTGTAAACTTCTCTTTGCCGCATACCATCATATTTCACATATATAGATGCATGGTAAAGGACAAAGGAAAACTTCCTTATGCTGCTCTCATTACTCGTCTCTTCAGACATCTAAACATTCAACCTCCTCATATTCTCACAGTGAAGACTATTGATAAAATAGTCATCGGGCTAAGGATGATTACCAAGATGCGTCTGAAAGAGCTTAGCAAGAAGCTGGAGCAATTCAAGGAAAAGACTCCTATCAAGCTCAGACCAGACTCATCAGCAGCCAAAAGGAAAGGGAAAGAACCTGTGGTTAGTTCTACCAAGAAGAGAAAGGGCAATCATCCTGGAAGATGAAGATGATGAGGATGTTATACCCATTTCTACTCTTATTTCTCAATTTGCTGCATCTATTCCAACTGTTCCAGAACATCAAGTTGCAGAGGAAGAGAAAGAAGAAGAGAAAGAGGAAGAGAAAGAAGAAGAGAAGACAGAGAAAGAAAGAGAGGAAGAGGAAGAAGGAAAAGAAGAACAAGCAGATGAACCAGAAAGAACAGATTCTCCAGCAGAAAAGGAGGATCTACAACAACCTGTAACTGAGGAAACTCCTCAGAAAGAAGAGTTCTTTTCTCCTCCAGAAGACATGGAAACAGGGGGAGATAAAGAAAGAGAACACACACCTCTTCTGCTGACTTTTAGAGAGGAGGATGCACAAACAGGTGTTAGTCGATCACCTCCTGATGCTGAGGACATTCATGCTGCACAATTTCCTAAAGGAGAGGCATCATCTCCACACACTGAACCTCCTGCTGACATTCATACTTGCTTGACTCCACCTTCAGACCGAGCTGAAACAAGCACTCAGACTGACAACTCTGGAGATTTTCAAAGGCTGCTTGAGATCATCTTGGAACTTAAAGGTCAAATTTATGCCATGGGATATGAATTTCAGACCTTGCAGAATGAAAATCATGCAATGTTCATCACTTTGCATGATCAGCTTAAAGATGTTCAGCGTCAGATTCAGGATACTGCAAAGGGCACTACTCTCACCCAAGTACAGGAAGATTTGAGGAAGTTGGAAGACACTGTCAAGTCTATGGAGGACTTTCAACTTGTTCGCATTCCTCGAGCTCCTTGATTTTTTAATGCTGACAAAAAGGGGGAGAAGACTTTGCAGATTCTTTTTGTTCTCAAAACCAAATCTTATCTTTTTATATTTTTTTTGTTGCTATCTTGACTTTGACTTGAGTTTTTAAACGTGTGCAATTTTTGAATGTGTGCTCACTATGGCAATACTTTAAGCTTTGTAAATTAGATAGTACTGTCTGTTTATGACTAATGAGGTTTCGGTGAATGCATATATGTCTACAGGGAAAGTCTGTGTACAGGATATCTGTGTACAGGATAACTTCTACTATCTTATTTAATCTTTTATGATGCTTGCTTAAAAGTTGTATTGCAGGGCGATAATATTCAAAATCTGCAGGAAAGTTTTGTCACCATAAAAAAGGGGGAGATTAATGGATGAAATCTCTTAAAGTATTTTGAAGTTGACAAAACATTTTTATCAGTCTAGTCTGAAGACTTACAGACTCTATTGACAAAGTCTGAAGATCAAAGTCTAAAGCTAGCAAGACTCAAGACTTATATTTCAAAGTCTACTCACATGGACAGTTTCCAAGACGACGATTATTATGATCTTATATGATCTTTATTCTAACGACTAGTGGATATCTTTCTACTGGATTCAGCACTAAACGATCTTACTTACATATGGAATATGTTTAGATTCTCTAAAGATTTCACAACTTATATTTGGAAGGATCTACTTATGGAAACCGAGATCCTGATTGTATGGGCGAGCAGGATTGATGGGCTATCAACACTTACCTTAAAGAGCTCGAGATCTCTCTAATTAATTCTGTCCAACGGGTTGATTGGAAGATGCCAACGGTATTGAAGGCATGAAGAAGTATATAAGAGAGATGCTCTAGTTGTTGAAGTGTGCGGATAGAAGAATTCCAAAGTCTGAATCTCCTTTTCTATTTTGCGATATCATTCTTTGAGCGTTACATGTAATCAAAAGAGAGATCATATTGTAGTAAGACATTGATGAAGTGTAGTAGAGTAATCTACATTGTGGACTCAAGAGCGTGAGATTGTAATCACTCTTTTTGATTCTTAGTGAAATTCAGCCAGAAGGGCTGTCCGTGCGGGAGAGTGGACGTAGGCTTGATCTAAGCCGAACCACTATAAATCTGGAGTTTTGATTCTCTATCCCTAATCCTTTATATTGTTAACTGTTTTCATTTGCTGCAATTGTTGATTTTAAATTACTTATATCTCATTCGGTTTAATTTATTAAAATCGCTTTAAACACCTATTCACCCCCCTCTAGGTGCTAATTCTAGTCCTAACAAAATCAAGACAGCTAAAGCCTCAACGTAAATATAAAAGCATTGCAATTTCAAGAAGACGGCGAAGGCATTGAGTGAGTGTCAAGCAAGCGTCAGGCGAATTTAGGTTAAGGCGGATGGAGGCATCATGCAAGCGTCGGCCAGAGGGGTTGGACGAAGGCATCAAATGGAGGGATCCCTTGAGAGTCAATGTTAGGCGGCCAAGAATTTAGGGGAAGATCCCCTCAATTTAGGGTTCCCTGCTTAATTTTGGGAAAGAACCTAGCCAACCCCACGCCCTTTTGTTTATAGCTTTGGCTTTTGGTTTTTATTTTTATTTTTAAAGCAAAACGCTGACGTTTTGCTCTCCGGTGCCATGTCAGCACCGGCAACGCCGACTAGCACTAACTAGAATGCCACATCAGACTTTTCCGATTATACATGGCCAGATGGCCTAAACTAGGAATAAAAGCAAAAGGTTTAGGACTAAATTGACCAAAAAAAAGTTAATAACTGAATTGGCACAATTGCAATAAGTTTACGAATTTTTTGGTAATTTTACTAGTGTTTTGAAAATGGCATCATCTTTTCATTCATACCAAACCTAATCGTTTGTTTTGTTGTAAATTGAAAGTTTTTGGCTACTCATCAAGTGGCGACCTTTTCTTTGGCAAGACTTAAAGAATAACTAGGCCAGACAAAATGCTATTAGGCTTTCAAATAGTTGTAATGCATTATCATAATTGATAATTAGGAATGATTCAAGAGACTGACGGTGGTCACCATCGGTTGCCTTGTGACAAACGACATCAGGGCATTTCCACTAGCAGAAAAGCACCTGCCTAGCTAGTTAGGGGATCTAGTTGTTTTTTTTCTAAACCTTCTTGACAAGACGATATTGTGTGCATTGAAATGCATCTAGACCATTCAATCTGGTGAGATCCTGTCATGCCCTGAACTACCGTGCGTGCGAACATCATATGACAATGGAAACCCGCGTTTTTATTATGTCATGTAATGACTAGCCAAACTGAAGTACGAGACTCTAAAAAGCAGACGACCACAAATATACAAATCTTCAAACAAACACATAAACCAAGATCACTTGCATTATTCACATTTGCGTGGATCATTGCACATGACCTAATTGCATGACTTCCCTATGATCCACCACGAACTGATGCACACAAGATCACTCTTTGTTGCGCAACGCCTCCACCGACAAGCATGTGTAGGAAAGAAAAGCAATCACAATTGGCAAATCGAGAATATCCATGGATTGAAAGGAAACAAATATGATGGAGAGGAATCAAGACCATGGAATTGACTTTCTTGATATTTACTATCCACCGATTCCTCCATGATGGCATCTCCACGATCATAAATTTCGAGCAAGAAGCGGAGGGATGTAGAAAGCAAACAAATTCTCGAAGGAAAGAATAAAAATTGAGGGAAAGAGTATGAATCTGATTGGGAGGAATCAGTGAAGCATCGACAGAGATTAATACTCATGGAATGAGCTGGCCAATCGTGACGTGTTATCTTGCTCTTGCTTTCTTAAGCATGTAGGGTGTGAAGCAGATTCATAATCAAGCAATGATATACCCAAGCGGTTTGCCAATTCCTAGAGGGCGAACCGATCAAGACTCTCATCCGAGTGAGGTATACAATATATAGGATTAGTCATCACAATAAGTTCATGACGAGATGATCATGCATTCCATCCATATTGAATTGAAAAAACTATTTCATACAAGTGATGCGAGTACAAAGCGATGTGCGCGGGATTCGATCACTTAGAAGAAGGCGAATTTCGTGTTCAATGATATCGTATGACAATGGAAACCACGTTTTTATTATGTTATCTAATGCGCAGGCAAACTCAAGAACAGGACACTAAAAGCAGGCACCCACAAATATTCTGATCTTCAAGCAGACACATAAACAAACTTCAGAAAATAGTGAAGAGACGAGACTTGTATTCCACTAGGAATATGCTCAAACAGTTGCAATTGGACCCAAATTGATGGATGACTCCATGGTCTTCATGGCCTCAAACCTTGGCTCCTTAGCCTGGAACTTGAGCCCTGCATAGAGCTTCATGTAGTCCTCGAACACAAACTTGGGGTACGCTTGGCCCTTCTCTTCTTTCTCCACCAACTTTGGTGCCGGGTATATGACCGCATTGCTCCCCGGGTTGTAGAACGACGCGATGGACATCCGGTTCCCATCAGACTGCGCGATCACTCGGTGCTCGATGCTCTTGTACTTGCCGTTGGTAATGACCTAATATTACCGCATGATTAAGTTGATTTATGACCTCAAATTAAGAGCATCTCAACTATGAATGCTGTAGGAGGGAAATCATCGTACACATACCTCGAGTTGGTCACCCAAGTTGATGACAATGGAGTGACGTATCGGAGGGACATCGACCCACAGGCCATCTTTGAGAAGCTGGAGGCCGCTGACCTTGTTGTCCTGGAAGAGGAGGATGAGGCCGCCGGCATCGGTGTGGGCCCGGAGCCCCTTGATGAGGTCCGGCTTTGGGCACGGGGGGTAGTTGCTCACCTTGGTGCCGAAGGTCGGGCCTTCGGACCCACAAAAGGCTCTCTTCAAGTAGCCTTTTTCCAAGCCAAGGTTCTCACAGAGCAAATCCAGAAGCAGCTCAGCTAGCTTCTCCAACTCTATAGCAAACTGGTTCGTTGCCTTCCTGTTGATTATAACCACAAACAAGGACAGAACATTAGTCACAAAATTGCTGGACGCGGGCTGATTATGAAGTTTTATTCCGTACTCGGCATATGCCCAAGAGAGTGTGCTGTTCGAAATTAGAGCTTGAATTTTCGACATTACGTTAGATGGCTATTTAATGTCCAAATATGTGGGAAAATTTGAAAGGACTCAAGAGGGTCCATAATTGTTGTGTAGTTCATATCGTTATGTCTTAACAAAGTGAGCAATGTTATATGACACCAAGGCATGATTAAAAGAAATGCTCAATGATTGATCACCGGTAATCTTCTTCGAGATCGGGGATTTCAAAGATGTTAGAGACTGGGAGATGACGGACATTGAAGGTGCTCTCCCAGTCGATGTCGTCTCTCTGGGACTGAGTGGCCTCGAGCCCTTTGCTTGCCACCATCTGCCAGAACTTTTGCTCCATGCACTTTTTGTAATGCTCCTTGTTCAGCCTCTCCACATTGTCCAACAGTTGGTGTGATATCCCATGGTTCACCAACTGCACGGCATCATGGTACATACAAATGAGTATTTTACACCGCCCCACAAAACACAGTTTTGTGTTCATGAAATAGTTTTTGTAAATTACTTAATGGGTTGTGTAAAAAAAAAAGAAAAAGCTTAAATACCTCAAAGAAGCCCCAATTTTCACAGGCATCTTTGATCTTGGCCATGGCGATTCCTCTCTCCTCACCATTCAGCTTCTCCAGATCAATCACTGGGAATGACTCCATTGCTCTCTCTCTCTCTCTCTCTCTCTCTGAAGTTTCTTGTGTGGTTTTGAGAGGTGGAGTGAAATGGGGAGACATTTATAGGCACAAGGAAAATAATCATGAATAATTAGGACAATTGTCTAGAATATTTTTTTCATCAAGGCTATGCGAATAACTTCCTTATGTTATACATATCTTAATTTATATACTTTATCTGAGACAATCATTATAAACGTAGGTTGATGTAATTCTCACCATGATACATTGAATCATATAGAAATTTCCAATTCAATTTTTGGACCTTTTCATATCTTCATATCTTTTGAGCATTTTTAGATGGATATATAAAAACTTTACATTGATGCTCAATTTCCCTTCCATTGATGCCAACTTTCAGGCTTTTCCCTTAGGAAGATGTTTCGAATTGATAGCGAGGTGAGGCAAGTACGTTTGCATGACAGCTACGCATAACTGCTCAGGGGGTGTGGAGCGGCAAATTATGATTAATTAAGAAAATAACAAGATGATGTTTTTCACTCTCGAAGCCTTTTCTTTAGTAGTACATCATTATTTTAAAAATCCTACATAGACAAACTTATGGTTTAATGTATATATGTCCTCAAATCCCTTTACAGAGGGGCGTTTTTTTTTTTTTTAAAGATTAAATTCAAACATGTACTGTTGAAGAGTTTGCGATGTGCTTATTTGGAAAAGAGTCTCGTATAGGAAGGATAGAAGGAAATCGAGTGGTATAAATAAGAGAGCACTATTATAAGTGTCGTTTGAAGACATGGGCTCTTAAGACATGAGGACATGATATGAACTATGTCCGAAAGTAAAATACCCCACATATTTTACTTTATCTGTCTAAGATGCCAGATGTGAGTTCTGATGAATTTTGCGAATAAGTAGATACGTCAACTCAAGTTAGACATTGGATATGTATGAACTATCATCTGTACGGTATTGATGGTGTAGACATATGCTCTATGGGAAAGTAGTTAATATCGTAATACGTATTTCATACTACGTATGCATATGACGACCAATAAAAGTGGCAAAAGTTTGATCTCAACTTTTATGCCGTATGAGACTCTTGAGGAAAAAAGTTCCTCAATTTAGTGCCGTCATGACTCTTACTTATTCTCAAGATTTCTATTCAATGATTGCTATCTTAGGATGTTGCCAATGATCATGAATTGATTCGATCTAATGGGACATTTCTAGAAAAGCAAGTTGAACTAAAATTGAGAGTTCGAATGAAAGAGGAAGATCGGATTTGGAGAATCACATTGTAGTTTTGTATTCACTGGTTAACCAATTATGACTGTC
Organism: Eucalyptus pauciflora; assembly: GCA_007663325.1. Lineage (NCBI taxonomy): Eukaryota > Viridiplantae > Streptophyta > Magnoliopsida > Myrtales > Myrtaceae > Eucalyptus > Eucalyptus pauciflora. The sequence goes on along the minus strand of VMYD01000212.1, from coordinate 1,103,400 downwards.
TTTGTGATAATCATAATTGTGAATACAATAAATATATCATTGTTTAAAAGAGATCAAGAGAGATATAAATGTGATCAATCGATTTAGGGTACCGCATACTAAATCTACTCGGAATGTGGTGCCCATTATGAGCTGCTATATATTCCTAACAGATGTATAGCAATGAGCTCTCAAAGTATGCTGGCCGTACGAACTATTCACCAGTATGAATGTTGTAGAGAGGTAAAGAGGATCTTGTTCGGCCCACCATATGCGAGTAGGAGATGATGGTTTTATTTAATTGATGTGATGGGCCTAAGTTGGCCCGTCCGCCCATGTTGGACCTAAAAGCCCGGCCCACAAGTTTATGGCCCATGGATGGAGGGACACGTTGAAGAGTTGTAACTTTTGGGGGAGTGTCTTTTACCGAAGGGACACGTCCTTTGGAGAGGATGTATTTAAGGGAGAAAAGAGAGGGAGGAACGTACCTTTTCACATAACGTACGTTCATTCTCTCCCTCTCCTTCCAAAAGAAGAACAAGAGCAAAGAAGTCGAATTCTTCTTCCCTTCAAGGCCAATTGACATCATCGGATAGAACGGGATCAGTCTTTCTTCTTCAAATCAACGTCGATGTTTAGGCTGTGGCTAACAAGGTACGCTCGATATTGTGATGTGCTTTAGGATCGGGGATACATGTGATTTTCCCAGGCTCGTCTTCCGCACTTATTTTAGGGGTTCGATTTAGTGTCCAATCCGGTTTCTGGGAATCAGTAATTCCCAACACGATCCATAGTGAATTGAAAAAACTATTTCCTACAAGTGATGCAAGTACAAAGCGATGTGCACGGGATTCGATCACTTAGAAGAAGGCGAATTTCGTGTTCAGCAATATCGTATGACAATGGAAACCACGTTTTTATTTTGTTATGTAATAAGCAGGCAAACTCAAGAACAAGACACTAAAAAGCAGACACCCACATATATTCTGATCTTCAAGCGCACACATAAACAAACTTCAGAAAATAGTGAAGAGACGAGACTTGTATTCCACTAGGAATATGCTCAAACAGTTGCAATTGGACCCAAATTGATGGATGACTCCATGGTCTTCATGGCCTCAAACCTTGGCTCCTTAGCCTGGAACTTGAGCCCTGCATAGAGCTTCATGTAGTCCTCGAACACAAACTTGGGGTACGCTTGGCCCTTCTCTTCTTTCTCCACCAACTTTGGTGCCGGGTATATGACCGCATTGCTCCCCGGGTTGTAGAACGACGCGATGGACATCCGGTTCCCATCAGACTGCGCGATCACTCGGTACTCGATGCTCTTGTACTTGCCGTTGGTAATGACCTAATATTACCGCATGATTAAGTTGATTTATGACCTCAAAATTAAGAGCATCTCAACTATGAATGCTGTCGGAGTGAAATCATCGTACACATACCTCGAGTTGGTCACCCAAGTTGATGACAATGGAGTGACGTATCGGAGGGACATCGACCCACAGGCCATCTTTGAGAAGCTGGAGGCCGCTGACCTTGTTGTCCTGGAAGAGGAGGATGAGGCCGCCGGCATCGGTGTGGGCCCGGAGCCCCTTGATGAGGTCCGGCTTTGGGCACGGAGGGTAGTTGCTCACCTTGGTACCGAAGGTCGGGCCTTCGGACCCACAAAAGGCTCTCTTCAAGTAGCCTTTTTCCAAGCCAAGGTTCTCACAGAGCAAATCCAGAAGCAGCTCAGCTAGCTTCTCCAACTCTATAGCAAACTGGTTCATTGCCTTCCTGTTGATTATAACCACAAACAAGGACAGAACATTAGTCACAAAATTGCTGGACGCGGGCTGATTATGAAGTTTTATTCCGTACTCGGCATATGCCCAAGAGAGTGTGCTGTTCGAAATTAGAGCTTGAATTTTCGACATTACGTTAGATGGCTATTTGAATGTCCAAATATGTGGGAAAATTTGAAATGACTCAAGAGGGTCCATAATTGTTGTGTAGTTCATATCGTTATGTCTTAACAAAGTGAGCAATGTTAAATGACACCAAGGCATGATTAAAAGAAATGCTCAATGATTGATCACCGGTAATCTTCTTCGAGATCGGGGATTTCAAAGATGTTAGAGACTGGGAGATGACGGACATTGAAGGTGCTCTCCCAGTCGATGTCGTCTCTCTGGGACTGAGTGGCCTCGAGCCCTTTGCTTGCCACCATCTGCCAGAACTTTTGCTCCATGCATTTGTAATGCTCCTTGTTCAGCCTCTCCACATTGTCCAACAGTTGGTGTGATATCCCATGGTTCACCAACTGCACGGCATCATGGTACATACAAATGAGTATTTTACACCGCCCCACAAAACACAGTTTTGTGTTCATGAGATAGTTTTTGTAAATTACTTAATGGGTTGTGTAAAAAAAAAAAAAAAGCTTAAATACCTCAAAGAAGCCCCAATTTTCACAGGCATCTTTGATCTTGGCCATGGCGATTCCTCTCTCCTCACCATTCAGCTTCTCCAGATCAATCACTGGGAATGACTCCATTGCTCTCTCTCTCTCTGAAGTTTCTTGTGTGGTTTTGAGAGGTGGAGTGAAATGGGGAGACATTTATAGGCACAAGGAAAATAATCATGAATAATTAGGACAATTGTCTAGAATATTTTTTTCGTCAAGGCTATGCGAATAACTTCCTTAAGTTATACATATCTTAATTTATATACTTTATCTGAGACAATCATTATAAATGTAGGTTGATGTAATTCTCACCATGATACATTGAATCATATAGAAATTTCCAATTCAATTTTTGGACCTTTTCATATCTTCATATCTTTTGAGCATTTTTAGATGGATATATAAAAACTTTACGTTAATGCTCAATTTCCCTTCCATTGATGCCAACTTTCAGGCTTTTCCCTTAGGAAGATGTTTCGAATTGATAGCGAGGTGAGGCAAGTACGTTTGCATGACAGCTACGCATAACTGCTCAGGGGGTGTGGAGCGGCAAATTATGATTAATTAAGAAAATAACAAGATGATGTTTTTCACTCTCGAAGCCTTTTCTTTAGTAGTACATCATTAATGCAAAATCCTACTTAGACAAACTTATGATTTAATGTATATATGTCCTCAAATCCCTTTACAGAGGAACGTTTTTTTAAAAAATTCAAATATGTACTGTTGAAGAGTTTGCGATGTGCTTATTTGGAAAAGAGTCCCGTATAGAAAGGATAGAAGGAAATCGAGTGGTATAAATAAGAGAGCACTATTATAAGTGTCGTTTGAAGACATGGGCTCTTAAGTGGTATTAGCATATTGGATCGGTTCTTTTATTCATTCGAAATTAATGAAAATTTGTGATTAAATTATTTTTAATCTCCTCTTTTTAAGCTTTGATAATCTTAAGTAATGAGAATAGGAATTAAAAGTTTGTTTGATGATAATTGAAAATTGATAGCTAATTGTTATTAATGTATTACCAAACATAGAAAAACGACAATTTTGTTAAATTACATCAACATATTTGGATGGATTCGAATGACCTTTAGTAATCCTTACGTAAACGAATTAAATAACGCATTCCTTACTATACCGGGTTTAATTGGATTTTGACTCGATTTAATTATTCAAGTCAATTCTATTGAAGTTTATCGAACAAGCTTGATTTCATCAATGTGCTCAACTTTTAATTTTCGACACTTAATTGGGTTATAAAATAGGCCTCTGTTAATTTTTCCAGATAAATACATCCGTATAAGTTAAACTTTCCGTCTTATCTAATGACTGTGTCTATTCGCAAGACACATTGATTTGAAAGGTTTTAGTTGAATTCTTGAGCATCATTGTTTTGAGACCGTGAATTCACACGCCTCTTAGCAAATCGGTGATTCCATTTGCTGGAACATTTCTTGCACGTACGATCATCTTTTCTAAAGTGGTTAAGAATCAATTGACGAGATGAGCCCATGAACGCTCTGTCTTCGTCCCGACTCTGTGAAAATGGGGACAATAATTGAGCAACGTAAACAGAGGTCCTACCAGTTTGATCCAATCATTTTGTCCTTTTCGATCCCTGATTTTCCTTGGATGGGATTTCCATGGTGAGGACTGATGACCAGCTACAACATCACAGAAAAGCACACACAGTAAAAAGAAAAACCAACGCATCCCAAGCAGAAAATCATAAAAAAAAAAAGGTAGAAAAAGAAAGTAGGAAGAAAGATGTGATAGCCAGTGAAATAAACGGGGAAGGACAATTGTTTTAATCATTGTGGATCTGAGAAAAGAATTTCATTGTTCTGGTGCGCAATTTTCTAGAGAGAATGAAAAAATAAAAATAAAGAGTAGATTGTAGTAGATCATTTTACAAGAAATGGCAAAAGTCACAACAACAAAAAAAAAACCTTAAATTATGCCCACAAAAATTCCAAACTTGTACATATATGACATATTTACTCTGTGTCAAAATTATATCAATGAAAACCGTTAAAAATCTACCTACATAGACGTCAGAAAGCAAACAATGTTAACATGACGTCTACGTGGCTTAATTAAAATAAAATCATTGTTGCTTTGGTTGAAAAATTATCTAACAGAATCTTGACAGATGGTAAGTATATCCCATAAGTACAAGTTCTAGATTGTTTTACATCATAAGAGAGTTTAAGGTAAATATGTCACAATAGGCATAATCTGAAATTTTTTACATTACAAAAATAAATTTAAGGTAAGTATGTCGTAATGGGTATAGTTTGAAATTTTTCGTGACTACTTTTTCACTTGAGGTTATTAACTATTTAAATCAATCTATTTAAGATGGTCGTTGATCATACTATAAATTCCGTTTCAATCTTTCATTTATTTTTTAGAATCATGTATATTGGAGAAAAATGCTAAAGACCCCCTAAAGTGGGGTCATATCGGAAAATTACCCTGGACTAGAGTTTGTCCACGCAACTCACAAAACATGATAACTTTCCATCAGCGGATCCCTCCTAGGCTCACTGCCGACGGAGAAAATGGCCGGTTGTCGAACTCATGTACACCTCATATTTTCATTTTGAGCCATTATCAGGGTCTCTACTGCTTGAAAATCTATATCCATTTGATGGTTAAAATTATATACGTGTCAATGCAATTTTAAAATTTTATGAGAAATGCGAAGAGGTAAAGGGTCAACCTTCTCTATTGTAAAAAGAGAAATCATCTTTAGTTAGTCCTATTCATCCCCAAATGATTCTTAATCCAAGAATTGGAATTATGGATATCCTGACAGTCTAATTTACCGCGTTTCTAGATTGTCATATTACCAAATCAACTCAACCTAATTGAGGGGTGAAAACTAATACGTAAAACTTCGAAGGTCTCCAAATCGAAGTCCTCATCAATATTCCTGATATCCGATTGCTCTCAATTTCAGACATTAGGGTAAAAGTAAGCTTGTCGAGGGTTATTTATCAAAAATATATCTCAGAACTCATTCATAAAGAACCTCAAAGTGGCTTTATTTTATCACGTTACATCCATATTACTTTTTTACCCATTAATATTCCTTTGGAGTCGTGGACATAAGAGATGTTTTTAGTTATTCACAAAAACTAAAAATATAAATAATCAAACTCCTGTCGACATGATAGCCATACTTTTTTCTTCTCCTGCAACTAAAAACATTAGGCATAAGTCGTGAGAAGCGGCCCCCCTTTGTACCAAATTAAGCCGTGATCTGGAAGCCGAAAAGGAAAGAACACATTGGACTTTAATCATCAATCAATCAATCAATGCACATGATTCCTAAACCCTAGAGTCTTGGTGCACCTACATCCGTACCTACTTTAAGAGCAGCCACTATGAGCTTTCTTTTGCTTGTGAGGTGTGAATTTCAATCTCTAATTATTGTCAAAGGATTTAGTTCGATTGCCTATCCAACCACACGTGCTATCCCGCAAGAAGTGAGGACCACATGGCACACTTCACTAGGATGATCTAATTCATAAGTCTTCTTTTGTTGGCCATTGTGGGACCCTCGATCTGACCCCGATTTTCATAACAGAATTTTATCGATAGCCAATCTTCAGACGAGAATACAATAGGGATCGATAGACCACAAAAATGCAGAAAAGGCCACTCATGGGGTAGGAACACAAATTTTCTTTCGCGGAATGCTAAAATTCGAGAAAGTGGAAACGGACCATGGACGAGGACCCAAGTAAGCCCAAGCCCACATTGAATGGCCCAATGGGCCCAAGCCCATGAAGAATGGCTTTATAGGGCCCATGCTCACATTGGATGGCCCAAGGGCCTGTGCCCAAGGAGATGGGCAGCCCAAGAGGACGATGGGCCTCCCAAGCCCACTTAAGCCTTATGAGATCCAAGCATTAAATGCATTCATATGTGGGAATATTATGCAATCTTCGTAAAATGACCAAATTGACCTCTCTTCAAGCTTATGACAAAAGAGGCGAGGTGCAATTGGCCAATGGAGGGGGCAACCACATGCTTGAGGAGAGTTTGGAGAGGACACCCTAAAAACTTAGGTAGCGCATGACAAAATTTCTGAAACAGAAATTGATTTTTGGCCAAAAATCAATTTCTCAATTTCTATTCCCCAGCCAAGTTTCTGAGTAAAGAAACCTGTTTGATAACGACTCAAAATTTCTATTTCTGAAACAGAAATCCGTTTGATAACAGAAAAAAATTTCTATTTCTATGAATCATGTTGTCCCCATCCTTTTACTTCACTCTTCTTGGTGCTTGTGATGGTAATTTAATTTGATAAAAGTTGGTAAATCACTTTAATTTAGGGAGAAGTGCCAAAAAAGTCCTAAACCTTTTGTCTTTGTGCGGATTTAGTCCTAAACCTTTTTTTGGTGCCGATTTAGTCCTAAACCTTTCTATTTGGTGCCGATTTAGTCCTTCCGGCAAATTTAGCTCGGAAAATGCCTACGTGGATACAAAGCCAGCGCCGGCCGTCCTACGTGGATGGACCGGCGCTGACATGGATGCCTGAAAACAAAACGACGCCGTTTTATTAAAAAAAAAATTTAAAAAAAAACCTAGAACCTAGTTTAAAACCTCCTTGTTTTATTAAGAAAATAAAATTTGGCGTCCAAACCCGACACCGCATTTATTTTCTATTTTCTTGCCTAACCACCCTTTTTGGAAATAATCTCGTGCAACTTTTTTTTTCTACGAATTTATTTCCGAAAGCTTTAGAAAAAAAAAGTTGCGCAAGATTATTTCCAAAAAGGGTGGTTAGGCAAGAAAATAGAAAATAAATGGGGTGTCGGGTTTGAACGCAAAATTTTATTTTCTCAATAAAACAAGGATGTTTTAAACTAGGTGCGTGCAAAGTTTGATCGATTAATTTTGAGTACGGGAGCACGTACGAATTTATTTCCGAAAGCTTTAGAGAAAAAAAAAAGTTGCGCGAGATTATTTCCAAAAAGGGTGGTTAGGCAAGAAAATAGAAAATAAATGCGGTGTCAGGTTTGGACGCCAAATTTTATTTTCTCAATAAAACAAGGAGGTTTTAAACTAGGTGCGTGCAAAGTTTGATCGATTAATTTTGAGTACGGGAGCACGTACGAATTTATTTCCAAAAGCTTTAGAAAAAAAAAAGTTGCGCAAGATTATTTCCAAAAAGGGTGGTTAGGCAAGAAAATAGAAAATAAATGGGGTGTTGGGTTTGAACGCCAAATTTTATTTTCTCAATAAAACAATGATGTTTTAAACTAGGTGCATGCAAAGTTTGATCGATTAATTTTGAGTACGGGAGCATGTACGAATTTATTTCCGAAAACTTTAGAGAAAGAAAAAAGTTACGCGAGATTATTTTCAAAAATGGTGGTTAGGCAAGAAAATAAAAAATAAATGCAGTGTCGGGTTTGGACGCCAAATTTTATTTTCTCAATAAAACAAGGAGGTTTTAAACTAGGTTCTAGGTTTTATTTATTATTATTATTATTATTATTATTATTATTATTTTAAATTTTAAATTTTTTTTAAATAAAACGGCGTCGTGAGGAGAAGGAATGGGGGAAAGCACGATAGTGAGGAGAGGAGAGGAGTCTGGAAGGAAGAAGTTGAGAAATAGTTTTCTATTTCTACTTCAGAAATAGAGAAGCTACAATTTATAGCTTCTCATTTCTCCTCCAAAACAATTTCTGAAACAAAAATCAGTTTCAGAAATTGAGAAATCAGTTTGTGTTATCAAACGGGTTTCTCCAATTTCTCTGTTCCGGGGAACAGAGAAATTGAGAAACTGAGAAATTGAAATTTTACCATGCAGTACCTTAGTCTAGTCTAGCCTAGCCTAAACCTAATAACCATGTACATATCTCCTCCATTAATGACTTGGATTTTGCTTCATCAAGTGCCCTTCCCTTGCATGGATGAAAGGATTTCATGAGATTGGAAAGTACAAACATTAATGAGCTAGATCTCTCTCATTCTCTCTCTTTCCCTCCCTTTGGGCCCGATGGCATCACCCTCTCTCTCCCTTCTCTCTCTCTCATTTTCTCACTTGGCTTCCATTCTCACCTTCTCTCTCCCTTTTGTGCTAGCCGAACACCCTTTCTCCATGTTCATCCCCATTGCAAGCCATTTTCCTCTCATTTCCTCTCCAAACTTCACTAGCCACTGACTGCCACACACGTCACCTTCGAACCGCCATTCCACACCGTCATTCTTATAGCCATATTGGATTATTTGGAGACAAGGAGGGAGCTGTTCAGCCCCTCACCGTAGCTTTCTCTCTCCCTTTCTCTTACGGTCTGGTCCCCACAAAGTCCGAAGGCCGTCCACCACCTTGCTGACCGTCATGCCACCGCCTAGCCACCATCCAGCCCTCATTATGAGTTGTTTGGAGCAAGACCAAGCTCCATAGCTCGCTATCCATCCATGCCGCTCCTCTCCTTACACTTGTTAAGCCTGGATTTAAGAGTGAGCGGCGTGAGCGGCTTTCTAACCATTGATTAGGGTTATTGTTACACTTAGGACTTAGTTTAAGACTAGATTATGGTTAAATGATACTTTGATGATGTAATAAGTGAATTTTAATTGATAAATTATCGTAGAATATCGATAGATTATCACAATAAGTTATCATGTTTAGTCGATAGGTTATCATATTTTATCGACAAGTTATTGGGAGAGGTTATCAAGTTTCGCCCATAAGTTATCATGTATTATCAATAAGTTATTGTGACAAGTTATCAAGTTCCGTCAATAAGTTATCACGTTTTATCGATAGGTTATTGCGATAGGTTATCATATTTTCCAATAGGCTATCATATTTGCCGATAGACTATCGCGATAAGCTTTTATAATATCCGATGAGTTATTGAGATATGATAAGTAGACATGCAATAAGGTATCATTTTGGTATATGTGATGGATTACTCTAATAACTTATACTCAATTGCAATGTCTTATCTTACTTTAGTTAGTGACCTATATGCCGTGGGTTTTAAATTGATCGGTGCATTGTTTGTTGTTAAAGTTGAATATAGTGCCTTCTCGTGTAACTCTTAGAATGGAAGATGATGCATCTTTATGGCATTCGAGGATTATAGCCAATTTTCATGCATATCATGATATTTGGAGAGGATAACACGTTAGAGTGTTTGAATAGTGCATTGGTATGATATGATATGAGATACGAGTACGACATGATGGCATGTGGCAAATGTTATTGCATATAGTATGGGCATCACATTCTCCTACATCGATTAATGAAAAAGATATAAAATAAGTTGTGTGATGGTATGTCCATGTGATCACTTAAAGCGTTTACGCAGGGATAGTGAATCCCATCCTGATGTGTTTGCGTGGAATGATGCCTAATTAAGTTCGAATGCCCCCAAATCAACGGGATGACGTTCGCAAATGGATTTCAGAACGAAACTATTTAATGAAATGTCGTCTTGATTCATTTACGCTGGATGTTGTCGTGCTTGATGAGACGAGACAATGCCTAATTATGCTGGAAGATCGTCAACCTTAGGGTTAGTCGTGATCTTAAACGGTCATAATAATTTGAACATATATGTGTGAAACATGCATAAGATTAATATGTGGAGATGTATGGATTGTTGCATGGCATTGGTGCATGCTTTTGGGATGTTGCACGTTCTCATTTTTGCCTCATACGTATGTGAACTGTTATAAAAATTGTCTATGTGTTTAATGATGGCTTTGACGGATTGAGATAACTATTCATGTCATTAGTTAAGGCAAAACAAGGGTTTTACTATTGATTTGCCATTAACAAATAACTTGCATGTTTAGGCTGGGTCCAAGGTGAATGGTTTCCTATATGAGATTTAGAAAGTTCACTCATTGAGTTTATCTCGCTATTGTTTGTTAAATGTTTGCAAGCCCTAGGAATGTCTGAGCTTTTTTCGTTAGATCATGTTCAAGCTTCTCGTTGAGTATAGTCAGGAAATGACTAATTATCCGATTAAGGGGACCAATTTACATTATACGCGCTACATCAGGACTCTCTACCTTGATGAGGGACTCCTAACTTGGTAGCTCACCGCTTTGTAGCATGGTATATTTGGATAGGAGACGACATTCATAAACCCATTCGCAGTTTCGATGGACACCCAGGTGCTGGAGGATCAAAGGGGTATTAGCTGGGATGCTATGGATGTGGATGTTCCCGATGGGGCAATGTCCGATCCGAAGATCAACCCTGATAAAATTGTCAAGCTCGAGGCCTAAATTATGGAGCCCTTAGTGAGTTAGGGGTAGTAGGGGTACAACACTTTTTGGAGTCACCCTTATAGTACTAGAAGTGTTAGACTTACCCCCAAAACCCTTTTTAAAGATGGACGTAGCCACGCTTTTTGAATGTACGTGATGTGGCCGTAGGGTGTGCTGAAGAAGCTTGTATGCTTGGGTTCAATTGTTGATAGATATACATATACACACGTGTTTTAAACTATCCATGTTTGCTGATTAGGTGATTTGTCTATGCTTCTGCTTGCGTACATTGTTGAAAAAGCGAATGGGTTGGCGACACCACCTGGGACATCGCAAACAAATGGCCTTAGTGAATGATGATAGCAAGGGATGTTGCCGTCCAGAGCGGGTTGGGGCGTGACAGCCACGTTCTAATGGAAGTCTTCAATTTGCATGCTTTTGCATGTTTCTATACAGTGGTGCGGGTTTTGCACTGAACCAAAGTCTTCAATTAACTTTACGCAGGTTAATTGTTGTGTCCATTTCACTAATCTGAACACTCATTTGAAATTTGTTGTATCCCACAGAAATTAATTTCTATATAATGAGGTTCTTCGAGATGATTTGCCATCTTTCTATATAACTAGCCAAAAGAGGAACTAGAAAAACATCGTCGCAGAAATTAGCTTTCAATTAAGTCACGCATTTTAGTGGTCCTTGTTTCCTTAATGAAAGGGCTATTCATGGACCATTAAAACGCATGCTTCTATTCTCCCACTGTCTTTAGGCTACATCAACGAGATTATGATCATCTCGACATTTCCCTTAGTCGAAAGAATAAGCGATGGGACGACTTAGATCAAATGAGAGGTAATACATCAAGGCGTGAATGTCGCTAACACATGGAAACAACACGCATGTCCACATCTCTTCGACTTGGAAGTGTCGTTTCACCAAGTTGGATCGAGTTCAAGGTTCTGTGCATCAAGGCAAGCCGGACCCGGTTCTTGAGTTTTTCCATCTATTTGGCCTTTCATGTGTTCTTTGGTGATCATGGGTTACCTGCCTACGGAATAATGGCCATGGTCCATGCTAGGACCGGGACTGCTTGATTGCCAATGCACGAAGTTGTAGACTTTGTTTCTTTGAAGATACGTGAGGCTCAAATTGAAGAACATCCATTTCCTTTAACCAATATATGAGTGGAACAGCAGACATATTCAACCTCATTCTGTTTGTAAATTCTCTTTTATCACCAGTTTTCATTAATGCTGCTTAGGGTTAATCTTGGGTCACCTAGGGTTTAGAAAGTGTTTCTGTCATGCTTAAATGGAAGGTAGTCGTCTTTTGATGACTTTCTGTAATGCATCAAGAGAGCTTTCCTGTGAATTTCATCTACAAGCGATTGTTTCGCCTTTGAACACATACGTGAAATGTTTTGCTTCACTGAATCGATACGCTTGGTTATATTAGATTATCTAGATTCCCTCGATTCAAGGTTTCTTATAGACTTAGGTGGTGGCAAATGTCATCGATAATAAGATGAACAGCAGCATGATTTCATGACCTAAAGGAGGTTAAATTAGCTAATGAAACAGGGAACATGGATGCAATTCTCTCTCTCTCTCTACACGCCCACCCACATGCCTTGTTTATTTCACTTCTCCATGTGCCACGCGTTTCGTTTATGCATCCGATCTATTCAATCGCAGGAAATCGGAATTGATCACATTGCAAAACCAATTTACGTGTGGAAAGATTATTAAACCGTTATTAAAGTACAAATATATCTCAAACGTTCAACTGAGTTAATAAGATAATCGCTATGGGATACATTAAATGGCTTGGACGGGCTTAAACATAATTTTTTTTTACTTATCAAGGCTGGCCCAACCTGACTTACTCACATGATTTTTATGATGGGCGGGCTTAAGTAAGCGACACCCTTCGAGGGTTTGTCCTAAATATTCTCACATATAAGATTATAGGTGTTTTCGGGTCACGAGTGAGCTTGGGTATAACCCATGAGCTGGTCATAGGCCAGGCCCCATCTGACTCGGCCATTTGGGCCTATGGAAATTTCACAAGACCCTTCACGGGCCCACTCAGCCCACAAACCTCTGGACTTCATCATGCATAATTGTTATCCATCAACGAAGTACAAATGTTGGAAATGTCCTTATCGTGTGTGTCGAAGTCAAATGCAATGTACCGACATAGTTTTCTGATGAGTGACCAAGTTTTAAAGGATTCAAGAGTAAGAATTTTTAACTTTAACAAGACCTCCGGTTTGAAGTGAACAAAAAGAGTACCAATATAAACGTTTTGATCCTAATTGTCACACTTAATTCTATCTATTCTCATCCACTAATCGACTCCAAAAAAGATAATTGGGTATGTGTTGTATATGGATAGTGATCAGTTCGAGGCAAGTAGATATTTTGTATGGAACCTAAAACTTATCCCGTATAAGTCCGAACCGAGCCAAGCATGTCAATCTGGAAACCAACATGCCTTTTAGAAAAACAAACTTTAAGTGATATATTATTCTAGGAAAATATACCGTGTAATAATTTGAAGTATATTGATTACAGTATTGATTGACTTTCTTACGTTCTCAAGCTCAAAATCAATCTCCAACATATTTATCTTTATAAAAAAAAAAATTATTATATTAAGAAGAAGAAGAAGAAAAGCCAATTTGGTTTGGTTGCTAATTAGACCGGCCTAATTGCTCGCCTCTACTTATATAATATTGTTTATTCTTTGTCCTTCTCGCTTTCACGATGCCTAACATCATTTGTTATTGAAAAAAAAAAAAAAAAAGGTCATACGCATGCTCCAAATCATATTTGATACCTGGAATTTCATATGACATCTTGACTATAGATTATGAAATAAACTTTGTTTACTTTTCAACTCGAAATTCTTAGTCGATCACGGAATTAGATTAGAGGTTCTGGCTAAAACGTGGTCCAAGCTCTAGAATTTGGCCGTCATACATCAAACAGGATTAAATTATTTGACCATTGACTTGTCCCCATCCAAATTCACACTAATCGCATGATTAGGCAGAGTCGTGCATATTTATGCCTATGGGCGGCTATAACTATCCTCGACGGCTAGGAATTGAATGTGAAATCTTCTGCCTATGGACCCCTATAACTAGCCTCGATGGCTGGGGAATTGAATGTGAAATCAAATGATTTGGTACCCAAAAAGTGTCCTCTATACTCAAAGCTCTCTAGAACCTTGAATAGTGGCATTCGAATACCTATCCATGTCAAGACAATCCTTTTTTTTTTTTTTTTCAAAAGTACGATACAATCTAATGAGTTAAGCTTTTGCCTAGTTACCCAGTCTATTTTCCATATCCGACTGATGGACGGATCAAAGAATTTGCAAGGGATTACTCTCTCACGAGCTAATATGTCTTATAACGACTTGTTGTTTGTGAATTGAAATCGAACTTGTTTTATCCGTTGAAAACCCGAAAATTAGACATAGTTTCTCGACAATTCCAATCACTTCAATCCAATTCAATTGTATAATTTCAACATGGGTCAGATTACATGGCTAATACATTTCCTTCCCATGATGAAGCCGGCGGGGATTGGTCCAACCAAGGTTTAAGGTTGTAACGCCAAATTCACCCACAAAGCATTCATGTCTTTTTGGCCTCTAAATTCGCTTCTTCTTCTTCTTCTTTTTTTTTCCTTTTTCTTTGGCACTTTTGCTGACATCAATAGAATTGAAAATAGAAAAAGGTAAAAAAATAAATAAAATAAAAAACCCCCGCGCAAATTTGACGCGTCGCGAACACAGAGGCGCGTGGGGGACCGTCGGATTCAGAAGATGTCGAGGATCTCGAGGATCGGGCGGTTGCAGAGGGGACAGCTCCCTCGGTTCAACCACAGCTCCCGGGAGCACACCCTACAGTAGGTGTGCCCGCACGGGATAAACGCCGCCCCCTTCTTCCGCCCCATGCACACGCAGCACACCGCGTCGCTCCCCGCCACCCCGCCGCCGCCGCTGTCCGCCCCCTCGCCGTCCCCGCCGTCCGCCTCCTCCAGCAGCCTCATCAGCGACACCCGCAGCGGCGTGCCCGGCTCGGCCGGCCAGGCCCCCGCCCCGCCCGCCGCGTCCCCCGCCTCCGGCTCCTGCGTCGCCCTGTACTGCCGCTCCGCCGCCAGCGCCGCCGCGAGGTTCATGGGCGAGCCGGACGGCTGCGCCTCGGGCACGCCGCAGCCCGGGTCGTGGGCCGGTTCCGGACCCGATATGCTCGCGGGGCCTGGGCTGAGCGGGGGCGGCGGTTCTTGCGGCAGCTGGTGGTGGATCTCGGTGTCGCCCTCGTCGTCGTCGCGGACGCTGATGGCGGTGGACCGGATGCCCCATATCGGGCCGCCGCAGCAGCCCATGCCTTTCAACCCGAGCCGCTCCTTCAGGCTCCTCTTCCGCCTCCTCCGCCGATCGAAGCCGTCCATTTCCGCTCCCCTCAGCAGGGCGAGGACCGGTTCCTGCAACATCGCCAAGAGTTGGCTCATTTCGGCACACACCCAGAAGCCGAAACACACCAAAAACGCCAAAAAAAGAGGAACGAATTTCTTCTTCTCCAAATGGGACAAACGTGAGTAAGATAAAAATCTCTCGAGGAAGACATAAATGTGCCTCAAAAGGAAAACCCAAAAACCAGTGCAAAGATTGTGAGGGAAATTAAGAGGGGCTTACGGTGGTGGTGGTGGAAGTCTCGTGAGCTCCTTCAAGAAATGACACGACGCCGAAGACCCCACCTCTGGTTCAATTCAAACAAGAGAGAGAGAGAGAGAGAGAGAGAGAGAGAGAGAAGCGTTGTTTCGAGAAAGGGAGAATGAAAAGCCGGAAGAGAGGGAAAGAAAGGACAAAACAGAAGCGCAGGGCAGAGCAGAGCGAGCTAGAGAGAGAGAAAAAGAGCTCCTTTATAAATCGGTTTCATCTCCTGCCGGTTTGTCGTGGAGCGAGGGATGAGCTCAGCTGCCATTGCCATTGAGCTCACCTTCAAGCATCAAAAACGTAAACAACAAAGCTGTTGACCTCGTTCTTGTTCTCTCTCTCTCTCTCTCTCTCTCTCCCCCATTTCCTGAGCACGCACTGCGCCGAGTCAGCTGCTCTCTTTTGTACGCTTCCGCCTTTGCGTTCTTCTCCCCCTCCTCTCGCTTTCGGGCTCGCGTTCTCGGCCACGACTTCGTTCCCCTCGGAGGCGGTCGGAAAGCGCGAGCTTTCGCCGGCCGAAAACGAGGTCAAAAGGGCCAGCCATCGAAGCCGGCTCTGGAATCGAGAGGGGTCTCGCCACGTGGCGCCCTCCCCTGCGGGTTTGCATGTGGACTGTGGAATCGGAGCCGCCCGTTTCGCTTTTCCCTGGCTGCTGCTCCCTCTTCTTCATTTCAAAAGAGTTTCGGCTCGCGCAGTTCGATTTTCGTCATTCGAAAAAATTAATCAGGCTTATGGAACAAGTTCATATGTATTAAGAAGGAGGTAATAACGAATGGTCGGTGAATTTTGACCTAATGATGTACAATGTAATCCCTGAATTTTACCCTGATATGCAATATGATTCATAAATTGTTAATTTGTTCAATGTGATTCCTGAATTTTTTTATACATGTTCAACTTGGTCCATGGATTATATGCAAATGTTCAATATTATCCCCGAGCTTGAATTAATTGAAAGACAATATTTAATATTTTTATATAGTTCATGGGTCAAATTGAACATACACCAAAAATCCATGGATTATATTGAACAATTTAAAAATATATGGATGATATTACACATTGGGATAAAGTTCAAGAATCATATCAAACAAATTAAAAATTCAATGACTACATTTCATATTTGGGCAAACTTTAAGGGCCATCTATGTCATTTTCCCCATCAATAATTATTTGGGTGTTTGCTTGTTTAATGGTTTCATAAGTACATTGACGTCACTATGAAAGAATTTTTTTTTTTTTTAAAAAAGTATTCATAATATTTGAAATTCATATATGAATAAATTAATGAATGAGGAGATCAATTTATTAAAGGGGATAAAGAGTTTTTTTTTTTTTTTGAACAGGAGGGGAAAAAGAGTTAAAAAAAAGAGAGTTAAAGGACACCTTTGAAATGAAGCGTATGGTTGCTTATTTACATACGACTTAGTAGCCAATTATGCTAGTTGACCCTTGCACAGAACTTGGCAAAACCCTAATTATCTGGCAATGTCAACTAGTTGCTTTTGTCTAATATCAAAATTGTGAATTTATATATTTCTGCACACATGTGCAGTCAGCTATGTTGTCTTTGTCTGCTCACGTTGTTTCGTACATTTGAGGGTTTTCATACCCGAAGCAACATCGTTCTAAGGTCATTAGCGTATACCTTACATCCAACTCCTAGTGAAACCCGGAAGGTTTTTGGCTTCATTAAGACAATACCAGCACATGATTGGAGCAGCGAAAGTCGGATCAATCGGTACATTCTAAGAAAACCTAGAATTATAGAGATTTTAAGTGGTGTGCATTGATAGAACTGTTGAGGTGTGGATATAATTGGAGATTAAATCGATAAGTGTTTTTTTCCCTTATGAATGATACATATGTATCATGCTTGTGCGAATGTGATAAGTAAAATTAGGAAATCACAAAGCAAAAAATTCAATTATAGTTGTCCTGTCTTAGAATTACTTTAACCTGAAAAATGATTTATATGTAATCAAGTCAAGTTGAGTCAATGGTCCCAAGTGAGTTCTCGCCCATGTCTTGTACGTCCACCTCCCATCATCATCGGTTCAAGTTTGCGTTCAAAACTTTAACTTTGATCAACTTGAAATCTAAGTGTGAAAATCGACAAATTTAGAATCCTATTAAGAATCTCTTTCATTAGCAGTGAGTAATTCCATGATGAGTCGATTCTCAACCAATAATTGAACACCAATATCGTGATTCCCAAATTCAAAAAACTGAAATGGGGAATTGAATCACTTAGCTTTTGCATCAAGCAATTCCCAATGTACAATTGTCAAGATGATTTTCATTATTTATAGATATTGCAAATTTTACACTTTGTAAGGAAATAATATAACGGAAAATAATAAATGAAGAGATCATTATATTACAAGAGTTGTCAATCCCTTAATTCTAGCATATTCAAGAATCAATTTATGATTTTTATTGATATCTCCAGATTATTTTCCTTAATTGATAAATCGGTGTCTTTATTACACCATCTATCGAATCCTATAAATCTACACAATCAATCTTTCTCCACCATCATCTAGTTGAACTTAGACTCAATAATGTCTGCATCTATATATATATAATAAAAAAAACTCAATTAGGCAGTGGAGCGTCAACTAATGAGGATAACAACAAATGATTAGGATAGAGAGACTATTTGGCGTTGGGATTAGAGCCAAAGGGAAAGCCCCGGGACTGAAGCAAAGTACGCAATCCCTCGAACCCTTTTACTTTAGAAAAAGAGGGA
Organism: Eucalyptus pauciflora; assembly: GCA_007663325.1. NCBI lineage: Eukaryota > Viridiplantae > Streptophyta > Magnoliopsida > Myrtales > Myrtaceae > Eucalyptus > Eucalyptus pauciflora. The sequence continues at coordinate 1,085,239 of VMYD01000212.1, read as the reverse complement.
GAACAAAGAAGAAAGCTGGACCTACCGAAGTTGACGTGACCCCTATCAGATCATGAAGGGCCACATGGCGCATCATTTGATTCATTTTCCTCCTCCTCCTCCGTGGTCTTCGCTCCCAATTTTCAATTTCGAAACGGCTTGCCGCTTTGGCCCTTTGGCCCTTTGGCCCTCTGGTCAAAGAAATCCCTCCGCCCAACGGCTGGCCGAAGAAGGAAATGATGCGATCACATTTTTTTGGGGAATCAATGATTGGGGATCGAGGGTTGGTGTCTGGTCCTTTTCGTTGCCTTTTTCTTTGGTCCAAAAGATGCGAATTTGGAATTGACTCGAGAAACGGGAAGGGGAATTGTGTATGTAGGAGAGGTTTCCATGGCGGGTTTCATTGTGTGAAGCTCGGCACGGCATGTCGATGCCGCAAGATTAGTTGATTTCATATGTGGAGCTCGACTGGGTTCGACAGTTTTGAAGGATATGGAGGAGTGTATGCTCCCAAATTGCAGAATGATTTTTCGATATTTAGCATTCGAGAATTTGGTATGAGCATCAAATTTGAGTGAATTTGGGATCTCACTTAAACCAATTAGTTTAAGGCCGGTTTCAAGAACCACTATGGGTTGCCTAATGGTCAGCAAGAAGGGGAAAGTGGAGAGTTCGATACTCCACATTTTCAGGAGTTGGGGTGGGAAACGTTTGATTTTGGGTGAAGAATTCGATTCCTACACTATGCAAGAAATAGGACAAGAGTTTAAAAGTAAGTTAAGAGTTAGAGTGGTATGGACAAAAAAAAAGGCCGGGTTCAAGGAGAATTTTGGACTATTTTTTAGAAAAATTCATTTTCACCCATTAAGATTTGAACCATGATTTTCAACATGAACAAATAATCTTTTGAGCTAATATGTGGTGAGCAGAAGGCCGAGTTCAAGGAGAATCAATTTAGTTCCTGAACTAGTTTAAAATTGATTTTGGATTATTTTTCAGAAATACTTTTCCACCCATTAAGATTCAAACCATGATTTTCAACATGAACAAATAATCTTTTGAGCTAATATATGTTGAGGACCACATGCATATAAAAAACATATAATTTTCATAGACGTATTTCACCGACCCCCTTACGTGCAAGCCAGATTAGGAATGACACTTGGATGAAGTGCACGCTCACACAAAATAAATCGGTATAAAACTTGACAATGATACCATATTAGAATGTTCAATCCAAAAGCTTAAATCGATAGGTGAGGAAGTCCACACATAACTCAATAGTCATGCGATGTGGGATGATATTTCTATAAATAACAATATAATCAGTAGTTCTCGGATCAACCAATTTAGTTTTCAATTCCAATCTTTTGAAAATGGAGGTCACATGATCGATTCCTGATTCTAGTCCAAGAACCGACCTCATTTGACACCGATCGCCTCTAACCCAGATTATCGTTGACAACAAAGATAAGCGACAAAAAGTTCAAGGCCCAATTGAGCACTAACCTTGCTTTGTCAAAAGAATTCTCCATGCAGACCGGCCCAAAGAAGAAGAAAAGAACTCTCGCCTGTTCATAGGCCTATCACGTGAACTCGGAACAGGCCTTTATGAAACATTTCATGTCCGCCCAAATTGTCTTGTTGGGCTTAAAGATCAACCTTCTAGAGTTCAAACCCAAGGCCGTTCATTACTTAATTTATTTTTTCCAAAAAAGAAATTACTTAGGGAAATTAGCGAGTCCGAGCGGATCCCTAAAACTACTTACTCAGGCCACGATCATCTTGAGATATTTCACAATTGGGACTAGGGAACCAGTTCTACCTAGGAATTGGACGAACCGACCATAGAAATGGGTCCGGTTTTAAGTTAGAACCTATTATATGAAGTTGGAATAAAATGATTTTTCTTAAATGAATTTAACTTCCTTGTTGCTTTATATTTATATTTTTTTTGTATTAATATTTTCCTTTAAACCTTTTGTTGCTCATATTATTTTACCATAACTATTATTTGTCTATTTTTTTTTAAATGAAGCAAGAAAAAGAAAGAAAGAAAAAAAGAACTTAGTTCTCAGCTACAACATGAAACCGGATAAGATAAGTTCTGAAATCGATTTTCACGTTGAATATTGTAGGTTTTGGGTTCCGGGTCAACACCCTTAATCTAGACAATGCAACCTAATCAGCTGAAAATTGTATCCAAACGATGGGCCGAACAAAAAGGCTTAATTAAGTTCAAAAGTAAGTGTGCAATTAACAATAGATAGAAAAATAGCGGGAGCTTTCAACTATATGTAAGCGAGCATTATTTTGTAATATCTATGTAAATCTTCATCCGCTTGAAACCGGTAGCTTAGCCACGTCAGGTTCAATTACAATTTGACACGTGGTGAACAAGCATTTAATTTAATTGATAGGAATATCCCTTTATCATCGATGAAAACTATGGCTTGTTCACATAGGAAGTTTCCAACTTGGATTTCTCCTTCTCCGACGGGACCAACACTTGTAGATAATATGGGTTTGCATGACAACGTTTTTGTTTATCTCAATTTCTGTTCTTTTGTTCCCCGAAAAAAAAAAAAAAAAAAAGAAATCCGTTTGGTAACGCCAACTTATTTTTCTATTCCCTAGAATAGAAAAGTAGCCGAGAAATAGATTTGAAACAGAAATAAGAAACAAAAAAAAAGTAACTCCTTGTTCTCGGGAACAATTTCTAAAAATAAGTTTATTTTTCTTTTCTATTTTTCTTTTGTTCTTCTTCCTTGTTGCAGCCACCGCTGGCCCTTGCTGCCAACCACTGGCCACCTTCGGTTGCCTGTGGCCATTGTCGGCTGACTGTCGGCCACCACCGCCTGACTGTTGGTGACCATCGTTGTTGTCGCCGGTGACCGTACCGTCGATTGCTAGCCGCCATTGTCTAATCGCTAGCAACCGCCGTCTCTGCCGCCACCCGATCGTCGTCGATCGACCGCCGACCGTTGGCCGCCGTTGCCTAACCATTGGCAATCGTCATCGTCGCCGCCGCTTAACTGTCATCGCTATAGCCCCCGACCTCCGGCAACCATCATTACTGCTGCCCACAGCCCACTAGCCACCCCTGCCGGCCGACAACCGCCATCGATCGCCGCTTGACCGTCGCACGACAGCCGCCCAATCGCCACCTGCCGCTGTCGGCTGCCAACTGCCGACCATCGTTGCTGACCGCCGTCGCACGACCACCACCCACAGCCCACCGACCGCCGTCCCCTCCAGCGGTCGGGGGTCAATGGGTTGTGGGCGGCGGTCGGCGACGGCTGGCGGCAAGTTGGTGATCCATGAGCAAGAAGAAAAAAAACGAATAAATACAAAAAATTATAAATCGTACTAAAGGCATTTATATTCTTTTTCTATTTCAAAAATAGAAATTTTGTATCGTTACCAAACACGTTATTTTACTAAGAAATTATTCCCTGGAGTAGAAATAAAAAAGAACTATTTTTGAAAAGAAATTGTTCCTCAGAGTAGAAGCGTTGCCATGCGCCTTCTTCGCAACTCCACACTTGAAGCTCTTCCTTATGACCCATGTCCGCAAGTTTTCATTTGTTATCCTGCCATGAAGAGCGCAGGAACATTTGATCATGTAACAAATATCGTATATGAAAACGAAGGCTAGAACACAATGAGTTATTTTTCGAGAAAATTTCATGCCCATAGAAACGTTTGAGGGTCTGGCGAAATTTTTATGCTGTTGGCAAATTGGAAATGGCATTTCGATTAGCTGTTCTTTTGGAGCTCATCGTCATTCATACATTAATCAAGAATCAGATAGAAGAATATGTGGAACTGCCAAAAACATTACTCTTTCCGAGAAGAAAATCTGGAAAAAGAACAAGATAAGAAACAGCAACGCTTCAGGGTATTTGAAAAGCCCAAAAAGGCAAAGAAAAAAACTCACCGTGATCCGGGAACTCTTGGCACTCTCTTTCATGGCGATGTTCAACATACTTTCCTTGTCGACAACGAAACGAAATTCTCAGAAGTTCTCTGGATTTCCATCTTGCTCACTAAGTCATAGGTCTTGCTAAACCCTTAGAAAGTCGTGTGAGAGAGAGAGAGATGTTCAACAAACTTTCCTTGTCGACAACGAAATTCTCAGAAGTTCTCTGGATTTCCATCTTGCTCAGAGAGAGAGAGAGAGGCCGAATAGAGCGTTTGTTGAGCGTTTGTTGCGGTGACTAGTGATGATGGTCGAACATGGTGGCCAATGGTGGAGACCTGACGAACGAGCGTATATTAATCGACTGCAAAATTGTTCACGGCCGGAGTTTTGGTATTCTGGGCGTGCTCGGAGGAGACGAGCAGCAGTCGTGGGATTGAAAAATGGGTAAGGGAGAGTAGTGGACTTTGGGCTCATTTAAACTTAGTGAGCCTTGAGCTTGAGATGTTAATTTGGTGAATTTGGGCTTGTTTTTGCTACAAGGGTAGTGAGTCTTGGGCTTGCTTTGGCATGTTTGAGTTTATTTTTGGTTGAGTGAGCTTTGGATTAGGTCTGTTCGGTAATGCTTTTGTTCGTAAAAATAATATTTTTTTGAGAAATAGTCTTTTTCTATTTCTATTTCCCAAAACAATTTTTCAGTAAAATAACACATTTGGTAAATACACAATTTTTTTATTCTCAGAATGGAAAAAAGAATAAGAATGTGTTTAATATGATTCGCAACTATTTTGTTACGTGGAATTTTTTTAATTTTTTAATATTTTTTCTTTTCTTATTCTTCCTTATTGCTACTAGTCGACTGCCACTGGCTGTTGCCATCGACAGTGGGTGAGGGTGGTGGCAGTTGACCAGCTATTGATGGTGACGGTTGGCTGGCGGGGGTAGTAGTCGGCCGATGGCAAGCGGCCAACGACGGTCTGCTGGCAGGGGTAATGGTTGGCCGAAGGGGTGTGCAAAATACCCGGGAACCGCCCGAACCGGACCGGAACCGCCCGGAACCGGCGGTTCTTGAGGGAACCGGTCCGGTTCTTGGTTCCAATTTTTCGGAACCGGTGGGTACCGGTCCAGTTCCCGGTTCCATGGGCAGATCCGCCCACCCGAACCGGACCGGAACCTTTTTAATATTAAAAAAAAAATACTAAAAGAAACCCTAGATTATATCTCATCTCCTCACTCCCTTCGTCTTCGGTTCTCTCTCTCTTTGTCTGTTCCTCGATTCCTCCTAATCCTATCGCCATTTCGATTCCTCCCCAAGCGTTGACGCCGCCGTCGCCACTCCTCCGTCGCCGCTGTTCGCCCCCTCGCGTCGGCCGCCACCCGCCACAGCCGCGGAAAATTGTTTCGCGACCGTTCTATGTTGAAAAACCGACCATAGACCTCCTCCCCTCCTTCCCAACTCATAGACCCGACCATTCTATGTTGAAAACTAAAATTGTTTCGCGTCAAGATCGGTTCCATGGATCCACCCGAGAACTGGACCGGACCGCCGGTCCGGTTCCTGGGTGGATCCATGCAACAAACGAGTGGATCCCGGTTCCAATTTTTCGGAACCGATCCTTCGCGGGCGGTTCCCGGTTCTAGGTCGGGAACCGCCCGCCCGGACCATGCACACCCCTAGTTGGCCGACGATAAGCAACGGTGTGGTCGGCAAGGAAGAAGAAAAGGAAAAAAAAACTTATTTCTAGAAATTGATTTTTATTCCAAATTTATTTACTGGCTACTTTTCTATTCCGGGGATTATGAAAATTAATTGATTTTACCAAATGAATTTTTATTCTTTTTCTATTCCGAAGAACAAAATGATAGAAAAATAAAGAAATAAAAACGTTGCCAAAAGGAGCCATGGTGGCTAGATTGGGTTTTATTTCATCGAGCCCATTGCTTTCTTTAAGCCTTTGATGTCTGTTGGCCCATTCTACAGAGAGAGGCAGCCCATGCTTGTCCATGGGCCCAGCTTGAATCCCATTTTCGGATTATAAAAAATAAAAAATTTATCATATGTTTTTAAAAAATTTAAAATTTGCAAAAAATTTATCTTTTCTAAGAGTTATGAAAAAGCTAAAAAAGTAAGTTGTTATGTAGTTTTCTTTTAAATTGAGTGACAATCCTTGTTAAAAATTGTGTTCAAAATTAAACAAGGTCTTAAGGCTTTATTGTAGGATTTGAAATCTTAGGGACAACTGTTAGGTCACTTGTGCAATTCTATTTTGATCATCACTTGATTGTGCACTTTTGATATGTTAATTGTGGTTTTCCTCCGGCCTAGTTAGGAATGGCATATTTCTTACTTCTTAGTGTTAGTTTCTACCTTTTTCTTGCAATTTATCTAATGCTTCCTTGATTGCTAATTGTTATTATAATTATCGCACATCTACATGATCACCTCACATGTTAGTGGATAAGTTTAAAATCAGTTCTAAAATGAACAAGATTAGATACCAAAATGGCACTAGTTAATTAATTAGTATACCTAAATTTCCGGCCCTTGATTTTCTTGTTGCGTAGGAAGTGAGGTATATTACCATGTTTCGCTTGATTTCTACCCAACCCCAATAGGCTAATTATGACTCTTCTTTAGAAAATCCTCGTAGCTTCAACTAAAGCTAAAATTGAATACCCCAACATTGAGTGAGATATGGGCTTGGAAGAAATTGCACCTAATCGAGTGTTGTAAGCCCCCTTTTAGACAAATTCCTAAACCTATGTCTTTTCCCCTCCAGATGGAAAAAGTAGGTCGTGACACCCTCTAATTAATTTTACTTAAGGAATTCGCTAATTAAGACTAATAATAATAAAATAACCCTATTAACAGCCCCACCTCAATTCTAGAAATTTCAAAATTGTCCCTAACCTTGTCATGACTTTACCAAGATATCTCTTTTTATACTTAGTTTTACTATTTTCACATTTTTTTTCATTCAAGATGCAACAAAACCTTTTTGTAATCTCTTTAAGACATTCTAGGCATGAGAACAACTTTTTAATTCAAACCCAATAATCACAATAGCTCAACATACAATTATTGAGACTTACCCACACATAGAGTAAAATCTAAACTAAATAAACAAACAGTCAATCAACTAAGCTCTAGAGTAACAAGTAGATCATTCCAATTTAGTCCTTAGAGTTTTCACTCACATTGAGTGAAATTCAACAAAGCAAGTCTTTAATCACCTTGAAATCAAAATAATTACTAACATTAACAAATCTCATTCTTTGAAAACGACAAAGCTAATTTGATAAAAGTAAAGGAAACCCATAAATATAACTTGTAAGAAACTAGATTGAAAGTGAGGGTTTGAACTTTGATCGTCCTAAAAAAGAGTGGAATAATTTTTTTTTTGAACTTGAAGATGTAAAAGTGATGAAGTTGCACGTTCAAGAGAGGAATGAATGTATCTTATCTCTCGTCTTCTAAATTTATTCTATATTGAAGAGAATTTTGAAATAACATTTATTAGCTTGAGTTAAAAGAAATAATGTCAATTAACTACAGTTAATATCATTAGATATAAAGTTACTCGAGTTGAAAATAAAATGTCACGCATGAGGTCATAAAAGCTATGTCAACGGATTCAATTGAGGCATTTGGGCAAAGCATAAGATGAGAATTAAGACATTTGTCCAAGCTAAAGTAGCGACAAATTGCATGGTTGGATTAAAAAGAATGGAGATATTATGTTAGGTTGGATAGATACTCTACATTGCAGTAAATAAATAGGAAATCATTATTCATTTGAAACGACGATATTAGAAAATTATTGTGAAATCACCAAAATTATTAAGAAAAAAAATAGGACTATTAGAAGATTTTAACTCAGTAAAAATTTAACATTTTAAAATTACTTGATTTATATTTAGGAGCGTATCGGTCTTCATTGACAATTACTATGCTAATTATATAGGTAGAAGAACACTAAAAATGTCAAAAATTGTATACGGCGCTCACTTTAGTGTCAAAGTTTTCACCAGATCACTTCACTTCCAAATAAGAGAAAAAAACAATCAATTAAGTGCTAGTGAAAAGAAATTTCAGCTAAAAATAATATGTGGCTTTTAAAATATATTCTTTTATATAGCTTGGCATATTATTTAAAAAATCCAATCCACGTGGAGTACTTGGCACTGAAGTTGTCGGTTTTTAACAATGATTAGCACTGAAGTAATCATTTAAAACAAAATTTGGCATTCAAATGATCACGATTTAGAATTTTAGATGACATTGTTTAGGGGTTACATGCTTATTAGGCATGCCAACGAGCCACATAGAATTGATAAATTAATAAAATATGTCAAGTTAAAATTCCAACGATTCAGATCGGAGTTGGTACTAAAATGATTATTTTCTTAAAAAGTAACACTTAAGTGATTCGAAAAAAAAAAAGAAGAAGAAGAAAAAGAACTTGACACTAAAGTAAGTACTGTACACAATTTTTTGGCATTTCTAGTGTCCATCTCCCTAATTATATACATGAATATCATGAACTATAAAGAAAATTTCGGATGTCATAGTCCCACTCTTGTTTTCAGTGGTTTAAATGTCATGAGTTGCTAGAAAATTTTGCTATAATCAATGTAGGTGTGGAAAAATGAATATAACAATTTTCTGAAAAATACATCTATTTCCAAGGGAATTTGTTCTAAGTAGATTGTCTTTGTACTTTGTGTTGTAAATACAAATTGCTTATATTCTAAGGATAAGTACACTATAAATTTTAAAACTTGTTACGAAGGCATAATTGAATATTAAATATTTAAAAATGTACAATAAAATCATAGAACTCATTAAGTTAGTGCAATCAAAACTCCATTTAATTTGACAAATAGAAATTGTCGATGTGGTATTTTTTTTTATCACTTTCTCTCTACTCCATGGTATTTTTATAATTATTTTTTAAAAATTTTACTTAAGTTAGATTGAATAAATTAAAAAGAATATTTTTTTTTACAAAAAAATCAAAGTAGAAAAAAAGGAGCAAGTCCTCGTTGGTGGTCGCCACAATTGCCCAGGGTCACATGGGCCTTCCCGAAGGCCAACTTGCTTGCCCTTAGCAAGGGCTTGCCATCCCAGATCTTTATGGTGTAATCCTCTAGCGCTGGCGAACCTTGCTTAGACTTGGGGCGAGGATCGTGCCCTCCCCCAAATCCAGGCCCGCAAGCCCACCACCACATCCAGGCCAGCAAGACCTCATCGGGGGCCGGTGAGGATCGTCAGGCTTCAGGAAGGACCAAGTGACCTTTGTTGACCCTTCCTAACAACGATGGCCACTGTCACTAGGGTGTAGTTTGTGTTTTTCCTTTTTAAGTTTTTAAGTTTTTTATTTTTATAATCTAATTTACATTGTATTTTTTTAAACTATTTGAATTTTTTTTTTCTGATGGGGGGTTTGGTAAGTCCCACACCATTGGTTGTATCTTAAGAAAGTAATAAAATAAGACTTGCCAGCTACCATCTTAAGGTGAAGTGAATTTCGAGTAGTACTTCTACAGGCTGGTAGAAAATTGTGGCAACGAGGAAATCCTGTCGATCGGGCTACGTGTCTAATTAATACAGGAGAAGATAAAGCAGTTGTCAAGATGCTGCAATTCTGCCCAGATATTGACAAAATAAACCCGGCACTCCAATATATTTTATTTAAAAGCGGCATATGTTCGCACAAGAAAATAATCCGAATTTTAATGGGATGGTGAGAGTTCATAGTGCGTTTTCGACAGGGCAGCTCCGACAAAGACTGGAAAGAAATCCACATGCGACAAAAAAAGGGGCAGCTGATTACAAGATCGATGAAAGATGTAGAAATAGAGATACGACCAAATTGTAACCGTTTACAAGTTGAGGCCTAGAATCTCGGGAGTAGTTAGAATTTGGAATTTGAATGATAACCACTTTTAACGTCGCACTTTGTACAATGTTATGTAAGGCCGAGGAGTTAATTGTAAATGATCCGCAATTTATCACACTTACCAATTTTTTCTGCAAATTATTTATCTATTCTTTACCCGCCATTCTTTATTTTGCTCAGTTCACTTTGTTCTGTTAGCATTAGAAATTCATCTTATAATCATTTTTTAATGTTTGTGTCACCACATAACCCAATTCATTCGACAAATCAAAAATCCAACCTATGATGAAAGGCTTCATTGACAACTACTTCCGGCGAAACAAGTAGACATCGTCGCACCTGAGATTCGCATCCAAGATGGAGAGGATCCATTTTTACGATTTGGTGGAGCCAATGCAATACCTGTTCATCAAGATCGTCAAGCTACGAGGTCTTGCTCACAACAACAGCTCTTATGTGAAGATCTACGCGTCGACTCATTATGTCTGTTCAAAGTTGGAGATTCACCGGCTCGGTGAGCTGACTGACACGCCGGAGTGGCACCAGTTCTTGGCGTTCAGCTACAACAAGCTGAGTCAGGCTAGCTTCAAGCTGGAGATCTTCGTCTGGGTCTCGCTATCGAAGTCCTTCCTGGGCGGCGTCTACTTCGACCTCTCCAATTGAGTGGTGAATAGACCAGAGGCACATGGCAGCGAAGTGGCTTGCCCTTGAGTGTGGTGTTGAGGAAGGTAGGTCTGACTGTGGCAGATTGTATTCTAGGCTATGCTTGGAAGGCGTTATCACGTCCTTGACGAGGCGATGCACTTGTTCAGCGACTTTCGGACCATTGTTGTCCTAGTCGACTTCCTGTATCCCGTGCTCATGTGGTACCCAGGTCAGTGCAACGACAGGTTTGCGGCACGAGCGGCGTTGGTGATCACACGCGTTGGGCTTGGCAGCACGGGGGTGGATGGAGGCAACGGCTTCTCGTCGTGGTTTGGCTTGGGTAGCGGCAACGCGGTGTCAACAGCAGCGAGCAGGCGTCATTAGGTGCTGCGGCGAAGCAAGGCATTCCCCCACACCAGCGGCTGTACACTGGTGGATTACAATATCCAGGAGGAGTCGACCCCTCACCTCTTGCTCGGTCTTTACCATGAATTGTAAGTGGTTGTGTCTTTATAAACTTTGAATGAATTGTTGAAAACGAGCAAAACATTCCAAAAAAAAGGAGGGCAAATCCGAAATGCTCAGGGGGGATGCATTCGGCCTCTGCTGAGGGTGAGTCTGAGTCTAGATATGTGATCAAAATCAATGTTCATCAGACAAAAAAATATGAAAACGGGCCAAATCTCAAAAGTTTTGAGTTTTAAATTATGATGGCTCTGATACCTAAAGCTGGTCGCTGAAAATGGCATTGACATTTTAAGATCAACATAGCTAGTATCTCAAATATTGTAAGGGAGAAAAAAGTTTGTGCAGCTGATGTGCAATCTATTGAATGAAAGACAGTATCTTAGGACAAGGAAGGCATTCCCCCACACCAGTGGCTGTACACTAGTGGACTACAATATTTGCTATGAATTGTAAGTGGTTATGTCTTTATAAATTTTGAATGAATTGTTGAAAACGAGCAAAACATTCCAAAAAAAGGAGGGCAAATCCGAAATGGTCAGGGGGGATGCATTCAGCCTCTGCTGAAGGTGAGTTTGAGTCTAAATATGTGATCAAAATCAATGTTCATCAAACAAAAAAATATGAAAACGGGCCAAATCCCAAAAGTTTTGAGTTTTAAATTATGATGGCTCTGATACCTAACGCTGGTCGCTGAAAATGGCATTGCCATTTTAAGATCAACATAGCTAGTATCTCAAATATTGTAAAGGAGAAAAAAGTTTGTACAGCTGATGTGCAATCTATTGAATGAAAGACAGCATCTTAGGACAAGGAAGGCATTTCCCCACACCAGCGGCTGTACACTGGTGGACTACAATATCCAGGAGGAGTCGACCCCTCACCTCTTGCTCAGTCTTTGCCGTGAATTGTAAGTGGCTGTGTCTTTATAAACTTTAAATGAATTGTCGAAAACGAGCAAAACATTCCAAAAAAAGGAGGGCAAATTCGAAATGCTCGGGGGGGATGCATTCGGCCTTTACTAAAGGTGAGTCTGAGTCTAAATATGTGATCAAAATCAATGTTCATCAGACAAAAAATATGAAAACGGATCAAATCCCAAAAGTTGAGTTTTAAATTATGATGGCTTTGATACCTAACGCTGGTCGCTGAAAATGGCATTGGCATTTTAAGATCAGCATAGCTAGTATCTCAAATATAGTAAGGGAGAAAAAAGTTTGTGCAACTGATGTGCAATCTATTGAATGAAAAACAGCATCTTAGGATAAGGGAGGCATTGCCCCACACCAACGGCTGTACACTGGTGGACTACAATATCCAGGAGAAGTCGACCCCTCACCTCTTGCTCGGTCTTTGCCGTGAATTGTAAGTGATTGTATATTTATAAACTTTGAATAAATTGTCAAAAACGAGCAAAACATTCCAAAAAAAGGAGGGCAAATCCGAAATGCTCCGGGGGGATGCATTCGGCTTGTGCTGAAGGTGAGTTTGAGTCTAAATATGTGATCAAAATCAATGTTCATCAGACAAAAAATATGAAAACGGGCCAAATCCCAAAAGTTTTGAGTTTTAAATTATGATGGCTCTGATACCTAACGCTGGTCGCTGAAAATGGCATTGGCATTTTAAGATCAACATAGGGAGAAAAGTTTGTGCAGGTGATGTGCAGGTGATGTGCAAGGGAGAAAAAAGTTTGTGCAGCTGATGTGCAATCTATTGAATGAAAGACAGCATCTTAGGACAGGGAAGGCATTCCCCCACACTAGTGACTGTACACTGGTGGACTACAATATCCATGAGGAGTTGACCCCTCACCTCTTTCTCGGTCTTTGCCGTGAATTGTAAGTGGTTGTGTCTTTATAAACTTTGAATGAATTGTCGAAAACGAGCAAAACATTCCAAAAAAAGGAGGGCAAATCCGAAATGCTCGGGGGTATGCATTTGGCCTGTGCTGAAGGTGAGTTTGAGTCTAAATATGTGATCAAAATCAATGTTCATCGGACAAAAAATATGAAATAGGCCAAATCCCAAAAGTTTTGAGTTTTAAATTATGATGGCTCTAATAACTAACGCTAGTTGCTAAAAATGGCATTGGCATTTTAAGATCAACATAGCTAGAATCTCAAATATAGTAAAGGAGAAAAAAGTTTGTGCACCTGTTGTACAATCTATTGTTCTTGATTTAGAATGAAAGACAACATCTTAGGTCAGGGACGGAAAGGATTAGAAGGGGTCTTCAACACTATTTATCGAACTTTTCTTGATCGGTCTAACTTGACCCGCACAAAGTTAAGTTCATATTTAGTTATTAAAATTTTTTATATTTTATTTTATTAGATGAAGTTCATAAAATTGTAACTTATATATTTAATTAATGAAATTCACATTAGAAAAAAATTTATATGAATTCAAGTGATTATGTGAGATCGAGGCCAATGGGTTCCTTACTATAATTTTTTTCTTGGATTTGAGTGAGGAATCTTCTCGACCAAAGTCTTTTTTTTTTTTTTTCGGAAATTAGATTTTTCTTTTTGGGTACGCGACCAAAGTCTTTTGCGTACCCAAAAAGAAAAAAAAATCTAATTTCTAAATTTCACGAGGTTCTCCATTTCTCTTCTAGCTGGAGGCCAATCGAATTCCTTTTGAGTGGCTGGAGAGGCTGCTGCTGGAGGAGGGAGGAGTCGGTCCCTCCAATCTCTCTCTTTTGGCATTTTGCTTTTTTAGGTGCTGGTGGGTTTGGTTTGGTTGTGAGTTTAGTCTAAATTTTGCTGATTAGACGTTTTCTGACTTCTTAAGTTGGAAGTCCTAAAATTCCCTCGGTATATTAATATTGGCTTATAAATTTTGCACGTGATTTTTTTTAATAATTGCTTAAGAATTGGATGATGTTTTAAAAATTTTCCGTGAAAGCCAGAAGTTCATGATCGATGCTTGTGTTATTCTGCTATCGGTGCTTGATTTTGACCCGTTGTGATTTTGTTACTCTTTTTTTGAATGTCCAAGTGAGTCCCGACGAGTGGAAGAATTATTGAGTCTTTCGGTATGGAAGAAGCATGATTCTTTAAGGGATGTGGAGAGTGGCTGGGGTTTGGTTTCTGGGTTCAATTTTAGTTGAAAGGTTTCATCTTTGCCGTCATGGGATCATGGTTAATCAGTGCAATCCGAATCATTTTTCAACTTGTCTTTGTTCCTTAAGTCTAATCGTTTTTCAACTTGTCTTTTGTTGTGATTTCGTTTCTTGTTTTTCCCTCCATACCCAAGTGAGTCCTAATAAGTGGTAGAATTATTGAGTCTTTTGGTATGGAAGAAATGTGATTATTGGAGGGATGTGGGAGAGGCTGGGGATTGGTTTCTGGGTCCAATTTTAGTTGAAAGGTTTCATCTTTGCCATCATGGAATCGTGCTTAATCAGTGCAATCCGAATCTTTTCTCAACTTGTCTTTGTTACTCAAGTCTAGTCCTGACAAACTGGTGTTGATGGTAGTGTAAGTTAAGGCTAGGCATCCTCTGTTGTGTGATGTGGAGACCAATGCTAGTTTAATAGATGGCATGTAGTGTAAGTTTGGTTTTCAGCACGATTTGTTGCCTACATGTCTCGCGAGCTAGTCCTGATGGGAAGCACACTGCTTTGGAAGCAGTTACTGTTGTTCTTGATTTACCACCACCTCAACTAGCGTCTATGTTGGGTCTTACCTTAGTTGATACCATGTCTGCGTCCGATCCAAAGTCGGCTCTTGCACTACAGAGGCTTGTCCAAGCAGCAGTAAGATTTTTATTTTCCTGTTTAAAAAATTGTGGAAACTCTGGTTTAGTTTTTGGTTTATCTGGATTTTGACATTAATGTATTTCTCCTTATGATTGAATATATATCTGAGCAGGTTTGGTTCCTTGGAGAAAATGCAAACTATGCTGCTTCTGAATATGCCTGGGAATCTGCAACTCCTCCTGGTACTGCCTTGATGATGTTGGATGCAGATAAAATGGTTGCAGCTGCTAGTTCTCGTAATCCTACTTTAGCCGGTGCCTTAACTCGACTGCAGAGGTGTGCTTTTAGTGGCAGCTGGGAGGTATGAGTTATTATGTGCTCGGTTACTACTTCGTATCATAACACAACCAAACTCCCGAAACTTAGTTTAAATTTCCAATTTTAAAGAAAGTCAAGGTCATTGAAGACGTATTTGTAATTCTTCTTCTGCATTAGAACATGTGGAATGTTGTCTGTAAATAGGAAACGTAATATGTTCACCTTGACTGCACTCAGCAGAAGACCTATTTATCCTGTCACACTCTCTAAGTCATGCAAAAATTTGTGGTAAGAGATGGTGCACTCTCTCTTCTGCAACTATCCTATATCGCTAAAGACTACAGGCAGCCTACTTTACTCTGTTAGGAAATTTTCTCACAATTATGCACTGAAATCCATGTATTCTAAGTTTCAAAGGTGCTGTCCATATAATAGATTAGATATGGTTTCAGAACAATGCCGTTCTTATCCAGAGGTATTGGGGATTTCCAGATTTTTTTTTCCCTTGAACTTTGAAATGCTTAGGCTAGGATGTTGTGCAAGTTCTTAGCTCCTGTTTCTTTAGGTGCACTTTGCCAGGTCTGCCGCCAGAAAGAGAAATAGAATTTGTGATTGAGTTAGCCCCCGGGACAGAGCCATTCTCTAAGGCTCCTTACCAAATGGCGTTATCAGAATTGAAAGAACTGAAGGTGCAGATGCAAGAGTTGTTGGATAAGGGATTCATACGTCCCAATGCATCACCTTGGGGAGCACCAGTTCTATTTGTGAAGAAGAATGATGGATCGTTACGCCTGTGCATCGACTATCGACAACTCAATCAAGTGACGATCAAGAACAAGTATCCATTACCGAGGATCGATGACTTGTTTGATCAGTTACAAGGAGCGTCGATATTTTCAAAAAATAGCTTGAGGACAAGATATCATCAGCTAAGAATCAGAAAGGAAGATATACTGAAGTCAGCGTTTCGTACTCGGTATGGCCATTATGAATTCACGGTCATGTCATTCGGGTTAATGAATGCTCCAGCTGCTTTTATGGATATGATGAACCGAGTGTTCAAAGAATACCTAGATCAGTTTGTGATCGTGTTTATCGATGATATCTTGGTGTACTCAAGAAGTCCAGGAGAACATGAAGGGCATTTGAGATTGATACTGCGGACTTTAAGGACTCATGAGCCGTATGCTAAGTTTAGCAAGTGCGAGTTTTGGCTGACTCGTGTTGCTTTCCTAGGTCATGTGATCTCAGGAGAAGGAATCTTCGTAGACCCGAGCAAGATTGAAGCAGTTATCAACTGGCCGAGACTGACGACAGTGACCAAGAGTAGAAGTTTTTTGGGTTTAACAGGATATTATAGAAGGTTTGTAGAAGGGTTTTCAGCGTTAGCGTCACCTATAACTCGACTGTTAAAGAAGGAAGAGAAGTTCATATGGACAAACAAGTGCGAGCGTAGTTTCCAAGAGTTTAAGGAAAAGCTAACTACCGCACATGTGCTGACCATACCATATGGTCCTGGAGGATACGAGATCTACAGTGATGCGTCATTCAGAGGATTGGGTTGCGTGCTGATGCAACATGGTAGAGTTGTTGTATACGCATCCTGTTAATTGAGACCTCATGAACTAAATTACCCGACGCATGACTTAGAACTCGCAGCAATTATTTTTGCTTTGAAGATTTTGAGACATTATTTGTGTGGAGAAAGGTTCCAGATCTTCACTGACCATCAAAGCCTCAAGTATTTATTCTCTCAGAAGGAGTTGAATATGAGACAGCGTTGCTGGATGGAACTCCTAAAGGACTATGATTGTGATATTTTGTATCACCCAGGAAAGGCGAACAAAGTCGCAAATGCACTGAGTAGGAAGTCTTCAGTCGCTCATATACTGATTTAGGAGTGAAACTTAATCGAGAGAGGTCGAGATTCGGTATTTAAATTTGAGGTAGGCCACCTTTCAAACCTTATGGCCACCCTCAGAATTGAGCCGGAGGTGCATATAAGGATTAAGACACTTCAGCCGACAGATCCGGATATTTAGAAAATCCTGCAAGAGGATATCGATAAGAGGAAGACTGACTTTCAGATTTCTGAGGACGAAACCCTAAGGTTCCAAGGACGATTGGTTGTACCTGACGATGTAGAGCTTAGAGAGGAGATCTTGTCAGAAGCACATCGTAGCAATTACAGCATTCATCTTGGCAGTACAAAGATGTATTAGAATCTGTTTCAACATTATTGGTGGTCAGGTATGAAGGTGGATATCTTTCAGCATGTCGCCAAGTGTTTGACGTGTCAAAAAGTGAAGGCACAACATTGTAAGCCGAGAGGATTTCTGCAATCTCTTGCGATCCCAGAATGGAAATGTGAACATATCACAGTGGATCTTGTGACGGGCTTACCGAGAAGTCAGAGAGGAAATAATTCTATTTGGGTAGTAGTCGACGGACTGACAAAGTCGACTCACTTCATTGCAGTTCGAAAGAACCTCAGTTTGGATAGACACGTAGATCAGTATGTGCGTCAAGTAGTTCGACTGCATGGCGTGCCGGTGACGATTACATCAGACCGAGACCCGAGGTTTACATCTGCATTTTGGAAAAGTCTGCAAAGTGCATTAGGAACGAAGCTGCAGTATAGTACGGCATATCATCCTTAGATGGATGGCCAGTCTCAGAGGACAATTCAAACCCTCGAAGACATGCTGCGAGCTTGGGTGTTGGATTTCAAGGGAAGTTGGGAGGAACAGCTTCACCTTGTCGAGTTTGCCTATAACAACAATTACCACCAAAGCATTCAGATTACTCCTTTTGAAGCGTTATATGGCAGAGCGTGCAGAACGCCGGTTTGTTGGGATGAAGTCGGAGAACGGAAAATCACATGCCCAGAGTTGGTTCAGCAGTCAGTGGATGCAATTACCGTTATTAGGGACAGATTAAAGACTGCTCAGAGTCGCTAGAAAAGCTACGCAGTTAAGCGTCGAAGGCCATTGGAATTTCAAGTTGGTGATCACGTTTTTCTGAAAGTGTCACCAATGAGAGGCACTTCGTGCTTTGGAAAGAAAGGAAAACTGAGTCCGAGGTACATAGGTTCATTTGAGATTCTTGAAAGAATCGAGATCCTAGCGTATCATCTTGCATTACCGCCAAGGTTGGCACAAGTGCATGATGTCTTTCATGTGTCGATGTTGAGGAAGTATGAGCCTGACCCGACCCACGTGCTCAATTTTGAGGAATTGGACGTGGATGACAGGGTGTCGTACGTTGAAAGCTCAGTTCAGATTGTGGACCATAAGGAGCAGGTCTTGCACATCAAGACCATCCCGTTGGTCAAAGTGGTCTGGCAACACCACGACACTGAAGGAGCGACTTGGGAAACTGAAGAATCGATGAGACGATATACCCTCACCTTTTTGCTTAAAGATTGTAATAGGTTTAAATTTCGAGGACGGAATTTTTATAAGATGGGAAGAGTTGTGACGGCCTGAATTTTCAGATTTGTTTTCTTAAATAAATCGAGTTTTTCGTCAACGCGTCTATAGCGCTATTCTCTGAGTTGGCCACTCACGAGATAATTGGTCTATCTGAGGAAGCAATTAAGGAATCTAAATACAATGGACTTGAGAATTCGACCAAGAATCGACTGCTCGACTGTGTCGATCTGCAAGGGTCATTACGGTACTGTCAAAATCGATCAGAGACCGGAGATAGGTCGATTTGGCTGAGATATGTGATCAAAATGTGGGTGATTCCACCTGATTGTAAAATACTCGTCGATTGGCACTAGACCGATTTTTCTATCGTTTTGGTACCCGATGCCCGTAATTGAAACATCGAGATTTTCACGATAACCGAGAGTCGCCAATGTGTCGAAGATGCACTATGTGACTCGAGATAAATTGATCACGGGTCTATTGCACCAAAAATTCCTAAAAATTACCCGGTAGGTTAGGTCACGCTAAAATCGCATCGGATTGAAATTAACCGTGAATTTGAACCCGATTACAGAAATTGAAAGTTCTGTGATGTCACGATCTATTTTAGAAACGTCAACTCATCCTCTGAAATTTTTTCGGAGATTCCAAGATTTTTACAGAAAACCGTTTTGGACGCCGCGGAAAATTAGCAGAAATTCGGACGGGCCCGGTTAAAGGAAATTTGGACTTCCAAGCCGAGCCTTTGAGTGTTAGAGATTTACAAAAATTTGTTCGAGACTTTTCTTCATTGAAATCGGACCTCAATTTGGGAAATTGAGTAAGGAAATTGAATTTAATATAGTGAAATTTGAATTATCATAAGGCTGAAAAATTGGGACTTCAATTGGGATTATTTGATGGAAAATTATGGGGAAAGTATTAGGGGGAACATGAAATTAATGGAAGGGCTAAGGCTATTGACTTTTATTCCTCACTTCTTCCAAGCTTGCACGCCACTCTCTCCCTTATCCATTCTCTCTTTTATTTCTTCATCAAGCTTCTGCTTTCCCCGAATCTCTCCCTTTTCTTGCTCTTCTTTTTGTCGGTGGTAGACCCAGCAGCTCCTTCTCTTCTCCAGCTTGTTGCCATATCATGCCCTCGCACGATTCCACCTCCACCAAATCACCGCCTGAAGCCCACGATCGAGAAATCTGCAGCCCAGCATCTCCATTGAAGTTTGATCCGTGGCTTCTTCATGCAATCCCCTCTCCGTTCGTTCCTTGACTGCAAACGCCACCAACTTTCATCCCCCAGCCACGTCCTCTCCCCCTTGCCCTTCGATTTCTTTGTTTTGCCAAGCTGCTGCCACTCGCCCGTTTCTTCTTCATTGGTCAATCGAGCGCCCACGCCATTGACACCAAAAGCTGCAGCTGCCACGTTGAAGCCATCATCCATCGAAGACCTCAGTTGCTTCTCTCCCCAAGGCCCACGCGTATAACAGCACCGAAGTAGGCCATCATCCCTCGATTCCGTGAGCTCCAACCGCATGAAGCAGTCCCACTCGCTAAAGCTGCTGCCCGATTTCTTCAATCCTGCGTCGTAGGCCCATCTCCATTTAGTCAAGCTTCAGCCCATAGTTGGTTAGGATCATCTCAGCCAGTATGAGTTTCAGACAAGCCCAGTCCGTGTGCAAGCGACCCACTTGAAGTCCACCTCCAGCAGAATTTAAAGCCCAAGCCCAGGCCCAAGTTTAGTTTGATTTCGGCCCATTTGAAATTCAGCCCGCGAATCAAGTGAAGCCTAGCCCAAGTTGAAAACAAATATTCGTTGGGCAAGTTTTAGGCCCGGCTCGAGTGTCCGTCGACGCCGCTGAAAATTTGGATTTTGGCCGTTGTCGCGGTGAACTGGTTTTCGTTTTACACCGGTGAATTTATGTACTAAACTCTTCTTAGTAGGCTAATGACGTCTAAGGGGTGTTTAGATTTATTTAATTAGGTGGTTAGTTATATTAAATTAGTGATTTAATTATTTAATTGAGCATGTTAGGTGGTTAGCATGGTTTGGCTAAGGCCTAATTAAATTGTATTATTTATCTAGAAGGGTTCGGGAATTTTTCCGAGTCCGTATTGGTATTTAATTTAATAATTTTGGCCTACGTTAGTATTTTTAGAATTTAAATATAATTATTTAATTAATTTTCGAAATTAATTAATTATTAATTATTTTTCCAGAAATTAGGCCGAGATAGCCGATGACCGGAATTTCGTGCTGATTGCAATGATGTGGTTAGTTTCTGCAACTGAGTGTTAAATTATGCAAATTGAGTGATGATTGGATTTTTGGTATTTAATTCCCAAAATTGTGAATTTTCAATATTTATTCAGAAAATCCAAGGTGTCAGATTTTAACACCAAAAATGGTTTTATATACTATATAAAATATTGGTATTTTAAAAAGGAAGAATGTCAATTTTTCTGGGTCGAGTTGACTGTGTACCCACACACGACTATTTTCATGCGTATTTCTAATACGAAGAAAAATGCCAGGTTTACCATTTTAATTGAAGCATTTGAGTGCAATGCACGGTGCCCTGAGCCATATTTGAGTGATCGTGTGATGATTAAGAGAAATCGTCCCGGGCTGTTGAGCTGGACGTTACCCCTATATGGGATACCCCTAGACAAAGGGAAGCCGATCGCAGTAGATTCTGGACCCTATGCTCATTTGGGAAAGCCATTGACGTAGTGACGTGCCGTGCTCAATGGGGTGAGACGATGCCTAGCAATGCTAGAAGACCGCCGAACAGAGAGTAGGCTGTGCTATATGCCGAGATCAAATCTAGGAACGCGTGATGAATTGAGTCTTGTGTTCCAATTAATTGAGCTTGAGTGCTGCTCTGATTTGTGATATGAACTGTACTGACTTGCAATGTGGAACTGAGGTAAGGTAAGTCTCTTGATTGTGTGATTGCGTGCTTAGGACGCTTCTTAGCGTATTCCCTCCTAATCGGGGTTTAGAGCATGGACTTGCTGAGACATTGTCTCCCTGGTTATTGTATAACCATTTTTAGGGTCATCGAATGGAAGATCTGGAGCAAAGAGGAGGTGATTTGAAATATAGGTCGGATATGACCGCTTCTTTTTGGAGAACAGTCTTTTGTAGTCTTTTGACCATAGACTCTTGTATATGACTTAGCATATGCTTATAAAGGCATGTTTGTTTGTGAAATTGTTGTTCTGCTTTTCTATCCCGAGATGGTTACTGTCAGGGGATTTATAATCCGCTTTTGCATGTGCAATAAAATGAAAGGGTCGGCGACTCGTCTTGGGAAGTCACAATATATTATCGACTAGAGAGGGATGGGCACGCGCTCGGGGTTCGGGGTGTGACAACAACCATTCCCCACCCGCCGATAGAAGAACTGGCGAAATTCACTGTGCAGATCCAGCAATTTCTTCCAAGACCATGAGCAAAACGTTGGTTTAGCAACCAACCAGCAGTTCTTATTCTTCAAAAATATAGAATGGATCCATCTACACCACAAGGATTCATTGTCTGTGAAAAGGAACCATATGTGTTTGAGCATGGTTGCATAGTTACTTCTGGATCTTTTCTTTGATCTCTTGAACTGTGTCGAAGTAACCCACTTCGATTGAGAAGGGTCTTCCTCTTTGAGGCTCGAAGATGACATCCATGGAAAACGAAAGGAAAAATAGTGATTAGGGTTTCTAATTAAGTGTAGAGCTAAAAATTAGTTTTGAGGATGATAGCCCGTGAGATTTTCTAACTAACAAACAAAATACAATCCTTTGATTTGAACCTTAAATGGCAACAACATGCGATTTTCGAAAGCTTAAAACCTAAATTTACTATTTTGGGTCCAAGATTTATGTTGCATATGGTCAAGTGAGGATGATGAACTCAGTCCCTCGCAATAGTTTTGGATGAATCCAAACCATAACTTGGAGTTTAAATCCATAACTTAACCCTTAAGCCCTAGATTTTTGCCATAAGGCCACTTTGATCATGCAATCCATATCAAAAGTCACTAAGGGTGCGTTTGATAACGTTTCTGTTCCAAGAAACAAATTTTGAACAGAAATAGTTTTTATTATTATTTTTGTTCTCGGGAACAATTTTTGAGTATAAGAACGCGTTTGGTAACTACAAAAAGTTTCTATTCCAGGAATAAAAATTTGTTTGGTAAACTTGTAAAATTTTGTTGTTATTTTAATTTTTCAATATTTTTATTATATTTTTCCTTTTTTCCTTCTTTTTTTTTTCTTCTTTCTCTTTGTGGCCAGTCCCCGGCCAAGGGTGTCAGCCGACGACTAGCTAGGCGAGCTCCGGCAAGTTCGCTAGAGCCTCACTGGTGGTCTCGCAAGGCTCGCTTGGCCACAGAGGCCATCGGTGAGGTTTGACCTTGCCCAGGCGACGCGAGGTCGGCCTCGCCCTAACCTGGCGAAGCTAAGCCTCGTGTTGGTTGGCGAGGCTTGGCCTCGCTTGGGCTGGGCAAGGTTGAGCTCGCCTAGCCACCAACGAGGCCAATTCTAACCATGGCTCAACATCTTCGGGGGTCGACGATGCTCTGACGAGGTCGTCGGCCCTCATCTGGTCAATCACCGACGCCAACCATGGCCAAGGCCGGCGACTAGCCAAAAGGAAGAAGAAGAAAATAAAGAAAAAAGAGAAAATTTGTTTCTTGGAATTGTTCTTGGGAACAAGAAGCAACTTTTTTCTACTTCTTATTTCTATTCCAAATATGTTCCCGGGAACAAAAAAATAGATTTTTTGTTTCCAGGAACAAAATTTTTACCAAACACATTTATGTTCTTTTTTTGTTCCCCAGAACAAAAGAACAAAAATTTGTGTTTCGGGGAACAGAAACACTTTTTGCCAAGCAAGACCTAAACTTATTGCTCTTTTTTTGTTTGGTCGATAAACTTATTGCTCTTATTACAATGGTTAGGGAAATAATTTATTTTACAAGTAGTTAACAATCGATGCCATCACACAATCTGTTTTGTAGAATCAAAAACCAATATCAAGTAATAAATGTATAACAAAGTTATTTGAGACAAAGATTCAACGGGGAAATGCGATATCTAGCTAAGTTAAAGATCTAGCTAATGGAATTTTCATATGGGTCCAATCACTTACACAATTGTAATGAAATCTTATCCATTATTATTGCTAAAACAATCATAATTGGTTGGATTATGGGACAGATGATTTTTTTAAAAAAAAATTAAAACTTTTCTTCTTTTGCGTGGAAAGACCCAAGCAAAATCTAGTCTCAACGAGATCGATGGATAGAATTAGCCAAGAGAGAGTTGAGAGATAATATTCGATCCCTTTCACTTCTTGTCATTCCTATGAGTTCATGCAATTGAATGGCCGATTCCGTTTTTGCAACACTGACCTAAAAATTATGAATTTTTGTGCAAAATTATCTCATAAATTGAAAAGATAGCAACTACCTACTTATATTTAAGCTATATTTTGAATTCACGCAACTTTAGGAATTTCATTGTTCAAGATCATCCATCTATTGAGCAAAATTAGAATGTTGGTAATTAGCTCAAATAAGAATTGATAAGGCAAAATTCATTGATAATTTGACCAGAGAAGAATCAGTAGATACTCTAATTGAGATTTATAATTTTTAGAAAAGATTCTAAAAAGTTGATAAGCAAGGGTAATAAAAGTTGTTCAACGATAGGAAAAGTTTGTACCCTTAAAAAAAATATGAAAATAACTTAAATGAAAGTTCGTAACTTAATATTTATTGGTAACTTAATGGGACAAAAAAAGTAGGTACTAAAATAAAGGTTGATAATTCCATACGAAATTGGTTAATTAAGGCGTTGGTAATAAATTTGAATAAAATGTGGTAATAGAATTTACTTTTCTTAGAGATAAGAACAGTTTATATAAAAATACAAAATAAACATCAACAACTAACTCAAATGAGAGTCGGTAGCTTAAATTAGGTGATAACTCAATTATAGAAAAGTTGGTAATAATTCTAATTGAGGCTGGTAATTTTTTTAAGGAGTTGTTAAATTTTAGGTCAGTTTTAGGTCGATTCCAAAGGGTCCCCATTCAGTTTCTTGTTCCAAAAAATTGGAACCGACCCTTATTGTATGGGTTCTAGGTAAATCAGCCCAAATTGAAATGGATCCCTTGATTCAGGTCTTGCTTTAATTTGATTTACTTGCTCAAGGACATATCCCTGGGGAGAGCACTGACAGAAGTTCTCAATTCATGTTTGACAGTTCATTCTTGCCTCATTTTATATAGAGGAATAAGGGTTTCTTTAGGATGAAATGTAAAAAGAGGCAAGTAAATTTGCGCAAGCTTGTGCGTGCAAGCTCAAATTTGAAATACTTGATTGGCTTTAAAAAACTTTTCCCCTACAAACACTCAATGAGGCAAATTGAAACCAAAATTAAAATAAATAAATGAATAAAGAAATAAAAAGGTTTTGATTGAAGAAGCCTCACAGTCGAAAGTGCAATAGAAGCTCGAGGTATGGGGCCAAAAAGGCAAAAAAGAGACATTATCTCAACCTCTCCATTTATGAGATATAATATTACAATGCCATCAGAAATACAAGATTCCCACCATTTGTCTTACTAGCACATGGCCTTGTTGTAATTTGAAAGATTCCTCCGAAAGGGGAAAAGAAGGATTAAAAACAATATAGAAAAAGAGAAGTGAGGCTGAGATAGATTGTTAAATAGCAAAAAGCGTGTGACATTTTAGGGTGCATTTGGTAATGTTTCTGTTCAAAAATTGTTCCACGGAACCAAAATAGAAAAAAACTATTTTTGTTATGGGGAATAATTTTTTAACAGAAAAACGCGTTTGGTAACTACACTAAATTTATGTTCCTGGAATAGAAAAGGAACAGAAACACGTTTGGTAAACTTGTATAATTTTTTTTGTTTCTTTTAATTTTTTAATATTTTTATTTTTATTTTTATTTCTTTTTTCTTTTTTCTTTTTTCTTCATTGCCATGGTCGGCGACCGACCGACGAGCGCCAGCAGCCTCGCCTAGCCAAGGCGAGGACGAGTCTCGCCGGGGGCCGGCGACGCTCTAATGAGGTTGCTGGCCCTCGACGGCTGGTTGCCAACATTGCCAGCCATGGCCGAGGCCGGCGACCAGCCAAAGAAAAAAGAAGAAGAAAAGAAAGAGAATGAAAAAATAGGAGAGAGAAAAATTGTTTCTCGGAAGTGTTCCCGA
The DNA here is from genome assembly GCA_007663325.1 of Eucalyptus pauciflora. Lineage (NCBI taxonomy): Eukaryota > Viridiplantae > Streptophyta > Magnoliopsida > Myrtales > Myrtaceae > Eucalyptus > Eucalyptus pauciflora. The sequence continues at coordinate 1,059,635 of VMYD01000212.1, read as the reverse complement.
GAATAAGAAACAATTTTTTTTTTTTTTTTGTTTCTGTTCCAAATTTGTTCACGGGAACAAAAGTGTAAACAAACGCGTTTTTGTTTTTTTTTTGTTCCCCGGAACAAAAGAACAAAATTGTGTTCCGAGGAATAGAAAAAGAACACAAACAGGCCCTTGGCTGTCCATTGAATGACCACGTCTCCTTCCACTATCTTCCTTTTCTTCAATTGACTTCACCTTTAATCACCACGCCCTGCAAATTCCATGCTCAGAGAAGATTACTCGGAGATAGTGCCCACTGAATCATACGTACACACGATTATGCAACAAAGCTGTTTCTAGATCCTGAAGAAATGATTTTCTTTAGTATTATGGAGGACTAATTGGGTAGGTTTCAATGCCCGAACATGATTGCAATTTGATGGTTCAAGATCAAGGGGAATTGCCATCCGGTTGTGGTTTGGGGATGGAAAGAGTGGAATATATGAGTAGGATTGTTCCCATGCTTGATCTGCCACACAGAGAGCGAAATGTTTCAGTGAAAGGGAATAATCATCAATTGATAACTTTAATGTATAGCTAGACATATTGTAGTTTTGGTTTAATACAGCTAAACAATAATACGATTGTTGCATAAGTGCCTTTTGAGATCGGCAATGGGCCTGAAAAGTAATGTAGAAAATTGGTCAGGTCAGGATACTCGATCAATCACTGGGATTCGCCCTAGTGGCCACCCTTCCGACATGGTAGGGGGAGGTGAGGGGTTCAAATCCCCACCTTCTCAAGAGGGAATGGGGTGGGGACGCGTAAGTTTCAAGAGTGGGTTTCGACTCCCACGGCCTGCAAGAGGCAGGGCAAAAGTCTGAGAGTGAGTGTAGAATAGGAATAGAGTAAAACTGACAAAAAAAAAAAAAAGGATACTCGATCGCTTACAAGGTAGCAAAGAAGACGAAAATCTTCTTGGATCAAGAATCCATGAAACAGAGGTACGTCTCAAGCTACTCCTCTAGATGATGCATTTGCCACTGGGGACGGTGCATTTGCCGTCACTGATGATGTCGAAGATGGTGGCGGCGATAGTAATATGATGATTTGCTCATGAATCGTTATGATGCTCAGCCAGCATTCCGATGATAGCCTCTTCTGTTGAAATGTCGATTAATAAATTAAAATTTTCTTTTGTCAAATAATTAATTAAAATAATCTGGAAAAGAGAGAGAGAGAGAGAGAGAGAGAGAGAGAGAGAGAGAGAGAGAGAGAGAGAGAGAGGCATTTGCCGTCACTGATGATGTCGAAGATGGTGGCGGCGATAGTAATATGATGATTTGCTCATGAATCGTTATGATGCTCAGCCAGCATTCCGATGATAGCCTCTTCTGTTGAAATGTCGATTAATAAATTAAAATTATCTTTTGTCAAATAATTAATTAAAATAATCTGGAAAGAGAGAGAGAGAGAGAGAGAGAGAGAGAGAGAGAGAGGAACGGCAAGATCTATTGATGTATCAAACAAAGACAACTACTGTTGGAACCAAATTTTTATTAGATCCATGCCCGTAGAAAAAATTACTTACATCTTAACCAGTCGATTATTGATGTGTAGAGAAATTATGTTAGAGAACTAAACTCCAAACACACGCTACTCATCTAACAGTGAATGTGTAACTTTCTTGGTCCACCGTACCAAACAAAAATCCTTATATCAAACACCTAAATCTTGATTAGGTAGCCCCACTTAATTTGAAATTTCCCTAATATAGGAAGCCTAGCCGAGGGACCTCCTTGTGGGATAGCACCCGCTAGAGAGTTCCTTAAATTTTATTTTACTGTCAATTCCTAGAGAATTTAGAAGACGGAAAGCCAAAAGACAGATTCTTCCCTCCCGTAAAATAGAGGGTGCCAAATTCATTTACTTTGTGACCTAACTCTTTAAGCACTACCTATCTTATTTTTTTTTAACCTACCATTAAAAAAGGCCATACCTCTGGTATGAAAACAATAAATTTAATAAGAAAAATTGGATAAATTGTGTATCAATCCTGATAATTACCTTTTGGAATGAGCACAGACAATATTAGGAAAAGCACATCATGAGAATTAGAACAAATTCTTCCAAAAATCAATTGAAGTTTTTATGAAGGGAAATATATGTTGTACCTGCTTTTTTCTGCATCGGTCTTATGATCTGGAGCATTGGCATTAGCAGTAGTTTCTTGTTTCTCTAGAGAATAAAACTCTTGAGCTACAATACAATTTCTCAAAATTATTATAATACGAAGTCTTTTCGTTCTTGTGGGATCATCTATATATTACATAGGGCTAATCAATTGCCGACCTACGGTTAGGAAATTGACCATGCAACTCTAGGTTCTAAAAAATTGAAACTAGAAATTGCCGATTCTCAATTCAATTCCCTTATTCCATCATAGAGTAAGCCCATTTGCTTCTCTCTTTTTCTTTTTTCTTTTTTTTTTTTTTTTTTTTTTGTGAAAAATCAAACTCTAGTAATAAAACATAAAGTTGTATCACTGCACTACAAAAGCATACGTTGGTCAAGTGATTATGTTATTCATTAATGCGAGAGAATCCTGGTTCGATTCTTGGTAAGTATAGAAATATACTTTCTCCAAAAAAACTATAAAATCGATGTAAATAGTTGGATTGTTCTAGGATGGTCAAACCAGGAATTGAACCGGTTGTTCTTAGAATTCATGTGAGTCCTGAAAAGTTCCTGAATTCATGGTCATGCCAAAGGCATTATTGCGGGATTCATTCAGAACTACGAAGTCAATTCCCAACCTCTCATAAAAGATGGTCTTTGTTCTTTTTGCTAGCTCGACAGTCCACGTGTCAGCCTCACGTGGAGCTCCACTGGTTTGCGGGGGCCTTGCCTTATTCGCGATGACCAAAACACCCTCCACATAAATTAAGCCCATGATGATTTGTGGCAGCTTTCTTTGGAGGCGCAATGCGCTGCTCAATTTGGTTTTCAGCTGGAACATCTCCCCCAACAAAGGTGTCTGATTTTGGCTTGATTCCCTTAAAAAAAATGTTCAATCTTAGATCCAATTTCAATCTTGTAATCCCAAATTTAATATGAACTTTTTTCTCTAAAAAAATCGCAAATTTTCACTATAACCCCAAATCTGCCTCTACTCCTAAAAATCACTATCGATTTCTTCAAAATTATAATCTTTAGAGCAAGTTGAGGGTTCATTATCATGACCTGTATCTTTATCAACACCTTCACTTTAGTGTGGGGGTTCATTATCATGACTTGTATCATCATCGACACCTTCATTTTGATATGGGATAACGGTTGCCTCTTTATATTAATGACTTTGAAAATAAAAACAATATCAATTTTTGAACATGGGGAAATTTTGAAACTAGAGTGGAAATTGATGAGTTTTTTATAAACAAAAAAAGGGTTTCGGGGTAGTATTAGAACTGAACCTATATATGACTTTATATAAATTGTCTCATGAATATTGCGAAAGAATAGAGCTCAAGGACAAAATGTGACAATTTAATTGGGAAAGTGAAATGCATAACAATCTATCTGAGCATCAAATTCATAATCTCTTGATTCATCAAATAACCTTTCACGTCTTCTTTCAAATCTCAGGTCCGTATAGATTGATATGATGCTTCTTCCGGCATTGATCAATTCACGTGCGATGGATGTTCACTTCTTTATATACCATGAAATACAACATCACGTCAAGTCATTAACTCATTCTTTGACAATTTATTTTTTTATCTCATGAGTTAATGAGAGACTTCATTAGCTCATAGTGCTAAGAGTCACAATAGGCTTATTCGTTCAATATAGATGGCATCCTTATCTACATATTCCTACCAATTGAAGATACACTACCCTTGACAGCATGAGTGCCAAATTAAGAGTGGATTAACATTTACATCACTACCAAATCGAGAGCGATTGATTTTTCCATTACTACCAATCTCATGAATTACTGAGTTGTAATCCAATATAGGCTTCTACACTAATCAAAGATGCATTGTATTTGACGCTGAGTACGACTCCCGATTGAGAATGATTAACATATCTATTGTTCCCAAATCAAGGGTGATTCCCATTTCAATTAATACCAAAATTAAGAGATGGAAAAAAACAGAGTGCTGACTCAGGGGCAAAATCGTCTTTCCGCAGTGGTTTAATTCGGAGTCTTGCATCACTCCAACCTCGAATTCTCCAAGTCTCCGATCGTCGTCGATCTCTTCTGTCGTTTCATTCGATTCGTCTTCTTGCAACTCGAGTTCGGAACGAAAGCGCATCGTTGGTTCCTCGTCCCGGGCCTTGCTCTGTCCGCAGAAACCTTCCCATGTTCTCTGTTCAACAAGAAACCTCCCCTGTTTCTCGCCGGAAAATCAAGAACCGTCGGAATCCGATTCTTGGTCCGAAAATGTCCACCGTCTTGCAGCTCATCCATTTTCCATGCGTTTCTCTCGTCGAGCCCTACCCAGCACCGTTTCTCCCCCAAGCCTTCGGTCCTCGCCGTGGCCAACCCCGGAATCGCCTCCAGGATCGCCTGCGGCTCAAGAATCCGGAACGGCAACCCGGGTCGCCGCGTCCAACCCGTGTTCCGGGTCAGGGCCGCTGAGGACGGCGATGAAGGGGTGCCTGAGAAGGGTGAGGAGGAGCCGGTGAGTGGGACCAGCGGTGGCGGGGCTGCGGTGGCGGTGGCCGCCGAAGGAGGTGCCGGAGATCGCCACGCTGAAGAAGGAGCTGGTGGATTCGTTCTACGGGACGGACCGCAGGCTGAGGGTGACGAGCGAGACGAGGGCGGAGATCGTGGAGCTGATCACGCAGCTCGAGGCGAAGAACCCGACTCCGGCGCCGACGGAGGCTCTGACGATGCTCAACGGGAAGTGGCTTCTTGCATAAGTTTCTGTGTTTATTTTATTTTAATTTTTTTTTTTCGGGTTTTCGTTGGATTGGATTGGTTGATGAGTGGGAATCAATTGGTGAATTTCTTGCTTTCGTTTGGAGTTACATGAAGAACTTGTTTCTTGATCATGGTTAGTCCTTTCTTTTAGCTTAACCGGGATCTGCATTAACTGAATTAATTGTGCGTTGGTACTCAATTGAACTTTGAAGAAAGATTTCAGAGGAAACATTGAATGTGAATTCAAGGAGCTTTGAAGAAATCACTAAAGTCAAATAAAAAGTTTTCTGAAATCTGTCAGTGAAAACGGAATATTGCAAAACAGCTCATCCGTAACTTAAGATTGATGGTGAGTATTTTTTGCCTGCGTATGATACGACTATCAGGTTGATCATGTGATCTGTGATGAATAATTGGGAAGAAGTTTGACAATTCGGCGTGGCTTTAGTTTCACATGCCATGTGTAGACATCAATTCGACAAGCATTTGCTAGAAGTGGCAGGACAAGTGACCCCAGCGTGTAAAACTAGAAGGTGTTGAGTCACTATCTACTAGTACAAATGATTGGTTTGTACTGTTTAAAAGTACCATAATGGGTACCACATCATATTAGGTTCATGTACCGTGAGACTAGCGAATTGACGAAACTCGGCCATCATGTTTGGAATTGTGTTTGGTTGTTTGGGTTATGATGAAATTTAATTGCTTAGCTTAGCTGTAAATAAAATCTCAATGGAATAGCATGGTAACATTATTATGCTTATGCCATGGAGCTACTCTATGACAGTAACGCACGAGCCTTTTCCTCTATAGGAGGTCGGTTACATGATCCTCTTTCAACAGTTCTTTTTTCTAGAACCATTCATAGCTCTAGCAAGATCCAAGTGCCCAACATCTTTCCTTAAAGTGTCATTCGTTTCATCTCAGTGTGGCCACTATAGTTGATACTTACATCTGCTTTTTTGTTTTGAACACATGGTGTTCAAACCTATTATCTCAGCTTGAGTATAGTGCTTTTATTGTGCTTTCCAGGTGAGATGTCTTTTAAGATTGCTGACACGGTTTATGTAGCTCAAACTTTACGTCATGATGGAGATTTCATTAGGAATATGTACCTTATATTGATGACAACTACTGACAAGGACGGAGTATTTAGAAACTGTTCCAAGTTGCAGACTTTGCTTGAGTTGCTTGCTATACTTTCTTTCATGAATCTAAATGATGAACGGAGAGTAAAATCATATTCTGGTTTTGTGGCAACAGTGGTATAAGCTCCACGAAAGTTTGAATGAATTTTCGAAAACAAGCAAAACATTCCAAGAAAAGGAGGGCAAATCCGAAATGCTCGGGGGGATGCATTCGGCTTGTGCTGAAGGTGAGTCTGAGTCTAAATATGTCATCAAAATCATTATTCATTAGACAAAAAAATATGAAAACGGGCCAAATCCCAAAAGTTTTGAATTTTAAATTTTGATGGCTCTGATAACTAACGCTGGTCGCTAAAAATGGCATTGACATTTTAACATCAACATAGCTGATGTGCAGCTAATGTGCAGTTCATGTGCAATCTATTGAATGAAAGATGGCATCTTAGGACAAGGAAGGCATTCCCCCACACTAGCGACTGTACACCGGTGGACTACAATATCTAGGAGAAGTCGACCCCTCACCTTTTGCTCGATCCTTGCCGTGAATTGTTAGTGGTTGTGTCTTTATAAACTTTGAATGAATTTTCGAAAACAAGCAAAACATTCTAAGAAAATGAGGGCAAATCTGAAATGCTCGGAGGGATGCATTCGGCCTGTGCTGAAGGTGAGTTTGAGTCTAAATATGTGATCAAAATCAATGTTCATCAGACAAAAAATATGAAAACGGGCCAAATCCCAAAAGTTTTGAATTTTAAATTATCATGGCTCTGATAACTAACGCTGGTCACCGAAAATGGCTTTCGCATTTTAAGATCAACATAGCTGATGTGCAGCTGATGTGCAATCTATTTAATGAAGGACGGCATCTTAAGACAAGGAAGGCATTCCCCACACCAGCAACTGTACACCAGTGGACTAGAAAATCAAGGAGGAGTCGACCCCTCACCGCTTGCTCGGTCTTTGCCGTGAATTGTAAGTGGTTGTGTCTTTATAAACTTTAAATAAATTTTAGAAAACAAGCAAAACATTCCAAAAAAAAGGAGGGCAAATCGGAAATGCTCGGGGGAATGCATTCCGCCTGTGCTAAAGGTAAGTCTGAGTCTAAATATGTTATCAAAATAAATGTTCATTAAAAAAAGTGAAAACGGGCAAAATACCAAAAGTTTTGAGTTTTAAATTATGATGGCTCTGATACCTAACTCTAGTCGCTGAAAATGGCATTGGCATTTTAACATCAACATAGCTCGTATCTCAAATATAGTAAGGGAGAAAAAAGTTTGTACAGCTGATGTGCAATCTATTAAATGAAAGACAGCATCTTAGGACAAGAAAGACATTCCCCCACACTAGCGGCTGTACACTAGTGGACTAGAATATCGAGGAGGAGTCGACCCCTCAGCTTTTGCTCGGTCTTTGCTGTGAATTGTAAGTGGTTGTGTTTTTAGAAACTTTGAATGAATTGTTGAAAACAAGCAAAACATTCCAAAATAAGGAGGGCAAATCCGAAATGCTCGGGGGGGATGCATTCGGCCTCTGCTGAAGGTGAGTCTGAGTCTAAATATGTGATTAAAATCAAAGTTCATCAGACAAAAAATATGAAAACGGGTCAAATCCCAAAAGTTTTGAGTTTAAGATTATGATGGCTCTAATACCTAACGCTGGTCGCGGAAAATGGCATCGGCATTTTAAATCAACATAGCTGATGTGCAGCTGATGTGCAGCTGATGTGCAATCTATTGAATGAAAGACGGCATCTTAAGACAAGGAAGGCATTCCCCCACACCAGCGATTGTACACCGGTGGACTACAATATCCAGGTGGAATTGACCCCTCACCTCTTGCTCGGTCTTTGGCGTCAATTGTAAGTGGTTGCGTCTTTATAAACTTTGAATGAATTTTCGAAAACCAGCAAAAATTCCAAAAAAAGGAGGGTAAATCCGAAATGCTCGAGGGGATGCATACGGCTCGTGCTGAAGGTCAGTCTGAGTCTAAATATGTGATCAAAATCAATGTTCATCAGACAAAAAATAACAAAACGGGCCAAATCCCAAAAGTTTTGAGTTTTAGATTATGATGGCTCTAATACCTAACGCTGGTCGCGGAAAATGGCATTGGTATTTTAAGATCAACATAGCTCGTATCTCAAATATAGTAAGGGAGAAAAAAGTTTGTGCAGCTTATGTGCAATCTATTGAATGAAAAACGGCATCTTAGGACAAGGAAGGCATTCCCCCACACCAGCGGCTGTACAGTGGTGGACTAGAATATCGAGGAGGAGTCGACCCCTCACCTCTTGCTCGGTCTTTGCCATGAATTATAAGTGGTTGTGTCCAAGAATCCGGAACGGCAAATCGGGTCACCGCGTCCGACCCGTGTTCCGGGTCAGGGCCGCGGAGGACGGCGACAAAGGGGTGCCCGAGAAGGGTGAGGAGGAGCCGGTGAGTGGGACCAGCAGCGGCGGGGCTGCGGTGGCGGTGGCCGCCGAAGGAGGTGCCGGAGATCGCCGCGCTGAAGAAGGAGCTGGTGGATTCGTTCTACGGGACGGACCGTGGGCTGAGGACGACGAGCGAGACGAGGGCGGAGATCGTGGAGCTGATCACGCAGCTCGAGGCGATGAACCCGACTCCGGCGCCGACGGAGGCTCTGACGATGCTCAACGGGAAGTGGCTTCTTGCGTAAGTTTCCGTGTTTATTTTATTTTAATTTTTGTTTTCGGGTTTTCGTTGGATTGGATTGGTTGATGAGTGGGAATCAACTGGTGAATTTCTTGCTTTCGTTTGGAGTTACATGGAGAACTTGTTTCTTGATCATGGTTAGTCCTTTCTTTTAGCTTAACCGAGATCTGCATTAACTGAATTAATTGTGCGTTGGTACTCAATTGAACTTTGAAGAAAGATTTCAGAGGAAACATTGAATGTGAATTCAAGGAGCTTTGAAGAAATCGCTAAAGTCAAACAAAATTTTTTCTGAAATGGCTCTAATACCTAACGCCGGTCGCGGAAAATGGTATCGGCATTTTAAGATCAACATAGCTGATGTGCAGCTGACGTGCAGTTGATGTGCAATCTATTGAATGAAAAACGGGATCTTAGGACAAGGAATGCATTCCCCCACACCAGCGGCTGTACACTGGTGGATTAGAATATCGAGGGGGAGTCGACCCCTCACCTCTTGCTCGGTCTTTGCCGTGAATTGTAAGTGGTTGCGTCTTTATAAACTTTGAATGAATTTTCGAAAACTAGCAAAACATTCCAAAAAAAGGAGGGTAAATCCGAAATGCTCGGGGGGATGCATACAGCTCGTGCTGAAGGTCAGTATGAGTCTAAATATGTGATTAAAATCAATGTTCATCCGACAAAAAATATCAAAACGGGCCAAATCCCAAAAGTTTTGAGTTTTAGATTATGATGGCTCTAATACCTAACGTTGGTCGCGGAAAATGGCATTGGTATTTTAAGATCAACATAGCTCGTATCTCAAATATAGTAAGGGAGAAAAAAGTTTGTGCAGCTAATGTGCAATCTATTTGAATGAAAAACGGGATCTTAGGACAAGGAAGGCATTCCCCCACACCAGCGGCTGTACACTGGTGGACTAGAATATCGAGGAGGAGTCGACCCCTCACCTCTTGCTCGGTCTTTGCCGTGAATTATAAGTGGTTGTGTCCAAGAATCCGGAACGGCAACCCGGGTCGCCGCGTCCGACCCGTGTTCTGGGTCAGGGCCGCGGAGGACGGCGACGAAGGGGTGCCCGAGAAGGGTGAGGAGGAGCCGGTGAGTGGGACCAGCAGCGGCGGGGCTGCGGTGGCGGTGGCCGCCGAAGGAGGTGCCGGAGATCGCCGCGCTGAAGAAGGAGCTGGTGGATTCGTTCTACGGGACGGACCGCGGGCTGAGGGCGACGAGCGAGACGAGGGCGGAGATCGTGGAGCTGATCACGCAGCTCGAGGCGAAGAACCCGACTCCGGCGCCGACGGAGGCTCTGACGATGCTCAACGGGAAGTGGCTTCTTGCGTAAGTTTCCGTGTTTATTTTATTTTAATTTTTTTTTTCGGGTTTTCGTTGGATTGGATTGGTTGATGAGTGGGAATCAACTGGTGAATTTCTTGCTTTCGTTTGGAGTTACATGGAGAACTTGTTTCTTGATCATGGTTAGTCCTTTCTTTTAGCTTAACCGGGATCTGCATTAACTGAATTAATTGTGCGTTGGTACTCAATTGAACTTTGAAGAAAGATTTCAAAGGAAACATTGAATGTGAATTCAAGGAGCTTTGAAGAAATCACTAAAGTCTAACAAAAAGTTTTCTGAAATGGCTCTAATACCTAACGCCGGTCGCGGAAAATGGCATCGGCATTTTAAGATCAACATAGCTGATGTGCAGCTGACGTGCAGGTGATGTGCAATCTATTGAATGAAAGACGGCATCTTAAGACAAGGAAGGCATTCCCCCACACCAGCGATTGTACACCGGTGGACTACAATATCCAGGTGGAGTTGACCCCTCACCTCTTGCTCGGTCTTTGGCGTCAATTGTAAGTGGTTGCGTCTTTATAAACTTTGAATGAATTTTCGAAAACCAGCAAAAATTCCAAAAAAAAGAGGGTAAATCCGAAATGCTCGAGGGGATGCATACGGCTCGTGCTGAAGGTTAGTCTGAGTCTAAATATGTGATCAAAATCAATGTTCATCAGACAAAAAAATATCAAAACGGGCCAAATCCCAAAAGTTTTGAGTTTTAGATTATGATGTCTCTAATACCTAACGCTCGTCGCGGAAAATGGCATTGGTATTTTAAGATCAACATAGCTCGTATCTCAAATATAGTAAGGGAGAAAAAAGTTTGTGTAGCTTATGTGCAATCTATTGAAGGAAAAACGGCATCTTAGGACAAGGAAGGCATTCCCCCACACCACCGGCTGTACAGTGGTGGACTAGAATATCGAGGAGGAGTCGACCCCTCACCTCTTGCTCGGTCTTTGCCATGAATTATAAGTGGTTGTGTCCAAGAATCCGGAACGGCAACCCGGGTCGCCGCGTTCGACCCGTGTTCCGGGTCAGGGCCGCGGAGGACGGCGACGAAGGGGTGCCCGAGAAGGGTGAGGAGGAGCCGGTGAGTGGGACCAGCAGCGGCGGGGCTGCGGTGGCGGTGGCCGCCGAAGGAGGTGCCGGAGATCGCCGCGCTGAAGAAGAAGCTGGTGGATTCGTTCTACGGGACGGACCGCGGGCTGACGACGACGAGCGAGACGAGAGCGGAGATCGTGGAGCTGATCACGCAGCTCGAGGCGAAGAACCCGACTCCGGCGCCGACGGAGGCTCTGACGATGCTCAACGGGAAGTGGCTTCTTGCGTAAGTTTCCGTGTTTATTTTATTTTAATTTTTTTTTTCGGGTTTTCGTTGGATTGGATTGGTTGATGAGTGGGAATCAACTGGTGAATTTCTTGCTTTCGTTTGGACTTACATGGAGAACTTGTTTCTTGATCATGGTTAGTCCTTTCTTTTAGCTTAACCGAGATATGCATTAACTGAATTAATTGTGCGTTGGTACTCAATTGAACTTTGAAGAAAGATTTCAGAGGAAACATTGAATGTGAATTTCAAGGAGCTTTGAAGAAATCACTAAAGTCAAACAAAAAGTTTTCTGAAATGCCTTTAATACCTAACGCTGGTCGCGGAAAATGGCATCGGCATTTTAAGATCAACATAGCTGATGTGCAGCTGACGTCCAGTTGACGTGCAATCTATTGAATGAAAAACAACATCTTAGGACAAGGAAGGCATTGCCCCACACCAGCGGCTGTACACTGGTTGACTAGAATATCGAGGATGAGCCGACCCCTCACCTCTTGCTCGGTCTTTGCCATGAATTATAAGTGGTTGTGTCCAAGAATCAGGAACGGTAACCCTGATCGCCGCGTCCGACCCGTGTTCCCGGTCATGGCCGCGGAGGACGGCGACGAAGGGGTGCCCGAGAAGGGTTAGGAGGAGCCGGTGAGTTGGACCAGCATCGGCGGGGCTGCGGTGGCGGTGGCCGCCGAAGGAGGTGCCGGAGATCGCCGCGCTGAAGAAGGAGCTGGTGGATTCGTTCTACGGGACGGACCGCGGGCTGAGGACGACGAGCGAGACGAGAGCGGAGATCGTGGAGCTGATCACGCAGCTCGAGGCGAAGAACCCGACTCCGGCGCCGACGGAGGCTCTGACGATGCTCAACGGGAAGTGGCTTCTTGCGTAAGTTTCCGTGTTTATTTTATTTTAATTTTTGTTTTGGGGTTTTCGTTGGGTTGGATTGGTTGATGAGTGGGAATCAACTGGTGAATTTCTTGCTTTCGTTTGGAGTTACATGGAGAACTTGTTTCTTGATCATGGTTAGTCCTTTCTTTTAGCTTAACCGAGATCTGCATTAACTGAATTAATTGTGCGTTGGTACTCAATTGAACTTTGAAGAAAGATTTCAGAGGAAACATTGAATGTGAATTCAAGGAGCTTTGAAGAAATCGCTAAAGTCAAACAAAAAGTTTTCTGAAATGGCTCTAATACCTAACGCCGGTCGCGGAAAATGGCATCGACATTTTAAGATCAACATAGCTGATGTGCAGCGGACGTGCAGTTGATGTGCAATCTATTGAATGAAAAACGGCATCTTAGGACAAGGAAGGCATTCCCCCACACCAGCGGCTGTACACTGGTGGACTAGAATATCGAGGAGGAGTCGACCCCTCACCTCTTGCTCGGTCTTTGCCATGACTTATAAGTGGCTGTGTCCAAGAATCAGGAACGGCAACCCTGATCGCCGCGTCCGACCCGTGTTCCGGGTCAAGGCCGCGGAGGACGGCGACGAAGGGGAGCCCGAGAAGGGTTAGGAGGAGTCGGTGAGTGGGACCAGCATCGGCGGGGCTGCGGTGGCGGTGGCCGCCGAAGGAGGTGCCGGAGATCGCCGCGCTGAAGAAGGAGCTGGTGGATTCGTTCTACGGGACGGACCGCGGGCTGACGACGACGAGCGAGACGAGAGCGGAGATCGTGGAGCTGATCACGCAGCTCGAGGCGAAGAACCCGACTCCGGCGCCGACGGAGGCTCTGACGATGCTCAACGGGAAGTGGCTTCTTGCGTAAGTTTCCGTGTTTATTTTATTTTAATTTTTGTTTTTGGGTTTTCGTTGGGTTGGATTGGTTGATGAGTGGGAATCAACTGGTGAATTTCTTGCTTTCGTTTGGAGTTACATGGAGAACTTGTTTCTTGATCATGGTTAGTCCTTTCTTTTAGCTTAACCGAGATCTGCATTAACTGAATTAATTGTGCGTTGGTACTCAATTGAACTTTGAAAAAACATTTCAGAGGAAACATTGAATGTGAATTCAAGGAGCTTTGAAGAAATCGCTAAAGTCAAACAAAAAGTTTTCTGAAATGGCTCTAATACCTAACGCTGGTCGCGGAAAATGGCATCGGCATTTTAAGATCAACATAGCTGATGTGCAGCTGACGTGCAGTTGATGTGCAATCTATTGAATGAAAAACAGCATCTTAGGACAAGGAAGGCATTCCCCCACACCAGCGGCTGTACACTGGTGGACTAGAATATCGAGGAGGAGTCGACCCCTCACCTCTTGCTCGGTCTTTGCCATGAATTATAAGTGGTTGTGTCCAAGAATCAGGAACGGCAACCCGGATCCCCGCGTCCGACCCGTGTTCCGGGTTAAGGCCGCGGAGGACGGCGACGAAGGGGTGCCCGAGAAGGGTAAGGAGGAGCCGTTGAGTGGGACCAGTATCAGCGGGGCTGCGGTGGCGGTGGCCGCCGAACGAGGTGCCGGAGATCGCCGCGGTGAATGAGCTGGTGGATTCGTTCTACGGGACGGACCGCGGGCTGAGGGCGACGAGCGAGACGAGGGCGGAGATCGTGGAGCTGATCACGCAGCTCGAGGCGAAGAACCCGACTCCGGCGCCGACGGAGGCTCTGACGATGCTCAACGGGAAGTGGATTCTTGTGTAAGTTTCCGTGTTTATTTTATTTTAATTTTTGTTCTTGGGTTTTCGTTGGGTTGGATTGGTTAATGAGAGGGAATCAACTGGTGAATTTCTTGCTTTCGTTTGGAGTTACATGGAGAACTTGTTTCTTGATCATGGTTAGTCCTTTCTTTTAGCTTAACCGAGATCTGCATTAACTGAATTAATTGTGCGTTGGTACTCAATTGAACTTTGAAGAAAGATTTCAGAGGAAACATTGAATGTGAATTCAAGGAGCTTTGAAGAAATCACTAAAGTCAAACAAAAAGTTTTCTGAAATGGCTCTAATACCTAACGCCGGTCGCGGAAAATGGCATCGACATTTTAAGATCAACATAGCTGATGTGCAGCCGACGTGCAGTTGATGTGCAATCTATTGAATGAAAAACGGGATCTTAGGACAAGGAAGGCATTCCCCCACACCAGCGGCTGTACACTGGTGGACTAGAATATCGAGAAGGAGTCGACCCCTCACCTCTTGGTCGGTCTTTGCCATGAATTATAAGTGGTTGTGCCCAAGAATCAGGAACGGCAACCCTGATCGCCGCGTCCGACCCGTGTTCCGGGTCAAGGCCGCGGAGGACGGCGACGAAGGGGAGCCCGAGAAGGGTTAGGAGGAGTCGGTGAGTGGGACCAGCATCGGCGGGGCTGCGGTGGCGGTGGCCGCCGAAGGAGGTGCCGGAGATCGCCGCGCTAAAGAAGGAGCTGGTGGATTCGTTCTACGGGACGGACCGCGGGCTGAGGGCGACGAGCGAGACGAGGGCGGAGATCGTGGAGCTGATCACGCAGCTCGAGGCGAAGAACCCGACTCCGGCGCCGACGGAGGCTCTGACGATGCTCAACGGGAAGTGGATTCTTGTGTAAGTTTCCGTGTTTATTTTATTTTAATTTTTGTTCTTGGGTTTTCGTTGGGTTGGATTGGTTAATGAGTGGGAATCAACTGGTGAATTTCTTGCTTTCGTTTGGAGTTACATGGAGAACTTGTTTCTTGATCATGGTTAGTCCTTTCTTTTAGCTTAACCGAGATCTGCATTAACTGAATTAATTGTGCGTTGGTACTCAATTGAACTTTGAAGAAAGATTTCAGAGGAAACATTGAATGTGAATTCAAGGAGCTTTGAAGAAATCGCTAAAGTCAAACAAAAAGTTTTCTGAAATGGCTCTAATACCTAACGCCGGTCGCGGAAAATGGCATCGACATTTTAAGATCAACATAGCTGATGTGCAGCCGACGTGCAGTTGATGTGCAATCTATTGAATGAAACACAGCATCTTAGGACAAGGAAGGCATTCCCCCACACCAGCGGCTGTACACTGGTGGACTAGAATATCGAGGAGGAGTCGACCCCTCACCTCTTGCTCGGTCTTTGCCATGAATTATAAGTGGTTGTGTCCAGGAATCGGGAACGGCAACCCGGATCGCCGCGTCCAACCCGTGTTCCGGGTCAGGGCCGCGGAGGATGGCGACGAAAGGGTGACCGAGAAGGGTGAGGAGGACCCGGTGAGTGGGACCAGCAGCGGCGGGGCTGCGATGGCGGTGGCCGCCAAAGGAGGTGCCGGAGATCGCCGCGCTGAAGAAGGAGTTGGTGGATTCGTTCTACGGGACGGACCGCGGGCTGAGGGCGACGAGCGAGACGAGGGCGGAGATCGTGGAGCTGATCACGCAGCTCGAGGCGAAGAACCCGACTCCGGCGCCGACGGAGGCTCTGACGATGCTCAACGGGAAGTGGATTCTTGCGTAAGTTTCCGTGTTTATTTTATTTTAATTTTTTTGTTCGGGTTTTCGTTGGATTGGATTGGTTGATGAGTGGGAATCAACTGGTGAATTTCTTGCTTTCGTTTGGAGTTACATGGAGACATTGTTTCTTGATCATGGTTAGTCCTTTCTTTTAGCTTAACCGAGATCTGCATTAACTGAATTTATTGTGCGTTGGTACTCAATTGAACTTTGAAGAAAGATTTCAGAGGAAACATTGAATGTGAATTCAAGGAGCTTTGAAGAAATCACTAAAGTCAAACAAAAAGTTTTCTGAAATTCCTCTAATAGCTAACGCTGGTCGTGGAAAATGGCATCGGCATTTTACGATCAACATAGCTGATGTGCAGCTGACGTGCAGTTGACGTGCAATCTATTGAATGAAAAACAGCATCTTAGGACAAGGAAAGCATTCCCCCACACCAGCGGCTGTACATTGGTGGACTAGAATATCGAGGAGGAGTCGACCCCTCACCTCTTGCTCGGTCTTTGCCATGAATTATAAGTGGTTGTGTCCAAGAATCAGGAACGGCAACACTGATCGCCGCGTCCGACCCGTGTTCCGGGTCATGGCCGCGGAGGACAGCGACGAAGGGGTGCGGGAGAAGGGTTAGGAGGAGCCGGTGAGTTGGACCAGCATCGGCCTGGCTGCGGTGGCGGTGGCCGCCGAAGGAGGTGCCGGAGATCGCCGCGCTGAAGAAGGAGCTGGTGGATTCGTTCTACGGGACGGACCGCGGGCTGAGGGCGACGAGCGAGACGAGGGCGGAGATCGTGGAGCTGATCACGCAGCTCGAGGGGAAGAACCCGACTCCGGTGCCGACGGAGGTTCTGACGATGCTCAACGGGAAGTGGATTCTTGCGTAAGTTTCCGTGTTTATTTTATTTTAATTTTTTTTTTCGGGTTTTCGTTGGGTTGGATTGGTTGATGAGTGGGAATCAACTGGTGAATTTCTTGCTTTCGTTTGGAGTTACTTGGAGAACTTGTTTTTTGATCATGGTTAGTCCTTTCTTTTAGCTTAACCGAGATCTGCATTAACTGAATTAATTGTGCGTTGGTACTCAATTGAACTTTGAAGAAAGATTTCAGAGGAAACATTGAATGTGAATTCAAGGAGCTTTGAAGAAATCGCTAAAGTGAAACAAAAAGTTTTCTGAAATGGCTTTAATACCTAACGCCGATCGCGGAAAATGGCATCGGCATTTTAAGATCAACATAGCTGATGTGCAGCTGACGTGCAGTTGACGTGCAATCTATTGAAAGAAAAACGGCATCTTAGGACAAGGAAGGCATTCCCCCACACCAGCGGCTGTACACTGGTGGACTAGAATATCGAGGAGGAGTCGACCCCTCACCTCTTGCTCGGTCTTTGCCATGAATTATAAGTGGTTGTGTCCAGGAATCGGGAATGGCAACCCGGATCGCCGCGTCCAACCCGTGTTCCGGGTCAAGGCCGCGGAGGACGGCGACGAAGGGATGCTCGAGAAGGGTTAGGAGGAGCCGGTGACTGGGACCAGCATCGGCGGGGTTGCGGTGGCGGTGGCCGCCGAAGGATGTGCCGGAGATCGCCGCGCTAAAGAAGGAGCTGGTGGATTCGTTCTACGGGACAGACCGCGGGCTGAGGGCGACGAGCGAGACGAGGGCGGAGATCGTGGAGCTGATCACGCAGCTCGAGGCGAAGAACCCGACGGAGGCTCTGACGATGCTCAACGGGAAGTGGATTCTTGCGCAAGTTTCAGTGTTTATTTTATTTTAATTTTTTTTTCGGGTTTTCGTTGGATTGGATTTGTTGATGTGTGGGAATCAACTGGTGAATTTCTTGCTTTCGTTTGGAGTTACATGGAGAACTTGTTTCTTGATCATGGTTAGTCCTTTCTTTTAGCTTAACCGAGATCTGCATTAACTGAATTAATTGTGCATTGGTACTCAATTGAACTTTGAAGAAAGATTTCAGAGGAAACATTGAATGTGAATTTCAAGGATCTTTGAAGAAATCACTAAAGTCAAACAAAAAGTTTTCTGAAATGCCTCTAATACCTAATGCTGGTCGCGGAAAATGGCATCGGCATTTTAAGATCAACATAGCTGATGTGCAGCGGACGTGCAGTTGATGTGCAATCTATTGAAGGAAAAACAGCATGTTAGGACATGGAAGGCATTCCCCCACACCAGCGGCTATACACTGGTGGACTAGAATATCGAGGAGGAGTCGACCCCTCACCTCTTGCTCGGTCTTTGCCATGAATTATAAGTGGTTGTGTCCAAGAATCAGGAACGGCAACCCGGATCCCCGCGTCCGACCCGTGTTCCGGGTTAAGGCCGCGGAGGACGGCGACGAAGGGGTGCCCGAGAAGGGTAAGGAGGAGCCGTTGAGTGGGACCAGTATCAGCGGGGCTGCGGTGGCGGTGGCCGCCGAACGAGGTGCCGGAGATCGCCGCGGTGAATGAGCTGGTGGATTCGTTCTACGGGACGGACCGCGGGCTGAGGGCGACGAGCGAGACGAGGGCGGAGATCGTGGAGCTGATCACGCAGCTTGAGGCGAAGAACCCGACTCCGGCCCCGACGGAAGCTCTGACGATCCTCAACGGGAAGTGGATTCTCGCGTAAGTTTCCGTGTTTATTTTTTTTTAATTTTTTTTTTCGGGTTTTCGTTGGATTGGATTGGTTGATGAGTGGGAATCAACTGGTGAATTTCTTGCTTTCGTTTGGACTTACATGGAGAACTTGTTTCTTGATCATGGTTAGTCCTTTCTTTTAGCTTAACCGAGATATGCATTAACTGAATTAATTGTGCGTTGGTACTCAATTGAACTTTGAAGAAAGATTTCAGAGGAAACATTGAATGTGAATTCAAGGAGCTTTGAAGAAATCGCTAAAGTCAAACAAAAAGTTTTCTGAAATGGCTCTAATACCTAACGCCGATCGCGGAAAATGCATCGGCATTTTAAGATCAACATAGCTGATGTGCAGCTGACGTGCAGTTGATGTGCAATCTATTGAATGAAAAACGGGATCTTAGGACAAGGAAGGCATTCCCCCACACCAGCGGCTGTACAAAGGTCGACTAGAATATCGAGGAGGAGTCGACCCCTCACCTCTTGCTTGGTCTTTGCCATGAATTATAAGTGCTTGTGTCCAAGAATCCGAAACGGCAACCTGGGTCGCCGCGTCCGACCCGTGTTCAGGGTCAGGGCCGCGGAGGACAGCGACGAATGGGTGCACGAGAAGGGTGAGGAGGAGCTGCTGAATGGGACCAGCAGCCGCGGGGCTGCGTTGGCGGTGGCCGCCGAAGGAGGTGCCGGAGATCCCCGCGCTGAAGGAGCTGGTGGATTCGTTCTACGGGACGGACCGCGGGCTGAGGGCGACGAGCGAGACGAGGGCGGAGATCGTGGAGCTGATCACGCAGCTTGAGGCGAAGAACCCGACTCCGGCCCCGACGGAAGCTCTGACGATCCTCAACGGGAAGTGGATTCTCGCGTAAGTTTCCGTGTTTATTTTTTTTTAATTTTTTTTTTCGGGTTTTCGTTGGATTGGATTGGTTGATGAGTGGGAATCAACTGGTGAATTTCTTGCTTTCGTTTGGACTTACATGGAGAACTTGTTTCTTGATCATGGTTAGTCCTTTCTTTTAGCTTAACCGAGATCTGCATTAACTAAATTAATTGTGCGTTGGTACTCAATTGAACTTTGACGAAAGATTTCAAAGGAAACATTGAATGTGAATTCAAGGAGCTTTGAAGAAATCACTGAAGTCAAACAAAAAGTTTTCTGAAATTCCTCTAATACCTAACGCTGGTCGCGGAAAATGGCATCGGCATTTTAAGATCAACATAGCTGATGTGCAACTGACGTGCAGTTGATGTGCGATCTATTGAATGAAAAACGGCATCTTAGGACAAGGAAGGCATTCCCCCACACCGGCGGCTGTACACTGGTGGACTAGAATATCGAGGAGGAGTCGACCCCTCACCTCTTGCTCGGTCTTTGCCATGAATTATAAGTGGTTGTGTCCAAGAATCAGGAACGGCAACCCAGATCGCCACGTCCGACCCGTGTTCCGTGTCAAGGCCGCGGAGGACGGCGACGAAGGGGAGCCCGAGAAGGGTTAGGAGGAGCCGGTGAGTGGGACCAGCATCGGCGGGGCTGCGGTGGCGGTGGCCGCCGAAGGAGGTGCCGGAGATCGCCGCGCTAAAGAAGGAGCTGGTGAATTCGTTCTACGGGACGGACCGCGGGCTGAGGGCGACGAGCGAGACAAGGGCGGAGATCGTGGAGCTGATCACGCAGCTCGAGGCGAAGAACCCGACTCCGGCGCCAACGGAGGCTCTGACGATGCTCAACGGGAAGTGGATTCTTGCGTAAGTTTCCGTGTTTATTTTATTTTAATTTTTTTTTTCGGGTTTTCGTTGGATTGGATTGGTTGATGAGTGGGAATGAACTGGTGAATTTCTTGCTTTCGTTTGGAGTTACATGGAGAACTTGTTTCTTGATCATGGTTTGTCCTTTCTTTTAGCTTAACCGAGATCTGCATTAACTGAATTAATTGTGCGTTGGTACTCAATTGAACTTTGAAGAAACATTTCAGAGGAAACATTGAATGTGAATTCAAGGAGCTTTGAAGAAATCGCTAAAGTCAAACAAAAAGTTTTCTGAAATGGCTCTAATACCTAACCCCGATCGCGGAAAATGCATCGGCATTTTAAGATCAACATAGCTGATGTGCAGCTGACGTGCAGTTGATGTGCAATCTATTGAATGAAAAACGGTATCTTAGGACAAGGAAGGCATTCCCCCACACCAGCGGCTGTACACTGGTCGACTAGAATATCGAGGAGGAGTCGACCCCTCACCTCTTGCTCGGTCTTTGCCATGAATTATAAGTGGTTGTGTCCAAGAATCCGGAACGGCAACCCGGGTCACTGCGTCCGACCCGTGTTCAGGGTCAGGGCCGTGGAGGACAGCGACGAAGGGGTGCCCGAGAAGGGTGAGGAGGAGCTGCTGAGTGGGACCAGCAGCCGCGGGGCTGCGGTGCTGGTGGCCGCCGAAGGAGGTGCCGGAGAACGCCGCGCTGAAGAAGGAGCTGTTGGATTCGTTCTACGGGACGGACCGCGAGGTGAGGGCGACGAGCGAGACGAGGGCGAAGATCGTGGAGCTGATCACGCAGCTTGAGGCGAAGAACCCAACTCCGGCGCCGACGGAAGCTCTGACGATCCTCAACGGGAAGTGGATTCTTGCGTAAGTTTCCGTGTTTATTTTTTTAAAATTTTTTTTTTCGGGTTTTCGTTTGATTGGATTGGTTGATGAGTGGGAATCAACTGGTGAATTTCTTGCTTTCGTTTGGAGTTACATGGATAACTTGTTTCTTGATCATGGTTAGTCCTTTCTTTTAGCTTAACCGAGATCTGCATTAACTGAATTAATTGTGCGTTGGTACTCAATTGAACTTTGAAAAAACATTTCAGAGGAAACATTGAATGTGAATTCAAGGAGCTTTGAAGAAATCGCTAAAGTCAAACAAAAAGTTTTCTGAAATGGCTCTAATACCTAACGCCGATCGCGGAAAATGCATCTTCATTTTAAGATCAACATAGCTAATGTGCAGCTGACGTGCAGTTGATGAGCAATCTATTGAATGAAAAACGGCATCTTAGGACAAGGAAGGCATTCCCCCACACCAGCGGCTGTACACTGGTCGACTGGAATATCGAGGAGGAGTCGACCCCTCACCTCTTGCTCGGTCTTTGCCATGAATTATAAGTGGTTGTGTCCAAGAATCAGGAACGGCAACCCTGATCGCCGCGTCCGACCCGTGTTCCGGGTCATGGCCGCGGAGGACGGCGACGAAGGGGTGCCCGAGAAGGGTTAGGAGGAGCCGGTGAGTGGGACCAGCATCGGCGGGGCTGCGGTGGCGGTGGCCGCCGAAGAAGGTGCCGGATATCGCCGCGCTGAAGAAGGAGCTGGTGGATTCGGTCTACGGGACGGACCGTGGGCTGAGGGCGACGAGCGAGACGAGGGCGGAGATCGTGGAGCTGATCACGCAGCTCGAGGCGAAGAACCCGACTCCGGCACCGACGGAGGCTCTAACGATGCTCAACGGGAAGTGGATTCTGGCGTAAGTTTCCGTGTTTAATTTATTTTAATTTTTTTTTTGGGTTTTCGTTGGATTGGATTGGTTGATGAGTGGGAATCAACTGGTGAATTTCTTGCTTTCGTTTGGAGTTACATGGAGAACTTGTTTCTTGATCATGGTTAGTCCTTTCTTTTAGCTTAACCGAGATCTGCATTAACTGAATTAATTGTGCGTTGGTACTCAATTGAACTTTGAAAAAACATTTCAGAGGAAACATTGAATGTGAATTCAAGGAGCTTTGAAGAAATCGCTAAAGTCAAACAAAAAGTTTTCTGAAATGGCTCTAATACCTAACGCCGGTCGCGGAAAATGGCATCGACATTTTAAGATCAACATAGCTGATGTGCAGCTGACGTGCAGTTGACGTGAAATCTATTGAATGAAAAAAAGCATCTTAGGACAAGGAAGGCATTCCCCCACACCAGCGGCTGTACACTGGTCGACTGGAATATCGAGGAGGAGTCGACCCCTCACCTCTTGCTCGGTCTTTGCCATGAATTATAAGTGGTTGTGTCCAAGAATCAGGAACGGCAACCCTGATCGCCGCGTCCGACCCGTGTTCCGGGTCATGGCCGCGGAGGACGGCGACGAAGGGGTGCCCGAGAAGGGTTAGGAGGAGCCGGTGAGTGGGACCAGCATCGGCGGGGCTGCGGTGGCGGTGGCCGCCGAAGAAGGTGCCGGAGATCGCCGCGCTGAAGAAGGAGCTGCTGGATTCGGTCTACGGGACGGACCGCGGGCTGAGGGCGACGAGCGAGACGAGGGCGGAGATCGTGGAGCTGATCACGCAGCTCGAGGCGAAGAACCCGACTCCGGCACCGACGGAGGCTCTAACGATGCTCAACGGGAAGTGGATTCTGGCGTAAGTTTCCGTGTTTAATTTATTTTAATTTTTTTTTTGGGTTTTCGTTGGATTGGATTGGTTGATGAGTGGGAATCAACTGGTGAATTTCTTGCTTTCGTTTGGAGTTACATGGAGAACTTGTTTCTTGATCATGGTTAGTCCTTTCTTTTAGCTTAACCGAGATCTGCATTAACTGAATTAATTGTGCGTTGGTACTCAATTGAACTTTGAAAAAACATTTCAGAGGAAACATTGAATGTGAATTCAAGGAGCTTTGAAGAAATCGCTAAAGTCAAACAAAAAGTTTTCTGAAATGGCTCTAATACCTAACGCCGATCGCGGAAAATGCATCTTCATTTTAAGATCAACATAGCTGATGTGCAGCTGACGTGCAGTTGATGTGCAATCTATTGAATGAAAAACGGCATCTTAGGATATGGAAGGCATTCCCCCACACCAGCGGCTGTACACTGGTCGACTAGAATATCGAGGAGGAGTCGACCCCTCACCTCTTTCTCGGTCGTTGCCTTGAATTATAAGTGGTTGTGTCCAAAAATCCGAAACGGCAACCCGGGTGGCCGCGTCCGACCCGTGTTCAGGGTCAGGGCCGCGGAGGACAGCGACGAACGGGTGCCCGAGAAGGGTGAGGAGAAGCTGCTGAGTGGGACCAGCAGCCGCGGGGCTGCGGTGGCGGTGGATGCGGAAGGAGGTGCCGGAGAACGCCGCGCTGAAGAAGGAGCTGGTGGATTCGTTCTACGGGACGGACCGCGAGGTGAGGGCGACGAGCGAGACGAGGGCGAAGATCGTGGAGCTGATCATGCAGCTTGAGGCGAAGAACCCCACTCCGGCGCCGACGGAAGCTCTGACGATCCTCAACGGGAAGTGGATTCTCGCGTAAGTTTCTGTGTTTATTTTATTTTAATTTTTTTTTCGGGTTTTCGTTGGATTGGATTGGTTGATGAGTGGGAATCAACTGGTGAATTTCTTGCTTTCGTTTGGAGTTACATGGAGAACTTGTTTCTTGATCATGGTTAGTCCTTTCTTTTAGCTTAACCGAGATCTGCATTAACTGAATTAATTGTGCGTTGGTACTCAATTGAACTTTGAAGAAAGATTTCAGAGAAAAACATTGAATGTGAATTTCAAGGAGCTTTGAAGAAATCACAAAAGTCAAACAAAAAGTTTTCTAAAATGCCTCTAATACCTAACGCTGGTCGCAGAAAATGGCATCGGCATTTTAAGATCAACATAGCTGATGTGCAGCTGACGTGCAGTTGATGTGCAATCTATTGAATGAAAAACGGCATCTTAGGACAAGGAAGGCATTCCCCCACACCAGCGGCTGTACAATGGTCGACTAGAATATCGAGGAGGAGTCGACCCCTCACCTCTTGCTTGGTCTTTGCCATCAATTATAAGTGGTTGTGTCCAAGAATCAGGAACGGCAACCCGGGTCGCCGCGTCCGACCCGTGTTCAGGGTCCGGGCCGCGGAGGACAGCGACGAAGGGGTGCCCGAGAAGGGTGAGGAGGAGCTGCTGAGTGGGACCAGCAGCCGCGGCGCTGCGGTGCTGGTGGCCGCCGAAGGAGGTGCCGGAGAACGCCGCGCTGAAGAAGGAGCTGGTGGCTTCGTTCTACGGGACGGACCGCGGGCTGAGGGCGACGAGCGAGACGAGGGCGGAGATCGTGGAGCTGATCACACAGCTTGAGGCGAAGAACCCAACTCCGGCGCCGACGGAAGCTCTGACGATCCTCAACGGGAAGTGGATTCTCGCGTAATTTACGTGTTTATTTTATTTTAATTTTTTTTTCGGGTTTTCGTTGGATTGGATTGGTTGATGAGTTGGAATCAACTGGTGAATTTCATGCTTTCGTTTGGAGTTACATGGAGAACTAGTTTCTTGATCATGGTTAGTCCTTTCTTTTAGCTTAACCGAGATCTGCATTAACTGAATTAATTGTGCGTTGGTACTCAATTGAACTTTGAAGAAAGATTTCAGAGGAAACATTGAATATGAATTCAATGAGCTTTGAAGAAATCGCTAAAGTCAAACAAAAAGTTTTCTGAAATGGCTTTAATACCTAACGCCGATCGCGGAAAATGCATCGGCATTTTAAGATCAACATAGTTGATGTGCAGCTGACGTGCAGTTGATGTGAAATCTATTGAATGAAAAACGGCATCTTAGGACAAGGAAGGCATTCCCCCACACCAGCGGTTGTACACTGGTCGACTAGAATATCGAGGAGGAGTCGACCCCTCACCTCTTGCTCGGTCTTTGCCATCAA
Organism: Eucalyptus pauciflora; assembly: GCA_007663325.1. Lineage (NCBI taxonomy): Eukaryota > Viridiplantae > Streptophyta > Magnoliopsida > Myrtales > Myrtaceae > Eucalyptus > Eucalyptus pauciflora. The sequence continues at coordinate 1,034,590 of VMYD01000212.1, read as the reverse complement.
TTATAAGTGGTTGTGTCCAAGAATCAGGAACGGCAACCCGGGTCGCCGCGTCCGACCCGTGTTCAGGGTCAGGGCCGCGGAGGACAGCGACGAAGGGGTGCCCGAGAAGGGTGAGGAGGAGTTGCTGAGTGTGACCAGCAGCCGCGGGGCTGCGGTGCTGGTGGCCGCCGAAGGAGGTGCCGGAGAACGCCGCGCTGAAGAAGGAGCTGGTGGGTTCGTTCTACGGGACGGACCGCGGGCTGAGGGCGACGAGCGAGACGAGGGCGGAGATCGTGGAGCTTATCACGCAGCTTGAGGCGAAGAACCCAACTCCGGCGCCGACGGAAGCTCTGACGATCCTCAACGCGAAGTGGATTATCGCGTAATTTCCGTGTTTATTTTATTTTAAATTTTTTTTTTCGGCTTTTCGTTGGATTGGATTGGTTGATGAGTGGGAATCAACTGGTGAATTTCTTGCTTTCGTTTGGAGTTACATGGAGAACTTGTTTCTTGATCATGGTTAGTCCTTTCTTTTAGCTTAACCGGGATCTGCATTAACTGAATTAATTGTGCGTTGGTACTCAATTGAACTTTGAAGAAAGATTTCAGAGGAAACATTGAATGTGAATTGCAAGGAGCTTTGAAGAAATCACTAAAGTCATACAAAAAGTTTTCTGAAATGCCTCTAATACCTAACGCTGGTCGCGGAAAATGGCATCGGCATTTTAAGATCAACATAGCTGATGTGCAGCTGACGTGCAGTTGACGTGAAATCTATTGAATGAAAAAAAGCATCTTAGGACAAGGAAGACATTCCCCCACACCAGCGGCTGTACACTGGTGGACTAGAATATCAAGGAGGAGTCGACCCCTCACCTCTTGCTCGGTCTTTGCCATGAATTATAAGTGGCTGTGTCCAGGAATCAGGAACGGCAACCCGGATCACCGCGTCCGACCCGTGTTCCGGGTCAAGGCCGCGGAGGACGGCGACGAAGGGGTGCCCGAGAAGGGTTAGGAGGAGCCGGTGAGTGGGACCAGCATCGGCAGGGCTGCGGTGGCGGTGGCCGCCGAAGGAGGTGCCGGAGATCGCCGCGCTGAAGAAGGAGCTGGTGGATTCGTTCTACGGGACGGACCGCAGGCTGAGGGCGACGAGCGAGAAGAGGGCGGAGATCATGGAGCTGATCACGCAGCTCGAGGTGAAGAACCCGACTCCGGCGCCGACGGAGGCTCTGACGATGCTCAACGGGAAGTGGATTCTTGCGTAAGTTTCCGTGTTTATTTTATTTTAATTTTTTTTTCGGGTTTTCGTTGGATTGGATTGGTTGATGAGTGGGAATCAACTGGTGAATTTCTTGCTTTCGTTTGGAGTTACATGGAGAACTTGTTTCTTGATCATGGTTAGTCCTTTCTTTTAGCTTAACCGAGATCTGCATTAACTGAATTAATTGTGCGTTGGTACTCAATTGAACTTTGAAGAAAGATTTCAGAGGAAACATTGAATGTGAATTCAAGCAACTTTGAAGAAATCGCTAAAGTCAAACAAAAAGTTTTCTGAAATGGCTCTAATACCTAACGCCGATCGCGGAAAATGCATCGGCATTTTAAGATCAACATAGCTGATGTGCAGCTGACGTGCAGTTGATGTGCAATCTATTGAATGAAAAACGGCATCTTAGGACAAGGAACGCATTCCCCCACACCAGCGGCTGTACAATGGTCGACTAGAATATCGAGGAGGAGTCGACCCCTCACCTCTTGCTCGCTCTTTGCCATGAATTATAAGTGGCTGTGTCCAGGAATCAGGAACGGCAACCCGGATCACCGCGTCCGACCCGTGTTCCGGGTCAAGGCCGCGGAGGACGGCGACGAAGGGGTGCCCGAGAAGGGTTAGGAGGAGCCGGTGAGTGGGACCAGCATCGGCGGGGCTGCGGTGGCGGTGGCCGCCGAAGGAGGTGCCGGAGATCGCCGCGCTGAAGAAGGAGCTGGTGGATTCGTTCTACGGGACGGACCGCGAGCTGAGGGCGACGAGCGAGACGAGGGCGGAGATCGTGGAGCTGATCACGCAACTCGAGGTGAAGAACCCGACTCCGGCGCCGACGGAGGCTCTGACGATGCTCAACGGGAAGTGGATTCTTGCGTAACTTTCCGTGTTTATTTTATTTTAATTTTTTTTTTCGGGTTTTCGTTGGATTGGATTGGTTGATGAGTGGGAATCAACTGGTGAATTTCTTGCTTTCGTTTGGAGTTACATGGAGAACTTGTTTCTTGATCATGGTTAGTCCTTTCTTTTAGCTTAACCGAGATCTGCATTAACTGAATTAATTGTGCGTTGGTACTCAATTGAACTTTGAAGAAAGATTTCAGAGGAAACATTGAATGTGAATTCAAGGAGGTTTGAAGAAATCGCTAAAGTCAAACAAAAAGTTTTCTGAAATGGCTTTAATACCTAACGCCGATCGCGGAAAATGCATCGGCATTTTAAGATCAACATAGCTGATGAGCAGCTGACGTGCAGTTGATGTGCAATCTATTGAATGAAAAACGGAATCTTAGGACAAGGAAGGCATTCCCCCACACCAGCGGTTGTACACTGGTCGACTAGAATATAGAGGAGGAGTCGACCCCTCACCTCTTGCTCGGTCTTTGCCATGAATAATAAGTGGTTGTGTCCAAGAATCCGGAACGGCAACCCGAGTCGCCGCGTCCGACCCGTGTTCAAGGTCAGGGCCGCGGAGGACAGCGATGAAGGGGTGCCCGAGAAGGGTGAGGAGGAGCTGCTGAGTGGGACCAGCAGCCGCGGGGCTGCGGTGGCGGTGGCCGCCGAAGGAGGTGCCGGAGAACGCCGCGCTGAAGAAGGAGCTGGTGGGTTCGTTCTACGGGACGGACCGCGGGCTGAGGGCGACGAGCGAGACAAGGGCGAAGATCGTGGAGCTGATCACGCAGCTTGAGGCGAAGAACCCAACTCCGGCGCCGACGGAAGCTCTGACGATCCTCAACGGGAAGTGGATTCTCGCATAATTTCCGTGTTTATTTTATTTTAATTTTTTTTTTCGGGTTTTCGTTGGATTGGATTGGTTGATGAGTGGGAATCAACTGGTGAATTTCTTGCTTTCGTTTGTAGTTACATGGAGAACTTGTTTCTTGATCATGGTTAGTCCTTTCTTTTAGCTTAACCGAGATCTGCATTAACTGAATTAATTGTGCTTTGGTACTCAATTGAACTTTGAAGAAAGATTTCAGAGGAAACATTGAATGTGAATTTCAAGGAGCTTTGAAGAAATCACTAAAGTCATACAAAAATTTTTCTGAAATGCCTCTAATACCTAACGCTGGTCGCGGAAAATGGCATCGGCATTTTAAGATCAACATAGCTGATGTGCAGCTGACGTGCAGTTGACGTGCAATCTATTGAATGAAAAATAGCATCTTAGGACAAGGAAGGCATTCCCCCACACCAGCGGCTGTACAATGGTGGACTAGAATATCGAGGAGGAGTCGACCCCTCACCTCTTGCTCGGTCTTTGCCATGAATTATAAGTGGTTGTGTCCAGGAATCAGGAACGGCAACCCGGATCACCGCGTCCGACCCGTGTTCCGGGTCAAGGCCGCGGAGGACGGCGACGAAGGGGTGCCCGAGAAGGGTTAGGAGGAGCCGGTGAGTGGGACCAGCATCGGCGGGGCTAAGGTGGCGGTGGCCGCCGAAGGAGGTGCCGGAGATCGCCGCGCTGAAGAAGGAGCTGGTGGATTCGTTCTACGGGACGGACCGCAGGCTGAGGGCGACGAGCGAGAAGAGGGCGGAGATCATGGAGCTGATCACGCAGCTCGAGGTGAAGAACCCGACTCCGGCGCCGACGGAGGCTCTGACGATGCTCAAGGGGAAGTGGATTCTTGCGTAAGTTTCCGTGTTTATTTTATTTTAATTTTTTTTTTCGGGTTTTCGTTGGATTGGATTGGTTGATGAGTGGCAATCAACTGGTGAATTTCTTGCTTTCGTTTGGAGTTACATGGAGAACTTGTTTCTTGATCATGGTTAGTCCTTTCTTTTAGCTTAACCGAGATCTGCATTAACTGAATTAATTGTGCGTTGGTACTCAATTGAACTTTGAAGAAAGATTTCAGAGGAAACATTGAATGTGAATTCAAGCAGCTTTGAAGAAATCGCTAAAGTCAAACAAAAAGTTTTCTGAAATGGCTTTAATACCTAACGCCGATCGCGGAAAATGCATCGGCATTTTAAGATCAACATAGCTGATGTGCAGCTGACGTGCAGTTGATGTGCAATCTATTGAATGAAAAACAGAATCTTAGGACAAGGAAGGCATTCCCCCAAACCAGCGGCTGTACACTGGTCGACTAGAATATCGAGGAGGAGTCGACCCCTCACCTCTTGCTCGGTCTTTGCCATGAATTATAAGTGGTTGTGTCCAAGAATGCGGAACGGCAACCCGGGTCGTCGCGTCCGACCCGTGTTCAGTGTCAGGGCCACGGAGGACAGCGACGAAGGGGTGCCCGTGAAGGGTGAGGAGGAGCTGCTGATTGGGACCAGCAACCGCGGGGCTGCGGTGGCGGTGGCCGCCGAAGGAGGTGCCGGAGATCGCCGCGCTGAAGAAGGAGTTGGTGGGTTCGTTCTACGGGACGGACCGCGGGCTGAGGGCGACGAGCGAGAAGAGGGCGGAGATCGTGGAGCTGATCACGCAGCTCGAGGCGAAGAACCCGACTCCGGCGCCGACGGAGGCTCTAACGATGCTCAACGGGAAGTGGATTCTTGCGTAAGTTTCCGTGTTTATTTTATTTTAATTTTTTTTTTCGGGTTTTCGTTGGATTGGATTGGTTGATGAGTGGGAATCAACTGGTGAATTTCTTGCTTTCGTTTGGAGTTACATGGAGAACTTGTTTCTTGATCATGGTTAGTCCTTTCTTTTAGCTTAACCGAGATCTGCATTAACTGAATTAATTGTGTGTTGGTACTCAATTGAACTTTGAAGAAACATTTCAGAGGAAACATTGAATGTGAATTTCAAGGATCTTTGAAGAAATCACTAAAGTCATACAAAAAGTTTTCTGAAATGCCTCTAATACCTAACGCTGGTCGCGGAAAATGGCATGGGCATTTTAAGATCAACATAGCTGATGTGCTGCTGACGTGCAGTTGATGTACAATCTATTGAATGAAAAACAGCATCTTAGGACATGGGAGGCATTCCCCCACACCAGCGGCTGTACACTGGTGGACTAGAATATCGACGAGGAGTCGACCCCTCACCTCTTGCTCGGTCTTTGCCATGAATTATAAGTGGTTGTGTCCAAGAATCAGGAACGGCAACCCGGATCGCCGCGTCCGACCCGTGTTCCGGGTCAAGGCCGCGAAGGACGGCGACGAAGGCGTGCCCGAGAAGGGTTAGGAGGAGCCGGTCAGTGGGACCAGCATCGGCGGGGCTGCAGTGGCGGTGGCCGCCGAAGGAGGTGCCGGAGATCGCCGCGCTGAAGGAGCTGGTGGATTCGTTCTACGGGACGGACCGCGGGCTGAGGGCGACAAGCGAGACGCGGGCGGAGATCGTGGAGCTGATCACGCAGCTCGAGGCGAAGAACCCGACTCCGGCGCCGACGGAGGCTCTGACGATGCTCAACGGGAAGTGGATTCTTGCGTAAGTTTCCGTGTTTATTTTATTTTAATTTTTTTTTTCGGGTTTTCGTTGGATTGGATTGGTTGATGAGTGGGAATCAACTGGTGAATTTCTTGATTTCGTTTGGAGTTACATGGAGAACTTGTTTCTTGATCATGGTTAGTCCTTTCTTTTAGCTTAACCGAGATCTGCATTAACTGAATTAATTGTGCGTTTGTACTCAATTGAACTTTGAAGAAAGATTTCAGACGAAACATTGAATGTGAATTCAAGGAGCTTTGAAGAAATCGCTAAAGTCAAACAAAAAGTTTTCTGAAATGGCTCTAATACCTAACGCCGATCGCGGAAAATGCATCGGCATTTTAAGATCAACATAGCTGATGTGCAGCTGACGTGCAGTTGATGTGCAATCTATTGAATGAAAAACGGCATCTTAGGACAAGGAAGGCATTCCCCCACAACAGCGGCTGTACACTGGTGGACTAGAATATCGAGGAGGAGTCGACCCCTCACCTCTTGCTCGGTCTTTGCCATGAATTATAAGTGCTTGTGTCCAAGAATCCGAAACGGCAACCCGGGTCGCCGCGTCCGACCCGTGTTCAGGGTCAGGGCCGCGGAGGACAGCGACGAAGGGGTGCCCGAGAAGGGTGAGGAGGAGCTGCTGAGTGGGACCAGCAGCCGCGGGGCTGCGGTGGCGGTGGCCGCCGAAGGAGGTGCCGGAGAACGCCGCGCTGAAGAAGGAGCTGGTGGATTCGTTCTACGGGACGGACCGCGGGGTGAGGGCGACGAGCGAGACGAGGGCGGAGATCGTGGAGCTGATCACGCAGCTTGAGGCGAAGAACCCAACTCCGGCGCCGACGGAAGCTCTGACGATCCTCAACGGGAAGTGGATTCTCGCGTAAGTTTCCGTGTTTATTTTATTTTAATTTTTTTTTTCGGGTTTTCGTTGGATTGGATTGGTTGATGAGTGGGAATCAACTGGTGAATTTCTTGCTTTCGTTTGGAGTTACATGGAGAACTTGTTTCTTGATCATGGTTAGTCCTTTCTTTTAGCTTAACCGAGATCTGCATTAACTGAATTAATTGTGCGTTGGTACTCAATTGAACTTTGAAGAAAGATTTCAGATGAAACATTGAATGTGAATTTCAAGGAGCTTTGAAGAAATCGCTAAAGTCAAACAAAAAGTTTTCTGAAATGCCTCTAATACCTAACGATGGTCGCGGAAAATGGCATCGGCATTTTAACATCAACATAGCTGATGTGCAGCTGACGTGCAGTTGATGTGCAATCTATTGAATGAAAAACAGCATCTTAGGACAAGGAAGGCATTCCCCCACACCAGCAGCTGTACACTGGTGGACTAGAATATCGAGGAGGAGTCGACCCCTCACCTCTTGCTCGGTCTTTGCCATCAATTATAAGTGGTTGTGTCCAAGAATCAGGAACGGCAACCCGGATCGCCGCGTCCGACCCGTGTTCCGGGTCAAGGCCGCGGAGGACGGCGACGAAGGGGTGCCCGAGAAGGGTTAGGAGGAGCCGGTGAGTGGGACCAGCATCGGCGGGGCTGCGATGGCAGTGGCCGCCGAAGGAGGTGCCGGAGATCGCCGCGCTGAAGAAGGAGCTGGTGGATTCGTTGTACGGGACGGACCGCGGGCTGAGGGCGAGAGCGAGACGACGGCGGAGATCGTCGAGCTGATCACGCAGCTCGAGGCGAAGAACCCGACTCCGGCGCCGACGGAGGCTCTGACGATGCTCAACGGGAAGTGGATTCGTGCGTAAGTTTCCGTGTTTATTTTACTTAAATTTTTATTTTCGGGTTTTCGTTGGATTGGATTGGTTGATGAGTGGGAATCAACTGGTGAATTTCTTGCTTTCGTTTGGAGTTACATGGAGAACTTGTTTCTTGATCATGGTTAGTCCTTTCTTTTAGCTTAACCGAGATCTGCATTAACTGAATTAATTTTGCGTTGGTACTCAATTGAACTTTGAAGAAAGATTTCAGAGGAAACATTGAATGTGAATTGAAGGAGCTTTGAAGAAATCGCGAAAGTCAAACAAAAAGTTTTCTGAAATGGCTCTAATACCTAACATCGGTCGCGGAAAATGGCATCGGCAGTTTAAGATCAACATAGCTGATGTGCAGCTGACGTGCAGTTGATGTGCAATCTATTGAATGAAAAAAGGCATCCTAGGACAAGGAAGGCATTCCCCCACACCAGCGGCTGTACACTGGTGGACTAGAATATCGACGAGGAGTCGACCCCTCACCTCTTGCTCGGTCTTTGCCATGAATTATAAGTGGTTGTGTCCAAGAATCCGGAACGGCAACCCGGGTCGCCGCGTCCGACCCGTGTTAAGGGTCAGGGCCGCGGAGGACAGCGACGAAGGGGTGCCCGAGAAGGGTGAGAAGGAGCTGCTGAGTGGGACCAGCAGCGGCGGGGCTGCGGTGGCGGTGGCCTCCGAAGGAGGTGCCGGAGATCGCCGCGCTGAAGAAGGAGCTGGTGGATTCGTTCTACGGGACGGACCGCGGGCTGAGGGCGACGAGCGAGACTAGGGCGGAGATCGTGGAGCTGATCACGCAGCTCGAGGCGAAGAACCCGACTCCGGCGCCAACGGAGGCTCTGACGATGCTCAACGGGAAGTGGATTCTTGCTTAAGTTTCCGTGTATATTTTATTTTAATTTTTTTTTTCGTGTTTTCGTTGGATTGGATTGGTTGATGAGTGGGAATCAACTGGTGAATTTCTTGCTTTCGTTTGGAGTTACATGGAGAACTTGTTTCTTGATCATGGTTAGTCCTTTCTTTTAGCTTAACCGAGCTCTGCATTAACTGAATTAATTGTGCGTTGGTACTCAATTGAACTTTGAAGAAAGATTTCAGAGGAAACATTGAATGTGAATTGAATGAGCTTTGAAGAAATCACTAAAGTCAAACAAAAAGTTTTCTGAAATGGCTCTAATACCTAACGCCGGTCGCGGAAAATGGCATCGGCATTTTAAGATCAACATAGCTGATGTGCAGCTGACGTGCAGTTGATGTGCAATCTATTGAATGAAAAAGGGCATCTTAGGACAAGGAAGGCATTCCCCCACACCAGCGGCTGTACACTGGTGGACTAGAATATCAACGAGGAGTCGACCCCTCACCTCTTGCTCGGTCTTTGCCATGAATTATAAGTGGTTGTGTCCATGAATCCGGAACGGCAACCCGGGTCGCCGCGTCCGACCCGTGTTAAGGGTCAGGGCCGCGGAGGACAGCGACAAAGGGGTGCCCGAGAAGGGTTTGAAGGAGCTGCTGAGTAGGACCAGCAGCGGCGGGGCTGCGGTGGCGGTGGCCGCCGAAGGAGGTGCCGGAGAACGCCGCGCTGAAGAAGGAGCTGGTAGATTCGTTCTACGGGACGGACCGCGGGCTGAGGGCGACGAGCGAGACGAGGGCGGAGATCGTGGAGCTGATCACGCAGCTTGAGGCAAAGAACCCAACTCCGGCGCCGACGGAAGCTCTGACAATCCTCAACGGGAAGTGGATTCTCGCGTAAGTTTCCGTGTTTATTTTATTTGAATTTTTTTTTTCGGGTTTTCGTTGGATTGGATTGGTTGATGAGTGGGAATAAACTGGTGAATTTCTTGCTTTCCTTTGGAGTTACATGGAGAACTTGCTTCTTGATCATGGTTAGTCCTTTCTTTTAGCTTAACCAAGATATGCATTAACTGAATTAATTGTGCGTTGGTACTCAATTGAACTTTGAAGAAAGATTTCAGAGGAAACATTGAATGTGAATTTCAAGGAGCTTTGAAGAAATCACTAAAGTCAAACAAAAAGTTTTCTGAAATGCCTCTAATACCTAACGCTGGTCGCGGAAAATGGCATCGGCATTTTAAGATCAACATAGCTGATGTGCAGCTGACGTGCAGTTGATGTGCAATCTATTGAATGAAAAACAGCATCTTAGGACGAGGAAGGCATTCCCCCACACCAGCGGCTGTACACTGGTGGACTAGAATATCGAGGAGGAGTCGACCCCTCACCTCTTGCTCGGTCTTTGCCATGAATTATAAGTGGTTGTGTCCAAGAATCAGGAACGGCAACCCGGTTCGCCGTGTCCGACCCGTGATCCGGGTCAAGGCCGCGGAGGACGGCGACGAAGGGGTGCCCGAGAAGTGTTAGGTGGAGCCGGTGAGTGGGACCAGCATCGGCGGGGCTGCGGTGGCGGTGGCCGCCGAAGGAGGTGCCGGAGATCGCCGCGCTGAAGATGGAGCTGGTGGATTTGTTCTACGGGACGGACCGCGGGCTGAGGGCGACGAGCGACACGACGGCGGAGATCGTGGAGCTGATCACGCAGCTCGAGGCGAAGAACCCGACTCCGGCTCTGACGATGCTCAACGGGAAGTGGATTCTCGCGTAACTTTCCGTGTTTATTTTATTTTAATTTTTTTTTTCGGGTTTTCGTTGGATTGGATTGGTTGATGAGTGGGAATCAACTGGTGAATTTCTTGCTTTTGTTTGGAGTTACATGGAGAACTTGTTTCTTGATCATGGTTACTCCTTTCTTTTAGCTTAACCGAGATCTGCATTAACTGAATTAATTGTGCGTTGGTACTCAATTGAACTTTGAAGAAAGATTTCAGAGGAAACATTGAATGTGAATTTCAAGGAGCTTTGAAGAAATCGCTAAAGTCAAACAAAAAGATTTCTGAAATGCCTCTAATACCTAACGCTGGTCGCGGAAAATGGCATCGGCATTTTAAGATCAACATAGCTTATGTGCAGCTGACGTGCAGTTGATGTGCAATCTATTGAATGAAAAACAGCATCTTAGGACAAGGAAGGCATTCCCCCACACCAGCGGCTGTACACTAGTGGACTAGAATATCGAGGAGGAGTCGACCCCTCACCTCTTGCTCGGTCTTTGCCATGAAATATAAGTGGTTGTGTCCAAGAATCAGGAACGGCAACCCGGATCGCCGCATCCGACCCGTGTTCTGGGTCAAGGCCGCGGAGGACGGCGACGAAGGGGTGCCCGAGAAGGGTTAGGAGGAGCCGGTGAGTGGGACCAGCAGCGGCGGGGCTGCAGTGGCGGTGGCCGCCGAAGGAGGTGCCGGAGATCGCCGCGCTGAAGAAGGAGCTGGTGGATTCGTTCTACGGGACGGACCGCGGGCTGAGGGCGACGAGCGAGACGAGGGCGGAGATCGTGGAGCTGATCACGCAGCTCAAGGCGAAGAACCCAACTCCGGCGCCGACGGAGGCTCTGACGATGCTCAACGGGAAGTGGATTCTTGCGTAAGTTTCCGTGTTTATTTTATTTTAATTTTTATTTTCGGGTTTTCGTTGGATTGGATTGGTTGATGAGTGGGAATCAACTGGTGAATTTCTTGCTTTCGTTTGGAGTTACATGAAGAACTTGTTTCTTGATCATGGTTAGTCCTTTCTTTTAGCTTAATGGAGATCTGCATTAACTGAATTAATTGTGCGTTGGTACTCAATTGAACTTTGAAGAAAGATTTCAGAGGAAACATTGAATATGAATTCAATGAGCTTTGAAGAAATCGCTAAAGTCAAACAAAAAGTTTTCTGAAATGGCTCTAATACCTAACGCCGAACGTGGAAAATGGCATCGGCATTTTAGGATCAACATAGCTGATGTGCAGCTGACGTGCAGTTGATGTGCAATCTATTGAATGAAAAACGGGATCTTAGGACAAGGAAGGCATTCCCCCACACCAGCGGCTGTACACTGGTGGACTAGAATATCGAGGAGGAGTCAACCCCTCACCTCTTGCTCGGTCTTTGCCATGAATTATAAGTGGTTGTGTCCAAGAATCCGGAACGGCAACCCGGGTCACCGTGTCCGACCCGTGTTCAGGGTCAGGGACGCGGAGGACGGCGACGAAGGGGTGCCCGAGAAGGGTGAGGAGGAGCCGATGAGTGGAACCAGCAGCGGCGGGGCTGCGGTGGCGGTGGCCGCCGAAGGAGGTGCCCGAGAACGCTGCGCTGAAGAAGGAGCTGATGGATTCGTTCTACGGGACGGACCACGGGCTGAGGGCGACGAGCGAGATGAGGGCGGAGATCGTGGAGCTGATCACGCAGCTTGAGGCGAAGAACCCAACTCCGGCGCCGACGGAAGCTCTGACGATCCTCAACAGGAAGTCGATTCTCGAGTAAGTTTCCGTGTTTATTTTATTTTAATTTTTTTTTCGGGTTTTCGTTGGATTGGATTGGTTGATGAGTGGGAATCAACTGGTGAATTTCTTGCTTTCGTTTGGAGTTACATGGAGAACTTGTTTCTTGATCATGGTTAGTCCTTTCTTTTAGCTTAACCGAGATCTGCATTAACTGAATTAATTGTGCGTTGGTACTCCATTGAACTTTGAAGAAAGATTTCAGAGGAAACATTGAATGTGAATTCAAGGAGCTTTGAAGAAATCACTAAAGTCAAACAAAAAGTTTTCTGAAATGCCTCTAATACCTAACGCTGGTCGCGGAAAATGGCATCGGCATTTTAAGATCAACATAGCTGATGTGCAGCTGACGTGCAGTTGATGTGCAATCTATTGATTGAAAAACGGCATCTTAGGACAAGGAAGGCATTCCCCCACACCAGCGGCTGTACACTGGTGGACTAGAATATCGAGGAGTCGACCCCTCACCTCTTGCTCGGTCTTTGCCGTGAATTGTAAGTGGTTGCGTCTTTATAAACTTTGAATGAATTTTCGAAAACTAGCAAAACATTCCAAAAAAAAGAGGGTAAATCCGAAATGCTCGGGGGGATGCATACAGCTCGTGCTGAAGGTCAGTCTGAGTCTCAATATGTGATTAAAATCAATGTTCATCAAACAAAAAATATCAAAACGAGCCAAATCCCAAAAGTTTTGAGTTTTAGATTATGATGGCTCTAATACCTAACGCTGGTCGCGGAAAATTGCATTGGTATTTTAAGATCAACATAGCTCGTATCTCAAATATAGTAAGGGAGAAAAAAGTTTGTGCAGCTAATGTGCAATCTATTGAATGAAAAACGGCATCTTAGGACAAGGAAGGCATTCCCCCACACCAGCGGCTGTACACTACTGGACTAGAATATCGAGGAGGAGTCGACCCCTCACCTCTTGCTCGGTCTTTGCCATGAATTATAAGTGGTTGTGTCCAAGAATCAGGAACGGCAACCCGGGTCGCCGCGTCCGACCCGTGTTCCGCGTCAAGGCCGCGGAGGACGACGACGAAGGGGTGCCCGAGAAGGGTGAGGAGGAGCCGGTGAGTGGGACCAGCAGCGGCGGGGCTGCGGTGGCGGTGGCCGCCGAAGGAGGTGCCGGTGATCACCACGCTGAAGAAGGAGCTGGTGGATTCATTCTACGGGATGGACCGCGGGCTGAGGGCGACGAGCGAGACGAGGGCGGAGATCGTGGAGCTGATCACGCAGCTCGAGGCGAAGAACCAGACTCCGGCGCCGACGGAGGCTCTGACGATGCTCAACGGGAAGTGGATTCTTGCATAAGTTTCCGTGTTTATTTTATTTTAATTTTTATTTTCGGGTTTTCGTTGGATTGGATTGGTTGATGAGTGGGAATCAACTGGTGAATTTCTTGCTTTCGTTTGGAGTTACATGGAGAACCTGTTTCTTGATCATGGTTAGTCCTTTCTTTTAGCTTAACCGGGATATCCATTAACTAAATTAATTGTGCGTTGGTACTCAATTGAACTTTGAAGAAAGATTTCAGAGGAAACATTGAATGTGAATTCAAGGAGCTTTGAAGAAATCACTAAAGTCAAACAAAAAGTTTTCTTAAATGCTCTAATACCTAACGGTAGTCGCGGAAAATGGCATCGGTATTTTAAGATCAACATAGCTGATGTGCAGCTGACGTGCAGTTGATGTGCACTCTATTGAATGAAAGACGGCATCTTAAGACAAGGAAGGCATTCCCCCATACCAGCGATTGTACACCGGTGGACTACAATATCCAGGTGGAGGTTACCCCTCACCTCTTGGTCGGTCTTTGCCGTGAATTGTATGTGGTGGCGTCTTTATAAACTTTGAATGAATTTTCGAAAACCAGTAAAACATTCCAAAAAAAGGAGGGTAAATCCGAAATGCTCGGGGGGATGCATACAGCTCGTGCTGAAGGTCAGTCTGAGTCTAAATATGTGATTAAAATCAATGTTCATCGGACAAAAAATATCAAAACGGGCCAAATCCCAAAAGTTTTGAGTTTTAGATTATGATGGCTCTAATACCTAACCCTGGTCGCGGAAAATGGCATTGGTATTTTAAGATCAGCATAGCTCGTATCTCAAATATAGTAAGTGAGAAAAAATTTTGTGCAGCTAATGTGCAATCTATTGAATGAAAAACGGCATCTTAGGACAAGGAAGGCATTCCCCCACACCAGCAGCTGTACACTAGTTGACTAGAATATCGAGGCGGAGTCGACCCCTCACCTCTTGCTCGGTCTTTGCCATGAATTATAAGTGGTTGTGTCCAAGAATCCGGAACGGCAACCCGGGTCACCGCGTCCGACCCGTGTTCCGAGTCAAGGCCGCGGAGGACGGCGACGAAGGGGTGCCCAAGAAGAGTGAGGAGGAGCCGGTGAGTGGGACCAGCAGCGGCGGGGCTGCGGTGGCGGTGGCCGCCGAAGGAGGTGCCGGAGATCGCCGCGCTAAAGAAGGAGCTGGTGGATTCGTTCTACGGGATGGACCGCGGGCTGAGGGCGACGAGCGAGACGTGGGCGGAGATCGTGGAGCTGATCACGCAGCTCGAGGCGAAGAACCCAACTCAGGCGCCGACGGAGGCTCTGACGATGCTCAACGGGAAGTGGATTCTTGCGTAAGTTTCCGTGTTTATTTTATTTTAATTTTTTTTTCGGGTTTTCGTTGGATTGGATTGGTTGATGAGTGGGAATCAACTGGTGAATTTCTTGCTTTCGTTTGGAGTTACATGGAGAACTTGTTTCTTGATCATGGTTAGTCATTTCTTTTAGCTTAACCGGGATCTGCATTAACTGACTTAATTGTGCGTTGGTACTCAATTGAACTTTGAAGAAAGATTTCAGAGGAAACATTGAATGTGAATTCAATGTGCTTTGAAGAAATCACTAAAGTCAAACAAAAAGTTTTCTGAAATGGCTCTAATACCTAACGCCGGTCGCGGAAAATGGCATCGGCATTTTAAGATCAACATAGCTGATGTGCAGCTAACGTGCAGTTTATGTGCAATCTATTCAATGAAAGACGGCATCTTAAGACAAGGAAGGCATTCCCCCATACCAGCGATTGTACACCGGTGGACTACAATATCCAGGTGGAGTTGACCCCTCACCTCTTGCTCGGTCTTTGCCGTGAATTCTAAGTGGTTGCGTCTTTATAAACTTTGAATGAATTTTCGAAAACCAGCAAAACATTCCAAAAAAAGGAGGGTAAATCCGAAATGCTCGGGGGGATGCATGCAGCTCGTGCTGAAGGTCAGTCTGAGTCTAAATATGTGATTAAAATCAATGTTCATCAAACAAAAAATATCAAAACGGGCCAAATCCCAAAAGTTTTGAGTTTTAGATTATGATGGCTCTAATACCTAACGCTGGTCGCGAAAAATGGCATTGGTATTTTAAGATCAACATAGCTCGTATCTCAAATATAGTAAGGGAGAAAAAAGTTTGTGCAGCTAATGTGCAATCTATTGAATGAAAAACGGCATCTTAGGACAAGGAAGGCATTCCCCCACACCAGCGGCTGTACACTGGTGGACTAGAATATCGAGGAGGAGTCGACCCCTCACCTCTTGCTCGGTCTTTGCCATGAATTATAAGTGGTTATGTCCAAGAATCCGGAACGGCAACCCGGGTCGCCGCGTCCGACCCGTGTTCCGGGTCAGGGCCGCGGAGGACGGCGACGAAGGGGTGCCCGAGAAGGGTGAGGAGTGGCCGGTGAGTGGGACCAGCAGCGGTGGGGCTACGGTGGCGGTGGCCGCCGAAGGAGGTGCCGGAGATCGCCGCGCTGAAGAAGGAGCTAGTGAATTCGTTCTACGGGACGGACCGCGGGCTGAGGGCGACGAGCGAGACAAGGGCGGAGATCGTGGAGCTGATCACGCAGCTCGAGGCGAAGAACCAGACTCCGGCGCCGACGGAGGCTCTGACGATGCTCAACGGGAAGTGGATTCTTGCATAAGTTTCCGTGTTTATTTTATTTTAATTTTTATTTTCGGGTTTTCGTTGGATTGGATTGGTTGATGAGTGGGAATCAACTGGTGAATTTCTTGCTTTCGTTTGGAGTTACATGGAGAACCTGTTTCTTGATCATGGTTAGTCCTTTCTTTTAGCTTAACCGGGATATCCATTAACTGAATCAATTGTGCGTTGGTGCTCAATTGAACTTTGAAGAAAGATTTCAGAGGAAACATTGAATGTGAATTCAAGGAGCTTTGAAGAAATCGCTAAAGTCAAACAAAAAGTTTTCTGAAATGGCTCTAATACCTAACGCCGGTCGCGGAAAATGGCATCGGCATTTTAACATCAACATAGCTGATGTGCAGCTGACGTGCAGTTGATGTGCAATCTATTGAATGAAAGACGTCATCTTAGGACAAGGAAGGCATTCCCCCACACCAGCGGCTGTACACTGGTGGACTAGAATATCGAGGAGGAGTCGACCCCTCACCTCTTGCTCGGTCTTTGCCATGAATTATAAGTGGTTGTGTCCAAGAATCCGGAACGGCAACCCGGGTCACCGCGTCCGACCCGTGTTCCGAGTCAAGGCCGCGGAGGACGGCGACGAAGGGGTGCCCAAGAAGAGTGAGGAGGAGCCGGTGAGTGGGACCAGCAGCGGCGGGGCTGCGGTGGCGGTGGCCGCCGAAGGAGGTGCCGGAGATCGCCGCGCTAAAGAAGGAGCTGGTGGATTCGTTCTACGGGATGGACCGCGGGCTGAGGGCGACGAGCGAGACGAGGGCGGAGATCGTGGAGCTGATCACGCAGCTCGAGGCGAAGAACCCAACTCAGGCGCCGACGGAGGCTCTGACGATGCTCAACGGGAAGTGGATTCTTGCGTAAGTTTCCGTGTTTATTTTATTTTAATTTTTTTTTCGGGTTTTCGTTGGATTGGATTGGTTGATGAGTGGGAATCAACTGGTGAATTTCTTGCTTTCGTTTGGAGTTACATGGAGAACTTGTTTCTTGATCATGGTTAGTCATTTCTTTTAGCTTAACCGGGATCTGCATTAACTGACTTAATTGTGCGTTGGTACTCAATTGAACTTTGAAGAAAGATTTCAGAGGAAACATTGAATGTGAATTCAATGTGCTTTGAAGAAATCACTAAAGTCAAACAAAAAGTTTTCTGAAATGGCTCTAATACCTAACGCCGGTCGCGGAAAATGGCATCGGCATTTTAAGATCAACATAGCTGATGTGCAGCTAACGTGCAGTTTATGTGCAATCTATTCAATGAAAGACGGCATCTTAAGACAAGGAAGGCATTCCCCCATACCAGCGATTGTACACCGGTGGACTACAATATCCAGGTGGAGTTGACCCCTCACCTCTTGCTCGGTCTTTGCCGTGAATTCTAAGTGGTTGCGTCTTTATAAACTTTGAATGAATTTTCGAAAACCAGCAAAACATTCCAAAAAAAGGAGGGTAAATCCGAAATGCTCGGGGGGATGCATGCAGCTCGTGCTGAAGGTCAGTCTGAGTCTAAATATGTGATTAAAATCAATGTTCATCAAACAAAAAATATCAAAACGGGCCAAATCCCAAAAGTTTTGAGTTTTAGATTATGATGGCTCTAATACCTAACGCTGGTCGCGAAAAATGGCATTGGTATTTTAAGATCAACATAGCTCGTATCTCAAATATAGTAAGGGAGAAAAAAGTTTGTGCAGCTAATGTGCAATCTATTGAATGAAAAACGGCATCTTAGGACAAGGAAGGCATTCCCCCACACCAGCGGCTGTACACTGGTGGACTAGAATATCGAGGAGGAGTCGACCCCTCACCTCTTGCTCGGTCTTTGCCATGAATTATAAGTGGTTATGTCCAAGAATCCGGAACGGCAACCCGGGTCGCCGCATCCGACCCGTGTTCCGGGTCAGGGCCGCGGAGGACGGCGACGAAGGGGTGCCCGAGAAGGGTGAGGAGTGGCCGGTGAGTGGGACCAGCAGCGGCGGGGCTACGGTGGCGGTGGCCGCCGAAGGAGGTGCCGGAGATCGCCGCGCTGAAGAAGGAGCTAGTGAATTCGTTCTACGGGACGGACCGCGGGCTGAGGGCGACGAGCGAGACAAGGGCGGAGATCATGGAGCTGATCACGCAGCTCGAGGCGAAGAACCCAACTCCGGCGCTGACGGAGGCTCTGACGATGCTCAACGGGAAGTGGATTCTTGCGTAAGTTTCCGTGTTTATTTTATTTTAATTTTTTTTTTCGGTTTTTCGTTGGATTGGATTGGTTGATGAGTGGGAATCAACTTGTGAATTTCTTGCTTTCGTTTGGAGTTACATGGAGAACTTGTTTCTTGATCATGGTTAGTCATTTCTTTTAGCTTAACCGGGATCTGCATTAACTGAATCAATTGTGCGTTGGTGCTCAATTGAACTTTGAAGAAAGATTTCAGAGGAAACATTGAATGTGAATTCAAGGAGCTTTGAAGAAATCGCTAAAGTCAAACAAAAAGTTTTCTGAAATGGCTCTAATACCTAACGCCGGTCGCGGAAAATGGCATCGGCATTTTAACATCAACATAGCTGATGTGCAGCTGACGTGCAGTTGATGTGCAATCTATTGAATGAAAGACGTCATCTTAAGACAAGGAAGGCATTCCCCCATACCAGCGATTGTACACCGGTGGACTACAATATCCAGGTGGAGTTGACCCCTCACCTCTTGCTCGGTCTTTGCCGTGAATTCTAAGTGGTTGCGTCTTTATAAACTTTGAATGAATTTTCGAAAACCAGCAAAACATTCCAAAAAAAGGAGGGTAAATCCGAAATGCTCGGGGGGATGCATACAGCTCGTGCTGAAGGTCAGTCTGAGTCTAAATATGTTATCAGAATCAATGTTCATCAGACAAAAAATATAAAATCGGGCCAAATCCCAAAAGTCGAGTTTTAAATTATAATGGCTCTGATACCTAACGCTGGTCGCTGAAAATGGCATTGGCATTTTAAGATCAACATAGCTCATATCTGAAATATAGTAAGGGAGAAAAAAGTTTGTGCAGCTGATGTGCAATCTATTGAATGAAAGACAGCATCTTAGGACAAGGAAGGCATTCCCCAACACTAGCGGCTATACACTGGTGGACTTGAATATCGAGGATGAGTCGACCCCTCACCTCTTGCTCGGTCTTTGCCGTGAATTGTAAGTGGTTGTGTCTTTATAAACTTTGAATGAATTGTCGAAAACGAGCAAAACATTCCAAAAAAAGGAGGGCAAATTCGAAATGCTCAACGGTGATGCATTCAGCCTCTGCTGAGGGTGAGTCTGAGTCTAAATATGTGATCAGAATCAATGTTCATCAAACAAAAAATATGAAAATGGGCCAAATCCCAAAAGTTTTGAGTTTTAAATTATAATGGCTATGATACCTAACGCTGGTCGCTGAAAATGGCATTGGCATTTTAAGATCAACATAGCTCGTATCTGAAATATAGTAAGGGAGAAAAAAGTTTGTGCAGCTGATGTGCAATCTATTGAATGAAAGACAGCATCTTAGGACAAGGAAGGCATTCCCCCACACCAGCGGTTGTACACTAGTGGACTAGAATATCGAGGAGGAGTCGACCCCTCACCTCTTGCTCGGTCTTTGCCGTGAATTGTAAGTGGTTGTGTCTTTATAGACTTGGAATGAATTGTCGAAAACAAGCAAAACATTCCAAAAAAAGGAGGGCAAATCCGAAATGCTCTGGAGGATGCATTCGGCCTGTGCTGAAAGTGAGTCTGAAGGGTTGCGTGCTGATGCAACATGGTAGAGTTGTTGTATACGCGTCCCGTTAGTTGAGACCTCATGAACTGAATTACCCAACGCATGACTTAGAACTCGTAGCAATTATTTTTGCTTTGAAGATTTGGAAACATTATTTGTGTGGAGAAAGGTTCCAGATCTTCACTAACCAGCAAAGCCTAAAGTATTTTTTCTCTTAGAATGAGTTGAATATGAGATAGCGTTGCTGGATGGAACTCCTAAAGGACTATGATTGTGATATTCTGTATCACCCAGGAAAGGCGAACAAAGTCGCAAATGCACTGAGTAGGAAGTCTTCAGTCACTCATATACTGATTCAGGAGTGTAACTTAATCGAGAGAGCTTGAGATTCGGTATTTAAATTTGAGGTACGCCACCTTTCAAACCTTATGGCCACCCTCAGAATTGAGCCGGAGGTGTAGATACGGATTAAGACACTTCAGCCGACAGATCCAGATATTCAGAAAATACTGCAAGAGGATACCGAGAAGAGGAATATTGACTTTCAGATTTCTGAGGACGGAACCCTGAGGTTACGAGGACAATTGGTTGTACCTAATGATGTAGAGCTTAGAGAGGAGATCTTGTCAAAAGCACATCGTAGCAGTTACAACATTCATCCTAGCAGTACAAAGATGTATCAGAATCTGTGTCAACATTATTGGTGGTCAGGTATGAAGGCGAATATCATCAAGCATGTCGCCAAGTGTTTGACATGTCAACAAGTGAAGGCACAACATTGTAAACTGGGAGGATTTCCTCAACCTCTTGCGATCCCAGAATGGAAATGGGAACATATCACAATGGATTTTGTGACGGGCTTACCAAGAAGTTAGAGAGGAAATGATTCTATTTGGGTAGTAGTCGACAAACTAACAAAGTCTACTCACTTCATTGCAGTTCGAAAGGACCTCAGTTTGGATAGACACGCAGATCAGTATGTGCGTCAAGTAGTTCGACTGCATGGAGTGCCGGTGACGATTACATCAAACCAAGACCCGAGGTTTACATCTGCATTTTGGAAAATTCTGCAGAGTGCATTAGGAACGAAGCTGCAGTATAGTACGGCATATCATCCTTAGACGGATGGCCAGTCTGAGAGGACAATTCAAACCCTCGAAGACATGCTGCGAGCTTGCATGTTAGATTTCAATGGAAGTTGGGAGGAACAGTTTCACCTTGTTGAGTTTGCCTACAACAACAGTTACCAACAGAGCATTCATATGGCTCCTTTTGAAGCATTGTATGGCAGAGCGTGCAGAACGCCAGTTTGTTGGGATGAAGTCGGAGAATGGAAAATCATAGGCTCAAAGTTGGTTCAGCAATCGGTGGATGCAGTTACCGTTATTAAGGACAGATTAAAGATTGCTCAGAGTCACCAGAAAAACTACGCAAATAAGCGTCGAAGGCCATTGGAATTTCAAGTTGGTGATCACGTTTTTCTGAAAGTGTCACCAATGAGAGGCACTTCGCGCTTTGGCAAGAAAGGAAAACTGAGTCTGAGGTACGTAGGTCCATTTGAGATTCTTGAAAGAATCGAGATCCTAGCGTATCGTCTTGCATTACCGCCAAGGTTGGCACAAGTGCATGACGTCTTTCATGTGTCGATGTTGAGAAAGTATGAGCCTGACCCGACCCACGCGCTCAATTTTGAGGAATTGGACGTGGACGACAAGGTGTCGTACGTTGAAAGCCCAGTTCAAATTGTGGACCATAAGGAGCAAGTTTTGCACACTAAGACCATCCCGTTGGTCAAAATGGTCTGGCAACACCACGGCACTGAATGAGCGACTTCGGAAACTGAAGAATCGATGAGACGACTATACCCTCACCTTTTTGCTTAAAGATTGTAATAGGTTTAAATTTCGAAGACGAAATTTTTATAAGAGGGGAAGAGTTGTGACAGCCTGAATTTTCAGATTTGTTTTCTTAAATAAATCGGGTTTTTCGTCGACGCGTCTATAGTGCTATTCTTTGAGTTGGCCACTTACGAGATAACTGGTCTATTTGAGGAAGCAATTAAGGAATCTAAATGCAATGGACTTGAGGATTCGACTAGAAATCGACTGCTCGACTGTGTCGATCTGCAAGGGTCATTACGGCACTGTCAAAATCGATCAAAGACCGGAGATAGGTCGATTTGGCTGAGATATGTGATCGGAATGTGGGTGATTCCACCTGATTGCAAAATACCCGTCGATCGGCACTAAACCGATTTTTCTATCATTTTGGTACCCGATGCCCGTAATTGAAACCTTAAGATTTTCACGATAACCGAAAGTCGTCAATGTGTCGAAGATGCACTATGTGACTCGAGATAAATCGATCACGGGTCTATTGCACCAAAAATTTCTAAAAATTACCCGGTAGGTTAAGTCACGCTAAAATCGCATCGGATTGAAATTAACCGTGAATTTGAACCCGATTTCAAAAATTAAAAGTTCTGTGATGTCACGATATATTTTAGGAACGTCAACTCATCCTCCGAAAAATTTTCGGAGATTCCGAGATTTTTACGGAAAACCGTTCGAACGCCGTGGAAAATTAGTTGAAATTCAAACGGGCCTAGTTAAAGGAAATTTGGACTTCCAAGCCGAGCCTTTAAATGTCAGAGATTTACAGAAAATTGTTCGAGACTTTTCTTCATCGAAATTGGACCTCAATTTGGGAAATTGAGTAAGGAAATTGAATTTAATATAGTGAAATTTGAATTATCATGAGGCTAAAAATTGGGACTTCAATTGGGATTATTTGATGGAAAATTATGTGGAAAGTATTAGGGGGAACATGAAATTAATGGAAGGGCTAAGGCTATTGACTTTTATTCCTCACTTCTTCCAAGCTTGCATGCCACTCTCTCCCTTATCCATTCTCTCTTTTATTTCTTCATCAAGCTTCTGCTTTCCCCGAATCTCTCCCTTTTCTTGCTCTTTTTTTTGTCGGTTGAAGACCCAGCAGCTCCTTCTCTTCTCCAGCTTGTTGCCATATCACGCCCTCGCACGATTCCACCTCCACCAAATCACCGCTCGAAGCCCACGATCGAGAAATCTGCAGCCCAGCATCTCCATTGAAGTTTGATCCGTGGCTTCTTCATGCAATCCCCTCTTCGTTCGTTCCTTGACTGCCAACGCCACCAACTTTCATCCCCCGGCCGTGTCCTCTCCCCCTTGCCCTTCGATTTCTTTGTTCTGCCAAGCTGCTGCCACTCGCCCGTTTCTTCTTCATTGGTCAATTGAGCGCCCACGCCGTTGACATCGAAAGTTGCAGCTGCCACGTTGAAGCCATCATCCATCGAAGACCTCAGTTGCTTCTCTCCCCACAGCCCACGCGTACAGCAGCACTGAAGTAGGCCATCATCCCTCGATTCCGTGAGCTCCAACCGCACGAAGTAGTCCCACTCGCTAAAGCTGCTGCCCAATTTCTTCAATCCTACGTCGTGGGCCCATCTCCATTTAGTCAAGCTTCAGCCCAAGTGATTTCCAGCCCATAGTTGGTTAGGATCAGCTCAGCCCATGAGTTTAAGACAAGCCTAGTCCATGCGCAAGTGGCACACTTGAAGTCCACCTCCAGCAGAATTTAAAGCCCAAGCTCAGGCCCAAGTTTAGTTTGGTTTCGGCCCATTTGAAATTCAGCCCGCGAATCAAGTGAAGCCCAGCCCAAGTTCAAAACAAATCTCAGTTGGGCTGAAATTTGTTAGGCAAGTTTTAGGCCCGACCTAAGTGTCCGTCGACACCGCCAAAAATTTGGATTTCGGCCGTCATCGCAGTGAACCGGTCTTCGTTTTACACCGGTGAATTTATGTACTAAACTCTTCTTAGTAGGCTAATGATGTCTAAGAGGTGTTTAGATTTATTTAATTAGGAATTAGGTGGTTAGTTAGATTAAATTAGTGATTTAATTATTTAATTGAGCATGTTAGGTGGTTAGCATGGTTTAGCTAAGGCCTAATTAAATTGTATTATTTATCTAGAAGGGTTCGGGAATTTTTCCGAGTCCGTATTGGTATTTAATTTAATAATTTTGGCCTAGGTTAGTATTTTTAGAATTTAAATGGAATTATTTAATTAATTTTCGAAATTAATTAATTATTAATTATTTTTCCAGAAATTAAGCCGAGATAGCCGATGACCGGAATTTCGTGCTGATTGCAATGATGTGATTAGTTTCTGCAACTGAGTGTTAAATTATGCAAATTGAGTGATGATTGGATTTTTGGTATTTAATTTCAAAAATTGTGAATTTTCAATATTTATTTAGAAAATCCCGAGTGTTGGATTTTAACACCGAAAATGATTTTATATACTATATAAAATAGTGGGATTTTAAAAAGGAAGAATGTCGATTTTTCTGGGTCAAGTTGACTGTGTACCCATACACAACTATTTTCATGCGTATTTCTAATACGAATAAAAAAAGGTCAGGTTCACCATTTTAATTGAAGCATTTGAGTGTAATGCACGGTGCCCTGAGCCATATTTGAGTGATCGTATGATGATTAAGAGAAATTGTCCCAGGCTGTTAAGCTGAACATTACCCCTATATGGGATACCCCTAAATAAAGGGAAGCCGATCGCAGTAGATTCTGGACCCTATACTCATTTGGGAAAGCCATCGACGTAGTGACATGCCGTGCTCAATGGGGTGAGACGATGCCTGGCAATGCCAGAAGACCGCCAAACAGAGAGTAGGCCATGCTATATGCCGAGATCAAATCTAGGAACGCATGATGAATTGAGTATTGTGTTTCAGTTAATTGAGCTTGAGTGCTGCTCTAATTTGTGATATGAACTGTACTGACCTACAGTGTGGAACTGAGGCAAGGTAAGTCTCTTGATTGTGTGATTGCGTGCTTAGGACGCTTTTTAGCATATTCCCTCCTAATCGAGGTTTAGAGCATGGACTTGCTAAGATATTGTCTCCATGGTTATTGTATAACCATTTTCAGGGTCATCGAGTGGAAGACCTAGAGCAGAGAGGAGGTGATTTGAAGTATAGGTCGGATATGACCGCTTCTTTTTGGAGAACAGTCTTTTGTAGTCTTTTGACCATAGACTCTTGTACATGACTCGGCATATGTTTATAAAGGCATGTTTGTTTGTGAAATTGTTGTTTTGCTTTTCTATCCCGAGATGGTTACTGTCAGGGGATTTATAATCCGCTTCTGCATGTGCAATAAAATGAAAGGGTCGGCGACTCATCCTGGGAAGTCACAATATATTATCTACTAGAGAGGGATGGGCACGCACTCGGGGTTCGAGGTGTGACAACAACCATTCCCCACCCGCCAACAAAAGAACTGATGAAATTCACTGTGTAGGTCCAGCTTCCAAGACCATGAGCAAAACGTTGGTTTATCAACCAACCAGAAGTTCTTATTCTTCAAAAATATAGAATGGATCCATCTACACCACAAGGATTCCTTATCTGTGAAAAGGAACCATATGTGTTTGAGCATGGTTGCAGAGTTACTTCTGGATCTTTTCTTTGATCTCTTGAACTGTGTCGAAGTAACCCACTTCGATTGAGAAGGGTCTTCCTCTTTGAGGCTCGAAGATGACATCCATGGAAAACGAAAGGAAAAATAGTGATTAGGGTTTCTAATTAAGTGTAGAGCTAAAAATTAGTTTTGAGGATAATAGCCTGCGAGATTTTCTAACTAACAAACAAAATACAATCCTTTGATTCGAACCTTAAATGGCAACTGTCGCGACCAATTTTTCTGGTGTAAACCACCTAAGGTTTGGCTAATGGATTGTTAAGCCTAAACTTAACTCGGGCTCTCCCAAGCTCATACCAATTCGCGACTTAAGTTTAAGTTCTTAACATGCAAATGATTTTTAATTAGGAGTCGCCACTAATCTATTTTTGGTGGGCCGATTAGAAATCCAAGTAAAGTAACGGGAGGCTTACTTTACTTCTACGAACCAGAGACTATGGGTACAGGGACTTGATTACGTTAAATTTTTCTAACGCCCTTTCGGTACCTTTTCTTTTTCTTTCTTTTTTTTTTGAAAAAAATGTTTGGCAAGCAGCTTGAATTAATTTCACTTTCCTAACATGTGAGGTGATCATACGAGTGCTTAAACCACTAATTTAACATTAAAGAAAACAAATAAAATAATGCAGGACTTACCTCAAGGCAACAAAAGGATCTGCAATGTTAAATTAAAATCCACATCAACAACCCTAAATATGATTTCTAATTAACACGCAATTTTTTTTTCACTTTATTTAATGGGAACTTAATCTATATGCAATGCATGCTAGTAATCTAATATGGCATGGCAACATGACCTAAATTACATGACATGGCAATATGATCTAAATTATATGACATGAAAATATGATCTAGATTATATGACATGAATAGAGTAAATCTTAAAGAAATGCAATAATTAGATGTAATATAAATGACCTAATTCTATTGACAGGCAATCTCTAATTAAATGGGCCTAAAAAAAACTAAATGACGTGCATTTCATTTAATCTAATCCTAAATAACATGTTCATGACATTTTTTTTCTTTTCTTAAAAAAAATGCAATTCATCCTAAACAATAAAACTAATTCAACTTACGACATTTTTTTTGTATTTTTTATGAAATTCGGAATTAAATAAAGTGTGAAAATTACCTAATTAGATTAAGATCCTATCCAATTTATATTAGGAATTAGGTTAAACTAAATCCTAATTTAAACTAAAATCTTATATTAACCCAAATAATCCTAGAATGTAATCTATCTAAAAAATCTAAACTTAAAATTAACTAGGAAGTAAAATTTAACATGCAATCTTACCCTAATATGCAATGACGTGCAAAATATGCCTCTTAATTCTACATGACATATGCATGATGATTTTTTTTTGTTTTTTTTTATATTAATTTCGAAATTAAAATTTAACGTGCAAATTAAATAATAAAAAGACTGACATTCTAAATGAATATGTTTTCTCTTTCATGATAAAATTTGCTATCCTAAACATGCAAAATAAGAAAAAGCAAACTTAACCCTAATTTTCTTTTTTCTTTTTTAATTTTCGAAATTAAAAATTGTCTAATAATTAAACGTGCAATAAAAAACCAACAACCTAAGTCAATTGATTTTTTTTGACATTTTTATTATTAAAAAAATGGAATTTCTATCATGAGCATGCAAACCCTAAAACTACATTTTTTTATTTTTTTTTAAAGAAAATTAATTCATATAACACCGCAGCAAATCAAGCAAAATTGATATCCAAATTGACGAACCATATCTCGCGCATGAGATCGAGTTGGCCAATTTTTCACATAAATCACAAATCAGGTCTCGGGCGGGAGATTGGATTGACAATTTTTTTTTAATAATTGCAAGTCGAATTTCGGGCGCGAAAATCGGACTGATAATCACTAAATTTCAAGGCAATTTCATATCATGCAATTCTCAATTCCACATTAAAGGGGTAATTACACTAAAAAAAAGGAAATAATATGAAATATAAAAAAAATTAAAAAAAAAAACAGAAAATAAATAAACAAAAGAAAATAAAAAAATAAAAATTACCTAATTTTTGCTTTTTCCTCTTTTTTTCTTTTTTTTCTCTTTTTAAAAAAAAAAAAGAAAGTAAAGCTGTGGCCGGTCGGTGAGGAGGAGGGTCGCCGTCGCCGGTTAGGTTTCCGGCGAGGGGATTCCTGTGGGACGCCGGATCTGGTGGCGTCGGGACGCCGGGCGGCAGGGATCGGCGAGGGCGAGGCAACGCAGGCGTAGCACGGGGTCGCGGGTGGAGGCGGAGACGGCGCCCAGGCACGGTGCGCGCGGGCGAGCGACGGACGCAGGCGGTGCAGGTGCGGGCTGCGAACAGGATCGCGGAGGTGGGGCTCTGGGTCACCGAGCTCGGGCGGCACTGGGTGGCGGCGCACGGAGGCAGGGCGTCGTGGCGGGACAGAACGTCAGATCTCAGGGCAGATCTGCTGAGGCGGAGGAGATCGGAGGCGCGAGAGGGTGCTGGAACCTCGGCTGCAGATCGACGACGAGGAATCGGCGCGGCAGCGGTGGACAAGCGGCGGTGCTGCTCGCAGGAGGGGGCGGATGGAGAGACAGAGCTTCACGGGTTGTTGGGTGCAGTGGAAAGCAGCAGTCGCGAGCGCAGGGGGACGGCGTTCAGATCTGGACCTACTGTCGTCGGGGGTCACAAGCAGCAAGCGAGGAAGGTCGGCGTCGCAGGGGTGGCAGACGCGCGGTGGATCGGCGATCGGCCCTGGCGTCGGGAGGGCTGTCTGCGGTGGCGAACAGGGACGAGGCGGCGGTAGGGCTTCGCGACGGCGGGGCTTCGCGGCAGCGGCGCGGCAGGGCTTCGCGGCGGCGGCTTGCTGTCGACGCACGGGGAAGGTTGGCTCGGCGGCGGCGCGACTCCAGGTCGCCGGTAGTTCGACGGTCGGTGCGGGCGAACGGGGCGGCGCAGGCGAACACCCCCCCCCCCGCGAAGAAGATGAACAGTCGCGGGGGGCCTTTCTCTTTCTTTTTACTTTTTCTTTTTTTTTATCCACTCACTTTCCAACCTTTTTTTCCTTTTGTGCTTTTTTTTCAACGGAAAGAGCCCCCATTTACAAATTTGCGCACCATGTCTTTTATAAGTTAAAAAAAATGTATCTTCGCGATATATATTTTTTCTTTTTTTGTGTGCGCGCGATACCCTAAATATATCATCGAAATGTTTTCCGCATATTCCATAAAAAAATCCCCGTTTGTGCAAAAATGCATCTCCTAATGTATATTACCTAAATATGTGAGCAATCATAAATAAAATTTTCCTAAACTATATGCCATGTAATTTTTTATTTAGCAAAATCAAATCCAAAAATTTTAGGTGTCAACAGCAACAACATGCGATTTTCGAAAGCTTAAAACCTAAATTTACTATTTTGGGTCCAAGATTTATGTTGCATATGGTCAAGTGAGGATGATGAACTCAGTCCCTCGCAATAGTTTTTGGATGAATCCAAACCATAACTTGGAGTTTAAATCCATAACTTAACCCCTAGATATTTGCCACAATGCCACTTTGGGCGTGTTTGTTTGTATTTCTTTTTTTTGTTCATAAACAGTTTTTCTGTTTTTTTGTTCCCAGGAACAAAAAAAGAACAGAAACGCGTTTGTTTGCGTTTTTGTTCTAAATCTATTCTTTTGTTCCCCGGAACAAAAAAAGAACAGAAACAAGAAACAAAAAAAAATTATTTCTTGTTTCTGGAACAAAAACAAAGAACAATTTTTCTCTCTCTTCTCTTTTCTTTTCTTTTCTTTTTTTTCTTCTTTTCTTTTCTTCTTCTTCTTCTTGCTTTGGCCGATCGCCGGCCTCGGCCATGGCCGGGGACCGGCCAACGAGAGCCGGCGGCCTCGCCCAGCCACGGCGAGGCTCATGACCGGCTGCGAGCCGAGCCTCATGGGTGGCACAAACTGACGACTCGCGACCGGCTAGGCGAGCTCGAGCTCGCCCAGATCCGGCGAGGCAAGCTCGCCTAGCCAAGGCGAGGTTGAGCCTCGCCCAACCACCACGAGGCTCGGCCTCGCCGTGGCTGGGTGAGGCCGACGGCCCTCGTCGGCCGATCGCTGGCCATTGCCGAGGCCAGCGTCCGGCCAAAGCAAGAAAAAAAAGAAAAAAGAAAAATAATGAAAAAAAAACATTAAAAAACTAAAAGAAACAAAAAAAAAAAGAACATAAATTTACCAAACATGTTTCTGTTCTTTTTTTATTTCAAGAACAAGTTTACCAAACGCACTTTTTTGTTCAAAAACTGTTCCCCGAAACAGAAATAGTTTTTTATATTTCTATTCCCTAGAACAAAAAAAGAACAGAAACACAAACAAACGCATCATTTGAGCATGCAATCCATATCAAAAGTCACTAAGGGTGCGTTTGATAACGTTTTTGTTCCAAGAAACGATTTTCGAATAGAAATAGTTTTTTTTATTATTTTTGTTCCCGAGAACAATTTCTGAGTATAAGAACGCATTTGGTAACTACAAAAAATTTCTATTCCGAGAGTAAAAATGTGTTTGGTAAACTTGTAAAATTTTATTGTTATTTTAATTTTTCAATATTTTTATTATATTTTTCCTTTTTTCCTTCTTTCTTTTTTTTTCTTCTTTCTCTTTGTGGCCAATCACCGGCCAAGGGTGGCGGTCGGCAACTGGCTGGGCGAGCTCCGGCAAGCTCGCTAGAGCCTCACCGGTGGTCTCGCAAGGCTCGCTTGGCCATTGAGGCCATCGGTGAGGTTTGACCTCACCTAGGCGACACGAGGTCGGCCTCGCCCTAGCCTGGCGAAGCTAAGCCTCGCGTTGGTCGGCGAGGCTTGGCCTCACTTGGGCTAGGCAAGGTTGAGCTCGCCCAGCCACCAGCGAGGCCAATTCTCACCGTGGCTCAACATCTCCGAGGGCCGACGATGCTCCGACAAGGTCACCGGCCCTCATCTAGTCAGTCGTCAAGGCCAACCATGGCCAAGGCCAGTGACTAGCCAAAAGGAAGAAGAAGAAAATAAAGAGAAGAGAAAATTTGTTTCTTAAAATTGTTCTCGGGAACAAGAAACAACTTTTTTCTACTTCTTATTTTTGTTCCAAATCTATTTCCGGAAACAAAAAAAATAGATTTTTTGTTTCCAGGAACAAAATTTTTACTAAACACTCTGTTCTTTTTTTGTTCCCCGAAACAAAAGAACAAAAATTTGTGTTCCGGGGAACAGAAACACTTTTTGCCAAGCAAGACCTAAACTTATTGCTCTTTTTTTGTTTGGTCGATAAACTTATTGCTCTTATTACAATGGTTAGGGAAATATTTTATTTTACAAGAAGTTAACAATCGATGCCATCACACAATCTGTTTTGTAGAATCAAAAACCAATATCAAGTAATAAATGTATAACAAAGTTATTTGAGACAAAGATTCAACGGGGAAATGCGATATCTAGCTAAGTTAAAGATCTAGCTAATGGAATTTTCATATGGGTCCAATCACTTACACAATTGTAATGAAATCTTATCCATTATTATTGCTAAAACAATCATAATTGGTTGGATTATGGGACAGATGAATTTTTTTAAAAAAAAATTAAACTTTTCTTCTTTTGCGTGGAAAGACCCAAGCAAAATCTAGTTTCAACGAGATCGATGGATAGAATTAGCCAAGAGAGGGTTGAGAGATAATATTTGATCCCTTTCACTTCTTGTCATTCCTATGAGTTCATGCAATTGAATGGCCGATTCCGTTTTTGCAACACTGACCTAAAAATTATGAATTTTTGTGCAAAATTATCTCATAAATTGAAAAGATAGCAACTACCTACTTATATTTAAGCTATATTTTGAATTCACGCAACTTTAGGAATTTCATCGTTCGAGATCATCCATCTATTGAGCAAAATTAGAATGTTGGTAATTAGCTCAAATAAGAATTGATAAGGCAAAATTCATTGATAATTTGACCAGAGAAGAATCAGTAGATACTCTAATTGAGATTTATAATTTTTAGAAAAGATTCTAAAAAGTTGATAAGCAAGGGTAATAAAAGTTGTTCAACGATAGGAAAAGTTTATACCCTTAAAAAAAAAATCTGAAAATAACTTAAATGAAAGTTCGTAACTTAATATTTATTGGTAACTTAATGGGACAAAAAAAAGTAGGTACTAAAATAAAGGTTGATAATTCCATACGAAATTGGTAAATTAAGGCGTTGGTAATAAATTTGAATAAAAGGTGGTAATAGATAATAGAATTTACTTTCCTTAGAGATAAGAACAGTTTATATAAAAATACAAAATAAACATCAACAACTAACTCAAATGAGAGTCGGTAGCTTAAATTAGGTGATAACTCAATTATAGAAAAGTTGGTAATAATTCTAATTGAGGCTGGTAATTTTTTTAAGGAGTTGTTAAATTTTAGGTCAGTTTTAGGTCGATTCCAAAGGGTCCCCATTCAGTTTCTTGTTCCAAAAAATTGGAACCGACCCTTATTGTATGGGTTCTAGGTAAATCAGCCCAAATTGAAATGGATCCCTTGTTTTAGGTCTTGCTTTAATTTGATTTACTTGCTCAAGGACATATCCCTGGGGAGAGCACTGACAGTAGTTCTCAATTCATGGTTGACAGTTCATTCTTGCCTCATTTTATATAGAGGAATAAGGGTTTCTTTAGGATGAAATGTAAAAAGAGGCAAGTAAATTTGCGCAAGCTTGTGCGTGCAAGCTCAAATTTGAAATACTTGATTGGTTTTAAAAAAACTTTTCCCCTACAAACACTCAATGAAAGGCAAATTGAAACCAAAATTAAAATAAATGAATGAATAAAGAAATAAAAAGGTTTTGATTGAAGAAGCCTCACAGTCGAAAGTGCAATAGAAGCTCGAGGTATGGGGCCAAAAAGGCAAAAAAGAGACATTATCTCAACCTCTCCATTTATGAGATATAATATTACAATGCCATCAGAAATACAAGATTCCCACCATTTGTCTCACTGGCACATGGCCTTGTTGTAATTTGAAAAAATCCTCCGAAAAGGGGAAAGAAGGATTAAAAACAATATAGAAAAAGAGAAGTGAGGCTGAGATAGATTGTTAAATAGCAAAAAGCATGTGACCTTTTAGGGTGCATTTGGTAATGTTTCTGTTCAAAAATTGTTCCAGGAAACAAAAATAGAAAAACTATTTTTGTTCTGGGGAACAATTTTTTAATAGAAGAACGTGTTTGGTAACTGCACAAAATTTATGTTCCTGAAATAGAAAAGGAACAGAAACACGTTTGGTAAACTTGTATAATTTTTTTGTTTCTTTTAATTTTTTAATATTTTTATTATTTATTTGTATTTTTCTTTTTTCTTTTTTCTTTTTTCTTCCTTTTGGCCAGTCGCCGGCCTCGGCCATGGTCGGCGACTAGCCGACGAGTGCCAACGGCCTCACCCAGCCAAGGCGAAGATGAGTCTCGCCGGGGGCCGGCGACGCTCCGGTGAGGTCGCTGGCCCTCAACGGCCGGTTGCCGATGTTGCCAGCCATGGCCGAGGCCGGCGACCAGCCAAAGAAAAAAGAAGAAGAAAAGAAAGAGAATGAAAAAATAGGAGAGAGAAAAGTTGTTTCTCGAAAGTGTTCCCGAGAATAAGAAACAAATTTTTTTTTATTTTTTGTTTATGTTCCAAATTTGTTCGCGGGAACAAAAGTGTAAACAAACGCATTTTTGTTTTTTTTTTGTTTCCCGGAACAAAAGAACAAAAATTGTGTTCCGACGAATAGAAAAAAAAAAGAACACAAACAGGCCCTTGGCTGTCCATTGAGTGACCACGTCTCCTTCCACTATCTTCCTTTTCTTCAATTGACTTCACCTTTAATCACCACGCCCTGCAAATTCCATGCTCAGAGAAGATTACTCGGAGATAGTGCCCACTGAATCATATGTACACACGATTATGCAACAAAGCTGTTTCTAGATCCTAAAGAAATGATTTTCTTTAGTATTATGGAGGACTAATTGGGTAGGTTTCAATGTCCGAACATGATTGCAATTTGATGGTTCAAGATCAAGGGGAATTCCCATCCGGTTGTGGTTTGGGGATGGAAAGAGTGGAATATATGAGTAGGATTGTTCCCATGCTTGATCTGCCACACAGAGAGGGAAATGTTTCAGTGAAAGGGAATAATCATCAATTGATAACTTTAATGTATAGCTAGACATATTGTAGTTTTGGTTTAATACAGCTAAACAATAATACGATTGTTGCATAAGTGCCTTTTGAGATCGGCAATGGGCCTGAAAAGTAATGTAGAAAATTGGTCAGGTCAGGATACTCGATCGCTTACAAGGTAGCAAAGAAGACGGAAATCTTCTTGGATCAAGAATCCATGAAACAGAGGTACGTCTCAAGCTACTCCTCTAGATGGTGCATTTGCCACCGGCGACGGTGCATTTGCCGTCAATGATGATGCCGGAGATGGTGGCGGCGATAGTAATATGATGATTTGCTCATGAATCGTTATGATGCTCAACCGTCATTCCGATGATAGCCTCTTCCGTTGAAATGTCGATTAATAAATTAAAATTTTCTTTTGTCAAATAATTAATTAAAATAATCTGGAAAAAAGAGAGAGAGAGGAACGGCAAGATCTATTGATGTATCAAACAAAGACAACTACTGTTGGAACCAAATTTTTATTAGATCCATGCCGGTAGAAAAAATTACTTACATCTTAACCCGTCGATTATTGATGTGTAGAGAAATTATGTTAGAGAACTAAACTCCAAACACACACTACTCATCTAACAGTGAATGTGTAACTTTCTTGGTCCACCGTACCAAACAAAAATCCTTATATCAAACACCTAAATCTTGATTAGGTAGCCCCACTTAATTTGAAATTTCCCTAATATAGGAAGCCCAGCCGAGGGACCTCCTTGTGGGATAGCACCCGCTAGAGAGTTCCTTAAATTTTATTTTACTGTCAATTCCTAGAGAATTTAGAAGACGGAAAGCCAAAAGACAGATTCTTCCCTCCCGTAAAATAGAGGGTGCCAAATTCATTTACTTTGTGACCTATTTTTTTTAACCTACCATTAAAAAAGGCCATTACCTCTGGTATGAAAACAATAAATTTAATAAGAAAAATTGGATAAATTGTGTATCAATCCTGATAATTACCTTTTGGAATGAGCACAGACAATATTAAAAAAAACACATCATGAGAATTAGAACAAATTCTTCCAAAAATCAATTGAAGTTTTTATGAAAGGAAATATATGTTGTACCTGCTTTTTTCTGCATCGGTCTTATGATTTGGAGCATTGGCATTAGCAGTAGTTTCTTGTTTCTCTAGAGAATAAAACTCTTGAGCTACTATACAATTTCTCAAAATTATTATAATACGAAGTCTTTTTGTTTTTGTGGGATCATCTATATATTACATAGGGCTAATTAATTGCCGACCTACGGTAAGGAAATTGACCATGCAACTCTAGGTTCTAAAAAATTGAAACTAGAAATTGCCGATTCTCAATTCAATTCCCTTATTCCATCATAGAGTAAGCCCATTTGCTTTTTTTTTTTTTGTGAAAAATTAAACTCTAGTAATAAAACATAAAGTTGTATCACTGCACTACAAAAGCATACGATGGTCAAGTGATTATGTTATTCATTAATGCGAGAGAATCCTGGTTCGATTCTTGGTAAGTATAGAAATATACTTTCTCCAAAAAAACTCTAAAATCGATGTAAATAGTTGGATTGTTCTAGGATGGTCAAACCAGGAATTGAACCGGTTGTTCTTAGAATTCATGTGAGTCCTGAAAAGTTCCTGAATTCATGGTCATGCCAAAGGCATTATTGCGGGATTCATTCAGAACTACGAAGTCAATTCCCAACCTCTCATAAAAGATGGTCTTTGTTCTTTTTGCTAGCTCGACAGTCCACGTGTCAGCCTCACGTGGAGCTCCACTGGTTTGCGGGGGCCTTGCCTTATTCGCGATGACCAAAACACCCTCCACATAAATTAAGCCCATGATGATTTGTGGCAGCTTCTTTGGAGGCGCAATGCGCTGCTCAATTTGGTTTTCAGCTGGACCATCTCCCCCAACATAGGTGTCTGATTTGGGCTTAATTCCCTTTAAAAAAAAATGTTCAATCTTATATCCAATTTCAATTCTATAATCCCAATTGTAATATGAACTTTTTTCTCTAAAAAAAATTGTAAATTTTCACTATAACCCCAAATCTGCCTCTATTCCTATTATAAACATTAGAGCCAATTGAAGGTTCATTATCATGACTCGTATCTTCATCAACAACTTCATTTTGGTACAAGATAACAGTAGTCTCTTTATATTGAAAAATTACTCAAGGAACCAGTTCTATCTAGGAATCGAATCAAACCAACCATAGAAATGGGTCATGTTTTAGGTTAGAACCTATTATATGAAGTTGGAATAAAATGATTTATCTTTCTTAAATGAATTTAACTTCCATGTTGCTTTATATTTATAATTTTTTTGTATTAATATTTTACTTTAAACCTTTTGTTGCTCATATTATTTTACCATAACTATTATTTGTCTAAAGTTTTTTTTTTAAATGAAGCAAGAAAAAGAAAGAAAGAAAAAAAGAACCCAGTTCTCGGCTAGAACATGGAACCGGATAAGATAAGTTCTGAAATCGGTTTTCAAGTTGAATACTGTAGGTTTTGGGTTTCGGGTCAACACCCTTAATCGAGACAATGCAACCTAATCAGCTGAAAATTGTGTCCAAACGATGGGCCGAACAAACAAGCTTAATTAAGTTTAAAAGTAAGTGTGCAATTAACAATAGATATAGAAAAAATAAACAGGAGCTTTCAACTATATGTAAGCGAGCATCATTTTGTAATATCTATGTAAATCTTCATCCGCTTGAAACCGGTAGCTTAGCCACGTCAGGTTCAATTATAATTCGACACGTGGTGAACAAGCATTTAATTTAATTGATAGGAATATCCCTTTATCATGGATGAAAACTATGGCTTGTCCACATAGGAAGTTTCCAACTTGGATTTCTCCTTCTCCGACAGGACCAACGCTTGCAGATGATATATTTTCTTATTTCTCTAGAGAATAAAACTCTTGAGCTACTCTACAATTTCTCAAAATTATTATAATACAAAATCCTCTGTTTTTTTGGGAATCATCTATATATTACACAGGCCTAATCAATTCCCAACCTATAATCTAGAAATTGACCATGCGACTCTAGGTTCCAAAAAATTGAAACGAGGAACTGCCGATTCTCAATTCAATTTCCTGATTCTGTCGGAGAATAAGCTCATTTGTTTGTTTGTTTTTTTTTTTTGTGAAAAATCAAACTCTTGTAATACAAATAAAGGTGTGTCATTGCACTACAGAAGCATACGTTGGTCAAGTGATTATGTTATTCAGTGAGAAAATCCTGGTTTGATTTTCAGTAAGTATAGAAATATACTTTCTCCAAAAAAAACTCTAAAATCGATGTAAATAGTTGAATTGTTCTAGGATGGTCAAACCGGGATTTGAACCGGTTGTTCCAGAATTCATGGTCATGCCAAGGGCATTATTGCGGGATTCATTCAGAACTACGAAGTCAATTCCCAACCTCTCATAAACGATGGTCTTTGTTCTTTTTGCTAGCTCGACAGTCCACGTGTCAGCCTCACGTGGAGCTCCACTGATTTGCGGGGGCCTTAACCTTATTCGCAATGACCAAAACACCCTCCGCATAAATTAAGCCCGTGATGATTTGTGGCAGCTTTCTTTGGAGGCGCAATGCGCTGCTCAATTTGGTTTTCAGCTGGACCATCTTCCCCCAACAAAGGTATCTGATTTGGGCTTAATTCCCTTAAAAAAAAATGTTCAATCTTATATCCAATTTCAATTCTATAATCCCAATTGTAATATGAACTTTTTTCTCTAAAAAAATCGCAAATTTTCACAATAACCCCCAAATCTACCTCTATTCCTATTATAAACATTAGAGCCAGTTGAGGGTTCATTATCATGACTTGTATCTTCATCAACACAATAGTCTCTTTATATTAATGACTTAGAAAATAAAAATCAATATCCATCTTTCAACACAAGGCAAAATTGAAACTATAGCAAAAATTGATGAGTCTTTTATAAACAAAAAAAGGTTTTGGGGGTAGTATTAGAACTACACCTAAATATGACTTATATAAATTGTCTCAAGAATATTGCGAAAGAAAAGAGCTCAAGGACCAAATGTGACAATTTAATCGGGAAAGTGAGATGCATAACAATCTATCTGATCATCAAATTCATAGTCTCTTGATTCATCAAATAACCTTTCACGTTTTCTTTCAAATCTTGGATCTGTATAGATTGATATGATGCTTCTTCCGGCATTGATCAATTCACGCGCAATGAAGGTTCACTTCTTTATATACCATGGAATACAACATCACGTCAAGTCATTAACTCATTCTTTGACAATTTATTTTCTTATCTCATGAGTTAATAAGAGACTTCATTAGCTCATAGTGCTAAGAGTCACAATAGGCTTATTCGTTCAATATAGATGGCATCCTTATCTACATATTCCTACCAATTGAAGATACACTACCCTTGACAGCATGAGTGCCAAATTAAGAGTGGATTAACATTTACATCACTACCAAATCGAGAGCGATTGACGTTTCCATTACTACCAATCTCATGAATTAATAAAACACTTCGTGAGCTGTAATCCAATATAGGCTTCTATATTGAGAATGATTAACATATCTATTGTTCCCAAATCAAGGGTGATTCCCAAATCAAGGGTGATTCCCATTTTAATTAATACCAAATTAAGAGAAGGGAAAAAACAGAGTGCTGACTCAGGGGCAAAATCGTCTTTCCGCCGGAGATGCCAAAATCTCATTTTGGCAGTGGTGTAAAACGGAGTCTTGCATCGCTCGATCCTCGAATTCTCCAAGTCTCCGATTGTCGTCGATCTCTTCTGTCGTTTCATTCGATTCGTCTTCTTGCAACTCGAGTTCGGAACGAAAGCGCATCGTTGGTTCCTCGTTCCTGGCCTTGCTCTGTCCGCAGAAACCTTCCCCTGTTCTCTGTTCAACAAGAAACCTCCCCTGTTTCTCGCCGGAAATTCAAGAACCGTCGGAATCCGATTCTTGGTCCGAAAATGTCCACCGTCTCGCAGCTCATCCATTTTCCATGCGTTTCCCTCTCGTCGAGCCCTACCCAGCACCGTTTCTCCCCCAAGCCTTCGGTCCTCGCCGTCGCCAACCCCGGAATCGCCTCCAGGATCGCCTGCGGCTCAAGAATCCGGAACGGCAACCCGGGTCGCCGCGTCCGACCCGTGTTTCGGGTCAGGGCCGCGGAGGACGGCGACGAAGGGGCGCCCGAGAAGGGTGAGGAGGAGCCGGTGAGTGGGACCAGCGGCGGCGGGGCTGCGGTGGCGGTGGCGGAGCCGGAGGAGCCGGAGCCGGAGCCGCCGAAGGAGGTGCCGGAGATCGCCGCGCTGAAGAAGGAGCTGGTGGATTCGTTCTACGGGACGGACCGTGGGCTGAGGGCGACGAGCGAGACGAGGGCGGAGATCGTGGAGCTGATCACGCAGCTCGAGGCGAAGAACCCGACTCCGGCGCCGACGGAGGCTCTGACGATGCTTAACGGGAAGTGGATTCTTGCGTAAGTTTCCGTGTTTATTTTATTTTAATTTTTTTTTTCGGGTTTTTGTTGGATTGGATTGGTTGATGAGTGGGAATTAACCGGTGAATTTCTTGCTTTCGGAGTTATATGGAGAACTTGTTTATTGATCATGGTTAGTGCTTTCTTTTAGCTTAACCGGGATCTGCATTAACTGAATTAATTGTGCGTTGGTACTCAATTGAACTTTGAAGAAATATTTCAGAGGAAACATTGAATGTACATTCAATGAGCTTTGAAGAAATCACTAAAGTCAAACAAAAAGTTTTCTGAAATCTGTCAGTGAAAACGGAATATTGCAAAACAGCTCATCCGTAACTTAGGATTGATGGTGAGTATGATTTGCCTGCGTATGATAGAACTATCAGGTTGATCATGTGATCTGTGATGAATAATTGGGAAGAAGTTTGACAATTCAGCGTGGCTTTAGTTTCACATGCCATGTGTAGACATCAATTCGACAAGCATTTGCTAGAAGTGGCAGGACAAGTGACCCCAGCGTGTAAAACTAGAAGGTGTTGAGTCACTATCTACTAGTACAAATTATTGGTTTGTACTGTTTAAAAGTACCAGAATGGGTACCACATCATATTAGGTTCATGTACCATGAGACTAGCGAATTGGCGAAACTCGGCCATCATGTTTGGAATTGTGTTTGGTTGTTTGGGTTATGATGAAATTTAACTGCTTAGCTTAGCTGTAAATAAAATCTCAATCGAATCTTAGCATGGTAACACTATTATGCTTATGCCATGGAGCTACTCTATGACAGTAACACACGAGCTTTTTCCTCTATAGGAGGTCGGTTACATGATCCTCTTTCAACAGTTCTTTTTTCTAGAACCATTCATATCTCTAGCAAGATCCAAGCGCCCAACATCTTTCCTTAAAGTGTCATTTCTTAGTTGTTTTGTATTCGTTTCATCTCAGTCTGGCCAACTATAGTTGATACTTACATCCGCTGCTTTGTTTTGAACACATGGTGTTCAAACCTATTATCTCAGCTTGAGTATAGTGCTTTTATTGTGCTTTCCAGGTGAGATGTCTTTTAAGATTGCTGACACGGTTTACGTAGCTCAAACTTTTCTTCATGATGGAGATTTCATCAGGAATATGTACCTTATATTGATGACAACTACTGACAAGGACGGAATATTTAGAAACTGTTCCAAGTTGCAGACTTTGCTTGAGTTGCTTGCTATACTTTCTTTCATGAATCTAAATGATGAAGCGAGAGTAAAATCATATTCTGGTTCTGTGGTAACAGTGGTATAAGCTCCACGAAAGTGTGTCAGAGTAGTCTAAAGTAATTGATCTACTAGCCGGTAGCATGTGCAGCTGGTTCCATGTCTGAGGACCTAAAATGCATGCTTGCAGAGATAAGTTTTCATGTTTGTTTACACATATAATTATTCATTGCTTTGTGCTTATTCCATTTGTCTTCTTCTGTTTCCCAAAGTTTTCCGAAGGATCTACTATTATTTCTCCAATTTTCCTCTTTGAGCTTGTACCTCATATTAGCTGTTTCCTAGACTGCCCATTCATCTTCATTGTGCATATAGACACTATGCAGTTCTCTCAAAGTGCATGTTGTTATATTGTGATTTCAACTAAATTACGTGGTTTCAGGTACACCTCTTTTGCGCAATTATTCCCATTGTTGGCACGGGGTACCCTGCCATTGGTGAAGGTGGAGGAGATATCTCAGACCATTGATTCGGAGAATTTCACTGTCCAGAACTCTGTCCTGTTTTCTGGCCCACTGGCTACGACTTCTTTTAGCACCAATGCCAAATTTGAAGTCCGAAGCCCCAAGCGCGTGCAGGTTCATTCTTGGTTCCTAAATGTTATTCTCTCTGTTACAACTCTAAGGGTCATTTGATTTGAGGGTTTCAATAGTTATTTGCTAAAGAAAATTAAGGAACTGACAAAATTGCTTTCTTCAATGCCATATGAGTAAAATCGGATGCCGGATTGATGGAGTACTACTTTTGCCATATAAATGTCAGCCAAATGAGAACAAAAGACAAAACATGTGAATGAAAATTGGATAAATTCTACTTTTTGGCCCTGTATTTTGATGCTTTTACTGATAAGTCCTTGTACTAGTAATTCGTCTAATCAATTTATTCTCTTTTCTCAAATTTTCTAATCAAGTTCCTCGGCACCAAATCCAGCCAAATGCAGCTGACGTAGCCATCGGATGATGTCGTAGTGACGTGTGGACTAAATTTTTCCAATATTGAACATCTGCATATTTTTATCCACATGAGCATCTGCATATTTTTTCTGCATCATACTGGTGATGTCCAGCGGCCATGTCAGTTGAATTTGATTAAATTCAATGTCAGAGGGATTTGATTAGAAGAAGAGTGAAAGTACAATAGCACAATGTAAAATTTTCTCTGAAAAGATAGATGGCTAATACATAAAGAGCTGGCAAAAATTCCTACAGAATGAACATCATTAACTATCAGGAGTCAGATCTTCCTTGTTCATATGTTTCTTACCTACCAACATGCAGAGACAGCAGTCATGCATTCTCCTCTGTTATTTCAGATCAAGTTTGAAGAAGGCATCATTGGAACTCCGCAGCTCACCGACTCAATTGTCTTACCGGAGAATGTCGAGTTCCTAGGACAAAGGATTGACCTTGCTCCTTTCAAAGGTTTGATCAACTCTGTTCAAGACACCGCTTACTCTGTTGCAAGGACCATCTCCAGCCAACCACCCATCAAATTCTCCCTCTCGAACAACAATGCCGAGTCATGGCTACTCACCACCTACCTGGATGAGGAACTCCGTATCTCGAGGGGAGATGCTGGAAGCATCTTTGTTCTTATCAAGGAAGGTAGCTCCTTGTTGTCGCTGTAGTTGACTAATAAGTGAAGACTCCTTGTAGTGATCAACATACTTCGTTGAGAGGATATCTATGTTTGAGCTGTGGTGTATATTGATGATATTATGTGTAAAATAAGTCCTCCGATCATAGTCTGCTAAGGATTCATAGAGGTTGTTAGTAGTTGAGAACTGAATTTTAGCTCATCTATGAAACTCATATCGATTTTATTGATCATTTATCTTCTCGAAAGTTAAAAGGAGTTTTAGATAGCGCAGAGAAAATTCTTTGTTTCAAAGCCTTACCTCCTCCACTTCATCAGTTACCTAATTTTCATTATGAATTGATTTTGGACCAAACAATGGTTTTTCTCCTTTGGATCAATGACCTCAACTCTGGCAAGCCCTGACTACTCAAATTTACTCGTGAACTCAAATTATCAGTCTGCAAACCTCAGTAGATACCCATGCACAATATTCATCTCCAGGAAGATGAGGTTTCTTGATCTATCAACTGATTGAATCTGATCGAAGGTTTCTTGATCTTACTTTTGTTTCCCTGATTAAGACAAGTGCAAAGATTCCTTTCTGCAGCTGTGCAATGTTTTTACTGATAATCTTTCTATGGCATGATGGTATTAAATGAATCACAGATGTATATTTGATAGACTAGAATCGAGTTGATCCTCTCTATCAACTGAACGGCCATGCTATGTCTTGTTTGATTCGAAGGCTATTTGTCAAGGAGTTAATGTTGTCGGACCTCGCCATGTTTCCCACGATGAATACTTACAGATTTCATTGCATGCATCCCCTAGTTTCCTTATGAAGATCAGGTGGTTAAGTTTGTGTTTGAACCAGGATGCCTCTCTTGCTTAGCAAGAGATTTCTACATGCAAATGTGATTTGAATGCAGGCTTTGACGGCATGAGCCTTCCCCTTGGACAATCCAAAAATCCATCATTTTCATTTACTTCCTAACAAACAAGTTAAAGCAAACATCATGAAATGCCTCCAATATTACTCCCCTACTATCCTCACAATTCACAGAGAGGTACCAATCCAATAGTCGCCGAAGGCCTTTCACATCCACGATTCCGGTCGACGTTATCATCTGGACCATGGAGTCTTTGAAATCTTGCGTGGGATCATATGATTCCATCTCTACAGCGACTATCAGAATGAATTCGGTCCTTCCCGTTCTTCGCTTCCTTTGCTCTGCACGCCTCGCCTCTCGCTTCTCTCTTATCATTTGGTCAAGCCGCTCTTGAACCAAGGCGTGTGCCAGGCTCGAGATTGCTCCGACCCGGTCCAGACCGTCGCTCTCGTCATCCTCCTCCGACGAGGAAACGCTGAGTCTGCAGCCGCAACACAGGTACTCACACCCTCTGCTCTGAGGCCTCTGCTTCTTGGATAGCCCTGAGCTCCTCCTCATTCTTAGTCATGAAGGAGGAACTACTGAGGAAAACTCTTGCAGGAACAAACCATTTATGAGCAGAATTAGCAAGTGGGTCTCATTGGGAATGATTATGTCTTGAGTTGGTAACTTGTG
Source organism: Eucalyptus pauciflora (assembly GCA_007663325.1). Classification (NCBI taxonomy): domain Eukaryota; kingdom Viridiplantae; phylum Streptophyta; class Magnoliopsida; order Myrtales; family Myrtaceae; genus Eucalyptus; species Eucalyptus pauciflora. Next base: position 991,478 of record VMYD01000212.1, on the reverse strand, counting down.
GTACATGTCCTTTAAAAGGAGTTGAAGCTGTGGTTGGGAGAGGAAGAGCTTTTGGAGGGGAATGGATGGGGTGTGAATTGTTAATTGGGATTTGTGATGATGGTGTGGACAAATCTCAAAGTATCTTGATTCCCTTTGTAGATTAGGGGTTGGTGGCAATGCTTTTCTTGAAGTTGCGGTTGATTTGGAAGCAATAGGATTGGTGAAGCTCCTAGGGTTTGAGTAGTAGTCACATGGGGAGTTTTGTTGAGTATAACAAAGTTGAAATAAGCCTCATTCGGATCAAATGGTGCTTAGTTAACATCCCTAGTAGTTGTTGCTCTCTTTTTATTTGTGATGTGGTTTAGGAATTTTGCCGCCGCGCGAACAAGCTTGATCATCTTGGTCGTGAGCGATTTGCTTGAGGAGCAGAGGGAGAGGAAGAAGGAAACGTGAAAATTTGATGGAAGTACCCGATCCCAGTTCAATTTGAGGATTCCCTTCGTTTTTTACCCAGTTGTGAATTTTGAATAATATCGCCCCGTTCTACTCGCTGAGAAATGTCTATTGCGAGCTCAGACTTTTATTTAAGAATAATTTAGCTACTTTAGAGTTTTATTTGAAATAGAGTTCATTTTTTTGAAAAAAAAAAGACCCTATTTTAGGTCCTCATATGAATTTTTTTTTTTAAAGTTAATGATTATTGATAAGAAGTGAAACGCTATACTCTAAGGAAGACTGGTGTGAACAAAACTTTCAAGCGTATGCCTTCAAAGATAATAAAGGATTATTATATTAGGGCCAATCATGAAAAGGCTTATTATATGTTAATCTATTCATTGTGTCTTGAATGAGTGATAGATTGCGAATTTGCGATACAACGAGAGCAAATCTATATCTTTGAAAAAACATAAAAGACTTAGGATGACATTACTGTACTTTGATGGATTTTCCATCTAGGTTACAGTAGTCACTTAATGCACTAAACCTTTTTCTATCCTTTACAATTGGTGCTCTTCAGCCGGAATTGGATCCACTTTTCCGGCGAAGTGCTGATGTGGCAAACATGTACAAAAAAATGGCCAAAATTTGGTCTGAGTACATCAATGCAAAACATCATAACATGGTCGTCCCGTCAACACCTCAACAAATTGACAGAAGTTCAGTGAAAGAACGTTGCAAAAAAACCACAAATTCAATTTATAGGAATTGAAATCAAAGTTCAATAATGTAGTTGTAAAGTTCACTAAACATTTAGGGACCCTCCACCTCGATCGAATTTACCCAATTTCTGTTTCATTAGTTGTTTCAGTCTTTAGTAATCCAACCCTTCCACCAATGGTGAAAACTCCTTGACATTTGCATCCTCCCATCCCTAATTGAATGAGAAAAATGCCTCAAACGCTACACTCTTGTCTTCCCATTCAAGATGCTAATGGGCTAAAACAAAAGAAAAATAATTCAAAAGGACCATGTCCCAAAAACCACTGTGGCATGATATCTCAACTGAACCATCAAATTCGAATTAAATGAATTTAAATCAAGAAATTCTATGGTCTTTGTGATTTCCACAAGGTAACCAACAACCAAATTACACATCCTTGTCATTGGGCTGATCCCAACAAAGGGGGAAAAAGCAACATCCCAACTTGAATTGGCCACCACCCAAACTGACCTCAGTTATAGAATATCCCCCAACATATCTCCCATCACCAATTATCACCATAAAAGGCAGATTTTTTCCAATGAGAAAGATCTGATTAATAAGCATCATCGATGTCCAATTAGGCAATTAACCCACAAGCTAACCCTCTTTCAAAGATAAATCTTTATGGTACAATATCCCCATGGGATATTCCCTTCCTTGCTTCTCAAAGCCTCAAATCCACACCAACCCCCAAGAGGGAAGGTTAGGTAAGCACTGAACCACGCATACCAAGATCTGAACTGACCCCATGAACCATGGCAATAGAATAAGCACAGATAGATCCCATCCAACCACCCTCATTAGCAAGTGAATTGATGTTGTGAACAGAGCCCTAGCACGGAGAACATATGGACAAGCTAAATTACCCCGATACCAATCTCTTAAAACCCACAAAACCCAATTTTTTTCCAAGCGACGTGACGAACAATTCCCATGAGATCGAGTTCGCCGTCAATGTCACACCATGCAAAAATTTGCGTCCGGCCTCAATCGATCCCTATACTATAACAGGCTACAGCGACGTAATCGTGTCGAAATTCACACGAGTCTCTCAAGGATTGATTAATCAAAAGTACTAATTAATTTATTTATTTTCCTTAGGATCAGCATGTGAAAATCTATGTGCTACAAATCCCACGAATTGCAACCCCTACCATCATCATCATCAATTCATCATCCAACGGCACGCGCACCAAACCGTCCAAACACTCCCCCCGCGAAATCCCCAAACTACCCTCGCGCCCTGCGAGCGTGGGGGCAACCAACTTTCTCTCGCTTACGCCCGGGGGGCGGAGACACCGAAGAATGAAAAGACTATTTTGCCCCTCTGTGGCGCTTTTAAGATTTATCGCCCGATTTCGCACACTCGCGCACTCTCACTCTCTCTCTCTCTCTCAGTCTCTCAGCGTTAGGTACAACCGGAACGCCCGATGTCGCCGAGCTTCGTGTACAACGGCGATCTCGCCGCCGCCGGCTCCGGCGGGAAGCCGGCCGGCACCGGCCGCGTGGCCTCCGTGTACAGCGAGGTCCAGACGAGCCGCATCGACCACGACCTCCCCCTGCCGTCCGTGTTCAAGGGCCCGATCAAGGTCGTCGACGGCCCCCCGAGCTCGGCCGCCGGCAATCCAGGTCCGCTCCTCTTTGCCACATCCTTTGGATCCGGTTAAGCGTTTTTAGCTTGGCTGTAGAGTAGAGCCTTCGCGATCGTTCGAGGAGTTGTTGATCCGCGTCGTCGGATTGCGCGGGCGTGATTTTGCGAGGGAATACTGTGCGCTTCGCATTTTGAGGGCCGACGATATGTAGTTTTTGGTCGCTTGCTGCTTGCTGAGTTGAGCGCTGTTCGGAATCGAGATTCTGGTTTGCGGTGGGATTTGATAGTGTGCGTGGTGGTGGTGTTTTCGCAGGGGAGATCGCGAAGCTCTTTCCGTGTGTGTTCGGGCAACCGTCGGCAATGGTGGTGCCCGGTGATTCCGCCTCCGATGGACCAAGCCAGAAGTTGAAGATAGGAGTGGTGTTGTCGGGAGGTCAGGCTCCCGGAGGGCACAATGTGATTGCTGGAATCTTCGGTGAGAATCATGATAATATTATGATGAGGCTCTGGCTGATTATTATGTGATTCCTCTTTTAAGCGATTGATTCAGTTATGGTTGTGTCTCTAAAGATGGACCTCTAATGATAATTTTAAAAAAAAAAATTAAATTAAATTTGGTGCTAGATTACTTGCAAGATCGCGCTAAAGGCAGCACATTGTATGGCTTCCGTGGTGGTCCTGCTGGCATCATGAAGTGCAAATATGTGGAACTCACTCCTGAGTACATATACCCTTACAGAAACCAGGTGAGGCTGTTTAGTTGTACAAAGGAAATGATGGCATCCATTGTGAGATATGACGTGCCAGTTATTCATTTCAATCATGGGATTTCAAGAAACCTTTGGAACAAATAGTTGGGTGGCTGATCTGTTTTTTCTTTTTTTTTTGGTGCATGGGAAACTATGTGCATATATCTAAAAATCTAGGTTGCAAAATAATCAGACTTTGACTGCGTAGTAATGCATCGTCAAACTGCAGCGTGCGCATGTTTGTTAAGTGAATGTTTGAGCAAGCTGGCTAAGCACTTTACATTATTTTCTTCTTGCTTCGATTAGGGTGGCTTTGACATGATCTGCAGTGGGAGAGACAAAATTGAAAGTCCAGAGCAGGTGAGTCCACTTCATTTTCACTCTCTTGGTCGAATAGGATTACCATTTTATGCAAGAAGATGAGGCTGACAACATCTGACCTTTTTTCAGTTTAAACAAGCCGAAGAAACAGCAAAAAAACTTGACTTGGATGGCCTTGTTGTTATCGGTGGAGATGACTCAAACACGAACGCTTGCCTCCTTGCTGAAAATTTCAGGTACACTTTCCCTATGATTATGTTTGTAGTTATCACTTTATGTAATAGGATTGCCTATAATAGGGATATTCTCTGTTTGCACTGTTATCACTTTTTGTTTTGATTCTTTTGATGGCATGGGTACATCCAGGAGTAAAAACATGAAAACTCGAGTAATTGGATGCCCCAAAACCATTGATGGTGATCTCAAATGCAAAGAGGTTCCTGTGAGTTTTGGATTTGATACTGCTTGCAAGGTAAACTTTAGCTGATTATGGGATGCTGAACTCCTTGTTCTTAATTTGGTTTTATATTTGAACTGTTCTAATCATGTTATATGCTGATTGTGCTGATGTGGGATGCTTTGATAGAGATGCAACGAGAATAGATAATTGTAATTCCATCTTGGAGAGGCTTCTCATGTGGTCTATGTCTCTCGTGCAGATCTACTCTGAACAGATTGGCAATGTGATGGTAGATGCTCGGTCAACCGGAAAATATTACCACTGTTAGTACCTGCTTTGAGTGTTATAATATAAGTTACTATACTACTATGTCATCAATCTTGAAATTTCTACTTTGCTCAGTCTCCTCCTTTAAACAACATCAATTTTTAGTATTTGGAAAGTTGTTAGACATTGCGAACAACATATAAGCAAGCAGGTCAGATCAATCACTTCAAGCAGATCTTACTTTCATTCTGCTTAAATGTCTAATTATTTTAAAGTTAAAACAATCCGAAAAGAGAAGTCAAATTCGTATGGTTACTCTAATGTTTTAGGATACTGCTGATTTCACTGCAAACTTTTTCAACCTCTCCCTAGACTTTCATGCACATTCCTTTCTACCAGTAATGTCAAACACTTATGGTCTTCTGTGTTGTTTTAGTTATATCTGATCTCATCTTTTAAAACATCAGCTTTCCTTCTCAGGCTGCATTGTTCAACCTAACAATTGCCTCCTGGTCTGATGGCGATTATGTATTTTCTAAATCCTTTCTTTTTTTGACATTCCTAAATTGCAATTCACATTTTCTGAAATACTTTTGTGCTGCAGTGCTGTTCTTTTTCCTCTAGGTGTGATTGTATTTATTACTAATTTTGGTCCTATCTCAGTCTAAACAATGCAGCTTGCCTAATACTTCTACAATTCTCCATCTTTTGCATGATCAATTTCATTGCTGATGGTGGTCCTCTCTAATCTCAAATCTATTCTTTTTTGCTTTCCCTGTCAGTTTCCTTCCCTCAAGTTCTCTGGTCTCAAAAGAAATGTGTCCGCTGTATTCATTCATTTAAGAATTGAATATGCTGTGATAGCTTGTTGGAGACATGATCCTTTCTCATCTGCTTGTTCCTTATCCTATCCTTGCATATGCAGTTGTGAGGCTAATGGGACGTGCAGCTTCTCACATCACTCTAGAATGTGCTCTGCAAACTCATCCTAATATCACCATTATTGGAGAAGAGGTAATTTTCTTAGTCTTTCATTTTGCTTGGATATAGGAATGGCTTAGCCTAGAAGAGAGGAAAAGGAACTATGTTATGTTCTCTTGCACTTGAATTCTCTGTCTATTATATTTATATATATACTCATCTGTTGACTGATTTTGTCAATAATGATCCACCTATGGTAAAATTTTTTAGCTTTAGACATCTCAATGTCGCTTGAAAAGAAGAGCAATATATGGCGCACCACAGTAATTGACTGTATCAGTCTGGGGTCTGTCCTGTAACTTTTTTGTCATTTTTCTTTAGTACATTTATGTGCACTAGAAGAAGCTTTTCTGGTTTCCCCCATGCTTAGGATGCTCTTGAATTTTTGCTGATGATTCTGAGGCAACTTTTTGTATTTCTAGCTTATTGCTGGAGTAGCTTGTCCTTTTTGTCATAGACCATCTCTTGATTAATACTGACTTTAGGCTTTACTTAGTTTTCTTCCACTTGAATTTCCAACTTAATCTTGCCTAATTTGGTTGAGTGTTCACTTGTATATGGACGTCACTCGTACAATAACTAAGTAAAAGTGTTAATAACAAGCCTTTTCGTAGAAATATCATTCTCATAATTGTTGAATGACTAGTCATATGAATTACAAATTGATGCAGGTCGCTGCCAAGAAGCTGACTCTTAAAAATGTCACTGACTACATCGTTGATGTTGTCTGTAAACGTGCGGAATTTGGTTACAACTATGGAGTCATACTCATACCAGAAGGCCTTATCGATTTCATTCCAGAGGTAAACTTGTACTTCTTTTAGATGTAGTTTGCAAACCTTTTTAAAAATTAGTTCTTAAGACTGTCAAGTGACTAGTGAGGATACATCTATGGTAGACACTAATTGAACTGTACTATTTGCAGGTGCAGCACCTTATTTCAGAACTAAATGAAATTCTTGCTCATGATGTTGTGGATGAAGGTGGGCTTTGGAAGAAGAAACTCCAAACTCAGTCTTTGGAGCTCTTTGAACTTTTACCTCAAGCAATTCAAGAACAATTGATGCTTGAAAGAGATCCACATGGAAATGTACAGGTAATTGTTATCATCTTGAACCGTTTCTCCTAATATTTAGTTTCTTTGGGTTCTGTCATCATTCTTATCTGTTTCTTTGTTTAGGTTGCTAAAATTGAGACAGAGAAGATGCTCATTCAAATGGTTGAAACTGAATTGGAGAAGAGGAAGCAGGAAGGTACATACAAGGGGAACTTCAAAGGACAATCCCACTTTTTCGGGTAATACCGATTTGTCTGTGAAAATCTGACATTTCTTTTGTTGTTTTACTGGAAAGGTCTACTCAGGAAGGGTATCAAATAATTGTTCCCTTTTTCTGGTGGTTGTAAAATACTTGAAACCTGTAGTTATTCTCAGTGGATTGTATCAAATAATTGTTCCCTTTTTCTGGTGGTTGTAAAATACTTGAAACCTGTAGTTATTCTCAGTGGATTTTCATTTGACCTTGACCATATTGCCTTTACTCTTTATTTAATCCATGCTAATTGCCTTTCAGGTATGAAGGCAGATGTGGTCTGCCAACCAACTTTGACTCTACGTATTGCTATGCTTTGGGTTTTGCAGCGGGAGCTCTCCTCCAGAGTGGGAAAACCGGGTTGATATCTTCAGTATGTCTTTTTCCCCTAACAAAGTTCGCTTTATTCTTGACGGTGGTCCTCATTTCCAGTTGACTGGTCTTTATCATCTGTGGAACTGATAGAGCTCACAAGCATAATATATCTTCAGGTGGCAAACTTAGCTGCCCCACTTTCGGAGTGGACTGTTGGTGGAACCGCTTTAACATCATTGATGGACGTTGAGAGGAGACATGGTATACTAATTTATTGAGATTCTTTGTAGGACGATACTTATTTTCTCTTTTCTGAGACTGAATAATTAAATGGTTCTGAAGCTAGATCATCCTATTTAGTAATTGCGTGCTTCATGGAAGCAATGGGGAGAATGACCGTGGACTAGGTTTATCCCTGTTCTGTTGATAGCGTGGCTGGAACTTTAAGTGGGGTTCAGTTTTGATTTATCCATCCTAATATCCCGGCGGTTCGTTTATGTCTCACAAAAATGACAGTTATTCCTGTCTGTCTTTACATGTGTGCATGATTGTATGTATCTATGCCCTTAAATTTACATCTTAAGCTGAGTCCGAAATTTTTATCTTATCCCAGGTAAGTTCAAGCCTGTGATCAAGAAGGCAATGGTGGAGCTTGAAGGTAAAAACTGCTGCATGCAGTACACCCGCTAAATTCGACAGTACAAACCTGGATCTTCTAAGCAATGGATATTTTATTGATGTAGGTGCACCATTCAAGAAGTTTGCGTCGATGCGGGACGAGTGGGCCATCAAGAACAGATATATCAGTCCTGGTAGGTTCTCTCTCCTTTTTATAACTAGTGTGGCTTTTCAGAATGTTCATCACTATGTCTGATCTGTTTGATGCATGTTTGCTATTTCTTTGTGGTCTGTTGTCGTGCAGTCTGTTCCTTCTATGAGTGTCTTGTTATATTCCCTCCTTGCATTTCATTGCAGGTCCTATTCAATTTATTGGCCCAGCATCAGATGCAGTCAACCACACCCTTTTGTTGGAACTGGGAGCTCAAGCTTAGATAAGTGAACAATCTCGTGGTAACGAGTTCCTGGAGAAACTCAAACTTTGCTTGGCTCAGCTCGTGATCTTTTTATGTTTGTCTTTCTCGTTGCATTGGATTTTTGTAGAACTTAGAGGTTGGTTAGAAGTATCGTCCAAATATGATGGCATAAAGGCTTTCCACATCAACTGGGTATCTATAGGTGTTCATTTCAGATTCATGGCCTCATTCTGCTTTGTGACTACTTATTAGTTGCTCATGTTGTAGCTCTGAAACTAAATTATGATTTGAGCTAATAAATCGATCGTTTGGCGATGCTGGGTAGACGATATTGAGATGCCTCATGTGCTGCCAATAAGACTTTTATTCGTGATCATCTTTTATGGTTGGTTGGTTGGTTGGTTGGTATCGGTTGTTTAAGAGTAAAATTCCGAGTCAGATTGGATAGCGTTTCTGTAGGTAGTTCACTCTTTTTAATTGTGCTGAGTAATTTTGTAGTAGTAATTTCTCAAATCACCTAAAAATTATCAATAGGTGAATAAGTAACGTTTAGAATGTTAGTGAATATGAATGGTCAGACATTGATGCCAATCGTGTAATCGTAGAAATGATGAATTGCGCAAAATGAGCTGTCGACAGGCAATGACCGATAAAGACCATTGCCTCCTGGTATGGCAAAACGAAGACAGATATATCTGTGTTTGGCCGTCTAGATGTAAAAAGGATTTTTGTACGTTATATCTATTGTTTGGTGAACTGTAGTAATAAAGTTAGATGTTTTCTTATTTTATAATGTCCGGAAACTGCATATCGGTATAAATTTGCCCTTGTGTACTGCTTATAAAAGAGTACCCTTCGTGTCGTCATTGACTCTCAAGAAAAAGGAAATTTTTTTTTACAAATCCCACTACTCTAGAAAATTTGCATATTAATTCTGGAAAAAACGTTATCGGTCAAGATGTAAGAGGCTTTTCATTTGTTGAAGAAAAATTGTAAAAAATGTATAATTTGAAAAATATTTTTTGTCAAAATGATTGTTTGAAATGATTAGTCAATGGAATATGCAACTATGCATTAACAATAACAAATTTATGTTTAAATATTTTCGTGAACAAAGAAATTATGTTTAGTTACAACATTTTTGTAAGTGGTACAAATGATCATTTTTAGAAAATTAATTTCTCAATAAAACGAATGAATTTAGGAGCCCTTTAGGCTGGTTGGCACGTGCGCTACACGTGTTGCACAGCCTAAAGGGCTCCTGGCCGGTCCGACTGGTCCAACCGACAACCGGTCCAATCGGTTTGACTGTTGGATCGATTGACCGATCAACGGTCGGGTCACGAGTCACTGGTCAAGCCTCGGGTCGGGTTACTGGTCGGCGACCGGCCGGTCAACTGGTCAACTGTCGCCAGCGGTGACGTCAGCACGCTTTAGAGCTACATAAGACATGATAAAATTTATCATACCTCCATTTTTATCGTGATTATCAAACATGATCCAAAATTTTGGACACTCGCGAGAGAGAACATGTCTGAGCTAATAATCTCCTTTTTAAAAGTTTCCTCTTTGTTTCAAAGGTGTATGTTCCCACGGTAAATTAGAATAATCATGTATATAACACCATATCAATAAAGTTTTAGATTTCAGGTGCAATGCAAGTCTAATCCATTTTGTTGTTACCAAGTCTGTTGTTTGAAAATTGGGAAAGAGTATTTCATTGTCCTTCCACTTCTAACTTTCACTGAACTGATTATGGCTAGAGTGCATACATCACTCTCGAATCCTTTCAAGGAGATCCATGCAAGAGCCACATCGATCCATACTTGACTTTTTTTCTGTTTATGTTAGATTCATCAGCATACTACGCAATTTCCTTCGAGAACTATCTTTCAAAAGTTCAGATTATTTGTAAGTTCACTTTCCACGCAAGTGAATGCCATTTCATCACAATGCCAACGATCGCGGATCCCCTCATCACCATCGAGATCCTTGTGGCAATCATGTCACTTCGCCAACAAGCTGCTTCCGCTACCATCCATCGCCAACACTCGAATTCTCATCCAAGTCCGTCATCTTCATGGATACCATTTGTCACGCCTCGAACCCCGAGCACGCGAACAACCCACCATGGTCATGCAAATGCGATGTTCCCAGGACGCGTCACCAACTCAATTCATTATTAATGCACATGCGGAAGCGTACTATAAAACCCCTGATAATGAAATACGGGACAAAAAAGCAGGAAGCAATTTCACAACCAAACACTTACATAAACCAACAGAGTTTACAAACAGAGGTCTACAACCAAAAGTCTACGAAAGGTCGGCACATAAAAAGGAACTGTCCTACGACCTACAAGTTGAACACGATCTCCAATCCTTCAATTTCACCTCTGAAATTCAAAAGGCCCACCATAACGAACTCGCCGCTCCGTCCACTAGGGACTTGAAAATGTAAGCCTACAACGGGGTGAGACATTGTTTAAGCAAGTTCAACCCTCTAAACCCCTATTAGAAAGAAAATACGCCAAATGGTGGCCTAGCCACATCATCACAACCAATGAGACTTACCTTTGCCTCAGTTCTTTCCTACAGGTTAGCACAGTTCATATTACTCAAGCATATACGGTAATAGAATTCAAACAAATCAATTACTCGGATCGACTCAGTCGATTATATGTCATCGAAGTCATCACACGGTCATTTTGACTATTCATTCTCGACCCTCAAACATGACCCTACAGGCGAATCTAAATTTAGTGGTAATCACGGCCCCACTTGGCAAGTTTAGATTTAGTGGCATCACGGCCCCACTCGGCACGACCTTTAATAGGTGGTAGATCACGGCCCGATGGGCACGACCGATTCCAAATTCGATGGTAAATCCCAGCTTTATTGGCACGGCCATACTTTGGCGGTTTTTAAAGTTCACTCACAACCTTTCATGGTCAATTTCCCATAAAATATCGACATTCTCAAATTTTGGGATAATTCTCTCATAACCACTAATTCACTCAATTCTCATAAACTGGCACTCAAATAAATAAACAGAAAGTACCACTGAAATCAGCATGAAATTCTGATGATGTAAGGTCTCGAAATAATTTTCGGAATTTAATAAATAATTAAATTTATTCCGAAAATTAATTAAATAATAATATCAATATTTTTCACAATCCACACTCAATTTATAATATCCAACCATCAATTTCAAAATCTGAATACACATCAGCGATCGGTGGGAAATTCTGAGAAAATAAGGTCCTGAAATTTTTTTTCGAAATTTATTAAATAATTAAATTTATTAGGAAATTAATTAAATAATAATATTTTAATAATTTTCGTAATATAATATTTTATTAAATAATTGAATAATTTCGAAATACATATATAATTCAAATTATATATTTAAATCCAATCATCACTAAACTAATATAACCAACCATTTAACTTTAATTAAACACACCCTAAACTAATCACATCCCTTAATCTAATCCACACCTAATTAAATTAATTTAACAACCTAAGCTTACTTAGCTTAAACTAAACACACCTAAAGCATAATTAACCCTCTAATCGAGGTTTAGTGAGCTAAACTCACCGGAATCACTTTGTGACGAGTCTTCGGCGAAGAGGACGGTGAGGTGGTCGGAAAACCTCCTCGGGCCGACACTAAAAGAGGACTGGAAGAGCCCTAAAATGGCCCTTGAAGATCCGGCTAGGGCTTGGAGCTCCAATGGATGTCCAAGGCCGAACGGAGGGCTGTCCGGTGGTTGCTTGGGCGTGGGACTGGTGGATATGGCGGTGGCAGCTTGGGGCGATGCTGGACGGCAACGTGTAGTGGTGATGGCAACTTCGGCGATGGCTGGTAGCGGCTAGATGACGGACGACGGCTGGTTGCGCGCGAACAAGGGCGGAGTGGAGCGGAGAGGCAAGCGGCGCGCGGGCGGCGCGCGTGCCGACGTGTGGCGGCGGCGGCGACGGACTCCGGCGACAGACGTGCGGGTGGCTGAGCAGGCGATCGAGCGAACACAACTCCAGCGAACACAGCTCCTCCTTCAAATTTGCATAGCTTCCCCCCCAAAAAAAAAGGGGATATCAAAGAAGAAGGAGAAGATTGAAGTGAAAGCCCACATTTTTTAGAGCAAATCCTCACCCTTCACTTGTCAAGATTTCATTCACTTGGCCCCAACTACATGACATCACGTGATGTCACACTCCACTATCTTAATCTCCCACAACATTATTCCAATAGGTGCAATTTCTTTTTCCGCCGTGGCATGAATTCTCCAAAATCTTGTACAACACATTTCAATCAATTTTTTTCAATTCTCTTCCAATTGAGTTCAATTAAAGTCCATAAATTAATCCAATGTTCCTAATAAGATTTGTGACATAATAGGACTTCCAATTTCTAAATTCTTTTTCAATTTCATGGTTAATTTCACTTTGACACGATATTAGCGCATCTTAATCTACTAGGTAGCTTTTAGAAATTTTTGTGCATTTGACATGTGGTTGATCAATTCAAGCCACAATGTACATCTCTGACACATTGGTGACTCTCGATTGTCGTGGTAATCTCAAGGTTTCAAATACGGACACATGGTACCCAAGCGACAGAAAAGCCGGTCCAGTATCGACCAACAAGAATAGTGCGATCTGGTGGAATCACCTACACTCGATCACATGCCTCTGTGGAGTCGACCTATCTCCAGTCTCTAATCGATTTTTAACTGTGCCGTAATGACCCTTGCAGATTAGCTTGGTTGAAAGGTCGCTTCTTGGTCAAATTCTCGAGTCTGATGCATTAGAATTTCTTAACGGTATCACCTGATAGACTAATTTTCACATGAGTGGCCGACTCAAGGAAAATAACTATATGCGTGAAGATGAAATGCCCGTCTCATTTATTAAAAACAAAAATAGAAAAATCAGGATGTCACACCATTGTTGCATTACGCCACCACTGTGCAAACCCAAAGCCACCATTTGATTTTGAGTTCTTGTTATTTTTAAAAAAATTAAAAGAAATTTATATTACAAAAAAAAATTCGCATATCGTAGCAAATGTACTCGTACTATTTTTCCATTTCAATAATAGAAATTTTATATAATTACAAAATGCATTTGAATGGTAAAAAATTTATCTAAAAAGCATAAATAAAAAAAAGGCTATGACACCCATTCATGGGCACCGTAGATGGTGTGCGTGCTCTTCCTTATTGCTGAAGTCAAGGGTTCGAACCCTCTCGTTTGCATTCCATGACTTAAGTGGGGTTCTCGGGGTGGATTACTGGGCCAGTCCCCCGAGATTTTACATTTAAATAGTGATTTGCGATGACCTCCGACAGTGGAGGGTGGTGTGACATCGTAAGGGAGTCTCTCGCGGTTGCTCGTTCACCAAAAAAAAAGGCCAAGACGTTACTATAAACGCCGCTCACGCGAAAGACCAAAAAGGAGTGCACGTTTCACAAGAGCACTTTCGTCGTCGAATCTTCCGGGATGTGTCAGGAGCCAATTAAGGGTGCAATTAGCGACTACTTTTTCTACCATACATAAATACAATCTCCTCAGCAAAGCCCAAATTCCATTTTCGCCCCTCGGAAAAGTGTACTTTCCGGACCGACTCTGAAAAGACACACTCTCTCTCTCTCTCCTCCACCGGCTGACTTTTTTCTCCGGCGGAAACTCCGCGAGAGCGAGCAACCACCATGTCGGCCCCGAGGAAGCTGCTGCTGACGTCAGCTCGCTCCTGCCGCCGCTCCGCCCTCTCCTCCAGAGCCCTAGCGCCGCCGCCTCCGCCGCCGCGATCGCGCCGTCTCGCTCCCCCGCTCGCCCCACGTAACGCACCGCCTCCTCCTCCTCCTCCTCCTCCTCTCTCGTCCGCGTGTCTTTCTCCCGACGGTGCAGATTCGATCGCTTCGGTCTGCTCCGCCGTAGCCGCCGGCGAGCGCGCTTGCGTGGATCGTAGTGAGAGCTGCGGATTAGTGCTTTTTGAGCACTTCGTTTGGTCTTCTCGGTCATTGTCCTCGTTAGCTCTCCTTGTCGAATCCTCGCTTCTGCTGAACTTACACGCGATGTTCGTGGTTATCGAGCAGAGTGTTAAAAAGTTTGTATTTTTACGAGTCCTTTCCATTTCTCTTGCTCGAACTTTAGATGGGTCGGCAGCAAAAAATCGACTTGGAGTTGCTTCGGTTTGGTGGTTGCGCGATGGAGTCGTGTTACTTAGTCTCTTTCGAAAGATATGTTTCGCAAGATATGTTCTTTTATCGGTTTAGTGTCTGCGCTTGCTCCTGGAGGACTTGCTTGAATCCGAATTAGTTTTCTTATATCGTGAGGAATGCTTGTTGCCTCAGTGGATTCGTGTCGGGCATAAATTGATGAACCAAGAGTAAATGATCATGGTCGATGACATAAGAAGAGCTATTTATTTTGTTTTTCCATGTCTTTGCAATCGGTGAATCGAATATCTCTGTTTGTAATGACAATGCAGAGGCACTTGAGCAACTTGTTAATCTTGATACGGGTAAGATCCACGAGCCTAAATTGCTGCCCAATGTTCGTGGAGCACAATTTCTATTGCCAGCCGTCTTAGCTGGACTCTTTGGAGCTGGAGCTCTGGAAGTAGCATATGCAGATGATGATAAGGTCTGATTAGGAATTTAATTGAAAGACCGTGTTCTTTGATCTTTAAATGTTTTGATGGGAAGGACAAATTTTATTTATGAATAAGTGAGCTAGGAGAGATCAATGTGTCCTGCTCATGCTGACACATACAGAATTGGCCTCGTTGCCAAGTTAATACCTATATTATCAGATTTGAGTTGTGATTTGAAATTTTAGGTTCCTGATGTAATTCCCCAAGTACAGTGTAAATTTTGTTACATGATTGGTTATATTGAGTATTGTACAGAACCTAATTTTGCTTTGTGCAGCCTGTTGAGAGTCCTCCATTGCAGTCAGAGTCACCATCGGTCGGTGAAAAGCTGGAGGAAATCGCCAGGACAGAGCGACAGCATGTTGAAGAGTTGCTCAGAAGTAAAGAAATGCATTATGGTTCCTACCCCAGGTTTTCTGTCGGTGTTAAAGGTCAAAAGGTTAATTCAGTAGGATGTTTTCTTCACAATAATTTTTTCTTATTCATGGCGTAACAGTGATGGTTCTTTTTCTATAGTGTGGTTTCGAGAATTAAATGCTGGCCGACTTGAAGGAGCGTGACAGGATTTTTATCATTGGCTATAGAACTGATTGATACTTCTGAGGAAGATTTATGGTTAACCTTGGATCAATGTTCTTAATCTTGTATAATTTGGAGAAGTTGGAGTAAGGTGTAGAATGACTTAATAAACAATCCATATTTATGACTGATATATGAAGTTTTTCAGCATATTTTGACAATAGGAAACGCATATTTTGTATTTTCTAGTGTGAAGAATATAATGTTGACGTATCCTTGAATACGTGATTTTGTCCTATCTTTGAATACGTGATTTTGTCCTATCTTCGAACACATGGTTTTGAAGTTAAGTTCAACCATGTACTATTTAATAGAAATTGAGTTGAAAATATGATTTTGAGATTCAGCTCTGTATAGCATGCATCATCATTTGAATATGTGTTTGTATATTCAACTACATATCAAGATACAAGATTATTGGTTTATTAAACAAAGATTTAGTGTTGTTGGCACAACTTATGATTTACCAGACTACCTGTTCTTGTTGCTCTATGGGATGTGCTGCCCTCACCTCTATTGCGCTTTACATGGGCCCCAATTTTATCTTAACGTAATTGCATAGTTTAAAGTTCTTAAATAAAAATTTATTGTGTACTGCAGGTATCATTGAAGTTTCAGGTCCCTCCTGCATGTGAAATATCCCAACTAATTGCAAACCTTGTTTCCAACCTTGGAGTGAAGGCTGAGGAGCACAGTGGTGGTTCAGATATGCTATTGCGTGGTTGGGACAGGTAAGTTAATTGGCTTTGACGGGTTGACAAATTTCTTTTCTCATCCTCCTCACTGATTGCAGTTCATCGATTGTTTTCTTTTGATTCCTCGTATTCCTTTGGAAGTTTGATGATTCTGCAACGAGTTCACTTAAGAATGCTTTGTGCTTGTTTTTCCAGTGCAGTTGCTTGGCAGCTAATGATCAACCCTCCAGAAAGGCAAAGAGAAGCAGAACAAGAGGATCGTGCTGAAAATACAAAGAAACAGGAGGGTGATTTATGCATTCTTATATTTCGCTCTCTTATCAGTGCAGATAAAGCGGTGAGTTGTCATTTCTTATTAATGGAATTTCGTAGTTGCCTCATTATTCTGCATTGGAGCTGAAAAACTTGTAAAATATCTATCTCGTGAACTGTTTCTTTATATTTTTAGCACGATCCTCTTGTTCTGCTTCTGAAAAACTAGTAAAATATCTACCTCATGAACTTTTGCAGGAAATTGAGTTCATGAAGCCAGGAAGCTTGACTCCGAAAGAGCTGGAAGCTTTTGTGTCTGTCTTGCAAGTGGCGGGTAGAAAGTTGGGGAGTAATAAGTCTTTAGAAAGTAGACCTAGGGAAGGTACCGAAAGGAAAACAACCCCAGAAAAGACAATTACTAGTCTTCAGTCAATGGGAGTGAGAATTTACGGGATTGATGAACCTCCTGTTGATGTTGAAAGCAAGAAGTTATCATGGGACAACATTGCTGGGTATGAAAAGCAAAAACGGTATGTGAAGTATTACATTTATAAAATTTCTCATTCATATAGTTTCAGTTAGCTTATTGTGTACGTATTGGGAGGCTATTTGAAGAGCTATATTTATAAAGGTATTGGATAATGCTTTGCTAATGCAACACCTTACTAATTTTAGAGATTTAGTATCGTAATTGTTCTGCTTTAGCCCACAGCAACAGAATGGATGTGTGCCCTGTAAAAGATGGATTAAAATCAATGTACTTAGCTGTTTCCACTTGCCTCTTCTCTGGAAATTTAATGAAGGCGGTGACACAGTACTTGTGTAGAAGTGGATGTGCAAAATTATCAAATGTAATAATAGAGGATAGACTTGGGAAGTCGAGGACAGCTTATCCATTCTACAGTGAACTTTTATTAGCTTTTGCCGATTGTCAGCATTTTCTTTATTCATATGTTTTGTGATCTATTGTTGTTTTTAGAGGAAAAATTATCGAATCATTTGGTCGAAGGTAACCTAAAAGACTTCTATACTACACAGCAAGAATACTGGTTGAACTCTATTTGATCTTTGTATTATCAGAATTAATTGTATCCTTTCCATTTACCATTCGATAGCATCACGGCCGCATGTAATACTTATGTACAGTATCTTTCACATGCGTGTTGTGAAGGGAGATAGAAGACACTATATTACTGGCTTTACATAGTCCAGAGGTGTATGATGATATTGCTCGTGGAACAAGGCGCAAATTTGAGTCGAACAGGCCTCGAGCGGTGCTCTTCGAGGGTCCGCCAGGTTTGTCTACTATTCATTATTTAGTTAGTCAAAAGAATTTAAGTGAACTAGTGGTTATGGCCAATAATTTTACTGACCTCTTTCTAGTTGTACTTTTTTGGAGACTTACCATCTAAGGCCCTGACTTTATCTCTTTTCTTTTTTCTGGTATTTTTTTTTTTTTAACTGTATGAGCCTTGGAGAAGTAGTTATTGAACATTTTCTGGCCGTGGTTTCACTTGAAAGGATAAGAGCAGAGAGCATTTCAAGGAATAGACTTCTAATCAGATTTTGGATATTTTTGTATAATGCATACTCTCAGTTGAGTTGAAGAGTAGACTTTGGTATTACATGAAAAGTTGACATTGTTAAATTGACCAGCTTCTTTTTGTATGTGGGCTGGCAGCCCTTGGTCCGCATTAATGATAGTTCACTTTGAATTGATAAAAATGGGTTTGTCAACAATTTTGTAAATATCGTGCTAGAGTGCACAATTTTTTTTTTTTGGTTGGTTGCTAGAGTGCACAATTGGCACAATGGTTATTTGCTGCCTGTTGCCATGACCATAGTAGAAGCGTGGCAAATTTTTTTTTTTAATTTGCTCAAGTTCCTTTTGACGACTTCTGTGTGTGACAAGTGTTGAGGTTATAGTCACTTATGAATGGAAAAGCTAGAGAAGCTGCTGAATTTCCCGATCATATATTGGTGCTGCCTTAGTTTACTGACATTAAAAGACCTTTTAGACTGTATCCCTATCCCCCCCCTTTTTCTCCTTTCTTCTCTTTTTTTTTAAAAAAAACCTACCTAAATAAAGCATATGATGCTTGTTAATGTCAGCACTTGAGTAGCAAGTGGGTTAATTCTCCTAATAGTGCTCCATGCGTTATTAAAATGCATAGAAACTCTTCTAAATTCAGTAGGAAGAGTGAACTTTATAAAGCATGTTATCTTTTTTATGCCTGAGTGGCAATAAGCTTTTTCTATTCATTTATCATAGTTTATTCCAACATTCTTAGTAAAAGTCCTATAAATAGGGAAGTTCTTTAATTTGAGGGTTTTTGAAAATTCACCTTGAGTTGCATCAATTTTCTTTGTGCAATATTTTAGGCTCCTTCCATTGGAACAAATTACTTTCATTAAAAATTGCACTGGTGTATCTTGTTTCTCTGTCCTTGCTTAGTATGACAAATTAGTCTGGCAAAGCTTAACTATGGTACATGTCCAATTCCAGGTACAGGGAAGACATCATGTGCTCGTGTTATCGCCAATCAAGCGGTATGATACCACATCAGCTGATAAGGACATTCATAGCTGCTATCGTATCTATGTGACACATGGCTTTTGCTTTCTGCATCATGCTCTCAGTTAATTGGCTGTTGTGTTCAATACTGCCCTCAAGCGATAGATATATTTCTCTCCTTATGATGAAATATGTGCTGCATGGTTGGGTGCATTCGTTGTGGTATGCCTTATAAGAGGAGTGTTAAGCGAGAAGTCTTAATTTTATTGTGTCTAATACTGATTTCTTAAAGTTATGTTGCTGGAGTTGCTTTCGCTCTAATTCTAGCTGCTCTTTGTAGGGGCTATGGAATGTTGGGGATCGAATTTTGTTTTCCTTTTAGTGATAGTGGCGGGATCTTTGGACTGGCTTTGATTGAATTAATATAGCGACGCATGCTTACTACATGTCTTTGCAGGGTGTTCCATTGCTGTATGTACCACTGGAGATTGTCATGTCAAAGTACTATGGTGAAAGCGAAAGACTGTTGGGACAAGTGTTTTCACTTGCCAATGAGTTACCAAATGGCGCTATCGTTTTCCTAGATGAGGTATGTCTGGATGATAGGCAAGCTCTTCTTGCTGAAGTAAATTTCTGTGGAGTTCATGTTATACTTTGTAGAAAGAGACAACTAGCAAGCATGGAGAGATCATAGGGGTCCAACATACGACGACTCTTCATCCATTTCTTTATGTTATACGATTGAGCTGGTTCTAATGTTTCTGTCCTATCAGTTGAATATGTTGAGCTCCTAGTTATGATAACTTTGTACCTTGAAGGTCGATTCTTTTGCTGTTGCTCGTGATAGTGAAATGCATGAAGCTACAAGAAGGATCTTATCAGTATTGCTGCGACAGGTAGGAGAGGGTGTTTCCCTAGATTTCGTGCATCTGTGATATCTGATATTGTCTAGTGTGGAAAGAATATCACTCTTATGTGAATTTCATTTCTGAATACTACTTTTGATCAATGATGTAGATGTGACTAAACAAATCTGTGTCGGTGTTGTAATCAACCTATATTTGCAAGAACACCGTTCTTGTCAGACTTGTTTAGATGAATAATCTAGACATTAATGGTAGAACATCTTGATCCTTTGCCACTTGATCATAAGGTCAATTCTGCAAGTTAGCTTAAGCTAGTAACCCTCGAAGGTCCTTTATTCTGTCACTTAATACATTTTGCCATGCTATTCTGTCATATGCTGTCTCAACACCTGCCTTTAGCGTTCCTAGCAATTGCAGGACTCCCAGCAAATTGTTTTCCCTTCTTGTAGATCGATGGATTTGAACAAGATAAGAAGGTGGTCGTGATAGCCGCAACAAATAGGAAGCAAGACCTGGATCCTGCATTAATCAGGTAAAGCAGGTGCATGTATCTGCAAAGCACCAATTATGAGTTGATCCAGTCACTTGGTAATCACGCGCTACTCATGTTCTTCCAGTCGGTTTGATTCAATGATCACCTTCGGCCTTCCCGACCAACGGAACCGCCAGGAAATAACGGCTCAGTATGCAAAGCACTTGACAGAACCTGAGTTGGTTGAATTCGCTAAAGTCTCTGAAGGGTTAGTCCCTTAAAGTCTATATTCCATAGAAACTTCTTGTTTTGCTGCTTTAGAGCAGGGAATCCGTTTATTCTACCGTTCTTTTTTTGTTTTCGCATTGTGGTCCGTACTGCTGGAGATTATTACTTTCTGCCCTTTAAGTCCTTCCCAAATGTTTTTCTGTGAAGCCAAACTAATCTGAATGTTCTGTTAAACCAGGATGTCTGGAAGGGACATAAGAGATGTGTGTCAACAAGCAGAGAGATCATGGGCTTCAAAGGTATTAGTCGGCATGGACGACGAGTTTTTCCTAAGCCATAGAATGAGAAACAAAACGAACTCAATCAGGGTTTTCTGATTTTTTGTTACATTTGCAGATAATTCGCAGGCAGGCGAACAAGGACGAGGAGGGGATTCTCCCACCTCTGCAAGAGTACATCGAGAGCGCCACAAGCCGACTGAACGCGTTGCTCAGCGTTGCGGAAGAGAGAGCTGAAGATCCCACTACTCGCAAGAAGAAATTCCAGTTGGATCTAAGCTAAATTGAAGAGGCATCATTGCCTCCGATTGGCGGGACGCGTCCCTTACTCTTTTTACATTCTTCTCTTGTCCAAACTCACCTAATTCTGACTCTTTCTACTGTAAAAGCATCACATCTAGTTACTCATGGCCACAAGCGGATTTACAGTCATTCCTGTCCGAGGCGGCAAGGAATCTTATAAACATCAACTGATGGCGAAGATTCGCAGACATCGACATGTACGTGAAAAACTAACATCGAACTCACATCCTTTTTGCACACTTTTGAATTGACTTTTGTAGCTTACCATAGACACGAGAATGAAAGCAGCACTTGAAGGACACATGCGCGTCTACCCACTTCAGAAGAAGAGATTACAGTGCAGCAAGCTGAGCAAGAGAGCTCCTTCCCTGCATTTCGACCGCACCCAGAAAGACGAAAAGAAGCGAAAATTCATGAATTCAGTGATCAGCGAAATCGACAGCTCGCGCCGGAAGCGCCAAAGGGGTGAACTAGTGCGTTACCTGGTGGAGGCCGACGGCCGGTCGTCTTCCTCGGCTCGCTTCCGCTTCCTCCCGCCGCCGCCGCCGCCGTGGCCCTTCCCGGCCACGGCTGCCGCGACCTGCAGCTGCGTCTGCAGCAGCATCCGGGTCATCTCGCCCTCCAGCTCCGTCCGCCTCCGCTCCGCCTCCACCCTCAGGGCCTCCCGGGCCTTGGCCATCTCCACCTCGGCGTGCTCCATCCTCAGCATCGACTCCGAGAACAGCCTGAAGCTCGTCGCCACGCCGGCGGCCACCGCCTCCCCGGAGCTCTCCGAGTCGGAGGAGCTGCCCCAGTCGCCGCCGCCGGAGTCCTCGCTCGGGGTGTGCGCGCCGGAGAAGGGCCCGGCGTCGGCGGCCCGCTTGAGGCGGCCGTCACCGCCGCCGCCGCCGGCGTCTGTGTCCGGTGTGATGGGAGGGGAGGGATCCGCCATTGGAGGGGGAAGGAGTGGAGGTGGTGCGCGCGCTCCGTTCGACGCTGAAAAGACGAAGCTTTTCTCCTTCCTCTCCCTTCCCTTTCCTTTCCAGAGGCGCTTCCCACTTTCGTCGGCCCCCATTGGTCCACGCGTCGTCGGCGTGCCACGTCAGCGGCCGACGCTTAAATAATTTAAAATGAAAAGAAATAAAGAGAAAGCTGTGTTAAAAGAAAATCCTAAATCTTGTGAGATTATAAATCGGTTATTAAGGTCCAGGATTAAGAAATAAAAGGAAAGTAAAATACGGTTGCAAAATTGTGAATAAGTTTTTAACTGTAGTGGGGACCAATGTCATTTGGCTTGTACTATATATGGAAGCGTGAGATGATTAATGAAGTCAAATCATTGAATTGGACATATATGACATATAAAGGTACAAATAAAAAGATATTCAAAAGAATTCATGAGAACTTTTAAAAAATCTTCACATTAGGGTTAGTCATAAGATGATTGATACTTTCGTTATTAATTTTTGATTATATTAATTTCTGATCAAATTTGATTAGAATGATTATATTGATAAATTGTTAAAAGATTTATGATTAAGTTGATTTAATTAAAAATTTTAGAATTAAATTGACATTCATACAATAAATTTATATTCTTTTAAATTTTTTTAAATATATGGGTTGCTATTAATAAACTAATTAATCATCAATCAATACATTAAAACGAGCCCAAGCAACAAAGAGTGTCATAGTCTCAAACTATTTCATACCCAAATACATTTGTGGGGCATCAAATATAAGGATTCATATTGTTTCCATTATTAGTGTAATGAGCTTTTTGCAAATTCAACATCAAATGAACGATAGGTGCACCTACAAATGGTTGTGTAATCGAATCTCGATATTAACTAATAGTAAAACTGAAAAATACACGAAGAGATGATTGCAAGGGCCATTGAAAAAGTTGATGTGGCAAAGACCGTCGGAACTCTTGGAGCATGCTGACGTGGAATTTTGACTGGATTACTTGTTTTGAGATTAGCCCATAAGCTTCTAAATACATCACATATAATAATCACAGTCCAGGCACAACCGCGCAATTATCAGGAGCGCGCTCTACCACTGAGCAAATAGCCCGTGCGTGCGGGAAGCTTCTAAATACATCGCATATAGTAATAATTATTATTATGATTGCAAGATACTCTTTTTGGGCTAAATTGAATAAAATATTTTTAAATAGATGCCGAAACAACAAGCTAACGAGAATCAGAATAATCGTCGATCTCTCTCTCTCTCTCTCTCTCTCTTTCTTTCTCTCTCTTCTGCGAAGCGCTGATTCGATCGGACCGAGCGGCAACCGGCGGGCGACGACGACGACGGCGGCGACATGGCCTCGCGCGACAAGAAGCCGGCGAAGTCCTCCGGCAGCCGGTCCGGCGGCATCCGCACCCTCTCCGATCTGAACCGCCGGTCCGGGCCCGACTCCGACAGCGACTCCGACAACCCCCCGGAGTACTACACCGGCGGCGAGAAGAGGTCCTCCCCCCCCCTTCCTCCTCCTCCGAAACCCTAACCCCTGCTCTCTCTCTCTCTCTCTCTCTCCCGTTTCGATTCCGCTCCTCCGGTTTGCCCCGATTGGATTGGATTAGATTCGTCTCGAGGCGTTCGGCCGAGGGGAAGCGATCATTTTCGATGGTCTTTGCTTGCTCTGGCTGAGGATGGAGATTGGGATTCTTGTTGTTTCTTGAAAGCTTCTTGGGATTTTTGTCGTTTCTTGAAGGCTTCTTGTTTGTCATCGCTGATTTCAAGACGTTCCGTGAAGTATGTTATGCATTTTGCCTGTGGTATTCTATTTAGAGAAAGTCGATTTTTGAGTGTTCCAACTTCGTTTTTGTCCACTAGGCAATGAATTAGATGCTAGTGGAAAGGGAAAAAAAAAAACTGAAATTTACAGATTGACAGGGATCCCTTGATCGATGATGGCGTGGTAATGGTGGCGATGGCGATGGGTTGGTTTATTGGGAGAAAATTTGGTTCTTGAGTTGATTTCGGCATTTGGGGTTTGTATGCAGCAGCATAAATGGATGTACTCATCGTAGATTTTCTACATCGGAATAAGCTATGTGCATGACGGGTCCAGGTATGTAGAGTGGAGCACTTTTAAGGGGGAGTAGCATCAAGGTAATCGGGAGTGCACATGTAATTAGATACTGGATGGCGCCTACTGTAGCGGGGTGATTTCTTAGGTCATTTTACATTGGTTTATGAGTAAAAGGGTGAAATTAGTCTAACTTCATGTTTCATTGGGAACTTACATGCCAAGTCTCAATTGCTGGGTTTTTATCTTTTAGTCCACACCTGTACTTGGGGGGCTAATTCTGGTTTTATATTTTCAAATGCACTGGGCTTGTAGAAAAATGTAGCGTGAAGCCTTAAAATGAGGTTGGGATTCCACAGTATTGAATAGGTATCTTTTTTATATAAATTTTAGGACAGGAACATAGGTTGTCAGTGACGAGAATTTCCTTGAAGGTTTCAGCCATTGCTGCTTCTGGCTAAGGGACAAATGAAGGTTGCATGAGAACGTACAAGCTACTTTTCTCTGCAACAACCTGGAAACTTAAGGGCTGATGTGTCGATGAACTGCTTTTTTATATTGGATTTATTTATTTATTAATTCAATAGTTATGTGCTGATGTTTCTGCAGTGGTATTACTCCTGCAGAAGGGCATGAATTTTTTTGTTTATAAATCAGGTTTTGTTTGCGGTGTGATAACTGAGCAGTTAGTTTCCATAACTGAGCAAGTGGGTTGTCTGAAGAAATCTTTGGCACTTGTGTCAGAGCACAATGTTATTGACTGTCACAGCTGAAGGCTGACACTTTATGATTTACAATTTGCAGTGGGATGCTTGTGCAAGATCCTTCAAAAGGCAATGATGTGGATTCAATCTTTAATCAGGCTAGACAAATGGGTGCTGTAGAAGGTCCTATAGACAACCTGCTTCCATCTTCAAGTTCAAGGAGCTTTACTGGAACTGGACGACTACTTTCAGGAGAAACAGTGCCGTCAGCTCCTCAGCAACCTGAGACTGTCATTCACAATATTGTTTTCTGGAGCAATGGGTTCACTGTGAATGATGGCCCTCTAAGGAGATTGGATGATCCTGAAAATGCAGCTTTCCTTGAGGTATAAGATCTGATACTTGTACTTGAACTGAAAACAAAAACTGAAATTTGTTCTCTAGAGATTTCATTGCGTGAATATCTATGATGTATTTTCAGTTTAACATGTTTAGGTGGGCAAAGAAACTAATTGAAATTTGAGCACTGCACCTTTTATTTTCCTCCAAGTGGAAAGAGACATGAAGAATTGATGTGGAGTACTTGGTTCTTACAGAAGTCTTGATACATAATAGAGTGCGTTGGCGTTAAAAAAAATCTATAGGGCCAATTTGTTCTTCTATTGTTGATGCTGGTGGTGGAGATCAACTATATAACTCTGTCAGGAATTTAATCCAAACTCTTTGATAGTTCTTGCCTTTAGCTTGTTCTATTTTGATGAGTATCTGATGTTCTTTTTGTCTAAATCAAAAGGCCTTGGTATGATTCTTGGGAATTTTTGTTCCTGGATCTGGATAACAAATATGTTGTTAATCTTACAGATAGTTGTCTCCTGGCTAGAACTTCTTTTATTTTTCCAGTTCTTCTTTTGCTGCATTGTTCATGTCTTATTTCTCTCCATGCAGAGCATTAGGAAGTCTGAGTGTCCAAAAGAGCTCGAGCCTGCCGACAGGAGATCCTCTGTTCATGTGAATCTCATAAGGAGGGATGAGAAGTGTCCTGTGAGTAATTTCTCTACTGTTGTTCTTATTGCAGTGTCTCCCTTATTAATAGAGGATATACTTAGCTGATACCGGAGAATACACTAAATAGTCTTTTTCATGAAATCATGTGTTTTTATCATTTCTGCTTTTGGTACACATTAGGAAAACCCCCTTGTTACCACCACTACAAGACTATAGCTAGGCCTTTCAAACTCTGTAATTATCGAGTTAACATGCATCGTCTTGCAGGAACCAGAAAAGCATCACGTTGCATTTCAGGGTGTTGGAAGAACACTAGGAAACAGCTCTACCCCCGCAATGGCAGCGCCTGAGACCGCCTCTGCTTCTCTTAACAGTGCTGCTGCCCCATCAGCGGGCCTTGTTGTGGACGAGACAATGCCATCAACTTCGATTCAGCTTAGATTGGCAGATGGAACCCGGATAATTGGACGTTTCAATCACCACCATACTATCAGGGACATCCGTGCCTTTGTCGATGCATCTAGACCTGGGGTTTCGAGGACTTACCAACTGCAGATGATGGGATTTCCTCCCAAGCTCCTGACTGAACTCGACCAGACGATAGAGCAGGCAGGCCTTATCAATTCAGTTGTCATCCAAAAGTTCTAGACCCTGCCTCTAACAAGAATACCGAGGAGGTGAACATGCTGGGTGTCGGTTATGTAGTTGTGGCTTGCTCGTGTTGACTCAGTATACACTTTTGAGGCTGTGATGAATTTCAGAATAACTCACTAGTATTACCAAATTTGTTGCGTGATGTCATTTGCATATTCTGTTGGTTCTGTTCCTCGGTGTAATCGCTCTTTGCTTCCTTAAATTAACAAAAGTAAGTTAAGATCAGATCCCACTTCCAAGATCGAAACTAAAAGGCTCGAGTAACAGCACCAATCAATCAAACAGGAAGTAAATTAAAACAGGCTCCGTTGGAAGTATCGAGGTTGAGAATGTCTTGATTTCTTCTCCAATTGTCCATTGAGGAATCGTCTTTTTTTCTAACGGTGTGAAAATGACTTGTTGGAAGGGCACTGACCCAGTAGCCAGAGTGGGGATGGAGCACCTCGCTGTCGGAAACCTGGAAGACCCTGAACTTGGAGTATGCTTACCAAGGTAAATTTCGATAGAATGGCACTACGCAGTACTCCAATAGATCATCAAGGAAGACTTTATCAATAAATCCTGACCACCTGGGTTGGTCAGATAGAGTCCTAGTCATCTAGGAAAATCCTTGGGAGCGGTCGACCGCGGTATTGTGACCGCACATTGTAGCTCCTCCATGCTGTGTTGGTATCATATCACACTTCCCGTGTTCGTTCTCGATCCTTCGCGCCGACCTCAGAGAGATGGAGGGACAGGCACCAGAAATACAGATGTTCCGCCTACCGCGAACAAAGCGAGAGAGCAAGCACCCGATGAACCAAGACAGACAAAGGGAAAGCGTTTGCTGCTGCAGAATCTTCTCATCGACTCCATACGGTCGAACAAGGAGGAAATGGCATGGAGAGAGTTGGTCCTGATGCTGATGCAAGATCAGACTCCGGTGACTTTGAGGATACAATCAACAAATGGCGGGCTACTTTTAGGAATGAAATCTGAAGAAAGGGAGTACAAACAATAACGAGGAATCTGAGCCCAGATCGTTCGTTCGTTCTTTAGACTTCCTCAGGCTTTTTGTGGGATCAACAACAAGGCCCATCCTGAGGTTGTGTCCATAGGCCCTTATCACAAGGGAGGAGACCATTTAGAGGAATTTGAAGTGTACAAACGGCCGTTCTTATGCAAGTTTCTGGATCAAATGAATGGAACTTTTCATTCGCTCATCCTAGTAATGGCAGCTTCCCTCGGAGGAACCATGAATTGCTGGATGTGTACATTCTTAATGTCTGATGCTGACTTTGGGGAAATGACGATAAAATTGATTCGCGGTTGAAATCCTGTGCCTTCTGGGCAATCAAACCCGCCCAAGAGGTAGTTCAGGCTAATTCACTTGAATTCGGGCCTTACCAGCTGTGGACTTATCTTATTCAATAAGCAGGTGCTGTTCCTCCCCACCCTTACATGAGCTGAGGCAACTACTTATCTAATATATATGCATTTATTTAAGAAATCTTCAGAACAATCCATACCGTGTGAAACAGACCTTAGGTCATTAGGAATCAAGCATAAAAGTCGAAAATCAGAAAGAGAAAAGAGGTTCGTTTGCATAAATAATAGCATGAATTGGGCAAGAGAAGTTGGTTGTTATGGGGGTGAAAGAATAATGACAATGCTATTATCTCCAAAAATGTAATGTATGAAGATCTTTCTAAGGAACTTTCTCATCAGCTGTTAATCCTCGGTTGATCTGATGACTGCTTATGGTTGTTACAAAATTCAATTGAATTAGCATGTGAAAAAGAATGTTAAAACAATGAACAACTAACAATTGACAGACCCTACTTGGATATATTATTCGGTAATGCACATACACTCCTGGCAGCGTGGGTACCGGTAAATGCTCCTTGCTACTGGCCTCGTTTGAACATGTTTAGTTTGCCTCACCGCTTTCCTCACCCTCTGTTCAAACACGCGCCATTCTATTGTGTTGTTCTTCGTAAAGATGTCCGCGAGTCTTCTCTTGTTCGGCCTTATTGTCGGCATCTTTCCTCCACCGTAATATATTCGGTAACCAGAGACCAAGGATGACAGCTGACTCCCCGAGTCCGTCATGGCAAAGGCATCCGCTGTGGTGCAGACTATAAAGTCCAAAGCAGCTAACTGCAGAAATTTGAATTGTTACGCAGAAAGGCAACAGACAATCAGACTAACAATAGTTGTGATAGAGCATAGTCCATAATCATTGCATGCTTCTCAAATCGTCCCATGAAAATGCAGAAAAGAGAAAATAACATGTAGAGAAGGCTAATGAAATCAAGCTAGAGGCGACTACTTCACACAGACTATATACCTGAGATGAAAAGTTTTTAAAAGGTTCCAGTTCACTTGCTGAAAGAAGAGTCTCCTTGGTGACCAAATTAGGATACAAGCTGTTCAAAGCAACCAACCTCAACCTCCCCCCATATATATTCGCTCCAGCAACATAAACGTATGTTTTTCTTTTAAAACCAAGAGCGGCCAGCATAAGCACCGCTTCTTCAGGTGTCAAAGGGCACAAGCCTTCTTCCCTCAGGGCAGCAGGAGAAGGCAACCTGTCTCAGACAAACAATTTAGGTAGTCAATGAGAAATGGCCATTCTATCAGAAGGAAAATGCTAGACTGTTTCACCAAACAGAAAACCAGGAATGTGCCATCTAAAAAGCAGAAGAAAATAAGAATTTACTGCAGGATGCAAAATAACTCATACTTCGAGGTCTTCTTTAAAAGAGTCAATGCAGGGAAATGGACTTTGCGGAATGCCTCCAATTCCTGTCTCTCTTCTTCGCCTCCACCAAATTCACACAGGGAATGAGCCACCATGTCAATCTCGAACCTCAGGTGCAGAGCAAGGTACTTGGAAGCTTTCCCAGAATGACCTCCCTTTTCTTTCAGCATTGACTCTGCATAAGGACCTACGAGATAATGATCTAGCAATCCAGGCTGTGGACGCTGTCGTACTCTCTGAAGAAGCAAAGCCCCGGTTTCTTGTATCTTTGGGATGAATTGGAGAGCGTGAAAATTACATCTGCAACGAAGTCTCTAGATGAAGTTTCCTCAATTAGAAAGAGCAAGCATAAAGAAGGAACCAATACAAAATAAAGTAAGACTGACTTTAAAGAGAATGTTAAAATCCCTCACAGGGTCATGCTACAATAACTTTGTCTAAGCTTAAACCATTACCTGCAATTGAGATGGTATGGGGTCAAATGCTAGACGATTTCCAAATCCAAGGAAATGGACAACTCTATTCTGGATCAGAAGAGGAAGAATATTCTTCACATAAAAACTCGGTTTTGATTCCTTTCTGATGTCAGTATCTGTAATCTGGAAAAATGCCCATGTAATTAGCACCACCAAGGATGAAGCCTAACAATGCTAATTAGAAAGCCACCAGCATTGTTTTGAAGTGAGTAACTCACAAGGCTGCCAATTGCCTCCAAGTCTAATGATTGTAGCTCTTCAGGGAGCTCCTTCACTATCCGAATATCAGGAGTCAAGTAGTTAATAAAATGCTCCTCCTGATAGATATCGCTGAATTGACTATAATGGAATTAAAGGTTACTTTCCAATGAGAAAGATAAAGGATAGAGAAGCAAATATCTGACCAAGAAATGTATATTGTGCAAATGTTGAGCCTAATAAACTTTCAGACTTAACAGCGTAGACGATCAACATTCACCATGGGTATCAACAATGAATCAACACCAGAAGCATAGTATCTTGACACCCTAATAGACGACAATCTGTATAATGTGTACCCTCCACTACAGTTTCACTGCGACAGAGTTTTTTCCTAAAAGGGAAAATAACATCATCTAGAAGAAACAGGTAATTTGATAAGTTCCTGTTTGAAAAATCTAAGACGACAGAAGCTGAGAATGAATTGTCACCTAAATAGTAAAGGCTTTGAATTAATATCAAAACCAAACTATCAGTTTCAACTAATCGTTAACCACAATGATCACAGAGGAATGCGTAGATTGAAGGAAAGTAACTTGCAGAGAATAAATGAAAGATGTGGTAGCAAGTTACCTAACATCTTTCCAGACACTGCTGTATAAAAATCGTGGAACAACAAGAGTTGCATTGAGTAATCTTGCAATAGCAACAGCATTACAGACCTGCTTAGAATCAAGTTGAGAATTTAGTAGAGAAAAGATGCAAGCTGCTATAATTTGGCCATCGCTGGAATTAAAGTACTGATACAATTTAGCAGAGGGATTACTTACAGCTACTCTCTGCTGGTTCAACCCACCATTTGCAGTGACCTTTATGTATCCATTGTTACCACCTGTAGAAGTAAAAATATGTTTAGTAGATGGCCCAAGCATTGTTCACGGTTTTCTTTTTCATGATGATGCGCTAATTGTTTCCATGTACACAAAGAAGACGACATCATCATCATCATCCACATTTACAACCTCTCCATTTCAGTCCACACAACCAATGTATCTAGACAAGCGCATGCATGCATGGACATGCGCGCACATGAAGAGAGAGAGAGAGAGAGCTTACCACTAGGTTTCCAGTTACGTTGATCTGAACAAGGTTTCCATGCAGAAGCTAGAATATATGGTTCCTGCCATAAGTCTTTTGGCTCAGGTTTTTTATGACCCTGTTTGACATAACCCAGAGCCAACAGAGCTACCGTCAGATGATTAAGCTCTCCACTCTCCGAAGGCCAAACTGACAAAGTATAAAGATAGTGCATTTGTACCTCTGCCAAGGCATGGGCAGCCCAAGCCAACAACCTTCCATACACACCCGTCCAAGGCTTCACTCGTTTCCGGACACTTTTCATGCCACCCTTCTGATAAAAGTGAACAGGATCAATAGACTAAAACGTTGGTCTCTGTATATTGCCATCTAGATGCAAATCTTAGCTGCACAAGGTTTGGTACATAATATTTTACCAAACTAAGGTGAGCTCCACTTTGTTGAACAAAACAAAATATTTTCGATATAGAATAAACTCCCAGGAACTTTCGGAATATTGGCTTTCCTCCATCTACAATAACTTTTTACTTTGGTAGGATTATACTAACATATCAAGAGACCGCGTTTGTAAGCCAGCTTACCAAAATGAAAAGCAAATTCTTGGACAAAAGCACTGGACCTTGGCAGAATCAAATACCATAATAATATAGAGACCTACGTTCGTTGTACCACTTCCCTCAATGGATCAATAATTAATGCCAGCCCATTTACGAGGTCTAAAGAAGAATTCATCCATGGAAGATGTCAAAATTATTCCATTGAAATCTTCCCAGCATACCCTTTTTAGTGACACGTCTAATGAAAAGCTCCACAATCACGGAATGCTTATGCATATAATCCACCAAATAAAAATTCTTCCCAAGAATTGAATCTCAACAGCTGCCGCAGGACATACCTTGACATGAAATGAAACTGCAGAAGACGAATTCCCCGAAACTCCACCTTCAATGCCAACCTTTTGATCTTGCAAGCTCAAGAGCATCCACCAATTCACCAAGAGAAAGCAACCCACCAACCCAATCACCAAAACGACCCCCCTTCTTTTGTACCACCTTCTCGCCATCCTCCTCTTCACCATCTGCTGAGTTCTGGAGACCTCCTTATCACGGCCCCACAGGAACTCCAAAGCTTTCATCTTTACGCAAGCAAACGAGGACCCACCATCGCAAGAGAGGTCGGGGCTCGCGAACCGGCTCGGCCGGGGCCTGCCTGGCTCGGCTGGGCCGCTCCTCGGGGACCTGGGGCGGAGCGAGCCGGCCCGGAAGCCGGCCGACCCGGGCTGGTTTTCTTCGTCGGGATGATCATTGACTTCCCCATTCGACCTTCCCATCTCATAGTTTTGGATCTGGGATTGATCGAAGCAAGTGGGTCCTTTGCTGACGCTCCAAGGATTCGACTTTTCCGACGAACCGGGTCTTCTTTTCTAGGACAAGATGGCAAGCGGATGCGGGGTGGTGTCTTGAGTCACAAGGATCTGGTATCAAAACATCATCAGCATGCGCGTGTGATTTGAGGATGGCAAATTGCCAAATGAGGAATTTTTCGTTTTCAGTTTGGTTTTTGAGTGGAGGTGGAAGGATGGGGGAGTTCGTGGTCTGGTCGGGTTTCTTCCGTTCGTTGTCTGAAAATCTGCGTTCTTTATTGTCAGCTCAGGGCCAAAGACACGTTGAGACAGTCTGGTCAAAGGCAACGAGATCAGAAATGACGAGGAGGGGAAGCAAGACAACGGCTTGGCCTAGTCTTCGCACAAATCTCGGAATGGTGTTTATTTAAGCGTCGCAATTTTTTTTTTATTGCTTATTATTTTACTATTTGAGTTTCATCATTTACGAAAAACATTGACTCGAGTATTGTAATTTCTTAATAAAAGTCTTTATTTGATTGTTATAACTTTCAATAGATTGCTTGACACTTAAGTGAATATATACCTAATAAACTCCATGTTAACTTATGTGATGATAATGCGATGGTACTATGATGGCACATGCCGTGGATGCGATTCGATGAGTAAGAATGTAAAGGCAAGCAAGCATTTTACCACCATTTGGCTGGAGGACGAGCGAAAATGGTTTGTTTTCTTATGGCTCAATGGTTCGTTTACTAACGTTTCTATTTCGAGAAATGTTTTTTTTTAAGAAATAGTATTTTCTATTTTTATTTCCCGGAATAATTTTTGAATAAAAGAATCTGTTTGGTAATTATACAAAATTTCTAAACTTGGAATAGAAAAAAATAAGAATATATTTGGTATGATCTACAAAATTTCCATTTCTTTCAATTTTTTAAGATTTTTTCTTTTTTTCTTTTCTTATTCTTCCTTATCGATTATCGGCGATTGTTGTTCATTGGCTGACAGCCGATCGCTGCAGTTGGTCGACGGTAAATCGGTAGACGGCAGTTGGCTATCAGTCGACGATCGACAGAGAGCGACAATAGTGGCGGAGGGTGGCTGGCTGGCAACGACGGTTGGCAACAACAGTCAACCAACAGTTGGTTGGCACTTGGCCGATGAGTAGCGCTAGGCGATTGGCCGGCAGTCGACGAGCAGCGGCTGGTCGGTAATGGTGGTCGAACAATAAGGCTATGTTTAGCAGTCAGGATAAAATTTGGGATATGATATGATTTATCCTATCCTACATTTGGTAGAGGTGGGATAAAGATGAATATGATTTCTAATGTCTATAATATGGAATCTATTTTTCTCGAATAACAAACTTATTAAGTTAACAAAATAGAAATTATATTTCAATGTAAATAATATTTGAATTCTAATTTAAGAAATTAAATAAAAAATAGAAATTTATTTTTAATTAATCTTATTTTAATTTATATATTCAACTTTAATTCTATCTTATAATAAACATTCAATCTATAAATTAAATATTTATATTTATTATATATTTTAGGTATGTTAGTACAGTTTACTATTTGATAAAATTTTATTAAAGAATGATGAAAGGGGAAAAAAGAAATAATAAAGAAAATAATATAAAAAAGAGGAAAAATAAAATAAAAACAAATTAAGGAATAGTGTTACGAGATATTTTCACCATCTCAATTTATGAATATTTAGGTTCATTTATAATGACATGCCATTTATATTAAAAAAATGTACATAATATAATGTGAATATATCCAACTTTAATATTACGATTCACAAAACAATTGATGGGATATAAAAAAATCATAAGATTTCATATCTTATCCTATCTAGTCTTATCTCGATTAGAAATCCTGACGACCAAACATAGCATAAGGAGCAATAGTGAGGGGCGAGGGGTAGCAAAAAAGAAGAAAAGAAAAAATAATTTATTTTTAAAAATTGTTCTCGGGAACAAAAAGTTGTTTTTTTTTACTTCTTATATTTGTTCTAAATTTACTCCCTAGCCACTTTTTATTTCGAGAAATAGAAAAATTAGTTGAGGTTACCAAACGGATTTCTATTCTTTTTCTATTTCGGGAAGTAAAAGAACAAAAAAACCAAGGAACATAGACGTTTACAAACAATCCCTTAATCTCCAATTGAGTAAACTTCAGAAAGGGTGAAGTTGGCAAGGCAATTGGATTCGTTCTTCATGAATTTGAGATTAGTTTTGTATCAAGCCATGGGACATCTTTGCTTCTCTGTAATTTGATGTGACAACCCACATTTTTTACCATATTGATTCTATCCAATCTTTTTTCCAAGCTAATGAAGAGTAGATCTAATTTACAAATTAAACATTTTGGTTTAGGGAAAATAGGCAATCCATAGCAAATTCGGTAATCGCAATATCTCTAAATAGCAATTCAAAACATGAATAGTTTAATAAACTAGTGGTCATTGCTCAAAGTGGGTATGATTCCAATATCTCCAAATAGCAATACAAATCATGAATAGTTTAATAAACCAATTGTCATTACTCAATGTGGGTATGACTCCTCTAAGTCGCACTCCCCATTTGAGGGTGCGAAGTGCAACACTTCCCAAAATTCGGGAGTAAAATGCAAAATTTCCAAGAAAAGGAGAACTTCGCCACGAAGAGAGGAGGAGAGAGAGAGAGTTACTTCACGGAACGATCCGGATGGCAGTTGTAGGAAACGACGGGTGAACAGACAGACGCTCTGTCCGAAAAAGTCGAATTCTTTGCGCTCGTTGGAAGCATACCGTTCAAGATATGACCTTTTCCACATGGTTAGTGTAGCAGCAGTGGGAATCAAGAACCGCCCAGAAAAAGCATGAACAAGAAGGGATTGGCCATTTTGATGAGAACCAGGATGAGGCCCAGCGATCACAGCAAGATCCTTCTCTCCCCTCTCGCTGTAATCACTTCCCAAGTTCTCTTGATGTTTCTTGGAGCGTGTCTGGATTTCCGGTTTCAGTAGTTGTTGCGTTGACCTATGAGGATGCTGCATGTCTTGATTTTTGGACATGGGACTCTCTGTTTGTGGGAAAAGTTGAATTTTTTTATTCTACTTTTGTTTTTGTTTCCGGGTGATTGGAGAAGGTGATGAGGCTGTTCTGTTTTGAATCGATTACCCAATAGGAGAAAGTGAACCGGGTGGCGCCTGATAATCAAGCAAATCAATCTGGTGGAAGTGGCATGGAACGTGCTTCAGAGGGTGGAAATGAACAGACGAACTTCTCATGCCGAAATAAAAGGTTTTCTTTTGATTCTCTACATTTAAAGAAAACAAAGAAATGGTTTTGAGTCTACTTTTTTGGACCCGCAAGGTTTAGTTTTTGGTTGTTGTTGAGTACTTTAACCTGGGATGAAGACATATGGTTTTGTGAATTTGATGAGCAGGCCGTTTGAGCTTGTGAAGGAGTCGATGCACTCGGCAATATCGATGAACAAAACAGAGGTTTTGGATGATGTGCTCAATGATTTCACAGAGGTGGGATGAGTGGTTTGACTGATTGTTAATCAAATTTGCAAGGCAATAGACAGTTATACTTATCGGTTCTCACAGTGTCAAATATAAAATATATAGGGTTATTTTAGCTTCTCTGGAGAAAGCCGTAAGGCGTTGCTGCTTTCACTTGCCAAAGAGTATGATCTTAATAGAGCACAAGTGAGGGAATTGATAAAGCAGTATCTTGGACTTGAGCTTCCAAAAGGTTAGCAATTTGGTTTGTATGCATCTATCAGTAATCATCATTCTTGTATGTGCTCTTGTTGGAAAATTAGTGATGTTTTCGAACTTTGACATTTTAGCTGATCCAGCTGAAGAGGGTAATGTTGTCGAGGAAAGCTCGCTTTCTGCTTTCTATCGTATAGAGAGAAATTTGAGACATGCTCTTAAGCCAGCATATGAAGTTCTTTTTGAGAGATTGAACACGCATCCTGGAGGGTTGAAGTTCTTGTCCATCCTTCGAGCTGATATCTTGTCGATTCTCGCGTAAGGTTATGGTTCATATCATATAAATGATTTGGTTATAAATGGCCTGGACAGCTTCTAACTTTTTGGTGAAGTCGATTCTTTCACCTTGTTTTATGCATGTTCGTACTGCATCGAGCAGTACAATAACAATTTTTACCATTTAAATTTTCTAATTTCTGATTAATCCTGAAGTTCAGACATTTACATAAAAAGGGCAAGTGTTCTGGCCCTAATTGGGAGATCTGATTTTGATTGATATAATCTTCATAAAAACAGAGAGGAAAATATACCATCCCTGCGAGCACTGGATTCCTATTTGAAGGAGAAGCTTGGCACGTGGCTTAGTCCTGCTGCTTTGGAGCTTCATCAAATCACATGGGATTATCCTGCTTCTTTGCTAGAAAAGATCGTGGCCTACGAGGTTTGTTCTCTTATTCTTCCTACCTCTGGAGTGTGACAGTTAAGAGCCTTTGCTAGTTTTTTTCCCCCTTTTCACTGCAGGCTGTGCATCCTATCAGCAATCTTCTAGATCTCAAGAGACGGTTAGGCGTGGGACGTCGTTGTTTTGGATATTTACATCCAGCAATACCTGGTCAGATCTTCAACATTCGATGCTGCCTATCAATGCTTATCCTTTTTAATGCACTTATTTGCCAGTTGTGTGTTTTTTCTCATATTCCTTGCTGTTACAGAGTTATAGCTGGCACTGAACAGTATATATGATTTCATAAGTTGGAATTTGCTTTGCTAGTGCTTTTATGGTATCCCCTTGTTAAGTAT
The DNA here is from genome assembly GCA_007663325.1 of Eucalyptus pauciflora. Classification (NCBI taxonomy): domain Eukaryota; kingdom Viridiplantae; phylum Streptophyta; class Magnoliopsida; order Myrtales; family Myrtaceae; genus Eucalyptus; species Eucalyptus pauciflora. Next base: position 954,432 of record VMYD01000212.1, on the reverse strand, counting down.
GTCCAATCAGCAGTATAGAATATGAAGTTGCATTGCTGGACTACATTTCAATGTAATGACAATGCAGCTCTCTTCACGGCATATTTTACTGGTGTGTGTTCTAACGGTCAAAGATTGTCAATTCAACCATCAAATGATATTTTATTTATTTGGGTGGCTCGGTTTCTTAATTGGTTGGTTGCAATTCATATTTCCCTTGAGCCCCATTCTGTTCCCAAGCATTTTAGCGTCACTTACTTACATTTTGATGATCTCCAACCTTCAAATGAGATAACTTCCGCAAATGCATGAAATTTGAGTTTCTGGATGTGAGGAACACTGGAGTGATCTCATTGAGAATCTGTCCTCCTCCTCCTACTCTCTCTCTCTCTCTCTCTCTCTCTCTCCCTCTCCCCCTCTCTCTCAAATCTCTACTATATTGAAGTCATTGCTTCTGCATGTGATCTTGTGCAGGAGAACCTCTCATATTCATTGAAGTTGCACTCTTGAAAACTGTGGCTCAGACAATACAGGCACGTCTTACATCATATGAATTTTCTTATTTTTAGAGATCTCTATATTTAACTCTTTGACTGGATGACAGGAGGTTTTATGGGATGATCCTCCCATACTTGAACATGAAGCAACATGCGCATTGTTTTACTCTATATCATCAACTCAGGTTGGCTTCTTAGTTTTCGTTTATATGAAATATAGAAATCACAAAGCACGTGATTGTCAATAGCCATATCTATCAACAGGATTTAGTGGATTGCTTACAAGTTTTGGATCACCTTTAGCTCAATACTGTCCTTTGTAGCATGTAATCTGGATCTATCTGGATGCCTGAATTTAGCAATCGGAACCTGCTAGGGGGAGTTATGACTTTTCAGTTAAACTGTAAACTACCATGCTTCAAGTTTGCGCTAATAAAACGATAAAAGTTTGGAAGTAGATAAGTTTGACCAAAGCATTTGTATAATTGTTGGTGCTGGGGATTGGCCAAGCAGATGCGAGTCATGCATATGATGAAATACACCAATGGTGTTTCAATGACTATATTAGCATCTACTGTTTTTATGGCTGAAATCAAAAGATGCTTTTACATGACTAATAGTATGTGTACTTGGAAATGTTGCAGCCTGGTTTGGCAGGGATCAACCTTGGAAAGTTTCTTATTAAACGGGTCATCACATTGGTGAAACGAGAAATGCCTCAAATTTCTGTGAGTATTTCCAGTATCAGTTAGAACTTGGATACATGTTTTTAATGAGAGAATGTTTGCTTATTCTTCAATATGTAAGACTGAGAAGTTGAATAACTTGTTAGCTGGTTTTGTTATATGTTAAGCTAGCTTGCCCATTTTCAGACTCTTTAACTTGGGTTTAACTGGTTTAGAGATGAAATGTTCACTCGATTAATTCCATGAATACCTCACCTGTAATTTTTTAAATTAGTCTGTAATTGTGAGAAATATTTCCATGCTTAGTACTTGTCAAAAAGACCACACTAAGCGTGAGGAGGAGTGATAGAAAATTTAAACACTAAACCACACCTTCAACAGCTTAAACTCCTAGAGCAATTGGCAATAATCCCACAAAATCTCACTGTAATAGTTAGAAACTACAAAGTGAAGTTAATGAAGGTCCTTCACAGATTGGATGGGAATCTCTTACTCATGATTGGTACAACAGTTTAAGAAGTGGGTATAATGCCATGAGTAGAGTTGCTTGTTAGTAGACTGAATTAGGTGAACTTGAGCCACATCTGAATGTATTTATGAGATAGCATTAGAGATCATGGCATGGGGGTTTCGATGCGCTTTGATACAAGCTTAGAAACCATCTCCATTCCATAATCAAGAGTAATTCTTTTACTTTCTAATTTAGACAGTCAAGAGTAGCCAACATCAGTTGTTTCTTATCTTCAATGGACTGGCAAATAAAAAAACATTCCTGCAGAAGGCAGTTTTAAGCTAATTTCTTACAGTCCATATCAGATAAATAAATATTACATTCTCTATATTTCCTCTGAATAGTGCCACTGTTAATGAACCTCAGAATAGCAAAAAAGAAAGATCATGATTCTTAACCATTCATTTTAGAACTTTAATTTCTTGAAAGCTCTTGTCTCTCTTTGATGCTCAGTTTTATGATTTTTCCCCCAAAATGTTCTTGAACTACCTTGTGAAGCTTATCACTTTTCCCATGTAGATATTTGCTACTCTCAGCCCAATCCCAGGCTACATGCAATGGCTACTCTCTAAGTTGGCATCTCAGTTAAAGCTGGCTGAAACAGATGATGCCACACATACATCATCTGATCAATCTGGCTCATCATTCTGGGAAAATATACTTGAACCGGAAGAGGAAAGGGCACTCTTGAACTTGTCTGAGTAAGCCTATTCCTTTATCATGTCATAAGCTTTTGGTGCACTCAATTCCCAGTTCATGAAACTTTGAGTGTAATCTTCTTGAGCTTCCTCTGATAATTTTGCATGGATGATGAAACATCATGTCTCTGTCATCATCTAGTTACCTTAAGTAGTGTTTGGAAGTGCGATGTGTGGAATTGATCCATCAATTTTTCTTGTATTATGGATCTTATGGATCAAACACATGGGTTGGTCCTCAGTATAGATTGTTAATGTTTAAAACAGCTTCGAGGAGCTTATCTCATGATTTATGTCCCATAAGTACCATTTTACACAATGGTAAATTGACCCAGAACTTGAGATTTTAGACTAGAAGATGGACCAATTGTCTATGCAGTTAAGCAGGTATTGATTGAGGATGCAGTATCATTTTTTTTTTTTTTAATTAAGATTTCGATTCATCGTTTACTTAGTACTTGACATGTTATGCAACAGTAGAAAAAAGGAAGATTTAAACCTTGGAGTTCCTCCATGGTTAAGTGACTATCTGCCTCTTGATTGCCAATATTTAGTTAATTAGTCGACTGTAGCTCTGCGCTATTTGTAAAGGACTAATATTTGGGAGGGCTTGTATGATCTACAGAAATCTCTTTTTCTCATGGATATAGTTGTTACTAGTTTTGGTCTGTTCCTGATAAAAATTATTTAGTGTTTTCTTTGTTGTTTTGTGAGCATTTTAGTTGCTTATCTGAGATCTTTTTGCTGAATTATGATTGGTAATGTCCTTTTCAGAATAAATAGCTGTTCTTGGTCTGTTTCTCTTCTATGTTCGTATAAATTGTTGTGCATCACAAGGTCAACTCTTTGGGTTGGGTTGCAGGGAATACAAAGCAATGACAAATGGCATGGAAGTAATGTTTAATTTGCTGACCACAAATGACTACACATGGACCAACTCGCCTGATATGCTTTCAGTATTGAAGCCTCCTCTGATGCGGCTCTGTGCCAGGTAAATCTTTTTCTCTCCAAACTTGAGTGTGTGCCTGGGGTGTTAGTAAAATCAATTCTATGGTGGAAAACTAGATCACAAATATTGCTGAACAATAGTGATTTGCAAAATGTAACAACGAGTCGAGTTCTGGTGTTGGGTGAAGTGCTATTATTTGCCATTCAATTTCATTTGCTGTGCAGATAATAGTGGCATTTGCCTACAAAATTTATGAAACTTGGTCAAATGACTGCAGGTACCTTTTGCAAGAGAAAAAGAGAGGCAAAGCATTAGACTCAGTGGCCAATTTTCACTTGCAAAATGGAGCGGTAAACTGTTCAAACTTAAATCTTTCGTAACAAAAGTTAAAACTTCTAAATGATCAAGAAATATAAACATGCAAAATTTTCTATGAACTTGCTCTTTCCTAATTTTTTCCTCGATTGGGAGCAGATGGTTGAAAGAATAAATTGGATGGCAGATTGGTCGGAGAAAGGACAGCGTCAGAGTGCTGGCATCATGGTAAACTACGTGTATAGGTAATTATCTCAAGCCAATGTCCCTGAAAGTTTTTGTGTCATACGCGGTTCAAGGATGAGGAAGCATAGCTGAGACATTGTCTTGGCACCTGAATAATATAACCAGGCTTCCCTCCAGATTTTGCCTATGCTAAGGGTGCAAGCAACTCAAGCTACTTGTGAGCTACTCGTGCTTGACTTTTTCACCTATGCAAGATTGGCTCCTTTTTTTCTTTTCGAGCTCAAGTCAAGTTCGAGTAGCTCAAATAGCTTGTCGAGCCGAATTTAAGCTTAAAGATACCTGACTTAATTGGATCACAAGCCTCATTGAGTATCTCATTGATTTTACTATGTAATTATTATTTCACCCGTTAATATAATTAAGCACAAATAAAAAGCGTGGGTGCTAGTATTCTGAGCCAAGTTGAGTATGACTGACCTCAGGAAAATAAAGAATTTTGAGTTTTATATACTTAAAATCAAGTCAAGCTGAGTCATGCTCGACTGTGTTGGGTTCAAGCATGAAAAAAAGTACTCAATCGAGCTCAAGTTGAGCTTTTGAGCTTCTAGATCATGAGTCGAGTCAAGCTTTGAGCCTGCCACCGTGTTGGCTTGACTCAACTCAATTGCTCTCCTCAGTCCAGATGAAACACGGTGAAGTATGAAACACATCAAAAAGGGTCATGCTTGCTTATATCGACTTGTTGTCATGTGTTGAGTTCAGTTCTTTTTATTTGGTCTTCATTTTGAGAAGATGATGTGAAGTTATCCACTGCAGGCTGGAGAACATTGAGGAATATGCTCAGTCATATTTCAGTACAGGGCAAATACATTCCTCAGATGACATCCTTCAATATGTAAAGGTAGTATTCTTTTTCCTTGGACAATCATGACTCTATGCATTTATCAGCACTGAGAGCTCGAGATTGGCACTATAAGCTTTCCTCTTCCCTGTCTACTAATTTTGTGGATCTACTTTTGTCTATAGGGAGTAGAGGCATGAATAATGCAGCTGGGAAGGTTGCATAGTAGCCCAAGTATTCTTCAATGAGAACGCAGTTGTTTTTGCGCATTCAAAGGAGAACATGAGTGAGCTTAGTTATGCAGGGGCATTGCTCATCACAATCAACTCATGGCGATGGTGGCAACATTTAACTCCGGAAGCAATACAGTAATCAAGGTGTTCTATAGTATTTCTCATTGCACTAAAATCTTTAATGGAGGTTTTGGAAATGACCTCATGTTCATTATCTCATGAATGTCCTGTCTGTTCTTGAGACACTAGCAATTGGACAAGAGAAGTCCATACATCATATTAATTGCATACGAGAAGACAATACCTCATCCAGTTAAATTGACTTCAGTGGACAAAATGACGTTCTTCGGGAGCACTGGAAAATTTCTTGAGAAAATGTTTCCTTCTAAAAAAGGAACGTCATTATAAAGAGATTGAAAAAGATCTGGGAATATCCAACATTGGGAAGAATCTTCTTGCAAGTAGCCTTGTTACTTTTGAGAAAGCAATGTCAATTTGTCAACAGATTGTACTCTTTCATTTCTTTGGATGGTTCTTCCAAGTAGAAGCATATCCTTTTCAAATTGAAACAGGAACTTCTAGTTTCTACCGATGATAGTACATTGTAGTTCACACGTTGTCGATCCCGCCCCAACTCTATCTTCCAACTCAATGAAACGGAACATAGTGCATAGGCATTCTCTCAGGAGATGAGCGACGAGCCTGAGGCTACCCTTCCTGGATTTCATATTGCTTTGTTAGGTATCAGATGTGTTGTTAGATCCGAAGAAGCTTGAGGTACTTAACAAGTACCATTTTAAAAGATGTCACAAGTGTGGGGTTTGATAAAATAGTAACCTCCAAGCCTTTCAATTCTTTAACTTCAGAAACTCTCGAGGCACTAATTCAATTTACTTTCTTGGAAGCAGAAGTAGCTCACTTTCGACAAAATATGTAGAGAAATGGTGGTATCGACATCTCTTCATAATATAAGCTCTGTTGGATCTCATCATAGGAGAAAGGAAAGTTCTTTACATAGGAATCTTCATCTATTGATCTCCTTCTATGCGGTAGTTGAAAATCGCTATACAGTATTGTACAATGGTGACAGAACAGAACCGTGTGCATGGCCCGAAAGCACATGGTGAAATGGACCAGAAAACTGATCACTTCCCGCTCTCACTTTCCACATGACTGGTTTCCAGCACGTACTCCCTCATGAGCGTTGTGTTAGCTTCACCCATCAACTGTAAATTGAACAATCATCACTCCCATGAATCATCGAATTCGATGAGCCTCCGAAATGGGAAAGCTGTACATAAGAAGAAAGTCGCCTTTACCTTGGAAGCTACTCGTTTCAGGTTATCCCACTCGAAGTCTTGCTTGCAATATGCCGATCGAACCTGGAACATTGTGTAAGCCAATTGCATAAGTAGATGCTGTAAACAACGAAATAGAAAAGGGAAAGGAAGGAAGAGAGGGAAGCGGATCGACTTACCTCTAAAATGCGCAAAGCTTCGCAGTTCGGAAGACAGGACCATCGTTCACCAGAACCAAAGCTCAAGTCAAGTTCAATATCATAAGCAGGACAGAACAAAACACAGGCATATATTACATTTGATGTTAGAATCATCGGTTTCCTAGAGTTGAAGTATCATCGGCGAGAAGATGAATTTCCTCGATGGATTAGTCCAGAGGGACAAGGAAGAAACCAACCTAAGATCTGGTGCCTCGGGGATTCCCTCATCAAGTTGGCGCAGAATTTGTCCCCGTCGTTCAAAGAGTGTCGGCTCAAAAACTCCGTCAGCTCGTCATACGCTTCCCGGTTATAGCTCTGCACTGGGAAATCACCAGTAAAAGATAAACTGCCCCAAATATACATGGCCACTTCGTAAAATTGAAACAGTGCTGTGTATTGGCTATGTTCATCAGTGTCGCCATATATTTTGCGTAATAAGACAGCGATGACGACGGATTTTGTTTACAGTGCACACCCTAGCACGTATGCTTAACAGAGAAAACATAGAAATCAGCAGTTCCGATAGTTTTATAGCTCTTGAAAGCTCATAATTGCCTTAAAAACATCAACTTGGATAGATCCAGGCAACCTTCATCGATGCATTATCCTCACTAAGGTCAAGCAGACACAAACATGCACACACACTCGTAGCTGTTACGACCCTAGAACTGGTCCGACACCATCACTAATCCATCAAAAAATTAGGGTCGATTCGATAAACAGGCATAGTTCACTGATTAGACTATCCATGCCTCGAGCTGGTAAAGCAAATAAAAAGCAAAGAACCTGCAGCTGTGCGCTGACGATCCGGACGGCAATATAAGTGAAGAACTTGTGCAGGTGGTTCGCAGCTTTCCTCTCCGGCGATGCTTCTCCGAACCCTGCAATGCAAATATATCAAATATCGATCGACCGAGAGAGAGAGAGAGAGAGAGAGAGAGAGGGGCAGAAAGATAGAGAGAGCATGTGAAACGTCTTACCGGGGACGTACATCTTCTGGCAATGGATGCGAGTGGGCTGAGATCTCCGGCGCTTGAAGAGCGATGAAGCCGGACAGGGTTCGTCTCTGTCGGGTCTCCGAGAAAACAGGGAGAGGCTCCGAGATAACGGGAGGATCGTGCAGGACTCCATGGCTGGTCTGGAGCACAAGAGCTCGGAGCTTTTCGTTATCTTTTGTGTGTGATTCTTGTGCTGAAGTTGCCAATGGAAATATCTGCAGTGGCCTTAGTGTAGACGTGGATGTAGTTTAACAGGTTTGCCTTCATAAGAATTTACATTATAGGTTTAGTCAATTACTTGAGGACCCAGTGAGGATTCTGCTTGCATGAACGAGGTCTATTTATTCAAACTTCTTTTTAATGATCATACAATTCGATTTGTAGTTATGTCGATGATCAATATTTATGTCCTAGTGGTTCAGGAATTATTGTTCTGTCGTTAGGATACCTAGGGTGCGTTTGTTTGTGTTTCTGTTCTTTTTTTGTTCTAGTTCCGGAGAACAATTTTTAAACAAAAAAACGCGTTTAGTAAACTTGTTCCTGAAATAAAAAAAGAATATAAACACGTTTGATAAATTTATGTTCTTTTTTTGTTTCTTTTAATGTTTTAATTTTTTCATTTTTTTCTTTCTTTTTTTCTTGCTTTGGCCAGTCGCCGGCCTCGGCCATGGCCGGCGACCGGCCGACGGCCTCGCCCAGCCACTGGCGAGGCTCGACCTCGCCAAATCTAAGCGAGCCCGAGCTCGTGAGCCTCGTGGTCGGCTGGGCGAGCTCGGGCTTGCCCAAATCCGACGAGGCCGAGCTCGCCCAGCCACCGGCGAGGCTCGGCCTTGCTGGATTTGGGCGAGCCCGAGCTCACCCAGCCAAGGTGAGGTCGAGCCTCGCCGTGGTTGAGTGAGGCTCGGCCTCGCCGTGGCTGGGTGAGGCTGCCGGCCCTCGTTGGCCGATTGCCGGCCATGGCCGAGGCTGGCGACCGGCCAAAGCAAGAAGAAGAAGAAAAGAAGAAAGAAAAGAAAAGAAAAGAAAAGAGAAGAGAGAAAAAAAAATTGTTTCTTGTTTTTGTTCTTTTTTTGTTCCCGGAACAAAAAAACAGAAAAATCTATTCATAAACAGAAATAAAGAACACAAACAAACACGCCCCTAGTTGCATTTTTTTTGTTTATTTGAGATTTTGAACTTTTAAAAATCTTGTTGGTCAATAATTTATGGTGCTAATGGTTTGGGTGTGTAATGCAGTCCGAGATGGTCGTTGAAACAAGAAGTAGCAAAAATTGTTAGATCTATTAACAGACAACTGCGTGAGAAATCAATCAAAACTAAGGTGGTGCAGTTCGTCCAGTCTCTTTAGACATTTTCCTTCCTAGTAAATTTTAATATATGCAATTGTTGCAGGTTGGTGCTTTTGCTGTCTTAAAAGAACTTGTGGTTGTATTGCCAGATTGTCTTGCTGACCACATTGGATCACTTATTCCTGGAATTGGAAAGGCACTAAGTGTATGTACATTGTCATTTTTTTTTTTTTGTTGGTGGATGCTTAGCGATTTAATGGGTTTTAAATGGGTTGACCGGCAAACCTCTCTGGATGCAGAAAAAAAAAGAAAAGAAAGAAAAAAAAAGAAAAAAAATATTTTTTGAAAAATTATAAAAAAATTGAAAAATTATTGATTAGATTTGTATTACCTAGAAGAATTTTAGTAATATAATTTTTTTTAAAAAAACATAAGAATAAATTTTCCTAAATTTAGTTAAATATAAAAATATTTTATTAATATATGTTGGGTCTCAATTTGAGTCGGACTATTAAATGACCCCACCTAAACCCGACCAAATCGACCCGTTTAACAGTTGTAGTGTTTTGCCTCTTCACGGTGAAAAGGGCTCCGCGCTTCCTCTTCTCTCAAGCCAGCGCCACCTCCGGCGAGAATCGGCCAGAGCTCGTTTGGAGCTCGAAGAAGACGTCGAAGCCGCTCAAGAACAACGCGGCGGCGGCGGCCATGGACAAGCGAAGGAGCGGCGGGTCAGGAAGCCAGAAACTCCCACCTCGTGGCAAGGTACCGGGGGCCATCAAGCCCCAAGTCAACGAGGACGACGCCTCGATGCTCATCGGGAGCATCGTCGAGAAGGGCGTCTCCGACGTCCCCACGACCAAGACCCTCGCCGCCGCCCCGACCCCTCCTCCGAGGGCCACCGTCCTCCCCTTCCCGGTTGCGCGGCACCGTTCTCACGGCCCCGTAAGTTCCTGAAACTTCTTGCGCTTCTTCTGGGTGGTGGGAATTTGAAGATTTTGTCTGCTTTCTTGGGTTTATTGAGTAACGGAAGCATTACACGGGGAGTTTCGGGACAGGTCACCAGTCCTGCTTCGGTGAAGCGAGGGAAATGGGTGAGTGTTAAGGTCGGCAGTTTCGTGTTTGGTTTGTAAATCTAGCCATTGGTTTAAGGGCAGGTTTGGAACGTGTTTCAGACGGGTTGGAATGTGTAGTAGTAAAGTTAGTGGTGAAGTTTTAGTTTTGAGTAGGGAGCTCGAAGAAGGTAAAATCCTGGTATGGCATTGAGTTATTGGTTGAGTTTGAGGGTCTTTTTTTATTTGTTTGGGAACTGATAGAACAAGGAACTTCCTTGGTAATTTATTTTATTTTATTTCTGTTGATAGTGAAATGTCAATCTGCAGCATTGGGGTCCAGTTAGCACGAGATGGGACGAAGATCACGACAGTGCTGATCACGAGGAGGATGCTCAGGAAGATAGGAAGCTTGCTGCTTCTGAGCGGATCGCAGCTCTTGCTAGACCAGTGCAAAGAAAGGAGAAGAGGGAATTGAACTTACAATATTGGAGGGAGCTTGTCGCAGGAAATGATTCCTCTTTTGGTAGTAAAAATACAAAACATGGATCCGCAGGGGCTGAAGTGCGAGGTAGAGAAGTGATCAAAAGTGAAGATAAGCCGAACCTCGCAGATGGTACATCTTTAAGTGGTGCAGTTCCTATGGAAGTAGATGCAAAAACACAATCAAAATTTGAGCCTGTGTATGAAACATATGGGGGTATCACAGATGGTAAGACTTCTGCATTGATTGGTTTGCAAAGCTATACAGGTAAAGGTGCTCAAGTTCAGGGATGTTCCCTTGATGGCGACAAGAGTGCTGAGGCTGCTAATTTACTTGGAGATTTGGGGTCTATGCATACTAGCAGTAGAACTGGTTCAGTGAAAGTTTCAACCAATGAATCTGTAAGAATGCTGGATGAGGCAAAAGAGTTAAGTTCCTTGTTTCTCGATCATTCTAGAGAGCAGGAAAATCAATTGTCAAGCTCGCCTACAGCCTCCTTGTTTGGATCAAGTGTCAGTGATGATGGGCATAGCCATTCTTCTCTTGAGAGTCAAATTGATGCGGAGAACCATGCCCGATTACAGAGTATGTCTCCTGATGAAATTGCCGAAGCTCGGGCTGAGATTATGAAGAAGATGGACCCTTCATTGCTCAAGTTGCTAAAAAGAAGGGGTCAAGAGAAATTCAAGAAGCAAAACTTCTCAGGCTCTCAGATAGCTATGGATGGAACACTGGGTAGTCCATTAAGTGGGGCTCAGTCTCTTCAGAATGCAGAATCACGGAATACGAGGGATGGAGTATCTAATTTGGTATCATCGGAGACTGTAAAAGATAACCAAAGTCAGCAGGATCATGCTGGTATCCAGCATGTTGGACCAAGAGATGGCAGTTTGTGGAGTGCTTGGACTCAAAGGGTTGAGACTGTACGAGAATTACGATTTTCATTAGAGGGAAATGTCATTCGAAGTGAAATTGACCCAGTTGTGGGGACTGGTAAGTCAATTGCTAATATAATCACTTCGAGTTAGTGTCTCTTGTTATGCATCTCGTTTGGCGCCTTTTGAGTTGAGATGATGGTTCCTTCTCCAAAAATAAGATACCTAGTTCTTCAATGAGTTCACATCTTGTTAGTCATTACAAATGGGGTTGACATGCACTAGTAACTTAATAATGGGAGCAACTTATCTAGCTAGATCATGCGCTAGTCACACCAATGAGTCTCTATATAGTAACTAAGGCAATATAGGTTAAGGTGTCACACTAGTGCGTTCCTATGTAGTAATTAGGTTCGTTTAGCTTGACCTATTCTTTTAATGAAATGTGCAAGAATGTAGCATGGGCATCTTCATCAACTGATTTGAATAGCAAAACCTAATGTTGCTGGGGACTGCAATGTCTTGAGCTGCTATGGATTTTGACCTGTATAAGAACTTTAATTTAAAATGATGACTATAGAATTTGGGATTGGCTTTTGTTCCTTGATAAACACAAGTAGAATGAGCTTTCTTTATAAGCGCCTTTTTTTTCAATCATAGGTCCTACCCTTATGTCAACCTATGGTTGAAAACCACATTTTCTTGTTCCCAGATTTCCACACCTGGGTGATGTCTGACTGGTGTGGCATTTCTGGTGTCACCGCACCAATTCTCACTAGACAGCTTATTAATGAGTGATAGGGTTAATATATGCAGTTTAATCTGATTAGCTCCCCAGATTTCATTTGCTGAATTTTTTGGAAGTGTATATTCAATAACTTACCTTCTTGTCTAGCTTTCTCATCTAGTTGGATCAGAGTATGGCATGTTCTATGCTTGAGTTCTAAGTGTGCATCAGAGGAATTCTTTAATGTTAATTCAAGTTATGTCTCAATATATATATTTTCTGTGATTATATCACTTATCGGGACTATACTTCAGGTCAGAACATGCAGAATGCTGATAATGTTGCCGAGCGAGACTTCTTGAGGACTGAAGGTGACCCTGGTGCTGCAGGTTATACTATCAAAGAAGCAGTGGCACTTACAAGAAGTGTGGTAAGTTGCCTTTTAAATCAGTGCTTAGCTTATATAGACTCGAAGCTAATCAGATAGTTTTTGCTTTCTCATTAGTGTTTGTTCTTAAGTTCGTATCCTTTACTGCTATGTTACATAAACCTTCTTCACTACTGGCATATTTGGTAAATAATGAATTGATGCTTCAGGTTCCGGGACAACGGGCCCTTGCACTTCATCTTCTCGCTTCTGTACTTGACAAGGCAATGCACAATATTTGCCAGGATCAAGTTGATCTTGTTACTGGATATTCTAATGTTGATAAGGATTCAGTGGATTGGGAGGCTGTCTGGGCATTTGCACTCGGCCCAGAACCTGAACTTGTCTTAACATTGAGGTAATCTTTATTGCATAAGTTTTGTCATCATCCTTCCTTCATATTGTTAGTCAATAAGCCGTGGACATGGCCTTGATTTTTGCATTGTTACTGGAAGTTCCATATTTTCTTTTGTTGTGCTAAGCTTATATATACAAATGATTCTAAGCCATACCACTGACATGGGCTCCTTGATATCCTCAAAAGAGTTTACACTAATGAGGAAATTGTGCATACTGCTTCTTTTTTTTGTTTGTAACTACCTTATTCACTCGAGCATTAGTTCTTCTGTTATAGGTACACTCCACAACATGTTGAATCAGTGATGGGACTGCTTTGCAATGCTTATAGGGATTGACTAGTGCCTGAATATCCCTTTCTATATTTTCAGATACTTTTGGGAATCTAAGTAATGAGGTCACTTGGTTATGGTCTAAGCTGCTTCTAACTAATGTTACACTGCTTTTCTGAGCATCGTTGGATGATAAATTCTACATTAAGATTATTACTCCCAAAAGGCTTTATATTTCTAGGTTTTGATATCATATCCATCCATTTGAAAAAAGTTGAAGATTTACTTTAATGCTGTGTATTTGCAGGATGTGTCTTGATGACAACCACAATTCTGTAGTTTTAGCATGTGCAAGAGTTGTTGAGTGCATACTCAGCTCTGATTTAAACGAGAACTTCTTTGACAAATTGGAGGTAAAATTTTCTTCAGAGATGCTTATCATTGTTGTAACTCTTCATTTGGTTGAGTCTAAGTTTGATATGTCGTTCTTTCAGAGAATGAGTCTGCACGGAAAGTATCTCTACACTGCCCCAGTGTTTAGGAGTAAACCAGAAATTAATGGCGGTTTGCTTCATGGTGGGTTTTGGAAGTACAGTGCTAAATCCTCTAACGTTCTTCCTATGGAAGAAACAGCTGATGATGAATCTGAAGGGAAGCGCACTATTCAGGACGATATTGTGGTTGCTGGTCAAGATTTTATTGCAGGTTTAGTCAGGATGGCAATTCTGCCAAGAATTCGTTATATTTTGGAGGTAGCATGATCTAACTGTTGTGTCAGTTTTTGACCTGTTTACTTCGTATAGAAATCATTTTGTCTTCAAATGAATGGTTTCAGACGGATCCGACCGAAGCTCTGGAAGAACGGATGATCTCTATTCTATTTGCAATAGCAAGACATTCACCAACTGCTTCATGTGCTATCATGGACTGTCCAAGGCTAATCCAAATAGTTGTCCACAGATTTTCCATGAAAAGCAGTATGGAAATTCAGCCTTCCAAGATAAAATCTGTTACACTCTTAAGGGTGAGTAATCAGTTCGTATGCATCTTGCACTAGTCTAATCTTTCATGGGACAATTGGTCCCTTGGCCAGTGAAACTCATTTCTGTTTACTTTTTGAAAAGGTATTGGCACAATCTAATAGGAAGTATTGCATCGAGCTTATAAGGAGCGGAACAGTGCATGCCATGATATGGCAGTTGTATCAACCTGCTTATTCGCTTGACCAATGGACTAAACTGGGAAAAGAGCGCTGCAGACTTTCCTCGTCTCTGATGATTGAACAATTGCGGCTGTGGAGGACTTGCATAGAGTATGGATATTGTGTCTCACTCTTCTCAGATATCTTTCATTCCTTGTGCTTGTGGTTGAATCCACCTTCCATGGAAAAACTGTCGGAGAATAATATCATGAGAGAACTTTTTTCAATATCCATTGAGGCATACCTTGTTCTGGCAGCTTTAGCTTGTAGACTTCCAAAGTTTCATTCACAGAAACATACAGGCAATCAAAATACAAAGTGTGCTGGTGATGGTACTGAATCATGGTCTTGGAGTTATGTTATCCCAATGGTTGATCATGGAATAAAGTGGATAGAATGGATGAATGATTCTTGCATCTCTTGGTTCTTTGACTCACAAAGTGGAAAGAAAAATGACCTGAGAACTCAATCTCTGATGTCCTTATTGTGGGTTTATTCTTCGGTCATGCACATGCTGTCAGTTGTTCTTGAAAGAGTGGGGCCAGACAATGCAATGAATAGCTCTGATGATGGCAAGTCACTGCCTTGGCTTCCTGAATTTGTACCAAAAATTGGTTTAGAGATTATTCGGCAAGGATTCTTTAGCTCTTTGAATGGCAGCATAGATAACGGAACAGATTCTGCAAGAGTTGGATCGTTCATTGAAAAGTTGTCTCATTTGAGACTTAAAAGCGAAAGTGGAACCTCTTTGGCTTCTGTGTGCTGTCTCCATGGATTTGTGCAGTTGATGGTTGAAATTGATCGCTTGATACAGTTAGCCAAGGCTGGAATGTCTAGTCCTCCAACAAAAGGACTTTCCATCTCAGCAGAAGAGAAAATTCTTGAGGATGGTATGCTCAAGGGTTCTCTTCTTGATCTACAGAAAGTGCTTGATGTCCTTTTAAATGTAATTGCTTCTGAATGGCACTCAATCCAGTCCATAGAGACGTTTGGAAGAGGAGGTCCTGCTCCAGGAGTCGGGGTTGGATGGGGTGCTTCTCGTGGAGGATATTGGTCAACACGTGTCCTATTGGCACAAAAAGATGCAGGTCTTCTTGTGTACTTGCTTGGAACTGTTCCAGTGGTGTCGGTTGAGCATATAGCCTTCAGTGAGGGCCAAGCCATTGTTTTGCAGAGAGTTAATGGTGCCTTAGGAGCTTGTTTGACTGCTGGCCCAAGGGATAGGGTTGTTGTGGAGAAGGCATTTGACTTTCTGTTTCAAGTCCCTGTTCTAAAGTGCTTGAATATATGTATTCAGCACTTTTTTTCTCTTAGCAGGAGATCTCTGACGTGGGAGTATAGTGAAGAGGACCTACATCATATTAGCAAATTATTGTCTTCCCATTTCAGAAAGAGATGGCTGTGTTCAAAGAAAAAGGCAAGTTCCATAGAAGGCAGCGAGAGTACCATGCATAAAGCAAATCAAAATAGTAGTTTTTCTCTTGAAACCATTCATGAGGATATGGACATGTCAGATGAGAAAGAGGAACATCCTCCTTGTGATAATCTGACTATGGAGTGGGCTTACCAGAGACTGCCACTTCCCATGCATTGGTTCATCAGCCCAATCAGTTCATTAGGGGATGGCTTGCACAGTACAGATCAGAAAGTTTCTGGTGTCATTAATCTTGTTCAGGATCATGATGATCTATCTGAAGTTGCTAAAGCTGGAATGTTCTTTCTATTAGGCGTGGAGGCAATGTCTCATTCGGGATGCACAGATATCACTTCACCTGCTCAACATGTGTCGCTAGTTTGGAAATTTCACTCCTTGTCCATGATCTTACTTGTTGGGTTGTCTGTGATTGAAGAGCAGAGAAGTAGAGATGTTTATGAAGCTTTACAAGAACTCTTTGGACAGCTTCTTGATCGAGAAATTATAAGTAGAAGCACTAGACATACTCTGAAAGATGAGCCTGAAATGGGTAGCGCAAATAAATGGGGATTGTTAAAATTTGGATCAGAAATTCATGATAGTTACTCAACATTTATTGAAGCTTTTGTCGAGCAGTTTGCTGCAATATCCTATGGTGATCTGCTGTATGGTCGTCAAGTCGCACTGTACCTCCACCGTCATGTGGAAGTTTCTGTAAGACTTGCTGCATGGAATGCACTGTCTAATGCTCGGGTTCTGGATCTTCTGCCTCCTTTAGATAAGTGCCTAGCCACTGCTGAAGGTTATCTCGAACCTCCTGAGGTATTGTTCCTAAAAATACTTGTTCTCTTCTTTTGTTGTTTGTTTGTTGAAACATCATGAACATACTTGTTCAAGCAGTGGAATTGTGGTATTGGTTTGTTTTTCTTAAAGTAAATATATCACCCATATTATTCAAAATGGGGTCAGTGGCTCTTATATACGTATTTTCTCATCCATTTGTCAGATTAAATTTTTGGGGTGAACTTTCTGCCTAATTTATATCCTTTGTCTCATCTAATATTTCATTTCATGATTGGTTTTCTATTATGTCATTCCCTGTTCTTCCATCCAGGAGCAAGAAAATTATCTTCCATTCTACGTCTTTTGATATCTACTTCATGTGTAGGATGGTTGTCTTTTTGTTCTTCATTGCAGCTTGCATGTGAGAGGGGATTCTAAAGTATATGCTATATCACTTAATTACGGAATTCTAATGGTGCATGTTATATGTAGTCTCCATTCACTTAATGCCTTCAGGGTTTTTGTTATACTTTCGAACCATTATGTTCTGAAGTGGCTGCTTGCCATCACAAGTATTTCTCTTGTTCAAGAATCTTACTTTATGCAGTTGTGACATACTTTCCGTTTTTTCTTTGGCACACCAGAAAAATGTAAAAATTTCTTTGACAAGCTGGATATTTTATGAACTCTAGATGCAGGGTAGATGTTATCTATGGGTAAACGCTTTTTTCCTGCTTCGGTAGTTCTCAAATTTCAGAAGCTGCTGTTCCATTCACAATACACCATTTCCGACAAATGACTTCACTGAGGATCTTGTGTAAATGCTTAGAGACTTGTATTAAGGTTGTTAATGAGTTTCATGTCTTTTCATTTGCAGGATGATGAACACATCTTAGAAGCATATGTGAAATCATGGGTTTCTGGAGCACTTGAAAGAGCCGCTGCTAGAGGATCACTAGCATTAACGCTTGTCCTGCACCATATCTCCTCTTTCATTTTCCTTGATCATGCAAAAGATCGTGTTTTGCTACGAAATAAGTTAGTGAAGTCCTTGTTGCGTTATTGCTCCCGGAAGCAACAACATGAGGTATGCAATTCTGTTGAGCAGTTGAAGTTTAAGCAGTCTTGTAAAATGTGGATGTAACTATCGAATGCTTTGTTCAATCTACTGGTTACTCTTCTTTTCTTGTGTGAAAGGGAGTAATTTTATGGTGGTCTCTTGCTGCTGGATGGCTACGTATGATAGTTATCATTCAGGGCCACCATTGTGGAAAGGTTGGATTTTGTAAAAAGATCATACACTCACTATCTGATTTGTTCTAGATAAAATTATGAGGAAGGGGGTGTGGTGGGGTTCAGGAGATACGTTTTTTGCAACAAATGTGTATATGCAATGTAGATCATGGCTGCTATTTTTACCCAAATCCCTCTGTTTAGGAAGAGGCATGTACGTGATCGTTCTATTGAAACTTGAAGATTGAATTTGACTTGTCGTTGGGATTTGTTACCACAGGGAATGATGATGGATCTCATCCAATACAAGAAGTCATCCCCATCGAAAATGACTGCACAAGAGGAGGGTGCATCGCAAGCGAGCACTGTCCACAGAAGGCTTGAAGCACTTAAAGAGGCTTGTGAAGGAAATGCATCTCTCTTGGCTGAAGTGGAAAAGCTAAGTTCCAAGTTTCAACTACTCCAGAGGTGACTTGACCTGATTATACCCTCTGCATCACGTGCAAGCACGATCCATGGGGCTCGATGTACCCAAAGAGGCTTGTGAGGGAAATGAGTCTCTCTCGGCAGAAGTGGAAAAGCTAATTCCCAAGTTTTGTCAACTCCGGAGATGACTTGGCCTAATTATACTCTGTACAGTGTAGGTATATGTTTTTGCACTCCTTTTAAGTTTTCAGAGTTGGAACAGTGAGGAACAAGAAAAGCTTTTTGTGGTCCCTGTAATTTTTGGTCAGATGGGAATGTGAAAAATGCTAATGCTAATTGAAAGTCTTTTTCTTTTTCCTTTTTACCACTTTGAGAAAAGTTCACTGCTTTCTTAGTTTTTGGATTTTAACATTGGCTTGACGTGTTGGCATCATGTCAGCCAAATGTAGAGGGAGATCACTTATGGCTGAGTTTTCATCATCTTTATAATTTGACACCTTCTTGAGAAGCAACATAGAATGATGAAAGATTGAAACATTCAACGTGATTTAGCACATGCCTCCCAAGTCACAGCCAAACAAAACACTTTGGTTGTGTTTGTTTGTGTTCCTTGTTTCTGTTTTTGAACAAAAATTCTGTTTTTTTGTTTCCGGGAACAAAAAAAGAACAGAAACGCGTTTGTTTGCATTCTTGTTCCAAATCTGTTTTTTTTGTTCCCGGGAACAAAAATCAGAAACAAGAAAAAGTTGTTTTTTTGTTCCAGAAACACTTTCAGAAAACACTTCTCTCTTTCTTTCTTTCTTCTTCTTTTCTTCTTCCTTTTTCTTTGGCTTCTTTTTTCTTTGGCCAGTTGCCGGCCTTGGCCATGGCCGGTGACCGGCCGTTGAGGGCCGGTGACGCCATTGAGGGCCGGCAAACTCGACGGAGTGTCACCGGCCGGTGACCGGCCAAAAGAAGAAAAAAAGAAAAAAGAAAGAAAAAAAGGAAAAATAAAATAAAAATATTAAAAAATTAAAAGAAACAAAAAAAGAACACAAATTTACCAAACATGTTTCTGTTCTTTTTTTATTCAAGGAACAAGTTTACCAAACGCGTTCTTTTGTTCAAAAACTGTTCCCCGGAACAGAAATAGTTTTTTCTATTTTTGTTCCCTGGAAAAAAAAAGGAATAGAAACACAAACAAACGCACCCTTTGTTGCCTGGATCCTGATAAATATTACAGAACACGGTGTCTTAAGTCAGGAGATGAACAAGGCTCAGAGTACCTCTGCATGGAGAAAAATACTCAACCTCAGGTGCATTTTGATGCCTTATGTAGGTATTGGTAATGAAATGAAAAGTCCATCCCCCTTTGGTTTGATAATCATCAACCCTCTTGGTGTTTTGGTTGATTTATATCCTCCTAGAGATATATATCACTCAACATTGAGTTGCTGATAATACTGTCGACAAAAAATGGAGACAGGCCTCCAGCTTGGTCAGGTGCATCAGTGGAGATACAAGCTCTTCTATTTAGCTGCATTTTTCCTATTCAACTCTGAGAATAAGGTCACTAGCTGGTTCTTTCAATGGTGTATCGAATCAGGCTGAAGCAAAGGCTCTACTGTAATTAGGCCTCGAGAATAAGGTCACTGCATTTTTCACTCCAAGTATAGTTTAGTTCAGTAGTCATTGAAGCATTAGTTTTCTGGGTAGGATTAATAAAGATGCATTTGCCCAGTAAATGTTTACAGTCTAAGGGCTAGATCTTATCAACAAATTAGGACTCCACCAAGCATTAAAATTTGAGTGAGACATTAGCTGATTTTTGAGAGAACCTCCTTTCTGTCTCAGATTATGTCAAATTCTTCTGCTCTGAGAAGTATTTGATCTCTGATGTCATGGTCATTCAACAATATATATTTGATGATTACAGGTTCACACAGCTTCACTCATTCACGATGATCTCCCCTGCATGGACGATGATCCATCACGCAGGGGCCAGCCATCGAGCCACACCGTATATGGTGTTGACATGGCAATCCTAGCTGGAGATGCACTGTTTCCTCTCAGCTTCCGTCACATAGTCTCACAGACACCATCTGACCTTGTGCCAGAGCCTCGCCTCCTCCGAGTGATAGTGGAGATTGCCCGATCTGTGGGATCCACTGGAATGGCTGCTGGGCAGTTCTTGGATCTTGAAGGTGGTCCAAACTCAGTTGACTTTGTTCAAGAGAAGAAATTTGGAGAAATGGTGGAGTGTTCTGCAGTCTGTGGAGGGTTACTAGGAGGTGCCGAAGATGAGGAGATAAGAAGATTGAGGAGATATGGAAGAGCTGTTGGAGTATTGTATCAGTTAGTAGAGGACATACTCAAAGAGCAAACAAAGAGTGGAATGAGTGACGAGGAGAATAAGAAGAAAAAAGGGAAGAGTTATGTGTGGTTATATGGGATTGAGAAGGCTTTGGAGGTTGCTAAGGAGCTCAAGGACAAGGCTAAGAAGGAACTCGAAGCATTTGAGAAATACGGTGACAGAGTCGCACCTCTCTATAGTTTTGTTGATTATGCTGCTGAAAGGGGATTTACTTTTGGCAGCTCCAGTTGATGTCGGATTTACCACCAATGTTGGATTTGAGTGTTTCTCACTGAACTACATAATACTGCCTGGTGTTTGATGTTTTGACAAAGTGATGCACCACCTAGTGCTACCTTCTGATGAACTTGACCACATGAGTGTAGGGTTGCTATGACAAGCTCCAAGAAGTGGGTTCTCTTCTGTCACGGGGCCATGGCTGGAGATATTCGGTTGTTTGGTGAGTTGTTACTTGAAAGGTTACAGTTTCATTTCTGCGGTTTATGTAATCTGAGAAGATAGGTATGCTATATCATGAAGCTGTAAAATTCTCTTCCAGAATTCAGTACTTCCGTGGTTAGATGATTGGTCAATGTTGATGTGTAAGTAACTTCTAGTGAGAGTGTACTTGGAACAACTCTGATTGGCCCAGTTTAATGAATGGTTAAAAGCGGATTCGGCAAAGCTGTTTCTACTTCTGAAAAATTGCCTTGGCGAGACTTCAAAGGGAAAAGCCAGTGAAAATTGAAGCAATGATGGCTGATTTTCAAGAAGTAGCCAAAAGTTTACGTTAACGTGTTTGTAGCTTTCTACTATGTTCGTCAGTGTCGCCATATATTTTGCGTAATAAGACTGATGACGACGGATTTTGTTTACAGTGCACACCCTAGCACGTATACTTAACAGAGAAAACATAGAAATCAGCAGTTCCGATAGTTTTATAGCTCTTGAAAGCTCATAATTGCCTCAAAAACATGAACTTGGATAGATCCAGGCAACCTTCATCGATGCATTATCCTCACTAAGGTCAAGCAGACACAAACATCCACACACACACTCGTAGCTGTTACGACCCGAGAACTGGTCCGACACCATAATTATCCTCACCTTCATCCATGCATTATCATCGCTGGTGGCTGGGTGAGCTCGGCCTCACCAGATTTGGGCGAGCTCGAGCTCACCCAGCCTAGGCAAGGCCGAGCCTCGCTGTGGCTCGGCGTCTCCGGGGGCCGGCGATGCTCCGGCAAGGTCACCAGCCCTCGTCTGGCCAGTCGTCGGCGCCGACTATGGTCAAGGCCGGCAACTGGCCAAAAGGAATAAGAAGAAGAAGAAAAGAAAGAGAAGGAAAAAAGAGGAGAGAGAAAAATTATTTCTTGGAATTGTTCTCGGGAACAAGAAGCAACTTTTTTTTACTTCTTGTTTCTGTTTCAAATGTGTTCCTAGGAACAAAAGTTTTATCAAACACGCTTCTGTTCTTTTTTTGTTCTCCGGAACAAAAGAACAAAAATTTTTGTTCCGAAGAATATAAACAATTTTAAACAAATAGTGCTTAAGTGTGGGAAGTTAGGGGTGTGCAATGGGAACTAGCCGAATTGGAAACTACCAAACGGGTTGGTTTTGAGCGGTTCCTAGTGAGGGGGGTCGGATTCCTGATTCCCATTCTTGGAACCTGTGACTGGTGGGTTTGGCTCCCAATTCCAAGGTAAGAACTCGATTGACTCGACCGGATTGATTGATTACATATAATATATATTTTCCTCCCCCCAAATGCAAGAACAGAACACGCCCCACCCCCTCTTTCCTTTCTTTCTTTCTCCCTTCCTTCTCTTCGTCGCTATGTTCCTGCCCATGAATTAAAATTCGTCATGTGTAGCCCCCATAAAACGAGGACTCGGTCTTCTTTTTGACTGTGTGGTGATGCAACTGGGGGAATGTGAAGTGGGTTCCTGCACCAGATGCAACTAAAAACCAGAGTGACATGGAGATGGACCTAGAGACGAGTGGGAAGAGGGAGTAGGGGTTGGAGAGTCAAGGATAAATTAAACACATTAAATAATGGAAAGGAAACAAGACCGGAGAGAAAAGAGGGAGAAAGGCACCACAACTGGTTGAAAAAGACAACCTTGCTCTGGGGATGCTCTGGGGAGGGAGGTTGCTCCTTTTGCTCTTTCTCTACTGCTCATCTTTTTGTTTGCTGTGTGAATTACCGGTTCTACCTGACCGGATTAAGAACCAATTAGTCCTAGATGTTTTTATAGGTATTATGCTAATATATAAAGATAGAGAGTGAATGTTGCATATGGGCAGATGCCACCAGAAAACTATTCTCCTCCAACTTGTGCCTCATTCCAAATTTCCATAGTTGCCATTATCTTTTGGTTCCAACAAAAACTAAAGCAGGTTATTCTTCATAATGCATGCCAGGAAGATTATTAAAATAAACATTAGATGCATCATCTTGGACGTTATCCGTCATTGCAGTGTCCCACGATTCCTGTTCTTGCATTTTGGGCCGTTTGGTTCAGTTTTAGGAAAATGATTTAGGAAAATATAAATATTTTTGAGGTAAAGAGGATTTCCAAAATAATATACTTGTAATCGCAAATAGCATTGAAAAATATTTTTAGCATAAATACTGTTCGGTAAAATTTACATTTATAATGGGTTTTTACTATTTTTTTTTTTATCTTTTTTCTTTTAGTCTGAAAAACAAATTTGGCAGTCGGCTAATCGCTGATCAACTATCAGACGGCCAGATTTGGCCGCTTGAGGTCGCAACCTTAGGTGACACGGCCTGGGGTGCGACCTTAGGCGATGCCGTTGGCCGCAGAGGCCAGATCTGGCCACCGGACCGCCAGATCTGGCCTGGCGGCCTAAGGTCGCGACCTTAGGAGGCATCGCCTGGATCGGGCGTGCCAGGTGACGCTGCTTGGGTCATGGGTTGCGCCACCCCAAGCAATGGTGGCCGCCGGAGAAGCCTGACCCTCAGGCAGGGAAGACGAAGATGAACAGTGAAGAAGATGAACTTGCATTTCCAAAATGCTGATGCTTAAAGCAGATGTGGACCTGTTTCAGCATTAGGAATACTTATATCTTTTAAAAAAATGCTTGCCAAACGCAAAATAAGCCCTTGGACCTTCAATCCTCACGGGTCAACTGATCTCAAATCAGTCGACTCACCCCCACTCGAATGCTGCTGCCCCCCCGCCCCCCCGAGCTCAAAGCTTCCCTCGCTCCGCGAAGATGATCGAAGCACGATCACTGGTCGATACGACGGCGACCTGGTTCGTGATACTAGCCTTCCAGCTCGTCTCGATCGTCTGTTTCGGAGCCGAGGCCAGGTGCAGACATGGCTGTGAGCTGGCCGTCGCGTCTTACTACGTGTGGGAGGCGTCGAACCTCACTTACATCAGCAACCTCTTGTTGGAGTTTTGTTTGTTAAAACAAAAATGAGTGCCTTTTACCTTGTCCCACATGGGAAAGGTGGGAAAAAGTAAACCAGTTTAAAAGTGTGGGATTTACTTTATACATTTAAAGTAATGATTGGGTGGGGCTAGACCCCACCATACCCGCGTGCGGGTGCGCGATTTTGGCGCACTTAGCACTTTTGCGCGTCCGCGGTTTAATTAGCACTAATCCCTCTATTATTTATTTTATTTTTGTTTTGAGAATTCTCGAAAATAAAATATAAAATGAAAATTCGAAATTTTATTTATTAAATAAATAAATAAATAATTATTAATTATTATTCCGAATTTATTCGTGTCTTTTCATTTGCATATGATACCCGTTCGGTTTGCAACCTTTCACGAAGGGTTGCATTGGTTCGGTTTTAATTTCTTACGAATAGACACCTTTGTTCAATTGAACAAATTTCGAAAGGATGTGTTTTTTCATTTCGCAACTTTTCACGAAGAGTTGTCTTCGTTTTCTAAGACTAATTTATATATATATATACTTGTCAGATTGAGAAAGAAGACTGGTTATCTTTTTTTTCTCTTCGAGTTTCTTTCTGAAAAAACGACAGCCATTCTTTCAATTGTTTCCTAGAGAGATCCTGGAGAAATACTAGAATTGCTATCTAGTATTCTCAAATTGAGACTTTGTTGTATCCTGGAGGATATTTTGCCGGTGACCATTAGCAACTTTGTGGGGCAAATAAATCCTTAAAGAAAGTGATATCACGCCTCAAAGTCCGACTCGAGTACTCAAAGATCCGTCTTCATTGTTCTACCCAATCGAAGCAGTATTTTAACAACACCTCTTCAACAGGCCAGTCCCCGAGGTGCAGCGCTACAACACCGGCGTCTCCGGCGGGGACGTTGTCGACGTCGGGACGCGGGTCAACGCGCCCTTCGCCTACGACTGCCTGAACGGCGACTTCCTCGGTCACACCTTCACGTACGTGACCCAGTCGGACGACACGTACGACGAGGTCGCGACGTTCAGGTACTCCAATCTGACGACCGTGGAGTGGATGGTCCAGGTCAACGAGTATGACCCCACCCGGATACCGGACGGTGCGACGATCAACGTGACGGTGAACTGCACGTGCGGGGACCGTCGCGTGTCCGGGAGCTACGGGGCGTTCATGACGTATCCACTCCGGCCGGGGGACAACTTGTCGGGGTTGGCGGCGGAGTAGGGCCTGCCCGCCCGGTTGCTGGAGCTGTACAACCCGGGTTCGAACTTTAGTGGAGGGACGGGGCTGGTGTTTGTGCCGGCTAAAGGTTGTACCCTTATCTGATCTTTTCAATTATGGAAGTTATTCGTATTATTCATGGACTAGGGTAAAATTCAATTCAATCAAGACAATCATCGGATATCATTTCCCATGAAAAGACTTACACCTACTGTAGAAAGTGATATTGTTCAGTGGAAGGAAAACAGGAAACATCTTATAAATTGGAGAGGGTCGGGTGTGTTGGGAAAAAAGAAAAGAATATTTGTGGAGAAGGCTTAGATAATTTTCCCGCTACTAATTCTGTGAAAATTAAATTAGAAATTAAATGAAAGCAGTAAAGATGAATAGTAAATAACACCAGAATTTTTAATGTGAAAAATCCTCCAAGGTGAAAGGAAAAATTACGGGACCGTAGTCCATTCAAACTTCTATTATGATAAATAATTGGATACAACTTCACCCAAATGTGGATCTCTCGTTGTCTTCAATTTATGGATCTAAACCTCTTACAAACTAGATAACTCTCAAAGATAACTTTCTTTTTTGAAAGAAGAAAACTGTTTCTTCCGCTACGTTGCTATGATATTCTTGTTTTGGTATCTTCTTATTCGTTGAGGAGAGACTCCTAAATAGGAGCATATGCAATCCCAATTGGAATTGTACAATATGAAAATCACGTAGATTTATCTCTTAATCTCTCGTGATTTTGTAGATATGAGAATATCACTTTGATTTCTTTTTCAATCTCCCTTGATTTTCTGGATGTGGAAGATCACGTTGATTTATCTCCCGATCTCTTTTGATATTTTCTTTTTCTTTTTCTTTTTCTTTTTACTTTTACACACTCACTATCATACATATTCTACTACATATATACATAATTGCGTTGGCCTTTCCAATTGGGAGTGACCTACTCAACATGGTGGACCGGGTACATGTGTGCCCAATTTGATTCATCCTAGCCGTTAGGTCATGTGTCTCATATGGTGTCCACACGATCGATTAGTGTGGGCAATGACTAAGTGCATTTGCATGGGAAGCGCCCAAGAAAAGCAAAATGGTTTAAGTCTCATGAATTCCTGATAAGCATTCTCATGGTGACATGCCATTTGGTCTGCATGTGCCTGGGACTTCTGTTTGACATTGGAAAAGCTCAGCTGTAACTCTTGAACATGGTTCTCAACAATTAGTCCTAGAAATGGTCACTGTTTTTTCCATTTCTGTTGCGTTCAGGTCACTTAACATATAAATGGAAGACTTTTAACACTTGTAAAATGTAGCCTATGCCAAGTATATGATTCGCCAAAATGAAGATGATGTCGGGCAGTGAAGAATGTTCAATTGCTGATACTGATTGAATTCGAAGCAAGAAAAAGCTTAGAGATTATAGGATTCTCCTCTTTATTAAGGTTTTGGTTTTGTCATCCTCAGTTACTCATTAAGTTGGACCTGACATTGCTTCGTATGAATGTTGCAGATCCAAGTGGGAACTATCTGCCATTGAAGTTAAGGTGAGTCATAGTGTCACAGAGTGTGAGAGAGTGAATTTAGAGCTTCATTGCAATGTTTCCTTAGTTTCTCATGGATAATCTGAAGCTCCTGTTCTCTGTTTTGCAGATGAGGTTGTTGGATCTTTTATGAGCATTGCTTCCCTTATTGTTCCTTCATCTCTAATTGCTTGAGGTCCAATGTTGGGACAGGCCTTAATTTATCCTGCAAGTAACAATGGGTCCAATTTTGATCAGGAATCTCCAGCAAAGCCATCGCCGGTATATCAATTGCAGGGGTAGTGGCAATTGCGTTGGCTGCTTTTTGTCTCTTCACTGGTTTCTATCAAATGGAGAAGGTGGTGGAGGCATTGGCTCTTTTGAAAGCATCTGATGAGAGCGATTTCGAACATGGGCAAGGTACTAATTCCGGCTCCAATTTGTCGTCACTCGAAACAGCAAACAATACTTTACTAAATATATCATCTTTGTCTTGGTTTCTTATTTGTGAGCGTTGAATTTTGTATGATCATTGACTATGCATGACATGGTCATTCAGGTTCAGGAGAAAATACTTCGGACTCGGAGCTTGTTGCTGGTGCTTCGCATAAGCTCTCAGGTATCACGGTATACCGATCTGTAGAGTTCTCTTATGAGGAGCTAGCCTGGGCTACAAATGGCTTTAGCGCAACTAATGTGATAGGGAGAGGTGGCTTTGGATCTGTCTACTATGCCGAACTGAGAGGCGAGGTTCATAGCTCGCTCCCTCATTATTATCACAAGTAGCAGAAACTTTGAAAAGCCTTTTGAAAAGCATAAAAATCACAATTCAGCAAAAATAGCAAA
This sequence comes from Eucalyptus pauciflora, assembly GCA_007663325.1. Classification (NCBI taxonomy): domain Eukaryota; kingdom Viridiplantae; phylum Streptophyta; class Magnoliopsida; order Myrtales; family Myrtaceae; genus Eucalyptus; species Eucalyptus pauciflora. The sequence continues at coordinate 927,155 of VMYD01000212.1, read as the reverse complement.
CTGGAAATTAAAGAACAGGCAAGTTCAGAGCGGCAAGAGTCATGAGACTGATCTTTAATGATAGCTGATGATGATAGCACTGATGTTAGACGTGAGAGTAAACACCTATAGAACATTAAGTGAAACTTGTGCTTCTAGCTCTACTGAAATGCTGGATAGGTTATGCTCCTTCCTCTCTTCCTGGTTTTAGTTACGCTTTTGGTCGCATCTGCTGAAGTTCCAATCTTTTTTGAATAGTTATACATCATGGTTTTCGTGAATAACCTATGAGACTTTACCATCACTTATTTTTTAATTCTTCTAGAGGGATTTTGAATGTGACAATGATTGCCTGCCTTCCTTTGTCAAGAGAAGGCTGATTTTGTGAAGCTGAAATGCAGAAAACTGCTATCAAGAAGATGGATATGCATGCATCAAAGGAATTCCTCGCAGAATTGAAGGTTCTGGCCCGTGTTCATCACTTGAACCTGGTAGGAGCTTTTCCTTCGATTGATCATTTCATGAACATGGTGCCTTGAAGTTGGTCTCCCTGCCAAATGGGGGGGCTTTTGCACTCACTTTCTCCTTGAGTAATTCAACGATAAAAATAGCAACTTAGTCAATTACTATTCTATTTGAAGCGGATCTAAGGTCAATAAATGGGATTAATCTTTGAAACTCATGTACTGATTATCTGGTTGAGAGACTTCACTCTCATCGGTGTATGTTCTGTTCTAGCTACTGGATGTGTGGACATTCAAATATAATATCCGACACGAACTTGACATCACCATATGAACATTAAGATATTTGCTTCAAGAGTTCAATCGCCGTAGTCAGTGGATAGTAGTATAATTACTTGAGCCCGTGATAAGGAAAATACAGAAAAAGCTCCTGGTCTGGTTGATTTTGAATGATGATGTTCCACGAAGAAGAATGTTTAGCGATTTCCAATAATACGCACTCAAAACATTTCACAGGTACGCTTAATAGGGTACTGCATTGAAGGTTCCTTGTTCTTGGTCTATGAGTTCCTCGAAAATGGGAGCTTATGTCAACATTTGCGTCTCTGGTAAGATGATCCTCCAGACTCATTTGGATCGCACATCTTGTACTTTTCATTTTCTTCTTATAACCACGTTCCCTTCAATAGAGAAGAAGCCATTGCCGTGGTCCGCTAGAATGAACATTGCCCTGGATTCTGCAAGAGGACTTGAGTATATCCGCGAGAACACTGTCCCGGTCTACATACATAGAGACATCAAATCAGCGAACATTCTGATAGACAGGGACTTTCGGGGGAAGGTATCGATAATGCTCTGCTCCAAGTGGATTTGTAACTTGAAATTCTCTCTACCATTGAAGCGTATCTATGTTTACAGGTTGTGGATTTCGGTTTATCGAAACTGACTGAGTACGGAAGTGCTTCTTCACACAGTCGTCTTGTGGGTACCTTTGGATATATGTCGCCAGAGTAAGACATACTTTCAAGTTATACATGTTCATCAGAAACATTCGCAATGCCAGATTCGCAAACACTGTTGCTAACTGAAATTTCTGTGATTCTGAGGTTGAAGTGGGTTTCACCAGCAATGCTTTTGTGCAGGTATGCTAAATATGGTGACGTCTCCCCCAAAGTAGATGTATATGCTTTCGGGGTTGTGCTCTATGAACTCATATCTGCTAAACAAGCTGTTGTAAAGATGGATGGATCTACGAGTGAAGCAAAAGGACTTGTTGCTTTGGTTGGTCCTCTTTTCTTCACGCCCTCATTTCTCTCTTCTATTCTAGCTGGGGTAATGTCCTATCCATTCCAACAGCTTTTCTTGCACTGAACACAACTAATGTCTTGCAGTTTGGGGATGTTCTAAACCAGCCTAATCCGAAAGATAGCGTCTTTAAACTTGTCGACCCCAGGCTGGATGATGATTACCCACCGGACTTAGTTTATAAGGTACTTCGGTAGTGTTAGACGAACCATTTTTTCCCAAAAGTTTAAGTTGTTAGGAAATGAGCTGTTAGCTAGTTCCTAAACAGTTCTTCAGCTGATTTTATGGAATGGAGAAAGGTATTCCATGGAATTTGACATAGGCTTAATTGGAGGACTCAACTATCTCAATAGAATGATTGTCCACATACTCAAAAAGCTTTCTCAAGTGTTTGCATTGCAGATGGCCACCCTTGCTAAGGCATGCACCCAAGAAAATCCTCAACTTCTACCGACCATGAGGTCGGTAGTGGTGGCACTGACGACACTTTCTTCTACTGGAGATGATCGGGACATTGGTTCCTTCTGTGAAGCCCATTCTTCTATCAGTCCTATGTCAGGAAGATAGTAGCTAGAGAGGCATCTGAGGGGGAAAAAAAGGCATGCTTTATGAACACGAGCCCCAACACTGTGTGCTGTTGGAATGGACTGTCCTCTGTGAACATTGTATCGAGCAGCATAGGCTAAATCCCTTTTCCTGGCTGTCTTTGTCTCCGGATCAAATGTAGCTCAAACCGGAAGTTTGAGTTGCAACTGTAGAGAAGCATATTCATTATTGCTCAGATCAGGATTACAGACTATATTAAGCAGGATGATATTGGCTTGGCCTGAAGAGACTAAAGATCAATAGTGTTTCCCTCTGTCAATAAGTGCTTATGCATTAGAAAGGTAGCAGAATATATGCTTGCTTTGCTTTATTCATCTTGGCATTTTAGCAGTCCTATTGTAAGCCTACTTTAATCGTCAGTCATCATGATTTACTTTGAGATACTGCAAATTTCTCTTGAAATAAGATTATTTCTTCGTGTTCTCTGTCAACATCGATGAATCTGACCAAAAATTAGTAAACACAATATAGAACAGCCAAAACAACTTTGTTCCACAAGTCACCAGTATTATGGACTACCTATTGTGAAAACAATCACATCATTTTTTATGTCAATCCTTATATATTGGAAATTATTTTAGATATTTTGCCTTAAAAAGTCAAAATGTGCAAGCCGCAAAGTTTACAAGATGTGGTAAGTCAGAACTTCTGACTCAGAAGTATCTCACTCTTTAAACAAACAAACAAAATGAGGAAAAGAGGGGGAAAAGAAGGAAGGACAATTTGAAGAACCAGGAGAAGAAAACAGACAATTGACAGGAATTTCATGGTAAGTCGGCATAAGAGAAAAGCATATTGATTTGAGATTAGAAGGCCTCAATTCTTGACTGAGGGTAGGGCCCAAGGCCGGGAGCGCATTTGGGCGGGCCTAGGCAAGCGTATCCTTTCTCGAACCCGGCTCCATCCATTTAGACCCGACCAAGTCCGCCTCGACTCAGTTCGTCTTATTAAGAAAACATAGTATTTTCTTGTATCATGGTTGGGTCTTGACAAAGGACATTTAGGCTCGGTAACATGGCCCGACCATTGATCATGTCCAAGGGGAGGAGGAGGCACCTAAGGTCTTTACACTTCCATCCAGGATAGAAGCAGTTTGTCTCTTATCATGTCAAGCGCAAAACAACACAGCCCAAAAAATAAGCTGAAGCCAGTGATGAGCATAATTCGAGCGGGTCGATTTTCACCTTGAAATCGAGAATTGCTCACTAAGGGCCTGTTTGGTAACCATCCCAACAGTGCCAGATTCTGATTTTTTGTTCCCAGAATCAGTTTGGGACGAGAATCGCGTTTGGTAAGATTTTTGTTCCCAGAATCAGTTTGGGACGAGAATCAAGAATAAAAAAAAGATTGATTCTTGTTCCAAGAACAAAATTGAGAATCAAAACTCTTATTCTTCACTTTTCTTCTTATTCATTGACCGCCATCCCGTGGCCACCGCCCGCCGCCGTGCGTGGCTGCCGGTCGCTGGAGGCTCTCGTTTGGCCTGAAAAAAATAAAAAATAAAAAAAAAGGAAAAAAAAGGAAAAAGGAAAAAGGAAAAAAAGAAAATTAAAAAATTAAAAAAAGGAAAAAAAGAAAGAAGAATAGGAGAAAAAATAAAAAAATAATAATAAAATAATAAAAAAAGAAAAAAAGAAAATTAAAAAATTAAAAAAAAGGAAAAAAAAGAAAAGAAAAGGAAAAAGGAAAAAAGGAAAAAAAGGAAGAAGAATAGGAGAAAAAATAAAATAAAATAATAAAATAATAAATAAAGAAAAAAAGAAAATTTAAAAATTTAAAAAAAGGAAAAAAAGAAAAAAAAAGAAAAAAAAGGAAAAAATTATTTAAAAATTAAAATAAATTGATTTGGAACAGAATCAATGAACACGTTACCAAACACAATTCTATTCCAGAATCAAAATTTTTGTACAGTTACCAAAGATGTTTTTTTACTCAGAATTAGTTCCCGGGAACAGAATAAAAAATAATCATTTCTGATCAGAATGTGTTCCCGGGAACAGAATCGTTACCAAACGCGCCCTAAGGATCAGTTCCGAAAATTTGAAATCGGGAACTGTTCGTAAGTTCCATGAATCCATCCAAGAATTAAATTGTCAGTCAGCCCGGTTCCCAGACTCGTATGGAGCTAGTCCCATCAAACTTTAATGCAACGTTTTTCCGACAAATCAAAGCAAAGCAAAAAAACTTCTCTATTCTTAATTGTAAGATTAGTAAAAAAATTGGACTTATATCAAAAGTTAAGAATTAATGCCGTGACTCGATGGACATTGAGCTTGAGAATCAAGACCGCGAGTGAGAAATATAAAGCCAATTTATACGAGGTGAGAGTGAGATAAGACAAGCATTCATTTAATAAGCGTTGAGCTTTAGATTTGAGATTTTTGGGTTTTCATTTATATTAAATTTTTTTGGTTGGAAATTTTTCTTAAAATTTAAATATATATTTATATACTATCGGTCCGTTTCAGGTGGGTAGGCGGGTGATTTTCCTCCTAGAATCGGAAATCGGATCAATATCCACTTATTACAATAAATTAAAATTGAGAACCATCGATTTTGGTCTAGTCCGATCTGATTCCGAGCGATTCAGGTAGGTCTCGGTTGTTTGGCACGTTCCGGCTAAAGTGCAAGGGAGAGGCTTTAAAATGTAGAAGCAAAGCCCAGGACAGGAGATAAAAGAAAACGGCAAGGCTTTTTACCCGCCATCAACGACTGGATTGGTCTGCGTTATCTTGATCCTTTCCACCATCCCCTCCCACCCCTCCTCCGCTTCCAACACACTCCCTCAGGAAAAAAATGAATACAGGCTCTCAATATTTGCACAACCCGCTGCTGTCACAGCCTCCTTGCCAGCCTCTTCCATTTCCCTTGTTTGCTCAGGGCCAGAGACCATTCTTGCCCAGAAAACTGACCCCCAGAAGCGCCGTCAAGAGCGAATTCTTGGGTATTCACTTCGATGGTGCAAAACGTAGAGGGCATGCTTGTGGTAGAGCAAGAATCAGGAGTCGGGTAAGCGGTGAATTGGCTCAGGTTCAAGAGCAGAAGCAGAATCAAGAGCCTTTGTTGAAAAGACCGTACCCTTTTCATGAGATTGAGCCCAAGTGGCAAGAATACTGGGAAAAGAACAAAACTTTCAGAACCCCAGATGAGATTGACACGTCCAGGCCCAAGTTCTATGTCCTCGACATGTTCCCTTATCCCAGGTCTCTCTCTCTCTCCCTCTCTCTCTCTCTAGTATCTTGTTGTTGTCGTCAGTGAGTGATTGCGACGGGAAAGTTGCTAACGTCACTAGGCCAATGATGGGGATTGGGAAGCATAGTTCAGTTGAGTGTCCTGAGCAACTGGGTTGGTTGTGATCAGTCCAAAAATTTAGGTTTATCCATTGGGACTGAATTCATTTTTTTGTTTGGTTTTCATGTTGTGTTCTTGGAAGTTAGATTTTTTTTTTATTTTTACTTTTAATAATGGATTGTTTTCGATTCAGTGGAGCGGGATTACACGTTGGGCACCCCCTGGGATATACTGCCACTGATATTCTGGCTAGATTCAAGAGAATGCAAGGCTTCAATGTTTTGCATCCAATGGGATGGGATGCGTTTGGATTGCCTGCCGAGCAGTACGCAATTGAGGTTTTCTTTTCTATTTTGGCTTGGTGGTTACATGCATTTTTGAAAAATTCTGCTGTGGTTATGTAGTGGTTTGTAACAGGACTTCTTTTATGTGTTTGGCAGACCGGAACCCACCCGAAAATCACAACTTTGAGGAACATTAACCGATTTCGCATTCAGGTGACCTACCTTCCTGGTTTAGTGTAGGGCATCATCATAAAGCTGCATTAGCTTGGTCTTGATGTGTTTGGGAAAGAATCTGGTGTCTAGACCTGCCATTGAAATTTTCTTTTTGACCTCTTTTCTCTCGTGAAGACACTTTGTTTTGGCTTCTTTGTGAGATGTACTAGAAAACTGCAAAGAGGGGTTTGATCATCTGAGAGGTGTGTTAGCTTCTTGATTTCATAGCTTAGAAAGTGGATTGGTTATCTCTAGGGTACTATTAGCAGTAGTCACAAAAGCTACAATAGTCTTGATCAATCTGAAAGGATATCCGAGAAGGACTCAACAAAGTTAAATCTTTTTATGAGGTTCTCATGGAGGATCCAATCAATGAAAGTAAGAGCATTAGCAGACGCTTCTTCATATGTATTCTCTGTTTACTTCTGAAGCAGGGAAATTTTTGTGGCTACTACTTTATAGTTTCATCATTGACACTGTTTAAAGCAGTTTCTAAGCTTCTAGTATATTGCGGGCTATGGTCTTACATTCGAGCACTTGCACTGTAATTGCAGCTTAAATCACTAGGTTTCTCCTATGATTGGGATCGTGAAATTTCCACAGTAGAACCAGAATATTACAAGTGGACCCAATGGATTTTTCTTCAGCTTTTCAAGAGAGGATTGGCATATCAGGTACTTAAAACCACTTGATTCTGTCTGAATATTCAGTATTTGTTTAAAATGTTCATTGTCTGGGTGTTTACTTGTTCAGGCTGAAGTGCCAGTAAATTGGTGCCCTGCTCTTGGTACTGTATTGGCTAATGAGGAGGTGATAGATGGTGTGAGCGAGCGTGGCGGCCATCCAGTTATAAGAAAGGTAAACAATGATATACCGAGATTTAGGAAACAATAAGACCTTTTTTAGCTTGGTTACACTCTTGATTTCATTATTTTGAATGGTTTTATAATTTTACAGTGTCATTGTTTATTACAAGCAGCCAATGCGGCAATGGATGCTCAAGATTACTGAATATGCTGACCGTCTTCTTGAAGATCTAGATGACCTCGAATGGCCTGACAGCGTCAAAGAAATGCAAAGAAATTGGATAGGGAGATCAGAAGGTGCTGAGTTAAAGTTCCGTGTTGTTGATGGTGATAAAATGGAAAGAAATCTAGAGCTGACTGTTTTCACTACCAGACCTGACACAATCTTTGGAGTAACGTAAAACTTCTTCTTCCTTATATTAGCTGTGCAGGAATCCTTCCATACTGAATTTGGTTGGGGTATGGCATGCCTTCATCCATGCCTTTCTCTTGCAGGTACTTAGTTGTTGCACCTGAGCATCCCTTGTTGTCAGCATTTGTCTCGGAAGCCCAACGTGGTGATGTACGCTCATCGTCTTCTTATTTTGAATTCATGTTTCTTTTTTTTAATGGTAAGCAGAATAATAACTTTGTATTTTGCTGGAATAGGTGGAGGAATACAAGGACATAGCATCGAAAAAGAGTGACCTCGAGAGAACTGAGCTTCAGAAGGAAAAAACTGGTGTCTTTAGTGGTAGCTTCGCAGTAAACCCAGCTAATGGAGAAGCCATCCCCATATGGGTTGCGGATTATGTATTAGGGAGGTATGTATCACTAGTTGATTGTTTAATTTCACTTCTTTGGAAGATTTAGAGAATGTCTTATTGCCAAAGTAAATTATTGGAAGCATTTCTCTTCAAAGTGGTCTCTATGACTTTTATTTCTTCCTGTCGACATGTTTGCTTGTGTTTTCAAGTTGGTTCTCTTTCCAGAGAGCACATGATAAAGTATGTGCATCACCTACACTTTCTTGCTCCTGGCAGTTATGGTACCGGAGCAATAATGGCTGTACCAGCACATGATACACGGGATCATGAGTTTGCTCTAAAGTATGACATCCCTATCCGTTGGGTTGTGACTCCTGATGGGGAAAGCAGCCCTGATTCCAAGGTGGCTTACTCAGGTGAAGGGATAATTATTAATTCCTCGGACTACACGTCTGGGCTTGACATCAATGGTTTGCTGAGTGGTGAAGCTGCTTCCAGAGTCACTGAATGGGCTGAGAAGACTAGCAATGGGAAGAAGAAGGTGCAATGTACTCTTTATTTGATACATTTTCCATGTGATTGGAATACCTGTATTTGCTTAGAATTTTAGTTTTGCAGGTGAACTACAAGTTGCGGGATTGGCTTTTTGCTAGGCAACGGTACTGGGGGGAACCTATACCCATCATTTTCTTTGATGAAACTGGTGAGAGTGTCCCACTCAGCGAAACAGACCTGCCTCTTTTGCTTCCTGAGTTAGATGACTTTACACCCACGGGGACGGGGGAACCGCCATTGTCGAAGGCAGAGGCATGGGTATGCTTTCTGACACCTGGTCCATTTTATTTCTCCTATGAAACAAAATTTTTTTTTCCAGCTTATTCCACTAGGTTTCTGCTGAATTTAGTTTCTCGTTAGGTTCAAACCATGGATCAATCATCTGGAAAAATTGGTAGGAGAGAAACAAGCACCATGCCGCAGTGGGCTGGCTCTTGCTGGTAATGATTTTGGTGTGGTCTGCAGCAACTTTTTGTACTTGTAAAGTGCAGGTTTTAAATGGTCTTGTAAAATTTTTGGGATTTATCTTTGTGCATTTCCTTCTTCAACCAGGTATTATCTGAGATTTATGGATCCCAAAAATTCCAAAGAATTAGTCTCTAAGGAAAAAGAAATGTAAGATCAACCTCTACACTTCATATTCTTCCACCAGTTTAATATTCTTTGATTGGTCTAATGCAGGATCATGCATCTTATATGTTTGCCTTTCCACATTAAATATCATATTACCATCTTGTGTCAGGTACTGGGGCCCAGTTGATGTGTATGTTGGTGGTGCTGAACATGCTGTACTCCATTTGCTGTATTCCAGGTTCTGGCACAAGGTTTGTTTGGACTTCTCTTGCCTTTGTCTCTGGCTAGGTTGTCTAATGCCAACTAACTAACTAACGAAAAGAAACGCTGGGTGAGAAACAGGATTATACTTAAAACATGTGCTTATGTGGATATGCCCTTTAATACTTCAATTACCTAGACCAAAAGCATCATATCATGATATTCAATAGTTCTTTTTCGTTGGAAGTGGTTCTTAGGGTAGTCTTGGGCTTGTACAGAGCATAAGAGGGGAGTCTAGAGTAAAACTAACTATTAGCCTAGATCTACATGGGTCTGCTCTCTTGGGTAGCTATGCTGGTTAAAGTTGGTGTGGAAGGGCTTTTAGGTTTTGGAACATGTGCAATGTTATTAGGCAGAATGTGGCTGCCTGTGGTGTTATGCCAATATTATTTACTGCAGTCTCATACTTATCTGCTGGATATGCTTCAGGTTCTATATGATATTGGTATTGTTTCCACGAAAGAGCCTTTCAAGTGTGTTATAAACCAGGGAATCATTCTTGGCGAGGTCAGTAATAACTGTTTGTCCATATTTTCTTCCATCAATGAATGCTCTTCTAAATGGCGTGTGTGGCAGGTCCAATATACAGCATACAAAGATGCTGATGGAAATTATGTATCTGCAGAAGCTGCAGATTCATTGGGCGAATATACTCAAGAAGTAGTCACTGACGAAAAAGTAAGTCAGTTTCATGCATCAACTTTGGCGTTTCAGGTAGAATCACAACATTATCTTGTGCATTAAGCAATACCGCCTTCTTTGCTTAGGTCACAAAATCTGGGGAATTTTTCGTACTGAAGGACAATCCTAATGTTCGTCTAACAGCACGTGCTTACAAAATGAGTAAGAGCAGGGGAAATGTTGTCAATCCTGATGATGTTGTTTTTGAGTATGGTGCGGACTCTCTTCGCTTGTACGAGATGTTCATGGGACCATTTAGGTATTTATATACCTTCAGTTTTCTGTTCCAACACAAACACACCCCCCCCAGATCACATTATCTAGGCTCTTAGTATCATTACGAGGCATTCTCAAGTTTCTATTGTTTCCTTTGGCTTCCAGAGACTCAAAAACTTGGAGCACCAGTGGGATTGAGGGGGTTCATCGGTTTCTGGCAAGAACATGGAGGCTGCTTATTGGTTCACCATCACCTAGTGGTACATTCAAGGGGGGGACGGTGGCAACCGATGTAGAACCAAGTCTAGAACAGCTTCGTGCTCTTCATAAATGTATTGCTAAGGTCTTACTTCTGTTGCATCATCTGTCATTATTTTAGAATGCCCCGTTGGTTTCTAGTTTGTTAGCTAAGTTCTTGCCATTTCACATTCGTATTTTGTTTTTGAATGACAAATGAATCATCAGAAGTGGTGAGGACCTGTGGGAATTCAACCACAGCACGGACATGTAAACGATGACACAGCATAAGAATGATGGAGCTGTCAATTTAAGTTCTCTACCATTTACAGGTGACAGAGGAAATAGAAGGGACACGGTTCAACACTGGAATTTCTGCAATGATGGAATTCATTAATGCTGCGTATAAGGTAGCTTTTCTTCTGTTGAATGAAATGCCCCTAGTACCTTATCAATGTTGGTTTATTTACTTCTTCCTTTTTCTCAGCTGTGTCTAGTACAGCATTATTTTTTGTGAGATCAGTGCTCTATCTTCTTTCCTTCTCTTTCATTCAGTGGGAAAAACTGCCAAAGTCAGTTGCAGAAGCATTTGTTTTGTTGCTTGCTCCATATGCTCCTCATATGGCAGAGGAGCTTTGGTCCCGCCTAGGGCATTCACATTCATTGGCTTGTGAAACTTTTCCAAAGGTATGTATTATATTTATTTGTGTGGCTCTTTCTTATCCCGCGTCTCTGTGATTGCTTGATGCTCCGCCCCTCTATAGAGTGAGAGCCCTCCCCTTACGAGTCACCAGTCATTCCCTAGTTCTGGTTTTGAATGGCAGGCTAATCCCAATTACTTGAAGGAGTCAACTATAACACTACCCGTTCAGATCAATGGCAAGACGAGGGGTACTATTCAGGTCGAAGAAGGGTGCTCTGAGGAGGATGCTTTCAGATTAGCTTTGAAAGATGAGAAACTTTCCAAGTATCTGGATGGAAAATCCATCAAGAAGAGGATCTTTGTCCCTGGCAAGATCCTAAATGTCATCTTGGACCGCCAAAATGTTAAGGTCGGAGCTCAATAGTCACTTTGACTGTGCATTGTGGAGTTGGTCCTTGGTTACCTCGCGCCAGTAGATGTAAATGCCAAGGTGTGTCTAGCACTTAGAATTTGGTTATTTGCCAGTGTCAGGAGAGAGTCATGTTTCCCTTAAAGAGACTCCAGTTTTATCTTGTAATCTTTTGTTCTGCTGATATAAACCCACCTCAACATTCCAGATTCTTTCGTAAGACCAGACGATGAAGAAGAAGATATGGACCAGGTGAGATCTGCTAGGTTGCCGACATATATTACCTTGCAGAGTGGTTCCTATGCCATTACTTCATCAACCAAAAAGGAGGCATTGCATTGTGTGGTGGTAGGTGTTTAACTTGGGAATGCAAACACGTTAGCCGTGAGTCTTGATTCCAACGTTTAGATCCCGAAAGTGGGGATGCACTCCTTGGAGATGAGAAGTAAGACTTTTGTGGGTTTGGTGAAGCAAAGATCGTTATCTCCTGTATCGCATCCTTCGGTCCGTGAGATGCTACCATATGGCGGTTGTGATGTATCGAGCGTATATTCTACTGAGAAACAGTTTGTATAAGTTGCTTAGCTTGCTTATCCAGCAGAATTCCCTCCTTCACCCTTTTGTATAAGGTGCTGTCTCAATGTCAATGCATCATCATCTGACTGACTCATCAGTTTCTGTGTGGTAAGCGTGTTGTCTACAGGAATGCAGATTGGGGTCCCTGGGAACTCAAGCTGTTGACCTTGCAAAAGGGTCTTGTCCTGAGCAATTAGGTAGTGAGAGAGAGAGAGAGAGAGAGAGAGAGAGATGGAGATGGTCAACGATTTCATCTCCAAGAAAAGCCAAGATCAAGAAACAAGCAGTAGGTTGACCACTCACCAGACGCGTTTTGCCTTCCTGACATTGATGCCTTTCCCACCCTCTTGTTCAAAACACCTACATGTTTGGGTCTTACCTACTTGTTGGCACGTCCCTGTACCATGCCCGGACGGTGCTGTTTAACCATTACTCTACCCTCGAACAAGCAAAAGAGAGAGGGTGACATTATGAGGAAAGTTGTCTTATAAAAAATGAGCCATGAATTTATTTCTTAACAAATATACGATGGGTTGAATTGTTATTTGTGCCGGTTATATTAGCAAACGGATTTAAATAAATGGATCATAAATGAGCTGTGAATGAGTTATGAATGGATCATAAACGGATTTAAATAAATTTACTTAGATTTGACCCGACTCTCTTTTTATCCTCTCTCGCTCTCTTGACCTTGTGTTCACTTATCGTACATTTTTACTTCAGTTTGAGTATGGGTTTTCATAAATTGAGTTCAATGTGAAAATGTTTTGATCATATGTGGTCGGGTTGGATATGATTCATTAGATTTGCATTCATGAAAAATATATCAAAATGAATTAAATAGGTCTATTTGGGTCGAATAATATTTGAATTGATGTCGACTCACCCGTTTAACAAATCTAACGAAAAGGAATGACAAGATTACGTAGAGAATCATGCCCGTTCCAAACGTCTACATGATCCATTTTCTGCCACAAATTAAAAGATGTTCGAACGTTGCGTACACGTAAAAAGTTGACAATCAGAAGATCTTGCCAAGCCGTCTCATTTCTAACTATTTGATTTCTGATGTAGTATAAAGAATTCGAATTCCTCCTTCCCTTTTTTTTATCTATTTTTTTTTTTAGTTAGAGAGAGAGAGAGTGAGAGAGACAACTTGAATATTAAAACAGAGACAGAGAATTTTTTTTTTAAAAAAAATGATAAAATAGGAGGCTTGGGCTTTGGCGTCAGCAAATGAATGTGAACTGAAACGAAACCGACACCCCGCACCCACGATCCACGGCGTCGTTTCGTGCCCCGCGTCGTCTTCCTCCCCCCTTGAAAAAACGCCCTCTGCACGTCGATTTTCGCCCCGACGAAGACGACGACGACGAAGAGCCCGTCCAAGCTTCAAGCTTTCTCTCTCTTCCCCTCTCTCTCTCTACGCCTGCGAGCTTCGAATCCTCCATCGTCTCTCTCCAAATGATCTCCTTCCTCCTCCATCTCTCTGCAATCAAATGTAAGTCTCTCTCTCTCTCTCTCTCTCTCTGTGTTTTTCTCTCTGTATTCTGCTCTGTTCTGTGGTGGGGGATTCATGGCGTTCGCTGCTTGTTGGCAGGAAGGAGGAGGACGATGAAGAAGTCCGCGCAAGTGGTGGCGGCCCGGCACGTGCTGTGGCTCGGCTGGAAGCTGGTCATCCTCCTCTCCCTCTCCCTCTGCCTCCTCGCCCTCTTCCGCCTCCACTCCCGTCCTGACTTCTCCTCCTCGTCGACGTCTTCGCATCTCGACGTCCGCCGCCGCGTCGCGGGATCGCGCTTCGCCGGCACCCCCAAGCTCGCCTTCCTCTTCCTCGTCCGCCGCAACCTCCCGCTCGATTTCCTCTGGGGCAGCTTCTTCGAGGTTCCCGACGTGATCTCTTCAGATTTCGCGATCCCTTTATCCGCGCTGTTTTGGGGAACCGACGGTTTTTTTTTTTTTTTGGGTGTGTGTTTTCTGCTGCAGAATGCGGACGCGGCGAATTTCTCGATATACATCCACTCGGAGCCGGGGTTCGTGTTCGACTCGACGACGACGAGGTCACGCTTCTTCTATGGTCGCCAGTTGAGGAATAGCATTCAGGTGATTCCTGGAATTCAGAGGAAATGCGTGATTTTTCAGTTTTTTTTTTTTTTTCTTTTTTGGGTTCTCTTCGTTTTTCAGTTTTTCTCTCGGACATGATGATTTCGAGCTCGAAGTTGGTCTTCCCTGAGGTTGAATCTGTAGTTCGGTTGATGGGTTTTTCTTTGTCTCCCAAAAGTTGTCATTTTTAGCTGTCCATGTAGTAATGGGTTGTCTGCAGCTTCAATGAAACTATCTTCACTAGATTGACGTTTCTGTGTATTCTTTTGTTCCGATATTTTGGTCGAAATTAGTTAAGTTGAGAGATGCTTTTTCTTTTGATGGTTTTGGCTGCTAGGTGGATCTACAATAGGTCTATCATTGAACTCTAACATGCCTTTTTCCTCCTTTGTTGCCGGTGGTGACTCATCCATCATGATAAGTTGAATCTATTTGAACGCCGTGTGATTTAACAGGTGGGGTGGGGAGAGTCGAGTATGATTGAAGCGGAGAGATTGTTGTTTGCTGCAGCACTTGAGGATCCAGCGAATCAAAGATTTGTTCTCCTTTCCGATAGGTTGGTGTCCTTTGTACTCAAATAAATCAATTTTTATGTCGTGCGTATTGCAAGCTAAGAGTTTCTTCTGCATTAAGGACGAGTAACTCTGATTTTGATCCTCCTCCTTTTGGGTGAGCAAACAATCATTTTCTTAAACCAGTAGCATTTAGCAGTATGCTGTCTCTGCTACAAGCAACACAGTTATTAAATAAATACTTATTTGATGAAGAGCTCAAATTATTTCCATCGTGCCATTTTCTTCTGAGGATAAGTAACTCTCCTTCTATGTTTCTAATAAGCATCTAATTTTAAACGAGTTGAATTTCCAGAAGGCATCCTTCTATATAAATTTCCACATACCATAAATGAGTTTCAATCCAAACCATTCTAGCTGCTGCTTATTTATGGTTTGCTTCTTTGATATAATTTTGAATTTGATCCGTTTCTATATGATCAGAGAGTTTTAACTTTCAGTTTGTTATCCATTTGCACTAAAATGTGGGCGTAAGATTGTCATTGCTACATATCAATTGGTCTCTCTTTTCCATATAGAAAGACATATGCTTAGTGTTGATCTATACAAGTGCATTTCCTGGCTTGAACTAGTTCTTCAAAGTTGTTATGAAGTCACATAAGATTTTTTTTGTCCATTTTTCGCAAAACTTGATTATATATGAAGTTTCTCTTTTCCTGGTGCTGCAGTTGTGTTCCTTTGTACAACTTCAGCTACATATACAGCTATCTAATGGCTTCTTCGAGGAGTTTTGTGGACAGGTAGATGGAGGCCTTTGGTAGTTGAGGTGCTTAGCATTGTTTCTGCGTATAGTGATTTCATGCTTCGATTGATACATTGCATCCGTAAATTGATGCATTTCCTTACAATTTGTAGCTTTCTTGATGCGAAGGAAGGCCGGTACAACCCTCAAATGTTTCCAGTTATTCCAAAAGAGAGATGGCGAAAAGGGTCACAGGTTTTTTGTTTTATTCTTTTGTCTTCCATCCTCATAAGATGTATCAACTGATATTTCAATGAGCGTTTGTTGTAGCTATTGCATGCCCCAGATAAATTAGACTCGCCTCTGTTCACATCTATTGTGAAAGTTTTTGCTATCTGTAATATGGAAACATAGATAAGTAAATGTGGCTTCCATCTACATGCTAGAGCTTTTATTGGTGTATGGTTTTTCTTTGAAACCTACATGATGGAGCTCTTATTGTGTTGATGTTTCCTTTAGATTTATCAAGTTATACAGAGTGATCATTATATTTCGTATTTCCGGGCCACCTGGTTCACCCTTTCTTTGCTCTGTGAATTGCACCTCAATTTCCCATGTTCCATTTCTGTCCTCTTTTTTTTTTTTTTTTTTTGGATTTTGATAATGATGCATCTATTGAGCTGATATTTAGTGCTGATGGAGACCAGCATTTTTCCGTGGCCTTTGTTGTATTGATGTTCTTATTGGTACCACATTTGCAGTGGATCGCCTTAGTTCGTAAGCATGCAGAAGTGGTTGTAGATGATGAGGTTGTTTATCCAGCATTCAAGAAGTTTTGTAAGGTAGATGATGCCATATGTTATTTGTTTACACTCATTCTTATAAAGTTTGCTGCTTCTCACTCAATTTACTGCTGCTTGCCTACCAGCGACGACCACCTGTAGATGCCAGTAAAGGAAAGCTGAACACTGTGATTGACTTTTGACCCCTCATAGAGATATATCAATATCTGTACTTTCTGACATGTTATGATGTTATGTTAAATTTTTCAATCTTTTGATTGCTTGGTTTGTTATTGAGATCACTCCCTGTTCCCAACCCTTGCCATGTTGACTAAATTTTTCCCAGCTGTCGCACTGACTAAATGCTAAAGGTTTGCATGATCAACCAACTGCATTGGTGTTCTGATAATCATCAGTATTCTTTAAAACACAGAAGTGTTGCTGCTTTCATAGTTTGGAGGCTTAACTTCTCTCTGCATGTTTTCTATTGCCCTTTTGAAACTGGGACTTTTGCTCTGTGGGCTTAACTCTTCTCAAGTTCCACTTTTTTGAGGATTCCAAGTATGGGAATTATGAATACATCTGATATATGTTTGAAGCCTGGAGTTCTGAAGCTGTGCCCCCTGGTAGTTGTCTGGATTGCTTTCTCTGTGCATAGCACAGTTTCAATTTAACCTTAGGGTCATACTCTAAATGCCAAATTACGTATCATAGGAAATGATGAATTGTTTCAAATTATCAATCTACAAACCAGTGTGAGCTCTTAAAGGAACTAGCAATTCTCATGCAACAAATCCCACAGGTTGCTATCGATTGGATACTTCATGTTGCACGCTGTCTAATAGCATATAGCTGGAGATGTTCGAAAATTTTCAATGTTTGAAGGATCTAAGTATGGCTAATTAAGTGATTTTGATGTTTCATGGGACCGAATGACGTTGATGCATGATGTTCACAATTCCTTCTAAAAGGGATCTGCTAGTTATTTTAATATGAGATCTATTGCCAACTGCAGAAACTTCAGAAGCAGCACAATTGTATTCCAGATGAGCATTTTGTCCAGACGTTGCTTTCTGTAAGAAATATGTTCTTCATTACTCACCCGCCTTCTTTCATGTTTACATCCCATAATGCTACATTGGTCATTTTAAGCATCTTATACCTGGCTGACCTCTACTTCAATCATTGCTAGTAGACGCTGCTTGATTTTTTAAAGCTCACATTGCAAGCACCTTTTTACTGGACTCTGATATCACGTGGCTTCTAAGTCTTTTACTGTGTATGTTCTGCTAGTTGAATGAGCTTGACACTGAACTTGAACGAAGAGCAGTTACGTATACCTCATGGAACCAGTCGGCTACAAAGATGGATACTAAAGGTTGGCATCCTGTTACATTTGATTATGCAAATGCCAGTCCGCGACAAATCCAGGGAATAAAGGTCAGTCCTGAGCATGTTTCCCTTTAATTTTTCATCCTCTGAAAATGAAGGCGCTTTCTCTAAGATTAAGTTGATGACAGGCTGAGAAAATTATGTCTCTCTTTGTTCTATAGCAAATCTGGCTTAGTGCTTTAGCTGCCAATCTTTGATGCTTAAACTTTTTGTTTATTTCCTTGATCAACTTCCCTGCAGCAGAAGTGGTAGTTTTTCGCTAAGTGAATAACGAAGTGATAAATTTGTTATCTTCATAGGCTTCTGCTAAATTTGATTGCTACATAGGTATTTGGGTAACTAATCCTAAAGAATAAAGACAACCTTCCTTGAACTGACCAATCTCTTTGTTTAACTTCTCAACCCTATTAGTCCTTGCAATTAAAACTGCTTATGGTACTTATTCACACTCTTCCACTTAATTTGTTTATATCCCATTTTCTAATCCATTGCTTTTATCATCAATTTTGCAGAAAATCAATCATGTGTATTATGATACAGAGTTTCGGACAGAGTGGTGCCGCGCAAATTTGTCATCTGTTCCCTGCTTTTTGTTTGCAAGGAAGTTCTCACGAGGAGCGGCCATGCGCCTTTTGAGTGAGGGGGTGGTCGGTCGCTTTGATGCTTCCTCATTGTTAGATTCGACTCCTTGATTGGCTACACTACTAGTTATTTCTGAAGGCTCTGGGTGACCTAACAAGTAACAACTGACCAGCTTCAAGACAATTTGGAGGGGAAGTGGAGCACCCTGCTAGAAGTTATGCAGATAAGCCTATAGGTAATATAGTCAGACGATAGCATTACATTATTAACCACCAAAATTTTGTGACAGCAGCTTCGAGAAAACGACTTGAGAATTACGAAATTTGAGTTCACGCGCGCGCGCACCTTTCTTATTGTTATATTTTGCCCCCTGACAATTCATTATACGAGTTTTCAACCTCGTCTCTTGGTTCTGCAAGGGATCTCACTTATGTACTATACTTTCACAGGGGTGGTACTTGTACAATTTAGGCTGTCATTGAATTTTATGAAAAGTATGGCCTACAGTATTCTGACCTTTCTATGAATGCAGTCTATGATAATTTCCATTTTATGTAGTAGAATAGTGTTATTAATTTCTTTCAATCAAGCTATGTGCTTCCACACAGGTTCAAATTACATCATGACTAGGTTGTTTTGGCAATTGCAGTTGCAGACAAGAATGTCTAATTTCACAGCACGAGTAATGGCTGAGGCAGCCAACTACTAAATGAGGTAGGCACATTGCAAGCGGGGCCCTCGGTGGCCTTAGTTGTGAGGAGCAATCGCATGTTACTTCATTTATAGCCTCTTGATTTTATTCCATCACACCGATAATATTTAAGAAACACCCTCCAGTATTCACACATATGATCAATCCGTGATGAATATGCTTCATTGACCGTGATAAGGCAAAGGGAAATGCTTAAATTCTGTGTGCACTTAGTTCACCCTATTGCATTGCTTCCGCACTTCGCCCTTCGTCTTGCTGAGGGTGTTGGCTGAAGAGAGCTTGACGAATGCTGAAGAGAATGCGCGAAAGAAGTAGTCCCCATTAATGGCGAATTGCTTGACGATGTCAGAAGTGCGAGGATCTGTTGAGATGCTTGAGTCGATGAAAAACAAGCCGTTGCCCATCAATATGTCCCTGTAGTACTGGTTATCGAATATTGTTGGGGTTATGTCGTTGGGTATGGCTGTGAGATTCATCAGGGGATTTGGAGTTGGGCATTGTAGTTTGAGCCGAGCTTCGAACACTGGGTTCATTAGATCGTCGGGTTTCGGGTTGTCCAATCTGTCGATGATGTTCACGCAGTGTCCGGCGCCTAGTGTATGTGCACCTGCAAAGAGCGGTTCACATGGCAGTGTCCATACTTGTTAGTACGGATCGGCACTAGTCTTGCGGGATTCATTCTAAATGGTTATAGCAGCTCAAATTCATGTTACAAAACAAAAAGGGTCGGTCGATCTTCAATGTGCAAAATACAAAATATTATCTACATACAATCGCTATGCGAGTTTTACTTCTATGAACAAGTATGTCGCAAAACAGGTACGTCGGTATCACATTAACTAATGCAAAAACCGTACTCTGCTACTGGACTAGCCGTGATCGCCAGAATCTCCTTTTGATGATGTTTTGCTGGAGTACGCCGAAAGAGAAAGGCCATAGCACACGGTTTCATAAAACCGTACGATTTTCCCGATCTAAATCAAGCGGGTTTTACATGAAGAAGATTTGGCTCAGCATGTTCTATTCGATACGGGTAGGAAAAGCGGTTAGTTATTTCACAAGAAGAAAAAGAAGAAAACAGGGGGTCCATTGAATTTCAAGTATTTCGTTTCACCAATAAGATACGAAGACTTTAAGCGGTCAGTTATGTCTTAGTTTATTCACATATAGATTCATTAATGCCACTGATTAGGACAAGTTCTGCCGATGTGTTTAGTTGATCGATATCGAGATTAATGATACGTGATTCTTACCCAAGATTGCGACTGATTCCTCGAGATTCAGCCCTTTAGCCATGAAGATATGAAGGAATGCATCGACAGAAATACTTGGAGAAGGGAGTTGAGCATCGGCTTGCTGGTAATTACTAGTTCTCGAGTCTTTCCTTCCAAGAGGAATGGCAATGTGTGGTCCTCCACTCAGAGCCACCGATTCTCTTGCAGCTAGTGCAATTATGTCTGCACAAGATACCTGGCCCGGGCATTCGGCTTCCAATGCCGACTTGACATGCTCGATCGCATCGAGTTTCTTGATGCCGAAGTTCCTCGACGATTTTATCTCCGACTTCAAGCTGATTGGGTCGAGAAGTATCGAAGCATCGCATCCCTCAAAAAATGGGGAGTGTTGTTATCGTGTAGTTATGGAAGAAAGCAACAAGCTCGAGATATTATCGACTAAACAAAGGATAATGCACTCTCAGTATCTCCCTAAAGAGAGAAAAAAAGGAGGAGAACTCTCAATGCAACACCAACTCGAAAAACATGTTTTCAAAGGTGTTCTACAATAATGTTTAACATTCCAGGAAATGGGAGTTGTAAAAAAGGGATGTATTCGATTGAGAAGCCGAATGCTAGAACTGTGGAATATGTTAGTTATGGTAAGGAAATCTTTTTGTATGTTCTGAGATCAATGCAGGTAGGGAGTGCAGTCTAACTTTCATGCATTTATGTACATCTCTCTCTCTCTCTCTCTCTCTCTCTCTCTCTCTCTCTCTCTCAGAGGATACACAGACACAACATGACACCATGCATGATTGAGGAAATGATGGAGCGGTTATGTGTATGAAGTGATGATTACCTGAACTTGGCAGTCGTGAAACATGAGCCTGAGAAAGGCAGCGGGTGCGGTTGCATCCAAGAAAACAAAGCTCAGCATCTCCCTCCTGACAATGTCCTCAGCATTTGGACATGTTTTCTTGTAGTAATCATAAGCCAGCTGACCATCACTCACCCCAACCCACACAGCCATCAATAATGCTGCCATTCCTATGCAATGAGCCCTCCCCATCTCTCTCTGTCTCTCTGTCTCTCCCTCCCTGTGCAACCTAAGAGTTATATAGGGAAATGAGGGTCAATTACGGTTGCTAGAAATAAGTGAAGATGAAGATTTAATAAGGAGAGTGGGATCACATGAATGGGCTTGACAAAAGACAAGTGAGAGGGAGAGAGTTGGCACTGGAGCAAGAAATCTTATTGCCTGGTCCCACACTGTCGCCCCAACTAGAGAGGTGGAAAGATCACATTATCATAAAAATTCAGCTTCGTCAAGGAAGCAACTGTATCTGCTCTGTGCCAACTTCCATGGCTTTAATTGCGCGTTTGGTAACGATTCTGTTCCCGAGAACAAATTTTGATCAGAAATGATTATTTTTTATTCTATTTCCGAGAATTGATTCTGAGTAAAAGAACGCGTTTGGTAACTATCCAAAATTTCTGATTCTGGAATAGAATTGCGTTTGGTACCGTGTTCATTGATTTTGTTCCAAATCAATTTCTTTTAATTTTTAAATAATTTTTTTACTTTTTTCCTTTTGTTTTTGTTTTTTTCCTTTTTCTCCTTCTTCTTCTTGTGGCCGGACGGCGGAGGTCGGACCGGCGGATGGTGGCGGGCCGGCGAGCAGCGGTGGCGGACGGCGGTCGCGGGATGGCAGAAGGAAGAAGAAGAAGAGTTGGTTTTTTAATTCTCAAATTTGTTCCCGAAACAAGAATAAACTTTTTCTTGATTCTTGATTCTACTCCAAATCTGTTCCCGGAGACAAATTTGTTTCCAGGAACAAAAATTTTACCAAACGCGATTTTGTTCCCAAACTATCTTTGGAAACAAAAAATCAGAATCAATCACTGTTGAGATGGTTACCAAATAAGGCAAGTATCCCGATAGCAACGGGTTAATAGAAGAAAACCCATGCTCGATGTGAGTGACGTTTCTTGATCGCCATCATCATAATCTTCTGCTGCATTAGCCTCTTCCTCGGTGGAATTCACGGTTTAGGACATTTATGTGGTTGAGAACATGTGGGGTCCGAAGGAGTAAATGCATTCCCATGTTGTTCATTTACCATTACCGGGCACGCGGCACAATAATTTCGGGACCGATCGCCATATCGTTCAACTCCAATGGGCAGAAGTTGCCATTGTCTCGCTGTGATCAATACCCTGCGCACCTGCTTTAGCTACCGAGCATGCTTCATATCCTCCCCCTTCAATGCTTCTATCACACTCGAAACTTTTGTTTTGCTTCAAATTGGATTCATACTTTCGTGTTCGGATATCTTGTTGCCCCATATTTGCCTCCTCAACACTTCAGTCTTAGATCTTATCTCTTCCTACAGTGAGGGCGACTATTAGAGGGATCAAATGTGTCTCCAACAAACAATTTTTAGAACTGTTGTCAATGGTCACGTAACATTTCACAGAAAGTTAGGAAGAAACATGATTTTACCAAGTCGCGGTGCATGTCAGTAGCCAAGTCATGCGCACTGTTTACTACTCTAATTCATTTAAAATCATCTTGCTAGAATTGTTCCTTGTAAAACGGAAAATTCTTACTAGACTTGTGTTTTTCTTGTTCAAGTTGCTTTTGCATTTGTTGGCACATGATATTTATGTCGCAAGTTAAACCTATTGAGATTATGCACAAATTCACGTCCAGCTAGTAATCTTCAACTCTTGCCTAAAGTCAATACTTTAATGCGCTCGACCTGCCCACGATTCGCACAAGGACTGACAAGTTGCATGATAGCGAAATTGGGCCTAACACCATGCCATTGGTTGGTACAAATGGTGCTCTGAATCATCATGTTTGAGTACTAAAAGCACTTTAGAAAGGTTTAATGCTTATTTCCTCGTTGAGGACCTTTCGTGATCATCTAAGCTAAACCCGAGAAAGTAAAAAGCTCGTTTGCCCTACGTCTGGGAAATTCAGAGTCTCTTGACTTCAATTTTTTCTAATGTTTCGCACGCCAAATATTCAGAACGGCACACGGAATTGATACATATGTATGTTCATGGGTGTGAGCTGGATTGGCCCATGTGGGTTCGGGAGCGTACTTGAAATGGTCGTTTCCATGGGGTCAGCTGACTCAGCACATTAAGTCCTTCCAAGATCGATGCTGACGCTTGTGCAGTCGTCCTTTCGCTTTCTCTCTACTTAATGATACCGGTTAGGATTCGGTAGATTGGTGGCGATTTGATTGGTCATGAATGCGTAGAATGTACCGGAAATGGTTGTTCCGGCAAAAACAAGAAAAACCCATGTGGTGTAAGACCTTTTTCCACACTTGCCACATACACGAATGATTGAATGAAGAACTACCGGTCCCTCAACACTCTGCAAACCGAAGTTGTGGAATATACTGCAGCGGTACAACATCATAAATTGGACCAAAAACATCGAGTTAAAAGAATAGACTTTAGGTAAAGATATGGGGCAGCGAATAAAGGAAAAGCTTCAGCAAGTGAATAAACCAATGCAGAGCAAGAGAACGAAGTTCTCAAGAAAACCTCACTGTTACGCTGTCTTGAGCCCAGCAACGGCAAGTTCATCAAGAGGTCTGGTATGGCATGATTCTTCATCTCAAGCTCTAATAATGACAATGATATATCAAAATCTGGCTGAGTTAGCATTTATCTGCATTTCACATAAACTAAAACAGGTTCGAGTCTCAATTCCTTTTATAATCAGTGTTCTTTAAATTTATGCACTGAAAGAACTATGGACACAGAGACATCTTATGCAGCAAAACGAACTTTCTATTTTCCTGGTTTCGGAGATTGCTGCCGGACAAGCCTATGTTTATGAGGATGCTTCAAGAACATCTTCCATTCCCTGTGGAAGGGAACAATGAATTGATCCGAAAGAACTCTTTTCTCATCATTGGATCTCTAGTTCTGATCATCCATGCTGAAGAAGTGACACTTTTCAAGGCTTTTGAATACGTAAAAGTGATCACAATCATCACAATGCTGGGAAGATGCTAATCTGATGATTTCTTAGGATACTCCCTTGGGCCAAATATTATGGATCCAATCCTTACGTTTGTACTTCCCATTTCGATCTGCATAGATTCGCAAACAAAAAGGAAAACTAAGCATTACCATTTGCTAGACAGGATTTACTAGATAAGGCCTCAGAAGAAGTTTAAGCACACAGTGCAACTGATGTTGACAAATCTCTTAGATGCACATGTTATGTTTGCTCAACATGCCAAGTAGTGGTAGCAAGAAAATCCGGAATTGCAAGGTTCCTTACAGCTTGTTCGAAATCACCGGACATTCCCATGGACAGTTCGCACTTCTCTTCTGGTATTCCAAGTGCCTTGCACACCTCGCTTCTGCAGCTTGCTAATGTCTAGAATTACCAAGAAAAATGTTACACTATTAAGGGGCAGTGAACAACCAGCTTCTCAATAGCAAATCATCAAAAAGCAAGTCAGAGATTGCGTGTAATCACCTTAAAGTTCTCTGGCGTTGATGTGTAATCCAGGTTCCCAATCGTCATTAGACCACAGAACTCTAGGTTCGAGCAGTTCTGGCTCACATGTTTTGCAAGCTCCACACAACTGGAGGGTTCGACACCAGATTTTGCTGCAAAATTGTCTATGATTAAGATCTATATGCACAACATCGAGAAAAAAGAACAAGTCTGTCACTTCTTTAAAAATTTTCAAAAATTTAAGCCAACACAAAAGGAAGTCTAATAGAAAAACCCACTAAATGGTGCCATTCAATCATGACCCAGAACTTTTTAACTGAATTACTTCTCAAACTTTCTCCCAAATAAAAATATAATTTTACCCCTAGAGATGAATTTCACTTTTCTAATCCATTATGCAGTAAGATTTTACCGATATACAAAGGGAAACCAAACCTTATATTTTTCAATTTTGAAGGAAAATATATTAAGCATGCTCAGTAATAACTGTTCTAATTAAGTGAGATTTGATCATTTTTAGAGGAGAGAGAAAATCACCAAAAGAGAGAGTTTGGGTGAAGAGAAAGTGCAACCTAATATAGAGAGAAAAGTATTGACTTAGTGAATTAATTTAGCTAAATTATACCTCATTTATAAGAAAAATATCTCAAAGGTATTCTGCAGTGTTTCCATACATTATAAAGACAATCTTGTAAAGATTTGGCAACTTATTCTGACAGTTGGGTGATGAAAATAATTAGAGGACTTAAAGTAAAATGTCTCAAACAGGTTCAAGGATGTTAAGTGTTATATTTGAAATTAGGGATGTAAAGTGAGACTACCCCAATAGAGAATGCTAAATGTAATTATCCCTAATATCTTAACATGTTTTTTGGCCACAACATATCTAAACATGTTCAAATGCTATTTTTCCCCCATGGCATGCTTCATTCTTCATTTCTACTCCCAAATAAATCTGATAGCCGATAAACTTCCTAGTTGAAGAAAGAATGGCTGAATACATTCTTTGCACACTTGTACTCTTAACTATAGACACTAAAAACACAGGATACAGTCCAGAAATGACTTCTACACCGAGCTCTAGCATTTCCGAGTGCTTTGCCTCTAGGAATTAGAAATAGAAGATACAATGCAAAATATCCAAAACACAGATGTTCGGCATAGATATATACAATGAAAAATGAAGCAGCTTGGATCTATGGTCCAAACTCTCAAAAGGAAATGGCTATAAGTGGATTGATAATGATATCTGAACAGTTCTCGTGAGAAAATCATTACAAAGGGCAATGCAGTTACTCATGAAGAATTGCTGACAAAACATCAGAAACCGCAGTTTTCATTATGATGAAAACAGTTAAGAGAATAATATTTGTAATATCCATTACCAAAAATAAGGATATGTCTTCTGTCCTAATCCATAAGTAGTCATGAAGATATTATCCTAGCATGAGGGACAAAAATTTTACAGCCTATCAATTCAATAATAATTAAGAAAATTGAATAGCTTACATTCTTCTCCACTGGTATTCACTTGGATAAACACTTTCAAAGGATTTCTTCCAGCACTTGCCACAAAACTATCGAGTCGATTGGCAATCTGAAAGTTCCAGAGTAGTAGGCAAATGGTAACTATGTTAGAGCCTTCCAGATACAGATGTGGATTCACAAACTTCTGATACCTCAAAGAAATAACAAGGAGTGAATTTAAGAACCTTCTCATCATCTACGCTCTCTAAAACCGCAAGATTAGGGACACCAGCTGCAAAGATGAGACCCATAGAAATTACAATCAAGATGAAAGAGGGAGCAGGGACGACATTATGAACAACTGAAAGAGAACTAAAATTTCGCAATAATATCAGTACAATCTTAAAAACATAGTTTTTAACCATAGATAAAAGGATCCATACATGATAAAATATCTGATTGCCATATGAGGAATCACCTTTCTTAAATTTCGCAATAATATCAGTACAATCTTAAAAACATAGTTTTCAACCATACATAAAAGGATCCATACATGATAAAATATCTGATTGCCATATGAGGAATCACCTTTCTTAATTAAAAAAAATAAATTGCGTTTAGTTATTACAACTGTATATGACAACCTGATCCATCCAAATTAAAATAAATAAATAAAACCTACTAAAATCCTAGGGCAAGCATGTCGACATTATCATTTCTTACTCTTAGAATGAACTCAAATGTCTTGCCATAGGATCAGTAAAATTCACGAGATTCAATTACTATTAAAGCTTTATAATGTAGAGCCTAAAGAATATCGACTTCAATCCTAGCGAAAATATTCCATCTGAACATCACGATGGCAGGTTGCCAGAATAAAAAAGAATCAGGGTGGCGGAAAGACAGACAGAAATCACTAAATAGGATATAAGTTATCTGATTTGAAGCTAGGCTGCATTTGATGGGTGGGATACAGTGCGGACCTAGATAGGATATAAGTTATCTGATATGGCATTTGGGCTAGTCGTTGGAATGGGATACGTCTAACCAAACCCAGATATAGCCCAATATTCACTTAGGATGTAACATAATTTTATCCAAGCCAGACAGGAATAGGATATGAAATTAAAGAAAAAACAAAAGCAGAAAGTGAAAACTATAGGACTAGGGCTAAAGCTGGAGATTAAGGAGAGACAGGAGCACTGCTACCGTGGATGTCGCCCATTGCCTCCATTGATCACTACCCACAACCTAGCAATCTCAAACCAAAAGGCAACTCAACAATTTGGATTCTCAGATCAACTCACTGCGTAGATTTGGTTTTTGGGCTGCATAAGGATAGCGACCGCCATGCCATAGTTACAGTGGCTCGAGTATTGTCCCACTTTTTTTTTTCCTCTTTCTCTTAGTCCGATCACTTTGTTCTAAACATAGTTTTATAACAATCTTCTTATCTGCAGTCTGGTCTAATCTTATGAATGACAACCACTTAATCAGACAATATATGGTTATATCTAGGGTTGTATCCTGTCACTCACCAAACAAGACATAGCAAACCTGAGGGACTTCATATCCTATCCCATAGTATGCAGCCTAGGAATCCAGATTCAAGAGTACAAAATGCAGTATATATTGAGTAATCTAAGAGGCTTAATCGAAACATACTGAGAAGAGGCTTCACTTTGTTACTCTGCAAATTCCCAATGAAATGCCACTCGATATCGTCCGGGAGCTGCACTTGCAAAATCAATAATCGGAATCAAACAATTGGAAAAGAACATAACTTTCGCAAGAACCTGATACTATTTTGCATATCGCCAAAGCCAATCGAAGCAAATCCTCGAAAAACAGTAACTTTAATCATCTTTAGCTTCTAAATTGCGGTCGCTTTGACCTCGTCACCACAAACTCTATTCAGAACAAACACAGAACAAGAAACCGAACTCAGATTCTTCATTTTTCCCCTCGATCACCGCGATCATCCAAATCCCTCCCTCGCACTCGGAATTTCGACAAAATCAACCGCCATTTCAGCCAAAAAAAAAAAAAAATGAACTTCGAGCAGCTAAGAGTTCGCGGGACCTCAGGAGCCTTGTCGACGATCTCCTGGACGTAGTTCTCGCCGAAGCGGCGGTGGCCGGCGTCGTAGAGCTGGCGGATGAGGGCGACGGGCTTCGTCTTGCTCACCGCCACCACCCGGACGCGGTCGGCGCCGCGGCCGCACCGCTCCGCCGCCTGGCCGACCCGGTTGAGCACCGCCCGGAGCGCCTCCGTGACGGCGGCCGGCGATGACGTGGCCATCTCCGATCGGTTCTCGGCTCGATTCGCGCTCCGCTCCGTCGCCGCCGTCGGAGAGCAATGTGGCGTCTGGATTCGCGATCGCGTCAATGGTCGCGTATTTACTCGGCTAATTTTTTTTTTGTTCTTTTTTTTATTATAATTACTCAGCTAATGATAATATTAATCACTTAATAATATGTTCCAAGGATATAGGAAAATTAACTTTAAAAGGTAGGTATTTTTACTTGTACTTTCTTGGGTTGATTTTTGAAATTAATTCCTATTGTTATGTGGAATGATTTTTACTTTTAAAATTTCAATATTTTGTATGTTTTGTTGTGCTTGCACTTTAATTTTTAGCTAACATAAATCGCTCAAAACCTTATAGGATATTTTAAATATGTACAAGCTCCTCATCATCATCACTTAGGAAATTTCAAGAGCTAAAGCTTCATCATTATTACTAGATTGAGCTGCTTTCCAATCTAATTTTATGATTGTGTCATCACCTATGTCATCAGCACTTTGCTAAATTGCATTTGCGCCGCTTTCCTCCCATCCTATCTATCCTATGGTCCTTTATCCCCAATTCAGTACTAGTTTTAATGCCATCTCCCAATTTTCATATTTGGGTGCTCTTTCTGTCATCATTTTTGTCCTCATAATCACTATTGTACGCAACGTACACTGTCGCTTCTTCGCCATGAAGATAATAGTACATGGTATCTCTAAAGCCATTATCATCCCTAAAACTTTTTAAACCATATTTTAAGCCCTTTCTGGGAACATAATAAAGCAATTTTTGTACTTTGAACGGCAAATAATACAATATATCCATAACAAATATAATATAAGATGTCTTGTTTATATCGACAAAGATAATGTCTTTATTTCCGTCCTCATGCTCTCACTAGTCCTCCCCAATCACAAACTTTCCATCGTAGCAAATAATGATAGCAACATAATCCCAATCTATGTTTGTAACCAAGAAAAAAAAAGTAATTAACTTTTGAGACCACAACAACAAAGTACAAAAATTGCACATGGAAGTCTTTGCAATCTCAAATAGTTTATTGAAGAAAAAGCATTTGTTGTTTAGTGGAAAGAAATGAGGTACAATCACTTTGGTTAAACAAATTACGATGCCCACAACACCATCTTCACTCTTTCACATATATCCCACAACAACTTAGGGCCCGTTTGTTTTTGTTCTTTTTTTTTTTGTTTTTGAACAATTTTTTTGTTTTTTTGTTCCTGGGAACAAAAAGGAACAGAAACGCGTTAGTGTGCGTTTTTGTTCCAAAATTGTTTTTTTGTTCCCAGAAACACATCTGGAACAGAAACAAGAAACAATTTTTTTTTTTGTTTCTTGTTTCTGGAACAAAGAACAGAAATACTTCTTTTCTTCTTCTTCTTCTTCTTTTTTCTTTCTTTTTTCTTTGGCCGGCGACCTCGGCGAAGCGTCGCTGGCCCTCGGCGAGGCCAAGCTCGCCTAGCGGCCTCGCCGGATCTGGGCGAGCTCGAGCTCGCCCAGACAAGGCGAGGCCGAGCGGCGAGGCCGCCGGCCATGGCCGAGGCCGGCGACCGGCCAAAAGAAGAATAAAAAAAAAGGAAAAAGAAAAAAAGAAATAAGAAATAAGAAAATAAGAAAGAAAATAGAAAAAATAAAATAAAAATATTAAAAATTAAAAGAAATAAAAAATTATACAAATTTACCAAATGTGTTTCCGTTCATTTTTTATTCCCAGAACAAGTTTACCAAACGTGTCTTTTTGTTCAAAAATTGTTCCCCGGAACAGAAACACTTTTTTCTATTTCTGTTCCCTGGAACAATTTTTAAACAGAAATGTTACCAAACGCACCCTTAGTGAGCCCTAAATTTCCCGTCCTAGCAATTGTGTGCACATTCACAGTAACAAAGCATCAAATTAGAAAGTAGTGAAGCATTGGAGTAGGGAAAAGTACCAAAAAAGTCATAAATCTATTGCATTGGTACAAACTCAGTCCTAAACTTTTCAATTGGACCAATTCAGTCATAAACCTTTTACTATTTATACCAATTTAGTCCATCTAGCCAATTTTGGTCGGCTGACACTGACGTGGACGTCGGCCGGTGGCCGGATGCTGATGTGGAAATTTTTTTATGATTTTTTTAATTACTTTTCGAAATTTTTATTAATTTTTTTCTTTTTCCTTTTTTTTTTTGGCTTTCTTCCTAACGGTGGCCGACGAGCCTCCGGTGAGGCTCGCTGGAAGCCCTCACCTGCCACTCGCGAGGGTCGCGGCTCCTAGGGCCACCAGTGAGGCGGATTCGCCCGGATCTAGGCAAGGCCAGCCTCGACCGCGGCCTTGGGCAAGGCTGAGCGGTCCTTGCCAGCTGCCGGCGAGGGTCGCGGTCCTCGCTCGGCCTCGCCCAGGGCCGCGGGCGAGGTGGCTTAGCCCAGATCTGGGCGAGGCCAACCTAGCCTTGCACGGGCTCGCCTTGGCCTTGCCGCGCGCGGCCCTGGGCGAGGCCAAGCGAGGGCTGCTCGGCCTCGCCTAGGGCCGCGGTCGAGGCTAGCTTCATGGCCCTTGCCCAGTGGCCAGCGAGCCTCACCGGAGGCTCGCCAGCCACCGTTAGGAAGAAGGCCAAAAAAAAAAAATTAATAAAAAATTCGAAAAAAATAATTAAAAAATCATAAAAATTTACACGTCAACATCCGGCCGATGTCCACGTCAGTGTCGGCTGGCCAAAATTGGCCGGATGGACTGAATTGGTACCAAGAGTAAAAGGTTTAGGACTGAATTGGTCCAATTGAAAAGTTTATGACTGAATTGGTACAAATACAATAGGTTTATAACTTTTTTTTGTACTTTTCCTTATCGGAGTAACACATTCACAGTAGAACTTCTGAGCCCTTCAATTGCTTTCACACATCACAATAGCACATTCAAGCCATTCAATTGCCCTAGGACTGAATTGGTCAAATTAAAAAGTTTAGGACTGAATTGGTACAAATACAATAGGTTTATAATTTTTTTTTGTACTTTTCCCCATATGAGTAACACATTCATAGTAGAACTTCCGAGCCCTTCAATTGCCTTCACACAACACAATAGCACATTCGAGCCATTCAATTGCCCTCTGAGACCTATTTTCCCATTCGAATCCTACATTTCCCCTCCAAGCCCGAATTTTCTCATATGAGGCCTTAAATTGCACTCCGAAATCTATTTTTGCTAGCCTTAGGGAGAGAAGAGGACAAACGTGAGCAAGTGACGACAGTGAGCAATGAGTGATCGTGAGTGAATGGCGAGTGATGACAAAGCCTCAACGAGAATAGCGAATGAGCATGAAGGGCGAGTGTGAGAAGGAACGGCAAGCTATAGAACGTGCTTGATTATGGGTCAAGAAGCTAAACCTAGCCGTTTAGCGAACCACGCCAAAACGATGTCATTTAGCGTCGTCGTAGACTACATGACGCCATTCGTGCTGTCTATGTGGATAAATTTTATTTTTAAAGAAATGCCACATTATATAAAAATTCTCCTTAGAAAAAAGTTACGTTAGTTGTTTGGCTGGAAATTCTCACCGTTGACACTTAAGTGTTCATTTGTTTATCGATTTTGACACTTAAGTATACCTTTTGGAGATTTTGGCACTTATATGTCCTCCTTGCCAAGTTGTGGCACTTTGGTTGTTCTTCATTCAATCTCAATCATAGATCCATGGATACTGATGCGGTTGTAGGGCGGGCAAGTGTGTTTTGTGTGATGTCGATGGAAGTACAAATAGATCAATAATCCCTTAATAAATTGATAGCCCGGTTGATAGTCTTCATGTCGACGACTTCATTCTCGACCCATCGAACCAAGTAATGGCTGAAATCTACCTTAACTTGAATGAGCATCGATGGTCCCAAGTTCGATTATAGGGTTAAGTTGGATGCTCTCCAATATAGATACAAGATTATTTCAATGGTTGAGACTTGTGACATCCAGAATTTTCGGTTTTGATTTCTTCTGATTGAATCGGGCGTTTCATTGACGTGTTTATAGGGCTATTCTCAGAACTGATCATTCTTGAGATAACTAGACTATCTGGGGAAATTATTAGGAATTTTAAGGCAATAGACTTGAGAATTCGACCAGGAATCGGCTTCTCGACCATGTCCATCTTTAGAGGTCATTACGGCACAGTTAAAAATCGATTTGAAATCAGAGATAGACTGGATCGATTGAGATTTGTGGCTAATCGTGGGTGACACCACTAAATTAGAAAATTCTCGTCGACCGGCTCTAGACTGATTTTCTTATTGTTTTGGTACCCTGTGTCTGTATTTGAATCATCGAGATTTTCACGACAACCGAGAGTCGCCAATGAGTCGAGTGAGTTCATAGTGGCTTGAAGAAAATCGACCATGAGTCAATTGCACTTAAAAATATCTGAAAGTTACCCGATAGGCTAGGTCACGCTAAAAACGCGTCGAATTGAAATTAACCGCCAATTCGAGTCCGGTTTCAGAAATTAAAGTTTCGGCCATGTCACAATTAATTTTAGGAGTGTCCACTCAGTCTCAGAAGATTTTTCGGAGATTCCGAGACTTTTACGGAAAACCGTTTCGGATGCCGCGGAAAATCAACGGAAATTCAGATTGGCCGAACTGAAGAGATTTTCGATTTGCAAATCGATTTATTTGGCAAGGGAGACTCGTAGAATTTTATATGGGATTTTACTACATCAAAATCGGACGTCGAAGTTGGAAATTTATTGAAGAAATTGAAGACCAAAAGAAAATGGGAAATTCGGAATTAAAGGAGAATAGCATTAATTTGGACTTTAAATTGATTTATTAGTGAAAATGGTGCTTGAAAGTGATTGGGAGACATAGGGGATATGATTGTGGACTTGTGGGGCCAAAGCATTCAATGTAATGGCTAAGGATTATCTAAAGATCACCCCCTCTTAGCTGGCTTCTCCTTTACGTGTGCTCCATCTACGGTCTTCTTCATCACTCGCCAATTTCCCACCTCCGCAACCTCATCTCTCTCTCTCTCTATCTTGTTTGCATTGAAGACCGAACTCCGCGAAGTGCAACGCCAACGGACGCCTTTCCCTTCTCCACTGAATTTGGTCGGCCACTCTCCTCTACACTTGAAGAACGCCACTTCCCTGCCACATGTCCATGAACCAATCTCCCTCGGTCAAAGCTCTCTTGCTGGTTTTGATGTTTGATTGAGAAGCATCCACGGACTTTGAAGACTGAAGCTGCAGCAGCTTCGTGTCTCCTCGAGTAACTGGACGCCAACATCTTACCTATCCACGCGTCCGATCAAAACCGTAAGATCAAGCCGTTTCTTGTTCTCTCGAAGCCAGGCGAAGCCGAAGCTGCAGCGCCACACGTCAGCCTTCATCAATTTCTTCGGTCAATGAGCGGACACGGAATTTCCACCGATTGAAGCCTTCGTGTCTTCATCCAGCATCAACCGCATCCGCGTGCTCCACCAATCAACGAACCAGCGAACTCCTCTGTCGCTGACCGTCCGCCAGCGAAGCTTGAAGACCAGCGTCCGCATGTCTTCGCCAGCAATTTCGCAAATCTGCCCACGTGCAAGCGAGCAGCCCATCAGCCCAGCAAGCGTCCATTATGGGGCCAGCAGCCCACAAGGAACAAAAGTCAGCCCAGCACATTCAATTTGTTTTGGCCCAATTCGCAGCAGCCCATCAGCAGAATTTTATTGAGGCCCATTTCCTGCAGTCTTCAAGCCCAAGAGCAAGCCCATTCCGGTGCAAAAACAAATCTCAATTGGGCTGAGATTTGTTGGGCCCGAGTCTAAGGCCCGGCCCAAGCCCGCCGGTGTCGCCGAAAATCCGATTTCGGCCGCCGTCGCGTCGCCGTTGCGGTGATTCGGTCTCCGCTTTTGCCAAGTGAGTTTTACTCACTAATGCTTTCTTAGTTTGTTAATTATACTTAGGGTTAGTTAGATTTAATGCAATTAGGTGGTTAGATTAATTTAGATAAATTAAATTAGAGACTTAATTATGCATTTTAGGTGGTTAGAAATAGACATTAGCAAGTAGACATGTTCTGTTATTTATTGAATGTCTCTCGGGATTTTTCTCGACCCGTTTCGGGCTCCAATCAGGCAATACGGGCCTAAATTGGATTTTTAATATTTATTTATTTAATTTTCGAAATTAATTATTTAATTAATTATTTTTCCGGAAATTCAACTGGGATGGCTGGTGACCGGAATTTCGTGCTGATGATCGTGGTGCAGTCCGTTTATTTATTTGAGCTCTACGTTGTTTGGAATTAATTGAATTGTGATATTTTAGGGGTTTGCCCTAAATTGACTGGAATTGATTGAGATTGAATGGTTGTTTGGAAATTGGCCAAGCTTGTTATTTAGCATTCTTATGCTTTGTTGAGTTGTAAAGTATGTGGAATGGTGAGAGTGAGTCGGAAGTACATTGGCTGAGACAGATTGAGTACGAAGCATAGACAGGCGTGGTTCGGTGATGGGGAAGATCACTGTGCGAAAACGGCGCCTTAAAGAACGCACGTAGACTGTCTATGGCTTGTGGCAGGCGTGGTTCGGTGATGAAAGGAATATCACTGTGCGAAAACGGCGCCTTAAAGAACGCACGTAGACTGTCTGTGATCTATGATTTGTGGCAGGCGTGGTTCGGTGATTGAGGAATATCACTGTGCGAAAACGGCGCCTTAAAGAACGCACGTAGACTGCCTATGAATCGTGACGGGCGTGGTTCGGTGATGGGGAAGATCACTGTGCGAAAACGGCGCCTTAAAGAACGCACGTAGACCGTCTGTTACTTATGTCACCTTGGCGAAAATAACGCCCGAGAGAAATAATGGAGCTCTGTGACTAAGTGTACTATTGGAAGTTATATGGGATGGAAGAAATGACCGAGAGATGGTTTGATTGATCGATGATTCGATCTGAGTGTGATTTAATGTGATTGACCATTGCTTGAGTCTGATATTGTAAATTGATTGATTGAATGGGATTGACCGTGAGTGGTCTTGTTGGTGTGAAATCGACTAGGTCGATTTGATCGATGCTTCGATCAGTGATGTAATTGTTTGGTTGCCTTTGTGATATGTGCTAACATGCAGGTGGAATCTAAGGCCAAGGTAAGTCCTCTGACCTGCGTGTGTTTAGGCAGCCCTAGGTGTATTAGCTTACTAATCGAGTCGTAGGGGGTAGAACTCGCTGAGACGTGGTCTCATTGGTTATTGAATAACCATTTCAGGACCCTAAGGAGGAACTGAGGAAGAGGAACCTGAGGAGGAGAAAGATTTTTGAAGAAGAAGATGATCCAGAGAGGGATCTTGATTTCAACCCGGATGTGGATTGAGATCCCATTCCTTTTGTGAACCCTGTCTTAGTGTAGACAGGTGTGAGACTTTTATGCTGTAAATAAAAGTGTGGTTGTGAATTTCAATATGAAAAATATGGCCTGCTTTTCTATCCCATTGTTTTATTGTCTGGGGATTCTTAACTGCTTCCGCATGCGCAAAATAAAATTGTAAGGGTCGGCGATAAATAGTCCTGGGATATCGCACTTTAAAATCGACCAAGGTAAGGGATGGGCGCGTGCTCGAGGATCGGGGCGTGACAAGACTTGTCGAGACAATGGAGGGAGCATCACGTGGGGTTGCAGGGTAGAGGGTCTTCATCCGGAAAACATAGCTTGATTAGAAAGGGGAAAATGTCGTCTCACCTTTTAGGGTGCGTTTGGGAAGACTTTTGGGGAAAGTTTTTAGGAAAATGCAAAAACCTTTTAGTTAAAGGTGTTTTTCAAAATATAAACTGTATTTGGTAAAATATAATTTGAAAGCCCTTTGTGAAGTACCTTTGAACAAAATGGTGTTTGAGGGACAAATGACTTTTATGATAAAAAAAATTACCAAAAGAAAAATAAAAAAAATTGACTGGTGTGGGTCATAAATACAGACATTATGTACTTTAAATTTTAGTTAAATTCACATCAAAATAGTTTATAACTTATAACCTAAAATAAAATCCAAGTTTAGACTCTCTTTTTTTTTAATGAAATTCCAGTAAAAATCAAAGTTTTCTTTTGGTCATTTTCCCAAGTGCTGCACGATGCGCAGCTCCTTCTTCTGCCCACCAGACTCGACCTAGACCCTCGCCGGCGATCCCCAACCTCACCGCCCCCATGCCACCGCAGCCGTCGGCCTCCAAGCTCCTATGGCATGCGGCCGCCGCCGCCTGCGTCAAGCTCCTCCTAGTCCCCTCCTACCAGAGCACCGACTTCGAGGTCCACCGCCACTAGCTTGCCCTGACCCACTCCCTCCCCATTGCCCGCTGGTACTCCGACGAGACTAGCCCCTAGACCCTCGACTACCCTCCCTTCTTCGCCTTCCTCGAGCTCCTCCCCTTCCCCGCCCGCGCCGTCGACCCTGTCATCATCCACCTCCACTGCGGCCTTGGCTATGGCGCTGTCTCGGCCTCCGGCGGTCGCGCGACCCCAATCGGCCGTCGCCGAGGCTACGCAACCCTTGCCTGAGGTCGGGGGACCTCGGCGAGGGCCACGCCTGGGTCGTGCAACCCCGATCGGCCGTCCCCGACTTAGATTTGAGCCGTGAGGACCCAGATCTGGGCCGTCGCGACTCGTTGGGGCAGCCCCTCGCCATGGTTGTTGAGTCATCGCGACTCGCGGAGGTCGCCCGACTCTCCGACGACGATTGCCTAGGTTGTCGCGATCACGCCGGCGTCTCTCTAGCCGTCACCGGCCCCTCGCAGTCAGGAAGAACCGTGGAGAAGATGAACAGTGTCCTCACAAGGGCAAAAGATGGCAAAACAAAAAGTTCGTAAGGACAAATTTCGGAAAAAAAAAATATGAACAATGCTTGTGTGGGCATGCCGAAAAAGCTGAAAGCCCAAGGCAGGTGAGGACCTACCTTGGGCTTTTAGCCTTCACAAGGCTGACATTTGGAGAATGGGGGTTCAAAATTTTTTGCCAAACACCCCTTTGGACCCCCAAAAGAGCTTTGGAAAGTGGTTCCCAAACGCACCCTTACTCTTATGCTGTACAAGTAACCTGCGCTAGTGTAGTTAGACGCGCTAGTGTAGTTAGACTTGATCATTTAACTTGAATGTTTCACCCCAGCCACAAGTTGATATAACATATAATAGATTCTCACTTTGGAATATTCAGTTTCTCTTTTGACCTTCCAATGCAATTCAAACCATAAACAAAGAGGGAGGCGACCGCAATTAACGTTCACCATACCCAGACTGAACTGGTGACATATCACTCCTGTAAATTACGGAGGGGAAGATTCAGAATTGCAGCTAGATGCTCTCGATCCAATCGCGCCATTTAACTTATTCAGAGACTTTCATTGCAAGCACGGCTTACGTCACACGTCCATCCCCCTTTCTAGTCAACTCTCCCTCTGTTTTCTGTATAAAAACCCTAATTCTCACCCTGCTCTCTCTCACAGCCCGAAACTCCACATTAGCTTGAAGCTGAGGAGCACACATGCCCTCAAGCACGAGTCCGCTCCTGCACTTCCTCTTCATTCTCATTGCTGCGGCGGCCTCAGTTGCCAATGCTTCTGGGACGACAGATCCCAACAATGTTGGCGGCGAAGAAGACTTTGAACTGGACACACCGTCACGGCGGTTCCTCCCCGAGCAGAGGCGAGTGTTGGCGACCGCGACATGTGATGAGTTCCCGCAGTTGTGCCGGGTGAAGAACAGGCGCGGGCCAGATTGCTGCAGGAAGACGTGCACCAACATAGAGACTGACCGGCTGAACTGCGGGATGTGCGGGCACAAGTGCCAGGGCCAAGAGATCTGCTGCAAAGGGTACTGCGTGAATGTTATGTTCGACAAGAAGAACTGCGGCGGGTGCAATAGAAGGTGCACGAACGGGGGCTATTGTGTCTACGGGATGTGCGATTACGCTTGACGGGTGTGGATAAACAGCAATGGAAAGTGAAAAACTGAGCTCTCATTCGATTCAGTTTCTGTTTTAATGTAGAGTTCTGCGGGTCGTCGTGGTCGTACGTGTTTCGCTTGATGATTCTAATAAGAAAGGAGCGTCTTGTAGAAAAATCTTATAAGAAATCTCCTTGTTATTTCGTGAGTACATTGCTAATATAATGATATAAAGAGGATAAATATCATAATATTATAGAAACTGATTTTGTTCCAAAAGTGATGTGATTGAAAGTTGTTAACGTGTCGTCCGATGAGACGAGCAAATTTAGTTAAGGTCGAGGAAATTTAAGGACGGACCAAACAGATGAATTGGGTAATGTTCCGTTGATTTTACGGTTCGTACTATGCGATGTAATTTGCCGTGTTAGATAAGAAATATTTATATCTAAGTAAGCAGAAACTGTGAATTAATCTGAACAAAAACATGGACATTTCCTTATAAATCCTAATGGTAGGGAGACTTTACACAGTACATTAAAATGGATTACTTTAAGTAAATCAGGATGCATGAGATGCTCAAGAAGGTAGGGGCAAAAGGAGACGCTCGAGCCAAATGATACTTAGAATCTGAATATTGTTGGTTTGTTAATTAGTTTGATATAGGGAAAATTATTTAATTTGTCCTAAACTTATTATATGGATGCAAATTTAATCCTAAATTTTTCAATTTTATCCCAAATCTTTGCGCGAAATTTCAATATAATCATTCCAATTAATTTTTGCTGGAAATCACTGGTGTTGCCA
Source organism: Eucalyptus pauciflora (assembly GCA_007663325.1). NCBI lineage: Eukaryota > Viridiplantae > Streptophyta > Magnoliopsida > Myrtales > Myrtaceae > Eucalyptus > Eucalyptus pauciflora. The sequence goes on along the minus strand of VMYD01000212.1, from coordinate 888,304 downwards.
CGTAGGATAGTTGTCAATGGTTAGACCGCTAAGTTAGCGATTTCTAGCGAAAAATTGGCAAGAAAAATTACATTGAAATTTCGCACAAAGGTTTTGGACTAAATTGAAAAAATAAAAAAGTTTAAGATTGAAATGATATTTATGTGACAGTTTCAGAACTGATTGGATAATTTCTCCATCTGATATAGATTCAGAAAAAATGCAATCAATAAAATAGGTTTGGTTTTTTCTTCAATTTATTGTCAAACAGACCTACAATGACAAACAAGCTCTTTTATGCCATTTTCTACGAGCATTTACGTAATTTATGCTACATATATAAAGGCACATATATGTAACATATGCTTGGCTTTTAACTTTTCACTTGAACGGGTAAATATTCTTTTATTAATTAGCTTAATATAGATTGGGGAAAAAGTTTAATACATAAAATTAGGTTTGGCTTTGAATAAACTTTCTGTAAAACAGATCTATAATGACAAGAAAACTCATTTGTATCTTAATATGTACATATATGTCATACACGCACAGTAACTTTTTTCTTTTGCTTTCCTTTTTATTCTTTTTTGGTTGGCCAATTTTACCTTTTTTTCTCTAAGGTTGAAATACTTTGCACTATTAAAGTAATATGTAGGTGAGAACTAAATGAACTTTTGACTTAAATATATAGATGCATGCATCGATATGGTCTCGCTTACAATAGGTTATAAGGAAATTCAACATTAAAATATCACAACCACAATGAATAAAATTACATAAGTAAATGTGCACTCTTTTACATGCTCTAAGTTAATCTTTTTTTCCAGTGAGAGACTTACTCATCTGATGATTTATATATATTTTTGTGTCAAACCAGAACTTTTGTAACTCCACGCATAGGGAGGGGGAACAAAACCGATGCGTTTTTTTTTTTTTTTTAAATAAAAAAAAATTAAAGGAAAGTGGCATTCATCCATCACCGCATGATTTGTGTTGGATTGCCGAATCATTGTCCATCTAAAGTCAAACCGGTATCATTTGGGGATGCACGCCGGAGCAATTGCCTCCGCAAACCCCTCGCAAAAACAAAGGGAAGAGCAGCAGATTCCTGGAGATTAGTGATGCTTTTGTTAATCATTCTATTCCTAAAAAATAATTGCTACTTTCCGATTGATTTTGTTCTCTGGATAAGTTCTTGAAAATTTAAAAGTATTTGGTAATTATACAAAATTTCTATTTTTGGAATAGAAATACGTTTGATAGAACTCTTAAATTTTTTTATAACTTAATTTTTTTTAATTTTAAAAATAATTTTGTTAGATTTTTCCCTTTTTTTTTTTTCATTTTCTTCTTCTTCTTCCTCTTATTGGTTGCCGGCCTCGGGAAAGCCTTGCTTGTGGCTGGGCAAGACTCGGCCTCTCGGGGGGCTCACGATTGGCAAGAAGAAGAAGAAGAAGAAGAAGAAGATAGAAAAGAATAAAGGAGAAAGGCTTGATAGTAGAGTTGTTCCCTAAAACAAAAAAGTAATTCTTTTTTTACTTATTAAGTCTATTCCAAATCTATTTTGAGAAATAAACTGGTTCTCGAAAACAAAAAAAAAAGGTACCAAATGAATCTCTTTTCTTTTTTTGTTTTGTTTTGGAGAACAAAATAATAGAATTAGGTGCTATTTGACATATTACCAAACAGGTCCTAGCAGTCCAAAGAAGATTGAAGGTTTTTTTTTTTTTCATCCAAGATAAGCAACTAGGTCGATTCGATATAGTAAGTAAACCGAACCAGCCCTATTCGATTGGTTGATTCTTAGTTCCAGCTAAGTCCATCTCCATTCTCGATTTCGAAATTTCGGAACTGCCTTGTAATTGATTTGGTTTTGGGTTCTTATGTTAAGACTACCCATTCTAGGGCGAATGCGGTTCTTGGTTCCAGAACTTTGCAATTGCCCTTTAACAAGACTTCATTTGTACTAGGGAAAATTTCAACTAAGGGCTTGAAGTGAAACCATTTTCTTAAAAAAAATGGCCTAAATTGGACATTATATCAAATAAGGGCCCGAAGTGACCAATTTAATCTCGAATAAAGGTTTCAACTTGAAAGCCAGTCAAATCTTAAGGAAAATTTTAATTAAGGGCCTAAAGGGAAACTGTTTTCTCAAAAAATGACCCAAAATAGACATTGTCTCAAACAAGAACATGAAGTGACAAACTTAGTTTCAAATAAATGCCTCAACTTAAAGCCAACCAAATCTTATTTCCATCCAAGGGTATTTTCGTCTAAAGGCTTTTTTTCCTTCTCTTTTTTTTTTTTAAAAAAATTATTTTATCCTCCTCTTTCTTTTCTTCATCATCATCGTGCCTTCACCTTTTTCACTCTTTAGATCACGTTCTCCAAAGTCCATCTCTATCTTCCTTGTCGAATTAGCCATCAACGCCCTCAACCTCATTTGTCATTGCCCTCAACAGCAATTCCAGTACCTTTGTTGAAAGATGAAGGTCAATCCAAGCCCTAGATCGAGCACGAGTGGACAAAGATGTGACGCTCAGCTTGATTCGATCCACACACCTTGTGGTCGTGGTCAAGCACGAAGCATGATGAGGTGTAAGCCATTAGCTTGCCGCCCTCGTTGTCGTCGATGCTTGAATTCAAATCGGTGCTCACGCAGGCTATGATTGATCTTAGCGAGGAGAAGCCAAATTGAAGTGCCTAAGCCAAATTTATTAGAGGTTTTTGAGGAATGTTTCTAATACTCATGTGCATTGATTTGTTCAGTGAAATACATGATTTTGGGAATTTCCGAGCGATTTTGCACTTTTTTCATCTTGTTAGTCTCTCTCAAATCTGTGTAGATAATATTTTAGAGTTAGAGAGGCAAATTTGTTTGAACATGTGTAGACCAGAGTCATTCATTTTTTAGATTGAGTGTCGTCTGACTCGAATCACCACCAAAGGCAAGTATCTTCAATCATAGATCAGAATAATTCAGTAGCCTTTGAAAATAACCAGCATGCACAACACAATTGGACCCTCTCAAGAAGCCACATATTCCACCTCAATGCAAGCTACGCCTATGAATGTTATGAATAATCTAACTCGAACCCAATAAAACATTCCCAAGGAGCTACAAGTGAAAGTTATCGTGGCATAGGCAATTTCATTGGCGGGGAGAGCATGAAACTGTTACTTTAATTGCCATAATAAGTTTTTACAAGCAAATTGAATAAAAACAAAACCCATTGATAAATATTTCTTGATTCTCAAGTTCATTATTGTCATCGGAGAAGGTGAGTAGTGGTGAATAACTTAAAAACCGGCGTATGCTGAAATAGATGAATTCTTGGGTGAGGATGCAAAATTGCATAATATAGAGCATGTGCTTTGAAGTTTGCTGATGGGGAGGTTGCAGAACTGAAGCACGCAATTTGTAGTTTTGCAAAACTGCATAACTTCTCAAATATCTTTTCGTTTTCTTCTTTTCCTAAATTGTTCAAATTGTTCTGCACCTACACAAGCTCGTGCTGAGGAGTCGGATGCATTTGTCAAGAAGGAGGTGAGCAAGATGAAAAAAGAAAGAAAAGAAAAAAGAAAAAGAAAAAGAAACTAAAGTCTTTAGACAAAAATACCCCTAGCTACATAAATGATTTGACTGGCTTTCAAGTTGAAATCCTTATTCGAGATTAAATCGATCACTTCGAGCTTTTATTTGATACAATGTCCACCTTAGGTTTTTTTTTTGAGAAAACGGTTTCATTTCAGGTCCTTAATTGAAATTTTCCCCAAATCTTATTCGTTCCAACACCTGATTTCCTTCGGACTCAATGATTCTCCTTCCCATGTCATCTTGATTTGAGGGTACCTAGCTATTTAGTGTGTTCTGCGAATTAACTATTAAAACCAATAGAGATAATTGGAGAATTTCAGATAAATTATTTATTTTTGTTTCTACTAACAACTCCTAATATATCCTAGATTAATTGTCTTGATTTCTAGCTTCTCAATGATGTACCGTGATCTTTTTGAGGCATTGGGCATTCAATAATTCAACTATATGATTCTTTGATGACAGAGATCGTTCTCAATAACTTTAGCCTTCTCACATTTGTAATCAAAACAAGACTTGGAGGAATCATCTCTTTCTCTTGGACTCTATATTTCAAATCAATTTTGACACCATGAGCATAGTCTTGTTGATATAGATGGTACTTTTTAGCAGATTTCAAAAGTAGAGATATAATTTCCAACTCGGTTCTATGTTATAAATTTAGATCGGGTACAGAAATTTCACCTATTGTACTATTTGACTCTGCTAATAGTAGAAATATTAGTCTTTTTTTCTCCGATGTTGAAGAAGGACACGTTGATGGCTGCAATTGCAATTCTTCATTCTTTGCAAGATAAGCGATTACTAGAAAATCTCAACTGCTCCAACAAGATGACGTAGTTTCGATCCTAAAACAGTGACGGCCCTGCCCCCTACCACCACCACCCCCTGCTGACAACCGCTCCCCTCCTGCCGTGACGGCCCTGCCCCCAGCGACCGCCCCTCCCCCCGCGACCCCGCCTCCGGTGTCTGCCCTGCCCCCGGCCACCCCCCTGCCCCCCACCCTGCCCCTAGTCAGCGCTCCCCCACTGGCGACTCCCCCTCCCGCCACCCCTTCCCCGGTGACTCCTCCTTCCGCTACTCCTCCCCTAGCAACTCTGCCTCCGGCCATCCCGCCGCCCGCTCCCCTTGCGTCTCCACCAGCCCTCATCCCCACTCCAGCCCTGGCGAAGAAGCCGACATCTCCAGCGCCGTCGCCCTAGTTGCTAAGCCCTCTGGCACCACCGATGGAGGCTCCTGCGCCGAGCCTGAGCATGGGTGCTCCGAGCCTGGAGCAGATAGAGAAAGCATTCTGAGCTAGCTCTCCAACTGGGACTGTAAGTTTACAATCCTGCCATGAACAAGACTAAGACTTCACCGAAGCATAATGTCAAGATAAACAACCAGTTTCCCAGTAAATCCTAAACTGCATAGACAGAGAAGTGACGACAGCATGCTGTCAAGGAAAACCCCCAAGAACAAACAGAAAATACTAATATATCTCTGCAGGTTACTTGCTTTTTTTCCTTGTTAGAGGACGTGAATCGTCTCTAACATTCACAATATTCACTGGAGTGTGATCTAATGAACGACCCAGTACCCCAATATTTGTTCCGTTATTCTGTATGAGGCATGCTCCCGATAACACTGTTCTTACCTTCAACACCCCAATCCAGACATGTCTAAGATCTTGTCAAAGCACTAACTCTTCAAGCCCCCCAAGCTCAATCGATTTCTTGCAGTCTCCTGGAACCGGATATTGCAGGCTTTTACATGCTGACAAATCTGGTGCAGTCTCGATTATTTCTATCCTGAGATACCTATTTGTGTTAACTATCCAGATTACTTGAGCCCTGGTATTTCCAAAAGTTCATAACAATCCCCCAATATCAATATACACACATCTGGAAAAATATCCCGGGACTCCGCATCCTCAATGTATATACATTCGCAGGACAAGAATTTCTCTAGGCTTTGAATGTCAGGTAACAGCGATTCATGTTCAATCGCTTCAGGGTCTTGAAGCCTGATATTTCTGGTAATTTCTCAATGGATGTGCGCCCTGACATATTCATATACTGTCCATAGCTGTGCTATTCCAGGATCTAGTCATCGGTATACTAAGCACGTATTTCGACACTCATGAATGTCATGCAAAATCAAACATCAGAAATTATGAATAGAAGAAACTAATTAACATTAACAGATGATTTTGTACATGTTTATATAAAGTAATTTTCAAGGAAAAACTGATGAATAAATATCAAAATTTAAGAAATTAAATGACTGTAGAAAGTGACAGAATAGTGAAAGGTGTAAAGAATTATGTGCTACTCATCTTCATTACATCCGCCTTTAGTGCAGTATAATACCACCTCCGTTCTGTAATAAGCGGGCTTTTCCCGGCAAGGATTACTTGAGCCATTTACGCACGCACACATTCAAAGAGAGGAGAGAAAAAGCTACTGTTAGACAATAGATGTCAGATTAGATAGGATTGGAGGAGCGGGTAAGAACATAATTAACTTATCAAATAAGATAACTACAGGAGAAAAAAAGAAGAGATATCAAACTCTGCAATAACTTTCAATCAATCATTGACGAATGTAATCTTAGACCCTTGCAGCACACGGGCATCTCGCTATGGAAATACTCAGATGGTGTGGCCAGTAAGTAATTCTTGGAATCAATCAAACCCAGAGGTTGCTCTGGGATTTATGAAATTTTACTTCCATGCTCTTTTTGAGAACATGGGTTTGCCGCAGCTCTGTGAGTTCATGCAGCTTTCCTGTCACGAAGGCTGGTTATTCACGCATCTTTATTGCTAAGGAAACTATCGATCATCTGAGTTCAGCAATCAGTTTCCTTTTCCTGTCTCACCTACTCGAGCCCTCTTTCATCTATTTATTCTTTTTAAAGGGAGACTCTACCGGCAACTGTACAGATCATCCAACATTCAGCACCACACTATTCAACTGCCACATTTGGCTTTGCTTTGCCAAATTCTCCTTTTGCTAACTAACGAACTCCTCTTTATGTTGAGCATTATTGTGACCAACAGCGATGCCACCAGAAGCATTGGTACCGGTAGTATGCAGAAGAGGGTGGTGGCGCAACTGATCCATCGCAATTCCATCCAATCGCCATTCTTTGACCCTAATTATATGGACATTGATTGTGCCAACTTCGCTCTAAAAAATTCTGTTGCACAGTTTGCCACAATTGAGCAAAAGATGAAGAGCGGCAAGGTAAATGCATTGTGCTCCGACAACATTCAAGCAAACCTACAAGCAAAAACCTCTGTGGGCGTGTTCTTCGTGGAGTTTTACATAAATGACACATCTCACCCAGTGCTTGCAGTCATGGACACTGGAAGTACCCTTCTCTGGCTCCGTTGCATTCCTCGCACAAATTGTGCTCAAGCCTCTGTCCCAATATACGATCCTAGCACATCCTCAACATATACAAATGTATAATGCCCGTCAGAATATTGCGAGGCTTTACATCGTCCAAAATGTGATGAGCTCAAAAATTACAAATACGAGGTAGAATATGAAGTTGCCCGCCCAACAGAAGGGATACTTGCCAAAGAGTCGCTCATATTTGATGCTTCTGACGAAGAGCTACTCACCGTACCAAATGTCGTCTTCGGGTGCAGTCATGAGAGTGGGGAGAAAACCGATTTGGTTATGGGAGTATTTAAACTGAATAATAATAAGTTGTCTCTAGCTACACAACAAGGAGAAAAATTCTCTTATTGTGTTGGAAAAGCTAAAGATCCTTCCTAAATAAAGTCCACGCCAAAAGCACTCCAAAAACAAGAAGGCAGACTACACAGGCACCTGCATTTTATACTCAGGAAACACAATCTAGTAGTAGCTTTAGCATTCAATAACTCATCTCACAGAACCAACACGAGTTATCTTGGTTGGTGGTTGGTGATCTATGTGTCAAGAAAGAACCAACTTTTGTTGGCCTGTCATAGTTATAGAATTCGAATTCTCGATCTAGCTGAAAGGTGCAAACAACAGTAGGCTAATGATTTTCACAAGCTAATTCAACTTCTCATAGTCAACTCACACAGTCATTAACTTACATCTGAATGAAAAGGAAAGGAATCACAAGCTGATAAATATAACAGGACAACTAAACATGCTTCGCTGAACATACAGAAAAGCTCTAATTAGTCTTATTTCATTTCCTCCGTGTGCAGACATCGAGCATCCAAAATCAGACCAATAATAGCGACTCAAAACCTCAAATCACCAGAATGCGCATGCACCAATCACACCAAGAATCAACCAATGACTAGACCGATCAATCGGCGACAAGAATGGATTAATGTTAAAAGGGGTCCAATCACCTGGACTCTGAAGATATGGCAACCAGAAGCAATGAAGACCCAACATGAAGATCCTTCCCTTCAAGCTGGAGCACAAGGGTCAAAGCAATCAGTGAACATGAATCTCACTTTCGAATTAGTCATCCCATCGTCGTCCACCAGAAGGAAGACAGAAACAGACCACCGGATGATGCTGGACCCCTCAATCTCTTCCCGTTTTCTCTGTGCTCGATTTCCACCACCCTCTTCTTACGCCCATCCCTAGAATCACAAGACGCAATGCAATCGGCTTAAAGAGCGTCCCCCTTGCATCCATATCCTAGATATTTGGTTTGGATCTCACACCATTGCTGAAATTACAGCGAAGCTCGTTGTCATTTAAAGAAATCAGGAGCATGAGAAATTGTCATCGCCAAATGAAGAACGAATAGAAGGATGCAAATTCAATATGTAAAGATATTGATGGTATGAACAAAGGAGATGGATATATGCACAATGAAGAAAAGAAAGAGCGCAAAATGATTCCCGCAAAATGATTCCTACCAGATTTCCACCGGACAAAATGTTACTTTTGACAGAATCAAGGCCATAACTCCACCATCAGATTGAACAATCTACGTATTAGCACTTCAATTGACAAACAAAGTGGAATATAGATCGTTGGATATTCATCATCTCAACATCGGTGTCCGAAAAGTAATAATCTTATGATGATGCCTCTAGTGGCTTATTAATCCATGACAGAAAAAGTGGACATAAGCTACTAAAAATGCAATTGAAACCACATAAACATGAGTAGTTGCTATGATCAAGCAATCCTTAGAAGTGTTATTCCACATTAATTGAGTAAAGGGCATCGATAGGAGTAATATACATGTAGTCTACCTCTAACTAATACTTTAAGCTTTTCAGTTGAACTTTTGCTGACAATGAATGAAGCTCTGTTTTATTATGCATGAACAAATGAAAAAAAATCACATAATAAAAACATCCTATGCTCTAGGAAACCAACTTTAATAGAACTTTGAAAAACGTAATACTCTGTTTGCATAAGAACGTATTCTTGTCATGTCAAGGATGAAGAGTCTTACTCTGTCATTGATGACGTATAATGACATGCAATGTCATGTACTCCAAAGGCATTCTTATCTATTTTCTTTCCCACCAGGATCACAAGCCAGATGATGCTGAAGCATCACATTCACGTGGTCGACTAGTTTCCCCAAGAGTCCTTGAAATAAGATGAAAACAATAAGACATCGACACGAAAGGCCCCATGCCAAACTGAAAATACTAATGTGAAGTAGGTACTCTCAACTGCTATATTTACATTTACCAGAAAACACAGATGCTCTCCAGAATCCAATCTCTATCATGCTGTTGTCATGCAAATATTTTTCATAATTCTACATGGGGCATATGTGTTCATCATCATTCTGGTATTCTCCGTGTAGGTGAAAATAAACAAACATGATTTCTCTCATCAAGATTCAGAGACACACATTAACTATTGTGCAAATGATGATAAAAGAACATGACTAGTATCTTCCAAGTCAATTTGCACTCCTAATATTGCCAATGAGTTATTCTTATTGTCGAGATTACAATTGTAGTTGGGAATGCTTGCTTCTGATGCAGTACCATTTAAGCTCTCTACAGAATTGAAACACACATGCATAGCTCCTCCTACTTCTTTTCAGAGCCATAAATAGCAGGGTAGTACTCAAGCTTCGTAGATTTTTTGTTCCCGCCATCAACCAAGCTAAAAATAGTGCACATTTCTAGTTGAAACCTCAATTATTGCAGGAGTGACTTTCCAATTCTGTTCAGTGGCAGCTATAGCAAAAAATTCGGATTTTAGCTGTAGATCAAGAAAATATGGCAATTAGAGATCTAGATCAGCTCTCAAACATTAAAGGACTTAAGCAAATCACCTTTCTAGCCACCCATTGATTACTTGTCATGTTTATCCCAAAAACATGAAAGCAATAAGGTTGATTTAAGGGCTTCCTCCATACTTCTGTTTTGGATTTCACACTGCTATCCACAATACAGTGGAAATCTTCTATTCTTTTAAAGCCTCTCGGGTGGAGACATTGTCATCACCAAACAATGACCGAACTGATGTTAAGTTACGGAATCGCAAGATGATAATTGAAGGCATGAAGAAAAACAAGGAAAGAGTGGCTTCATGATTTGTACTGGTTTTGATAGTTGATCATAATACTTTCAGCCTGATCAAGGCCATGTATCTACCTTTAGAGAGAGCAATCTTCACATTGGCATGTTAAGCGACGAACAAAGTTTGATATAGATCCATGGAGATTAATCATCTTGACATTAGTGCCCTGGCTTTGAGAAAATGCAGAACATGTTTATGGCACCTTCACTGCCTACATCCATGACCAAATAATGAATTAAAAAAATGCAATCAAGATCACATATGCGTGAGCAGTTTCCAAAATCCATCAGGTAGTGAATTTCTCTACTTCATAGAAGTTGGAGAGAAGTATTACTTTATTTAAACAAACACATATTGATACCACGTCAAGAATGAAGAATCTCATGTTATTCGACTTAAGACAACAGATATCCTTTTGGAGGCATTCTGACCTTTTGTATTCATGTCATGATCACGAGCTAGATAACACTGAAGCATTACAATTACTTTGCTCAAAGAACTTCCTCCAGTTGCTAGAATTAAGACAAGAAAATTATAACGTGTCAAAGAAAAGCCTCGTCCAAACTGAAAATACTAATGGAAGCAAGTTATCTCCACAGAAAAAAACGACACTATACCTGCTATATTTTTTGTTTAGTAAATGACTTCAGTGATCTCCAGAAACAGATCTTAGTCATCCTCCATAGAATCTGAATATTCTTCATAATCCTCCTCCGTAGAATCTAAATATTCTTCATAATCCTGTAAAGCAGAGTAGGGTTACCAAGTCAATCTTTTTGGTGTTGCTCGCATCAAATTGTATCCAGTACTATCAAACGTTAGATCTTACGATAGCCAGCAAACCTCAGTAAGCTTCTTGCTGTTGCTTACCTCAATAATAAAGTCTGGTAATTTCTGGTAATTTCTCGAGTGACTTGCACCCAGACCTATAAAAGGTCTTCATGAATTTACTAGGGCAGCGAATTTCGACTAAGTTTTCGCATGACATAACATTCAACACCTTCAAATGCTTCGACTTTGAAAGGTCCAGTACTTGAATGCGAAAGCGCCCAGAGATATCCACCTCTTCTAGGGATCCCAATTTTTCAAGGCCTTCTAGCGCATGGAGATGATCCACCCTTTGAGGAGATAATAGCGGTAGGCGCAACTCTCTTAAGGATTTTAAAGCTTCCAGTCCATCCAATTTCTTTAGCTCATTGCATCCCTGGAGCCTTAATTCCGACAAAAATTCCAAATCGGAAAGATTTGGAAACCTTTCCAATTTGGGACTGTCAATAACGTCAATCGTCCGTACGCAGGAGGGAAGCTCTGGGATGCTTTGAAGAGACTGGCAAAAGCGAAGCCTGAGCTCCTGTAGATGCTTCAGGTGAGAGAGCGATGGGATGCTTTGAAGAGACTTGCAATCACGAAGGATGAGCTCCTGTAGATGCTTCAGGTGAGAGAGCGATGGCAGCTCATTGCTCCGACAGGTGAGCCGCAGGGATGATAAGCTAAAAGGAGGTTTTGGGAGTGACTCAAGCTCATCACAACCACTTAAATCGAGGTGCTCGAGAGAAGAAAAATGATCAAAGTTTTCCGACAAGCCAGAAATATTTGTGTCATTTAAATAAAGGGTCTTTAGATAAGACAATCTACTTTTATCAACATGAAATTGTCCTTCCAGGTTACGACAACCAGAGGCACCCAGCTCTTGGAGGCTTTGTAATTTCCCAATGGAGCTCGGTAACCTTTCTATCTGGGTACAATAAATATTTAGAAATTTCAATTTATTCAATTTTCCAATGGATTTGGGTAATTCCTTAATCGCTGTGCGTGACAAATCCAGCTCAACCAACTCTCCCAACTTCCCTATTGAAGAAGGGATCCATTGCAATGTGTTCCATTTCGTTGACCGCAACTCTATTTGCGGCCCCATGGCACTAAGCCTCTTCAGCTTCTTCAGAGATCCTATACATGGAGGGATTTCTTTTATACTAGTGTCGTCTATGACAAGTTGTTCCAAATTTTCTAGTTCACCCAGTTTTTCAGGTAACTTCTCGAGACTACCACAACATCTCAAGTTCAAGAAAAGGAGGCGCTTGACATCACTAATGGATGGGTCGATTTCCTTCAAATTAGCACAATATTCTAGGATTAGCAGCTCTAAATTTTTAAACGCAGAGAGATTAGGAGTGCTTTGTAATCCTAAGCACCACGAAAGATTGAGAACTTTCAAGCTCTCCATCTACAAGAAAGAAACATGTTTCAAGATTAGCAGTTAGAAATATAAATGATTTATCATTAAATGTAACAAAAGAAAAAAGCCTTTTTCATCTTTACCTTAATTAAACTCCATCCTCTCCAATTTTCACTAATACAGTTTCCACCTTTGTAGTTGTCTGATAAATCAAGTACGACTAATTTCTCCAAATGAAAGTTAGTTGCCTCGAAAGAGTCGCGACATCTCTCGCACTTTAGCCATCTTAATTCAGCAAGTGATCTTTCGAAATCTCCATCAAAATCCACATCCTTCACATGAAAGAACTTCAAGTTTGGCATTTTTTTGAATCTCTCTTGCTCCATAAACTCTCTAGAGCCCCTTTCGTCTAGACGTAGTGCCTCAACTTTTTCATTTTCCTCCTACAAAAAATAAAATAATTTAAAATTGTAAATACCATCCAACCTCCTTTTGTTAGTATACTCGCAATATACTCTACATGTTATTGTGGCCGATGCATATTGTCTACACTTAATAGTGAAAAAAGAAATAATATCTTATCTTGTACAATTACATGATCATGTAATATATCACGTTTCACTCGTATGCCCCATTTTTTCATGTTTTATGTGAAAATTCCCATATGAAATTAGTCTAGTTTTCTTATAGATTTTGAAATTAAATTTTGTTGCATATGCAGTATTGACGACTAACTAAATATGGTGTACCTTTGACATATGTCAGAATTGTTACACATTTCAAAAACATAAAGTATCTAATCAGACGAATGCATTCATAAAGGATGACAACTCATTACCTTCCCGTTCATAAAGTATTTTTCATTTTGGAATATGGCTAGAAGTAAACAAGAATTTGGCCTATTGAACTTGAGTTTTTATTTTTGGATATTCAAGCTCAAAGCTCAACAGCTAATCCTTAGATTAGGAAGAAATTGCCTAATCGATCATAACTTACCAATTTTACTGATTTAGTCTTAGATCTTTGCGTGAAATTCCAATTTAGTTTTTCTAGCCAATTTTTGTAGGAAATCACTAAGGTGACAATGTGCCATATAGGACGGCTGAAAATAATTGGACCACCATGTTGACTATTTTTTTGAAAGTTGATCTAGGAGATTACATTGAAATTTTGCTCAAAAGTTTAATACTAAATTGACAGAATTAGTAAATTCATGACTAAATCGGACTGTGGGACACCTGGAGTGCCATAACTTGGCACGGAGGGACACTTAAGTGCCATAACTTCAAGATGGTACACTTAAGTGCCAATATCGGAGTAAAATGGAACACTTAAGTGCCACTCCGGCGAAAATCCGGCCAAATGGCTGACGTGACAACTTTCCGGCGAGTTTGGTCCAAAACGGCGTCGTTTTGCACGCTGACGTGGCGGAGAAAATGCAAAAACGACGCCGTTTCGTGTCTTATGTATAAATAATTAATATAAAAATTAATTAAATTAAATTAAAACTTAATTTCATTTAAAATATTCTAAAAAATTAAAAAAATTAAAATTTTAAAAACTTAAAATTTAAAAAATTAAAATTTAAAAAATTAAAATTTAAAAAATTAAAATTTAAAAAATTAAAATTTAAAAAATTAAAATTTAAAAAATTAAAATTTAAAAAACTTAAAATTTAAAAAATTTAAAATTTAAAAACTTAAATTTTGAAAACTTAAATTTTAAAAAACTTAAAATTAAAAAAATTAAAATTTTAAAAACTTAAAATTAAAAAAAAATTAAAATTTTAAAAATTTAATATTTTAAAAATTAAAATTTAAAAAAATTAAAATTAAAAAACTTAAAATTAAAAAAAATTAAAATTAAAAAAAACATAAAATTTAAAAACCTTAAAGTTAAAAAAAAAATTAAAATTGCCACCTCAGCCGCCCCCTTCGACCCCCCCTTTTAAAAAAATTTAATTTTTTTAAATTTTAAGTTTTTTTTTTTAAATTTTAAGTTTTTTAAGTTTTTAATTTAATTTTTTTAATTTTAAGTTTTTTTAATTTTAAGTTTTTTTTTTAAAATTTTAAGTTTTTTTTTTTAAATTTTAAGTTTTTTTAATTTTAAGTTTTGTAAATTTTAAGTTTTTTAAATTTTAATTTTTTTAAATTTTAAGTTTTTAAATTTTAAGTTTTGTAAATTGTAAATTTTAAGTTTTTTAAATTTTATTTTCTTTAAAATTTTAAGTTTTTTAATTTTAAGTTTTTTTAATTTTGAGTTTTTTTTTTTAATTTTAAGTTTTTTTTAATTTTTTTTAATATTTTAAATAAAATTAATCTTTAATTTTAATTTAATTAATTTTTATATTAATTATTTACACATCGGACTCGAAACGGCGTCGTTTTTGTATTCTCTCCGCCACGTCAGCGTGCAAAACGACGCCGTTTTGGACCAAACTCGCCGGAAAGTTGCCACGTCAGCCATTTGGCCGGATTTTCGTCGGAGTGGCACTTAAGTGTTCCATTTAAGTTTGAAACTGGCACTCAAGTGTACCATTTTGAAGTTATGGCACTTAAGTGTCCCTCCGTGCCAAGTTATGGCACTTGGGCTGTTCTTCTGTCGACTAAATCGATATCTATAATATAAATTTAAAACTAACTGGATAATTTTCGTTTGAGATGAGCATACCATTCAATTAGTCATCATTGAATTTGCCCCAATCAGTCATAAAATTTGACTTGATCTTAAATTTGGTTAGTGCATTTTTTGCCATTCACCCAATTATATAAAAATATATGAATTAGTAAATAAAGAATAGCGATTATTATTGTTTTCCTTTTTGTGCATTCTGACATTTCTTTTCTGCTCCTTCAGTTATCTTATTTCATAAGTTAATTATCTGTTCTTTCTCCACTAATATCTAACAATAGATTTTCGTCTCCTCTGTCTGTGCATGTGAATAAAGGCTCAATTAATCCGTACCAAGAAAAGCTCGCTCATTACATAATAGAGGTGGATATTGTATTATACCAAAGGCAAATAAAAGGAGGAGAACACAATTCCTTTCTCCTTTCACTATTTCGTCACTCAATCATTTAATTTCTTCATGTCGATATTTGATTTTCAGTTATTTATCGAAAATTACTTGGTATGAATATGTACAAAATCATATGACAGTTGTTATTTAGTTTCTTATGTCGTAATTTACTGTCGTTTGATTTTGCACAACATTCGTTGATGTTAATTTATGTGCTCAAAATACTTATAACTAGATCCGTGCATAGCACCGGTATGAACACAGGGTATATTATGAAAATTGGGTAGAAATGAAATAGCCTTATGATGTTGCATCACTTATCAAAATCCTGTGAGTTCTCATCTTTCATATGAATGAACATGATTGATCCATCGCACACATGCAGTGCTCATAATAAAAAATAAATATTGTTAATTATGCCAATTCCTTTATAACTAATGTATCTTAAACAATCTTCCAATTTTTATTTTTTTTATGTAATTTGTTAATTTGACTATAAGTTGGTATAGGTGACAATGAAAGAAAAGCCAAAGTCGCATTAGAGAATTTGAATTTGATCATTTTTTAAATGTGCCAGTCCTTTAAGTGAAAAGAAAAAATAATAGTTTTCTATTTATCATTGACTAAGAGGCATCCAAGTTTTGTAGTGCTGTTTCAAGTTATCAACTAACCCACCACATTATTAACATAATTATGCATTTCTAAATTGCTAAAAAATGATATATTTAAAGGAACTTCTTCAATTATGTTATTAACATTCAATGAGTAATACAATTTAAACTAAATCTTCAATTTTCTTTGTATTAAGTACATGTACTTATGCATTTACATTATCATATTGGATTTACATCGTGAAAATGCATAATAAATCCTAGAAAACAAATTGTCAAAATTCTTCATACATATAAAACCACTGCATAACATCTTATTACTTTAAATTGAACAAAATCTTAAGTTGATAGCCAATAGTTAAGGTGCAAAGGATTTAACTGAAATCTTTCTTTTTGTTGCAAAAAAGTAGAACCAGCACCCGAGGAAATTGCATGTATTTATGGTTGGAAATTGAAGACGGGATCATGTATTCGAATCTTGGAGAAGGAAAAAAGTAAAAATTCAAGACAGAAAAAGGTGGAAAATATGTGATCCGTGTATTTATCTTCCCACCAACATACTTCAAAAACTATATTGCCGATATCTTTTGGGAGATAGAATGAAAGACAACAAAGTAATGATCAACAATAAAGTTTTTGGCGTTTGGTTGAATAAAATAAGTCGATCGGCAAAAATTTATAAAGACATGTGCGGTTTGAAGTGTGACGAACTGGAATTATATATGGCATAAAGTAAATCATCAAACCTGTGTGATGCTTGGTTTGCAACAAGTACGACATAGTAAGAAGCAGTATCAAATTTGCTAGAAAACGATGTTAAACCCACAAAAGAGCAATATAGACAGAGTCAATACTACACAATTTTACCGTCATATGAATCAAGAGATGACCTATTGAATGGCGACGAGCGCAAACTTTTCATGAATTAAAGGCCAAAATTCGATGTAGCTTTTACCAAGAAAATGCTAACCACACATTGAGAATGGTCAATGGTCTAGAGCAAAAGAACGATAACAATAATAATTTAAGGAACTACCATTAAAGGACATAGGATAGGCCAAAAGTAGACATGATTGTTACCTTGCGCCTTAGAACCATCATGGCTTCCTCGTCCCATAGTCTGCTACAATCCCAAAGCTTCTTATCTGCGGGACGGGCAATAGCTTTGCCTAAATCTCTTAATTCATCATGCATTGTCAACTCATTGTCATGATCAACATATATTAACGAGCGATCAATCAGCTTTTTCAATCCGGTTCTTGGACATAATTTGTGATCCCATAGGTAGGGGGCAATTCTTTTGTCAATTCCAA
Source organism: Eucalyptus pauciflora (assembly GCA_007663325.1). Lineage (NCBI taxonomy): Eukaryota > Viridiplantae > Streptophyta > Magnoliopsida > Myrtales > Myrtaceae > Eucalyptus > Eucalyptus pauciflora. The sequence goes on along the minus strand of VMYD01000212.1, from coordinate 871,105 downwards.
TGAAAAAACATGCTATGTCTAGAAACATTTTTTTAACATCATCTTCTAATAAATCATAGCTTATCGTCAATTGTTGTTGTACCTTCTCATCAGGCACATTCCTCAATTTCTCAAGCATCTCTCCCCATATTTCTTGATCTTCTTCTCCTTTGAGGCCTAAACCTATAACCGTGAGAGCTAAGGGAAGCCCTCCTATGATGTCAACAATATCACGAGAGAGAGCCACTAGTGGTTTTGGAGGTGGTTTCTTTCTAAATGCATGCATGCTAAATAGAAACAAAGAGTTTTCAAAATTCATTTTTTTGAGTTCATACCAATATGTAGACTTCAACAGGGCCCCATCTTGACAATTAATGGCCTTATGTCGAGATGTGAAAATGATCCGACTTCCTAACAAGAATTTACAACCTCCAATCAAATTATCGAGGTGGTTTGGATGATCCACATCGTCAAGAAGAATAAGAACCTTCTTTTTTTCACAACTTAATTGGATCATATTAATCCCCATCTCGGGATCACGCACTGTACTTTTATGACATTTCCTTATATCTGAGAGCAGTAGAGATTGGACATGCTTGACACCCTCGTGATTAATTGTTTCTCTAATATCCTTGAGATAGCTGCGGCACTGAAAATTGTCAAAACGTTTTTTTATAGATGATTGTAGCTAGAGTTGTCTTACCGATGCCGCCCATCCCCAAATCCCAATAATTCAAGTGTCCGGGCAAGCAAGATCCACCAATGCCATAACCTCAGCCACACGATCCTCGATTGCAACCAAGTTTACGGGAAGATGTGGTTGAAAATCATGTTGCTGCTCACGCAATATTATTTCTATGAGTTCATTTACCAACTCCCCTTCACGCCTATCAAACGACACAACACATAAGAACTTATTAATGGCTCCACCAAAACATAGATTAAGGATATAAATAGAAAAGTTCTTCCGACAAGGATCTGTTAAAAGAAGGTGAACGAGGTACCCATCAGCAAATTTCTCTGATTCGAATACTCTAAGATCAACTGCTTTTCTGAGAGCTACCGGCCCTTCTTGCTTGACATCCTCCTCGAAACGATTCATACTGGATGTGAAGGCCTCTCCAAACTTCCCCAGCATGTATTTCACATCATCGATTTTCACCTTGTAAAGCACAGGCAAGACTATTTGTCCTCTTCTTTCCTTGCACTTCATTATATGGATGAGCTCGCGGAGACACCATTTGCTACCAGCATAATTTCCCGAGATGACTAGGATTGAAACCTTAGAGCGCTCGATTGCACTGATGAGATTTTCACCAATATTCTCGCCGAAGGGGAGGTCCTCGTCATCTCTGAAGACAGGGTTTGTATGGCACCTCAGGCCCACAGCTTTGAGTCTTTGGTAGAGGTGATCCACGAAGCCTTTGCGAGTATCAGGCCCTCTAAAGCTCAAGAATACATAGTAATTGTTTCCACTCACAGAGGTGGACGAAGCGGATAGGTCTGAATTCGCTCCGGACGCCGATGGCACATCGATCTTCTCCAAAGAGTCTGAAGAGGGAAGAAGAAGAGGCGATTCGCTCTCACGCTGCTCCGACTGTAATTCAACAAATTTTTCGTGTCTTTGTTTCTTCGAAATGGTGGGACTCGAAGCATCGGTATCTCTAAGACGCTTGAGCTGTTGCTTTGAGAAATGATTTCCCATTGCAGCTCTCTCTCTCTCTCTCTCTCTGTGAGACGCGACTGTTGTGGATAGTTTTTGAGGTGATGGAAGAAGGGGGTGAGTACAGTGGTTTGCTTGTCAACCAGGAGGATGGCTCCGTTCGGCTGCAGGGGTTTCAGCTGGGAAGCGTACTCGAGCTGGTAAAAGAGTAAAAAGGGAAAGCAAGAGGCGAGGCAGGAAGCCAAAGAAGGTTTGTCGTTTCATATATTTCATGTGTTTATATTGGGATCCAGAGACGCGTTCAAATTTTGACTAAAAAATTTAATTGTTAATTGACTAAAAGCAATTCTTGTGGTCCTCACTCCTCACTCCACCCCCATTATAAATTTAAAAAAGAAAAGAAAGAAAGAAAGAAAAGAACATATTAGCTCTATTGCCACTATAATTATATTACCGTGATCACAATAATTAATTATTCAAAAAATATACTTTATCTTCATTAGAATAAGAGATTTCTGCAATATTGAAAGTAATTATGCCCCCTTGAGTTAAAGCCGAAAAATATTTAGTTTGATTAAAGTGGAAAAATAAAAGGAAAATTGTTCAAAAACAAGTTCAGATAGACATTCTTCATGGAAAGCGTCGCCTTCCAATTACCCATTAAAAGTGCTCAATCTAGGGCTTGGATTGACCTCCATCTTTCAACAAAGGTATTGGAATTGCTGTTGAGGGCAATGAATGGATGAGGTTGAGGACGTTGATGGCTAATTCGGCAAGGAAGATAGAGATGGACTTTGGAGAACGCGATCTAAAGAGTGAAAAAGGTGAAGGCACGATGATGATGAAGAAAAGAAAGAGGAGGAGAAAATATTTTTTTTCTTTTTTAAAAAGAAGGAAAAAAAAAAGTCTTTAGATGAAAAAACCCCTAGATGCAAATAAGATTTGGTTGGCTTTAAGTTGAGGCCCTTATTTGAAACTAAGTTGGTCACTTCAGGTTCTTGTTTGAAACAATGTCCATGTTGGGTCATTTTTTGAGAAAACGGTTCCACTTTAGGCCCTTAATTGAAATTTTCCCTTTGTACTATGCCATGAAAGATAATTTGTAGGATCAATTATTTGTTTTTTCAAAAGAAATCGCATTCTCGTATAAAACAAGAACTGGCCGATTCCATTTCGGATTGCAGATAAACTGGAAGTTGAATTGTTTTTGGCCTCAATGATTTATCAGAGGACACAAAATTACAAATAATTTAGTAGCAAGATGAATGGAGTACTGATGGAGAAAGATTTAAACGACATTTCTTTTCATTTAATGCATTGTTTAATTAAATTTTACCCTTTTCTTTTCTTAAAATGTCGAACAACTCTAAGGGCCTATCAGGTAATGTTACTATTCCTCAATTTTTCTGTTCTTTTGTTCCCCGAAACAGAAAAATAACATAAATGTGTTTGTTAGCAACATTTAATTTTTCTATTCATCAAAATAAATTTGGAATAAAATCAAAAAGTAAAAAAAAAAACTTACTTTCTTGTTCCTGAAAACAAATTCTGAAACAAGTCATTTTCTTTTTTTTTTTTCTTTTCTTCTTGTTCTTTCTCCTCTAGTTAGTCGTCGGGCCTCGGCAAGGTCGAACTCACCTTGGCACATGAGGTCAACTTTGCTCGACCATGGCGAGGCCAACCTCTTTGTGGCTAGTAAGGTTCGCCAATGAGACCAATCTCAACCAGTCACAACGAGATCGCCGTCTCTCATCTTTGGCCAGTAACTAGCCATTACCAAGGCTCAACCACTAGCCAGAGGGGAAAAAGAGAAAATTCAGAAAAATTAGAAAAATCTTTAAAAATTGAACTAAAAGAAGTTCTATGTCACAAAAAAAAAAAAAAAATTGAAGTGTCGTACCAAATGCACTAGAGACAAGAGCTGGTGGCTAGTTAGAAGAGGGAGAAGAAGGGAGGAAAAAAGAAGAGAGAAAAAAGAAAAAATTCTGAAAATTTAGAAAAATCACAGAAAATTATTTAAAAAATTTGAAGGTCATACTAAATGCATTTATGTTCTTTTTCTATTCCGAGAGTAGATTGTGAAGTTATTAAATGCATTAGAATACTTAGAAACTCGTTTAGGGATTAGACATGGAAAAAAATATTTCTTAACAAAAGTTATTTTCAGGAGCAAATATGTTACCAAGCACACCATAAGGTTAAAAAACATATTAACATTAAAATTCATAATAATTTTAAATCACGTCGAAAACTTTTATAATTTAGTATTGCGATCGAAATCTCTATTTTGATGAGAAAATAAAAGGTGTTCGGTTTTTGTTTCCGTTTACCACGCACATAGATTTTTCAAGCAATGAAAACAAGAAGAAACAATATCTATTTTTTTTTTTTTGCCTCGTTAATATTAATCGTAGAGAGAGGAAAAAGAAAAATTATTTGATGTCAAAGTGAGTGAGATTGATACCCGACCCAACAGGCGATAGCATTGACCCGGTCGACCAGATTTTCAAGTTCATGTGTATTCACACAGATTTTTTGACCAAAAAAACCGCAAATCCACGGTCAAGGTGGGCTAATTGAGACGTGTACAATATATCCATAGAAATTCAATCGACTTCGAAAGATAGTGCAAGTATAACCGACTCCGAATCCGATATTCGAAGAAGACCCGTTTCTTGCATCGTCAAATTGACAACGTGCGATTTGGGCTTATCAGTTTGGTCATGTAATGACAAAAAAGGCTCTTGTACGTGATCAATTAGTGACAAGATCATGGTCATTAGATCATCACACCATGATTAGCACTAGTAAACATAGACCGGACAATTGTGTTCACACAGATTGATGCCAATGATGAGAAACTTGTTGCTCCAAAGTCCAAGGTCGCATCTCTGCTTGGTGTGTACTAGTAGGAGTGATCAGTTTTAAAGTGAGCGGGAACCCACCTTGAAATGGGAAACTAGACCAGAAGGGTCGGTTTCTAGTTTGTGAAACTAGGAACCGGCCCATCTAGTCCTGGAACTGGACTGGATTTGACTGGCTGGTTCGATTCCATTCCCAGATGGGTCCAAGAACCAATGGTGATATCTATCTTTTTTTTTCTTTTCTATTCCCTACAGGACTACAAGTGTTGTTGCATAGTCTAAACTCTCAATCTTTAGTGTTTTTTTATCTTTAATTAATGAAAATCTCATATGAAATATGCTAAATGTGTGATAAAATATGATCAAGTATCATTAAATTTCTAATGAAAAAAAGTATCGATCCAGTCTAGGCAGTCCAAATGGTTTGGTCCACACCTTGAACCAGGAATTGGATCAATAATCACCAATCCCAAATTGTATGAATCAAGAACCACTGTGAACCGACAAGTTTGGTCTGGTTAAAATGCTATTTGCCAGGACCCAAGATTAGGTTTTAGTCCAAGCTACGAAGATGGAATTGCTATGCACTTAATCTCACCAGGAATCTCTCTTCCACTCCTTAATCTAGATCACGAGTTCATAATTTCCGGTTTAACACTGCATGAAGATCCTTAAGATAAGTTATCAAGTGACTACGCCCCTGCCTCAAGATTATCACTAAAAATCAATAAAAGAAATCAAGTGGAAATTTCGTCGTGGTGTTGCATCGCTTGCATAAGTCAACCAAAGCACACGAGCACATGCGCAATTCTCTCGGTTCATCTCCTTTCTCAAACTTCATATTGTTCTCTTTGTTTGAAATTCTTGGCATTGGTTGGAATCCCAACTTCCATTTACTAGAAATTTGCATAGAGAGATTGATAGACATACAACTTCTTCTTTAATTGGTCTTATTGTTTGAGGATGCACTGATTTAAAAGGAGTTGGTGTTGAGTTCTTTCTTGTTGGTTGTTTTTTTAGCTACATTTGACGTCTTTTTCTTTTTTCGTGCAATCGTTAATTCTTGAATTGGGCCTTAAGAGATAAGAATCTCGGACATTCTCCAGGCTATAAAAATACAATGAAATTGTGAGCACAAGTGAAAAACTATAAATTAAATGCGACTAGCAAAATTTACATTCAAAATTACTATTTCAGTATATTCAGTATAAAGGCTGTGCCATATTGTCTTGGCCTCTTCCCAAGAGCCTCTCTTGTTCGCGTTGGAGCGTCACTTTTGGCAACCTATGATTTCTTGGGGCTTCTTTTTATCTAAGAAAGGCATTAAAAAGTCATATTTTAGGTGTTGAAACTTGATAAAAAAAAATTGTACTACTTATTGGATTTTTTTTCATTTGTTTTCTTTTCTGTTGAGCAATCAACTTAGCTAGCCCTTGTGGTGGCCTTTTGGTTGGCCCTTCTGTTGGCCATTCATCTAGCACTTGACCTAGTCCTTCAATTGGCCCTTCATCTGGCCATTTTGTTGGCTCTTGAGCTTCAGCTGCATCTGACCAGACAGTATGCCTTTCGGCGACCCTCCAAATGGCTTTCTTCTTACTTGAGAAAGACAAAAAAAAAAAAAGATATCAGCCCATATAATAATATAAACAAAAATTGAAACTAAATATAAATTGTTGAATTTACTTAGTATTTTCTTTTCAATTGAAGAACAGTTGATTGAATTGGTCTTATAGCAACTTCGCCTTATTCTTCAATTGGCCTTCTTCTAACTGACTTTAAGCTTCAGCTATAGCAAGGGCTTTAGCCAATCCTTTAGCCGGCCCTTTAGCTTTAGCTACGTTATTCTAGTTAGCCTTCTTCTAGCTGGCTTTTTAGCTTTAGTGACAAATTGGCCTTAGGCCAATCCTTGAGTTAGCCTTCTTGTCACTTGACAAAAACATAAAAAAACAAGGCAATTGAGATTATATACGGATATATAAAAAACAATATAAACACAATTCTCATAACTTACTAGGTTTCTCGGCCTCGTTTGAAGAACGGTTGACTCAGTTGGCCTTCTGTTAGGCCTTTAGTTGGCCTTCCAGCTAGCTCTCCAACTGTTCTTTCACTAGGACTTTTGGCTGGCCTCTTACCTAATTATTGTTGGTGTTGTTTTCTCAATTGACAATCTTTACTATTGTACCCTTCTACATAAAAATAAGAGTACGTTATCTTTGCACTTGTCATACTTATCTTCATTTGACCCAATACCTCTCTCTCCTGCATTCTTTATCTTTGTTTTGGCTTTCCTATTTACTTCTTTAGTGGCAAAGGTTGAAATATTTCGGGATTTGTTGACTCCTAATGTTTTCGGGAACAAAAGAGTTATCAAACAAATTTCTATTTTTTTTTTTATTCTAGGAAACGAAAGAATAAAATTAGATACTGTTTGGCACATTACTAAACAAACCTTAGCAGTCCATAAAAGATTGAAGTGCTTTTCTATTTTTCTCCATCCAAGGATAAGTAACCGAGCTAATTCAACATAGTAAGTAAACCAAACTAGCCCTATTCAGTTGATTCCGACCGGATTCTAGGTTCTGATTAGGACTACCTCCCTTTTCGATTCCGAAATTTTCGAGCCACCCTATTGGTTTTGGGTTCTTATGTTAAGACTACCCGTTCCAGGGCGAACTAGTTTAGAATCGGAACTGGTGAGCTTCTTGGTTCCAAAACTTTGCAATTGCCCTTTAACTGGTCTGGGCTTTGGTTTAGGGCTGTTTCAACCTTAGAACCTACAACTAGAAGTAGAAACATAAAACCACCCGACTAGCAAGACTTCATTTGTACTATGCCATGAAAGATAATTTGTAGGATCAACTATTTGATTTTTCAAAACAAATATTGTTCTCAGATAGAAACAAGAACCGGCCGATTCAATTCCAATTTATAGATAAACTGAAAGTTGACTTGTTTTTGGCCTCAATGATTCATCAGACGACACAAAATTACAAATAATTTAGTAGCAAGATGAATGGATTACTGATGGAGAAATATTTGAAAGACTTTTCTTTTCATTTAATGTGCTTTTTTAATTAAATTTTATCCTTTTCTTTTCTTAAAATGTTGAGCCTTTTTGGTAAAATTTATGTTCCTCAACTTTTCCGTTCTTTTATTTTTTGGAATAGAAAAATAATAGAAATTTGTTTAATAACAATAGTTAATTTTTCTATTTCTCTGAATTTGAAATAGAATCAAGAATAAAAAAAGAAAAGAAAAGGAAACTTACTTCTTTGATCTCAGAAACAATTTCATAAACAAGTTTTTTTCTTTTTTTCTTTTCATCATCTTCCTCCTCTAGCTTGTCATTGGGCTTGGCGAGATCAGCCTCGCCTTGGCACACGAGGTCGGCTTCGCTTGGCCCCAGCGAGGTTGCCAGCTCTCATCTTTGGCTCGTCACTAGCCATCATTGAGACTCGGTGACCTACTAAAGGAGGAAGAATTAGAGACAAAAAAAAAATCAGAAAAATTAGAAAAATCTTAGAGAATTAAACTAAAAGAAATTCTACATCACAAAAATATTTAAGGGTCATAACAAACGTGCTAGAGACGAGAACCGGTGATTACTAGAGAAGGGAGAAGAAGGGAGGAAAATAGAAAAGAAAAAAATTCAGAAAATTAGAAAAATCTTAGAAAATTATTTAAAAATTTGATGGTTGTAATAAATTCACTCATTTTTGTTTTCTATTTAGGGAATATAAATTTTATACAGTTATCAAACGCATTTAAATACTCAGAAACTTGTTTAGGGAGTAGAAATGAAAAAAAAAAAAAACTATTTATGAACAATTTCTTTTTCAGAAACTGATATGTTACCAAACGTGCTCCAAGTTTACAAAACGTATGAATATTAAAATTCATAGTAATTTCAAATCACCTCGAAAACTTCTTCAATTTAGTATCACAATCGAAATCTCTATTTTCACGAGAAAATAAAATGCTTTTGGTTTTCGTTTTCACTTACTTACAGCCTTAGGAGTCTGGTATATGAACGTAGTTACTAAAGATTTTCTTCCCGGTATCGTACACGCACATAGATTTTTCAAGCGATGAAAACAAGAAGAAACAATGTTTTTCTTTTACTCTCTTTAACATTAATCTTAGAGGAAGGAAAGGGAAAATTTCTTTGATGTCAAAGTGGGTGTGATTGATACCCGACCCAACAGACGATAGTATTGACCCGATCGACCAGATTTTCTGGTTCATGAGTGTTTTTTTTTTGTAAATATCATTTTCAAGTTCATGTGTATTGACATAGATTTTGACCCAAAAAACGCAAATCTACGGTCAAAGTAGGCTAATTGAGACGTGTACAATTTATCCATAGAAATTCAATCGACTCCGAAAGACAGTGCAAGTTTAACAGATTTCGAACCCGAAATTCGAAGAAGACCCGTTTTTTGCTTCGTCAAATTGACGACTTGCGATTTGGGTTTTTCAGTTTGGTCATGTAATAACAAAAAAGGCTCTTGATTCATGTAACTTTGAGTTCTCAGCCGGGCACGTGATCTATTAGTAACAAGATCATGGTCATTAGATCATCACACCGTGATTAGCACTAGTAAGCATAGACCAGACAATTATGACACAAATTAGATGCCAATGATGAGAAACTTATTGCTCCAAAGTCCAATGTTGCATCTTTTCTTGCTGGGTGCTAGTAGGGGAGATCAGCTCCTGAGTGAGTGGGCCCACCCAAAAACTGAGAACTAGACCAGAAGGATCGGTTCCTAGATTATGGAACTAGAAACTGACCCATCTAATCCTAAAACCAGACCAAATTGGACTGGCTAGATCGGTTTTGTTCTCAAATAGGTTGAAGAACGGGAAAAGTACCAAAATAGTCCTAAACCTTTTGTATCGGTACCAATTCAATCTTCAACTTTTTAATTGGATCAATTTAGTCATAAACATTTTCATATTAATACCAATTCAATCCATCCGGCTAATTTAAGCCGGAAATTGCTGACGTGGTCGCCGCCGGTCTTATGTGGCGCCACATGGACAAATTATATATTTTTTTAATATTTTTTTTCAGATTTTAATATTTTTTTTCTTTTCTCCTTACCCCTTGGCTGGCGAGGTCGCCGGCCATAGGCTAGTCGGGGCAAGGGGCCCCGCGCCCTCGTCGGCCACAAGCGAGGGCATTGGCCCCCGCCCAGATCTAGGCGAGGGCCCGACGAGGGCGCAGAGGCCCTCGCCGGCCAACAAGCGGGCGTTTCGGCCCTCGCCTGGATCTGGGCGGGATCCGACGCCCTCACTTGTGGCTGATGAGGGCGCGGGGCCCCTTGCCCTGACTAGCCTATGGCCGGCGATGGTCGGCCAGCCGGCGACCTCGCCGGCCAAAGGGTAAGGAGAAAAGAGAAAAAAAAATTAAAAAAAAATCTGAAATATATATAATTATTAAATTTGTGCACATGGCGCCACATAAGACCACCGATGGCCACATCAGTAATTTCCAACTTAAATTAGCCGAATGGACTGAATTTGTACCAATGTGAAAATGTTTAGGACTAAATTAGTCTAATTAAAAAGTTTATGACTGAATTAGTACCAATACAAAATGTTTAGGATTATTTTGGTACTTTTTCTGTTGAAGAACCAGTAGTGATTTCTATATCTTATTTTCTTTTTTTCTTTTTTTTCTATTCCCTACAAGACTATCGGTGTTGTTGGATAGTTTAAACTCTCAATCTTGAGTGTTTTGGATCTTTAATTAATGTAAATCTTAGATTTTTTTTTTTTGGTCGGTATGTAAATCTTAGATGAAAGATGCTAAATGTGTGATGAAATATGATGAAGTATCATTAAATTTCTAATATAAAAAAAAAAAAAGTATCGATCTAGTCTGGGCGATCTGGATGGTTCAATACACACCTGGAACTAGGAACTAGATTGACAATCACTGATTCCAAATGTTAGGAATTGGGAACCACCTATAACCGACCGGTTAGGTCTGGTTCCAGTGCTCTCTACTAGGAGTCAAGATTAGGTTTTAGGCCAACCTATGAAGATGGAATCATTATGCACTTAATCTCACCAAAAATCTCTCTTCCACTCCTTATTCTAGATCACGAGTTCATAATTTCTAGTTTAACACTGCATGAAGATCCTTAAGATAAGTTATCTAGTTACTACGCCCGTGCCTCAAGATTATCAATAAAAATCAATGAAATAAATCAAGTGGAAATTTCGTCGTGGTGTTGCATCGCTTTGCATAAGTCAACCAAAGCACATGAGCACATGCGCAATTCTCTCGGTTCATCTCCTTTCTCAAACTTCATATTGTTCTCTTTGTTTGAAATTCTTGGCATTGGTTGGAATCCCAACTTCCATTTACTAGAAATTTGCATAGAGAGAGATTGATAAAGACATCCTCGTTACCGATATATGGCATTTGCTTCCCTCCTTCGATTTGCTATAAATAGGCACCTCATTCTCATTGATTTTGCACGATTATCAACCTCCTCTAGCCACCCTAGTTCTCTTCATCCGCCAAAACGATGAAGTTATCAAACTCATTTTGCATAATGTTAGTTCTACTTTGCCTTACGCTTGTTAATTCTGAGGTCCCAGGTATTACAAGTCCAAGCATCATCTCCTCAAGGCATGAGGACGAATCCAGCGTCGAGGCTCCATTTCCCCTCCATCTGGGAAACCGTTTCCTTGCCGAGGGCGTTCGTGCAACCATGACATGCGACAAGTACCCTAGGGTTTGTCGTGCGACGGGTAGTCCCGGTCCGGACTGCTGCAATAAGCAGTGCGTTGACGTGGCGACAGACCGGCTTAATTGCGGGGCTTGCGGGAAGAGGTGCAAGTACGGTGAGATGTGTTGCCAGGGGAACTGCGTGAATCCATCGGTCGATGAGAAGCATTGCGGGCGATGCGGCAACAAGTGCTCGAAAGGAAGTTCATGTGTGCATGGTTTGTGTAACTATGCTTGAAGATGAGGGTTTCATTGATTTATCCACCAGTGAAAATCGGTTGTTGCATGTTACTAAATAATAAAAATAAGATTGCTGCTACAGAACAGTTAGCAGCTAGCTAGATACGCACGATGCTTAGATATATGAGTGTGTGTGAACGCAATAAGCAGGCAACGTAATTGCAATACGGCATAGGGGCTAATATTGTAATGAGTGCATGCAGTCTTAATATTGTCATTATTTACATTACAAAACATATGTAAACTCTTTCCCTCCATCAAGATTTAGTCAATGTCGATGACAATTCATGTGATTTTAACACGCTTTAGAGCTCATTTGGTATGATTGTAGCTGAAGTGTGGCAATTCAAAACGTATCACGTTGTAACTGTACTGTGAAGTGTTCTAACTTTATATATGGTAAAATATGTTTAGAAGTTGCGGCACCTTAAAGTGGAGCGAAGTAATTCCTTTAATGTTGTAAATGGCCGCACCACCTCTTTTAATAACTGAAACTACTAAAGAGAAGTTGTACCAAACGACCCCTCTAAGTACCGAAGCCGCTAGCCTATCTAGAACAAGCATGCAAAAGATTTAATTTGCGCCCATTAAAAAAAAAGTTGGGAAACTCAGGACCTTTTTTAAAACCAACAATCCATTGAGGCATTACACGTATCTGTTTATTTTCGTGGAGCGTAATTTCAAGCCAACAAAATAATGACTTGTTCATTCAATAGTTCTAGCCTAACTCTAGCATTATAACGATTTTAATGCGGCTTTTAGATTACTTACTTGTCACCATGAGATTTTTCTTCAATTAGCATCCTCTTGCAATCGTCAAAATCTTCAAGCATGAATCTCATCGGAATTCCCTTAAAAAAATAATATCGATATTATTAGCACTGAGAATTTGAGAGAATGTAATCGAAAGAAAATTCTGGAACGAGTTATCTCGTTGAAAATGAAAAATAAAGACTATACCTACTTGCATAGCTACATACATACATACATACATACATACATACACACACACACACACACATATATATATATATATATATTTTCCTAGACATACTAACAGAACATAAAACTTCATAAGGTTGGGCCGGTCCTTCGAAAGGGCTAAAATCCCTTCGAGAGGGTAAGTCCGGCCCTTCGAAGAAGCGACAACTCCCTTCGATTAGCCCTTTGACGGGCCAAAATTTCCCCCTGCAAGGTCCACCGGTCCAACCTTGCGATTGCCACATGGCAGTCGCGGGTTGGTCAACTGCCAATTTTTTTCCTCAAAATAGTATTTTCTAGTTGTTATTTGTTTTTATTCAAATTTGATTGAACTTCGCTTGGATATAATTCTTTTGTTCAATGTCCGACTGACTCGATATTTGCACTCATGAAAAAAGATCACGACTTGAACTTTCCAAAAATGAGATTTGATATTCGAACTAACATTGGGATCATGGATTTCCAGGAATAGGGACGAATGGACCGTTGAGGTGAAAAGTTACAATATTTTTTCATTAAAAATCTAATCACTGTGATTTTTGGGGCGCTGGAAAGCTTATAAGTTGATTTTTAGGATGTAATTAATTAATCGGGCCAATTATACAATTCCTGACATTTCCCAATTGGGTGTTTGTGATTAAAAGATATGATATATTTAAGTCCAGTGTCCCATCCGGACTAATTAGGTATCTTTGGAAAGCTTTTGATGAGTGCAACCCAATTTCATTCTATAATCGAACTTTTAATAAAGTAATATTTTCGGTCATTCTTGATCAAACCTTAAGCAGAAAATTTGACATCTAGAGCTACCCCTCTTTATGGTTATGCTCAATGACACTTTCACTAGCAAGATAAAAGGGGTTTCCTAATTTTTGGCTTAATATCATGTGAGTTTCGATATTATGCCATTGCATCTCGTTCTTATATATCAACTCATTGCAAGGCCACTTTACGTAGCGTCCCTATCTAATGATTAGGTTCTTGCTTGAAAATCTCTTTAACATCCGAAACATTTCACATATCACCCGCCTCATTCAACAAATCATGTGAACTGAATTGGCATCAATTAGGTACATACAATATTCGATTCACATGAATCGATCAATATCGCATAAGTCATTGGGTTGATCTCGTACGCACTACAAATCATGAGAAAATCTGAACCGCAAGACTGGGTTTGTGGCCGTGAGTCTAGGCATCAAGCTCAAACGTGCGTTTGTTCCTCTCATTCATTTTTCAAAAGCGAAAGTCAATCAGTTTTGATGATTGACTTAATGCAACTACGAGCACCATGTTGCCGGGCCAGGATGCGCTTGCGGACAGATCTCGATTCCTATTGAATAGACAAAAACCCTAAAAAAACAACTCATGAATTTGCGGTCTACAAGGCCGCGCGAACATGTCCTGTAGCTTCCTGGTTGACTTATCGCGTGCCTGAACTGGAGAATATCAACAGTACTCTAGGATTGCTGTGATCTCTCTGACCTGTCAGTGTATCGATTAGTCAACACAAACCCTAAAAATTATTCCTTACGTTGTTTATCTATGAGAAGTCAAAAACCAAGACAAGAGAAAACTCAACGCACGAGTTCTTGTTCAAACCTCGATGTGCTTCTGTACCGGTTTTATGAATATTTATGATTATTTTTGAAGACCCTTCCTCATTATTTTCATGCTTGATTTTCGCTATGGAAATCAGAAACTGCATTGAATATGCAATCGGTGGCTAAATGGATAATAGTTGTTTTTCTCCAATAGATCCACAATTTACGCAGCTTGTCGAAATTTGTTTCAAATCGAAATTGATTTGCAAGGCCAAAGAGTCTTACTTTGACTAATTACATCTATTATTATTTTTAATTTTGGGAGCTTATTCCAGAGGATCAATATAAGTTTTGACTGAGACCGTCAAAGAAAGTACCTAGGATACAAGAATATTTTTATTTTATCATCTTTTTTGCCAGACTATTTAAAAAAAAAGTTAGGTAGTTTTCTTGGGTTAATTTTTGCGCACCCCACTAATAATAGCTTTGATTATTTAGGCTTGAAGCTCTCTAAGAAGTGCTTTTGGCATTTCCTTGAAAAATGGAAATTACTATTTGTATTTGCATATGCTTGTACAATATTTGGGGTGTTTAGTATTGCATAAAATGCATATTGTAAAATGATATAAGTACTAAAATATCAATCTAAAAGTTAAAACCTAAACCAATCGTAACATACGCGGAGAATGATAGTCGTGCAAGGAATTGCTTTCATGTGGCTTAGTTCAAGAGACTGCACCGATTCTGAATCATAATCTGGAAATGCACGCTCCTTGAGATAAAAAGTCCTTGCAATAATTTCACGGTGACTATAGATAAATTTTGGGTCAGTCTGATAAGCCAATTAAGTGCTGAAGCGAAAAAATTCAGCCCTTAATGAGATTTAAGTTTTTTTAAGATAACATTCAGGTAAAAGATTCAATTAAGTCCAATAATCATTTAATAATGTAAGAAAGGAAGAGGTTACTAAATTCTTTATAGCGGGAAAAAAAAATCATGAAGTACAAAAAGTAATTGATGTCGATTAGCAAGGGAAGTTATCGAAAAAAATCTTAAACTTACTGTAATTGAACCAATTTAGTTGGAAACATTTCAATTTAGTCAATTTAGTTTTATAATTTTTGGCAATTTACTAACTCAGTTCATCTTGTCAATTTTGGCTAAAAATTAATGACGTGAACACATTTCATCTTTCATGGCATGGGCAGCACTAATGTGGATTTTTTTTCTTTTCTTTTTTATTGATTAGGGTGGGCAAGTGGTTGCCAACCATCAACCGAGGCCAAGCAACTCTCATTGGCTCAACCGGCGATGCCTTGTAGCCCTCATCCAATTGTGAGGAGGCCCGTGAGCCCAACGAGGACCACGACCCTCGCCCACCCGCGGCTGGCGAGGGTGCACTAGCCCTCATCTAGTGCCTGGCAATGGTCAGGGGCCTTGACTAGTGGGCGGTAACCCCTTGCTAACCCAAATCAATCAAAAAAAGAAAGGAAAGAAAAGAAAAGAATAAATAATTTCGAAAATTAAATTTAAAAAATTTCATTGTCAATGCTGTTTATACCACGTAAGATAGCTAGTGTCTATGTCATCAATTTTTTTTAAGAAAATTGGTCGAATGGACTGAATTGACAAATTATCAAAAGGTTTATAATTAAATTGGTCAAATTGAAATGTGTATGGCTGAATTGGCATAATTGTAATAAGTTTATGATTTTTTGGTAATTTTCCCTAATTAAAATTGTGTTGCTAAAACCTTCCAAATAGTAAAAATTCCACACATATTAAGAAACTAAGAATATTTGGTGATCATCTTGCCTCACCGATGAGGAGTGCCAGGATGTGTTAGTTTGATCCCACCTCTTAGCGTCGAGTTTTAAGAAAAGGGGCAAAGCCCGATTACTACCTTATTCAAGCGTCGCCAGTTTGAATCCTCTCGCACGTACTTAGTTCGGACCTAGCTAGAGGTATATGTACGTATGTGTGTACAGTATACGTATATACAACCAAGGCTAAAGTCCAACAGCATGTTCGGCGAATGTGATAATGCAATAGCACTAGCAAGGAATGTGTTGTCTTAAAATCAATTTCTTGGAAATGATACCTCGCTCCTCTGGTGAACTTCATGGCCACCTCCCCTTCGCAGATATCATGTTCAGCTTGATTTGCACATCGCACCGAAAGTCAAGGTTGACCTAATCGTCGTACAAAGGGGCGCGTCGTTTTGTAAGGTACAGATATCGTATGAGATCGTTCTTCGTTCAAACCCGTGAGTTCGGTTTTCTCGTTCAGTTTATCAAAAGCCTAACTCCGTTTACTTTTGAAAAATCAGACAACATTCCACTCCATGTATCGTCTTATCGGACGAGCCATGCACTGTCCTCACACAGCATGAATGATCTCTCTTGTATAAATATCCCCATTGCGTTTCATTCCTCTCCATCAATACCATCTCTCTCTCTCTCTCTCAAGCTCACAAAAGATGGAGTGCCCAAGGAAATCTTTCCTCATGGTATTGCTCATTGCAGTAGCGGTATTCAATGCTGCATCTGCAATACCATCATCTGCACAAGGAGGCTCGTACCTTGCTTACGGGGAAGAAGACGACGTTCCAGGTGAGACCCGCGATTCGTCGTCCTCCCTCGAAACCCTGGAGCCACCCACTTCTCTCCGAGGCACGGGCCGGTTCCTTGCGGAGGCCACTAGTTCGAGGACTGCGCTGACGTGCAACAAGTACCCGAGGATCTGCCGGGCCAAGGGAAGCCCCGGGCCGGACTGTTGCAAGAAGAAGTGCGTGAACGTGAGCGCCGACAGGCTGAACTGCGGGATGTGCGGGCACAAGTGCAGGTACTCGGAGATATGCTGCAAAGGTCAGTGTGTGAACGCCATGTTTGACAAGAAGCATTGCGGGGGTTGCAACAACAAGTGCAAGAGGAAGAATTCCGCTTGTGTCTATGGGATGTGCAGCTATGCATGAATGTGAAGCGGTGTGAAGATTTGGAGTCGAAGGGTCTGAAGCAAATTGTGCAGTTATCATCGTATTAAGTGAATTTGTTGGTAACTTGGTACATTTTGTACATGAGGTGCTATGTAGAAAGTCTTGATTTGTTTTTATGTTACTGAAGGTAATAAAGGCAAGGCCAACATCATCGTGGTTGATTGGACTTTTTGCCCCCAAAATTGTCATCGTTCAAGCCAGTTTAAACGTAATAAGAGTGGTTTTGTTATTTTTTAGTGATCGGGATTAAGGTAGGGCACAAGATCGATTTCCAGTTTCAGTGATTTGAGAGAATTATTGTCGATCTCGTGAACATGTTGCGTAAATACTGCCATCTCTGAAAGGAGAAGATATCATGCGAGCATCGTATATCATTTTTACCCTGAATAGAGTACTCATATCTAAACGCTATGTACTTTATCTCAGTATGGCCTATGGTTTCCTTTATCTATCTCTAACAAGGACCTTATCGGTGATTACAAGACTCGGTATAGCCCGCATGAGTCGACCACAGACTCATGTCCTGGACATTGAGTCTCGATACAAAGCGAATCTTGTCACCGACATCTAGAAGAGAATTGTCAAGATCTCAATAGCGAGATCTCATAGCACAGAGAGAGGGAGAGGACGATGGTAGTAGATATGACTGCAATAGCATGTTGGCTGAATGAGGAGATAGTGATGGAGAGTGATCGGCAACATGGTGCGACGAGGTGACTGGTAAGGTAAAGAGAGAATGAGAGATGGTGAGTTAGGATATGATACTAAATTCATTTGGCATGTGTCAACTTTTAATGGAGGATCCATACAAAATTGGATATATCTAAACCTAACGAATTTTGTCTCGACTTACCTAATTTCTCCGATGCATGATCATTCCTAGACTACAAATTGTGTCAATGCTCCTCTCTAAATCGAAGAGACTGCAACTACACTAAAAAAAAAGCTTGGGCTGGAGATCCTATTTCCTCACGTATCACCAAAATTCAGTATTATATACAGAATTTTGTATATCCTTTTTAAGTCCCGCTTGTCAAATTTGACAGCACTCATTGTTTTGGCCTGATTAGGGTTTTTCTTCTTTCATTTTCGGCCTAAAATGGTCAACACTTTCGAGTGTCGGTGCTTGTTCTCCTGAAAAGCTTGGATCAACGAAGAAGTTGACTGAAGAAGAGCGCTTTATTTGGGCCTTTGCTCAAAGGCTCTTCTATAATTCGGGCTGACAAGCATATTAATCTGAAGCAAACACCGGCCATACACAAAATGAACCCACAGCCCCAACCCGATAATCACCTCTTCACTCGTCGTTTTCGTTTGACCATCTATGATGATTCATTTGTTATCTAAATTAGCATGACCATTGGATTTGGGAGATGCTTGAACTAGCAGTGTTAACTACTGTGGTTGAGTGAATTTCAATCATTGATACGGTGACTCCGACATGGGGTTTATATCACTCGACAGCTGTGATTATGTGATCTCCGATGAATCGGATCTATTTAAGAAGTTTCTCGCATCGAGTGACACACAAAGTGCAAAAAGCAAGCATGGCTCGGTCTGACGACAGTGGTATATTGTGTATTGCAAATAAATAGAATCAGAGAGGACTCAGGAATGAGAATAAGCAGAATATATATATCTAGGATCAAGAAAAGCAAGCAAGAGGAGATGTCTGTCTTCACATTGCTTTAGTGTATTAAAAGAGCCTGTTGTCATTGGTTTGGACTCCACATGTGACCGGTGCTTTTGCCCTCACTTTCTTCCAGAACCAAATCGCAGCACCAATTCCTATGGCTCCTGCTCCTGAAACTGCAGTCACACTCCCTGTGCAAAGCCCAAAATCGAAACCCAAAAAGAAAAGTTTGGAATTCAGCTTATCATGAGTTCATAATCTGAACCTCAAATTTCACTGTCAAATGCTATCTGATGAGGTTCAGTATCAAGAATTTGGAACCAATATGTCTTCGGTTTTCTGTTACCTGCAATTACCGCAGTCTTGCTGTGCCCCGAAACGCTGCGATCTGCAAAACGGCACTCAATTGAGCCCACAAACTCATACCGCGGAATTTGATAAAGAAATTAAACAAGATCGGAATGTATAAATAATGATCTATCCCTAGCATCAGGTTTTGCACCGTATGACATCAAATGTTCACCAGAATATTAGCAGGGATAGATCAGAACGCTGAAACATACCTTTACAAGAAGCGGTACCATTCCTACCCTCACAAATACACAAGAAGCTCTCAGTTTGCGTATCGAATCCGCAAGTCCCGCCGCTCTTCAGATTGTCCTGGCACGTCAAGCACCGAGTGGTCACCGGAATGTCGAAATCGACCCTAATACCATACTCTGCGACCTGATCATATGGACCTGCGCCGATGTTCCTCCAATACACACTAGCGTAGCTAGCACAGTATCTGAGCATGAGCCTAAGTGACTCAGTGGCTTTCGGATAATACGAGCAACAAGAACTCGATCCCAATGCGGAGGGGCACTGCGGTAAGTGACGGCACAGGTAGCTCGAGCTGTCGCATGATGAGTCGCACCGGTCAGGGTACCGCTCGCAGAACATCGGCTTCGGCTCAATGATGACATCCTCCCCACTGCAATTGAAGAACAAGTAATCATTCTGAGGGGAGAGAGACAGATGCGTGCTCGTGTCAAGGCTAAACGCACGCGTGGGGCGGAAGTTGTCGCGGTCCAGGCAGTTCCACATAAACGGGTCGATCAGCAAGATGTGCGGATCGGTGTAGCTTATGTTGCGAACCGGGTATCGGCCGGAGGGGGTCCGGAGCTCCAAATTGCCGGTGTCGGAGCAAACGAGGAGGTGACGGTAATACGGGCTGCCACATCCGTCGTCGATGCCGAACGGGTAGTGTATCGGAATGGCGCCGCATGAGGTTCTACAGTGGCTAATCGATTGAGCTGGTGCTAGGATGATGAAGAAGACCAAGAGATGAGTTATCTGGAGATGGAGTGATGGTGTTTTGATGGTGAGGAGGGAAGCCATGGGAGGCACTACTAAAGTAGAGAGAGTAGAGATTTGCAGCATAAGAATGATTTGAAGCAATTAAAGGGGAAAAGCAATTGAATAGAGAAAGTTAAAGGCTTGGATGGGGTTGATGTTGTCTCTCATCTGCACAAGGAAAAGCTAAAGCGTTATATGAAGAAGACCAAGGAACATTTTCTGTGGGGTTCACACTCTTCAGCTTTTATGCCTTTTGTTCTCTTTTTCCCTACTTTAGTATCATTTTCATTTAAGGTACACTGTGCTTTTGCTTCCTTGCAAGTAATGAGAAGATCCCCAGCTGAAATAAATATATAAATTAGAGATTTTTGAAGTTCAAGAGAGAGTGGGTTGAAATCAGAAACTTTACTTCTTTTCATGATACTGGCATGTAGCCTTTCTTTCTGCATAAATTATAATATAAATGGTGTATTAAAGAAATTATCATTCCTTCTTATGTAGATCTAAGTAGCTGCCGATAATGAGGAGTGAGCACCGAGTTCGATTCAACTTGAGAACTAGACCGAACTGACTTGTTCAAGGCCTATTCTAGGGAGAATTATTTAGTTCCTGATTCCACGAACCTAGAACCGGCCTAGGATAGGTTCTGTTCTCGATTTCAAGTTCCAAATTGCCTGTTCGCAATTCCTTAGTCGAATTGATTTTGAATCTTCTTTTAGAAAAAAAAAAATTCTTCTGTAGTCATTCTCTTCGGTAGGAAAGGAAATAACCACTTAATCAATAATCAATATATGTTTATATAGTGAAATAGTGCAACTTTTATATCTTATTAAAAAAAAAAATTGATTTTTCTATACAAGATATAAAAGTGGGTCGATTAGTTGATAAAATTGAGAATCGAACCGGGATCCAACCGATGTAGTTCCAAATTTTTGGAACCAAGAGACACAAGACCGGTACTTGATTCTAGGTTTGCAACCAAGAAGCAATCTTCTTTGCGGACAACATCACTACGAACGCCATTGTAATCAACCAAACTTATCATCATTGAGAAAAATCGATACTGATGCAAAACTCCATTAGAAAAAAAAAAAAAAAAGGTATTTTCAAACATTGGACACAATCTGTACATTACCCATTGATGACAAAAATTATGGATACTTCAACAGTAGACAAAATCTTTTATAAATTAAGGTGATGCTGATCAAGTCATCGTCACAACCTTAATAGATGAGTCCATAGGCTTGTGATTTGTTTAGTAGAATGGATCAAATATGTGGTGGGCCTAGTCCGCCCTAGCCTAAGCTTCTCCATTCCTAGTCGGGCCGGGTAGCCCCTCGTTTTCCGGCTAGTATTTTCTGAGCCCATTCCTACAATTCCATCGAACCGTTTCTTGACGTGACACGGGAATAAGATTCCGACAGGATCAAGAGACTAAATCAAAACAAGGGAAACTCGCTTGGAAATCATATCGGAATATGACTGGATGAAATAATCATTGTGCCCGTGGGCCTACATCGCTTAAACAAGGGATTCTATGATGGAAATTTGAACCACCGAACGTGATACTCCTAACTAAAAGTAATTTGTAATTATTTAGATAAGACTACTAATTGGCTTGATGTCTAAGTTGTATGGATTGTACCCTCCACAGTGTCCTGGCTCTCATAATAGTCTAGGATTTAAATGGCCTCTTGTCCCACATCAAACTTTCAACGAGAAAAAACAAAGGACTTGATAACACATCTGACGCATTTTGATAATGACATGACACAAATTGTCAATCCTCTAATTTTTGACCGGTCATATGTGAGGGTGATCGGTCCTAGAATTGGTAAATTAAAGATAAAACAATTAGAATCTACTTTGTTAGAATTAGTTTCCAATTTTGGGAACCAAAATCAACTGGCTCTAGAATTGATCCGGCTGATTGGAGAGTTGAATCAGGAACCGGCTTACATTTGTTTCTCGTTTGATTTTTTCTCCATCAAGAATATTTATTTCGCAATTGTAATTAGAAATCTTCTATAAAAAAAATTGACATAAAATATTATAAAATACTTCAGCATAAGAAAGTAGAAAGTGCTTAAATGTAAGAGATCTATGGTTGGCTTTGAACAAGTTAAAAATCGATTCTACCCAAAAACCTTTCAGTTAGCTGAACTAATCAACGGGTTCCTGAATTTTTTAATCTAGAAATTAATTCAGTGCTGGAATGAATTGTCTGATACCATTTGAATAAGGCTAATTTTGTAAGTCTCCCAAGTTGAACCGTTCCTATTTCTCACCCCAAATTATACAAGATGGAACTCCTCTTACTATCATTTAGAGCTTCACGCAATAAGAATTTCATTTGATATTCCCATTTCTTTTAAAATACCCTAAGATTTTAAGTAAGTCATAATTCTTCACCGAACAGTTCACCCGGGCCGACTCAACCCCTCACTCATGGATACAATAAGCGAAAAAGTCAACGGAGGCCAAATTGAATAAGCCCTTGGGAGATGTGAAATTGTTCTTAATTGGTGGAAAAATCTTTACTTATACTATATTATATTACATAGAGAGAGAGAGAGAGAGAGAGAGAGAGAGAGAGAGAGAGAGAGTCAAAACGGATCATGACTACTTACTAGAGTAGTAGGGTTTCTGAATAATGACGAAAACGATTTAACATGAAAGCAATGGCAATGATAAATAAACTTTGATGTGGACCTTAATGGATGAGTCACATTAGCTGATCTTGGTGGCATATTGGGTCACGGTGTCACGGGGTAGACTTTCTATTCGACCAAACTTGTTTGAACTAGAGAAAATACTATTTGCCAATAATTTTGGGATTATTCCCGATACTACCCTAATGAAAGAATTATATCATAAGTTATTGGTTTCAAGGTAAACCGCTTTTGAGACAGGAACTTGATACCTACTCAATATGACTTATCATGAAAAATCGGAATTGGGAACCAAGACACTTATACTGTGGGTTTGATACCAAATCAAAGAGTCGCATGCTAAGTAACAACTCTAACCTCTTCAAAATCACACCATCAATTCATGCAACTTGTATCGGTGTTTCTTTTTCAAAGAAGGTGTTCATAAAAGTCAATGGATCTTTTTCCTTTGCACGTGCGTAGCATCGGTGAGAAACACTTTGGTCAAAGAAAAAGTATAAAAAAAAAGTTCTAAATTTATTATATTGATATCAATATAATCATAAATATTTCAATTTGATAAATTGAGTTCATCTAGCCAATGCAAATTGCTAACATAGATGCCAATTGTCCTACGTAGTACAGTTAGTGCTCACATGAATACTTTTCTTTTTATTTTTAATGAATTTTTTTTATCAAATGTTCCTTTTTTCCGTTTTTTTTTTTTTACTTTTTTCTTTTCTTTTTTTTCCCCTTCTCTTTCCTTTGGCTTGTGGACGGTATTCGACCATAGTCGACAATTGGCCAAGAGCGAAGGCCAACGAGGATGGTGTGACGAGGTGAATTTTTTATCAAATGTTTCTTTTTTCCTTCTTTTTTTTTTTTTTTCTCCTTCTCTTTCCTTTGACTTGTGGATGGTATTCGACCATAGTCAACAATTGGCCACAAGTGAAGGCCAACGAGGATGTCAGGACCCTCGCTAGATCCAGTGAGGGCTCGACCCTCGTTGCTAGGGTAAGGGTAGCCCTCGCTAGGCCTAGGCGAGAGTGGGAGCGGCCCTTACCTTGCCTATGGTCGACGAGGGCCCCAATGCCCTCACCAGCCACAAGCCAAAGAGAAGGAAAAAGAAAAAGAAAAAAAACTTAAAATTCCCAAAAAAAAGGTTTTTAAAAGTATTACAAAGTCAACGTTATTAATTTCCCTCATAAATTGGCCAAATAGACTAAATTCGTATCAATATAAAAAGGTGTAAGACTAAATTAGTCCAATCGAAATGTTTAGGACTAAATTAGTAACAATATAATAAGTGAATGACTTTTTTTGTAATTTTCCCCTCTAGTCAACCGTCGACATGATCTCACCGTTAGAACCCCTCTCCACATAAATCAATGTCGTACTACAATGGCACCCCATGTGCACGAATGCATATACGTGTATAGCCGTAAAATTCTCTCCTTCATAAGCAGTAAATCTTTTGGAACATATGATAAATCTGCGATTCGTGTCAGCCCTTTCCCACTTTGTCGGCAGTTGCTATCAAAACGGGAAGAACGTGGGAATGCGGTTCTTGGTACAGCAGTCGTGGGGACAACTATCTTGGCCGATCGAAACTTCTAACCTCTTTTTAGGTCTCAAAGCGTCTCGACAGGTTCTTAAAGAAAAGGTCGGATGCAATGACTACCCGGTCCGAGGATTTTCGTGAATCACGGTTGATTATGATGAGTACAGGGAACGGAGTACATAGAGGCTGAAGCGGTTGTCAGCCGTGACGACTACGGCATGCGAAGAGTGATGAAGAGACGGCAGAGTGCCGGCGATAACTCGGTCCAAGATGCAGACATTGTTGACGGCAAGAGATGTTTGCCAGGAAACTCGGAACGATGCTTTCCTTCCTCAGGAACAGATTTGCATTCGGAATGAAAAGCCATCAGCACTTGACGTTCCCGGTAAGAACCTGACAAGATCGATGCTTTCCGAGACTCCAACTTCAAAGGTTGTCTAGGAGACTCAAGGCGAGGATGGTGAACATACTGATGAAATAGGGATTCACGAAATGAGGCTTTCGAATCCCAGCTCAAAAATTTAGATGATTCTAATTCGGTGTCTCGAGTGATAAAGGGAAGAAAGATATTGGAATTTCCCGTGAATGTTTATAATCAAATTGGTAAAATGAATAATGTAGGATGTAATTGATATTTGTACAACAAGTTTAAGATTAAATTGGTATGATTAAAAATTTTAAGATTGAATTAGCATATGTACAATAAAATAGGATTGATTGGATAATTCTTGCGAGATTTCCTAATTCAATGGAGAATTTTCAAAGGTTTAGCATGTGTGGCATGCATGGTTGGAATGTTACACCGCAAGAGATTAGATTTTCTTGGTGGGAGAGAATGATACGCATCCTGATAAGATTCGAGATTATTCAAGATTATGATTTCATATATTGACAATTATATATTTTTTTTATCAGTTATTTGATTAGATTCTAAATAATATTTTGATATTATGCTTTTCAATAATATTTTTTTTTGCTCGGGAAAAGTGCTAAAAAAAGTCCTAAATCTTTTGCATTTGTGCCAATTTAGTCATAAATATTTTTTTTTTTGCCAATTTAGTTCTAAATATTTTTACGTTGTGTCAATTTAGTCATTTCCGGCCAATTTTGGCCGAAGTTTGCGAACTAGACGCCAGCCGATTGACATGGCATCATCGGCGTTAACGTTGACAACTTTTAATAATATTTTAATTTTTTTTTCTGTTTTTTTTCTTTTTCTTTTTCTTTTTTTCTTCTCCTCCTCCTCCCTCCAACCGGTCATCGGACGTTAGCGACTGGCCAGAGGTGACGGCCGGCGAGGTCGACCTCGCCGGCCACCTTGCCAATGGCCGCGAGGGTGGCCTCACACTGGGTGGCAAGCGCGAGCCCTCGCGCCGGGCTAGCGAGGCTCACCCTCACCGCCTAGGCCTCGAGGGTGGCCTCACGCTGGGCGATGGGGCTCACCCTCGTCGGATTTGGCGAGGGTCGAGCCTCGCCCTTGGCAGAGTCGGGCGGGCGAGCCTCGCTGCCCAGTGTGAGGTCGCCCTCACAGCCACTGGCAAGGTCAACCTTGACCTCGTCGGCCATCGCCTTTGGCCAGTCGCCGATGTCTAGCAACCAGCTGGAGGAAGGAGGAGGAAAAGAAAAGAAAATTTCAAAAATATTAAAATATTATTAAAAGTTGTCTACATCAACACCAATGAGGCCACGTTAGCCGATTAACGTCCAGTCAGCAAAATTTGGCCAAAATTGGCTGGAAATGACTAAATTGGCTCAACGTAAAAATGTTTAAGATTAAATTGGCACCAAAAAAAATTATGACTAAATTAGCACAAATGCAAAAGGTTTAAGACTTTTTTTAGCACTTTTCCCTATTTTGCTCTATCAGGATATCCTTAGGATTTTAATTTATATATATTCGAGTTATTCTCTTTTCGTATGCAACTCTCTCTCTCTCTTTGAACATAAATAAAACTGAGAGTTCCCTCTTTGCACGCCTCGTGCGTGTCCTCTACACCACCACTAGCATAATCGATACCTTTTTTTTTTTTGGTGATCGAGGACTCCGTCACGTGCCCCTCGTGCCCGAACGGCTCCTGAGGGTCGGGCCCTATACTTCGAGGAAGACTAGCACAGCAACCCACTACCATGGCCCCCCACTTAAATCACTAGCAACGTAGGGTTTCGAACTCTCGACCTCAACGATGAGGGAGGGACTTTCAACCAACTGCGTTACCACGGATGTGTTAGCATAACCGATACTTTTGGTATACCAAACATCCCAAAAATGCCAAATGAGGCGGAAAAGTTCAGAGACTATTCATGTCATTCTCAATAAATAAACCGAAGCACCGAATCCATCACCATGACGAATCGGGTTCAACCCATCATCGTTTGATCCATAATTCAGGTCTAGGATTCTTGCCAAATTCCGGCTGGAACAGTGCAAAACTCATACGGACATTTCCCTTGTCGCCCCTGTTTGAGTAATGATGGCCTTGATTTTGATCCCTTCCCTCACCCCAAAATTTTCTCTCATCCAATGGCGAGCGTTCACATGATGTTGAAGAGTCGGTAGGTCAAAAAGATGAATGGATGGATGCGACTAATATCGATTCGATTCGTCGGTCTTTCGAGGGTTTGAAATGAAGAGAAAGGCGTTTGAAACTCCGGATCTAAACCAAGGGAACAAAATTCTAGATGGAGACAAACCTTCGTATTCGCAAGCAAGCCAATCAACGATGACTTTTCCTAAAAAAGAAAACACCAAATCTTGTCCGCTAGCAAACCCTAATCAACCTATTCTCTTTCTTTTCTCCCTCATGTTGCTTATTTGCAAAAACTTAAATGAACAGAAATTGTTGCACGAGGAAAAAAAAAAGCTAAAAAAACTTGTTTATTCACACACAAAAGAAAAAAAACAAATGCGTATGTCATAAATAAATATTTATCGAAAATTAGATCTGCCAAATTTTACGAGACCACTGTGAACTACTCTCGCTTTTACACATATTAGATTTTGCCTTTAAACTAAAACACGAAAACACATAATAAGGGAGGTAAATAAGAGGTCCAAAAACGATGTAAAATTAGGACCCAAAAAAGCTTAAACCAATAGATGAATATATGATTTATAAGGAAAATATTATTTAAGAAAAATTTCCTTCATGTGACAATAATTTGCAAGCTCGTGGTGGTTAGTACTAAATCATATCATAGACTCCGGATCGAACAAACCCATTTAGTAAAATTTTCTTCACTAGATGTGCATAGGATGTCATAGTCTAATCTTATGAAAAGGACAAATTGGAATTAGAAGACGGATCGTTGACACAAGGGGGAAAGCAAATTTGACCAACAGTTCTTTATCTTTTTTAGCCTCTTTCTCCCCAATCTTTTTATACTATTTCTCATTTTATAATGTGAAAGGCATCCTCGCGTTTCTTGCGGCTCTACGCCATCATCATAAGCTGTCACCGTAAACGTTTCGCAAAAATAAAAAATTAAATAAAAATAATTGCCCCGTTTTTTCTACCTTGTCTCTTTCTCCATTTCAATATCATTATTGCACATTATTAATGTAGTTTTAATTGGCAAGCTGTCCGACCTAACCATGGACCGATTTTTCCACGTCATGGCAGAAAGCCACGTGGGTGTGTATCCGATGGTCAACGGAAATCTCAGTCAACCCTGTCTTTTTCTTCCTCTGCCGTATTTTTTTATGATTATTAGTTAATAAAATATTATATTGTTTAATCATTTTGTGGCTTCTTGTCTATGATCTTGCTCAGGGTATGACGCTAGGAAATGCCTTACGGATGCGTTTCCCCAGACGGATTATTTAAGCTTGGTCATTGAAAATATTGGATCCGGAGTGACACCTCTAATTTCAGATTCTTCTTTAGGAGTCGTTGAAACAAGGACAAATTAGGTATAAAAAAAAATTTAGCATTATTTCTCGTGGTGGTCCGTTCATCACCAAACGCCCTCCACGGCACACCGCCGCAACAATAATTTGCGGTGAAAATTGACTAGAAAAACGATATTAGAATTCGACATAGATGTCCATAACTAAATTGATAAAATTGAAGAATTTAAGACTAAATTAATATTTGTAAAATAGTTTAGGACTAATTGGACGATTTCCCCCTTTTGGATGCTTTTCCTCAAACGATTTATTTAAGTTGATTCATTGAAAATATTGGACCCCAAGTGAGAACTCTATTTTTAAATTGTTTTTAAGAGTCTTTGAGACAAATGACAAATTATATATAATGAATTTTACATACCATACTGCAGCGTTGATGGTTTCTGCTAAAAATCTGTCGGAAGAGCTATATTGAAATTTTCATAGAGATCCAGGGCTAAATTGATAAAATCGAAAAATTCAGGATTAAATCAATGTTTAAACAATAAGCTTAGGACTGATTGGACAATTTCTCCCCTTTTGTATCCTTACCCTAATGGATTATTCAAACTTGGTCATGGAAACAATTGGACCCTCCTGAGTGACAACTCTCTCTCTCTCTCTCTCTCTCTCTCTCTCTCTCTCTCTCTCTCCTTGTACTCTATTTAAGACAAATTGAAATAAGGACAAATTAGCACACCTTACGGCTACCAAATCTACATGTAGCGACGGAACGAGATACGTTAGCTGATGACAATGAAAGCACTCGTTCAAACTTGATCCGGTTCCACTTTTTATGTTTGGTCATCGATTTCGATAACTTGAACCTTAGTTTCAGATGGCTAGGTGATCAGATCTGGGGGGCGATGTTTCAAACATTGGAAAACCGTGGAGAAAATTTGCACTTATCAATTAAAGTTCCGTGGAAATTTTGCCGTCGGCTCGGACATGTCCAGAGATAATTAGATACACCCGCTCCGCCGTCTAGGCACATTCAAGAACATCAAGAACTTTTCAGAGCATTCGAACAAGCACAGATTCAAAAGGGCGGCTTGGGAAAAAATTTACCGCCGTATTTGTGGAACCGAACGTGACTAAAATCCGAGAGGCGTTATGAGTCATAGAGAACGGTGATCGAAGAGGGGAACTTATTTGAGGTCGTTTTTAGCCTGGAATCCATCTTTTTTGTCGGCTTGAAAACTCGTTTCCACTATTTTAGTTTCGTACTTTAGGCCCTTGTGCTTTCAAATCAAGACCGTTCTAGGGTTGTGCGGAAATCTTTCCGATCGCATCTTGGATTTACCTTAAGAAACACTAGTGCATTCGTTAGGTCGAGCATCACATCTGTGGACCGCTCATCAGGGTTTTGACTCGCGTCCTCACTAGTCGACGAGATTGCCGAGGCATTCTGCATGTTCAAGACGTACCTAATGAGGATGATGGCTGATTTGCCACTAATTAACAAACATAGCAACGTGCATGGAAGCTGGAAAGAAATGAGACTTTGGAGCGTTTATATGTACAGCTGCAATCGGAGACCAGGGAAAGTTTAATGCGGTCCTACCTCGATGGACGGTCCGCAAAGTTATATGTACATGCATCCGCTGACTGCCATTATCTTAATTTGGACTACTATTTACATAATGTCACGCTTCGATCGTTGACCATATTATACAACATTTTCCCATACCCATTTTTTCATTACCTTCCCCCCCTTCAATAAATGCTGTAAAATCAATCGAAAATCGAATATTATCCGAGTAATCGTTTGCCTTTTTCTTATCCCTTTGGTGCGCCAAATCTCAATATTCTATTGAGACAACGTTTTCGGCCGGATTACTTAACCTTTACCAAACAAAACTCTACTTTATCCGTGAGTCGCACGAGGCAGGAAGGAGACCCTTTGAATGGAATCGAAAGTAGGAGCAATTTCACTCCAACACTCCACAGCTTCCTTCCTCTTTCCCTTTGTTCCGGCGCCGTTTGCTTTTGGACTTTGAAATTGAAAATCCGCCATCAAAGCTCTCCCCCTCCCTCTGCCCTTTTTCTCCTCCCTGTCCACAAATTTCTCAAAGAGACAAATCGGCCCCACGAGAAGAATCCACTTTTTCCACGTCCGAACCTTTGAAAAAGAAGGGAACCGAACACATCCCCACGTTGTAGCTGGTCCTGTCGTACAAGTAAACAGTGACGACCGGCCCCCTTGTCGATCAAACATGAACGTCTCCACGTCTGGTCAAGTTTTAGGCTCGTGGGGGCGCTTTCCCATTTGCGTGCGTACCTTGCTAGGGTTCTGATGTTGAAAGTTTCTTCCCCGATATCGGTCCACGTGGAAGCTCCCTTGAATATTGTGCAATACGCCGCTAATTTGACATTTAACCCTCTTAGGATTAGCCGAGTCGTTAACGCTTACGATTCAATAGATCTAAAAGGTTTAGATCACGGTATTTCTGATTCAATTCACCACCTTGTAGGTATAGCTAATTACATGTACATGGGCGAGGTGGATTGAGCAGGTTCAGATAGGATACTCTGCATTATTGAAAGAACTTTGCCGACAGCACTGATCGGATAAGACCGAAGTTTTATCCTGGGTCAATGACCCTGATGTGATATTGCCAGTATTTGATGTATGGAAAGCTCGAACCGGTGTTTTATGTATATTTATATCATTGCACGACAACTCCATTTTCTTAACCACTAAGCCGAACCTAGCCCGTTCGTGTGGAATTGATGTTGAAATCTCCCTTTCAAAGGTAATATGAATACAAAGTCATGGGATTCTATCCAGGCCATTACTTTCTTGTCCCGTGCTGCACACCCCACCTAACCACCATCTTTCAAAAGCCAGCACCTGTTGGAATTAGAGGCTCCAAAAGCAGGAAAAAAAGAGTCCCTTAGGAGTTGAATACCCGTGTACCCATGTGGGCGGGAAAGAGCAAGGGAGAAGATACTAATAGAAAGGGAAATTGAACTGATGTTGCTGTTGTCCATCTTTGTCATTTCAAAGCTCATGGTCTCTTTCCTTCTTTTGTTTTCTGTGGGCATGCAGAAAAAGTCTTTGTCTTGGATGCATGGAAATTTCCACTGTTTGAAATGTGTATAGCTTATGGAAAAAATCAAGCCCCTCAGGAGTTGTTATATGAGCAAATTAGGTCATGGAAAGTTGACTTTGGCTAGATATGGTATGTCCATGTTCATGCATTTCAATGTAAAAATATGCCTTCCATTGCATGCTCCAAAAATTGGACTTTACATAAAGCTAGGTCGGTCTCACTCTACCCCTAAGTTTGTCGAGATAAAATGTCTATCCAATTCTAGGGTATCCCATTGAAAAGGTAAATTGGCCCCCTTTTTTGTCCAAACCGGTAATACCTCGTGCGGCATTCAATCTTATCGTAATTTCCTAAATTGCCCTACCAATACTCCCAATAACCTCAGATGGGATATTTGTTCGAAGATACACGAAAGGATTTAGAAGATTCAATTATTGGGTTGAAAAATTTAAACCTATATTACCAATATATGGAATATATTACACAATTCCATTTTTTTTTGTAATGGTCATTAGACCACATGTGCACAAATTTGTGGTATTGACCACACGAAATTTTTTTATTTGAGGAATTGGTGTCAAGATGGATAGTATTTTTGTCACGATGGTACAATTTTAAGGTATTAGTGACACGAATAGGAAAAAAAAAGATTTGAACTACCGGCGTCATATTGAGCAAATTAAAAAGTTGTCTTTTTTATTTTTATTTTTTATTTTTTGGTAGGGGATTTCCATCGCCTTAATTACCCACATGCATATCGTGTGGAAAAGGCTTATTCCCAACTTTTTCCTCCTCTTCTTTCTCCAATAATTCCCCCTCTTCTTTTTATTTTCCCACGTCCATGACACCAGCTGTTCAGAAAAACGCTGCGTACGGTCGGTTAGAGGATCATGATTGGTGGCTGCCGGGGCGGGAGGGGAGTGAAAAGTCAAACCCGGTAACTCGGTCCAGCCGGTGACCAGTCAACCCGACGGGAGCGGGCAACAACGTGGTCCCCGCCCCCCGCCCCCCACCCCCACCCGAAAGGGCGGTCGCGGGGCCCACCCGGAGACCCGGCCGCTGGGCCAGCCGGTCGCCGGTCGCACAGAGAGGGCCGGGCCGTCAATTCCGTTGACTATTGACCGTCGCGCCCCACCCCCCACGCCTTTTCCTCTCCCTCCCCCTTTTTTTTTATATTAATTAATTAATAATTCTTTGGGGGGTTTTCGTCACGTGGAACGCGCCGCACCGGACGGGGCGGTGGCTCCGCATCCGCATCTGAGTTCCATTTTTTTCTTTCCTGCGGAGATTTACGAACGAGTCAACCTCCTTTCTTGACGAAACCTCTTCCGAAATTTCCTACTTCCTTCCTTTTTTTTTATTTATTATTATTTTTTATTTCTTAAATTTAATCGAGATATTTTTTATTCGAATTTTCGGAAGTCCGAAATTTGATTTTATGCATAGCCCGACCCTCTATGTATACAATAGAGAATTGATTGGTCGATAGTTTTTAATCTGCCGTCGGAATAAGGCTCCACCTACAAAAAATCAAATAAAAAATTTATAGGTACCGACTATATGAATTTCTGGATTTTGAAAATGATTGGGAAGAAAAATCAAATAAACGAGCGGTCGACATCCCAAACTCCTAGAAAACACGTGACGATAGAGGAAAAAAAACCTTGAAAGTTCGTAATGTAGGTTTCCGCGGGTTGTTGCTTGAAAATTTGACGGAAAATATAAATGGGGACCAATGCATTTTCCGTAATTTCTTCCAATTCCCAAATTAAAATGTAATTAAAAAAGCCGAAAAATATGACGTGTAAAACGTTTTTTCATTTTTCGACAGGAGATAAATACACTTGTCGAGCTGACGCACCGTCTGACGTAACGTGGCCTCGCTCGCCCCAGATCCCGAAAATCCCTTCTTTCTCTCCCCCCACCCAAATCTTCATCAAATAAATAAATAAATTAATAGATATTTTTATATATTTTTATTAATTTTTTCCTTTCTGTCGTGCAATGTATTCCGGTCTTCGTTCCAAACCCTTTTTATAGGCGCTCCAGTTGCTTCGGCAAAAGACTTCACACACTTCTCAACAACACACCACCACCCCCCTCCTTTCTCTCTCTTCTTTCTCTCTCCTCCTTCCTCCTTCATCCTTCATCCGCCATCGTCACCTCCTTCATCATCATCATCATCAGCATCGTCTTCCTCGAGCTCCTGCGCATCTCTCTCTCTCTCTCTCCTCTTCTTTTCTTTATTTATGGACAAGGTTGGATGGGGGCTAACCCTCGACTCCTCCTCCTCCTCCCCCCACTCTGACTCCTTCTTCGCCAAGAAGCCCTCCGGGTTCCTCAAGCTCAAGCGCGACCTCCCCGGCGACCCCCCCGCCGCCGCCGCCGCCAGGATGTTCCCTGGCATCGACTTCTCGGCCAGCCTCGGCCGCCGGGACGACCACCGCCACGCCTCCAACCTGAGTTCGTCCTCGCCTGCGGGGGAGGAGGGCCGGGTCGTCGTCGGCGAGGTCGACTTCTTCTCCGATAGCAAGAACAGGTCGTCTCTTCCTCCCGCCGCCGCCGTGAGCGTCAAGAAGGAGAGCTCCGTCGCGTCCGGCCCCGCGAGGTCGGAGCTGAACGTGAATGTAAGAACTCGAGCTAAATTATCCTCTTCCTTTTGTCATTTCTTTCTTTTTTTCGTGGAAACCAGGAGATAAGTTAAATCTCGGCGATGATTCTGCGTTGTTTTAAGGTTTCTGATCTTGAATTCTGTGTGTCGACAGACTGGTTTGCGCCTCCTGACTGCTAACACCGGGAGCGACCAGTCGACGGTGGACGATGGGTTCTCCTCCGATATCGAGGAGAAAAGAGCCAAGAACGAGGTGAGAAAACCTGGTCACGGTCTGAACCGCACGCGGCTGTCGAATTTTAGGATCTTGGTCTGTTTAGTTAACGGCGATTCTTGATTTTCTTTTACAGCAGCTCGTGCACCTGCATGTGGAGCTGCAGAGAATGAATTCGGAGAACCAGAGGTTGAGGGAGATGCTCAACCAGGTCACGAGCAACTACACCGCATTGCAGTTGCACCTCTCTTCACTCCTCCAGCAGCAGCAGCACCAGAGCAATGGCGCTGAGCCCGCGCAAGATCACGATGTAAGTTTCAGTTCTTGCGAGAGAAGTTCATTGCGAAACGAGAAGAAGAAAGTGTTTCTGGGTCTGACTCGTTCTGATGCCTCGCGTCCGAAATTGCAGAATACGATGAAGAAGAACCAGACGGTGGTGCCGAGGCAGTTTCTTGATCTCGGCCCGGTGTCAGCGGCCGCCGCCGATACCGACGAGATCTCGAACTCTTCATCGGAGGAGAGGACGAGGGATGGCTCAAGGTCGCCGTTGGCGAAAATGGAAGTCGCATCGTCTGCTCATAACACTAAGGCCGAACAAGACAGCTCCGGCGCTAGAGATGGTGACAAGAGAGGTGTTAGGAACGAGAGTCCCGACGACTCGGAAACTCAAGGCTGGGCGCCGAACAAGGCGGCCAAACTGGAGGCAGCGAGGGCGGGCATAGAGCAATCCGCGGAGGCCACGATGAGGAAGGCCCGCGTCTCCGTCCGAGCTCGATCCGAGGCTCCCATGGTAATTCAGCTCGCCTTGCTAGATCAGGATCTCGGTCGTTTCTTCGTCGTGCGATGCTAATTTCGTTTGCTATGCCATCGTGTAGATTACCGACGGATGCCAATGGAGGAAATACGGACAGAAGATGGCGAAGGGGAACCCGTGCCCCCGAGCTTATTATCGTTGCACCATGGCGGTCGGCTGCCCCGTTCGCAAGCAAGTAAGTTCTAACGTTCTTTACATCATCAATTCATGAGTCGAAAGTAAAAATTTCGCTATATAGATCTTAGACATGACTAGAATTGAGGTTCGGAAATTTCGAATGTCGAAAGGAAATGCTAGAGTTAAGACTGATAATCGAAATTGAGGTTTTCATGTATGATTGCGGTGGCGCAAGGGACTAATCCAGAATCTTGTGTAATGGTTACAGGTTCAGCGCTGTGCTGAAGACCGAGGGATTCTGATAACGACCTATGAGGGCAACCACAACCACCCGCTCCCGCCGGCGGCCATGGCCATGGCCTCGACCACCACGGCTGCAGTCAGCATGCTGCTCTCGGGGTCCATGTCGAGCGCGGATGGCATCATGAACCCGAACCTGTTGGCGAGGGCAATCCTGCCTTGCTCGTCGAGCATGGCCACGATCTCGGCCTCAGCCCCGTTCCCGACGGTCACTCTGGACCTCACCCACTCCCCGAACCCGTTGCAAATCCAAAGACCCCAGCCCCAATTCCAAGTCCCCTTCCCTGGCCAGCCCCAGAACTTTGGCTCATTGCCTTCACAGTCTCTTGCTCCAGCTTTTGGGCAAGCCCTCTACAATCAATCCAAGTTCTCTGGCCTCCAATTGTCTCAAGATTTGGCCAATCCTTCCCAATTAGGTCAACAAGTTGCCTCGCTACCACAACACTTGCAACAAGCACAGCAGCAGCAGCAGCAACAGCAACAACAACAACAATCGGCTTCTTTGGCTGACACGCTCAGCGCGGCCACAGCCGCCATCACCGCCGACCCCAACTTCACTGCGGCCCTCGCTGCTGCCATCTCCTCCATAATCGGTGGTGCGCATCCTAATAACAGCACCGCCACCACCACAACCACCACCGCCACCGCTCCCGCAACCACCGGCAACAACAACAACAACACCACTAACATCAGCACAAGCAACAGCAAGATGAGCAGCTTCCCAGGAAATTAGAGCTGGGGGTCCATTTCCATTTTCGACTTACAATTCCTTTGTTTTTAGCTCATGTCAATGTCTTTTCCCTTTTGTTTTACCAACTTTTTTTTCTTTTTCCTTTCTTGGGCGGATAAGTATGAGATTTACATGTTCATAGGGTCTTTGGTTTCTTACCATGTGGGGAGGAATTAGAACACAACATCATTCTTTCTATTGTTTTTATGAGAAATAATCTTGTGATTTCAAACTTGGGTATCAATTGACCAACTCTGGATCCCAATCCCTACGCAATGTAGACGAGAACCCCAGGAAGAGAGTTGATTCCATTTGACTTGGTACAGAAGGCAAAGCTCCTTCAAGAATCAACGCGGAGAAGAGATCTCGGCCTGGGGGTAGATGACAAAAGAAGGGTCCTCGGTTGCGATTCCGTGTGAGATTGTCATCGCCGCGGCGGTCAACGAATTCGGCCACCATTGTTGACACGTCAAGTTAGATTAATACCCAGGCCGAACACCGGACCTGAAAGCAGTCTGACTTTTTGGAGACTTCGAGGCAACTACGTGCGCGTGCGACCGTCTTCAATGCACGCACTATTTAGAATACTCGCGCACATGAACATCGACCCTTCGTATATCTTAATCAAGACGATAAAATAAAAAAACGATGGCGTGAAAAATAATGGGGTTTGCAGGTCAAATTTATTCAATGAAGAAAAGTTGCGGATGGGACGGGGGAAGGGGGGGCCGTCTCAACGATAACGTGAAAAATAATGGGGTTTGCAGGTCAAATTCATTCAATGAAGAAAGGTGGCGGAGGGGAGGCGGGAAGGCGGGGCAGTCTCGCTTGTTGTTACGAGGTGGATACGCCCGTCTGTCGTCCTGTGATTGGACGACTGGGATACGTCGTTGACTTTGCATGCAGAAAAGAAAATCGATTGACGTCACGCAAGGGAACGAGATCTTTTTCTTGTCGACTAGAACGTGGAGCGAACGTGGGGTCGCACCGTACGTTATTCACCGTACGAGATCTGTCTCTTCTCTTTCACGCTCCGATTTCCTTCTTCTGCTTCCGCTTCTTCTCATTGGGGGAGGAGAGTGGGGAAGGTGGCGGGGGTCCGACGATGGCGACGGCGTCGATGGGCTCTCCAGCGGGTGGCGACTTGCACACGGTCGCGTGCGAGTTGAACAGAGAAGATGCGCGATCAACTCCCGTCAGTTCAGTCCAGCTAAATGGATTGGTTCAACAAGGAAGACTTGAATATGTCGACCGTCGAGAATACGAGGTCGTATTCTTTGGTTCAAGTCCATGCCAGCGAGGATAAATAATTTCGTGTTCGGATCACCGGGCATTTCTTGATTGGGTTTCAACTGGTCCCCAAGATTGAGTCTTAGTTGTTTCGCGCGTTTACAGAGGATTTACTTGGTTGAGATGAGTTTGCCCGTCGTCGAAATCGAGTGAGTCGCGAGACACTAAAGTCAACTTCCAAGCCAACTAGAATATGTGATTTATATGTAAAATGGGTTTCTTCAGTAATTGTACAAGTCCATTAAGTAAGCAACACGTGCTGCTGCTCTTAGGTGGACCTGTCAGAAATTACGGTCTCTCTCCCTCCCAGCTTACACGCTTTGGTCTCTCTCTTTCCCAACTCACGACGAAAACTTGAAGGAGAGATGAGCAGCAATTCGGGAATCTGAACCGGAGGCGACGACACAGACAAAAGACGAGGCGGAGGTGGCGGCGGGATTCGTTGACGAGGGTCACGGGAGCTCGCCAGCCATTGGGCATGGCCAACCTTTCTTTGGATGTCTTGATTGAGCCAACGCCAACTCCTTCAAAAATGATGCAACTATGACTGCAAAACCCTCACCCACATGTGGGCCAGGCACAGGCAGACGTGGGCGGCTGTGGGCGAGGCAAGCCTTGCCATGGCCTAGCCAGCCGTAGGCGTAGGCGGCCATGGCCTTACTAGTCATGGACGAGGCCGCCTTTGCCCACAACCTTAGTCGAAATGTCAGAACCTCATTACTGCATACTTGTATAACTCCTTCATATTCGGTTAATGCTTTTGTGCTACTGTTTACACCATTAATCGGCTTCCCACTCCTTTCCAATGTTTATTCGCATTCCAATTTGATTACTCGTTCTTCGGGTTTTTGGATGTGCTTGTTGTCCTTTTCTTACATCTCATGCCTTCCATAAGTTGGCACCTTAGAATTGCGTATTTCTTAGGTATGTGTTATATCATGAAGGCTATTATTGTCTCGATCGAGCAAGTGGTCATACTTATGTTTGGCCTAATGAGGAGAATTTTCCCTTCTCACGAAATCCTTCAACTCTTAGCCTCGGAATCCACTTTTCTGAATAATCCCTTTTCACTTTTTTTTTCCTTCAATTCCTCTAGGCCTCTCTCCTCCTATCTGGCTCAAAATACTCATCCGCTACTCTTCTCTCCTCAAGCCTAACATCCTAATGTAACAATATCTTGGTCAT
The DNA here is from genome assembly GCA_007663325.1 of Eucalyptus pauciflora. Lineage (NCBI taxonomy): Eukaryota > Viridiplantae > Streptophyta > Magnoliopsida > Myrtales > Myrtaceae > Eucalyptus > Eucalyptus pauciflora. The sequence goes on along the minus strand of VMYD01000212.1, from coordinate 832,708 downwards.
CTATCTTGCTCTCAATCTCACGTTTCATACTCACACCAAACACATCGAGTTGGGTTACTTCGGCTATCTATGCATTCACTACATGCCTACAGTGAATCAACTGACAAACATCTTGACCAAAGGGCTACCTAGTCCATGATAGGTGCTATCGAGATCCAAACTCTCAATTGTTACACTTCGGATTGAGAGGGGTATTGATATGTAATTTATATGTATCATGGGGTCTTTTTGTAATGATGTCTCTAACTATATCTTGATTGTAATTAATCACTCTTATAAATACATATCATGCAACCCTAATTAGGGTTAGGCCACCATAAATATTTTGTTGTCAATTTCTCTCCAACTCTAAACATCAACAATTAGTAGTAGGTAGTTGTTCATTTGAGCTCAACGGAGCATTAGTGTTTCTTATCGGGCAAGAATTAATGTTAAGTCATTCAACCTATTCGCAAGCAAACTCTATTCTTGATTGAAATATTATTTTGATCCACATGCATGGAGTGAAAGGTAACCTTATACAAGTACATCCTTAACTTCCCCACTTCCCCTTCCAAATTTCTCAAATCACTTGACGTTCCAAGTTTTGAAAAGTATTAGTAGGAACTGCTTAATGAAAACTTTCTAATTCAAAAGCTAAATCTTGCAGTGATAAGCTTATAATCATAAAAAAAAATTAAGATAATTAAGCGACTGATTGTTTCCAACCTGAGAAATAACACATGTTGTGCTTACGGAAATGTTGTAGTTACCATTGGATGCAACTTCGGTAATGTTAAGCACCCATTGAAGTTTGCATGTATCGTCTCTTATAAGAGATTCAAGGAAAGAATTCTACTGTTAAGAACAGAATTACATTGGGAGTCCTATGATTATAATAATAAAAAAAGTCAAGAATTATTGCAATACTTGTAGAATAATAAGCTGTCCAGCTAAGCTCATTAATTTTCAACTTCCAAAGCATTATTACACAAGTTAGTGTCTTGAGATCTTCTGTACTGCAAGTATTTTTCATAATAATTTGGTCATTCATTAATGTCCAAGCTCTGCTAAAGTCCTTAACAAAGTGCCCCATTTGGCAACATGGGTTTGAAGTCACACATGACGTGCGCGAACTCTCTCTCTCTCTCTCTCTCTCTCTCTCTATATCCTGCTAAGGAAAAAGGACCAGGGACAAGGTTTTGGGCCCAAAAGGTTTTGTCATCGTCGCACCAATCGAGGAGGTGTACACAGAGCGTGTCGCATGGCGAGATTGCTTCATTCCCACTTCAGTGTTGTCCAGCGGCCTGCAAAAGATGAAGCAGGCTCGGTACGAATCGACACAAAAGCAGCTCATCTCATCTTGGTGGTCCTCTAAAGGAGTCAAATTGCTTTTCGCTCTCCAAGAAAAAATTCCCTACATCCCTCCCCACGGATGGAGTTAATGTTCTTTCGGTTCGATTGGATTTGATCGATTCACCTCGGATCTTTTGAATGCCCATAGATTTCCCGGATTTATAGCCTATTAGTCGTAATCATTTTACACCCGCATGTGTTAAGTAACACGGATAAGACTCTCTTCATCCAATCGAATTTTGAATGAGAAAATCGGGGATGTTACTACATAAAACCGAATATATAGCTGTTTATACCACTTGAGTAATAGAATATGAAGTCGTAGTTTTGATTCTATGAATTTATCCCTGCCTATCCAAAATTTACAGTGTAATAATCAAGTAGGATCAATGTTGACATATCTCAAGATGGATTATATTTGTTTAGTTCATCAAAATAGAGGAAGAAAAGACGATTTCGACTCACATTGTTTCAGCACTAGCCAAGGGTACATTGATATATAGTAAATATTCATCTCTCGACACACTATAACTGCATGCACAGTCGGATCTTAACTCCATACAGGAAAAACAATACTTTTCGACGGTGGTCGATAATATCAAAAATTCAATTGTGTCGTATCAATAATACCCACAAAAAGTTTCGAATTTTAAAAGGAGAACTTGAAATTTTGTGATCTCATGGCCCTTGAGCAACTATAGATCCATTGACTTCAACTTGGTTCAGTCTCCACTGGTCCAAATAGTTGACCAAACCATTCAAAGCCCGACTTGAATTAAGGTGACTAATTCCAACCTAGGCTACCTCTAGATGTCATCAAGATGCTAACTGAACTTAAAAGCCCAACAAGAACTTGGCTTAGAAGCTCTGTGAGAGATAGAAGAGAGGATTGCAAGTTGGGCCGCTTCAAATCTTAGTCCGACCAGCATGCTTTGGGCCAAAACTTGACGTCCAATGGCCTCAATTTCGATTCATGCAAGGCAAGTTAGGTGACATATGCACTTGACTTGACTCCTATGTAGCATGGACACTCTCCGGAAGCCTTCGTGTCGTGTCCGACACTCCGACACGTGTCCGACACGCTCCGACACGTCCCGACACGCGGTCAACGAGTGTCGAAAAATCCGACACGTAGTCAACTCTCTCCGACACGCTCCGACACGCGAGTCCAGAATTCCGACACGCGATTCCGACATGCACGGGGTCAATTTTAAAAATTTCTAATACTTGATGGGTCAAAATATAAATATACACAAAAGAAGTAATAAAAGAAGTAATAAAATTGCTATAAATATACACGCAAGGGGTCAATTTTTTTTTTTTCAGTTTTGTTTTTTTAGAATTGTTTTATCTTTTTAAAAGTCTTTTACTATGAAAGAAGTAATAAAAAATGCTATATATGATAAATAAATAAATTTAAAAATATCATTTCAGCATTTTTCTTTAAACATTGTTTTTTTCCTCTAAGTTTTGTGTATTATTGTAACAAATTAAAATAACGAATGATATTATTTAATATTTTTCGTGTAAATTAATTCTAGGCTATTATTATTATTTATTTATGTATTTATATATAAAAATACATTTAATATATAACGTGTCTGAACATGTCGAAATTCTCTATTTTTAAGAAATGACGTGTCGGCGTGTCGTGTCGTGTCGTGTCGCGTGTCGCGTGTCCGTGTCGGTGCTACATAGCTTGACTCTATAGTGCCATAACCTTTGATAAATTTCCCCTTTTTTGCGCCCTATGTTAAGTATAATGAAAAGTTAAAGGATCAACTTCGTTACATGCGACGCTAGCTACCATGTCGCTGGATATGAGTTACACATGTGCAGAGGGTCTACTCGTGCCTCATTCTTCTCGTATCTTCCATTACTATCGTCACATGTTCCCGATGTGTCTAATGAATTAGATTATGAATAAAAACTTCTTGAAATTGTAGACATAAAAGAAAAAAAATCCTAAGTTTACCGTATGCCTAAGTGATACCGATACCATCACGTGATACGCGACACGATATGACATAATACGTCTATACGTTATTTATTAAAAAAAAATAGAGAATTTCGACATGATGTATATTAAATGTATATTTTATATATACATGATAAATTATCATTTTTATTATTATTTCAATCAAATTAAAATACACAAAAAAAAAGAAACCTAGAATAAATGTACACAACATCGTGAGTCTAAGAAGTAAGAGTCAAAAGAGAAGAGAGAACTAGGTTTTTAATTTTTTTTCCCAATTTATTATCTTTATTAATTTTTTTTTTATTTTTTTACATATTTACATTTCGACCTATCATTTATTGAAAATTTCTAGAATTGACTATATGTGTGTTAGAACCGCATGTTGAAATTTTAGACTCGCGTGTCGAAAGAGATAACTACGTGTCAGATTTTCCCGACACCAGTTGATAACGTATTGGGAGAGTATAGAAATGTCAGACATGACACAATAGCTTCTCGAGAATGTCAATGCTTCCTAGCCGTCTTCCAGCTACCGTTTCTATCCACCACTACTTTGTTCCTAGCCCTTTCTCAAACGGCATCAACCCCTTTCTCTCAGCTTTGCCATTTCCAAAAACGCCTCTCCCTCGCCACCAACTCGGCCATTGCCAATCCTCTACCCCTCGATCAACACATGATGTGAATCCGGCGGCAGCACGGGCAATCACATGAACAAAATAATTAGGTGGTTTACCCCGTGCTTTTTACTCGACGAATGAAATGAGGAAACGTCATCGCCAATTAGCACATGCCCGGGAGCAAAATTGCGGCGGGCGTGACAAGAGGAATCAAATTTTCTTTTCCTTTATCCCAAAGGGACGAGGACACATGGTATCGGATTCCAAAGGGAGGTAACACACGCAAAGCGATCTCCCCCGTACAGAATTCTCAATCATGCCATAACAGCGAGTCAAGGCACAACAAGTCATCTAGATCAGATCCAACCAAGCTTTCCTTAACCAACTAAGAAGGTGGGCGTTGCCTTTTTCCCCCCTTCTCTTTTTTGGCTTAATTCACTCGGAAAAAAAAAAAACCTTCAAATTTTGGTCTATTCTCAATTATGTCATGAACTTTTTTTTCCTTGAAAAGAAATTATCAACTTTTACTTTGATCCCGAATCCACCCACATTAACCCTCTATCTAAAAATCACCACCGGCTTCTTCAAATTTATCAGGTTGTTGTGATTTAATAAGAAGACGAGCATACTGTTGAAGACGTGAGTTATGATAACGGACGTTTTTTTTTTTTTTTTTTTTTTTTTTTTTTTTTTTTTTTTTTGTCGGTTCTACTATACTCCTATTCTAACTCACACTCTCATACTTTTGTCTTGCCTCCCTGCAGGGCGTGAGAGTCGAAACCTATTTTTGAAATTAATTCATCTTCATCCCAACCTTCCAAATCCCCACCTCCCCCTTCCATGTTGGAAGGGTGGCCACTCGGGTAAATCCCAATGGTTGATAATAGACATTTAAGTAGTCTTGATTTTGATGATTTTGTAGAAATCAATGGCATTTTTTATTTTATAATAGATTAATGGGGAGTAGATGTGAGACTAGAGAGAAAATGTGTGATTTACTTTAACACGAGAAAAGGGTCGGGACAAAATTGGTAATTGGACCTAACGTTAGGGTCTTTCTTTTTTTAAAGAATTATACTCTTTTTTTGTCCAATCTGATTATTATTAATCTTAATGAACTTGGGCTGCCCAAAAAGGTAAGGAGAAGGTTTGGTGGGTGGGTGGGTGGGTCGGTCGGTGTTGTTGGAGCGTGGAGTTGGAGGTGGCGGCGGTGGTAGCTTTGCTGCTCTGCGGTTGGTTAGTGGTTACTGAGGTGGTCTCTATTCTTTTCTTAAAGTTTCAACTGTCTGCTTCTGAGCCATCTGCTTTTGCCAGCTATTTTTCTTTTATCATGACCCCTCTTTTTTTCTTTTTCTTTTTCTTTTTTCTTTCCGTTTTGTTTTATTAGTATCTTTTTACATTTATGAAAAAAATGTTCAAATTCACCTCCCATTCAAAGACAAAAGAGAACATAGAAAAAGAGAGGAGATTCCAACCTTTGGTGGGTGGGTGGGTGCTCTTGAGATACCCTTTTAAAAAAGACCCAATTTTGTTGCATTCAAATTCAATTCTTTGGACCCAAAGATTGCACCATAACGGTTCACGTGGTGAACTTTGTACAAAGTGGAAACTTGTGCTTTTTATGCATTACGAGTTAGCAAAGATCTTTATGGGGGGGTCATTTCAATTTTTAACTTACGAGTTGCCGCGAGTCTTCCCATTCTTTTCGATTTGACTTTCATTTAATTCAAAGTAGCTTTAATTCGACACATATAATTATGGGGAAAATTACCCGATGAGTCAAAAACTTATTTATGAATACTAAATCAGTCATAAACTTATTGATTATGACAATTCAGTCCTAAATAGTTACACAAAATTTCAATATAGTTCTTTCAACTAATTTTCACAAAAAAAAAAAAAAAAGCCGATATCTAGTTGTCGCCAAATGATCTACATGGCAAGTTTTTATTTCAGTGATTTCTAACGAAAATTGATTGAAAATATTACATTAGAATTTCGTGAAAAATTTTAAGACTAAATTGCCAAAATTCGAACATTTAGGACTAAATTGATATTCATATAATATGTTCAACATTAATTAGATAATTTCCTCTATAATTACATATAAGTTTTTTCTTATCTGGAAATCTGTTCTTGTCTTTTAGAACTTTGGAGAGAAAGTTAATGTTGGAAGTAATCTAATAGTTGTTTTGTTTGTCATTTACAAACAAGTTCTAGACAATATAAATGATTTAACCGATGTACTTCATCGTATATGCTTCTTGGAGAAAGTGTGAGCAGTCTCAAGAATGTACTTTGTACTTTGGTGGTATATAATTATCTCATTAAGCTCTCATGGAATATCTCCTATTTTACTATGTTGCTAGGTGAGGGTCTTTCTTTATAAACAAAAAACAAATTCAAAACAATACATACATACATACATACATACATGTGCATTTTCTCCACCGAATTGTTATATCTATTATTTTGAAACTCATCATCTTGGACTGTTGAGCACATGCACACATTGAATAAAACATTTCCACAGAACGAGCTTCATCAAATCATCATTGATGACCATAAGTGATTGTTCGATTCAAGCAAACGGGTATATATTTGTCAATCAACCGTACGTATATTCTCGTTATTGGGTTTTCCTTGCTCCATCATGATAGCTTGAAAAATGGCATTATACATCTGCATAGAGCAAGTCCAAGAGGACAAATCTCTAGAATACTCAATAAAACCCATAAAGGAAAAAAAAAAAAAACCCAAAAAAAAATTCTTGTCCTAACGCTCAAACTATGCACAGCTAAGGCAACTCGAATATACCACAACCTCATCAACAAGATCCAACCATGCCGGTATAGGACATCAAATGCCCCAACCGCACTCCACCGCACGTGCTCACGTGCCGCCACGTGGACCCCTCCGTTTTCCTAATCAAGGAACTCCGCATAATATTAAAACCAAAAAAACAAATCAAATCAATAAATAGCAAAACCGTCGTCGTCGTCGTTCGGGGCGGCCGAACCCGTCGGCCCCCCTCCCTCGCCACGTGTCGCCATCAGGGCGGGGGGAGAGAGGGGGTACTGGGCCCCACGGAGCGCTGAAAAAGAAGGCAGCCGTCCATTCCCCACAAAGCGCCTAAAAAAAAAAGAAAAAAGGAAAAAAAGCGAAGCAACCGAAGCGCGGGCTTCTTGCATTGCTGTGTGTATATATAAGCACCGACGCCGCCGGCGAGAGCAAGCTTCAAATCCCCTCCCCTCCGCCTCCCCGATGAGCTGGACCAGGGGCCCCACCGTCGGCCGCGGCTCCTTCGCCGCCGTCTCCGTCGCGGTGGCCCCCGGCTCCGGCGACGTCTTCGCCGTCAAGTCGGCCGAGGCCTCCCGCTCCGAGTCCCTCCGGCGGGAGCGGGCGATCCTCGCCGAGCTGGACTGCCCCCACGTCGTGGCGTACCGGGGCTGGGACGTCACCCGCGAGGCCGGCGGGCGGCGGGTGTGCAACCTGCTCATGGAGTACGCCCCGCGCGGCACGCTCGCCAACGCCGCCGCCCGGGCCCGCGGCGGCGGCCTCGGGGAGCCGGCGATCCGGTGGTGCGCGCGGGGGATCCTCCGCGGGCTCGAGTACGTCCACGGCAGGGGGGTCGCGCATTGCGACATCAAGGGGCAGAACATCTTGGTCACCGGCGAGGGGCCCAAGATCGCCGACTTCGGCCTGGCTCGCCGAGTCGGCGGTGACGGGACGGCGGCGGCGGAGGGGCCGGTCGGTGGGACGCCGCTCTTCATGGCGCCGGAGGTGGCGCGGGGAGAACGGCCGGGGTTCGCGGCCGACGTGTGGTCCCTCGGGTGCACGGTCATCGAAATCGCCACTGGGCGGCCGCCGTGGGCGGACGTCTCCGACCCCATATCCGCGATCCACCGAATTGGGTTCTCCGGCGACTCGCCGGAGATTCCGGGCTTCCTGTCCGAGCAATGCAGGGACTTTCTGAGCAAGTGCCTGAGGAGAGACCCGTCGGAGAGGTGGTCGGCCGGCGAGCTCCTCCGCCACCCTTTTCTCGAAGACGAAGAAGAAGAAGCTGCTCCCGAATTCCTCTCGAAGGGAACCCAAGCCAAAATCCCAGACACCATATCTCCGACCAGCGTGCTGGAGCAAGCGGCGATCTGGTCATCCCTCGAAAATTCAGAGCCCTGTCATCCCCTGCTTCGGAGGAGTCCTCCGAACCGCCCTCCAGGCGAGAGAATTCAGCAGTTGATCGGCGAATGGAGCGCGAATTCGATTCCTCCTCCTCAAATGCCGAATTGGGAGCAGGACGAGAGTTGGGTCACGGTCAGGAGCAGCGAAGAGAGCAGAGAAGCACCGGAAATCGGTCCCACAGCAAACGCAAACGCAAACGCAAACGAAGAAGAAGAAGATCAAGAAGAAGTTCAAGAAGAAGATCAAGAAGGGTTGGTGGTGGGTTCTTGTAGATATGGACATCTTGAGAGTAGCTCTGATCGGGAGCGAGAGGGAGACGACGATTCGACTTTCTGGGGATGTAATGTTCTCGGTTCATGTGGAATTGTCAAATTTGTGAAAATTGCCAGATTTTTCCCCTTGCATTCCTTCGCATCTTCACCTATCTATGTCTGTCTATCAGGGCTTTCTTTTTTCCTTCTTTCGTGTTCGTTTCTTGCCAAGACGCCATCTTGGGAGCCGGTTGCATTTGCCGTCTCTCTTCACTTGACATACCTTAGCTTCTTCCTTTCTTTTGTTCTTTTTGTCCTTTTGATGGTAATTTACAAGAATGTTCATTCTTTGGGGCCCAAATACAAAATTTGCACAAGAAAAAGAAAATCACCTTGATACATTTAACACCATCTTTCAAAATTACCTAAAAAAAATGAACGACGAGATGTCCATATTATGAGGTAAAAAAAAAAGCACCCATTAGTGTTCTGTCCATAGCCAAAAGGTCTAGACCTTTAACCAAAGGGCCTATTAGGGGGCTAAAAAAAAATCTTTAGCTTGTTCTAGGCAGAGAAAGAATTTCTTAAACACTTAGGATAGTAGTAGTTTCAATGTTGAGACGAGATGGTGAAATCGACATCAAAATGAAAGCGGAGGGTATTTTAGGATTGGGAATGTGCTGGGACTAGTCATTACTAGCAATAGAGAGAGATTTTGGCCCAAAGGCTTTTTGCCCCCAAAACCCCTTGGAAAGCAGTTCCCAAACGTAGCCAGAGAGAGAGAGAGGGGTTTAGGTGGGTTGGCATGTGGCCAAGATAACGACGAGAGCGTATGGAATGTTAGATGATACTATTTTTGTTGTATCGACAAAAGGGTTTGCGAGTATTTTGGGTACGATTCAATGGCTGGGCTTGTTGATGTTAAACACATTACTCATTATGGATTTGGGGGAGGGCCTACAGGACACGAACACACCTATAGTACAAATTGGGCTTACCCTTGTAACAAAGCTCAACCCCATTTTAATACGAGGTTAATCGGAAAATTAAATAAAAATATTTGCTCCAATCGTTAACATTCTTTTTTATTTTTTGTCTATCCTACTCTAGTTCTCAACTCATTCTCAATATATATATAATCTTATCTCTTTACAAGGCGTGTAAATCAAAATCCACACCTGAAACTAAATATCCTCACCCCACCTCCCTAGAAGATGTGAATTTGAACCTTATTTGGGAAGGGTGACCATTGGAGTAAACTTCAATGGTTCCAATCGTTCACATTCACTTACTCAATTATCAACTTTTTTTGAACCACATTGGCTTAATTCCATTTGAAAAAAAAAACCAACTTTAGGCTTAAACCAATTCTTCTCCGAGCTTTATATAGTCTTAAAAAATTACAAGCTTTCACTATAGTCCCAACTTTACTCGTGTCCAAAAATCATCTCTAATTTCTCTAAAATTATCAATACTAGGGCTAGTTAAATATTCATCATCAAAACTAGCGTTTCCACCAACATGCTTACCTTTGCATGAAATAGGATATTGATAATTTTGAAAAAAATCAATGGCAATCTTTGAACGAGTGGACATATTGGGAACAAGAGTGAAAGATGGGAATTTTTTCGAGATAAAAAAAGTTTGAAGCATAATTGGAATTAGACTGAAAATTGGGAATTTTTCTGTGAACCTATTTAAGAAGAGGTCAATCTAACAACAAAACAATAATAACTACTCTAATAGCTAAGATTTACTTTCTCAACAACCAACCTTTTTTTGTCCCCCTTACCTTCGTCTATTCAAATGATGGGTCACAATTCGGGAAGAACTACTAGTAGACATAAAACCATCCATTCTGGTTCTATATGTGTTCAAATATCTTCCCATCCCCTTGCTCTCTACCTCCATCTATCTAAATGATGAGTTGTAGTTTGGAAGGAAGAATTGGTAGTAGACATAAAACTAAGACAAAGTATAATGAGAGTGCCAAAACTTGACATAAGTGGACACTTTAGTGCCAAAAGTTCGAAAATATATATTTAAGTGTCACTTTTTTCTTTTATTTTTTTGAGAAAATTGAGATATTTTAGTGCTAAGTCCGGCCAAAGTGGCCGGAAATTCGACGTGGCTCATTTTAATAACATAAGTGGTCTATGTGGCTGTGACATCCTAAATTTTGGGTTTTGCTTTCGATTGAATTAGCTGGATTTTTCATCGACGCGCCTATAGTTCTATTCTCTGAAATGATCACTCATGAGATAACTAAACTATATGGTGAAGCCGTTAAGGGATTTTAATGCAAAAGACTTGAGAAATCGACTAGAAATCGACCCTTCGACTGTGCTAATCTGCAAGGGTCATTACGGCACTGTCAAAATCGATCAGGGATTAGAGATAGGTTGATTCGATTGAGATACGTGATCAAAGTGTTGGTGATTTCACTTGATTGCAAAATTCTCGCCGATCGGCACTAGATCGATTTTTCTGTCGTTTTGGGTACCCTATGCCCATATTTGAAACCTCGAGATTTTCATGACAACCAAAAGTCGCCAATGTGTCGAAGATGTACAATGTGACTCGAAAATAATCGACCACGGGTCAATTGCACCATAAATTCCTAAAAGCTATTCGGTAGGCTAGGTCATGCTAAAATTGCGCCAGATTGAAATTAACAACGAATTTAAACCTAATTTCAGAAATTGAAAGTTCTGTCATGTCACGATTCATTTTTAAAATGTTGACTCATTCTCCGAAGATTTTTCTACAAATCGAGATTTTTGGTGAGAATTCAAAGTGGGGCCATTTTGGACCGGGAAAATTGGAGGACTGTTTTTTAGCACACCGTTGGCAGTCAAGTTGATTCAATTAACAAGGAAAAATCATGAGATAGGCGATGGCATCTTGGTTGATTTTTGGGGGTCAAATTGAGCTCAAATGGAGAAGGATTGAAGTGAAATTGGAAGGGGAATTGAATGAAATTGGATGGCCTAAGGTCCAAATTCGTAGGCCATGGGGAACTCAACAATTTGGACCACTTGGGAGGCTTGTTTGGAAAGCCAAGGTGCTGCAAATGGCTGAGGAAGACAGCCATGCATGGTGGGGCATAGAACTCAAGTGCTTTGGATATTTTGTGGCCCCTCCTCATCTTTAGCAGCCCCTTCTTCCTCCTTGCTCCTCCTTTATCCATTGTTGAAGCCTTGAAAAGCTTGAGAGAACCAGAGAAACCAGCCCTCACATCTCTCTCTCTCTCTCTCCTCTTCAGTCCCAAAGAATTTGTAGCCTATTCTCCCTTGTTTTCCTTCTCTTCTTGTTTCTGCTCCAGCTGACCTTCGTGTGAAAAACCGAGTTAAAAGTTGTATTCATGTGAGAATCAGCCTCCGTGCCACCCACCACCATGTCCAGGAGGTCCAGTCTGTACGCCGCTCGCCGAAAGGAGCCGCTGGCTGACCCGCCTACCGACCAGAAGCCACCGCTCGTCGGACCGCTTGGAGCACGCCTAGGCTGCACAGTTTCGCAATTTTAGCCCGTTTTCTCTCTTTTCAACCAAGCTTTCACCTAACCCAACTATCAGCAGGTCCCCCTCAACCCCTAGGTGCCGCCAATCACCAGCCAACCCCTCGCCGGAGCTCTGGCCAAGCTTGTTCAGCTCTGTTTATCCTTCGGCAGTCCAGTTTTTAGTGTTTCTATGGGAGTCTGAATATGTGGTTGCTTTTCCAGCCTCGAGATCGCCTTGGATCGTCGTGGTAGAGGTTCCCAAGCATAGCCTCCGTCGTCGTCGCCGCATCCGTGTCTCCGGCCCTTTTAACGGATAAGTTTAGCTCATAATCCCTTGATTAGTGCCTAAACTTGCTTAGGGTTGCTTTAATTAGTGTTGATTCTAGTTTAGGAGATTTAATTAAGCTTTGCTAGTCCTAAGATAGGTGGTTAGATGAATGGCATAGATTAGTTTAATTTAATCTCACTTTATTTGCTTAATGTGCTTTATGTGGTTAATTAAACATGTTTAGCTCTAATTGATTGGTTGTTTATTTTAATTAATGTTTTTAATGATTTTTGGATTTAATTTATTAGTTATTAAATTTTGGAATTTTATTGTTCACGAAAACACTGTTCACGCGATCTGTTCACGTGCACTGTTCACCCGAGAATGAAAAGTTGTCTAATTTAATATTTTTTGATCTTATGAGGTAATTGAGTGTATAAATGCATGGGCATCTGCATGAATCGAGTGATTTTTAGAAAAATGGAATAATGGATTGTTCGAGGGACGTTGGAAATGGATCACCTTTAGGGGAAATGATTTGAAATTGTATTTGCAAGCATTGTACATTAGTTAAATGCTCAAAGATAAGAATGGAGTTTTAGTGGTGTGCTTGCATGATTAAGAAGTGGAATCCGTCACCCAACGGAAGTTTGGGGGCGATACCCAACATGAGTCAAAAGCCGGTTGCAGTAGATTCTGGACTGATGTCCCTCTTTGGGATACCCGTCTAAACGGAAGTTCTCAACGAAGTTGTGCCCGACGGGGCGGGACGAAGCTTGATCTTTTTATCGATAGCCCGGTGGAAGTCGGATGGTCGCTGACTGGAAAGTTAGCCATGGCCGGTAGGTCATTAATAACTAGAGCACGCATGAATGTTGAGGTGGATGAGCACTAATTGGAAAGTTAGGTATGGCCAGTAGGTCATTAATAACTGGAGCACGCGTGAGGGTTGAGTTGGTTGGGCCTTATTATGGGGTAAAATTGTGTAGCGCGGAATGGGACGTGTCATAACGATTTTACCTTATAATCGGGACCCGTGTGATCGATCAATGCATGATAGGTGGCGCGCTAAAGTGCAAGAGCGTATGAGAACCATAGCATCATTAGTTCCGGTTATGCATGAGTTGAGCATATTGTTAATGGCACGTACACATAAATCGATAATGTGTAGGGTGTGGCAATGGCTAAGTGAGATAATTTGTGACGCGACTCGTATGTGATTGATGAACTGCATCATCTAATGGCCATATGCATTGAGTGTATTGTACTGAGATTCAACATGCAGGGTATGGCATACTAGGTAAGGTTGCATGTGAATCGATTTGTTGATGTTTGTGGGGGTGGTTCTGAAGAGATATCCCGAGTTGAGTTAGTGTTCTAATCAAGGGCTTAGGGGAGGACTCGCTGAGATTTTAATCTTACTAGTTATTGTATAACCATTTTCAAGTCCCTAATATGAAGAACCCAGAGCTTGAGGCGGAAAGGTCAAGAGCATGGATGGCTCAGTAGTTCTTCTTGGAGATAGATCTCTTGTACATAGACCTTAGAGTTGGCCTTTGTGTACAAAATAGTTTATTTATGAAAAGTGTTATGATAAAAATGGTATCTTGCTTTTCTATCCCATATTTGTGTTGTCTGGTGATTTTATTATACGTTTTTGCAGGTGCAATTAAAACGAAGGGTCGGCGATGAGTCCTAAGACATCGCTTTCTATCAACTAAGGAAGGATTTTTGCGTGCCCAAGGTTTGGGGCGTGATAGTGGCTTATCGGAATACTTACTAATACCAATGAGAGGGTCTATGCTTAAAATCAGGGAAAATTGAGTAAATTATTGTAGGTTTGTCTTCTCATAGTGGGCGAACCTCTTGTTCAAGCCCTTCAGGGACAGCCTTTTAGGAGCAAACTACCTAGAGACTTAGTTCAAAGCATAAAGACACTCAAGGTACTAGAATGGTAACGTTTCTAACTAACTGAGCTGCAATTCTTAGAGGATTCTTAGAGAGACATGGAGAGATTTTATATAAGCACACACTTTACTTCAAGGGATTTTGTTTAACACGTTACATCATTTTTGCCTTTTATAGGCATTAAGAGGTCACATAAAACAATGACCATGCTCATTGTTGGGATATATTATGTGGAAACGACAAGATCTTACAATTTATGTCAACACGAAATTACCAGAGAAATAAACGAGAAAAATAAGGACATCGGAAATTTATGTGGCAAATAATCCACTATAATCGGAATTAGAGTTTACAATCACTTATAAGCTCAAGTGTTTCCCACACCTAAATTTAACCCCAAATCCAAAGTGTTTATAAATAAACAACTCACTTGGGTATAAACTCACGGCACAAAATTACCGCGTGCACAAGTCGTACACCAAAAGAAAAGAAAAATCTCCAGCTTAGCTCTCTCTCTCGGCGGCGTGCGTCTTCTTGCAGCTCAGCGGATGTGTGGCTTCTTTCTTCGTAGTTCTTCGGCATGCGGCTTTCAGAAGGGTTTTATTTACTACTTCAAGCGGTGCGTATGTGTAAAGAAAAAACCTCTCTGATCTGTCCGAATTTATATATATATAAGTGTGCCTAAGGTTAAAAGTTTGACCTTAGGCCCCACCAATTTCCATCGGCGAAAGAAAGAAACAAAACCAGGCGTGAATTGTGTGTGTGTGTGCGTGCCCCATCTTGACTTTTAGGCCCACAAGAACTTTGTTGCCCTTTTATCTCTCTCTCTCTCTCTCTCTCTCTCTCTCTCTCTCTCTATATATATATATATATATATTCTATTTTATTTTCTCTTTTGTGCAGCTTCAAAAGTCCAGCAAATCGCGTTTTTGCAAACGTTCAAATTCGAGTCATATTTTAACACTCATGAATCTTGAAACAAATAGAGATCCTGGAAAATCTGGTGGGGAAAATGACATTGTTTTGCCCATAAATTCATTAATTAAATTTTAATTAAAAATAAATTTATAAACTAAAATATTAATTTTAAAAAAAATGTGCATAACAAGTTCAGTGAGGGCTATGTTGGTGAGGGCCTTCATAACCCTTGCCGCTGCTGCCCCACCATCTCTGGAACCTCGGCAGTGGCTGACCCCTTGCTTAGATTTAGGGTGAGGGTCACGACCTTCCCCTAGATCCGGCAAGGGTTGCTGGCCGTTACCCAGAAAGGCCAAGGGCCAGCGACCTTCCTCGGATTTGGGCGAGGGCCTATAGGCCCTCATCAGTGGTTGGCCAAGGTCGTCGGCTGTGGGCAGTGGCCCCTAGGCAAGGGCTAGCAACCCTGATTGACCCTCACTAAACCTATTGTTCCCCTTCTTGTTCTTGTTCTTCTTCTTTATATATATATATAGTTTTTAAATTTATTTTTAATTAATAGGTATATTAAAATTAATTTTAGGAGCTTTTTACTAATGTGGATTTTTTTTTTTTTGAAAAAAAAATTGCCACTTCAGTAGTGAAAATGTTAGAAAATGTGCCGCATAAGTTGTTTAACTGGAATTTCTTGCCATTGGCGCTTGAGTGTTTCATTCTTCTTCGATTTTGACACTTAAGTATATCTTTTGGAATTTTTGACACTTAAGTATTCATTTGGGCCAAGTTTTACCACTTGTGGTGTACACACCTCCATAAAACCATCCATTCCAATTTTATATTTGTTCGAAGAAAATGTTTAACCATTTTCATGCATCTAACCAAAAAAAATCCTATCTTCTTCCAATTTTGTGATCTTCCCATTGATTACCTGTAGGTTTTTCTTCTGATAGATAACTCATTCATTTTCACATCAGGGTTTGTCAAAAGATTGGTTTGTTATCTTTGATGTAAAACCTTATTCTTTTATATATATAAAATAAAATGGGAGAATTACTAGAGAAGTCTTAAATTTATTGAAATTACGTCAATTTAGTCTTAATTATTATTTTTTTGGCCAATTCAACCTCAAATCTTTCGCAATTATGCCAATTCAATCTATTTAGCCATTTTTGGTTGGCTAAAGCTGACGTAGATAATTTTTTTAATAATATTTTACTTTTTTTTTTGGAATTTTTTTATTAATTTTTCTTTATCTTGATCTTTTCTTCCTTCTTTGCTTTTTTTCCCATCACTAACCACTGGGCGAGGCCAGCCTTGCCATGGCCTCCCCGGCCGCGGCAAAGGCGGCTTCGCCCACAGTTGGTGAGGTTGTTTTAACCCATCGCCCCAAGGTTATGGTGAGCCTAGTTTCGCCCAGCTCTTGTAACAATCCAAGTATGTCACGTGCTACATGTGTTTTTTCCTTTTCTACTCATATTTATGATTAAGCATGCGAAAGCAATACAAAATATGTCACCATACATCGTACAAGAAAAGTCATACGACTTTAATATATATTGCTTCTTCTTTATACAATATTAGTACTTATGGTCTTGGGACTTGTGGGTTATGGACCCACTAGTACTACTATTCCCATATTATTCCACAATCAAGCCACCATCCAATTTAAGGGTTGGTGGTCTCAGGCATCATTCATCCCTTCTGCCATTATGTACAAAGGGACCCTCTTACACAATGAAAAATAAGGGATGAGCTGAAATTAAGTAAATGAAATCACTAGGTCTAAAGTAGGAGATCATCTTAATATTCAACCTAGCATCAATCAAACAACATGAGTTCAAGGCAATACAAATAACTATGCATAAACAAGTTTCTTTTCTTTCTACCATGATATGCCAATAAGATCTATTAACAACATTACATGTTCATTCACCCAAAAGCAAACGGATAGCATATTGTAAGATGCACCAGTATCCGTACATATAACTATACATAGACAAGTGTATACTTGTCATCTAGGTAGCACGGACACGTTCAAAGGGCCTCCGTGTCGTGTCGGACACCCCGACACGTGTCGGACACGCTCGGACACGCGGTCAACACGTGTCGGAGTTTCCGACACGTGGTCAACTCTTTCCGACACGCGCGTCGGAGCGTGTCCGGAGGTTTGTGGGCAGATCCGCAGGTGCGAAGGGAAGAAAGTGATGGAGGGTGAAGGCAAGGGTGAGGGAGCTGAGGCGACGCCGCGAGCGATGACGAGGGAGAGCTCCGACCGCCGACTGCAACACTGAGAAGCCTTCTCGATCGTCTTGGTTTGCTGCGACCGCCGACTGCAACGCGCCGAGATGGAAACGGAAAGGCCGCGATGGAGGGTTGGATGCGAGGCTACGACGGCAAAGTGGGGAACGGAGGCGAGGCAGCGTGGGGAATGGAGGCGAGGCAGCGGTAAGAGAGGTGGAGACCGAGCGAGTGAGAGGAGAAAGAAGGCGATCGCCGATTGCTAGGGTTTTCAATTTTTGGAAGAAGAGCCAGGAGAGAGAGGATGTGTCGACGGCTTCTTGGGGGAAAAAGAAAGCTTCGTGCAGTGTTCTTTGGGAAGAGACGTGTGCAGGCGGTGGGTGGACTTTGGGAAGAGACGTGTGCAGGCGGTGGGTGGGGTGGGGTAAATAAATGGATGGGACCATTTAATCCTAAAAAGAAATATTAAACATCAAATAACTTTATTTTTTTTGGCAAAATCTGTAAAAATTCTCCATTTCTTTTCAAGATGACGAGAGAAACGGATCGAGAGCCTTTGCGTACATTGAATAACTTTATTAATACATGTTATTAGTATAGATTTATTATAGACTTTTTTTTATTATTTATTTATGAATTTGAAATATAATAATTTAATATTGTATATATAAAAATATTTATTTAATATTTAACGTGTCGGAACGTGTCGAAATTCTCTATTTTTTGAGAAATGACGTGTCGCGTGTCGTGTCGTGTCGTGTCGCGTGTCCGTGTCGCCGTATCCGTGCTACCTAGCTTGTCATGTATCTCACTACCACACAAACATACAAGTGAAATCATACTTGTCATGCATCTCACCACCACACATAAAAGTGAATTTATACATGTCATGCTTTTCACCACTACTATACATATATTCCATACTTGTTATGAATCTTACCATCATTCGTAAGTGAGTTCATACTAGTTATGAAACTCATACATAGATGAGTTCATATGGGTCATGAAACTCATCAACACTTACACATATGACTTCATACTTGTTACTAGTCATGATCCATTTAACCTCACGAGGCATCATGAACACTCTTGAGGCTTACCCAACGCGCTCTCCCCTTTTTCTAGTGGGTAGTTTGGTTTATTCCTGCCTCCTTTGCCATCCTAGAAGCTTTCTAGGAGCCACTCTTTGTCCCAACCTTCTCGTCTCGGCGATTACTCCCCGCCTTAATCGGACCGAGTCGTTACAGGCCCACTAGCTTCCGCCTACTTCGTCCCAAAACCACACATATTCCAAAGGGGGTCTCACTTGGGCATCCCTAGATTATCTCATATAACCAATCATGTGACATCAACAACTCATAGAATTAACATAATGAACATTGACAACTCAAATAATCGATAACGTGAATATTGACAATGCAAATAATTGATCACGCGATTAATCAACAATACATAATTAGTAATTTGGTAACTTAGTCAAATTACAAAAATATCACTTTTGGGTTCACACTTAAAAAATTGTCATGACATCATAGAGAAGCAATCAAACACCCATAAGAAATCTATCAAAAACCTCCTAGGCACGGAATGAGGTTCACAACCCAAATCAAACGAACACAAGATTTCACATACCATCATTAAGACTTACCTACACATTACAACAAAAGCCAAAAAAAAATTAATAACCAACAAACAGCCAACTCAAAAGCACTAAGTGGATCAACCCAACTTAGTCCATAGGGTTTTTGCTTACCTTGAACAAAAAATTAGACAACTCAAAATCTTAATCACATTTAAAGCAAATTAAACAAGAGCAAACATTAGCAGCTCTCAATTTTTAAGAAAACAACAAAATTAGGTTGATAAGAAGAAAAATGAAGTCCATCAACTTTAATGTAGAAATACTTGAAAGATGAGATTTAAAGCTCAAACAACTCAAATTGGATGAGCTTTGGAACTTAATTGAAATTTAGGGGGAGCTTCGCTTGTTTTGAAAGGGAAAAGAAAATTTCCACTTGAAAACAAGAAGATGAAGTTGCTTTACCAAAGAGGAGAAGAGAAAATGAATTTTTCTTCCTTCTTTACTTATTTTAAAAAATAGCTTCAACTTGTGTTAATTAACTAGGGTTATAAGTGTGACATAAAATACCTAGAATTAGAAAATTATGTCATTCATGATATCGTGCATGATGTAATTTGATAGGCTAAGTTCAATGTCACC
Organism: Eucalyptus pauciflora; assembly: GCA_007663325.1. Lineage (NCBI taxonomy): Eukaryota > Viridiplantae > Streptophyta > Magnoliopsida > Myrtales > Myrtaceae > Eucalyptus > Eucalyptus pauciflora. The sequence goes on along the minus strand of VMYD01000212.1, from coordinate 813,294 downwards.
ATTTTAGAGCCTATGAGTTATTACTTAAGTGACAAATGGCAATATCGTGGATAGAAAGATGAAGATATTTGATTACAAAGAGAGAGAAAGAGCATCATTAGCCAAGTAAAGTACATAAATGAGGAAACATTATTTGAGTTGTAATCATTTCAATTATTAATGAGAGATGGAGAAGACCTTAACTTGTCTTTCTCATGAGTTAAAATTTATAGATATTAGTTAACTAAAGTTAAAAGCCATAATGACATTAGGGTTAAAACACTTGATGGTGAATATGAGAGACAGAGAGAGAAGATAGCCCAAATAGATGCATGAATAAGAATCATTATTTGATTTTTAATTATTGAAGCAAAAGAGTGAGATCATGCATGATGTAAATGTCACGGGTCGGTAGTTTCCTTGGCTGCGGACTATGTAGCACCGACACGGACACGCGACACGCGACACACACGACACGACACGCTGACACGTCATTTCTTAAAAATAGAGAATTTCGACACGTTCCGACACGTTATATATTAAATATATTTATATATATAAATACATAAATAAATAATAATAAAAATAGCCTAGAATTAATTTACACGAAAAATATTAAATAATATCATTCATTATTTTAATTTGTTATAATAATACATAAAACTTAGAGGAAAAAAAACACTGTTTAAAGAAAAATGCCGAAATGATACTTTTAAATTTATTTATTTATTATATATAGCATTTTTTTATTACTTCTTTCATAGTAAAAGACTTTTATAAAAACTAAAACAATTCTAAAAAAACAAAACTGAAAAAAAATAAAAATTGACCCCATGCGTGTATATTTATAGCAATTTTATTACTTCTTTTATCACTTCTTTTGTGTATATTTATATTTTGACCCCTCAAGTATTAGAAATTTTTAAAATTGACCCCGTACGTGTCGGAATCGCGTGTCGAAATTCTGGACTCGTGTGTCGGAGCGTGTCGAAGAGAGTTGATCACGTGTCGGATTTTTTGACACTCGTTGACCGCGTGTCGGGATGTGTCGGAGCGTGTCGGAGTGTCGGACACGACACGAAGGCTTCCGGAGAGTGTTCGTGTTACATAGGCTGCAGATCAACCCATGCAACGCCTGGCGAGCGGAACTTGCTAGGCCAGTCTTCCTTCTATAGTTGTTTTAGTGAACAATACGGCAAATAACTCTTTCATACGAGATCATACCATGCCTAGCTTTGCTCGGGCGTCTAGTCCATCAAGCGAGACAGTAGCCCTCTTTAGACTCAACAATTGGTTTCGGCCTGTCCTGGCCTTATCAGGAAAGTGGCATCAGCTCTCGATGAGTTTGTGCATGGGAGGCCAACCCCGCCTTCAGAGCTCCTAAGCAATATACTCATTCTATCCTAAAATTCCTAGCACCGACTGTCCAGACGCCACTTCCACGGACTAGTTGTGTTCGTCTTCTCTGCGTCCTCACTCTTCACTCAATAATCCCAAGCTTCACTCCCAAGGGTTCACGGGCACGGGAGAAATCACGGACCGTGTCATAAATCTATAGGTTAAAGTTATGGTTGAAAATGAGAGAGATGTGGAGAATGAATGAGGACTCTTGGCTTGAAAGCTTAAAGAGCATTAATGGGCTAGAGTTACTAGAAGTGATGTAAGAAAGATGTAATTTGCAAGTAAGAATTTAGGCGATAAACTAAGGAATTTGACAATTAAATTAGTGAAAAGTGGCTAATAAATTATGGTTATCAAATATAGAGAGAATCATATGACAATTATTGATGCTCGTATGGAGAAACATGAATCTTATTTATCTATAGCACGATATACATAATAAATACAATGAAGATTTAGGATGTCACAGATCTAGGCAAAGCTGTCTTGTCTAGTGGCCAGCAACCCTCGCCGAAGGCTTGCCAACCACTATGAGGAAAATAAGTAAAGAAGGAAGGAAAAAAAAAGAAAAAAAGGAAAAGAAAAGGTAAAAAGAAAAGATAAAAAAAAATTCGAAAAAAAATGAAATATTATCAAAAATTCTTTGAGTCAACATCACATGGATGTGGATAGTCAGTGCGGGCCAGTATCCATGTTAATGCCAATCGATCAAAATTGGCCAGATGAATTGAATGACACAATTATAAAATGTTTAGAATTGAATTAACTAAAAAAATTAGGATTGAATTAATGTAAATAAAGGTAGCTTTTATCTGGCCAGTAGATTGTCGGGTTTAAATGGAGCGAGCAAAGGTTTAAGGTCAAATCAAGTGGGGGACGTCGATGCCGCACAAGTTGTAGGTAAAAAAGGAGCTTTTTGGGCAAGAACTGGCCAAGAGTGGCGGATACGTATATACCGCAGCAAAACAGGACAGAGGTGCACTAGCGACAGCAGCAACCCACCACTTATATCAGCAGCAGCAAGCCTTCAACATCAAGAACACATCACCTTATCTCAGCAGCACCCTCTTCAGAATCACGCCAATCAGCAACATGACTCGCCCATCAAGATACTCCAACTAGCCCTCCCCCCGGACTGGTGAAGCAGCCGCCTCCATTAATTTTATTCACCATACAAGCACTTGTATGGTAAACCACACACTCATTTAATAATTTAAGATTTTTAGAATCGACACATCGCGTCAGCATCGTGCCTAAGTCGGCATTGAAGATGATTTATTATATTGAGATCATCGTAATAGGGCATAGCATGGACTGTTTCTTCCGGCAATACGGAAGATAATATTATATATAATCTAAGTCACATCTATCAATTCATAGTTAGGTAGAAGGTCGATTGCTATCATAGGCAGTTGTAGTGCGATGAAGCTAAAAAGTAGAGGTCTTTTTAATGAATAAAAGAAGGACACGCATGTATGTTTATAAATATGTGTTGACCAGATAAACGGACAAAAATATTGATAACAAGCAAGAGTTGTAATCAACACAATCGTGAACTAAGGAACCGAAGCATATATTTTTTTGCATCCGTAATTTCGAAGGACGGTCTGTTGCAAGAGATTTCATAAATTTCGATTATTCTCTCGTTGATTAATCTCAGTGGAGTAGGAAATGTTTTCTTCTTATGTAAGTTGGAGAATTAAAGATCATGACTCGGCAAGTTGGGGTTTTTATTTAAGATTTAGTTGGCCATTTGAGACCTTATTGAAAACAAGATTCACTTTATGTCATCTTTTAAAAAAATAATTTTATTTGAGATAATTCTTGGAAAATTTCCCAAAAATCTGCAGTAATTAAGCCGAAAACTATCTGAGTGACTTAATCTCGGAAAATACCTTTGTATTTGCATGAAATAACGATGATTTCGTGTGTTTTGTGGATTGATTACGCTGAACTAAACTCTCAGGACCAAGCAAAGAAAAAATAAATCAATAAGTCCATGAAGAGACAAGCGCATGTCCCTAAAAGTACGTGCCGAATAATATGAAGTTAGGAAAAGCAAGGCATGTACGTATGACTGCTGTACGAATGAGATAAGCCGACACCAGACAACAAAGGAAACTTAGCAGTTAGGAAAAGCACGCCAAGAAATTGGAACCTCTAGTCAGCGCCATCATAAATTCGTGGAAGATATGATTGTGCTGACTAGAGCTTCCAATAATGCAAATCGGTCATGTCCACGTCCCCATAAGTATGTGTTCGTGTCAATTTTGTCTCGAGCTTGAGCCCGATTAAATTGGCCATGAATTTCAATCGGGAGAAGCCCAATTACGTTGGAGGACAAAGGCGGAGATTTATGGACTTTGCGTAGATACTGCGATCCACCTCGAATCATGAGCATGCCGTTTTTATATATGTGCTTAATCAGGCAATATTAAGGAATGGCTTGCAATCCTCCTTGGTGCAGAGTGTGGCCGCCGATGTTTACCGATTTTTTTTTTCCGCGCCGTGTTGAAGCAAAGCTTAATCGAGTGAGTGCGGAGTTGGTGTGCGATGCCTAAGATATGGTTCACCGTGAATTACACATAGGTTTCAACGTAGTGTTTAAAATTCCCTCTATAATTTTTTTCTGGTGAATATGCTACGAGAGATTGTGAGTTAACACAATTGGGGTCTCCTGGGTATAATTTAGGGCTAGGAAACCCAAGTTGGATTGATCAATTGTAATTCTGTAACTCTATGATTGACAGTTGATTCTTTGCAGCTAGTTTTCTTCGTGAAGTAGGTAAGGTACTTGAGGACTGAACCATATAAATCTATAGTGTTACATATAGTTCCTCATTTATTTATGATAATTTCTTTTTCTTGTGTCATATTTGAATAGTAAGATCCATTAACTTTCTTATTATTTTATAATAACTGATATAACATTAGAACTAGGGTTTTTCGGAGTTGATTCTGAGCTTTTACTTGTCTGATCACTTTCAGGATGTTCTATTGTTGCAATTATGTCCGGAGAAAAAGTACAAATAAATAGGTTCAACAAGAGAAGCAATTTTGAGTTGGGGAGAGATAAGATGCATGCGTTATTAACAATTCAAAGTTTGGCCAATGTGTTCGATGATAGCTAAATTGTTGAAAATAATAAAAGAGGCCGATAAGTTTGGATTGATGGAGGGCAAAGAAATAATCTTGTTGATCTCGTCAGATGATATGTTAATAGAAGTGATTGAAAAGTATGCTATGGCGTTGTGGGCAAAATGTTAGGCCCTTTACATAATGAAGGGGTTAAATAATCGACTATACATGTTAAAAAGAATGTTTCAGTTTTGATTTGTTGAGAATACTTACATTAGAGCTCACTTAGATGAGTTTAACAAACGCATGATAGATTCTAAAAACAGTGATGAGGCCCAAAGTGATGAAAGACAATGCACGATATTATTAGCATTACTACCAGAATCATGAGACAACTTTACTCATTCACTACAATATGGCTGTACTAGAATCATCTTGGGAGAAATAATGTCCGTCTTTTTTTTTTTTTTGTGCAGGAGGAACCGGCTTGCAGCCGACAGCCGCGCCGTAAACCCCTTGGTGGACCCACCACCACGACGTCACACTTAATACACCTAGCTGTTCACGCCAGGGGTCGAACCTCTCACCTGTCTTGCGAAGGATCAGAGAGGTTGCCTACTAGACCAGCGGAGCCACCACGGCCGGTGGTATAATGTCCGTCTTGTTCTTCAACGAGTGGTAAAGAAAATTGTAAGATGGCCCGGTGTAGGATGTAGCGTGCAAACTACAATTCAAGGTAGAGATGAACAACGGGGGTCTAGGAACAGAGGTAAGAGGAGGTTGAAATGGCCCTATAGAAGTCCAAAGGTCGAACCAAGTCTAGGGGCAAGCACAACAAATTAAATACGTTCCGACTTTTGAGTGACATTTATGCCCAATTAAATACGTAGGCTTGGTGTTTAGACTTCTTTTGAATACTCCAGAATTTAGGTATTAAACTTTTACTAATTGTCTCCGCATGAGCTTTAATACAATAGCTAACATCCTTTGCTTCCTACAACCAGATATCATAAGAAACCGATTTAAGAGACGAAGATCCTCTACCCCACACCAAATCTATTTTATTGTCCCCACGAATCTTGTCATTGAAATATTTAAGTAATAAGTTTCATGACTACCGTCTTTCACATGTATCAATAATTGAGATACTTGAGGCACCTCATCACGAGAGCACAAATGGAAATAGAGAATCTTGATCCAACATAAATTTTCACTAAGATAAATGACAGAATTAATCCCTAAATTTTGATCAAATTTGTAATATCGTCCATGAATTTTTTATTTGTGCAATATGGGTTTTGAACTTTGATCCAATGTACTTTTATCCCTTTTCACAATTATCCTTATATTAATTTCTTGGGGACTAAAATGGAATCATGATACAATCAACAGATTGGCTACGGGATGAAATTTTCCGTAGTCCTAAGGGCAGGGAACTATATGTGGCAATCTGGCGAGGAAGTAGACACAAACTTTTAACTAGGGATAAGCATGGTTCTAGGATAGAATGTAGAATCGGATAAATGGACTAGTGGGAATTTGTTCAGTTCCAAATTATAAGGTATGCAAGGTAGGTTTTAGATTTTAAAAATTAGAGAACTTGTTTTGATAGGTGAGTTCTAAGTTCTAAGTCAATAGAACCTCAAACTTGCACCTAGAACTTGGAACGAGTTTTTATATTTTTCTTGATCTATATCTTGGCGCAATTTTACTGTATTTTATGGTGTCTAATGATGAGTATATAATTTGAAACCACTATCTGAGCTTTCATTTTATGATTGAAACTTTTATTTTGTTAATATTTCATATTTTTCATGTGTTTAAATATAAGTTGTGATAAATGGATTTGCAGTAAGTGGTGATCATTAAATGTGATGATTAATTGCAAACGTTTGATTAGTAATACAGGCAAAACCTAGGTAAATTTTGGAACCTGTAACAAGGTAGGTTCCAATTTCAAGGTATGTAGAGTAGATTCTAGGCTCCAAAAAATGAAGAATTTGTTTCAATTGATAAATTCTAGGTTCTAGGTGAAATCTGTATGAAATTAGAGGTGTCACAATGGGTCTTAAACCCATATATGACAAATTTAATGGGTCACTTACATTTTGAAGGGACTAGTTGAATGTGTTTAAAAATTGAAAACTTAAAATAAATGGGTCTTAAATGGGTTGGATTAAGAACTGATTTCCAGTCCAAGCCTCACACTCTCTCTATCACTATTTAAATTTATAAAAATATTTTTTTATAAGAATAGAAATTATAATTATTTTTTTCTATTTATTTTTTCTTTTCTTTCTTTTTTTTTTCTTCTTCCTCCTTCCTTAATCAATGGCCAACATGGTGATGGTTAGTGACCAGCTAGGTGAGGCTCAAGCTCACCGATGATTGACGAGGCTTAAGCCTTGTTGACATCTGGCGATACTCGAGCTCACCAACATTGGGCGAGCTTGATCTTGCTAATGAGCTCGCCTATGGTCGGCTGAAAAGATAGAAAAAGAAAAAAATAAAAAATAAAAAATAATATTTAAAAAAAGTAAAAAATTCAAATTTTAATTTTAAAAAATAATTAAATAATAAAAAAGTTGATTTTTAAAAAAATAAGGATTTAAAAAATTAAAAGGAGTCAAGGAGGAAAATTTAGTCATATATTTCATACCAAACAACAAAAAATATATTCTATTTTATTTTCAAATTTTAGGAAAAAAAACATTGTAATTTTCCTGAAAAAATACTTCTCGGAAAATATTTAAGAAACACATGAAGGCTTATTTTTTTTAAAAAAAATTATAAAAATTGTTCATTAAATTTGTATTGTATGAAAGCGTTATAGTAAATATCATTTTTTTTTAAATATTATAATAAATGAGCTTTCTTAGGTTTAGCTAAATGGATCGGATATGAGTTGGGAATGAGTCGGGTTGAGTATGGGTAAAAAATTTTGCACTAAGATAAATGGTTATAAATGGTTAAATTGGTCAATTTGGGTCTGATAATTTATGATCCGATTTAAACCCGACCCGACTTACCCATTTGACAAGTTTATATGAAATTTGGAATTGCTCTCTCCTACTTATAACTTGACGACAAACTTCCTTAAAGAGATAAGTCATCCCTTCACAGGACATTGCGAGTAGATTTTAAAGAACATACCAAGGTCACAAAAGGGATCGTTTTCTTGCTGTGAAATCTTGAGCGTAGTCTTTCTAAGACATTAGCTCGGCCTATGCAATAAAATAAAGACTGTAATGCTAACATATGGCCTCATCGCAACTTCTCGCTCGCTCTTTTCATAGGTAAAACAAAACAAAACAAAACCAAAACTTCCTCTCAATATTCGTAAGTTCAGAAACTTGAGCAAAGAGTCAACGAAGAAATTATATGTGATGTGACAGGAAACAGAATACTGTCTAGATAAGGCAATATGAACATCGCGCTGCTTTCTGAAAGCTGAGCGATCATTTTCCATTAGCCATCCTATAAGTCGATATGCCTTGGGTGACTTGATAGGCTATTATTGATATGCCTTGAAAGGTTTCTCTCTTGTTATTATTATTATTATTTTTTTTTTGAAAATTGTTTAGTAAAGAGTAAAAGCCTAGAAATAAAAGTCCTGAGTCCAAATCCAAAACGCAGCGGCATTTGTCATGCACATCCTCAAGTCATGGCATAAAAAATTGGGGATATGGTCTTTGATCTAGTACATGAAAGTCGATTTGAAATACCACCTAACTGAAAAAATGAACAAAAACTATAGTTGGACGTAATTAATTTAAATGAGACATTTACATCGCACAATGCATCTATGCTTGCCCTGTGCCGCCCTCTGTGAGAATGATTCTCCTTTGCGTCATGGATAATGTTTTAAAACAATACTTTGGAAAGTGAGGCAGCTTTTTAGTTCAGCAATTGATCTGCCGCTAAGGTGTGTCCCCTAATGCATGTCTTATCATCAAATCCTCAATGACAACCAGGAAACTTCTTTCTTTCTTTTTTTTTCCCCCTCAACTCTCCACTTATCACCATTCTTATATAAGCAAAGCACCTATGAGGTGCAATTCATCTCCAGCATGAGCCATCATCTCATAAACCCAAACCCCACTCAAACATCAGTCTCAATTATGGAAGACAAAAACCAAGAATTATTCCACAAACCCTCAATTCAACCTGTAATGGAAACTTCCTTATATACAATCCAAGAAGAAGTCACCACCTCCAAGTCTCTAAGGTCCTTGTCTTTAATCTTAACCAGAGTCCATGCAGGCTACTTTCGCATAGCCCTCTCCATTTCATCCCAAGCTATCTTGTGGAAAATCCTAAGCACCCAAGTGAATAGCTCACAAGGCCTCCATCACATATTCCACAAGCTTCCTACACTATCTTTCCATCTCCTTTGGTGCTTCGCCTTCTCAACACAAGTCTTCCTCTCTCTTCTCTACGCACTCAAGTGCTTCCTTCACTTCAATATGGTCAAGCAAGAGTTCAAGCACCCTGTTGGAGTGAACTACCTATTTGCCCCTTGGGTCTCTTGGCTTCTCTTGCTTCAATCATCTCCATGGGTTTCACCAAATGGTACGCTGTATACGTTGCTCTGGTGGGCCCTTGCGGCTCCTCTGATAGCTCTTGATGTGAAGGTTTATGGGCAATGGTTCACCACGGAGAAGCGGTTCTTATCGACGTTCGCAAGCACAGCAAGCTATATGACCGTCTTGGGGAACCTTGTGGGTGCGAGGGCAGCAGCGCTGATGGGGTGGAAGGAGAGTGCTCTATGCATGTTTTCACTGGGGATGATTCACTATTTGGTGATCTTCGTGACCCTCTACCAGAGATTATCCGGTGAAGACAAATCCCCGCCGAACCTCCGGCCAACTCTCTTCTTGTTCTTTGCCGTGCCGAGCATGGCAAGTTCCGCCTGGAACTCCATCTCAGGAAGTTTTGACACACCCTCCAAGATGCTGTTCTACTTGTCTCTCTTCATATTCGCATGTCTGGTAATTTACTAGAAGCCATTTCGCATTAGTTATATATTGCTTGCTTTCCCTCATAAATTTAACATTAACGTTAAGAGTTCGGTAAGTTATATACTTTAATCCAAACCATTTTTACTGGACAAAAAAGAGTATAAAAGGACTGTAAACTTCGGATTATTATTTCACTTTAGGAGAGAGCTGGCCGACCCACCCATATGATGGTCTTATGTCCGAATACCGAATATGAATATTGATCTGATATAACGTAAGGCAACGCAAATCCTCAACGCTCCATCATTGGTTGATGAATCAAGACCTAACTAGCGACCTTATTACTACGTAGACATGATGCACTAGCTTAGCTAATCTTGTACGGCAGCAATCAAGTTGGATGGACGAATCATGCACTACCATTGTTTTTCTTGTTGTTGGATGAGCAAGTCCATATTTAATTCATGTCCCTTGATCTCAACGCTTCCTTGAAACTCCAACTGACTCTTTCTTGGATTTGATTTCTCGCGAACTCCAAAATCTCGACAAGGCCTGCCGACCTTTGCTGTTCGAGAAATGCATGAAGCGATTCAACGTTACATGGTGGGCTTACTCTTTCTCTCTCACCTTCCTCGCTGTGTCTTCAGCTGAATATGCCCACGACATGAAGGGCATCGGAAGAAAAGGAGTCATGCTTGCGTTATCGGCCTTGTCGGTCGTGGTTTTCCTCTGTCTATTGGTCTTCACTGCGGTCAAACTCGACCAGCTTCTGTGGGATGAAGAACAAGATGATGAACCCTCTCTAGGGTTTTTTTAGCGACTCCGAGAGTTCTTGATGTAAAAGCGATTAATCCGAGGGATGGTTAATGTGAATTTGTAGATCCAGAAACCTGGGTAGATTCGTATAATCTGCGATGATGTGTTGTTGTGTGTCCCAGGCCAAAGCTTGGTAAATAGTGGGTAAATTTTAAATTTGATCATGCAAAAGTGAACTTATATTTTTTTTCAAGTTGTGTCCTTTCGAACCCTTTTAGTTTCGTAAATGAAAGTAGAGGAGGTGGACACATTTGGAAGTGGACTTATCATTTTATCATGTGTTTGAGGAAATGGAGATCGTAATCAAGAGATTAAATTGTATCTTTGTGGCGTACGATCTTTTCCTTTTTCCCCCTTTTCACGTCACTAGTTCTTATATAAAAACTGATAGGTTCAAGTGAATATTGGTCATTAGTAAGTACTCAAAAGAAAAAAAGTTAGGAAGCAGTGGAGTTGTTTTTAAATGAGCAAAAGATAATACATTTAACCTATTTTGTGATTGGTGATCTCATCACCTTTGTTTGCGTTGCTGGTCGGTCAATATATACATACTAGTATATATACACTATCATGATTCTAGCCGAAAGCTTATGGCAGATTTAGGTTAGCTCTTTTTGCTCAAGCATTTATGTTATCCATTCATAGCTTTATCTGGGCATTAGATGAACAAAGTTAAATTATGGCAAAAGAATTAGTGAGATAAAAAACCAAAATTTTGGAGTATCACATGTTATTAGTCTAAATTTTAACTCATTAAAAAGTAGACATGGATGTCGATCTACCGAAAATTTGCAAACGTAATATGTTCATAATTGTGTATCTAAGTTATCATCCTCCATTCAAAGTAGATTAAAGCCCATATCAGATTAACCTTTGCCACAACTGAAAGTTTGATGCTGTAGTGGGTACCGAGTGAAGGGATGTGCTAGTTGGTGAATATTCGAAAGCTCACGTTATTAGGTACTGTGAATCTCAGATTTTGTTGATGGGAGAAAATTGCATGTGGTTCTGAAATCTGCTGTTGATAAAGGGGTTGAAACTTGGGGTTCTGCTCTTGTTGGCCAAGAAGTCTTGGGGAGGAAGAAATTCAGTGTGGTGTGATTTCTTCCACTGCTGACATGCTTCAGGGGAGAGATGGCGGAGTTGAGGGTAGTGAGATTGAGAACGGACTGTCCTTGTTCAAACTCCCCACAGCTACAACTCGTCAGCGTGCTATTGAGAATGGTCCTTGGAATAATGTCCATTGACCTGAGTCAAAGAGTCTAGATACTGATACTTCTGGTGTTCCTATCTGGGTCAAGTTACTCTTAAATTCCTCTAGTTCTTATGTCTTTGTGATGCAAGCCAAGGGTAGGCTTTTTCAAACAGTAAGATCGGGAGAGTGACTTGCACACGGGAAACAAGATGAACAGAAATTTCAGTACTGCTCAAGCTCAGGAGAACAGTCGTATCTTTGTCGATACAGATTGGATTGACCTAATTCCAAAGCCAAATGAACTAAGACTTCTAGATGTACAATTTATCTGTTTTGGGTTTTCTGAAAAGCACTGTAGGATGGTCGAATTTGGGTTGGAAATAACGAACAGAACATGAAAAGATAGAAATTTCGTTGGTTGCTCTTCTAGGCCTCCAAGGAAGTTGAGGGGGCATCGATTCTTCTAGATCGATGACTTTAACTCTTCAAGGATGCAGATTTCGAAAGCTCCGACTCTTCAAGGACGGAGTGAAAACTCTTCTAGGTTTTCAAGGGTATGAACTCTACAAGGTTCACGATACTTGCTTCAAAGCAAAGTTTTTCATTCATCAAAAGTCGTTCGTCTTCTACAAGAAATTGGATGGCTTATATTGTTAACGAAATAAAAACAGAGCGTTGAAATTAGGAAAGTAGTAAAAGTGTCTTCATGGCTCCCAAGGTGTCTTTCAAACTTCCAGGATGGACTCAAGATATTGATACGGCTTCTTGGTTTCGTCGAGCTTGAATGCGGGCCAATCTTCTTGGTCGAGAGAGCTGGTCTTCAATGCGGGCTGCATCACTTTGGAGAGACTCAGTTATGTTTCAGATGCCATTGAATTACTCCTTTGCAGGCATGAAAAGTGACTTCTTTCTGTCTGCAAGTTGTTGGAACATGATCAGAATCAGAAAGCAGAAGACTCATCAGCGTAAGTTGGTGTCGTTCCATCCCATCTTCCTGAGTCAAAGAGTCTTGATATTGATACTTCTCGTACTCCTATCTGGGTTAAGTTACACATAGTTCCTCCAACTCTTAGGTCTTTGGAGGGACTTAGTTATGTTTCACATGCCATTAAGCACTCCTTTGCAGGCACAAAAACTGGCTTCTTTTCATCTGCGAGTTGTTGGAACATGATCATAGTGAGAAGCAGAAGGTCTTTCTTTTTCCTTTTTTTGGTGGAAGAGAAAGCAGACGGTTAATCGGCATAAGTTGGCGTCGTTCCATCCCAGCATGCCAAGGTTTGGTTTCATGATTTCGATGAGCATGCTTGATGAGCTGCAGACCTTGCGCAGGATCAGAACGTGGAGATCTGTCTACGATCTCTTGTTTTTGTGTAGTTTAGCTGCCGAATTGAGACAATTATAGAACCTAGAACATTTGTTTACATGATATTGACAATTATCTGTCATACATGATATTGAAATAATCATAAGCAGTGAAAAAAGTATAGATTATTGGATTGACATGCAATAAGATTTTTTTTTTTTTATTCCCAATCTTTTAATAAGGTCTTCTATGTTGGAAGTGCCTTGTCTCGTATGAAATAGATGGGTTTGTATAGGCCAATTGAAGTCTTCTATTCTTACAAATGAAAATGATGGGCTCAGTGGGCTAGGCCCTAATGGACCTGCTTGCAAGTGCATGAGAACCAAATTTGGCACCATTCAACAATTGTTATTTTTTCGACAAAGAAAAAAAAAACAATTGTTATTTTTTATTTATTAAATTCGAATTTATAATTATAAGATAACCTTTTTGTGCTATCGAAATAGTGTGACCGTTCACGATATAGTTTTTGTTATTTTTTTATTTAATTTTGAATTTTATTTTTTCTACCTATTAGTTATTAGGTGCTCTTACAACTTTTGAAATGTTGTATTTGTTCAAATGTTAGTTTTTAGAATTTATAAAATTCAGAAGAAAAAATTATTATTTATTATTATTTTTTTAATATGAATTTTCACTATGTCCTTTGAGAAAGCATCTATTTACAATGCAACCTTTCCCGAAGCATCTATTCTTATAGACTGATATAAATTTTTCATTTTCTGTCTCACATTTATTTTCTTGTTGATTTTTCTTTCTCAAAGTACACCTTTCGTTTTTAACTGTTTCATTTTGAGAGTTCTTGGAGAAATACCAAAGTTATTATCTAGTATTCTTATTAAGACTTTATTGTATCTTCAAGGATTTTTACCATTAATCATTAGCAACGTTGTGGGGTCAATAATTATTTAAAGGCAAGTGTCGTTTCACGTTTTAAAGTCTGATTCCGTTATTCCCCAATTGAATTTTTACCAACATTCTAATTATTATAATTAGAGGGCCCTTAATGGACCCATATATGAGCTGGCCCAACTTCTGCTGATCCTAAGTGTTTGGTAGGCTAGACACATCCCTAGGCCTGCCTTGGGCCGGTGTCTTTTAATTAATCTTTGTCTCATTATCTATGGTTTTTTTTTTGGGTCAACAGAAGAAATAAACATATGCTCACTCGAATCCTTGAATTCAATCGTCGATTTGCAGGGGAGAAAGTTACTGAGACAAAACATATCATGTTGAATGGTAGACAAGGGCCATGACATAGACGAAGCTTTCCGCGAGTAATGAAATGTAATGACAATTACACAAGTGTCATGATCATGACATGAACACGATTGTTTGAAAGTGCATATATCTTGCTCCTCCACATTTGCGATCATGCCGTGTATGGAACTTAATAGTGCCGCCAATCAAAAAAGTGTTAAATTATGTTTTGAATATAAGTTCATAAAGAAAAAATCCTAAGATAATTACGGCCTCAAGCCCGAGATCTCCAAGGTTCACACTTGATCTCGGCTTGGGCTCATCCTGATCGGCGGCCACCGTCAGCCCCCAGCAATTGGGCGGGTAGCGATGTGGAGGTGGTGGAAGAGAGAGAGAGAGGTGGGGGAGAGCGGCTGCCGAGAGATGCGGTCGAGCTCGAAGGGCAAGCGCTGGATCGCTAGCAACATGTCCTTGGGCTGGGTGTACCTCACATGCGTATGATCTCGACACTTAAAATTAAGATAATTTTTATCGAAAAAAAAAAAGAGAAAAAAAAAAGAAATGAAATAACAAAAGCAAGCAATTGTCTTGTCATTATGATTCGACAGAAGCCAATATTTTCTCAAGGGGCGGTAGGACTTACTCAACGAAGGGCGGGGAGGATCTCCCCGTCACGTTTTTGCTCTTTGTGCGAAACGTTCATGTCCATTCGCCCTGCTCCGGGCATATATTCTTGTAAAACTTTAGAACTGAGATCAAGTTGCTTGACTAAACTTCTCACCGAAAAATCCAGATAAAAGGACAGATCCAAAAGAAAAACTATAAACTCGTTCCGTGCTCGATTTGATTTTCTACATAATCCTTCCATACACATCTCAACATATATCGTCAAGACCTCGTAACTCAAAGCGTCCAAGCATACCTTAGAGGAGACAACGCCTTTCGCCACCGCATACCTCCGGCATCGTTGAATGGCATCGGAGATTGAATGCGAGCCGCCGCTCCAGCCGGTGATCGACCCTTCCCGCGCGAGAACCCCCGAGCACCACCTTCTCCCCGTCGCCAAGACGTTCAAGTCGTCCATCCTGACCCGACTCCACGCCGGCTACTTCCGCATCAGCCTCTCCCTCGCATGCCAGGCCTTGCTGTGGAAGATCCTCCTCCGCCCGTCGCCGACGCCCGACGACCCGCTGCCCCTCGAGCATCTCTCTCATGTGATCCCTCACATGACGTTCGTGATCTTCTGGGGCTTCGCCCTCCTGGTCCAGATCTCCCTCTCGTTCCTCTATATTCTCCGGTGTTTCTTTCACTTTGGCCTGGTGAGGGCGGAGTTCCAGCACCACGTCGGAGTGAACTACCTGTTCGCGCCGTGGATAGCGTGGCTCGTGCTGCTCCAGGCGGCCGACTTCACGTCGGACCTGCCGAAGACGACGTTGTACCTGGTCCTCTGGTGGGCCTTCACGGTCCCCGTGATCCTGCTCGACGTAAAGGTCTACGGGCAGTGGTTCACGACCGAGAGGCGGTTCCTCTCGATGGTGGCCAACCCGACGAGCCTGCTCTCGGTGGTGGGGAACCTGGTAGGCGCGCGGGCCGCGGCCGAGATGGGGTGGCGCGAGACCGCGGTCTGCATGTTCTCGCTGGGGATAGCGCATTACCTGGTGCTGTTCGTCACCTTGTACCAGCGGTTGTCAGGCGGGGACAAGCTGCCGGCGATGCTGAGGCCGGTCTTCTTCCTGTTCTTCGCTGCGCCGAGCAAGGCGAGCGTCGCCTGGAAGTCCACCGCCGGCGAGTTCGACATCGGGTCGAAGATGCTCTTCTTCCTCTCCCTCTTTCTGTTCACCTCTCTGGTAATCAGCACTTACCTTCCCTTCTTCTCTCTAGTTGATTTGCAAATCTTTCATGCTGCAGCAACAGGCTCATTTGCAACCAATCAAAGTACAGAAAAATCTGTGCAGGGTTGCTGATCTCTCGAGTTTCGATGTAGTTGGTGTCGGGGTACGTCTAGGTTAAATTCACTATTCATATGAAGTGGTGCGCATCTGATGTCAAAGTGGACAGACCTAGTCATCGCGCTCAACCGATCTCTCCTTTCTTTGGACGAGGAAATTTCATAACTTGGAGTGACTAGGAAAAACCCACGTGGTACATATTTTTGTATGATGTTTCTTTAGCAACCTTTTCTTTCCACTCTCTCTTGTCCCCTTCATCAGATTCGTCCGTGGGAATTGTCTACCGGGAAATTGGCTCTCTCTGTTGTATGGATCGTACCATAGTTTAAGGGTCTAAAATGTCAAGCCCACTAAAGAAAAAAATTCAATAAACTAATATTTCCCCCTCGATTAAGGCAACTGGATTACGCAACTTTCTTGCGTGACTTTTGACCCCTATTAGAAAATACTCATCCTTTATTTATTTATACCTCCAAAAATCTTTGAAAGAGATGACGCCATATCGAGAGTGACCAATAAATTAGAGTTTCAGTTGACATTCATTCTTTAATCTTAGGTAAATTTTTATAAATTATTGAACTAGGTTTGTCTTGTGGTGGTGTCGAAACAGGCATGCAGACCGGTGCTCTTCAAGAAGTCGATGAGGAAATTCAACGTCGCGTGGTGGGCGTACTCGTTCCCTCTGACCTTCCTGGCCATGGCGTCGTCGGAGTACGCGCAGGAGGTGAAGGGCCCGATTGCTTCGGGGCTCATGCTCGTGCTGTCGGCACTCTCGTTCCTGGTCCTCCTCGGCCTAATCCTGCTCACCATGCTCAACACTCAGCGGCTCTTCCGCGAGGACGACCCGATCCTGCGTTTTGACAGGGGGAAGAGAGAGAGGAACTAGTCGCAGATGGTTTTTCCAGTCTGCAACTTATGACTAAGGGGGGATTAAGGAAGAGTATACATGTATGTCGCGACGGGTTTGTATCTTTAGGTCATTCATGGAGCAACCGCTGTGCTTAGTGCACATGCTCTTCATACCCAGGGATATTTTATTAGTGTATTTGTGCGATTTTGTGGGATCATTGTCAATTGATCTAAAAGCTTAAACTTTACAATGACATCGTGATTTATAATTTAAATACGCTAACCTTGTTTACTCTCTCTCTCTCCGCGCGCACGAGTGTGTGTAGTATGAGATGCTCTGAGCGTACACTTCGAACTTGGGCTAAGGAAACTCGTTTCTTCTACCTTCAGCATCTTTAATTTCTTGATACAAATCTTTGATAGATAGGAGAGATTCAAACGTATCGGTTGATCCACGAAAAGATTACCTAAAAGGAAAGTAGCCAAATTCTAGGGGATGCAATTCCAGCTTCTTCCCTTAAAATTAAAGCAACATCGTTTTGATTGTTAATAGATTGTTGATCACTCAAAAACTCCGTAAAGCTGAGTCTTTGTTTAATGTGGCCTTCAAGAATTTTAAAAGTCATTGATTCATGATGTTAAAGTACCCACATCATCGCTTGTTTATGGAGATCGTGTGCTCCTTGATACATTTGGCTTGCCTCGCCTCATGAGCTTATGTTTTGGGTTGTACATTCTAACGTGTTATAACAGCCAAGTTCCACCTTAATTTATTTCGCATGTGCCACCCCCTGTTTGTCAAACCCTCTCCTACTTTGGCTCCTACATGAGAGAGGTGTTGAAGTATCCCACATCACTTATCTATAAGGTTTATATTTTTTTTATATACATGTGGTCTTCTTCCACCTTTTTTTGATTGGACATTCTAATAGAGACTGAATTTTGATAACTATCTATCACACGATATGACAAAATGAGTTCAGACAACATCTATCGTCATCATGGAAGTGACATTGGCTATATAGATGCCATCGGTAATATGTAATAAATTAAGCTAATAACTTCGTGTTTAGGTCAAGCCCCTAATCAATACTTGGCGTGTAATCTAACTAAAAATGAATAGGTTCATGTCCCTCTCTAATTCATAGTTCATAGCTACAAATGGTAATATTCAAGCAATCTTCAACCAGTCTTTAATTAAATACGGCGCATACTAAAATATTATAGCCCACGTGTGAAAAATCTTTTTGTAGAAGGAAACACTCAAGCCATTAACCTAACACAGCCAAGCCTTTTATTCTTTACTAATAACTTCAGTTTTCAACTTCGTTTGTCAAAGAAAACTATATACGTTGTCCGAGAGCATGATCGCGAATCACCTAGAGATTAAATACTCATAATATAATAAACCTTGAAAGTTTGGTTTTTTTTTTTTTTTTAAACCCTCAAAATTGTGGTCGTTACATGCAAAATGACGGCAAGGGAAAAGCAAAAATGAGGGAACGAGGGTGACGGGATGGAGAGGGAATGGATAAACAAGCAAGAGTTAGCAACAGATAAAACTGTTGACTCGTCAAGGATTTACAAGAGAGGAAATATTAAAAGGGAAAAAGTAAGGTTTTTTCTTTTATGTTTTCTCTGCAACGCCCAAGTCTGAAGAAGAATTATATTGTGGGGGCCCAGAGTCAACATTGTTGACTATGGGCACACTTAAAATAAAAAGGGAGAAAAGTTGATTGCTTCGAAGCCCGCGGAATCCGAATTGAAGAAGAAGAATGAAGCTGTGAAGCCCACGTGATTCCTTCTGCACGCGTAAGAAAAGGTGGGGCCCAAAAGTCAAGCTTTGACTTTTAGGGCGCACGCACGCACTTAAAAAGGGAAAACAAAAACCCTTCGAAGGGCGGCTAAAATCCTCCGTAAGAAGAGAAGCTGCGTGAATCTTGGAGTGGCGTGGTAATTTTGTGCATTGAGTTTATACCCAATTGAATTATTTATTTTATAAACACTTAGGGTTTTGGGTTAAATTTAGGTGTGGAAAACACTTGAGCGATTGAGCGATTGTAAACTCTGATTCTCCGATTTTAGTGGATTATTTGCTGCTGGCTCTCCCCGTGGACGTAAGTACCGATACTCGGACCGAACCACGTAAATTTCTGGTGTTCTTATTTTTCTCGTTTAATTTCTCTGGGGTGATTTCGCGTTGACGTAAACGTAAATTGCAAGATCCTGGTAATTCCGCATATTATATCCCAACAAAAATTATGAGTGAATAATCCATTAGAAGATCGACGTGGTCCTGGGGAAAGTAGACTTTGATAATACGGTGTCTTTGAATGGAGCTAAAGCTGATGTCCTTTCCCTTGTCTTTAATCATGCTTGAGAAGATAGCATGCATGAAATGGTTTCCGCTCATTTTGAATATTGCAACCGGCGTCAACAAGCTAACAGATAAAGAATACTGTGGAAGAGAGAATTGTGAAAATTCTTTATATCTCAGTGTGTCTCTATGTGCCATAATGAGGAGTCCATGTGCCTATTTACAAACTTTATTAATTATAAAATAATCAGAGATATACACAGTCAATGGAGATATATGCATAATTTTGAGAGATATAAAGAATCAAAGGATCTATCTCAATAATTTATCCTCCCGCTCTTCATCTGTCTTTAATGACTATTCCTTCAAGAGGTTGGAGTGACTTCTCTAAGGCGTTCTTTTGGGTTTTGTAGAACGAATGCTAATCTATCCAACACCTTCTCAAATGCACTTTTCTTGAGACAATTTTTAAATCCTTCTAATCTATCTCACATGATCCTCATGCCAGGAATCTGAGTTGCCAATACCCTCCTCTATGTCACCAAGGAGGAGTGCAATCTTCACATCGAACTGTTTTACAAATTTGGAGAAAACCTTTTACTAAAAATTTCCCCTTGTTCCTCTTGCTGCCATCAGTTTCTTCTTTGATCTCATAACCACTTGTTCTACAATGCCTTCTTTCCAAGTGTTATTTGGACAACACCCAAGTTATATTCTTCACGGGTGAATCCAACTCATCATACATTGTTATCTATACAAAATGCACAAACAAACAAGAGGAAGTAACCTTGGCTAATAGCTTGTGTTTAGGTCACCTCCACATCAATACTTGGCGGGGAAATGTCTATCTAGCCTCTCTAATCCATGGTTCTTAACTACAAATCACACTGCCTCCCTTGCAACATTCTAGCAACGTCTAATCAGTCTTTGAATTAAATGCCGCCTACACTAAAAGGTCTTGTCTTGCGCATGAAAAATCTTTTTTAGAAGGATACACTAAAAAATTTAACCTATCACAAGCAAGCCTTTTATGCTTTACTAGTAACTTCAGTTTATTGCTTCATTTGTCAATGAAAACTGTATGTATAGTCAAAGAGTATGATCGCGAAGCGTCTGCACATTTAATATTCGTATTATAATAAACCCTTGAAAGTTTGGTCTCAGAAAAATATTCCATAAAATGGATGTCGTCGCGTGCAAAATGACGATGAGGAAGAAAGAAACACTAAATTATGGGAGGAAGAAAGAAACACTAAATTATGGGAACGACAGTGACGACAGTGACGTCATGGAGAAGAAATGCACAAACTAATGAGAGTCAATAATAAACTTATCCCACGGAATTACCAGGATTTTGCAATTTACGTCAACGCGAAATCACCGGAGAAATTATCGAGAAAAATAAGTGTTAAATATGACTCGAGTTTGAGTAATTGCAAAACGCGATTTGCTGGACTCTTGAAATTGCACAAAAGAGGAAATATAAATTAAAATATATTTGAAGTTTTTGTAACCTTTCCTTGCAATTACATATTCCTAGTGTAAAAGGGAATTCGAATGTGGGCCCAGAGTCAAAGTTGTGGACTCTGGGCACACCTATAATAATTTATTATCATAAGAATTTTTCTCCTTGGCGTGAAGCTGTTGAAGAATTGTCGAAGCCTCTGCACGCGTGAAAGAAAAAGGAAATAGGTGGGCTCAGGTCAAAGTTTGACCTGGGCACACATGTAGCCCACGTATAAAAGAGCTTACGAAAGAAATAAGTCACATAAGGGAGCCGCCAAAGAGGTTTTCTTTCGGTGGGTTGCTGCACGTACAAACCTACGGAGAAAAGGGAGCCACATGTCTTCAAGCTGAACCGCGATCAAGAAAGGGAGTTCTTTTTCAGCGTTTGTTTTTGAGCTTGTGAGATAATTTTGTGCCGTGAGTTGGGTTTGGGGTTAATTTTTTTTTTTGGGAAATACCGAAAGAGTGTTTGAGTGACTTGAGTGTGTAATCTCCTTGTATCGCTTGATCTATAGTGAAATTCGCTGCTGCTCTCCCTGTGGACGTAAGTCTTTACGACTGAACCACGTAAATCTGATGTCCGATTTATTTTTCTTTTTCTGTCTATATAATTGTTCGATCGCTCGCCCTATCGCAACAATAAGGACACCAGAAATTTACGTGGTTCGGTCCGAGTATCGGTACCTACGTTCACAGGAGAGCCAACAGCAAATAATCCACTAAAATCAGAGAATCAGAGTTTACAATCACTCACACGCTCAAGTGTTTCCCACACCTAGATTTAACCAAAAACCCAAAGTGTTTATAAAATAAACAACTCACTTGGTATAAACTTACGATACAAAATTACCGCGCGACAAAACTCTCTACGTACGGCTTCGCAAGGCTTCAAGATCTTGTGGTTCTTCAAGCGGCGTGGACGTGTGGCTTCACACGTACGTAGGCGGAGACTGCAGCGGCATAGACGTGCGGCTTGTTTTGCTTTGCGCGGCTTTACTTGCGAAAGAAAATAAAATCCTTTTATACGTGTGCCCAGGTCAAAGTTTGACCTGGGCCCACCTCTTTCTCTTTCACATGCAGGGAACTCCTTCGTAGAGAAGACTTCATCGGCTAAAAGGAAATCGTGGAATATTGTATGTTTGGGCCCCATGAAGCTAATGTCTTCGGCTTCTGCAGGCTTCCAATCTGTTGAATTTTTGGCCCAATGAACCCCACAAAATTAATTCGGCTTCCGCAACAGCAAACGAGGAAAGTTTCCCATCTTTTATTTTTATTTTATATTTCTTCTTTTGTGTAGCTCGAAGGAGTCTAGCGAATTGTGTTTTGTAAACGCTCAAACTCGAGACATAATTTAACAATTCTTCACCTCGGCTCGATGTTTGAAGCTAAGTTATAGTGCTCATCATCCATGCTGCTCTCCCAACGCCCCGACGGGCGCTCACTTTCCATAGAACAGACTTAGTCATCATGTCTGCTGGGTTATCTGCTATAGCAATCCTTTTTACAATAACGATATCCTTAGCTAAGACATCTCAGATGAAGTGGTACCTGATGTTGATATGCTTTGTTCACTCGTGATAAACTAGATTATACGCCAAATATATCGCACCTTGGTTATCACAGTGTATATCCACACTTTTCTTTTCTAACCCAAAGTCCGAGAGAAAACTTTGTAACCATATCGCCTCCTTCGCTATAAATGTCAGTGCTATGTACTCTGCCTCAGTCGAAGACAAGGCAATGTGATATTGTAAGGACGCTTTCCAACTAACTGCACCACCCGCTAGCGTAAACACGTACCCTGCTAAAGATCTGCAATCATCCAAGTCACCGACGTGATCCGAATTCACAAAACCAATGGTCTCACTGCCTTTGCCGTCCCTCCGGTATACTATACCCACGTCTGTTGTCTCCTTCAAATATATGAGGATCCACTTCACAGCTTCCCAATGAGCTTTACCAGGGCGCTTCATATAGCGGCTAACCACGCTTACAGCTTGTGAAATATCAGGCCTAGTGCACATCATAGCATACATAACACTACCCACGACACTAGAATAAGAAACACGGGACATATGTTCCTCCTCCTTCTCAGTTTGTGGTGATAATTTATCTAAAAGTTTAAAGTGCTTCGCTAAAGGTGTACTTACAGATTTTGCTGACTGCATATTAAACCATGCCACGATCTTCTCAATATATTTCTTTTGAGACAGATGTAAAACTCCTGCAGTCCTGTCACGCAAAATCTCCATACCCAAAATTTTCTTTGCAGCACCTAAATCTTTCATCTCAAATTTAGCATTTAACTGCCTCTTCAGCACATCAATATCAAACATATTCTTAGCTGCTATCAGCATATCATCAACATATAAGAGTAGATAAATCAAAGAACCATTCTCCAATCTCTTATAGTAAATGCAGTTGTCCATCTGACTTTCTGAATAGTCTTGACTAGCCATGAAAGTATCAAAACGTTTATACCACTGCCTAGGAGATTGTTTCAGCCCATACAAAGATTTCTTTAGCAAGCAAACATGTTCTTCCTTACCCGGAATAGCAAATCCCTCTGGTTGCCTCATGTAAATCTGCTCCTCCAACTCACCGTGAAGAAACGTAGTTTTCATGTCTAACTGCTCTAACTCGAGATCCTGCGAAGCAACTAAGGCAAGTAAAACACGAATAGAAGTATGTTTTACCACAGGAGATAACACCTCATTGTAGTCAATGCCCTCACGCTATGTATACCCCTTCGCCACAAGTCTCGCCTTATACCTCGCCGCCTCAACACCGGGAATGCCCTCTTTCCGTTTGAAGACCCATTTACTTCCAACAATCTTTTGACTCTTAGGTACTTTGACCAGCTCCCATGTCTGATTTCGATGAAGTGATTCCATCTCTTCACTCATAGCCCCTAGCCACTACGACGACTCCGAACTAGCCATTGCCTTAGAGTAAGACGAAGGCTCATTTGTCTCCACCTCATCACCTACCAGTCAATGCATAAGCAATATATGTATAACCATAACGTACCAGTGATTTAATGTGTCTTCTCTGTCTATCTGCGGCTATAGTCCGCTGCAGCTTTGCTGGTTGTTCACTATCACCAACTTCAGGAACTGCGGCTTCATCTGCAGTCTCAACTTCTGTTACCTTCGAGGTCTCTGAAGTCTCCACCTAAAGCTCCACCTCACTATGACACTATGATCTGTCTTCTCTACTAGTTGTGTCACAGAACTCCTCCTTTGAAGCATTGCAGTCTCGTCGAAGATCACATCTCTGCTGATTAGAAAACCGGGTGATATGGGATTGGTGCACCACAGCCGGTAGCCTTTCACCCCATGTGCATAACCTAGAAATATGCACTTCTTCGCTCTCGGCTCAAGCTTACCATCACTCGCATGAGCATACGCAGGACATCCGAATATACGTAATCCGGAATAATCAACAGGTTTCCCCGACCATACTTCCTCAGGAGTCTTCCACTCGATAGCAGATGATGGAGATCGATTAACCAGGTAACATGCCATGTTTACTGCTTCGGCCCAAAATTCCTTGCCAAGTCCTGCCTGCAAAAGCATGCATTGAGCTCGCTCAAGCAAAGTTATGTTCTTTCGTTCTGCCACGCCATTCTCCTGCGGTGTCCCAGGTACTGTGCAGTGCCTTACAATACATTATTTCTCGCAAAACTTAGTAAAATCTTTACCAAAGAACTCCATGCCATTATCGGTTTTCAGGCACTTGATTTGTTTATCTGACTGCTTATCAATCAATGCCTTAAATTTCTTGAACCGATCAAATACATCATATTTGTGCTTCAGAAAGTATACCCATACCTTCCTCGAATAATCGTCAATAAAAGTCAGCATATATCGGGCACCTCTTTTCGAAGGAACCGAAGACGGGCCCCAGACGTCTAAATGAATATATTCAATTGGTTGTTTGGTCGAATGAATAGCTGTAGTAAACTTAACTCGGTGCTGCTTCCCATAGATGCGGTGCTCACATAAGTCCATCTTACCTGTCTTTTAACCCTTCAACAACCCCCTTTCACTCAGCATCGTCATACATGCCTCGTTCATGTGCCCTAAACGTATATGCCATAATTGAGTCAAGTCAGAATCTGACTCACCTGATGAAACTGCAGCGGTTTCGGTCACAGTCTCTCCCAATAGATGATAGAGAGTATTTACTTTCTTCCCCTTCATCACGTCATGGCACCTCGAGAGATCTTCAGTATTCCACCTTCAGCGGTGTACCTATACCCGATGTCATTGAGTGTCCCTAGAGAAATAAGGTTCTTCTTGAGCTCCGGTACATGCCTCACATCTGTCAATGCGCGCACCACCCCATCGTGCATCCGGATCCGGATTGTCCCTATTCCCACAGCCTTACAGACTGCATTATTCTCCAAAAGAACCTTACCACCATCTGCAGTCTGGTAAGTAGTAAACAAGTTCTTATGAGGCGTCATATGATAAGAACACCCCGAATCTAGCACCCATTCGTCTCTTGACGAAGTAGCAGTCACACATAAGACAGCTTCTGCATCACTAGTGCTCCCCTCAGCAACGTTTGCCACACTACTTGTGACATTTTGCTTATCAACTTTATTCCTCTGCTTTGGACAATCTCTCCTGATGTGCCTCTCCTCGTGACACTCAAAGCACTTCACGCGTCCCTTGGACTTTCTATGGCGTGATTTTGACCTGCTTTTACCTCTGCTGCTACTAGGCTTTCGATGTTGTTCTCTACCCTGAATCATCAGTGCTTGCACTGCTCCTTTCGCCAGATTGTCATCTCGCCAACTTTCTCTACCACTCCTTAGAGAATAAGGCGGACTTTACCTCCTCTGAGGTAATTGTAGTACGCCCCTGCAACAGTGAATCAGCAAAGTGCTCCCATGACTCTGGTAAAGAGGCTAACAACATCATGCCCTGTTCTTCATCATCAAGTATCTTACCAATGTTCTTCAGATCCAACATGAGTTTATTAAATTCATCTAGGTGGGTTCTGATAGATTGTTCAAACCTTTCTTCACATAGAGTGCTTGAAGTTTTGCCCATAATGCTGCGGCATCCTTCTCCTCAACAATCTCTATTAAGATCTCATCCGTCAAATTTAATAAGATTATACTCTTTGCTTTTTCAATCAGCTCTACCCTCTCAAAGGCTTTCATTATAATCGGCAACTCATCTTCACCATTCAGTGCATTGACCAAACCTTGTGTTGTCAATAAAGCCCGCATCTTGATGCTCCATAACACAAAGTTGTTGCTCCCATCAAACTTCTCAATTCCAGATTTTCTCTCAGACATAATTGCAATAACAGAATTTCCAGATAATAATTAGACAAGCAAAAGCCCCAAATTACAATCAAGAAATCCAACCCCAAGCTCTGATACCAATTGTTGGGATATAATACACGAAATTACCAGGATCTTGCAATTTACGTCAATGTGAAATCACCAGAGAAATTAACGAGCAAAATAAGGACACCGGAAATTTGGTCCGAATATCGGTACCTACGTCCACGGGGAGAGCCAGCAGCAAATAATCCACTAAAATCGGAGAATCAGAGTTTACAATCACTCACACGCTTAAGTGTTTCCCACACCTAGATTTAACCCCAAACCCAAAGTGTTTATAAAGTAAACAACTCACTTGGGTATAAACTCACAGCACAAAATTACCATGCGACAAAACTCTCTACGTATGGCTTCGCAAGGCTTCAAGATCTTGCGGTTCTTCTTCAAGCGGCATGGACGTGCGGCTTCTCACATACGTAGGCGGAGACTGCAGCGGCATGGACATGTGGCTTGTTTTGCTTCGCGCGGCTTTACTTCCAAAAGAAAATAAAATCCTTTTATACGTGTGCCCAGGTCAAAGTTTGACCTAGGCCCACCTCTTTCTCTTTCACGTGCAGGGAACTCATTCGTAGAGAAGACTTCATCGGCTAAAAGGAAATCGTGGAATATTGAATGTGTGGGCCCCGTGAAGCTAATGTCTTCGGCTTCTGCAAGCTTCCAATCCGTTGAATTTTTGGCCTAATGAACCCCACAAAATTAATCCGGCTTCCGCAGCAGCAAACAAGGAAAGTTTCCCTTCTTTTATTTTTATTTTATATTTCTTCTTTTGTGCAGCTCAAAGGAGTCTGGCGAATCACGTTTTGTAAATGCTCAAACTCAAGACATAATTTAACAAAACTAATAGCAATAAATAAATATAAGCTTAATAGAAAATTAAAAGAGCAATGTAAGCCTAATATAAGTAGACTTTGTTGATATTGTCCTACTATGGAGCCAAAGCTGATGTCCTTTTCATATTTTTTTTCAAAGATATGCTTGAGAAGATTGTATGCGTCTTAACAGTTTTCCGTTCATCTTTAATATTACAACTGGCATCAACAAGCTAACAAAAAATTGTCATGTACTGTCACCCAATTAATAAGGAACAACTTCGGCATATTTTTTGCATCTA
Organism: Eucalyptus pauciflora; assembly: GCA_007663325.1. NCBI lineage: Eukaryota > Viridiplantae > Streptophyta > Magnoliopsida > Myrtales > Myrtaceae > Eucalyptus > Eucalyptus pauciflora. The sequence continues at coordinate 786,204 of VMYD01000212.1, read as the reverse complement.
GGATTTACATATATAATAAATGAATCGACCATAGGTCCAATGATTTATTTCATGGGCGAGATCAGAGGGTGCTACGAATGTTTTATCATGTTCAACCAACAAGGTTTGGGAGAGTGTACAAGTCTAGTTTTATCTAAATGAAATGCATGGCAAAAAATTTGTGTAATTAACATTTAACATTTTACAGAGATTGCGTAAAAAGTAGGATCTTGACTCCCATCTTTCGTCATGTACTCACACACACACACACATCATTAAGAGACAAGGAGAGGGTTGTTTGAGTGATAAGAGGGGAGTGCAAAGCTTTATGTTGGTGTTTTCAAGACTACCTAACTTCTTACCAAACAAAACAGTAGCAGCAAAACATCAGCAAAAAGTGTGCATGTAAATGAGCTCTGAAAGAATTTTTTTGTATTTGGGAAGCAATTAATAGCAAAAGTATTTTATGTTTGCTAAAAAAAAACTCACTTTATATGAGTCACTTTATGATAGTCCAATATAGTTATTTGACTACATATGTATTTTTGGTTATGCACATATCTCAATTGGTATTAATGTAGTCGCATGGCTTGGTGCAAGTTCAGTGTTTTAATTGAGACTGATGATGGATATGGGCTTATATATAGGAAGCTCCCCTCTATTGCGACTGAGAAACATAAAAGAGAATAGTAAGAGAAGAAGGCAAGAAAATAATTCCATGAAAAATCCTTCAAAATAATTAAGGGAAACTATAATATCATACTAGGTAATCTTTTAACTATTATATCAAGTTATAATTACAAGAGATCATATTAATATATAACTGTCGTGACCTCTTTTTTCGGTGCCCGATTAAGGACAGGTGCCTGCAGAGGCTAATGATTTGGCTAGGTCTCTTAGGCTCAGCACGGGCTTTCCCAAGCCTATCAATTCACAACTTATGGTTTGAGTCTTTTTTACCTATAAGTTAAGGAGTCGTTACTAATCAATTTGAGATGGGTCGATTAGAAACGAGAAATATTCGCTTCTGCGTAACTAGAGAAATTAAGATCGAGGACTTGATTACACTAGTTAATCACTAATGCCATTTCGGTACCTAATCTTGTTTAAACCTTAAGGCTTTTGGATTTTTGTAGAGTTTTTCATGTATTTTGTGGAGAAAAAACATTTTTTTGGTTCTTTTCTCATTTTTTTTGACATAAAAAGCATTTTTTTTGGATTTTTGATATGTTGTCTTTTTTTGAAAATATAAATTATTTTTGACTTTTTTTTTTCTGATTTTTTGGACTTTTTAGGAAAAAAATGAGGAATTTATGATTATTTTTGATTTTTTGGGAAAATATAGGATATTTCTGATTTTTCTATTTTTGGAAATTATTATTATAATATTATAATATTATAATATTATCTTACCCAAGTCGGGTCTCTGGGCCGAGCTTGACCCTGGTCGCCCACGGTCGGCCTAGTTGGGCCTGGAGCATGGGCCCAAATCGGGCCGGTCTCCTTTCTTTTTCTTTTAAAAAGGGGGCCTAGGCCCAAAACCAAATATAGGCCTTTCCGCGTGAGATGAGCCCCGTGCACAAACAGGCCCAATTGGCTTGAGCCCACTAAATCCCCGCCCGACGTAGCTATGGTCAAAACCCTACCCTGTTTGCAACCAAAGCCCGAACCGAAGACCCAGTTCCTACAAAACCCTACTAGACCCGAGTCCGACTCGAGTCCTTTTTCGCAAACCCGGATTTTTGAAGCCCTAGGGTTCGACGATCCGTGGCAACCGGAGGGTTGGCTGGAATGTCGTCGGGCAGTGATTCGAAGGCAGTGACGTGGTGGACGGCAACTAGGGTTCCGGGTAGGGAAAGCGACGGCGACGACTCCTCTGGCGGCTGTTGGTTTCTCAGAAAAAGTGGCAGCAACAGTGACGTGCGACTGTTAAGTTCTTGGAAAGAGCGACGGCAACGATGACGGGTGATTGTTGGGCTTACCGTGGCGACGTTGGAGGCTGAATGGTGGTGGCACTGGGCTAGTGCTACGACAGGGTTGGATCCCGTGATGGTTCGGCACAGGGGTGGTGTGAGGAAATCAGCTGCAACTCCGACACGGGGTGCTTGTAGTGGGTCTTCGGGGATGGCGGTGGCCCAGCTCGAGGCTGGATCTGGTGCAGCGGCGTCGGGGTCCCACGATGGTTCGGGGTTGGTGCTGCGACAGGGCTAACTCGGCACGGCGGGGACCCAGACACAGCGACAACATCAGGGATGGCGGAATGATGGTGGCAGGCGATGGTGAGGCAGCGTCGTCTCCTAGATCTGATCAGAAACGATAAAAATCTAGGCTCGCTCGCCGCCGGCCTCCCCCGATGTCTCTCGGAGGGAGGTCATTTGAGCTTGCAACCTATCTTCTCTCTAGCCCGCTCTTTGATCTTCCCCCGAAGTCTCTCCGGGGAAGGTTTCCGAGCTTGCTTGCTTCCTTTCGTCGACAGAGATGGTGCCCCCTATTTATAGGCGAGGGGGGTTCGGTTGACGAAGAGCCTTAGCCACCGGCCTTTGGCTTGCTGACCGAACCCCCTCGATTGAACCGGCGTCCCATCCTTGCTCCTGTAATGAGGCACACTCGGGCATTAATGGCGCTCGAGATCCATCCCCTCCGGCCAACGATGGCCTTACCCCCCTCAGCCGTAAGTGCTGTGCAAGTGCCGTGTTGGTTTGCAGAGGAAGAAGACAAGGGAGGAAGGAGACAAGGAGAGAAAGGCCAGGCCGGGTCGCGCGGGCTAGGCCTATGGGGGCTCGCGTGAAGGAAGAGAAAGGAGAAGGGGCTAGGCACAAAGGCCTAGCCCCATGCGATTGTGGCTCCTTTTGTTCTTTTGTTCTTTTGTTTTTATTTTTGGTTATTATTATTATTATTATTATTATTATTATTATTTATTATTCGAAAAATAAAAGAAAATAAAGATTTAAAGAAACTAAGGCCTAATTTAAGAAAACCTAATTAAAATTTAGGTGTCAACAACAACAAGAGTTTAGGTTATAGAGTAATGGTGGAAATTATATGTATACTCTTTTAACAATTCTTTCATTTATCAGACTTCACAACTCCATCCATCTCCTACTTTGAATCTGATCTTCAAAATGGCAATAGTCTCCACTTGTCTTTATAACCAAATTGTCCTAGTGTGGTGGCACCTCCTTATCACTAACCTTGGAGACAAGGTAATGTACAACCTCAGTTCTCAATTATGACACCCTTGGTTAACATATCTGCAATATTTTTCGTACCAAGAATCTTTTTCAATGATAGCGTGTTATCATCTATCGGCTCAAAGATATGAAGATACTTCAACTAAGAGTGTTTTTTCCTTGAGTGAAGTACTGGAATCTCTGCGAGACAAGTAGCATCCTCACTATCAATGAAAGGACCACTACTATCATGCTTCTTACCTAACTCCTTTAGAAAATTCTTCAACCATATGATCTTATTGCCAACTTTAGATATAGCAATGTACTGTGCTTCAGTGGTTGAGAATGACACATACTTTTGGCGTTTGGAGTTCCAATTGACTGCAATGCCATTGAAGATAAAAAAAAAAAATAACCCTGATGTGCTCTTCCCATTGTCAATGTTACCACCAAGTTTTGTATTGACAAAGCCTTGTAAAGGCACATTATTTTTTATGAAAAAAATGTAGTGCTCAAAGTAGCTCTTAGGTATCTTAGTAGCTACTTTTATAGCTTCCCAATGCATCATTCTCGGATTAGCCATATATTAGTTCACAATCCCCCTACATGAGCTATGTCTTGTCCGATACACACCGCATCATACATTAAATGACTAGTAGCTAACTCAAGGTACCTTGACCATGTACTCCCACTCCTCATATGTTTAGTGACTGCTCCATTAAGAGTTTGAAATGACTTCCCTAATGAGCCATTATGGGCTTTGCACTCTGAACTTTGAATTTGTCCAACACTTACTCATTATACTTTTCTTGAGACATTTTAAGAAATCCTTTTGATCTATCTTGCACAATCATTAGACAATTGCTACTTCAGTATCTTAATTTCCTCATGCTTGTTCCTCCAACGACCATATTATCTACATATAATGGCAAATTACTATGCCGGTTATCAAATTTCTTGGAAGTCATAATAGTGATCCATTTTAGATCTAGTGAACCTATTACCGCACATTAATGAGTCAAAACTCTTCTACCACTGTCTAGGAGTCTATTTCAGACCACACAAATTTTTCTTTAGCCTAGAGATACAGCTTTGTTTGCCAGGAACTTGAAACATTTTGGTTAAACCATGTAGATATCCTCCTTTAAGTCACCAATGAGTAATGCAATCTTCACATCTAAATGTTCTAGATATAAATTCTCAGTGGCAACAATACTCAACATAAGCCTAAATTTAGTTGACTTTTCACAATTGGGTTTTGTGTAAAAAACCTTTTACTACCAATCTCACTTTGTACCTCCTGTTCCCATCAGGTTTTCTTTGAACCTATTGCCCCACCTTTTACCTGTTGTAGGCGACTCATCCTCTATTTCTAATCCCACTTAATGGAATCTTGAACCTGCATTACTTCTGAAAAATATTCTGGTGAGCCAACATCAATTAAAAGCAAATAATTCAATGATTAAGAATGCCTCTACACAGATTTAGATGTTCTATTGGATTTTCTTAAAGTGGTTCCGACATAGGTGGTTTTCATTTGGATTCTCGATGAGTTTACAACAATAGTTTACAGGATTCCTAACCAGAATATTCTTAGAATCTCCCTTCGATACAATCTTCTTTAGTCCCCTTTATTTGTTTCCTCACACTAGATCCTACCATAGAGTTGTCTTTGTACAATATCCTTCCTTTGACCCTAACATCATCATTTTTTGTTAGTTTCCTACTTTATTCATCTCAAAGCTGATTGCCAAAATGGTCGAAACCATATCCAATGAATGAAAAAATAAATAAAAATTCTAGCCTTTGCATCAAGTTTGTCTCCAGTTTCGAAATCCATGAGCAGATATGGAAACACAACACTTTCAGTAGCGACATGAACTTGACGTGGCAGAATCCGATGCGAAATGCACAAGCAAACAAGAGTTAACGATAAACTAATAGCAGCAAATAAAACTATAGTGAATAGCAAATAAAAAAATCTGCCAGGCATAAGAAAAGTAGAATTTGTTGATACGGAGCTATAGAATGGAGCCAAAGCTGATGTCGTTTTCATGTCCTCATGCTATGGTTGAGAAGATTGCTTGCCTGTACTGGTTTCCGCTCATCTTCGATACAGCAACCGGCCTCAACAAGCTGCCAAGAACTGTCATGTACTATCACCCAATTAATGGGAATTGCGCATGTTTTAATTTCATAAACTTCTTGTTGACACCTAAATTTTGGCGATTTAGTCATTTATTTATTGCATAGAAAATTAGGGGTTAATTTTATCCCCGAAAAAAAATATTAATTGCATAGCATATAGATGTAGGTTCATTTATTTTTAATTTACATGTTTTGCATTTGGACCGGTGACGGATGGGTTCGAATTAGTGATTTTGAGTTTTAACCACGCAGGCCGGATTAAGCCCATGAAGCGAGCAAATTGGCCAAAGCCCGTTTTTTTTTTTTAATGATAAAATGTCATCTCGTGAAAATAGAAATTTGAAAATTTTCCGAGATATGATTAATTCGGATAGGGCAAGTGGAAAAACAAATATTGCGTTCAGCAAAACGAATATTGTGTTTGAAAAAAAAAGAATCTTCGTGGATATTGGTTTGGAAAAATTAAAAACCTAATCATTAGCTTATAAATAGGTTTGTTCGCTTAGATACATGGCCATTGATAAAAACACATCAAGGGATACACACGTGAGGGAGAAGGTTGGCAAAGTCTCCCCACAATCTATTGATCCCCTTGCCGTCCGTCGACCGTGACGCCTACTATTGCGTCGGTGCTGCCTTGTTTGATGATATCCATCAATGACTTTGCTTGATAGTCAACACTTCCATGCATCGCATCGTGAAGGGGAAGCATTGCGTCGATCCGCTATACCTCACCAGCTGAGGCCAAACATTGATACATACGGCCATTGAGAGAAAAACGTGAAGGGGCGCCGGCAATTCAGATTTTCAGAAGACAAACACACGTGAGAATCGAGACGAGAGAGAGAGAGAAGGCACGAGGGGTGGTCTTCTTCTTCGGTGCTTGACCTACCTCAACCCATGACTTTGCTGTGATCGTCCAATTGGCTTGCTGGTCATCACTCTACGAAGATACTGGATTCGCAAACGTCCAGGCTGGTTGCACTTCATCGTTCTTTGTTCCGAGTGCACCAAGACGCGCCACCTTTGCCAAGCCATTGACCCACGATCGCTGATCCACGTTGATCTTTCACGTGAAGATGATATAAGCCATATAAAAGAGCAACACTTGGAAGAGAAAATCCATGCAAGTGTAGCGGTGGCAAAAAGTACGGTGGGTACAATTTTGATCGGGGGAGGAATATTAAAAAGAAGGAAAAGGCTCAATTGGATGGTTTAACTTGAAGACCAAAGAAGATCCTGAAAGTCCCTTGGCGAAGATTGACGCCCTACCTTGTCCTCGCGCGACTACCGTAGCAGCACGACCGAGTCAATGAGTTTTTCTCTTTTGTAGGAGACGCGCTCAGCAAGCTTTAGACGATTTTTGCGGTTTTTTTAAAACAACCAGTGGCCAGCACAAATTCCCACCCGTAGAGCCCTACCATGCCGAGCTCGCTGACCCCGATGTCTATCGTAAGCTCGTGAGCCACCGCCGTTGCCGTGCTAACGAATTGCTGCTCAGTGCCCTCCACCATGATGACATAAAGCACCATCGAGACTTACAGCATCCTCACCGAACTAAGCTAGATAAATATTCTGTTTTGCAGGTTTTTGAGCAGAACCAGGAGATATGGAGATCTGCGAACAAAGGACATACTCGTTCAATTGGAAAGGTTGAGTCCACGCGGTCAAACCATCTGCCCACCATAGCATTAAACACGGACTCAAGTCCTGCAAGTGATGATCTACGGTCATTACACGTGAGAAAGTCTTCATATTCAGAGGTCAATAGTCAACAAAGATGAGGGCCGCACAATTGATACATCCATGCAATTGAGGGGACCAGATTGAAAGAGACTTCCTCTGACAAGGTGCATAGAGAGAGAGGACGTAAAAGAAGGAAAAATTGAAAAAGATGGGATGTATTCTTCCAGTGGGGATCTTCAAGTGTGAAGCCCAGCGCCTGCAACTTTGACGCCCGTAGTTGTCGATTCATCATCCACCCGTGGCGACCCACCACCATAGCAGCCCTTGTCAAACCAAGCCGGGCTACGTCGAGCCGCCATTGATTAAGCCGGATTTTGGAAAATTCAAAATTAGGTAGTTTTTTTTTTTTTTTAATTATTATTTTTTCTTTACTTGAAATATTCATCGATATAAGTTTGAGACTCCTGATGTGAAAGAGCTCCTCAAATTAGGGATTGTCAATCCAATTTTCGTGCTCGAAATCCGACTCGCAATCGCTTGGAAAATCGCCAATCCGATCTCACGCCCGAGATTCGATTCGCGATTTAATTTAAAATTGACCAACCCGATCTCATGCGCGAGATATGGTTCGTCAATTTTTGGATATCAATTTTATCTTGGCTGTCGTGGTGTTTGGTTCGATTTTATTTTCATGAAAAAAGAAAAAAAGAAAAAAAGAAAAAAATTGAATTAGGATTAGGTTTGTTTTTTTATCTTGCATGATTAGAATAGGGATTTTATTTTGAATCATGAAAAAGAAAAAGAAAAAGTGCATTCATTTAGGATGTTAGTTTTTTTTATTCTATTATTATATGAATTGCATGTTTAATTTTAATTTCGAATTTCATAAAAAAAAAATTAGAATTAAGGCATTCTCTGCACGTCATTGCATATTAGATAAAATTGCATGTTTAATTTTAGGTCTAGATAGATCTTTAGATGAATTGCATGATAGGTTAGTTATTATTTTTTTAAAATGCATGTTTAGAAGGCATTTGGAATAGATAGCATTTTACTTTAGTTTTCACTTTAGCTAGACTTTTATTTTCTTTAGTGATTTTAATTATAATTTTTCATTAAAAAAAAGCAGAAATAAAAATCATGTGCACGTCATGTAGAATTAGGTTCATGAAATGCACGTCATTTAGGGATTATTGCTAGAGTCATTTAATTAGAAATTGCCCGTCATTAGAATTAGGTCATTTTGGTTAATTTAGATTGCATATTTAATTATTGCATGTTCATTAAGAAATCACATTTTGGCATGCCATATTATTTCATATTAGATTAGAAGTATTGCATTGCATATGGACTATATTCGCGTTAAAAAGTGAAAGCAAAAATTGAATGATTGCTTGTTAATTAGAAATCATATCTAAGATTGCTTATGTGAATTCTAATCTAACACTGCAGATGCTTTCATTGCTATGAGGTAAGTCTTGCAATTTTTTGCTTTCTTGAGTGTTAAATTGGTGGTTTACGCATCTGCATGAACACCTCACATGTTAGGGAATTAAATTAAAATCAATTCAATTGCCAAACATTTTTTTGAAAAAATGAAAGAGAAAGGTACTGAAAGGGCTTTAAGAAATTCTAGTGTAACTAAGTCCTCATATCCAAAGTCTCTGGTTCATAGAAGTGAAATAATTCTCCCATTATTTTATTTAAGTATCTAATCGACCTACCGCAAATTGATTAGTGGCGACTCCCTTTTGCATGCTAGATATTTAAACATAAGTCGCGAGTTGGTATGGGCTTGGGAGAGCTCGAGCTAAGTCTAGGCTTAGCAATCCATTAGCCTAATTTTAGGTGGTGCACCTGAAAATTTGGTCGCGACACTTCTTAATTGTTCACTAGAGCAATCTTCGGGTATTCATGTGACAAAATGCGATGATAAAACTTCATGTCAATGATTCCAAGACCACCCAACCTCTTACCAAACAGAGCACTAGTAGCAAATGTCGGGAAAAAAGAAAAGAATATTTGTGGAGAAGGCCCAGATAATTTTCCCGCTACTTATTCTGTGAAAATTAAATAGGATATTAAATGAAAGCAGTAAAGATGAATAGTAAATAACACAAGAATCTTTAACGTGGAAAACCCTCCAAGGTGAAAGGAAAAACCACGGGACCGTAGTCCACTTCAAACTTCCACTATGATAAATAATGGGATACAACTTCACCCAAATGTGGATCTCTCGCTGTCTTTAATTTGTGGATCTGAACCTCTCACAAATTGAATAACTCGCTCAAAAATAACTCTCTTTCTTGGAAGAAGAAAACTGTTTCTTTCGCTATGCTACTTTAATATTCTTGCTTTTATATCTTCTTCTCCGTTGATGAGGACTCCTATTTATAGGAGCATATGCAAATCCCAATTGGAATTGTACGATATGAAAATCACGTAGATTTATCTCCTAATCTCTCGTGATTTTATAGATATGAGAATATCACTTTGATTTCTTTCTCAATCTCCCTTGATTTTCTGGATGTGGAAGATCACGTTGATTTATCTCCCGATCTCTTTTGATATTTTTTTTTCTCCTTTTTTTTTTCTTTTTACTTTTACACACTCACTACTATACATATTCTATAATAGATATACATAATTGTGTTGGCCTCTCCAATTGGGAGTGACCTACTCAACAGCAAAAAATGAAACCGGCGAAAAGCATGCACGTAAATGAGCTTTGTTAGGAATTTTTCTGTATATGGGCGGCCATTAATAGCAAAATTACCTTATGTTAGCTAAAGAAAGACTCACTATATATGAGACATTTTATGATAGTCCATTACAGTTATAGGGGTAATTGTCCGAAAAGTTGTAAACATTATTGTACAATGGTCGAGTCAATATTAAACTTTTCAATTTTGTCAATTTAGTCATAAACTTTTTGATAATTTGTCAATATAGTCATTCCGGTTAATTTTGGCTGGAAATCGCTAACATGACAGTCTAGTCAATATCGGCCGTCCTACATGGCCTATTTGCAGTTGACCAGTATTAACTCGAACAATTTTTGCATATAGAGAGGGAGACTTAAATAAGGATCATGCTAGGTTTGATGAATTCACAAGCTTGATGTGCGTTTGACCACTCAAATGCATAGTAGCATACCATGACAACTATATATTCCCTTACCATCTCAGCAAACACATTGTTGGTACAGAGTAATTGCCTGTTTTACACATACTATGTACCTCAATTTCATTCAAATTGATTCCCCTCTAAAAATATTACATAGACTCGGGTTATGGTATACTAACATGATCATAGCTATCGATGGGACTCACTTAGATCAATGGCCATGATCATGATCATCTGCATAGGACCGCCTCATTCTTCGCTGGTGCATCTGAGCACCCTCCCATGTTCATGCGCAGCAGCGAACATGCTTTGAATTGCTATGAACCGCTGATATAAGCTCGTTAATTTTGGACCGATGATAGCAACAGGATCGCCTCTTGACAGGGACAGACTTTTCAGGGATTCTCTTTTGCAGGCGATACACAATTGGGCGGGTAGCGGTGTGGAGGTGGTGGAAGAGAGAGAGATGGGGGAGAGCGGCTGCTGAGCTACGCGGTCAAGCTCGAAGAGCAGGCATTGGATCGCCGGTGACATATCCTTAGGCTCGGTGTACCTCACATGCATATGATCTCAACACTTACAATCAAGATAACTTTTATCGTAAAAAAAGAAAAAAAACAAAAAACAAAACAAAACAAAAGTTAGCAATTGTCTTGTCATCATGTCTCGACAGAAATGGAAGGGGTGGAAGTAACACTCAACGAAGGGCGGGAAGGTTCTCCTCGTCAGGTTTTGGCTCTTTGTGGGAAACGTCCATTTCCATTCGCCCTGCTCCCGGCATATATTCTTGAAAATCTATTAAACTGAGATCAAGTTGCTTGACTAAACTTCAACGCAAACTCCAAATAAAAGGACAAATCGAAAAGAAAAACTATAAGCTCCTTCCGTACTCGGCTTGATTTTCTACATAAACCGTCCATACACATCTCAATACATATCGTCAAGACCTCGCAACCCAAAGCGTCCAAACATACCTTAGAGAAGACAACGCCTTTTGCCACCGCATACCTCCGGCGTCATCGAATGGCATCGGAACTCGGATACGAGCCGCTGCTCCAGCCGGTGATCGACCCTTCCCGCGCGAGGGAAATAAAAAAATTGTATCATGACGACCCACTTTGGCAACTCCATCAAATTTTTAATAGAAAAACGGAGGGAAAAAAAACGAAAGGGAGCAGTTGTTTAGAACAAGACAGAAGAATCTACTATCGGTCCAGGGATTGAAACCGTGCTGACCCATCGTTAGATAAAAAGTCTTCACAAGAGATACCTTTTTATGTAAAGACAACATTTAGCATTGAAACACAAATATTAAACATGCTCAGGTGAGAGCATTAGTAGGATGAGCAAGCTCCTAGGAGAGTGCCCATATGTATCTCAAAGGATGAAACCTTGAAGCTTGGTATAGGATGGGTTAAAGCGGACAATATGTTGAGTGAGTTAATCTAAAGGTGTCACAATATAATATTAGAGTGAGATCCTCTCCAGTAGGTGTATGATTAAGAAATAAACCATCCAAAAGCTAGTAGGTTCGTAACGATTTGGTCCGATGCGAGCGGGAAGTGTTAGTTGGGGTTAGAGGGCTAGGGCAAAGAGTGATTCCTGGTAAGTCTCTAAGATGGCGAATGGAACAAAAATAAACCGAATTGTGCACTTAATAATGAGAGAGCATACGCGCGCGCGCGCGCGCGCGCGCGTGTGTGTGTGAATTTTAAATTAACTTATAAAAAGTGTTCCTTGATGTGACAATAATGTTTGGTATTGGAACTCCAATTTTAAGTATGCTTAGGTGAGAGCACTCCCAAGATGGGTGACCTCCTACAAAAATTTCAACTTGTACACTAAAACACAAAACCGTGAGACTCAATATAGCACATGCTGAAATGAATAATATTTTGAGTAAGTCAATCCTAGAGTGTCATAATATGGTATTAAAGAGAAAATCTCTCTCGTAGGTGTGTAGTTTAGAACAAACCATGAGAAAACTAGTGTATTTGTAATGATTCGATTCGACGAGAACGGGGAGTGTTTGCCAAGGTTAAAGGGCTTGAGTAATAAGTACTTCTTGGCAAGCTTATAGGATGGCGAAGGGATTATGAATGAACTCACCAGACAAGGAAGAGTGCTCTTGAGAGATGTGAAACTAAAATCAACTCACAAAAAGTATTTTTTGACTTAACGATAATCTTTAATATTAGAACCCCAATGTTTGTTTAACGTGTTCAAATGAAAGTACCACTAGGATGAGGGGCCTTTTGGGAAAATGCTCATTCATATGCCAAAGGACAAAATTGTAAAACTTGATATGAGACGGGTTAAAATGGATAATATGTTAAGTGAGTTAATCTAAGAGAGTCACATATAAACTTTCAATAATTCTTGAAGTAGTTTTTTTCAGTTTCGTAAACTACTTGTATATTATTTCGAAAATGACGGTCCACATAGGCCTACTTCTTGCTTAAACATATTTACAGACTAATGCAGTAACATTACAATAGGTCTTCATATAACCATGACATTTACGACATCACTCGTTTTCATAAAGGTATGCGCTTCACGTTACTCTACGACTAAAGTTAACGAGAAATATAATTAATATTTAACCATGCTTTCGATCCACCCTTTTGTCATTCGGACTTGACATCTTCAAAGTAAGGCAGGCAAAAGTACACCTGCATCGAATTGACTCGTCCACACATTATAGCCAATTTGAAGGAAAAAGGAAAAAAGTCAAATGTCAGAAAATTAAGTTGACTTGACCACAAAATAATGAACTCAATCCAAACCGTCCAATGCGATATTGCAAGACCCAAAATCCGATACCATATGAGGAAACTCCATTTCAAGAAATAGTCAAACCGCAAACAATTTAGAGATTTGATTTGACAGTTATTGTCCCCAATTCTATAATTTGCGAATGACTGTCATATAAGCAATATATCTATAGTCTAGTAAAAGGATATCATATGTTATACAAATTGCGTCCACAATAAATATGAATATTTAATTTATTATAGAGCATAAGGAATGTAATTCGAATTGGATTACCTAATAAATACGAATAATTTATTTATTTTGTGTAAAAAATCCCCAAAAATAAAATATATGTGAATTGTAAGTGGGAAAGGTTTGAGAGGGGTCTAACTATTTGGGCGAGCCAAGTTGACAAAAGAGGCATGGGTTCATGAGCCGAGGGCGCGTGTGGTAGTAGTAAATGATTTCATAAAGTTCATTCTATTTGACCAAACTAATTTTAAGATTTACTCAAATCCAAAATAGATTAATAATTATATTGTGAAATTTGAGCATAGGATACATCAGATCCTATATATTGTCCATGTAATGCTACCGCTCATTTCATATAGTAGGACCACTTTAATTTATGCAAAAGTGATCTATCATAAGTATCGCCTATAATTAAAAGATACATCGACACTGATTCTTGAAATTATGATATTAAATAATATGACAAATTATCGTTCTAAAAATTGAATATGAATTGTATGTTTAAATGTATATTTGCAATATGTTGTAATTCATTAATGTACTAATTATGTAGACGGAATTAAAATACGCTGTACTATGAAAATTATATTTAGTGATGTATTTTACGTAAATGGAGGTGATGCGACAATGTTTCTATACTACAAATTCACGTAGCATTTTTTTTTCTTTGGTCATAAAGTAATGGCTTTCACCCTACCACGGGCAGTGCAGTTAGTATGAGTTCTCTTCCTTATCGTAGAGGTTGAGGGTTCGAACCCTCTTGTTGCTAAAGTGTCTGAAGTGGGGGGTCTTGGTGTTGAGGTCCTAGGCTAGCCTCCCTCGAGGTTTACGTCTAAATAGCGGCTTGCAGCGAGACCCGACGGTGCCACCGGGCATTGGAGGGTCGTGTGATCCCCGAAGGGTGATCTCCAGCGGTTCCTTGGTTAACAAAAAAAAAAAAAAGTAACGGCTTTCATAGCTAACCTAAAGGTGGATTACAAAAAGTTCCAAAGTCAAGACACGAAATAAACCATAAGGAATGAGGGGGATTAAGGGTGCACTTGGAAATGTTTTTGGGGAAAATCTTTAAGAAAATGCACAGACCTTTGAGTTAAAGGTGTTTTCTAAAATGCAAACTGTGTTTGGTAAATTGTAGTTTGAAAGCCTTTTGTGAAGTACCTTTGAGCAAAATGGTATTTGGGGGAATTACATTTACAAAAGACTTTGGTGATTAATAAAATAAATAAAAAATTATAAAAATAAAATAAAAGAGTTCACCGGCGAGGCAGGTGGTTGTCGGCGGCCTCAGGTAGCCCCCGGAGACGATCGGCGAGGGCTGCCTAGGGTCGGGCGACCTTTGGCGAGGGTCGCTTGGGGTCGGGCGACCCCCGGTGGCCTTTCATGGAGGTCACCCGACCCAAATTTGGGTCCGCCGGAGGTTGCAAGACCTCGCGGCGACTGGCGCGACCCAGATCTGGTCGCCGGAGGTCGTGCGAACTCGCAGCAACTAGATCTGGGTCGCACCTGAGGTCGCGCGGCAACTAGATCTGGGTCGTGCTTGAGGTCGCGCGACCTCGCCGCGACCAGATTTGTTCGTCAGAGGTCGCGCGACCTCGTAGCGACCAGATTTGGATCGCGCCAGTTGCCGTGAGGTCGCGCGACTTTTGACGACCTAGATCTGGGTCGCGCCTGAGGTCACGCGACCTAGAGCTAGGTCGCGGCAACGCGACTCGCGTGCAGTCGTTGGGACTCGCAAGCGATCGTCGCGACTCGCCAAGGTTGCGCAACTGGCCGATGATGGTTGCCGCGACCTCGCCGGCCTCTCGAGCTCGTCTCTAATCAGCGCGACCTCTAGAGAAGAAGATGAACAGTAAACATGAACAGTGACATGAGGCATTTCGAGAATGCTGAAAGCCCAAGGCAGCCTAGGACCTGCCTTGGGCTTTCAGCCTTGCAAATGTCAGCTTTGCCTTAATGCCCCTTGGAAAGTAGTTCCCAAACACCTCCTAACAACCCAATTTAGTGGGAGGGTACTTTTTCGATAGGCCTCGGTAGCTAAATTTGCAGCTTCATTTGTGTCTCTTGGCTCATACTTCAAATAAACACCTCCTAGTTGGGCCAAAATGAACGGCAATCCTATATAATGGGCCGAGAGGCCCATGGAGTCTCCGTGTGGCCTATAATGCAGTTCACGATTGATAAGTCTACGCACATGTTAGTTCTAAGTGCTTATTCAGTTCATGTTTCATGCTTTTGCTTCAGCCATAACAGAGCTTCTTTAACTGTTGGGGTTTCAGCAGCAAATGCAGAAGGAGCGCAGATCTGTCTTGCAAAACCGTCTATGAGAATTCCTACGTTATTTCTCCAAATTCTCGCAACCAATCCTTCCATAGAGGAGTGACACCAAGAACTGTCCACGTTGATCTTCGCTGAGGTCAGTAGCGTCCGGCCTTCTTCCTCTGTTCCAGATTTGGTGTCTTCAGCAAATTTTTATTTGTTGCAGATCCATTTTTCAAAAAGATTGGTCATGAAGATGGCATCTTCTATGATTACACTTGGGTTGGGCCTTCGTGCTTTGAAGACCATGGTGTTTCGTGCCTTCCATATCAGCCAAAAGGCTCCTGCAAACATGGATTTTGTCTGGGGACAAGCACTGGAGGTAAGAAACTCATGTACCCATTTGTCGATTCGTGTAATGTTTGTCGGGGAAGTATCGACTCCAATCCTGGGATTTGACCAGATCTGCTATGTCCAGGGGCATAAAGTGAAAACGTGTTCGGTTGATTCTGGATCTTGGTCAACATAGAGAGCATATCGGATTAGGTAACATATTTCTCCGATATAGATTTTCCTTTGTAGGGAGAGCACTGCTACATACACTCCACAAAAGGAACCTGACTTTAGGGTTGGTTTGTAGTTTCCACATTTCAGTCCACAATCTATTGGGGGTTTGGTAAGACGTCAACAGTTGATCCTCCCTATCGGACTTCCCCATATTGCGGATTTTGTTATATGCACTCTTCACCTTATAAGAGCCTGAATTATTTGCTGTCCATAGAAGCTTGTCTGCCCATGTGTTAAAGGAGTAGCTAATATTTCTTTTATGATTCTTCCCTCAAAGATTTCATTTAGTAATTGAGAATCCCATTCACCTGAGTTATGATTTATCAAGTCAGCTACAAACTGAGGGTCATTATGATTTGCTGGACCTCCAATTTTGCTCGAAAGTAGCCACTTGTCTTCTCTGATTCTAATACTTTTGCCATTACCCACTTCACATTTGATGTCTGGTTGGATTATATCTCTTCCTATTAATAAACTTTCCCAACCCCAAGAAGGCTGAAAAGTTTTGTTTGCATTCCAAAAATCTCCTCTTGGAAAATAAATACCCTTTAGAACTCTGCACCATAAAGCATCCGGGCCTTGAGTAAACCTCCAAGCTTTTTTCTCCAACATAGCTTAGTTAAAATCAACAAGATCTCTAAAACCTAGACCCCCACGATCCTTCATAGTTTTCAGGATATCCCATCTTTTTTAGTGAAAACCTCTGCTGGTTGCATTTTTTTTCCACCAAAAGGAGGAGATTCTTTGTTCGATTGCTTGGCAAATGGAGATAGGAACCTTGAAAATTGACATAGCGTATTGTGGTAGTGCTTGGATAACCGTTTTAACCAGGACCTCTTCCCCCGCCTTTGAAATCAGCTTCTTTTTCCACTATTCTAATTTCTTGTCAACTTTGGCTAGAATCTAGGAGAATATTTACTTTTTGTTTGACCCTAGTCTGGATTTATGCCTAGGTATTTTCCCGTTTTCTTGATAATTAGGACCCTTAGTTTAGTTGCTAGATTCAACTTGAGGCTCGGAGGACACTTTCTCCTAAAGAAAATACCTAACTTGTTGAGGTTAATTGATTGTCCTGACGCATAGCAATACTAGTGCAAAATATTTGCTAAATTTTAAGCTTCTTTGATTGTCTCATCCATAAAAAAATATGGCGTCATCAGCAAAAAGAAGGTGTGCAAGCGTAGGATAGTATGTATTTATTCGAATTCCCTTTATACTTTCATTTGTTATAGCCTTAGACATTAGGGAAGATAAGACAGTAGCCATGATAATAAATAGGTAGGGAGATAATGGGTCTTCTTGCCTAATGCCTCGGGTTTGATAAAAGTATTCGCAAGATTCCCCAATAACTTTGACACTAAAAGAAATCGAGGAGATGCATTGCTTGACCTGAGAGACCTATTTATCACTAAACCCCATTTTCAACATGTGGTCACATAAAAAGTCTCATTTAACTCTATCATAGGCTTTTAGCATATTAAATGCAAGGATCATATGAAATTTCCGCTTTCTCTTTCTCACCCTTTTTTGATGTAGAACCTCTTGAATTATAATAATTTTGTCTTGGATTTGTCAACCCTCAACAAAAGCGCTTTGCTCAGGAGATAATTTCTAGAATTCAGATTTTTAGTCTATTGGCCATTACCTTTGCAATGATTTTGTAATTAAAGTTACAAAGGCTAATAGGTCTATATTGGAAAATGCTCTGGGGTTTGTTACTTTGGGAACAAGAGTTATATGGGTCTTATGGATTTTTGGATCAAACATACCTTGGTTGAAAAATTTTTCTACCAATCTGAAGATATCCTCATGGATCGCTAGCCAGTTACTTTGGTAGAATAATCCATTAAGTCTATCTGGTCCGATGCTTTTGTAGCTCCCATTTGAAAAATGGCTTTCCTAACTTCTTCCCTTGTAATATGCCTTTCTAAAGATTCATTCATCTCCTTAGTGCTATTTGTGAGCATTGATCTAGAACTGGCTAATAGTACCTATTGCCCACCGAAGTATATAGTGATCGATAGAAGTTTGTAATGTGTTGCTTAAGGGTTGATGGATCCTGACTCCAACTATTATCAAGTTGTAGCATAGAAATTTTGTTTCGTTGTCTTTTATGGATCATGGCGGCATGAAAATATTTTTTGTTTTTATCTCCCCATTTCATCCAATTAATCCTAGATCTCATACCCCAATTCATTTCTTCTTGCCTCCATAAGCCTTCGATTTGCTTAACAATTTCCTTATACTCCTTTCCTTAAGTCCTTTCTGCATTATTTGTAATCTCATTAAGGTTTTCCTTGAGTGAAACAATTTGTTGGGACGCATTTTTAAAACTCTTTCTACTTCACCTCCCTAATTTAGCCACTACCTTCCTTGTTTTGCTCATAATATCTAGTGGGTTACCTCTCTCAGCCCTCCAAGCCTTTTTAACCACTTCTTTGCACTTGGTATTCTCTAACCAGTACACTTCAAATATGAAAGCCTTTTGCCTTTTTTGCCTTGCTGAATCCAATGAGAGGATTATGGGGCTATGATCCGGTCCAATAGTTGGTAGTGCAAAAGCCTCCACGTTGGGGAATAATATTCACCATTCTAGGTTCCAAAGAAACCTATCAAGTCTCTTTTTAACCGGCTCATCACCTTCTTGATTGTTTGTCTATGTGGAAGTACATCTCTTGCTCTCAACATCCATTAAAGAACATTAATTCCAAAACTCCCAAAACGCCACAGCCCTATACCGATATGCCTCACGTCTTCCAACCCTTTCCCACTCATATAGAACATATCAACGTGAGATTGTTTGATAGATTAATTGAGCGCAAGGTTTGCCATAATCTTAACCTTTCTTGAAAGTTAGTAGAAGCATGGAGAAACGATATCCTCATAGCTATTCCACTGTTTATATCCTTACATATAGCATCAATAATTTCCCCGGAGCTAAATTCAACTTCCACTTTCACCTCCTCATCCCAAATTAAAATTAGTCCACCCCAAATCTAGGATGGACAATAATAGAATAATCATATTGAAGACGTTTTCTTACCCGATCAATCATAGATTCTTGATTCTTGGTTTCCATGAGGAAAACGAAATTGGGCCTAGCACGAGCCATTAAGGCTTGAAGGTGCTCTACTGTCAGGAGAGTGTCCAACTCTTGACAGTTCTAGCACAAAACCTTCATGTATACTGAGGTGACTTATTAGGGCTAGACACCAAAACTCGTTCATAGAACTCTTCCCACACTCGAATTGGGGTATTCAAGAGAGTCTCCTCATCAAGTAAGTTGGCTAATGATCCTCGCTTCTCATATGGAGAGAAATGTTTCTGTTTTTTGGCTGCTGGGGTTTTGTGTCCTGCCTTTTCTTTTTTTGACATCCCTGCACCCTTCTCATGCTCCACCAAGTGTGGAACTAGCATATGATTTTGTTGTGCTCTTTCCCCTTGACTTGGGGACACGTATTCAGTCATTCTTGCATCTACAACTGACTCATTTACTATAGGATTGTATACTTCCAGGGCCTTATCTCGATTCCCTGTATTCTCTTTGCACAAGTTCCCATCAACAGGGGGTGTTTCAGGTACAACTTCCTCTTCCTTAAGAGATAGGTCAATTTTTCCAAAGAAAGTCTTACAACATGGACTAAATTCTCTCAGGAACCATATCTACCAGGTTTTTCTTGGGCTAATCCAGTGTCCTCATAAGGTATCTTCGGGCAAAACTTGGCATAATGTCCTATAGATCCACATGAATAGCAACAGTGTGGTAGCTTCTCATAATTAAAATCAATCCACCATTTCCTTTCTCCTAGGTTAATAATTGTACTTGTTTTCAAAGGACTTGACACGTTGAGTCTGATTTTCGCTTTGCCGATTTTGCACAAGCCATTTTTCCAAGCTTCAACTTTCACCATCACTTTGCCCAACTTCGAGGCAATATGCTGAATTGAATTCTTTGTTAACCTAAGCTTGAGGGAGCCCCAAAAAGTGTATCCAAAGTGCATAGTGTGTAAACTCATAGCAATGCTTTGGAACCTTGGGATCTCCTTCTTTCAAGACAAGTAGGTTTCTTGCGAATGACCATGGGCCAGATTCTAACACTATTCTTTTCCTCTACTGAATGGAACATGAAGAGGAAAATGCCAGGTTTGATCATCTCACATTTTATTGACTCAAACTTCCATGCTTTCTTCATGGTAGTACAAACTGCTTGAAAATTAACATTTGGTTTAGAGAAAAGTTTCCCATAGAGGATAAGTTCACTTTCTTGCTTTTCCTTCTCAGGAATTTCTGCATCCAGCTTTGTGACGTCTTCTGCTGACCGTAAGTCTCCTATACTTCTGCATAGTGCCGCCATCCTGAGATGGTTCTCGTAATCACCTTCCATATTGTACCGAATACAACTCTAATTAGGTGTTTAATAATGGATGATGTATTTGGGGATGATGAATGGAGTATTCAACTGAGGAGGGTGAGCAACTTTTTGGGTAACGGTACTTTTGGGGATATGGAGTGAGGGAAGCCCTAAAAGGTAGTATTGCGATTGAAATCGGTTAATACTAGGAGGGGGATATCAGCATATACTGGAATAATCATTTTTGCCGGGTGGGTCTACAATGGGGATGAGGCTCTGGCAGGGTGCAGCTGCGCTGGCTCCATCGTTGAGAGTATGCTCCGCTCTTGTTTACAGTGACCACCGGAATGTCCCTTGTCATGAGCAAAATCCAACCCTCACAGCTGGCTGAAGAGCAACGAAATGCCTCAAGGTTGTTTAAGCAGCTCTAGAGCGAGATCAAGTCGATGCTCATGCTCCAATCCCCGACTGAGTCAGCCGTGAAGGAGATGACGGAGAAGGTGCCAGCCCTTGATAGGGCTTATCCACTGTCTTTGCTTGGAGTAATGCTTGAGAAGTTCCCCGTGAAATTGGAGCCCGCCGCATGGCGGCCTAGGTTTCCAATAACCACTGCCAATCCCAAAGGGGGAAAACCGTTGCAAACACACAATGAAATGGATGGAGAGAAGACCTAGAAGTGGAGATGAGAGCCATCGTCTAAGTCCTCAAGAGCAAAGACAAGCAAGACTACTTGAGGCTTGGGAATTTGGCGCCAAAATTGAATAAGATGTTGGCGGTTTCTGTTCCTTTGCTAACTGGTATTGCTGCGGCTGGCTCGGCCTTTGGTGGCTCGACAGCCATGGTGGTAGCCATCACTGGGGTGATGGCCGTGATCATCAACCGTTTCGAGCATGGAGGCCAAGTCGGCATGGTCGTGGAGATGTACAGAAACTGTGCGGGGTTCCTCGAGCTCATGGAAGAGACTATCGAAGCGACACTCGAAGAGAGAGACTATAGCAAGAGAGAGAATGGAGAGATGTTCGAGATGAAGGTGGCGATGAAGCTGGGACGGAGATTGTCGGAGCTCCGAGATTTGGCAAGAAAATCATTGGCTTCTTGTATAAGGGACTGAGGTTGATGAGTTTGGAAGCAAGCTTTTCTGAACTCCTTTCGAACATAGATATACAACTGGGTATATATGATACGTGTACAATGAGGCTCAGGGAGAATTACCAAAAAAGTCCTAAACCTATTGCAATTGTGCCAATTCAGTCCTAAACTTTTTTTTTTTTTGCCAATTCAGTTCTAAACCTTTTATATTTTTGCCAGTTCAGTCCTTCCGGCAATCTTCAATCTAAATAATCTGATGTGGAATCCCAATCAGCGCCGGCCGGCGTTGCCGGCGCTGACATGGACGCCGGAGATGCAAAACGGCGACGTTTTGCTTATAAAAAAAAAATCGAAAAAGCCATAAACAGCGTCGTCTTTCTTCTTCTTTCCCAAAATTAACGTGAGGAACCCTAGTACAAGATCTTCCCCAGATTGAGCATTGCTTTCTTCTTTAGTTATCAAAATTTTTGCCCCAAATCTGAGTTTAGTCTCAACCGACATTCACTCGCCTTGCGCAACGCCTTCACCCAGATTTGCCTAACAGTGTTGCTGGCCCCTCGCTTGGGCTTGACGCTTGCCTAGATTCGCCCAACGCCGTTGCTTGCCTTGCATCCGCTATCAACGCTCGCCCAGATTCGCTTGACAGTGTTGCTGGCCTTGCGCTTGGGCTTGACGTTTGCCCAGATTTGCCCAACGTTGTTGCTTGCCCTGCGCCCGCGCTCAACGCTCACCCAGATTCGCCTGACAGTGTTGGTGGCCCCGCGCTCGGGCTTGACGCTCGCCCAGATTCGCCCAACGTTGTTGCTTGCCCTGCGCCTGTGCTCAACGCTCATCCAGATTTGCCTGATACTTGCTCCCCTCGTGCTCTTGCTCGACACTTACCAAACGCTTTCGCCCAGATTCACTGACGCTCTCGCTCACCCTACACTCTCGCTTCACGCTTGCCCAACGCTTTTGCCCAAATTTGCCAAACGCTTGGTCGACGCTCGCCGAGATTCGCAAGAAAGATGTTGAAGATAATGTGTGAAGATAAAATGTAAGATTGCCCAAGGCCTTGTTCCAAATTGCTGCAACTAAGGCTTGCGCAGGTTTAACTCTATTACAGATGGTCTTGGCTATGGTTGTTGTCTTATGCAATTTGTGGTTTGCTTTGGAGTCTTTTTTATTCTCCATGAGAACTGGATGATTTGGCAATGTAAATGTGTTGATGTAGAAATTGTAGAGTGCATTAGGGAATTATAGGTTAGGCAATGTAGATACTGCTGCTGTTGTCGAAGTTCTGTTGTAGAATCTTAATGCAGAGATACAACAATGTAGATAATGTTGCTGTAGCATGAGACTTACATGATTGTAAAGAGAATGCAATTCGATAATATTATATAATCTTAATGCACATTTAGGTGACTACATTGTTATTGTAGAATCTTAATGCAGAGACATAACAATGTAGATATTGCTGTTGCGGTGTGAGATTTTGGTGATTTTATAGCTGCCATTGAACTTTACTGTTAAGCTTGAACTATACTACATGTTTACAGGTTAGGTATGTTCAGACTGACCCTGACAGCATAAATACAGTTTCGCTACAATTGTCACAACCAATGAAGACATCAACGAATTCATCACAATCGATGGCATCGAATTTGAAGAACAACAATACATATGTGTTTTGTTATTGTGGCTTGAAATGTCCTCTACAAATAGCAAGGACGAAAGAGAATCGAGGAAGAAGATATCATGGTTGCCCGAAATATAGAATTGGAGAAAGTTGTGGTTTTTTTATGTGGGTTGATGCAAAAATTAGTCAATCGGCAATAAGCGTGTCGCAAAATTTTCACCAGAGCAATTTCGAAAGAAAACCAGTGTTGACACATAATGAATATGAGGGTAGTTCGATGGACAGTGAAGTTAGAGCTCTTAAGGCACGATTAAAATGTGTCAATCAAGATGTGACAAAGCTAAAGAAACAAAATTCGACATTGAAGACAATGTTAGTTGTGTCATGGGTGTTTTTTGTAATTATAGGAGGTATGTTATTTGGACATTTGAAGACGAATGATGTACTGAGCTTGCCGTAGGCAGTGTCAATATTAAATGTATTATGTATGCTATTTTAGTACTTGTTTTTAGTATGGTTTGTATTTGTTGACATGAAGTATGAACATGAATGAAGTGCAAGTTATTTGCAATCACCTTTATTTTATATGCAATTTGTTTCTCAACCTCAACATAAAAAAACATGTCATTTTTTTTTTTTTTTGTTTTTATGATCCGTTGGGATGATATTAGGTGTCCAAATATGACAGGAAAAAAAGAAGCAATATAATATGACTACTTCATAACAAACGGTCACAATGTAGTAAACAAACAAATAATAGATCCATAAACCCCATTGTATTGCATAAGAGATGGTTCATAAGCATAGTTTATCACTGATTCCAACTCTATACAAACCGCCATCTAAGATAGACCCAAAAAATATAGCCACAAATACTACTTCACGGATCTCATCATTGATAAAAAAAACAAAATGGATCACCACTTCATTGAACCTATCTCCACCGAAAAAAAAAAAATGGACAAAGAAAGAAAAACAAGACCACTGTGTCATCACTAAACCCACATCTTGTTACTTTGGCTCTTCGTGCAACTTTTGGTACTTTTGCATATTGTCCCATAAACAAGAGGATTCACACTGGTAAGACCACCACCACTTGCACTTGCACATTTGCTTGTACATCTCTAAACCTGCGAAATATATATTCATTTTATATTTATGAAACTTTGCTAGTATAAACTAAGTTTCTAAAAAAACACTACTTACCGTTTCATGAACAGAAGGATTCACATTGGTAGAACCACCACTACTACTTGCACCTTTGCGGGTACGTCTCTGAAATTGCAAAGTGTATATTCGTTTTATATTTATGAAAACTTCACTAGTATAAATTAAATTTCTAATAAAATACTATCTACCGTCCCATGAACATAAGGATTCACCTTGGTAGAGCCACCACTACCACCAGCACCTTTGTGGGTACGTTTATGAACCTACACAACATTTAAAAATTAGGAATATTAAGCTATCACATAATTATAGTACTCATGATTCAGCTTATTCCCACAAGAGACCAAGACATAATGGAAATGGAAGAACTAACCGAAAATTTTCGCCTTGAAAATTGTTTTTGTGATGATGTAGACACAGTCTTCTTAATTGGACATGTTGAACTATTGTGTCCTGGCCTCGAGCAAGTTCGACATGTCATCTTCATTCCTATCCTAGACATTTTAGTTCCACTTGCCACCTCACCTTCCTCTCTTAACCTTTTCTGTTTACGTCTACCGGGCTTCACCCTAGCTGGCAATGGTTCTGGTGGTTCCCTATTAGTCTTTTTCCAAAATTTCTCTCCTTGAATTGGCATCATCATGTTCTCATATGCAGCTAAAAACTTAGCCTTCTTATAACAGTCATCAATATAGTCATACGTATCTTCTTGCCTATGATTTATAGCAGAAATAACATGTGGACAAGGGATGCCAGTGAGCTGCCATTTTCTACAAGAGCACTCTCTCTTCAACACATCTACCACATACTTGTTACCCTTATCCATCACCTCATATCCAATATCACCATTCCATATCACTTGGCAATATATCGCAGAAACTCTATTTTCTTCTAACTTTCTTAAGATTCTTGGACTACAGTTCTTTTTCCACCTAGCACATGCATCCCTCTGTGTATGCATTCTTGTCATTATCATTATCCGTATTTCTTCTAGCATACTATAAATGGACTTACATCTAGCATGTATAATTCTTCCATTAAATGCCTCACGTAAATTGTTGTCAACAATGTCACATTTTACATCAGTGGTGGAAAAAGCCCGAGACCAGTGCTTTGGCTCTGTTTGAACCAAGTCATGATATGCAGCTGGACTAATTTTCTTCAATGCCTGAGAATGTTCGTCATACTCTGGCATAGTACTGCTCTTAGCACACTACCAAAATAGCATTTGCATATGTATCCCCTTATATTTCTTGCCCCAATTGGCATAGATGTGTCTAGCACACATCCTATGCCCAGTTGCAGGCAATAACGCAGCCACAGCGTGTAAAAGTCCCTATAAAAGATGAGTGCAATATAAGTCATTTGTTACAAATACAACTATCTAAAAGGCATAGCAACTAAAAATTAAATAAGAAACTTACCTTTTGTTTGTCACTAATAATGACCCAGCCTCGTCCGTACGTGGTCGAAATGTTAAGATCATACATCAAGTTTGTTAAGAACCATGTCCAAGTATCACTACTTTCAACCTTGACAACTACCCAAGCAATTAGGAACATCTGATCGTTTGCATCCCTTCCAATAGCACACAAAATCTTACCTTGACAAATTCCCTTCAAGAAACAACCGTCTAACCCCACAACTTTCCTACATCCACCAAGGAAGCCTTTCTTACAAGCAACAAAACATATGTACATTCTTTCAAACAATGCCTTAGATTGCATATCGGGTTTTTCCACCTTCAATGTAATGGTACTCCCAGGATTTCTCTCTCTAAGCTCCTCTGCATAATCCCACAACTTTGCATATTCTTTTTTATAATTCCCCATCAACACTTTATAAGCATGCAATTTGGCCTTTGTACATTGAACTATACTAACATCTAAACCCAATTGTTCCTTGATTAGCTCATTGAAAGCAATAGTTTTAATAGTTGGCATTGCTCTTATTGTAGGAAGATAGTGATTTGCCAACCAAGAACTTGTCACTCTCCTATTTTTTAAGGTAATACTACATGTATGCTCCGAATGATAGGTCTTCACGTGAAATGATCCACTACGAGCATCAATAGATCCAGAAATTTTCCAGGGACAACTTTCGTTAGCACATTTTGCTCTAACAACCTTCTTCTCATTCTTTAAAAATTTGATCTCTCTACGCTCAGCCACTGAGTACTTTATCAAAGCATCTTTAAATTGCCGACTAGTATCAAATGTCATAGCCACAGTAAATCCAGGCACAACACAATTAGGATCATATCTTGGAAACCTACTCATTCTCCTAGTAAAATCATCATCTCCTACTTCTGCAGCAGACCCTAAACTCTCATTTGCATCTGTTTCATAGTACTTTGTCTCGTAACCAGCTACGAGATCAACCACATTATCCACATCCAATGGTTGGGATGGTACCAATGCTTCGGATGGTTCCCCTAAAATAAGATCCTTTGTGAACCTCCCACAAAACTCCATCATGTTCTTCCTTGCTTCCAAAAGCTCCTCATCATCACGATCATCATCAGTGAAAAATCTTACATCACCAAGAAAGTCTGTCTCATCGTCATCGTCATTCATAATATCATCCTCTATGTCGGTATAATCACCTTCATCAATTGCATTATTAGGATCTAAACTACCCAAGTGCTCAACAACTGTCTCATTAGCTAAACCAACTTCATCATGAGCACTCTCACCAACCCCATGAGCGACCCCCTCACCCTGGCTAACACCCTCACCCTCACCCCCAATGGCAGCCTGACCATCACCCTCATCTGCCTCATCGGCTACAATATTTTCTCCATATACCTCAATTACCCCTCGATACAAATAGCTAAACAATAGATCGACAACATTACTCTCATCCCATATATATCTCAACCCATCTTCCAAAGACTTTCCAGGAAATTTAAAATAAAGCTTCTCAAATTTAGTATTTACCACTTTCTCAATATCTCTGATGAAGCTTTCGTAGCTTGGTGAACTAATATCGACTTTTATTAAATCAGTCTTGCCCCCAACATATTCAAGCATTGGGCGACGGTAAAAATTTCCACCATGGAAAAGGCACACCCAAGCTGACTTGTCGCTCATATCAACCCTACATAGAAAACGTAATGTATGTAAAAACATAGCCACATAATGGAAATTTTGACTTGAGCATAAGTTTTGAATCATCTCGATCTCACTGTATTATCCTAATACCTTTTATTATATATTCTCATTTAAAGAATCCAAAGGCCAAAACTTACTTTACAAACAAAGTTATTCAATTGACAAATTCTCATTGAAAAAATCCATCTGTTCTCTAGCACCTCAAAGGACAAAAGGTATGTTACGCATGGAAGAGGCAGTCTGTTGGTGGGCTAAACTACAACAGAGTCTCAGCTGTTAATGCCATATCTTATGAGTACATATGATAGGAAGAAGCGAAATCAATCTTTGATCTCTTCTTCGGAGGAACCATATATGGCTAGAAAGGACGAGAGGAGAACCTCGAAAACATGGAAGAGTACTAAGGAAAATCAAGAGGTTTGTTGGACAGGTGGAAGCAGGACCATTGAGGAAATAATTTCCACGCATAAGTGTTATGTCTATAAATCTCAATGGTTCTGCTCCAGGCAATCACACCTGGAGGTTTGGTACAGTTGAGAATTTAACTAATTTCTCTATAATTAGTGCTAGAGACTGTTGGAAAACTGGGCGGCTCAGAGAATCATTGTCTTCTAGATCTTTATTACATTCTATTACGCTTGCAAGTCCAACAACCAGAAAGAAAAGTGGTTGCAGCTGATCTAAAGGACTTGAATTTTCACATGATATGGTTCGAAGCAGGTCGAGGGAGAAAGAATTCAATTGGAAAGACTCGTCAACGACAATACACGCCAAAAAAAAACTAACGCAAATTGATAATATAAAATAAGACGAGGAGAACGCAATAAGTTTGGGACCACCACAACATACCTTTTGACTATTTTTCGCTGTCGTCGTGTTCGCTCAACACTCGTCGACAACAAAACTGAATTGGGACCACAACTCCTCCTCGTGTTTGCTGCGATTTGTGATGGGCAAGTCGGGTCGCAGCGGGGTTGTGGCCAAATCGGGTCTTCACAATACGGGTGTGTCTATGATTGTGATGGATGAGCTAAAGTGTCGGGCAAAAGGCGCTCGATCAATGAATGCGACAACAAAAGAATGATTTGGCATGAGGAATCTAGACAAAATCTGCGAGATTTTTGGGTTCTTTCGGTTGGGCAAATTTGATTTGGGAGAGAATAGGGTTCTTGATGTCTGTGAGGGGAATAATGCTGAGGAAGCGTGGACTGAATTTGGGGCAAAAATTTTGATATCTAAAGAAGAAAGCAACGCTCAATCTGGGGAAGATCTCGTAATAGGGTTCCTCAGCGCCGACAACGTTTTGCTTTGGAGAACAATGCTGAGAAAGCAACATTTTTCGATTTTTTTTTTTTATAAGCAAAACGTCGCCGTTTTGCATCTCTGGCGTCCATGTCAGCATCGGCAACGCCGGCCAGCGCTGATTGGGATTCCACATCAGATTATTCCGATTGAAGATTGACGGAAGGACTGAACTGGCAAAAATATAAAAGGTTTATGACTGAATTGGCACAATTGCAATAGATTTAGGACTTTTTTGGTAATTCTCCCATGAGGCTCATTAACATGATTCTTTCATTCTTTATTTCTTGGTGCATAATTTGTATCGATTAATTCCACAAAAGAATTAATTAAAAGCATTAATTGATATACGGGTCTGATTTTTTAGTTTGCACAAATGATCAAATCTTAATTAAATACTCAGGTAAATATAAAATATACTCCTAGTCTGGTTTCGACCCATATAAGAATTCCACATCTTATCTAATATTGCACTTCGTAAATAAAAATTTAGTTAGTCTATTTTCTTACTAAACGAGGAAGCATTTTTATAAGCCATGCTTTTAATTTTCACAAATGTAAGATTTGTAAAGAAAAACGAAGGGCAATGCGCCATACCTTTTTCTCGATGTGGGCGCAATCAAATGGTTGAATTCTTAAATGTC
The DNA here is from genome assembly GCA_007663325.1 of Eucalyptus pauciflora. NCBI lineage: Eukaryota > Viridiplantae > Streptophyta > Magnoliopsida > Myrtales > Myrtaceae > Eucalyptus > Eucalyptus pauciflora. The sequence goes on along the minus strand of VMYD01000212.1, from coordinate 756,979 downwards.
GTCTACTGCACAAACGGTCTCCATGCGTTTTTTATAAGCCATGATTCGCAAATCAGTGAGTCCTACACTTTGCTTATTTATTTCTTAGTTTTTAGTTCTATTTTGATGCCGTCATTTTCTTCATTAAGTGGAACGTATTTAAACACTAGAAATGCTTTCGTTCTCCCAAGTGTATAGAATTGTATTAGCGATTCATGAAACAGAGATATTTGCACTATGGTGTGCAGGAGAAAGCGCATGCGCCTGGAATCTGGTTTTTGATGGATGAGGCACGTGTTCCACTTGAGGAACAGTGGACTACTGTTGCTTGAGCGCTTGAGTTAATATTTTATAAAATGACAGGAATTAGAGCATTGCAGGATATGTTGCTGCTGATGGTGGTTGAGAGGCAATTATGCGAAAAAGAAGATGTTGCAAGAGTAACTTTACAATTCTCACTGTTATAGTGCCAGTCATTTGAGTTAATTTTTCACACATGCTTGCTCAAGTGGGTTTCTAGAAATAGACCTGATGTGGACGCTATTATGGTATTGGAAGATGAAAATGCTGGATTAGAAAGAATTTGGGAAAAGTGCCAAAAAAGTTCTAAATCTTTTGACTTTGTGCCGATTTAGTCCTAAACCTTTTTTTGGTGCCGATTTAGTCCTAAACATTTTTACGTTGTGCCAATTCAATCATTTTCGGCCAATTTTGGCCGGATTTTGCTGACTGGACGCCGGTCGGCTGTCGTGGCTTGATCGGCGCTGACGTGTACAAATTTTAATAATATTTTAATATTTTTGAATTTTTTTTCTTATTTATTTATTCTTTTTCTTTTTCTTTTTTTCTTCTCATCTTCTTCCTCCAGCCGGTTGTTGGAGCTCGGCGAACAGCCAGAGGCGACGGTCGGCGAGGTTGAGGTTGACCTCGCCGGCCACCTCGCCAGTGGCCGCGAGGCCGCCCTTAGGCGGCGAGGCTCGCCCTCGCCGGATCTGGCGAGCGTTGAGCCTCGCCCATGGCCGGTGAGGGCGAGCCCCGCCAGCTCGGCGCGAGGAGGCGGCCTCGAGCTGGCCTCGTGCTAAGCTAGCGGGGCTCGCCCTCGCCGGCCATGGGCGAGGCTCGACCCTCGCCAGATCCGACGAGGGCGAGCCTCACCGCCCAGGCCTCGAGGGCGGCCTCGCAGCCACTAGCGAGGTGGAGGTCGACCTCGACCTCGACCTCGCCAGCCGTCGCCTCTGGTCAGTTGCCGAGCTTCGGCGACCAGCTGGAGGAAGAAGATGAGAAGAAAAAGAAAGAAAAAGAGAAAAAAAAAATAATTCAAAAATATTAAAATTTGTACACGTCAACGCCGATCAGGTCACGTCACCCGGCCGGCGTCCAGTCAGCAAAATCCGGCTAAAATTGGCCGGAAATGATTGAATTGGCACAACATAAAAATGTTTAGGACTAAATCGGCACAAAGCTTTTCCCGAAAGAACTTTATATCTTGATCGTATTCTAAGGGTGTTTTTGTGGAAGAAAACATCTTGGGAATTTTCTTTAGTGTCCGAGCAAAATCCGAGAGAGAGTTGAAGTTTTAGACGTAGTATTCGTGCAATTTGCTCGAAAAAGATTTTTGATTTAATGTTTTACAGTGTCTTATTTTAAAATGTTAATAAAGCTTGGTTTCTATTTTTGGTTTCTATTTGAAATGAGATAGATACAACGTGTGTTAGGGCATAGTAATCCGGTTGACTTCGTTGCGGTGATAGGACGGATTAAAAAGAATGTAACCTTGCAGAGAATTTTTGCTTGGGTACTCTTGACAGTAAGTGTATCCAATTAGTCTTGCAAATTCAGGAAGGCCCCGGTTGGCTTGGTTGCGAAGATAGGACGAGTTAAAAATATGTAGTTTCTTTTAGAATATTTAAGACTTTTTCTTTTGTTTTTTAGTTTCTTTAGTTTCTTTTTTTTTTGCCCCAAGGGCCAATGACCCCTGCTTGGCTGGTTTGGGCAAGGTTGTTGTGGCCCTCGTTGGTCATAGGTGAGTTGGGAAAAAAAATCAAAAAATAAAAAAAATACAAATATTTTAAAAAATTGCAAAAATTATCCACATTAATACACAGCAGGAGGGTAAGCATCCACATCAATAATTTCCAACCAAATTAGGTACTTGAATTTCTAGATATGTCATGGACCGTTCGGTTTTCTTGATTTATTTTTGGGGCCATAAATCTACTTAATCGAGTGGTGGGAGTGCTAAATGAGCCAAAAAAAAAAAAAACAAAACAAAACAAAACAAACAAACAAAAAGGAGCCCTGGTGCACTTTAATTAACAACTGCAAAAATTAAAAATTCGAACTCCTGTGCTTCTTTTTTCTTCTTAATCACATTGCTCCGGTGTATATAATTGATATCGACCTACCAATTTATGAATTTCGATATAGCTCTCAAATAAACCAGCAGCCGACGTTTGGAGCTCCCATAAAACTCGAGACATTCAGCAACAAGAAAACTTTGAAACATCGTATTTACTGAAAATTCAAAAAGAAAAAAAAAAGTGACGAATGCATTTTCCCTAAAGAATTTTCTTTTCTGGGTGTCGTAATAAAATAAGAATCGAAAAAGAACCCCTGCAAAAAGCCCTCAAGAAAGAAGGCTGAAAGATATTAATTGTGGAAAATTGGAGACACCCCATTGTACGAAGGCCCCATCCCGAAAGTCACTTCCTTTCGTGCCCACAAAAATCTTCAATAAATAGATAAATAATGTCACACCCCTAGGCCATAAAAAATTTAGATGACACGGCCGTCTTTCCACTCAAACTACCAAAATCCAACACTCAAAAAGTGCCCCCATTGATATCGCTCTCATACTTATCACTAGCTAAAAAATTGAAAAAGATTGGAAAGTAGAGAGAAAAGTAACCACAACTCAGTGAATAGTACATCTCTTTTAAATGAATCAAGCATTCACTATGTAACTTTACAAACACAATATCACCATTTATCACTCCCAAAGCTAGAGTCCTATATATGCAAAATATCAAAAACAGATAATATCTTTCCAACAAACTTTTTTACGTATAAATCAATGATAATATCAATTCATATTAACAAATAAATTATCAATAATCTATTACATTAATTAATCATTAACCACACGTTGATGGTCTATTCCATCGATTAATTTCAAATCGCGCATCAACGGTCCACCTCATTGACCAAATTTATACTTAAATATTTAGTCATGGTCACATATAACACCCATACAAAAATTTCCCTTGGTTAGGTCTTCACTTATTATTAACTAATGGCTCGGCCCATAAGGATATTCTAAACTAGTATGCACATACTCACAAGCTCTTCAATGGTCTCACAACAATATTGAGCACCGCCACAAACTCACGACAGCATCCTCCACAATTCACAAGCTAATTCGGAATCAATATCACAAAACGATTTGACCAACCAAACATATAATCTTTCTCAATACATCTCATCTACTCAAAATACTTTTTCTTAAAGCATTTTTCAAATAATTTCCGAACTCATTTCATAAACCAATTTGCAAAGCCATATACACACACACACACACACACACACACACACACACACACACACAATACCTTTCATAACACATTTTTCAAACCATTTTTAAATAACCGAAACGTAATAAATGTCTGATTCAAATTTTATATAATAAAGGTGCTTATTCATAACTCACAATATATTAAATCTTTATCATTTAGAAGACATGGGTTTACAAATTCTTAGAAAAGATAGTACCACTCACTTGAGAACATTTACGTTCAATCGACAAAGATTACTCGAACCGTCAAACTTGTAATCCTATCAAGTAAGCAAGAAAGAACATTAAAATCGAATAAAACATTACCTCAATTACGGCTTGACTAAACTACACTTATTCATCGATAAAACGATACCTACGAGCCAAAAAATCTCATATCCAAGGCAATTATTAAAGCCATCTGTAACGCAGAACTTGAGCATGGAATTTGAGTGCAAGACTTTGTCATGTCAAAACATTTTTCACGAAATCTTGTTTCAGACATACTTATAGTAAAAAAAAAAAATCCTTTCAACATACTACGAGAATCCTAACTTTACCATTCGAAAATCAAGCCAAAAACCAATAAAATATAGCCTCGAAGTTGCTAGATATGCATTGTTCATCATACGCGAGAAACTTTTAAGTTTTCTTTTAGGCAAATCATAAACTCAAATTGAGATTCGTAAAATGCTATAATTTTAGAACAAAACTACTATTTTTATATATACACACAACTCAACAACTTAATAATCGAATTTCACGGCTCACATCTTACATAATTCCAAATTTCAAGACCTAAATCCAAAACTACTTCGATTGAATGAATGAGGGACGCGAATACTTATTGAGCGTTGTAATACGGTGTTGAGTCGGCTTTGAGGTCCGTGCGGCTAGTAACCCTTCTTTTTTTCTTCTTCCTTCTTCTTTCCATCTCCCACCCTTTTCTTTTCTTTTCCCTATTCTGCCCGAACTCTCCCTCTTTAAAAAAAGAAGCTGAGCGTCCCCGTGTTGACTGGGTCAATCTTCCTTTTATTTTTTTCTATTTTCTCTTTTTGACTTTTCAAACCCATATATCACAGATAAATGAAATAAAAATTGCTAGATCATTTTGACTCAAGAATTTCTTGAATCAACCGCCAAACCATGATTCTCTTGCGTCCCCCTTGACCTTCTTGATCCTCAACACCTCTTCAAAATGGAGAGCAAGTGCCATATCATCGATATCCACGATAAGCCAGCGTTCCAGAGGCAAATACGTCAAGCATAAAGCTCCCTGGAACCAGTGTCCTTGGAGCTTCAATGGTTCCCGAAGCCGGTGCGCCCTGTGATGGTCATACGCAGGTCTCTGCGCAAACGATGTCCCCTTCACAAACGGCTGGTGATGAGTAAATTTCACCCATTGCTGATATGCTTCAGAGGAGAGACGCCAAAGTCGAGTGTAGTGAGAAACTGACAATGGATTGTTCCTGTTCAAACCATCCACAGCTACAACTTGTGAGTGGGCTATTGAGAATGGTCCTTGGCAATTCGTCCATCTTCCTGTGTCAGAGTCTAGATACTGATACTTCCGGTACCCCTATCAAGTTATTTTAAGTTCCTCTAGTTCTTATGTCTTTGGAGGGACTCAGTTATACTTCACATGTCATTAAATACTCCTCTGCATGCATAAAACAAGCTCCTTTTTCATCTGCAAGTTCTTGGAACATGATTAGAGTGAGAAAGCAGAAGGTTGATCGGCATAAGTTGGCGTCGTGCCATCCCATTTTCCTGAGTCAAAGTATCTTGATACTGATACTTCTCGTAGTCCTATGTGGGTCAAGCTACTTTAATTTCCTCTAGTTCTTAATGTCTTTGAAGGTGACAGAAATGGAGAGGAAATGTGATATTGTGTATTTCTGTATATTCAATGTACAAGTATGATCCTCCACTTATAATGTTAGTGAGAGGAAATAATGTGGGAAATAAAAAATACACCGATTACATTATGATTCTATTTTCCTATTTTACCAAGCTAATCACTAATAGACTGATTCAATCACTGATACTTGGATTGATACTCAGAATCAGTATCTTCATATTTCCAACACTCCCCCTCAAGCTGGTGGCCTGTATATGTCAAGGACACCTAGCTTGCTTAATAGGTATGCATGTTGTCTTTGGCATAATGGCTTGGTAAAGATGTCTGCAGGTTGCTCAATAGTTCCAATTCCTCTCGTTGTTATGATTCCTTCCCGAATCTTGTCCCGAGTGAAATGACAGTCGACTTCTATATGTTTAGTCCTTTCATGAAAAATAGGATTAGCTGCCAATTTGAGTGCAACATCATTATCACAAAATAATTCGTTGGATCCATTGACTTGTACTCCGAGATCTGAAAGTAATCCTCAAATCCAGATTATTTCACAAACAGTTTTCGCCATAGCTCGATACTCTAATTCTGCTGATGACAAAGACACAGTTGATTGCTTCTTTGTCTTCCATGAAATGAGTGATTTTCCCAATTTGATACAAAAACCAGTAATAGACCTTCTTGTCATCGGACAAGTTGCGAATATGTGTCACAATACGCTGTCATTTTCATGTTACAATCTCAAGACAAAAAAATGCCGAGTCCTGGGCGTCCCTTCAAGTATTTCACGACAAGTGCTACATCCATATGTGACTGCTTCGGCTTGTGCATGAATTGATTGAGTATTTGCACTGCATAGCATATATCCGGTCTTGTCATTGTGAGATAAATCAATTTCCCAACAAGCCGTTGATATTTTGATGGATCTTGGAGTAATACATCCTCGACAAGTGAAGACAAGCTCTCATCATACTCATATGTCGTCAACTTCGCATTCTGTTCAATCGGTATAACGGCTGATTTACATCCCGATATTTCTGCTTCAGAGACTATTTCTAGAATGAACTTTCGTTGGCTAAGACATATTCCTTTGTCAGATCGAGTTATTTCAATGCCGAGGAAATATTTAGGAGGCCCCAAGTCTTTTATGTGAAAAGTGGCACTCAAGTAGTCTTTGAATTTTGCAATGGCCAGCTCATTATTCCCCACGATAAGAATGTCATCAATATATATTAAGAGAAAGATGGACGAAGTACCTTTAGTCCATGTGAATAGATCATAATCATGTCTGGAATGCTGAAATCCTGCGTCGGTCAGTGTAGCAGTGAACTTGGCGTACCATTGCCTAGAAGCCTGTTTAAGTCCATACAGGGATTTACGGAGACGACATACACGAGACTCCCCCTGGCTGCGTAATCCCTGTGGAAGTTCCATATAAATTTCCTCATCCAGATCCCCATGTAGGAATGCATTATGGACATCCATTTGATGCAATGGCCAGTTGCGAAAAGCAGCAACGGATAAAAAGGAGCGAACAATCACTTCCTTAGCCACAGGAGAGAATGTTTCATGATAGTCAAACCCTTCCCGTTGTGTGAAGCCTTTTGCTACTAAACGAGCTTTATATCTCTCAATGGAACCATCTGCCTTGAATTTTATCTTATAAACCCACTTGCACTCAATAGGTTTTCGTCAGGCTGGTAGGGAAACAATATCCCAAGTATGATTTTCATGGAGTGCTTGTAATTCGAGCTCCATTGCATGTTGCCATTTGGGATCACATGCCGCCTCAGAATAGGAAGACGGTTCTTGCTCTTCTGAAATTCTACTAATGCAACACATGTGTTCTGGTGATAACCTACTGAACGAAACATAAGAGGATACATGATATTGTGTACCTGAAGAATCCATCGTAGGACATATATAATCTTTTGTCCATGTAGGAGGTCTAGTAGACCGTCCAGAACGCCGAGGCTGCTCAATTCTTGGCTCTATTGCTGTGGCGGGAGATAGCCTCTGATGATTTGTCGGCAATGAGGTCACCTGGGAATCGGATGAGATATTGTTCCCAGGTGCGAAAATTGGTGTGTCATCGCCTGAGTTGAAATCATCTGTTGAGCTTGGAATATGCTTTTCTGGTGCAAGAAGTACATATTGAGGTTGAACAGGTAAATCATCTTCTAACAAGAAAGGTTGAGGAGCAGATGTTGATGATGACGATGTTACCTCTTGAAAAGGGAAGATGTCTTCGTGAAAAAGAACATCTCTGCTCACAAAGAAATCCCCTGTGGAAATCTCCATGACTCAATAACCTTTCTGTAAAGAAGGATATCCCATAAAAATACACTGCATAGCCCGAGGATCCATCTTACTTCGTGGCCTTAGGGCTGCTGCATAGCATAAACATCCAAAAACTCGAAGATGATCAATCATTGGTTGCTTTCCATAAAGCAATTCAAAAGGAGTTCGTCCTTCAAGGATTCTAGTTGGCATGCGATTGATCAGGTAAGCTGCTGTGACCACGCAATCACGCCAAATTTTTTTTCGTATAGAAGCTTGATATTTGAGGGCTCGAGCTACTTCTAAGAGGTGACGATGTTTACGCTCAACAATCCCATTTTGTTGGGGTGTGTAGGTACACAAACTCTCATGTAGAATTCCTCTAGAAGATAAGAAGGAGACACATTCCGCAAAAAGAATTCACGTCCATTATCGGTACAAATCCTTTGGACTGGTTTATCGAATTGATTTTTAATGAGAGATAGGAAATTCGATAGAGTAGAAAAAGTTTGACTCTTGGATTGCATAAGGAAAACCCAAGTAGCACGAGTGTAATCATCAACGATGGTCAAGAAAAAACGAGACCCATCACGATGTGGAGTGTGATAAGGTCCCCATATGTCCATATGAAGTAAGGAAAAAGTACTGGTAGCTCTTGATGTACTGATAGGAAATTGTTTTCGAGATTGCTTCGCTAATGGACATATTGGGCATTTAGAGTAAGGAAAACGCGCAGAATAACCCAAACATTGATGAAAAACAATATCTTTATTACTAGTAATAGCATTACAAGAAATGCTTTGACTGGTAAAATCAAGATCTTTTTGGAGACTGGTCCAAAAATACAATCCTTCTGCGCACTACCTAAGCCCATCAGACTGCCAGTCAAAAGGTCCTAAAAGAAACAATTTTTCGAATTGAATACAGCCCGGCAAGAATTATCTTCGCAAGCTTTTGAGACTGATAAAAGATTAAAGTCAAAATCAAGAACGGAAAGGACATTTTTTAGAACAATGTTTGGACTGAGCTGGACTGTTCCAATTTTACTGACATGAATAATGTTTCCATTGGGCAGACGTACAGATATTGAGGAATGTGGCCTTTCTTGGATACCAGAAAATAACTGTTCATTGCATACTATGTGGTCACTAGCACCTGAATCAATTATCCATGCATCAACTGATATTGAATTTGTCTTGCATAAGAAAGTACCTGAGAAACTTGCAGTCTTGTCATTAGTGGACAACTGATTTAATGCCTTCATAATATTTTGGTACTGATCTTGGGTAATTATCTGATCTTGTGGCAGATTTTCATTAGAATGGTTGAGTGATTCCTCCATGGGTAAGATCACTTCTTGGTCGTTGCTGCTGCTCAACTTGTTGCTTTGATGGATATTTGAACAATTGAATTCCTAATCGGTGTGTCAATCTATTTTGCAGAAAGAGATTTTGCAACAACAATTGAAAAACTACCGAAGGCAATTCAGAGTATTTGTGGAAGCTAGGTCAGAACGAGGTTGCTCTGATACCATGACAAAAATGGAGAGGAAAGGTGATATTGTGTATTTCTGTATATTCAATGTACAAGTATGATCCTCCACTTATAATGTTAGTGAGAGGAAATAATATGGGAAATAAAAAATACACCGATTACATTATGATTCTATTTTCCTATTTTACCAAGCTAATCACTAAGAAACTGATTCAATCACTGATACTTGGATCAATACTCAGAATCAGTATCTTCACATTTCCAACAAAAGGGACTCGGTTATGTTTAACATGCTATTAAATACCCCTTTACAGGCACGAAAACTGGCTTCTTTTCATCCGCAAGTTCTTGGAACATCATCAGAGTGAGAAAGCAGAAGGCTAATCGGCATAAGTTAGCGTCATTTCATCCCATTTTCCTGAGTCAAAGAGTCTTGATATTGATACTTCTTGTACCCCTCTCTGGGTTAAGTTACTCAACGTTCCTCTAGTTCCTCTAGTCCTTACTCGGTTATATTTCACATGCCATTAAGTACTCCTTTGAGGCACGAAAACTGGCTTCTTTTCATCTGCAAGTCGTTGGAACATGATCATAGTGAGAAAGCAGAAGGCTAATCGGCATAAGTTGGCGTTGTTCCATCCCAGCGTGCCAAGGTTTGGCTTCATGATTTTGATGAGCTGCAGACCATGCACAGGATCAGAACGTGGAAATCGTCCAAGATCTCTTGTTTTTGTGTGGTTTAGCTGCTGAATCGAGACTTTATAGAACCTAGAACATATGTTTACATGATATTGCTATTATCTATCCTACATGATAGTGAAATAATTATAAGTAGTGATAAAAGTATAGATTATTGGATTGACATGCAATAAGAAAAAATTTCCATTCCCAATCTTTTAATAAGGTGTTCTATGTTGGTGGAAGTGCCTTGTCTCATATAAAATAAATGGGAGTGTGTAGGCCAATTGAAGTCTTCAATTCTTACGAATGAAAACGATGGGCTTAGTGGGCTGGACCCTAATAGACCCACTTGCGAGTGCACGAAGATCAAATTTGACACTACTCAACAATCATTATTTTTTATTTATTAAATTTGAATTTATAATTATTAAATAACCTTTGTGTCCTATTGAAATAGTGTGACTGTTCTGGATAGAATTACCATTATTTTTTTGTTATTTTATTTTGCATTTTATTTTTTCTACCTATTAGTTATTAGGTGCTCTTACAACTTTGGAAATGTTGTATATGTTCAAACGTTAGTTTTTAGAAGTTATAAAATTCGGAAGAAAAATTGTTATTTATTATTTTTTAATCCGAATTTTCACTTTTTCATTTGAGAAAGTATCTATTTACAATGCAATCTTTCTCGCAGGATTGCATCTATTCTTAAAGACTGATATAAATTTGTCATTTTCCATCTCACATTTTTTTTCTTGTCAATTTTTCTTTCTAAAAGTACAGCTTTTATTTGAATTTGTGGAGAAATGCCAGAATTATCATCTAGTATTCTTATTAAGATTTTATTATATCTTGGAGGATTTTTGCCATTAACCTTTAGTAACATTGTGGAGCCAATAATTCTTTAAAGACAGTGTCTTTTCACATCTCAAAGTGATTCCGTTATTCCCCAATCGAAATTTTACCAACATTCTAATTATTGTAATCAGAGGGCCCTTAATGGACCCATATATCAGCTGGCCCAATTTCTGCTGATCCTAAAGTGTTTGGTAGGCTAGACACGTCCCTAGGCCTGCACACGTCCCTAGCCCTGCCTTGGGCCGGTGTCTTTTGACTAATCTTTGTCCCATTATCTAAGTGTTTTTTTTTTTTTTTTTGTCAATAGAAGAAATTCACAAATGCTCACTCGAATCCTTGAATTCAATCGTCGATTTGCAGGGGAGAAAGTTACTGAGACGAAAGCAATTAAAAGTGACATAATCATATCATGTTGAATGGTAGATGATGACCATGACATGGACAAAGCCTTCCTTGAGCAATCCTAAGCTAGTTGTTAAACATATCGTGAAATTGATTCAAAAAATGTAATAACAATTACACGTGTCATGATCATGATATGACAACGATAGTTTGAAAGTGCAAATTTCTTTACCCTTTCATGTTTGTCATCATGACATGCATACAATTTAATAGTTTTGACAATAAAACAAAATGTTAAATTATATTTCGAATATGAGTTTATAAAGTAAAAACCCTAAGAAAATTGCGTGCGTCGTTGAGCCTGAGATCTCCAAAGCTCACCAACTCGGGCTTATCATGATCAACGGTTGGGTAACGGTGTGGAGGTGGTGGAAGAAATGGGAGAGAGCGGCTGCTGAGCAATTTGGTCGAGCTCGAACGGCAGGTGTCAGATCGCCGGCAGCATATCTTGGAACTCGGTGTATCTCACATGCATATGATCTCAACATTTAAAATCAAGATAACTTGGATCATCAAAGAAAAAGAAAGGAGCAGAAACAAAAGCAAGCAATTGTCTTGTCATCATGATTCGACATGAAACGAAAGGGACGGTAATCCTCAACGAAGGGCGGGAGGATCTCCTCCCGTGCGAAACGTCCATTTCCATTCGCCCTGCCCTCGGCATATATTCTTGAAAATCTATTAAACTGAGATCAAGTTGCTTGACTAAACTTCACCGAAAAATCCAAATAAAAGGACAAATCCAAAAGAAAAACTATAAACTCGTTCCGTGCTCGACTTGATTTTCTACATAAACATTCCAAACACATCTCAACATATATCGTCAAGACCTCATAACCCAAAGCGTCCAAACATACCTTAGAGGAGACAACGCCTTTCGCCACCGCATACCTCCGGCGTCGTCGAATGGCATCGGAGATCGAATACGAGCCGCCGCTCCAGCCGGTGATCGACCCTTCCCGCGCGAGAACCCCCGAGCACCACCTTGTCGCCGTCGCCAAGGTGTTCAAGTCGTCCATCCTGACCCGACTCCACGCCGGCTACTTTCGCATCAGCCTCTCCCTCGCATGCCAGGCCTTGCTGTGGAAGATCCTCCGCCGCCCGTCGCCGACGCCCGACGACTCGCTGCCCCTCGAGCATCTCTCTCATGTGATCCCTCACATGACGTTCGTGATCTTCTGGGGCTTCGCTCTGCTGGTCCAGATCTTCCTATCGTTCCTCTATATTCTCCGGTGTTTCTTTCACTTTGGCCTGGTGAGGGCGGAGTTCCAGCACCACGTCGGAGTGAACTACCTGTTCGCGCCGTGGATAGCGTGGTTCGTGCTGCTCCAGGCGGCTGACTTCACGTCGGACCTGCCGAAGACGACGTTGTACCTGGTCCTCTGGTGGGCCTTCGCGATCCCCGTGATCCTTCTCGACGTAAAGGTCTACGGGCAGTGGTTCACGACCGAGAGGCGGTTCCTCTCGATGGTGGCCAACCCGACGAGCCAGCTCTCGGTGGTGGGGAACCTGGTGGGCGCGCGGGCCGCGGCCGAGATGGGGTGGCGCGAGACCGCGGTCTGCATGTTCTCGCTGGGGATGGCGCATTACCTGGTGCTGTTCGTCACCTTGTACCAGCGGTTGTCCGGCGGGGACAAGCTGCCGGCGATGCTGAGGCCGGTCTTCTTCCTGTTCTTTGCAGCGCCGAGCAAGGCGAGCGTCGCCTGGAAGTCCATCGCCGGCGAGTTCGACATCGGGTCGAAGATGCTCTTCTTCCCGCCCGAGCTCCGCTTCGCCTCCCTCCTGGGCGCCTCCCTCCTGGGCGTCCTGGCCTTCTGCCAAGGCCTCCTACAGATGGTGTTCCCGCCCGAGCTCCGCTTCGCCTCCCTCCTGGGCGTCCTGGCCTTCTGCCAGGGCCTCCTACAGATGCAGATGGTGTTCCCGCCCGAGCTCCGCTTCGCCTCCCTCAAGTTCCTGAACCGGGCGTTCAACTGCTTCTCCTCCTACTGCTACTACGACATCACCGAGATCGACGGCGTCATCCGCCGCAAGAGCCAAGAACGCCTCCTTTATACTAATTCGCACGGCGGGTCGCTCGATTCCCGTGGCCACCCGAGCACCTTCGACACGTCGGCCATGGACCCGGAGAGGAAGAGGGACATCATGGAGGACCTCCGCGACTTCGCGGTCTATATTTCTTTCTTTTTAAAAAAAAAAGTCAATGTGAACGTGCATGCCTGTGTGCATATCTCACGTAACCCTTCCTGCAAAAAAATATGGCCACTTTTCTCTCGAGCTTTTATCTTGATGTTTTTGGCCATCGTGAGCGGCCACATTCAGGAAGCGAAAGCCGACGGAGAGTGCGGGATGATGCCAATCAGGTCAGCTTTCGCCAAGCTGAGCCTATGCCTCGGTGCGGCCAGAGATCCCCAGGCTAAGGTGCCGCCTTCCTGCTGCGACAGAGTCAGTACGCTCGTTGGTGCCGGTCCATGCTGCTGGCGTGCTGTCGTTCTGTCCCCTTTTGCGAAAGAGTTTCGCATTATCCCTAAGGCGGCTCTGTCGATTCCCAAGAGATGCAACATGGGGAAAGCTGGAAGCGAATGCCGTGGTGACGCCGGTGAGTATCATCTTTCTATAAATAATAGTTTACTCTGTAGCTACTTATGATGATGGGTCATCCAAAAACTGGTATTGTTTTTTTCCCTCAGCAACGAGGGCGGAGATTTCGCCGGCCCCCTGAGGAAAGTGCAGCTGCCTCCGATTCGTGGCAAGCAGAAGATCGGGACCATGAAAACGGAAAGAGGCAAGGGCCGGATGCAACCAGCTTCGAGGATCGTGGGACCCACGCGGGACCATTTGGCACTCCTTTCGAGTTCGTAGGTTGGTCAAGAGTCAGCCCTCCAATTATGATTCCTTTTTTTTTTTTTTTTTGGTCAGAATTATAATTCCCTTTGTTGAAAAGGTGACATGTCTCCAACTGCCTATTATCTGTTCTTGTGAATAAAAGGACAAGCGATCGAATAAAAATAGATGGAATGAAAAATCAAACAAACAATGGATTTACATTATATAATTGATGTGATCTAGGTTCTCAATGAGATTGGAATAAAATTTCATCATAATTAAAGTGATGTGATTGGGATTATGACTATACATGAACAACTCAATCACTCTCTGTATTTTTAAATTCTCAATTACACCCGATAATTCAAATAGCATTTTGTTATCATCGGCTCCTTAAAAAATAATCTCTTGATCTCAAAAACAATTACATGAATTCACGATACAATAGTTAATTCAACTTCTCCAATCTCTCTACAAGAGAAACTCGAGTACGTATCAGCCACGCATCGACCTTGGGCGCAACCAGGCGTCTTATCAATTAGAGTGCAAACAAGGAGACGAATGAAGCGAAAAACCGAAGTCTTTCATGGGACAATATTCCATTATTGACACGAAAAGATTACCTAAAAGGAAAGTAGCCCAATTCTAGGGGATGCAATTCCAGCTTCTTCCCTTAAAATTAAAGCAACATCGTTTTGATTGTTAATAGATTATTGATCAGTCAAAAACTCCGTAAAGCTGAGTCTTTGTTTAATGTGGCCTTCAAGAATTTTAAAAGTCATTCATTCACGATGTTAAAGTACCCCACATCATCGCTTGTTTATGGAGATCGTGTGCTCCTAGATACATTTGGCTTGCCTCGCCTCATGAGCTTATGTTTTGGGTTGTACATTCTAACGTGTTATAACAGCCAAGTTCCACCTTAATTTATTTCGCATGCGCCACCCCCTGTTTGTCAAATCCTCTCCTACTTTGGCTCCTACATGAGAGAGGTGTTAAAGTATCCCACATCACTTATCTATAAGGTTTATATATTTTTTATATACATGTGGTCTTCTTCCACTTTTTTTTTGATTGGACATTCTAATAGACTGAATTTTGATAACTATCTATCACACGATATGACAAAATGAGTTTAGACAACATATTTCGTCATCATGCAAGTGACATTGGCTATATAGATGCCATCGGTAATATGTAATAAATTAAGCTAATACCTTCGTGTTTAGGTCAAGCCCCTAATCAATACTTGGCGTGTAACCTAACTACAAATGAATAGGTTCATGTCTCTCTCTAATTCATAGTTCATAATTACAAATGGTAATATTCAAGCAATCTTCAATCAGTCTTTAATTAAATACGGCGCATACTAAAATATCATAGCCTACGTGTGAAAGATCTTTTTGTAGAAGGAAACACTGAAGCCATTAACCTAACACAGCCAAGCCTTTTATTCTTTACTAATAACTTCAGTTTTCAACTTCGTTTGTCAAAGAAAACTATATACGTTGTCCGAGAGCATGATCGCGAAACACCTAGAGATTAAATACTCATAATAAACCTTGAAAGTTTGGTTTAAAAAAAAAATACCCTCAAAATTGTGGTCGTTACATGCAAAATGACGGCAAGGGAAAAGCAAAACTGAGGGAACGAGGGTGACGGGATGGAGAGGAAATGGATAAACAAGCAAGACTTAGCAACAAATAAAACTGGAGTGAATAATACATTAGAAGATCGACGTGGTCCTGGGGAAAGTAGACTTTGATAATACGGTGTCTTTGAATGGAGCTAAAGCTGATGTCCTTTCCCTTGTCTTTAATCATGCTTGAGAAGATAGCATGCATGAAATGGTTTCTGCTCATCTTGAATATATCAACCGGCGTCAACAAGCTAACAGATAAAGAATACTGTGGAAGAGAGAATTGTGAAAATTTTGTATATCTCAGTGTGTCTCTATGTGCCATAATGAAGAGTCCATGTGCCTATTTACAAACTGTATTAATTATAAATTAATCAAAGATATACACAATCAATGGAGATATATGCATAATTTTGAGATATATAAAAAATCAAAGGATATATCTCAATAATTTATAATATCCTCCCGCTTTTCATCTATCTTTAATGACTATTCCTTCAAGAAGTTGGAGTGACTTCTCTAAGGCGTTCTTTTGGGTTTATTTCAAGTATGGTTTTTGACTCCAACGGTTAAGGAATATCTCACGACTGGAATTAGCACTTCAAGATCTTTTATTCGTATTCGAATAATCTAGATTCTCTAGATTCAAAATTTATACTTGGAAGGTTCTACTTATGGAAACCGATATCCTGATTGCATGGGCGAGCATGATTGATGGGCTATCGTCTTTTTCCTTGAGGAGCTCGAGATCTCTCTAAATTGATTTTGTCCAACGGGTTGATTGGAAGAACTTCTTTGGAAGGTGCCAACGGTATTGAAGGCATGAAGAAGTATTTAAGGGAGACGCTCAAGTTGTTTATGAGGGTCAGATAGAAGAATTCCAAAGTCTGAATCTCTTTGTTGTTTTGTGATCTTATTCTTCAAGCTATACTTGTAATCAAAAGAGAGACTGAAGTTTGGTGAGACCTTGAGGAAGTGTAGTAGAGTCTCTACAATGTCACTCCATCTCGAGAGGATTTACTTCGCACTGAGAAGAAGAAGACAGAATCTTTCAAGGCCTATGTCACAAGATGGAGGACTGTAGCTGCTCAAATTACTCTGGAGCCGACTGAAAAGGAGCTGATGGATTTGTTCATGAAGACACTCCCGCCTGAGTATCGAAATCTAATGTTGGGTTCGACTGCTGAGTCGTTCAATCAGCTAATCCCTATCGGCGAGCGAATTGAAGTAGCATTGCGTGATGGATGGGCGTCTGATCAAACCAGCTCGTATAGGAGAGTCTCAGCCAAGAAGAACAAGGAGCCTGTAGAGGAAGTTAATACAGCTTATGTTCAACCCCCTCGCCCTGTCTCGAACACTCAACAGGGAGGAGCACGACCATTCTTTGGCCAGCAGAAGAACTCTTCCAAGCGTCAATTTATGCCTCTTCCCAAGCCATTGTCCAAGATATTGCCAACTCTTCAGAAGAAAGGATGAATCGCTAAGGAGCCTAAGCGACCTAATCCCGAGCGTTTCCCCAACTATGATCCTTCCAAGACATGCGCTTACCATATCAGGGAGGTGGGGCATTATGTTGATGATTGTTATACGCTGCAACACAAAATCCAAAATCTGTTGGATGCTAAAGTGGTCTCATTCCGCGATGCACAGCCGAACATCCAGAATAATCCACTCCCTGACCACCCAGAAGCTGTGAATGCCATTTTCAATTTTGATGCTGGTCGAAAGAAGTGCTTGAGAGTACATGTGGACGATGTTTATAATGGTTTAGTTCGAGCTGGATACTACTCAGATGTGGAAGAACCTACCATGTCTCAAAAGGTGCAAAGAGTTAAGGCAATGTCCAAGAAGGGGATGATTGTTTGCGTAGATCCAGCCGACACAGTTTTGACTATCACTCCAATCATTATTGATCTGGAGGAGGAGATTTCTGATTTTGAGAAGAGTTTTACTGGCCTGAACATTGGAGCTGATCTCCTAGCTTTTGACATGCCACCGTTGGAAGACGCGTCGGATGAGGATGGATTAATCATCAATGAGGTGCCACCATTAGATGATGAAGAATTGATTCTTGATGTTACGCAACCCTATGCTTACACGAATAATAAGACAATGCCATGGTGTTATGACGCGGAGATTGATGTGGTCACTTGATCGGGACGCACTTACGCTCAGGCCAACTCACAACCTGTCAAGCCAGTCACTGATGAGGAGACCAAAGAATTTTTAGCTGTAATCAAGGCAAGCGAGTATAGTGTAGTGGACCAACTTCGTAAAATGCCAACACAAGTCTCCATATTAGAGTTGCTTCTAACATCGGAGAAATATCAAAAGGCTTTGATGAAAGTCCTTAACGAAGTACATATCCCAGAGTCCATTGAACCTGAGAAGTTGGGAGAATTCGTGGGGGCCATTTTGTTAAACGACTAGATCACTTTCTCAGATGATGAAATCCCAGATGATGGAAGGGGACATAGCAAAGCCCTTTATATCTCAGCCAAGTATCGAAATACCTCGGTATCCCGTGTCCTCATTGATAATCGATCGGCTTTAAACATATGCCCCCTTGCAACTCTAAAGCGTCTTGGGTATGATTTAGGGAAAATTCGTGCAGCTAAAACCTCTGTTCGAGCATTTGACGGAACCAAGAAAGAAGCGGTTGGGGAAGTTGACTTAGACTTGCAGATAGGGCCAGTGTTATTCAGTGCAGTTTTTCAAGTCTTGGACATACCTATAGCCTTCAATTTTTTGTTAGGTCGTCCATGGCTTCATGCAGTAGGGGCAGTTTCTTCAAGTCGTCACCAGAAAGTTAAGTTTGTGACGAAAGGGAAGTTTGTTACAGTTCGAGGAGAGGATGAGTTCAAGATTTATCACGAGACGGCTATCCCTTATGTTGAACCAGATTGTCAAGCATTTGAATTGGTCTTGACCATTCATGTCTCTCAAGGCACTACCCTACCCACTCCAAAGCTATCAAAGTCAGCGATCATGGTAGGCAATATCATGGTCGAGAGTGGCTTTATTCCAGGTAATGGTTTAGGCCGACATGGTCAGGGCACTCGCCAACCAATTGAGGCCGGGCGGAATTCGAACACTACTGGATTGGGCTATCGTGGTGGACGATCCTGTAAAGGAAGAGGAAAAGGACAAGGACGAACTGGCGTCATCATACCCCACATTAGGTCCACATTCCCTGGGCCTGCAAGGATGATGCATCAGGAAGAAGGGGCGATCGATACATGTGTTCAGTACTCCAAGCCTCCAGTGGCTGACATTGATGTTATTCCTACCGAATGGGTAGCGATAGACAAGCCGGTTGCAGACACCACTCGATCCACTGGAAAAGACTACGCACTCGGAGGAATGGCCGAATTGTTCGAAGAGAATTTAGTGTTGGTCATCGACGAAGTTCGAAAGTAGGAAAATTTTAATTATTTGCACACTTCTCTGCGCATGAGTTTTTATTGCTTTCCGTATTTGCATTTCCATTCCTAGGATTTCTATCATTTCAATAATGTAATTTGCTTTTCATCCAATAAAATACATGGAGATTTTCATGTTTTGAGGGCATGTTGAAGTACATCAAACTAGCCCGGTGATGATATCCAGCCGATAAAAGAAAAGAAAATCCAAGGAGAATTCTGAGGCCTGGGCTTCATCATGCTTCCTCGTGTCAAAATGTTTAAAAAATGATTTTTGCCAAAAAAAAAAATTTCAAAAAAATCTAGGTTACCCTGTTTGTCTTTCTGATTCATCTACTTCCTGTTTCAGGGATGATATTGTGACTTGCAAGGATGTGAGAATGGTCCAATCTAATACAACAAATGCTAATGATGATCCTGAAGACTTAAACAAAGATTCCAGTGAAGTGCAACGTAGCTGGGAACAACATGAGAAGGCTAAGACTCCCACATCCGAGCAGACCGTCACTATTAATTTAAGTGACACTGAAGAAGCCAAAGAAGTGAAAATTGGGGCGAGTCTCCCCAAAGACGAGGCTGAGCGCCTAATTCAGTTATTGAAGGAATATTAAGATATCTTTGCATGGACTTATGCTGACATGCCTGGGTTAGACCCGTCAATTGTGGAGCATTGCCTACCTACTAATCTGGATGTCCCACCTAAGAAGCAGAGGCTGCGGAGAACTAAGCCCGAACTCTCAAAGAAGATAGATGAGGAGGTGATGAAGCTCTTAAATGTGGGATTCATTGAAGTCTCACAGTACCCTGAATGGCTGGCCAACATTGTACCAGTAATGAAGAAGGACGGTCGGGTTCGAGTTTGTGTTGATTATCGGGATCTGAACAAGGCCAATCCCAAAGATGATTTTTCGTTACCGCACATAGACGTCCTTGTGGATAGTACTGCTGGTTTTGAACTATTCTCATTTATGGATGGTTTTTCTAGGTACAATCAGATAAGGATGAAGGAGGAGGACAAGGAGAAGACTGCATTTATCACCCCGTGAGGAACCTTTCATTATAAGGTTATGCCCTTCGGACTCAAAAATGCAGGGGCAACTTACCAGCGAGCCATGATAGCGTTGTTTCATGACATGATGCATCAAGAGATTGAGGTCTATGTCGATGATATGATTGCAAAGACTCGACCTGGAAAAAGCCACGTCGAGACCTTGAAGAAGCTATTTGATCGACTCCGTGAGTTCAAGCTTCGACTAAATCCCGCTAAGTGCGTGTTCGGAGCAACATCTGGTAAATTACTTGGATTCATTGTGAGCAGTAAGGGAATTGAAATCAACCCAGCTAAAGCTAAAGCCATTTGTGAGCTGCGACCTCCGTCAATGGTGAAAGAAGTCCGGAGCCTTTTGGGGAGGTTGAATTACATTGCTCGATTCATTTCCCAACTTTCTGAAACCGCCAAGCCGTTCTTCAAGCTCTTAAAGAAGAATGCACGAGTTAACTGGGATGATGAATGTCGAGAAGCGTTCAACAGGTTGAAGTGTTACTTGATGAATCCATCGATGCTTGTCCCACCATCGCTGGGGCATCCTTTAATTCTCTACCTCACTATTCATAGCGAGTCACTAGGTGCAATGTTGGCTCAAGAAAGTCCCGTCGACAGAAAAGAATGAGCCATTTACTACCTGAGCAAGAAATTCACCGTATCAGAGCTGAAATATCATGATGTTGAAAAGACTTGTGCGGCTTTAGTGTGGGTGTTGCATAGACTGCGACAATACACACTGCATTACCAGACATTCCTCGTGACTGAGAACAACCCCATCAAGTACTTACTTGATCGACCATCTTTGGTGAGTAAGTTGGCCAAATGGCAAATTTTAATTTCCGAATTTGATGTGCAATTCATGCCACAAAAGTCGGTTAAAGGTCGAGTGATCGCTGACCTATTGGCTGAGAATTCAGGAGTCTCTAACGACGACGACAGTTTCCTTGATGACCGCGTCTTGAGTATAAATGAAGACTCGTGGAAGATGTTTTTTGATGTAGCTGTAAACTTGTCTAGTTCTGGTACCGAGGCAGTTATGATATCCCCAGATGGACAACATCATTCAGTGACTGCAAAATTGATATTCCCATGCACTAACAACGTGGCTGAGTATGAAGCTTGCATCCTCAGGCTTCAGGCCGCAATTAAGATAGGTGTGGCCAAGTTAAAAGTGTTCGGAGATTCCACATTAATCATAATGCAGACCATAGGTGAATGGAAGACCAAGGAAGCCAAGTTGCTCCCATACCACAAGTATTTAGAAGATCTGATGGAAAAGTTCGAGAAAGTTTCGTTTGAATACTTGCCAAGGTCTCATAACCAATTTGCAGACGCACTTGCGACGTTGTCTTCTATGTTGCAGGTCACTGATGGGTTAGAGGTCGAGCCTCTGAGAATAGAAGTTTTGCCAAGGCCAGCTTATTGCATGGTAGTGATAGAGGAACCGGATGGAAAACCATGGTACCATGACATCATGACCTATATTCAAAAGCGAGAGTTCCCAGAAGCTAGCAATCCAGCTGACCGAAAGCATCTGATGAAACTTGCCTCCAAATTCTTTATTAGTGGAGATACATTATACAAACGGTCCTTTGACTCCATCCTACTTAGATGTGTCAATGCTAAAGAAGCCACTCAGTTAATGGAAGAAATACATCAAGGAGTGTGTGGTCCTCACATGAGTGGCCACATGTTAGCAAAGAAGATTATGAGACTAGGTTACTTCTGGCTGACCTTAGAGTCTGATTGTATTCAACATATCCGAAGTTGTCATCGTTGTCAGATTTATGGGGACAAGATAAATGTTCCTCCAAATAAGCTGCATCAAATGTCATAATCATGGCTTTTTTCAATGTGGGGCATCGATATAATCAACCCAATTAATCCGAAAGCCTCAAATGGTCATCGTTTCATCCTGGTCTCTATCGATTATTTCACAAAATGGATAGAGGCAGCATCCTATGCAGTTGTTACCGCAAAGAATGTCGTGAAGTTTGTGCGACGGGATATTATTGCTCGTTATTGCGTACCTGAAGCCATCATCACAGATAATGGGACAAACCTAAACAACAAGCTTGTCAATGATTTGTTCAAGGAGTTCAAAATTCGTCATATGAATTCATCACCCTATTGCCCTCAGATGAATGGTGCGGTTGAAGCAGCAAATAAGAACATCAAGAAGATTCTGGCAAAGACAGCTGATAATTATCGTGACCGGTATGAGAGGCTTCCTTACGCTCTGATGGCGTATAGGACTTCAGTTCGCACTTCTACTAGGGCAACTCCTTTTTCTCTGGTATATGGCATGGAAGCAGTCCTGCCAGTTGAAGTAGAAATCCCTTCTCTAAGGGTATTGTCTCAGTCCAAGCTGACGGAAGCTGAATGGGCACAACAAAGGTATGACCAACTCAATTTGATTGATGAAAAACGACAGAAGGCCGTATGCCATGGTCAATGTTATCAACAGCGGGTGGCCAAGTCCTTTAATCGGAAGGTTCGCCCAAGGCATTTCAAGGTCCATGATTTGGTGCTACGCAAGATGCTACCAATTAACCTTGATCCTCATGGCAAATTCACTCCGAATTACAGTAGGCCATACATTGTGAAGAAAGTACTTCCTAGAGGTGCTTTAATTTTGGCAGAAATGGATGGGCGGGAATTCACGAATCCTGTAAATTCTGATGCTGTAAAGAAGTACTATCCATGAATAAAAGGACTCGTAAAAACCTTTTCCTCGCTCAAAGTTGGTCAAATCTCTAGCGTATAATGTTGTATGTATTTTTTTTTTTTTTTGCAGGGGCAAAGAATGGATGTGAACAGCGGTGTCTTTTATCTTTGTAAGGAACCTCTATGAGCTCCCCTTACAAAGAGAGGGCAAGACATTGGACACCTAATAGCTTTGACTTTATGATCCGAGGTGCAAGAATAAAGCATGGCCTCTTTGTCATTATAGAATGTTTTCACATGATATTGTGCAATTCGTCAATTCCACTTGAAATTTGTCAAAATAGATAATTCAGTGAAAGATGTCGAGCTACTTGAGCATGCTAAATGAGATGTGAAAAGCAAGCCTAATCCCATACACAGTCCCCTGTCTATACATTGTGAGGTGAGTATGAAAGCATTTTGTGTTTCAAGGTGAAGAGTTTTCTTGCGAAAAATACGACAGCCGAAATGATGAGAGGCAGTTCAATTCTTTATCCCAAACATTACAAGTGATCCATTGCTTAACCCTTTTGAGCCCATACACTTATGGATATTCTTTTCAAATCACCCCTGTCAAGAATCACCCCACATTGGGGCAACTGGGAGATAAAAATGACATCATGAAGCGAGGAAAATGAATTGAAATTTCCTTGCTCTCACTTGCATCAATCTTCAAGTCGTGCTATTACATTGAATTCATATGCTAGTTTAAGTGCCTTAGGATGACGAAAAGCGTTTCTTTCACTATCCTACACACTTATATCCTTTGTATAGCCCACTTGAGCCTGTGATTTCGTTTCTTCTAAAACCAGTTGATGATCATCCCCCACACTGGGGCAAAGCAAGAGATAGATGAAGACCCTTGAAGGTTCGAGTGAAATTTAAAGTATACTTGACACACGCATTGTGCGCAAGAACTGAAATCAAAATAGAATTAAGGGGCATGAAAAAGCAATGTGCCTGGTAAAAGCAAGGACAATGCCCATGAAAAGAAGAGTGAAATGACTGATGAATTGGGGGGCATAAAAAGCGGTGTGCCTGATCAATGCCCATCATCAAAGAAAATGAGTTTTAAAAAAAAAAAATGATGAGAAAAGATCTCCAGTTGAATGATCATTGGCATTAGGTGATAAACTCTTGAGCCAGTAAAGAAATTTGTCAAGAGTTAAATCCGTGACGAAGAAAACTGGTGGCAATGTCAAGATGATCACCAACTTTGACTCATATACACATCTTTGAGCCTAACGATCCTTTCGTTTCTCAACCCATGAACCAAGCCTATGTTACGTCCTTTACGAAGTCTCTTCAGATTAGGGCATTTGAATTAACATAGAAATTCACATGTTTTAATCATTGCTCGAAGAAGTGCGAGCAAGATTATTTCTTTCTCATTTTGCAGGGTTCTTGACTTGTAAACCCGGAGATGATTACAGAATTGTTCTTTCAATTGCCTCGACTCGAAGAGTCCATTTGTTAAACCATTGACCAAGCCTGCATTACAGTCCTTGTTAAAGATCTCTCAGATTGGTAAGGTCGTACTGCTTGCAAGAAAATTCGAACTCTTGTCGACAAGATGATGATGAGATTGAGTGATATATTCCCGCATCAATGGTCGGGACAAATAACCCCTCCTAAATGAGAGTGAGTGAAAAGCCTTTTCACACTAAAAATGTCTCATTTAGCATGTTCAAGAGATTCACACTATAACTAAAAATTGTCCTAGTGATAATTTTTCCTGTAGAAACTTGATAAAGCCATCATGCATGGACCTTCATTGAATTTTTCCTCAAAGACCAAAAAATTGTCTTTGAAACCCTGAGTTTGCTCAGTCATCTTGGTGCTTGATGAGAATTCCAAGTACCCATTTATAAAATGGTTTCAAATGTCTAATGTGAATTCCATATATTTGAACTTTTAAACTCTTGATGTGATTTCCAAGTGTTTGTCTTTCCAAACATCTGATGTAATTTCTAAATGTTTAGTAAATGTTTTCAAATGTTTGACATAAGAATCAGATTTTTTGAAATTTCAAGTACTTGATGCAATTTCCAAGTGCTTAGAATCTGGTGAGAATTCCAGATCCCTAAAAACTTTAAGCCTTTTAATTATCTGAAGGGAATTCCAGACGATTATCAGGTCTCATTGGAATCATTTCACACCTAAATCCCCAAACAAGTACGGCAGGTACGTGCTCTTCTTTGCATTTGCATTTCATTAGTCATAGACACATAGAGATCTATGTTCCTGACCGAATCTTTGCATTTACATTGCATCCTTTATTCTAAAAAAAAGAAAAAAAAAAGGGGTCCTTAACATTTGCATATTCATTTCATATTCATTTTGCATAGTTTAAAATTAGGTGTCATTTGTCTTTGAAGGAAACCTCTACGAGCTTCCCTTCAAAGAGGGGTAGCTGTTGACACATAATTTGAATTTAGAAAATTAAAATAGAAGATAATCTTTGATTAGAGGGAAATTTCGAAACAAAATTTTGAATTCAAAAGTTCAACAGCCGTGAGATTTTGGAGCCACTTTGTTGTTGAGAAGTTGAGGGAAAATCTCTACCGGCAGAAACAAATTCGAGTCTTCCTTTTATAAATAGAGAGTGCGAGACATGAATTTGGGGGGGCGGCTTCTCTTCGTTTCTAAAGAAAATCAAAAATCGTGAAAGAATTTTTGCCGTCAGTGGGTCTTCGAGTAGAGAGGAAAAGCATTTTAAAGAGGAAAAGTCAGCAACAAAAGACTTGGAGGCTTCTGCAGAAAAGTGAAGTGACGCAAGAAGAAGAAAAAGCAAAAAGCAGAAGCAGCAGAGGTGAGAGAAGACACAGTAAAAAGAAAATTACTGTGCTTCTTCTTCCCCCAATGACCGTGACGCCCATCACCGTGCGACCCGACGCCCACCATCTCCGACGCCAAGATCCGAGCGCCACTCCCTCCGCAGTAGCCCAAGTCGGTCCCGGTTGCTACCCACATCCAGTGCCCACAGCCGCTGCTTCTACTCTGGCACAAAGCAGACCGACGCCGCCCTTCTTCGACGACCCATCCACATCGCCGCCTCGCCTGCAGCACCAGAGTCCGAGCCGCCCGTCCGCGAAACCACCTCGATGCCGCAGCCTCGACTCGCACAGCCGCTGCTCCGATGCTCGCCGATCCGCCTCCGCCCGCATCGGATCGCAATCGCTCCGCACCCCGTGAAGTCAGTCACGACCGCCGCGACGCCTCCAGCCTTGCTCCGCCCCACGCTCGTCGCGCCGAGGCCTCGCTCCGCTACCGTTGCTGCTTCCTTCCCATTGTTGCTCACCCACAGCAGCTATCAAAGCCAGTTGCCGGAGATCCCCCACTCGCCCGACGATCGAACGTCGCTACGACTCTGTCCGAGCTCCACCATTTGCTGCTTCCTTTGTTTCTGCTGCAGGTCCATTTATTGCATGAACCACTGTGCCGGTGCCACCCCTCAAGACAGACGTGAGTTAGAGAAAGGTGAATTTGGAATCGATCCATCTTGGAGATAATTTTCCAAGCTAGGTAAATTTTTTTAGGTTAAAATCAGCTGTTACTTGGATTTTTAGCTTGCTGAATTGACTTGATTTGTTATATTTTTATCATTATCCGATTAGGAAATTGGTCATATTAAGTCATAATAATCAAAAATTTTGAGCCGCGAGACGTCGGGTTAGATTTTTGATTATTTTTTACTTTTCATGGCAAATTCTTGAATTGCTTTACATTGTTGATGTCCAATAAAATAATATGTCGTTGATTTACATTGATGTTTTTTTAAAATAGGATACGTATTTTGGCGTGTTATTGTTATTTGTTCATCACATATCATGCATCATATTAGGTATTTAGATCTATACACATTTCATATTTGAAGCAATGCATTTTAGTTTTTTTTAAGATTCACGTAGAATTAGGATGATTTTCCTTTAATAAAACTAAAAAAAAAAAAAGACCAAAAAAAAAATGTTATTTAGGTTATGTAGATTTCATAATGTGCACATTACATGTTACATTTTAATTAGTGGTTCATAGTTTATTTTAGTATTCCTATCATGTAATTTTTTTATATATAAAAAATAAAAAATGCCAAAAATTAACATTGCATTCATTACGTTACTTTCTTTTAATAAATATTATTAAGTCATTTCAAAAAAAGTAAAAAAAAATACAAAAAAAAATAAAATAAAAAAAGAGAAAACACAAAAGTTATTTACTTGGTTAATTAAAGAGTTAGTTCATAATTAATCCCATTTCATATCATCGTTGTTTAGTGTAGGTTGCATACATTAAAAAAGAATCATTAAAAAAAATCACAAAAAGAACAAGCATATAGAGTTATTATGTCATTCATCCCATATCATGAAACGCATGCATATTTAGGACTATAGAAATTAGATTGCATACATATAGTTCAAATTAGGTCATATAAATTGCATCTCACATATCATTAAAGTAAAAGTCATGCATATCAAATTTAAATTAAGATTACATCTAATTAGATATCATGTCATTTAGAAATCATGTTTAGGGCATGCATTTTTATTAATAGTTTTTGTAAATGTTTTTTTTAGAGATTGAACCTTAATAAAGTTATTAGTTTATAATTTCTTAAGAATCTAGCATTTCGGTTTATTGAATATTATTTCATTGATTGTGCACCCGCATGACCACCATTTGTATGTTAGTAACTTAGGTTAAAATTGGTCAATACTGCCTGCAAAATATTTTTGAAATTAAAATAAAAGGTACCGAAAGGGCGTTAGACTAATCTAGCGTAACCATGTCCCCGGACTTTAAATCTCTGGTTCGCAAAAGTAAAGTATTCTCCCATACTTTATTTGGGTTTCTAATCAACCCTATTTGGTTAGTGGCGGCTCCAACTTGAATATAATTGCATGTTTAAATGGGTTAATTAGTATCAAGTCACGATTGGTAGGACTTGGGAGGGTCCGCGCCAAGTCTTCGGACTTAGTAATCCATTAACCTAGTTTTAGGTGATTCACCCAAAAAAACTAGGTCGCAACAACCTCTTGTTCCCATTAGGTTTTCTTTGAACCTATTGCCTCACCTTTTACCTCTTGTAGGCCACTCATCCTGTATTTCTAATCCCACTTAATAGAATCTTGAACCTGCATTATTTCTGAAAAATATTCTGGTGAGCCAACATCAATTAAAAGCAAATAATTCAATGATTACGAATGCCTCTACACAGATTTAGATGTTCTATTGGATTTTCTTATAGTGGTTCAAACATAGGTGGTTTTCATTTGGATTCTCGATGAGTTTACAACAATAGTTTCAGGATTCCTAACCAGAATATTCTTAGAATCTCCCTCCGATACAATCTCTTTAGTCCCCTTTGTTTGTTTCCTCACACTAGATCCTACCATAGATTTGTCTTTGTACAACACACTTCCATTGACCCTAACATCATCAATTTTTGTTAGTTTCCTACTTTATTCATCTCAAAGCCGATTGCCAAATGGTCAAAACCATATTCAATGAATGAAAAAAAAAAAAAAACATTTTCTAGCCGTTGCACCAAGTTTGTCTCCAGTTTCGAAATCCATGAGCAGATATGGAAACACAACACGAAACTTTCAATTGTGAAATGAACTTGACGTGGCAGAATCCCATGCGAAATGCACAAGCAAACAAGAGTTAGCGATAAACCAATAGCAGCAAATAAAATTATAATGAATATCAAATCAAAAGATCCGCCAGGCCTAAGAAAAGTAGACTTTGTTGATACGGAGTTATAGAATGGAGCCAAAGCTGATGTCGTTTTCATGTCCTAATGTTGTGGTTGAGAAGATTGCTTGCCTGTATTGGTTTCCGCTCATCTTCGTTACGGCAACCGGCCTCAACAAGCTGCCAAGAACTGTCGTACTGTCACCCAATTAATGGGAATTGCGCATGTTTTAGTTTCACAAACTTCTTAATTGTTCACTAGAGCGATCTTCGGGGTATTCATGTGACGAAAGGTGATGATAAAACTTCATGTCAATGATTCCAAGACCACCCAACCTCTGACCAAACAGAGCACTAGTAGCAAAAAATGAAATCGGCGAAAGGCATGGAAGTAAATGAGCTTTGTTAGGAATTTTTCTGTATATGGGCAGCCAATAATAGCAAAATTATCTTATGTTAGCTAAAGAAAGACTCACTATATATGAGACCTTTTATGATAGTCCATTATAGTTACGAGGATAAATGTCCGAAAAGTTGTAAACCTATTGCACAATGGTCAAGTCAATATTAAACTTTTCAATTTTGTTAGTTTAGTCATAAAATTTTTGATAATTTGTCAATATAGTCATTCCGGTTAATTTTGGCTGGAAATCACTAACATGACAGTCTAGTCAATATCGGCCGTCCTACATGGCCTATTTGCAGTTGACTAGTATTAACGCGAACAATTTTTGCATATAGAGAGGGAGACTTAAATAAGGATCATGCTAGGTTTGATGAATTCACAAGCTTGATGTGCGTTTGACCACTCAAATGCATAGTAGCATACCATGACAACTATATATTCCCTTACCATCTCAGCAAACACATTGTTGGTACAGAGTAATTGCCTCTTTTACACATACTATGTACCTCAATTTCATTCAAATTGATCCCCCTCTAAAAATATTACATAGACTTGGGTTATGGTATACTAACATGATCATAGCTATCGATTGTGTGGACTGCACAATGAGACTCACTTAGATCAATGGCCATGATCATGATCATCTGCATAGACCGAGTCTGCATAGGACCGCGTCATTCTTCGCTGGTGCATCTGAGCACCCTCCCATGTTCATGCGCAGCAGCGAACATGCTTTGAATCGCCTCTTGACAGGGACAGACTTTTCAGTGATGCTCTTTTGCAGGCGATACACAATTGGGCGGGTAGCGGTGTGGAGGTGGTGGAAGAGAGAGAGATGGGGGAGAGCGGCTGCTGAGCTACGCGGTCAAGCTCGAAGGGCAGGCATCGGATCGCCGGCAACATATCCTTAGGCTCGGTGTACCTCACATGCGTGTGATCTCAACACTTACAATCAAGATAACTTTTATTGTAAAAAAAGAAAAGAAAAAAAGAAAAAGAAAACAAAAGTTAGCAATTGTCTTGTCATCATGACTCGACAGAAATGGGACCTCGCAAGCCAAAGCGTCCAAACATACCTTAGAGAAGACAACGCCTTTTGCCACCGCATACCTCCAGCGTCATCTAATGGCATCGGAACTCGGATACGAGCCGCTGCTCCAGCCGGTGATCGACCCTTCCCGCGCGAGGGAAATAAAAAAATAGTATCATGACGACCCACTTTGGCAACTCCATCAAATTTTTAATAGACAAACGGAGGGAAATTAAAAAAAAAAAAAACGAAAGGGAGCAGTCGTTTAGAACAAGACATAAGAATCTAGTATCGGTCCAGGGATTGAAATCGTGTTGACCCATCGTTAGGTAAAAAATTTTCATAATTTCTATGCTTATGGAAGCCAATTTATCTAGAAAGTGGTGCACGGACGTCCTCACCCACCTCGATCGATCGATCTCTTCTTTCGGAACCTTCTCTACTTACTTGACTTGGAGAGTCAAGGTCAAAAGCACGTGGTTCGCCAATGCCACCCAAGTGTCGACGAATCACCACCGTCGGATCGACCGGGGGTTTTCAGATTCCCATTCCATCCAACGGTCGAAACCCATGAACATCATTTCAGTACAGACCTCACCGGTCGCCTACCGACTTCCATAAATACCGTCTATCTCTCCGTCGCAAATCTTACCGGAAGACCCTCTCTCCGATTGGCAGATTTTCTCTTTTTCCTCAAGCAATCCTCTCAAAAACCATCGATTCCTTAATGGCTGCTTTACAAGCTTACTCTCTACTAGTTTCTTATTCTTCTTCTTCCTCTTCCTCTTCCTCTTCGAGTTGTTCTTTGAAGCGAACGATCAACGCTTCGATCCAACCCCTGAAGCCCTCGAAACTCAGGCTCACTGATCATCCAAGCGCTCCGATCACAAAGAATCTCTATGCGATCTTGGAGGATGTCGAAGATAGAGTGGAGATGCACGAAAACATCGGCGAGCAGCGAGACAACTGGAACAAGCTCCTGTTGAACTCGGTCAATACGATGACTCTCACTGCCACCACCATGGCGGCGATGGCTGCGATGGCTGCGGATCTGCCGGCTCCATCACTGAGAGCATGCTCCGCTCTCTTGTTTACAGCGTCCACTGGGATGTCATTTGTAATGAGCAAAATCCAGCCCTCACAACTGGCTGAAGAGCAACGCAATGCCTCAAGGTTGTTCAAGCAGCTCCAGAGCGAGATCAAGTCGATACTCGCCCTCCAATCTCCGACTGAATCAGACGTAGAGGACACGAAAGAGAAGGTGCTGGCCCTAGATAGGGCTTATCCACTGCCTCTGCTTGGAGCGATGCTCGAGAAGTTCCCCATGAAATTTGAGCCTGCCGCATGGTGGCCTAGGGTTTTCAACAACCGCGGCCAATCCCAAGGGCGCAAAACTGTCACAAACACAGAGCGAAACGGATGGAGCGAGGAGCTGGAAGAGGAGATGAGAGCCATCGCCCAAGTCCTCAAGAGCAAAGACAAGCAAGAATACTTGAGGCTCGGGAATTTGGCCCTAAAATTGAATAAGATGATGGCGGTTTCTGCTCCTTTGCTGGCCGGCATGGCTGTGGCCGGATCAGCCTTTGGTGGCTCGACGGCCATGACGGTGGCTGCCATTGCCGGTGCAATGGCAGCTATCATCAACATCTTCGAGCATGGAGGTCAAGTCGGTATGGTCGTGGAGATGTACAGAAACTGTGCAGGGTTCTTCGATCTTATGGAAGAGACGATCGAAGGGACGCTGGAAGAGAGCGACTACAGCAAGAGAGAGAACGGAGAGATGTTCGAGATGAAGGTGGCGATGAAGCTGGGGCGGAGCTTGTCACAGCTCCGAGATTTAGCAAGAAAATCAATGGCTTCTTGTATAGAAGGGAATGAGGTGGATGAGTTTGGAAGCAAGCTTTTCTGAAACTCTCTTTTGAACAAAGATATACAGTGTACGTACTATACATGTACAATGAGGCTCATTAACAAGATTCTTTCTTTATCTCTTGGTGCATAATTGTATTAATTAATTCCACAAAATAATTAATTAAAAGCATTAATTGATATGCGGGTCTGATTTTCACAACCCCAAATCATTTCCTTAATTATTTAGCCTGTTGATTTTATTGATTCCTTTTAGTTTGCCTGTGTAAATAAATGTCGAACGGACAATGCTTTTATTATATATTATGGTAACAAAATTTGGTACTAGAGGCTTTTCTAAGACAAAATGTATCCATCACTATTGCACGTAAAATGTGAAAAATCAAGTGTTTTACTTCTCAAAGTATCAACTAAATGACAAAGATGCCTGTAATGAAACAATTGTTTGGTCTTGACATATTAACATGAAGTATATACCGATAGAGTCATATGATTTTATGTGCACAAATTGTCAAATCATAATTAAATACTCACGTTAATTAATATCCTAACCTGGTTTTGACCCATATGAACATTCCACTTCTTGCCTGATTCCACTTCTTAAATAGAAAATAATGTTTTGTCTATTTTCTTAGGAAACGATTAAGAATTTTCATATGGCCATGGTTTCAACTATCATAAAGTTAGATTTATAAAGAAAAACGAAGGGCAATCCGTCATACTTTTTTCAAGATGTGAACACAATCAAATGGTTGAATTCTTAAATGTCTCCTACTGCACAAACGGTCCCCATACGACAGTGGCTTTGAATTTTCTGAAGGAGTTGACACTATTGACACATTCAGTTTCGCTTGGCCCTTTGTTCTTGGGCGTTGGCTTTTGCTTTTTTCCAATCCTAGAGCAGCAATTCGAGCATATTTTTTAGTGTTGCAATGCCCAGATTTAAAGTTTAAATTAATAGGTGAAGGGAAATCGTGTGTCTATCAAAAATATACAAACCCAAGAATACACGATGTGTGATATTTAACACCATGGATTGAGAACAACAAATGAAATTTGACGAACGAGTTGAAACATGAAATAAATTGGAACAAAACCTACCTTTAATATGATATCAGAATGTCCAATAAAAACTCAAGTTATATGTGAAGGGATATCTCATGTATATGAAAAGACTATAGAACTCATACACAAATGATATGAGGTATTCAACACTTACGCAAAAGTTTGTGACTTTTTATCTTTTTCCAAAAGTACTTTTTTTCTTGTCCTTTGCTTTGGTCTTTTGGGTTGTTGAAATAACCACATAGTATACTTGTGTTCTCTCTTTATCCATCAATGTAAGTTTTTGGATTGGACATTTTAACGTGTTAAATGATTTAAATGAGAACATGTTTCTATATACTTGTTGATACCTAAATTTCTCCATTTTACTTAAGACTTAATAGCATTAAAGGTTAGGAATTAGTCACAAAAAAAATTAATTAATTAAAAAAAAACTATCGGGTCGGGCCAGATCCGGCCTTGGCTCGGCCCTTCCCCTTCCTTTTCTTTTTTCCCTTGCGTTGGACCCTGCCCAGCCTTCTTTCCCCCTCAGCCCGGCCCAGCTTCTTTCTCCTCCAACCCACACTTAGCTGTCTTCCTCCCTTGCGTGACGACCTGTAGAGAACAGAGGAGTAGCAGCACAGCGACAGAGGAGTAGCAATAAAGGAGCAGGGAATCGGGATGGCAGACGTGATCCGCGGGTCGAGAGCAACCTGGCCGGCAGCTGACACGGCAGGGGGTCTTCGCGCGACGACCTGCAGAAGAAAAGGCAACAAAAGGGAGAGAAAGAGAGGGAAAAAAAAAAGAAAAGGAAAGGAACACCAGCACCAGAACAGGGAGAAAGGGAGAGCGAGAGAGAAACCGAGAGGGAGGGAGAGAGAGAGCAGAGAGGCAACGAAGGAGAACAGGCCGGAGAAGGAGTCAAGGAGCCCTCGGAACGTCCAGCTGCTGCCGGTCAGCTGCCGACCGCTGCCGTAGTCCTCGGAACCCAGCAGCACAAAGAGAGTTTGAAGGGGAGACAGCGAATCAGAGGGAGGAAGGAAGCTCGAGGGAGTAGCAAGCTGTTGCCTAAGGCCCGTACGCTCGCTGTCGTCTACCGCGGCTCTTCCTCGGAAGAGGTAG
Organism: Eucalyptus pauciflora; assembly: GCA_007663325.1. Taxonomy (NCBI): domain Eukaryota; kingdom Viridiplantae; phylum Streptophyta; class Magnoliopsida; order Myrtales; family Myrtaceae; genus Eucalyptus; species Eucalyptus pauciflora. The sequence continues at coordinate 723,083 of VMYD01000212.1, read as the reverse complement.
GTCCCCTGAACCCTGTCGCCCCATTTCTGGAAAACGTCGGGCCGGAGCTCACGGCCGACCCGCTCGCGCAAGCTCCGGCCCTCGCCGCTTTTGCATTTTGCTCCCGTGTTCCTCGTACGTCATGTTCGAAGACCCCTAAAGCGTGTCGAGGCTCGGTTGAGCCGGAAACCTTTGAGTTTGGTAGTGCCTAGTAGCTGTTTGACGAAATGCCTCTTTGAAACCGTCGAACCCAACCTCGATCGAAGCTTGGCTCTTGGTTTCTCTGCATTGCTTGGGATTATACTGTTGTCACGCATTGTTCCCGTTGTTTTCCTAGCTTTTCGGTAGGTTCCTTCGCGCTATTTGTGTGAGATGAGGTGCGCGCACCTCGTCGGGGTCTACCCGGCGACTCTCGGGATGCCGGCCAACCAGCGGTTGGCAGTGCTTGGCGTAGGTCGGACAGAACCACCGACGCCAGGCGGTGGCATGGCAACTTTCTCAAGGCGGTTAGTACTCGCGGCATAGTCGGCGTCGGTCCGGCAGAGGAGTTGCAGGATCTTCGGCGTGCTACGTTTGCGGGAGAAGAAGACCCGAAGGAGACGACCTAAAAAAAAGGGGAAAAGAAAAAACAAAAACACAAAAGGGGCATCCAAGCTGAGTTGGGCCAGATCTGATTTGGCCCACTCGGCCTTTTTCGCATGGGCTTGCAGGGGCCCTGCCGCAAGAGGATTGGGCCCTCCGGTTAGGCCCAATCTAGGCCGCGCGGAGGCCCGACTAGTCATGGTCGGGCCTGGGCCATTTGGGAGGGCTGATCGGCCCGCCCTCGACCGGGTCAGATCGGACTCGACTCGATTCGGCCGAAAAAATTAAAATAAAAAATTAAAATAAAAAATTAAAAAATTAAAAATTAAAAATTATTATTTTATTATTATTTTAAAAAAAAATTCGAAAATTAAAAATGTAGCATTTGGTTAGGATTTGCCATGTCTTGCCTGCTTAGAGTAATTAGGCCTTTATTTGCTCATATGTTGATTATATTGCATGTTTAATTTGTGTATGTTATTATGTTTAATTACATGTGCTAAAATTTATTGCAATTAGGATTTTGATTGCAAATTATCGCTTTAATGATTGTGTACCCGCGTGATCACATTGTATGTTAGTGGATAGGTGCAAAATCAATCCAAACTACTTGACAAAAATCCTTTTTTCTAAAACGAATAATATTAGGTACCGAAATGGCACTAATTGGTCAATTAGTGTAATCAAGTCATCGACCTTAGATTCTCTAGTTGCGTAGGAAGTGTGGCAACTCCCGTGCCTCACTTGATTTCCAATCGACCCCAATAGGCTAGTGGCGACTCCTTATTGCAAAATTCTTAAAATACCCCAATGTCACGCAATGTATGGACTTGGGAGAGCCCGCGCCTAATCATAGGCCTTAGGCCCATCCTTTAGGCAATACCCCTAAACCTATTCCCTCCCTCCGAGGGGTAGGTCGCGACAATACTCAAGTTGTTTACACGAAATTTTACTTCTAGCTTTTCATTTTTTAGTATATGATGTTTTAAATTTGGTCAGTACTTACCAACTTGATCATTTACAGTCATGTTAATGTAACAACCTGATCCTACGAGGGGAGGGAATGTTTGTTGAGGCCAGATAGCCTAGAAAAAGAGTGGCTCTTGGCAGACTTTTAGGATGGCAAATCAAGAGATCTTTGTGCGCGCGCGCGTGCATGTGTGAGTGTGTGAAATTAACTCACAAGAGATGCCTTTTTATGTAAAGACAACATTTAGCATTGAAACACAAATGTTAAAAATGCTTCGGTGAGAGCATGAGTAGAATGAGCGAGCTCCTAGGAGAGTGCCCATATGTATCTCAAAGATGAAACCTTGAAGCTTGGTATAGGACAGGCTAAAGCGGACAATATATTGAGTGAGTTAATCTAAAGGTGTCACAATATAATATCAGAGTGAGATCCTCTCCAGTAGGTGTATGATTAAGAAATAAACCACACAAAAGATAGTAGGTTCATAACGATTTGGTCCGATGCGAGCGGGAAGTGTTAGTTGGGGTTAGAGGGCTCGGGCAAAGAGTGATTCTTGGTAGGTCTCTAAGATGGTGAATGGAACAAAAATGAACTGGATTGTGCACCTAATAATAAGAGTGTGTTCTTGTGTGTGTGTATGTGAAATTGAAATTAACTTATAAAAAGTGTTCTTTGATGTGACAATAATGTTTGGTATTGGAACTCCAATTTTAAGTATGCTTAGGTGAGAGCACTCCCAAGATGGGTGACCTCCTACAAAAATTTCAACTTAGTACACTAAAACACAAAACCGCGAGACTCGATATAAGCACATGCTCAAATGGATAATATCTCGAGTAAGTCAATTTTAGAGTGTCATAATATGGTATTAAAGCAAAACCCTCTCTCGTAGGTGTGTAGTTTAGAACAAACCATGAGAAAGCTAGTGTATCTGTAATGATTCGATTCGACGAGAATGTGGAGTGTTTGCTAGGGTTAAAGGGCTTGAGTAATAAGTACTTCTTGGCAAGCTTATAGGATGGCGAAGGGAGTATGAATGAACTCATCGGACAAGGAATAGTGCTCTCGAGAGATGTGAAACTAAAATCAACTCACAAAAAGTATTTTTTGACTTAACGATAATCTTTAATATTAAAACCCCAATGTGTGTTTATCGTGTACAAATGAAAGTACCATTAGGATGAGGGGCCTTTTGGGAAAATGCTCATTCATATGCCAAAGGATGAAACTATAAAACTTGATATGAGACAGATTAAAGTGGACAATATCTTAAGTAAGTTAATCTACAAGAGTCACACATAAACTTTTCAATAATTCTTGAAGTAGTTTTTTCAGTTTCGTAAACTACTTGTATATTATTTCGAAAATGACGGTCCACATAGGCCTACTTCTTGCTTAAACATATTTACAAACTAATGCAGTAACATTACAATAGGTCTTCATATAATCATGACATTTACAACATCACTCGTTTTCATAAAGGTATGCGCTTCGCGTTACTCTACTATTAAAGTTAACGAGAAATATAATTAATATTTAACCATGCTTTCGATCCACCCTTTTGTCGTTCGGACTTGACATCTTCAAAGTAAGCCAGGCAAAAGTACACCTGCATCGAATTGACTCGTCCACACATTACAAATTTGAAGGAAAAAGGAGAAAAGTCAAATGTCAGAAAATTAAGTTGACTTGACCACAAAATAATGAACTCAATCCAAAACCGTCCAACGCGATATTGCAAGACCCAAAATCCGATACCATCTGAGGAAACTCCATTTCAAGAAATGGTCAAACCGCAAACAATTTAGAGATTTGATTTGACAGTTATTGTCCCCAATTCCATAATTTGCGAATGACGGTCATATAAGCAATATATCTATAGTCTAGCAAGAGCATATCATATGTTATACAAATTGCGTCCGCAATAAATATGAATATTTAATTTATTATAGAGCATGACGTATGTAATTCGAATTGGGTTGCCTAATAATACGAATAATTTATTTCTTTTGTGTAAAAAATCCCCAAAAATAAAATATATGTGAATTGTAAGTGGGAAAAGGTTTGGGAAAAAGTACCAAAAAAGTCCTAAACTTATTGCATTAGTACTAATTCAATCCTAAAATTTTTAATTGGACCAATTTAGTCCTAAGCTTTTTAATATTGATACAAATTCAGTCCATCCGGCCAATTTTGGCCGGCTAGCGCTAACGTGGCAATTTTTATGATTTTTTTTTCGATTTTTTTATTAATTTTTTTTTTGCTTTTCTTTTTTAGCGATGGCCGACGAGGGTCGCGGCTCTCGCCTGGCCTCTCCCAAGGTTGCCGGCAAGGCGGCTTTGCCCAGATCTGGGCGAGGCGCGGGCGAAGGTGGCCTCGCCCACGATTGGCGAGGCCATGGCGGCCATCGCTAGGGCGGAGGTGAGGGCCGCAAAGCCCTCGCCAATCACCGGCGAGGTTGCGGCCCTCGCTCGGCCTCCCCCAGGGTTGTGGTCGAGGCTAGCCTCGCCTTAGCCTTGCCGCGGGCGAAGGTGGCCATCGCCAGGCCGGCATGTTGGCGATGGCCACCTTCGCCCGTGGCAAGGCCAGGGCGAGGCTGGCCTCGCTCAGATCTGGGCTAAGCAGCCTCGCCCGCAGCCTTGGGCAAGGCCGAGCGAGGGCCGCAACCCTTGCTGGCGGCTGGCAAGGGCTTCGCGGCCCTCACCTCCGCCCTTGCGATGGTCGCCATGGCCTCGCCAGTAGTGGGCGAGGCCGCCTTCACCCACGGCAAGGCCAGGGCGAGGCCAGCCTCGCCCAAATTTGGGCAAAGCCGCTTCACCGGCGGCCTTGGGAGAGGCGGGGCGAGGGCCACGACCCTCGCCAACGGCAGGTGAGGGCTTCGTGGCCCTCGCCTAGTGATTGGCAAGCCTCACCAGGGGCTCGCCGATCACCACCGAAAAAGAAAAGGAAAAATTAAAAAAATTAATAAAAATTGCCACGTCAAACGTCAGCATCGGCCGGCCAAAATTGGCTAGATGGACTGAATTGGTATCGATATTAAAAGTTTTAGGACTAAATTGGTTAAATTAAAAAGTTTATAATTGAATTGGTACTAATGCAATAGCTTTAGAACTTTTTTGGTACTTTTTCAGAAAGGTTTGAGAGGGGTCTAACTATTTGGGCAAGCCAAGTTGACAAAAGAGGCATGGGTTCATGAGCCGAGGGCGCGTGTGGTAGTAGTAAATGATTTCATAAAGTTCATTCTATTTGACCAAACTAATTTTAAGATTTACTCAAATCAAAAATAGATTAATAATTATATTGTGAAATTTGAGCATAGGATACATTAGATACTATATATTTTCCACGTAATGCTACCGCTCATTTCATATAGTAGGACCACTTTAATTTATGAAAAAGTGATCTATCATAAGTATCACCTATAATTAAAAGATACATCGACACTGATTCTTGAAATTATGATATTAATTAATATGACAAATTATCGTTCTAAAAATTGAATATGACTTGTATGTTTAAATGTTTATTTGCAATACGTTGTAATTCATTAATGTACTAATTATGTAGACGGAATTAAAATGCGATGTACTATGAAAATTATATTTAGTGATGTATTTCACGTATATGGAGGTGATGCGACAATGTTTCTATACTGCAAATTCACGTAGCATTTGGATTTTTTTTTCTTTGATAATAAAGTAGCGGCTTTCATAGCTAACCTAAAGGTGGATTACAAAAAGTTCCAAAGTCAAGACACAAAATTAACCATAAGGAATGACGGGGGATTAACAACCCAGTTTGGTGGGAGGGTACCTTTTCGATAGGCGTTGGTAACTCAATCTGCAGCTTGATTTGTGTCTCTCGGCTCATACTTCAAATAAACGCCTCCTAGCTGGGCCAAAATGAACGGCAATCCTATATAATGGGCCGAGAAGCCCATGGAGTCTCCGTGTGGCCTATAATGCAGTTCACCATTGATAAGTCTACGCACATGTCAGTTCGAAGTGCTTCTTCAGTTCGTGTTTCATGCTTTTGCTTCAGCCATAACAGAGCTTCTCTAACTGTTGGGGTTTCAGCAGCAAATGCAGAAGGGGCGCAGATCTGTCTTGCAAAACCGTCTATGAGAATTCCTACGTTATTTCTCCAAATTCTAGCAACCGATCCTTCCATAGAGGAGCAACACCAAGAACTGTCCACGTTGATCTTCGCTGAGGTCAGTAGCATCGGGCCTTCTTCCTCTGTTCCAGATTTGGTGTCTTCAGCAAATTTTTATTTGTTGCAGATCCATTTTTCGAAAAGATTGGTCATGAAGATGGCATCTTCTATGATTACACTTGGGTTGGGCCTTCGTGCTTTGAAGACCATGGTGTTTCGTGCCTTCCATATCAGCCAAAAGGCTCCTGCAAACATGGATTTTGTCTGGGGACAAGCACTGGAGGTAAGAAACTCATGTACCCATTTGTCGATTCGTGTAATGTTTGTTGGGGAAGTATCGACTCCAATCCTGGGATCTGACCAGATCTGCTATGTCCAGGGGCATAAAATGAAAACGTGTTCCATTGATTCTAGATCTTGGTCACATTGAGAGCATATCGGATCAGGTAACATATTTCTCCCATATAGATTTTCCTTCGTAGGGAGAGCATTGCTACATACACTCCACAAAAGGAACCTGACTTCAGGGTAGGTTTTAGGTTTATAGTTTTTACATTTCACTCCACAGTCCATTGGGGGTTTGGTAAGATGTTGACAGTTGATCCTCCCTATCGGACTTCCCCATATTGCGGATTTTGTTATATCCACTCTTCACCTTATAAGAGCCTGAATTATTTGCTGTCCATAGAAGCTTGTCCGGCCCAGGTGTTAAAGGAGTAACTAATATTTCTTTTATGATTTTTCCCTCAAAGATTTCATTTAGTAATTGAGAATCCCATTCACCTGAGTTCTGATTTATCAAGTCAGCTACAAACTAAGGGTCATTATGATTTGCTGGACCTCCAATTTTGCTCGAAAGTAGCCACCTGTCTTCTCTGATTCTAATACTTTTGCCATTACCCACTTCCCATTTGATGTCGAGTTGGATTATATCTCTTCCTATTAATAAACTTTCCCAACCCCAAGAAGGCCGAGAAGTTTTGTTTGCATTCCAAAAATCTCATATGGGAAAATAAATACCCTTTAAAACTCCGCACCATAAAGCATCCGGGCCTTGAGTAAACCTCCACACTTTTTTCTCCAACATAGCTTAGTTAAAATCAACAAGATCTCTAAAACCTAGACCCCCATGATCCTTCATAGTTTTCAGGATATCCTATCTTTTTTAGTGAACACCTCTGCTGGTTGCATTTTGTTTCCACCAAAAGGAGGAGATTCTTTGTTCGATTGCTTGGCAAATGGAGATAGGAACCTTGAAAATTGACATAGCGTATTGTGGTAGTGCTTGGATAACAATTTTAACCAGGAACTCCTTCCCCGCCTTTGAAATCAGCTTCTTTTTCCACCCTTCTAATTTCTTGTCAACTTTGGCTAGAATCTAGGAGAATATTTGCTTTTTTGTTTGACCCTAGTCTGGATTTATGCCTAGGTATTTTCCCATTTTCTCGATAATTGGGACCCTTAGTTTAGTTGCTAGATTCAACTTGAGGCTTGGAGGACAGTTTCTCCTAAAGAAAATACCTGACTTGTTGAGGTTAATTGATTGTCCCAATGCATAGCAATACTAGTGCAAAATATATGCTAAATTCTGAGCTTCTTTGATTGTTTCATCTAGAAAAAACCTGGCATCATCTGCAGAAAGAAGGTGTGCAAGCGTAGGATAGTATGTATTTATTCGAATTCCCTTTATACTTCTGTTACAACTTTAGACATTAGGGAAGATAAGACATTAGCCATGATAATAAATAGGTAGGGAGATAATGGGTCTCCTTGCCTAATGCCTCGGGTTTGATAAAAGTATTCACAGGATTCCCCATTAACTTTGACATAAAAAAAAAACCAAGGAGATGCATTGCTTGACCTAAGAGACCTATTTATCACTGAACCCCATTTTCAACACGGGGTCACATAGAAAGTCTCATTCAACTCTATCATAGGCTTTTAGCATATCAACTACAAGGATCGCCTGAAATTTACGCTTTCTCTTTCTCACCCTTTTTTGATGTAGAACCTCTTGAATTATAAGAATGTTGTCTTGGATTTGTCAACCCTCAACAAAAGCACTTTGCTCATGAGATAATTTATGGAATCCAGATTTTTAGTCTATTGGCCATTACCTTTGCAATGATTTTGTAATTAAAATTACAAAGGCTAATAGGCCTATACTGGAAAATGCTCTGGGGGTTGGTTACTTTGGGAACAAAAGTAATATAAGTCTTATGGATTTTTGGATCAAACATACCTTGGTTGAAAAAATTTTCTACCAATCTGGAGATATCCTCATGGATCGCTGGCTAGTTACTTTGGTAGAATAATCCATTAAGTCCATTCGGTCTCGATGCTTTTGTAGCTCCCATTTGAAAAATGGCTTTCCTAACTTCTTCCCAAGTAATATGCCTTTCTTAAGCTTCATTCATCTCCTTAGTGACTATTTGTGAGCATTGATCTAGAACTGGCTAATAGTACCTATTGCCCACCGAAGCGTATAGTGACTGATAGAAGTTTGTAATGTGTTGCTTAAGGGTTGATGGATCTTGACTCCAGTTATTATCATCAAGTCATAGCATATAAATTTTGTTTTGTTGTCTTCTATGGATCGTGGTGGCATGAAAATATTTCTTGTTTTTATCTCCCTATTTCATCCAATTAATCCTGGATCTCATACCCTAGTACATTTCTTCTTGCCTCCATAAGCCTTCGATTTACTTAACAATTTCCTTATACTCCTCATTTCCTGCATTATGTGTAATCTCATTAAGCTTTTCCTTGAGTGAAACAATTTATTGGGACGCATTTTTAGAACTCTTTCTGCTTCACCTCCCTAATTTAGCCACTACCTTCCTCGTTTTGCTCATAATATCTAGTGGATTACCTCTCTTAGCCTCCAAGCCTTTTTAACCACTTCTTTGCACTAAGTATTCTCTAACTAGTACACTTCAAATTTGAAAGCCTTTTGCCTTTTTTCCCCTGCTGAATCCAATGAGAGGATTATGGGGCTATGATCTGGTCCAGTAGCTAGTAGTGCAAAAGCCTCCGCATTGGGGAATAGTACTCACCATTCTAGGTTACAAAGAACCCTATCAAGTCTCTTTTTAACTAGCTCATCACTTTCTTGATTGTTTGTCTATGTGTAAGTACATCTCTTGCTCTCAACATCCATAAAAGAACATTAATTCAAAAACTCCCAAAACGCCACAACCCTATACCGATCTACCTCACGTCTTCCAACCTTTTCCCACTCATATAGAACTTCATTGAAATCTCATATATATATCCACGAGAGATTGTTTGACAGATTAATTGAGCGCAAGGTTTGCCATAATCTTAACCTTTCTTGAAAGTTAGTAGAAGCATGGAGAAAATATATCCTCATAGCTATTCCACTGTTTATATCCTTACGTATAACATCAATAATTTCCCTGAAGCTAAATTCAACTTCCACCTTCACCTCCTCATCCCAAATTAAAATTAGTCCACCCCAAATTCCCATAGGATTGACAATAACATAGTAATAATACTGAAGACATTTTCTTACCTGATCAACCATAGATTCTTGATTCTTGGTTTCCATGAGGAAAACGAAATTGGGCCTATCACAAGCCACTAAGGCTTGAAGGTGCTAGACTGTCAGGAGAGTGTCTAACTCTTAACTGTTCTAGCACAAAAGCTTCATGTATACTAAGGTGACTTATTAGGGCTAGCCACCAAAGCTCGTTCATATATCTCTTCCCACACTCGAATTGGGGTATTCAAGATAGTCTCCTCATCAAGTAAGTTGGCTGATGATCCTCGTTTCCTATATGGAGAGAAATGTTTCTGTTTTTTGGCTGCAGGGGTTTTGTGTCTTGCCTTTTCTTTTTTTGACATCCTTGCACCCTTCTTATGCTCCACCAAGTGTGGAACTAGCATATGATTTGTTGTGCTCTTTTTGTCACACCCCGATCCTCAAACGTGTGCCCATCCCTCACCTGGTCAATTAATAGCGACGTCCTAGGACGCATCGCCGACCCTGTTCATTTAATATGCGCATGCGAAAGCATATAGAAAATCCCCAAACAATAAAACAATGGGATAGAAAAGCATGCCATATTTTTCATATTGAAATACACAACCATACTTTTATTAACAACACAACTCATAGTATATCTACAATACTATTCACAGCATACTAGTCTCACATCTATCTACACTAAGGCAAGGTTCACAAAAGGGATGGGATCTCAATCCTCATCCGGGTTGTACTCGGGATCGTCCTAATCCTCCTTAGTCCCTTCTTCACTAAGCTCATTCTCTTCTAGTTCTTCATCTTCCTCTTCAAGCTCATCCTCGGCTTTAGATGCTGGCTCATCTTCTGGCATCTCCTCAGCTACTCCCCAATCTTCGTCCTCCTCTCGTCCTTCCACCTCATGCTCTACCATCTCACCGTTATCTTCGTGCCAGTTGTCATCATCAATCGAATATATGGGAGTGCGAGCCTCGTCCTCAAGCTGCGGATCCCTCACATCTACTATCGATCCATCCATGTGATCGGATGTCCCTTCTTCGAACGCCTCTTCCATTACATTATGAGGCACATCCTCTTCCGGTATAGGACTCTCTCTGCGTCCATCGTGATACTCACAATACCATGACCGATATTTGTGGGGCCTCAGGGCTTCGTCCCCCACGTCAACCCAAATGGTTGACTAAACCAGTACATACTCTAATCCTTTCGGGTGAGGGTGGATGTGGAAGTGGGTCTCAAACTCTGAGATTTGCTCCGAGATGCCATAGTGCATACGAGGATTAGGAGATGGAGGTGTTGTCATCTAGGGGCCTGAAATGTTGTTCCACAACCGGGATGAGACTACGTCTCAGCAAGTTCTACCCCATTAAGACTCAATTAGGGAACCAATACACCACATGGTTGCCTAAGCACAGCTGTTGACACCTAATTTTGACCATGCTACTTACTTGTTCATCATATAAAAATTACATTAAGCATTTCATAGCATTGCATTTAGGTAATAATAACATTTATGATCAAAGTTATCTTTCAGAAAATAAAAAAATAGAAAATAATAAATAAAATAAAAAATTCAGTTTTGAAAATCTTTCTTGTTGAAAATATATCATCATTTCAAAATTCAAAAAATTCAGTTGTTGTTTGATCTTGGAGCCTTTTTATTGTTGAGTGGTTAAGTGAATATGTGCAAATATATTGAGAAATCTTCAACAACTTTGAGTTTTTTTTCTCACTATAAATGAAATGCGAGGCTTTGGAACCGAGGGGGGCGAATTAAAAAAAAAAAAAAACTTGTTTGCCATTCTTCCGTTGAGTCCATTTCCTTATGTTTCTCTTGAGGTCTAAAAGTCAAAAATAAAAGAGGAAAAGTTGAAAGAGAGTAGAGGGAGAAGATGTGAGGGGACTACTCAGCAAAGAGAGGAAAAGAAGTAAAAAAATAAAAAAGAAGAAAAAGAAAAGCAAAAAGGGGGGGTTGTCTTCTTCGGTGGGGCTTTTGCCCCTTCGCTGCTAGTCGCTCCGCTCGGCAGCGGGCCGCCCGCTGCCGTCCTCCTTCCGGCAAACTCCGAGGGCTTGACGTCTTAGCCCACTTGCCACTGCACCGACACAACCTTCGCCAGCCACCGCCGCCGCCCTTGCCAGCCGCCACTGTGCCAGAGTCGCTCCCCGCACCAGTTCCCCGCCTCGCCTGCGGAGCCCCCACCTGCAACCTCCGCCTCCATTGCTCGCTCGCAGCACCCACAGCCGCACCTGTGCCACTGCACCGCCGCACCAGCATCGCCGTGTCACTCCGAGTTCCCCTGTGACGAGCCGTCGTTCCTGATCCAAGTTGCTGCTCTGCCTACCGACCCGCGACGCCTGCAACCCGTCAAAGCTGCCGCTGGCCGATCCATGTCGACCCGTTCCGTGTCGTTGTTTCCTTCCGCCCCGACGACGTTGCTGCTATCCTTGCTTTGTCCATGCCTGCAGATCTTCGCTCACATTGTTGCATTTCGCGTCCAACGCCGCCCCTGTTCGCTCGTTCGAAGCTCCGGCCGCGACCCCGAGCTCTGCCACTTGCTGACGGACGCCATCCTCTCGCCGTGCCTCCGCCTGAGATCTGACCAGCAGCTCGCCACCTCGCCGTGCGTCCGCTGCCTTTCGCCGGAGCCCCGCACTGCTTGCGCCCGCCCCGAGCTCCATCAACGCTGCTGCCACCTCCGCCTGCGACTTCCTCAAGGTGGCTGTGAGGTAGACTAGGTAGATTTTTAGATTAAGTTTATTTTGAGTATTTGGACTCATAGTTTTGTTTTGTTTTTTTCATTTTAACTTGATTTGTTCTAATTTATTTTTATCACTATCCAATTAAAAAATTTGTCATATTAAGTCACAATAATAAAAAATATTGAGCCGCGAGACGTCGGTTTAGATTTTTGATTATTTAGACTTTTCATGGCAAATTCTTGAATTGCTTTGCATTATTGATGCCCATTAAAATAATATGTCATTGATTTACATTGATGGATTTTTCAATAGGACACATATTTTGGGGCATTATCGTTAGTTGCTCATTACATATCATGCATCAAATGTCATATCTAGAATTTAGATATTTAGGTGCATACACATTTCATATTTAAAGCAACGCATTTTTAAGATTCATATAGAATTAGGATAATTTTCCTTTAATAAGACCAAAACAAAAAAAGAACAAAAAAAAAAATTGTTTTCCGTTTTAGTTAGTGAGTCATTGTTCAATATTTTAATATTCCCATCGTGTAGTTTTCTTTTTTTTTTTTTAAAAAAAAAAAAGGAAAGGCCAAATATTATTATTGCATCATTATGTTGTTTCTTTTTAAGAAGAATTATTAAGTAATTTTAAAAAAGATAAAAAAAAGAGAAAACACAAAAGGTCATTTATTTGGTTAGTTAATAGGTTAGTTGATAATTAATCCCATTTTATGTCATCATTGTTTAGTGTAGGTTGCATACATTAAAAAAGAATCATTAAAAAAATCATAAAAAGAATATGCATATAGAATTATTATGTCATTCATCCCATGTCATGAAACGCATGCATATTTAGGATTATATAAATTAGATTGCATACATATAGTGATAGTTCAAGTTATGCCATATGAATTGCATCTCACGCATCATTGAAATAAAATTCATGCATATCAAATTTAAATTAAGATTACATCTAATTAGATATCATGTCATTTAGAAAATCATGTTTAGGGCATGCATTTTATTAGCATTGTTGTAAATGTTTTTTAGAGGATAGACATTAATAAAGTTGTAGTTTATGATTTCTTACGAATCTAGCATTTCGGTTTATTGAATGTTATTTTTCTGGATTGTGCACCCGCATGACCACCATTTGCATGTTAGTAGCTTAGGTTTAAATTGATCAGAAAAATCTTCTGAGACTGAGTCGATACTCCTAGAATTTATTGTGACATAACAGAAATTCCAATTTCTGAAATCGAACTTGAATTCATAGTTAATTTCACCTGGCGCGTTTTTAGCGTGACCTAAGCTACTGGGTAACTTTTAGATATTTTTAAGTGCAACTGACCCGTGGTCGATTTTCTTCGAGCCACTATGAACCCACTCGACTCATTGGCGACTCTCGATTGTCGTGAAAATCTCAAGGATCCAAATACGGACACATGGTACCAAAACAATAAGAAAATCAGCCTAGTGCCGGTCGACATGAATTTTATAATTTAGTGGTGTCACCCACGATTAGCCACACATCTCTGTCGATTCAATCTATCTCTGATTTCAAATTGATTTTTAACTGTACCGTAATGACCTCTAAAGATGGACACGGTCGAGAAGCCGATTCCTGATCGAATTCTCAAGCCTATCGCCTTAAAATTCCTTAATGGTTTCCCTAGATAGTTTAATTATCTCGAGAGTGATCGGCTTTGAGAATAACCCTATAGACACGTCAATGAAATGCCCGATTAATTTAGTAGGAAACAGGTTGAAAATTCGGGATGTCACACTTTTCCCCCGACTTGGGGACACGTATTCAGTCATTCTTGCATCTACAACTGACTCATTTACTGTAGGATTGTATACTTCCAGGGCCTTATCTCGATTCCCTGTATTCTCTTTGTGTGGGTTCCCATCAACAGGGGGTGTTTCAGGTACAGCTTTCTCTTCCTCAAGAGATAGGTCAATTTTTCCAAAGAAAGTCTTACAACACGGACTAAATTCTCTCACAAACCATATCTACCAGGTTTTCCTTGGGCTAATCCAGTGTCCTTATAAGGTATCTTCGGCAAAACTTGGCATAATGTCCTATACATCCACATGAATAGCAAAAGTGTGGTAGCCTCTCATATTTAAAATCAATCCACAATTTCCTTTCTCCTAGGTTAATAATTGTACTTGTTTTCAAAGGACTTGACAGGTCAAGTTTGATTTTCGCTTTGCCGATTTTGCACGAGCCATTATTCCAGGCTTCAACTTTCAACATCTCCACTTTGCCCAACTTCAAGGTAATATGCTGAACTGAATTCTTCGTAACTTAAGCTTGAGGGAGCCCCAAAAAGTGTACCCAAAATGCCTAGTGTGTAAACTCATAGCAATGCTTCGGAATATTGGGATCTCCTTCTTTCAAGACAAGTAGATTGCTTGCGAACGACCATGGGCCAGATTCTAACACTCTATTCTTTTCCTCTACCGAATTGAACATGAAGAGGAAAATGCCAGGTTTGATCATCTCACATTTTACTGACTCAAACTTCCACACTTTCTTCGTGGTAGTACAAAATGCTTGAAAATTAGCATTTGGTTTAGAGAAAAGTTTCCCATAGAGGATAAGTTCACTTTCCTGCTTTTCCTTCTCAGGAATTTCTGCATCCAGCTTCGTGACATCTTCTGCTGACCGTAAGTCTCCCATACTTCTGCATAGTGCCGCCATCCTGAGATGGTTCTCGTGATCACCTTCCATATTGTATCGAATACAACTCTAATTAGGGGTTTAATAATGGATGATGTATTTGGGGATGATGAATGGAGTATTCAACTGAGGAGGGTGAGCGACTTTTTGGGTAATGGTACCTTTGGGGATACGGAGTGAGGGAAGCCCTAAAAGGTAGTATTGCGATTGAAATCAGTTAATCCTTAGAGGTTATATCAGCATATACTGGAATGATCGTTTTTGCTGGGTGGGTTACGACGGGGATGAGGCTCCGGCAGGCAGAGAGATGCTTCAGGTGGAACCCATTCTCACGAGTCTACACAGAGAAAGATGGAGAGTGGGGTGTGGGGATCTTGATGATGTTGGGGATTCTAATCCGGTGGGAGTAGGTTCGAGGCAGCTATGGGATTTCAGTGCTTGGATTATTGTCTGGGAAAACTGGGGTTTTGAAATGGGGCAAAACTATCACTCAACGGATAGAGAGAGAGCTCACACAGAGGTGAGAGAGAACCATTCGCTTAGCATTTGGACGTTTGAAATGTACAAAAACAGAGAATAAAAAAGGTCAGCCTCATGGGCGGGGTCAACCCGTGTTCTTCGATCAACATTTTCCAGAGCCACGACCTCTCCTCTCCCCATGTACGTCACTTGCTCCCCCCATATATAAGTACAACCTAGAATAACTTCCATCTTCCATAACCAAGACCACTCCAATTCTCATTCAATCCTCTAAAAAACCGTCACATTCACACTGAAAACAACGCCAGAGGCATCTCATCCGTTGATATTTGCCCGTTAATATGTTACCATAACGGTCTTAATGGAAGATGTCGGTAACATAAGACACGGAATAAAACATTAGGTCGAGTAGTTCAAACTCCATCACTACATAAAAACACACCATCAGGTTTGAGGGTTATTGGCTAGTAGAACAAGACGTACAGATCTAGTGTTCTCAATATTGCAGATCGATCGTGCTATGTGGATCCGTCCGAGGTTTTAAGGTTTTCCGCTTTTGCATATTTCATCAATGGCTGGAGGTATGTTAATCTTTACTTTTCCGCAAATCGATCCCGAATTCTGTATGAATTTATCCATGACTAATTAATCAGGATCGTCAGGTTTTAGTTTATATTTAATCTAACATAAGCTAGTTAAGGAATTGCGCACCAGGAATGGTTACGCCTTTGCAGAGCCATTACAAATGGATGTTGCCCAGAAAGATAGGGTTTTGGAGCCACGCCTATCGCCTACTTCTTCTGTCGAAACAACCACAAAGCTCTGTGTGATCTTGGAGGCTGTCGAAGATAGAGTGGAGAGGCATGATATCATTGGTGAGCAGCGAGACAACTGGAATAAGCTCTTGTTGAGATCGGTCAACATAATGACTCTCACCGCCACCACCACGGCGGGGATGGGTGCAGTTGCACTGGCTCCATCGTTGAGAGTATGCTCCGCTCTCTTGTTTATAGCGGCCACCGGGATGTCCCTTGTCATGAGCAAAATCCAACCGTCGCAGCTGGCTGAAGAGCAATGAAATGCCTCAAGGTTGTTTAAGCAGCTCCAGAGCGAGATCAAGTCGATGCTCATGCTCCAATCCCCGACTGAGTCAGACGTGAAGGAGATGACGGAGAAGGTGCTGGCCCTTGATAGGGCTTATCCACTGTCTCTGCTTGGAGCAATGCTTGAGAAGTTCCCCGTGAAATTGGAGCCTGCCGCAGTGCGGCCTAGGTTTCCAACAACCGCCGCCAATCCCAAGGGGGCAAAACCGTTGCAAACACAGAGTGAAATGGATGGAGCGAGGACCTAGAAGTGGAGATGAGAGCCATCGTCCAAGTCCTCAAGAGCAAAGACAAGCAAGACTACTTGAGGCTTGGGAATTTGGCGCTAAAATTGAATAAGATGTTGGTGGTTTATGCTCCTTTGCTAACTGGCATTGCCGCGGCTGGCTCAGCCTTCGGTGGCTCGACAGCCATGGTGGCAGCCATCACCGGGGCAATGGCCGCGGTCATCAACCGTTTCAAGCATGGAGGCCAAGTCGGCATGGTCGTGGAGATGTACAGAAACTGTGCGGGGTTCTTCGAGCTCATGGAAGAGACTATCGAAGCGACACTCGAAGAGAGAGACTATAGCAAGAGAGAAAATGGAGAGATGTTCGAGATGAAGGTGGCGATGAAGCTGGGACGGAGATTGTCGGAGCTCCGAGATTTGGCAAGAAAATCATTGGCTTCTTGTATAAGGGACTGAGGTTGATGAGTTTGGAAGCAAGCTTTTCTGAACTCCTTTCGAACAAAGATATACAACTGTGTATATACGATACGTACAATGAGGCTCATTAAACATGATTCTTTCATTTTTTATTTCTTGGTGCATACTTTGTATCGATTAATTCCACAAAAGAATTAATTAAAAGCATTAATTGATATACGGGTCTGATTTTTTAGTTTGCACAAATGATCAAATCTTAATTAAATACTCAGGTAAATATAAAATATGCTCCTAGTCTGGTTTCGACCCATGTAAGAATTGCACATCTTATCTAATATTGCACTTCTTAAATAAAAATTTAGTTAGTCTATTTTCTTACTAAACGATGAAGCATGTTTATAAGCCATGCTTTTAATTTTCACAATGGTAAGATTTGTAAAGAAAAACGAAGGGCAATGCGCCGTACCTTTTTCTCGATGTGGGCGCAATCAAATGGTTGAATTCTTAAATGTCGTCTACTGCACAAACGGTCTCCATGCGTTTGTTATAAGCCACGATTCGCAAATCAGTGAGTCCTACACTTTGCTTATTTATTTCTTAGTTTTTAGTTATATTCTGATGCCGTCAGTTTCTTCATTAAGTGGAACGTATTTAAACACTAGAAATGCTTTCGTTCTCCCAAGTGTATAGAATTGTATTAGCAATTCATGAAACACGGATGAGAGGCACGTGTTCCACTTGAGGAACAGTGGACTACTGTTGCTTGAGCGCTTGAGTTAATACTTTATAAAATGACAGGAATTAGATCATTGCAGGACATGTTGCTGCTGATGGTGGTTGAGAGGCAATTGTGCGAAAAAGAAGATGTTGGAAGAGTAACTTCACAATTCTCACTGTTATAGTGCCAGTCATTTGAGTTAATTTTTCACACATGCTTGCTCAAGTGGGTTTCTAGAAATAGAGCTGATGTGGACGCTATTATGGTATTGGAAGATGAAAATGCTGGATTAGAAAGAATTTGGGAAAAGTGCCAAAAAAGTCCTAAACTTTTTGATTTTGTACCGATTTAGTCCTAAACCTTTTTTTTTTGTACCAATTTAGTCCTAAACATTTTTATGTCGTGCCAATTCAATCATTTTCGGCCAATTTTGGCCGAATTTTGCTGACTCGACGCCGGTTGGCTGACGTGGCCTAATCGGCGCTGACATGTACAAAATTTAATAATATTTTAATATTTTTGAATTTTTTTTCTTATTTATTTATTTATTTCTTTTCTTTTTTCTTTTTCATTTTTTCTTCTCATCTTCTTCCTCCAGCCGGTTGCCGGAGCTCGGCGAACGGCCAGAGGCGATGCCAGCCACCTCGCCAGTGGTCGCGAGGCCGCCCTTGGGCGGCGAGGCTCACCCTCGCCGGATCTGGCGAGGGTCGAGCCTCGCCCATGGCCGGCGAGGGCGAGCCCCGCCAGCTCGGCGCGAGGAGGCGGCCTCGAGCTGGCCTCACACCGAGCTGGCGGGGCTCGCCCTCGTCGGCCATGGGCGAGGCTCGACCCTCGCTAGATCCGGCGAGGGCGAGCCTCGCCGCCTAGGCCTCGAGGGCGGCCTCGCGCCGAGTGGGGGAGGCTCACCCTCGCCAGATCTGGTGAGGTCGAGCCTCGCCGGCCATGGGCGAGGCTTGTTCCTCGCCAGGATCCGGCGAGAGCGAGCCTTGCCCGCCCGGCACGAGGCTGCCCTCACGGTCACTGGCGAGGTGGAGGTCGACCTCCACCTCGCCGGCCGTCGCTTCTGGCCAGTCGTCGAGCTCCGGCGACCGGCTGGAGGAAGAAGATGAGAAGAAAAAGAAAAAAATAAAAGAAAAATAAATAAAAAGGGAAAAATAAATAAATAAATAATTTTAAAATATTAAAATATTATTAAAATTTGTACACGTTAGCTCCGATCAGGCCACGTCAGCCGGCCGGCGTCCAGTCAGCAAAATCTTGCCAAAATCTGGCCAGAAAGGACTAAATTGGCACAACATAAAAAAGGTTTAGGACTAAATCGGTACCAAAAAAAAAGTTCAGGACTAAATCGGCACAAAGTGAAAAGGTTTAAGACTTTTTTAGCACTTTTCCCGAAAGAATTTTATATCTTGATCGTATTCTAAGGGTGTTTTTGTGGAAGAAAACATCTTGGGAATTTTCTTTAGAGTCTGAGCAAAATCCGAGAGAGAGTTGAAGTTTTAGATGTAGTATTCGTGCAATTTGCTTGAAAAAGATTTTTGATTTAATATTTTACAGTGTCTTATTTTAAAATGTTAATAAAGCTTGGTTTCTATTTTTGGTTTCTATTTGAAATGAGATAGATACAACGTGTGTTAGGGCATAGTAATCCGGTTGACTTCGTTGCGGTGATAGGACGGATTAAAAAGAATGTAACCTTGCAGAGAATTTTTGCTTCGGTGCTCTTGACAGTAAGTGTATCCAATTAGTCTTGCAAATTCAGGAAGGCCCCGGTTGGCTTGGTTGCGAAGATAGGACGAGTTAAAATTTTGTAATTTCTTTTAGAATAATTAAGACTTTTTCTTTTGTTTTTTGTTTCTTTTTTTCTTTTTTTTTGCCCCAACTTTGGGTTGGCAAATGTCGGGTCATATCTAGTATTCAGAGTTTGCCTCGATTCGGTACCACTCTCGCGGCCCACACCGAAACAATGCTTTACCCCTAGATGTTCAGTCAACCAAGCGAGAGCCAATGACCCCTGCTTGGCTGGTTTGGGCAAGGTTGTTGTGGCCCTCGCTAGTCATAGGTGAGTTGGGAAAAACAAAAAACAAAAAGCCAAAAAAATAGAAATATTTAAAAAAATTGTAAAAATTATCCATGTTAATGCACAGCAGGAGGGTAAGCATCCACATTAGTAATTTCCAACCAAATTAGGTACTTGAATTTCTAGATATGTCATGGACTGTTCGGTTTTCTTGATTTATTTTTGGGGCCATAAATCTGCTTAATCGAGTGGTGGGAGTGCTAAATGACCCAAAAAAAAAAAAAACAAACAAACAAAAAGGAGCCTTGGTGCACTTTAATTAATAACTGCATAAATTAAAAATTCGAACTCCTGTGCTTCTTTTTTCTTCTTAATCACATTGCTCCGGTGTATATAATTGATATCGACCTACCAATTTATGAATTTCGATATAGCTCTCAAATAAACTAGCAGCCGACGTTTGGAGCTCCCATAAAACTCGAGACATTCAGCAACAAGAAAACTTTGAAACATCGTATTTACTGAAAATTCAAAAAGAAAAAAAAATGACGAATGCATTTTCCCTAAAGAATTTTCTTTTCTGGGTGCCGTAATAAAATAAGAATCGAAAAAGAACCCCTGCAAAAAGCCCTCAAGAAAGAAGGCTGAAAGATATTAATTGTGGAAAATTGGAGACACCCCATTATACGAAGGCCCCATCCCGAAAGTCACTTCCTTTCGTGCCCACAAAAATCTTCAATAAATAGATAAATAATGTCACACCCCAAGGCCATAAAAAATTTAGATGACACGGCCGTCTTTCCACTCAAACTACCAAAATCCAACACTCAAAAAGTGCCCCCATTGATATCGCTCTCATACTTATCACTAGCTAAAAAATTGGAAAAGATTGGAAAGTAGAGAGAAAAGTAACCACAACTCAGTGAATAATACATCTCTTTTAAATGAATCAAGCATTCACTATGTAACTTTACAAACACGATATCACCATTTATCACTCCCAAAGCTAGAGTCCTATATATGCAAAATATCAAAAACAGATAATATCTTTCCAACAAACTTTTTTACGTATAAATCAATGATAATATCAATTCATATTAACAAATAAATTATCAATAATCTATTCCATTAATTAATCATTTAACCACACGTTGATGGTCTATTCCATCGATTAATTTCAAATCGCGCATCAACGGTCCACCTCATTGACCAAATTTATACTTAAATATTTAGTCATGATCACATATAACACCCATACAAAAATTTCCCTTGGTTAGGTCTTCACTTATTATTAACTAATGGCTCGGCCCATAAGGATATTCTAAACTAGTATGCGCATACTCACAAGCTCTTCAATGGGCTCACAACAATATTGAGCACCGCCACAAACTCACGACAGCATCCTCCACAATTCACAAGCTAATTCGGAATCAATATCACAAAACGATTTGACCAACCAAACATATAATCTTTCTCAATACATCTCATCTACTCAAAATACTTTTTCTTAAAGCATTTTTCAAATAATTTCCGAACTCATTTCATAAACCAATTTGCAAAGCCATATATATATATAGACACACACAATACCTTTCATAACACATTTTTCAAACCATTTTTAAATAATAGAAACGTAATAAATGTCTGATTCAAATTTTATATAATAAAGGTGTTTATTCATAACTCACAATATATTAAATCTTTATCATTTAGAAGACATGGGTTTACAAATTCTTAGAAAAGATAGTACCACTCACTTGAGAACATGTACGTTCAATCGACAAAGATTACTCGAACCGTCAAACTTGTAATCCTATCAAGTAAGCAAGAAAGAACATTAAAATCGAATAAAACATTACCTCAATTACGGCTTGACTAAACTACACTTATTCATCGATAAAACGATACCTACGAGCCAAAAAATCTCATATCCAAGGCAATTATTAAAGCCATATGTAACGCAGAACTTGAGCATGGAATTTGAGTGCAAGACTTTGTCATGTCAAAACATTTTTCACGAAATCCTGTTTCAGACATACTTATAATAATAAAAAAAAATCCTTTCAACATACTACGAGAATCCTAACTTTACCATTCGAAAATCAAGCCAAAAACCAATAAAATTTAGCCTCGAAGTTGCTAGATATGCATTGTTCATCATACGCGAGAAACTTTAAAGTTTTCTTTTAGGCAAATCATATACTCAAATTGAGATTCGTAAAATGCTATAATTTTAGAACAAAACTACTATTTTTATATATACACACAACTCAACAACTTAATAATCAAATTTCGCGGCTCACATCTTACATAATTCCAAATTTCAAGCCCTAAATCCAAAACTACTTTGATTGAATGAATGAGGGACACGAATACTTATTGAGCGTTGTAATACGGTGTTGAGTCGGCTTTTAGGTCCGCGCGGCTAGTAACCCTTCTTTTTTTCTTCTTCCTTCTTTCCATCTCCCACCCTTTTCTTTTCTTTTCCCTGTTCTGCCCGAACTCTCCCTCTTTAAAAAAAGAAGTTGAGTGTCCCCGTGTTGACTGGGTCAATCTTCTTTTTATTTTTTTCTATTTTCTCTTTTTGACTTTTCAAACCCATAAATCACAGATAAATGAAATGAAAATTGCTAGATCATTTTGACTCAATAATTTCTTGAATCAACCGCCAAACTAAGATTCTCTTGCGTCCCCCTTGACCTTCTTGATCCTCAACACCTCTTCAAAATGGAGAGCAAGCGCCATATCATCGATATCCACGATAAGCCAGCGTTCCAGAGGCAAATACGTCAAGCAGAAAGCTCCCTGGAACCAGTGTCCTTGGAGCTTCAATGGTTCCCGAAGCCGGTGCGCCCTGTGATGGTCATACGCAGGTCTCTGCGCAAACGACGTCCCCTTCACAAACGGCTGGTGATGACTAAACGATTTCACCCACTGCTGATATGCTTTAGAGGAGAGACGCCAAAGTCGAGTGTAGTGAGAAACTGACAATGGACTGTTCCTGTTCAAACCATCCACAGCTACAACTTGTGAGTGGGCTATTGAGAATGGTCCTTGGCAATTCGTCCATCTTCCTGTGTCAGAGTCTAGATACTGATACTTCCGGTACCCCTATCAAGTTATTTTAAGTTCCTCTAGTTCTTATGTCTTTGGAGGCACTCAGTTATACTTCACATGTCATTAAGTACTCCTCTGCAGGCATAAAACAAGCTCCTTTTTCATCTGCAAGTTCTTGGAACATGATTAGAGTGAGAAAGCAGAAGGTTGATCGGCATAAGTTGGCGTCGTGCCATCCCATTTTCCTGAGTCAAAGTATCTTGATACTGATACTTCTCGTACTCCTATGTGGGTCAAGCTACTTTAATTTCCTCTAGTTCTTAATGTCTTTGAAGGTGACAGAAATGGAGAGGAAAGGTGATGAAGGAATTCTAGTCGGCGGAAGACGACTTACTTGATTCCAATGCGCAAACAGCAAATAGTCCCGAATCGAACGTTGAATTGCGAACCAATCACGAACAACAATACCTCATGTTGGTCTGGATGCAATCACAAGGAAAACACCCGATTTCCACGGCGTAAATGCAAACCGTTCTTCAAATTGATGATTGAATCCTGCCTATCTTCAAGATGGAATTTTGAGAGAGATTTTGGTGCGAATGAATTGACAACACGTCCAACGGTTGTGTTCGGGAGATTTTATACGTCTCCCTTCGTACCCCTCCATTGGTGACATTCCATCGTAACGTTTCAACTTGAAACGGTGCGTCCAATCGCACCCCATCATGGTCGTACCACTTGGAAGAACTACATCTCCCACTCGGACATGATGGGCCTGATAGCGTTCTATCAAGAATATAAGGCAATGCATTTAACATTCATCAACTTTACAGAACAATTCATACTGGCAAGTAAGCCGTGCGACCAGTGAGTACACCTGCACTTGGGAGCTCAAATTATGCACTTGTTAGGGATGACATAATGGCTACAACCCAAAAAGGAAAATAAACAACTGATGTCTCACAGTGCCCCAGACATATCTTGTTACATCAATTCAAGTATACCTATCCCTTAAAGGCTATACTTGATTATCCTCAAAACATCATGTATTTACAATTATATCCGCAACCACATAAGGCAATATAATTGGTCGACTAGTAAATACATGTGATAGATGTAAAACAACAATAGTCTTCCTTCGTACTCATGTCTCTCTTAATTTTAGAACAACTGCTTTCCTAGACACGTCCCATAGGCCATATCTATTCATGACCGCCCGTAACATGCTAAAGTAGCAACACTGATCTTTCATTTCGAGAACATAGTCAGAAGTAACATAGGGCACGAATTGAGGTAAATTATAAATTACCTCAAGGGCTCACGCAATGAGTAAATATGGATAATTTTACTCACCTTCCATTTTCGGGCGAACAATGCACATGTAGTATGAATTACATGCTATAGTGGATTTCTTTTTCTATAAGAGCGTATGTCATTTCTTAAATATATCCACTATACGGATCTTAGCCTAAACATAGTCACGTGCCTCTCACGTACTCATGTTTAACTCGAGTGCTATATTAGCTCGCTCTCTATAGCGCCAAATTAAGTACTCGCATCCGGCATCTTACAGGCATACATGATTGTGGGACTATCATGTTCGGTCTTAAAAATAAATCACAGACTTCATCTTGACTCCAATCAAGGCGACATATTTTATGTACTAGACTTGCTCTTCAGCATTTATTTGTACATAACGTCTCATCTCAACGTGCTAACTATAGCACTTGAGGCGATTGCTCGTGTGAGTAAGCCAATCATTACCTGCTGACATACTTTCCAATAATATATGTGTGCTTGTGCTAGTCTCATAATGGATTTGTACTTTTTGATAAAACATCAAGTCATTAATAAACAAACAAGTACAATACATATGTCCATAAATACATAAAACAATGATCCTCTACAATAACACATATCACATCCTACGCAAACCTAGTGACATCCTGTGGGTAAAAAATATGTCTCTAGGAATAGCCTTCGTAAATGGATCAGCAACCATTCTATTGGTTGAAATGTATTGTAGAATCACTTCTTTCTGCGCTATAATATCTCTGATGAAGTTATTCTTTATGTCAATGTGCTTCATCCTTCCATGATACTTGGGATCTTTCACATAGGCAATGGCTGATTGACTATCGCAATAAACTGTCACCGGTCTTGGAATCTCAGTGACAGTGGCTAAATTTTCAAAGAAACGTTTTAGCCATACTGCTTCTTGCACTGCGGCAGAACACGTAATAAATTCAGCCTCCATAGTTGACAAGGCTGTGCATGTTTGTTTCTTGCTATTCCAAGAAATTGCACATCCATTGAGCAAGAACGCATATCCAGAAGTCAATTTACGTTCATCCAGGTCTCCACCCCAATCAGCATCTGAATAACCTAATAGGCGTAAATCATTCCCTTGGTAACAAAGTCGATAGTCCATAGTGCCATTCAAGTATCTCAGGATCCTCTTTACTGCTTTCCAGTGTGCTGGACCGGGACTTGATTGAAATCGGCTCACCAATCCCACGGCATAACATATGTCGGGTCGAGTACACATCATAGCATACATCAAACTTCCGATCGCACTAGCGTAAGGAACAGTTTCCATTATTTTTATTTCTTCTGGAGTCTTAGGACACATCTCAGTACTTGGGCCTTCGCCTTGCATGACAGGGGTATCAATGGGATTACAATGCTGCATATTGAAACGTTCAAGAATCTTCATAATATAAGATTCTTGTGATAAAGTAAGGAGTTTCCTTGATCGATCTCTTTCGATCTTAACTCCTAATATATAAGCAGCTTCTCCCATGTCCTTCATTTCAAAATTGGAGGACAACCATTCTTTTATGGTGATTACCATAACCTTGTCATTTCCAGCCAACATAATATCGTCCACATAAAGTGATAAAATCACAAATTTATCTTCAGACTGTTTGACATATACACAGTGATCCTCTTCGATCATTGTAAAATCATAAGTTGTTATGGCTCGATGAAAACGAAGATACCACTGTCTAGATGATTGCTTAAGGCCATATATTGAGCGATGAAGTTTGCAAACTTTATGCTCTTGACCTTTAGCTATGAAACCTAATGGTTGTTTCATATAAATTTCCTCATCTAGTTCTCCATTGAGAAATGCCGTCTTTACATCCATTTGATGTAATTCAAGGTCCAAATGTGCAACGATGGCTAGAATAAGACGTATTGAGGCAAACCTTACAACTGGTGAAAAAGTTTCCTCGTAGTCTATACCCTCTTGTTGAGTATAACCTTTCGCCACAAGACGAGCCTTATACTTTTCAATGGATCCATCCGCCCTTTGCTTAATCTTAAAAACCCATTTGTTTCCAATGGCCTTACGATTGGGTGGTAGATCAACCAAGTCCCAGACATGATTTGTCCTCATTGACTCCATCTCGTCTTCCAAAGCTTTTCTCCATTCTTCCTTATCAGAGGATGAGAGAGCCTCTTGAACAGTCTTAGGCTCGGCATCATCTTTATGAGCAATCATAAATGCTTCCCCTTCAATCTCAAAACGACGACGAGGAATACTTTTACGATTACTTTTACGCAACTGAATTTCTCTTGAATTCAATTCGCCAGACGATGCTACACTCCCACTAGGTCTTTCATGTTGAGGTAAATCTTCATTCCCCTCCATAACATTAGTGGGTGTATTATTAGGATCTTCCATCTCATATAATTGGAAATCCTTATCAATCTCACCTCTACTAGGAAAATCGTTCTCCAAGAACGTGACATCTCGTGACTCCTTTTCGGTCACACTTCCATCAGCTTGTTCACCTATGAACACATATCCTTTGGAGTGTTCAGAATATCTTATAAAGATACATTTCTTCCCTCTAGGGCCTAATTTGCCATATTTATGGGAAGATTCATGAACATAAGCTGCACATCCCCATGGACGTAGATTACTTAAGTCTGGTTTTCTTCCAGTCCATAATTCATAAGGAGTGGAAGTGACCGATTTTGAGGGCACTCGGTTAAGTACATAGGCAGCAGTCAATAATGCATCTCCCCAAAAGGAGATAGGTAAATTTGCTTGCGCCATCATAGACCTAACCATTTCCAATAGGGTTCTATTCCTTCTCTCAGCTATCCCATTTTGTTGTAGAGTATAAGGAATAGTCAATTGTCTTACAATTCCCTTTTCATCACAAAGAGCTTTGAATTGCTCCGATAGATACTCACGTCCACGATCGGTTCTTAATGCCTTTATTGTTTTGTTCAACTGATTCTCTACCATCGTTATATATCGTCTAAAGCATTCTAATGCTTCGGACTTATGGGAGATCAGAAAGACATAACTGAAACGCGTGAAGTCATCTATGAAAGTAATGAAATATGAGGCTCCATGCCTCGCCCTCACATTCAAAGGACCACAAATGTCAGAATGTATGAGTTGCAATGGAAATTCAGCTCTAGTCCCTTTACCGAATGGTTTTCTAGTTGCTTTTCCCGCTAGACAATGTTCACATACGGGTAGATCAACATTAGTGAGTGACCCTAAAAGGCATTCTCTAGCTAATCTTTGCATTCTTTGCAACCCAATGTGACCTAATCTAGCATGCCAAGTATTTGCATCAGTCCCAATGTTATCAGAAGACGCAATTAAAGAAAAACAACCATCAACATTAACATTGTACTGATCATGGTCAATGTTTAACACCATAAAACCATTCAATACATGACCTGAACCATAATAAACTGTTCCATACAAAATATAAACACAATCACCATGGAAATTCAATACATAACCTAAGCTAAGAAGAACAACTACAAAGACCAAGTTTCGTCGAATATCTAGAGCATAAAGGGCATCATGCAGGAATAGATTTCGACCACCACGCAAGATTAATTTGCATGTGCAGACACCCTTCACTTCAACTCTTGAGTTATTCCCAACATATATCCATCTTCTTCCAGACGGTATCCGACGATACTCCACAAATGCTTCTCGGTCTCTAGCTACATGGTCCGTTGCTCCTAAGTCTACAGTCCACATTGGATGAGATTCAGCAAGCATTACAGTACTAGAAACAAAAGCATTACTCATAGTAATGGAGTAATAGGGTACCTTTTTCGGCTCAGTGCATTCACGAGCAAAATGACCCAGCTTGCCACAATTGTGGCACTCCATCTTGGCCTTGTCCTTCTTCCCACCACGCTTCTTGCGTCGGAAGGTCTTAGCCCTCTTGGATCCCTGATTAGTCATCTTCCCTTTGTTTTTGAACTGAAGGTTCCTCTTGCGCTTGAAGCCCGAAGCTTTGCGCGAACTCGTTTCAGCAACATAAGCATGGGTAGAGGATCTTGCAGCCTCTAGGCGCTCATCATCTAATTCCAAATGACGCGCAATATCATCAAAAGTGACGATGTTCTCACTATGCATCATATTGAGCTTCATATGTTCCCAATTATCAGGAAGAGACCTAATAACAGCCTGAACTTGTTGTTCATCAGTAAGGGAGTGACCTGCCGACTTCAGCTCACGGATCATGTTTGACATCTCCCGAAGATGTTGCCTCATTGTTACATTTGGGCGCTTTCGGAAAGTGTCAAACTTGATGGTGAGTCTCCTCAGCTTAGTGGCAGATGTACCCCCAAACTTATCCTTCAAGGCAACCCACATATCTTGAGCTTTATCATAACTTTCAAACCCACACATGAGATCATCTTGCATACAGCTCAGCAACGTGATGCGAGCAATGCTATTCTTCTTTTTCCAAGCTTGATAAGCTTCTAGATCTCTCCTGTGTTGAGCTGAAGTTCCATGCTCAAGTTCATCCATGGTGTGGTTGAGGGTTTCCAAAACCTCTTGTTCCTCAAGGATGTACTGAACCTTTCGGTGCCAAATATCATAATTGTCAACGTTCAACTTCTCACCCTTATTGAGGTCAGCCACAATGGTCTTGGATGCCGATGCCATAATCAATTTCTATAACACATTAACATAATAGACGCAGAATCAATACTAGCACATTTTTCAGAGTAACACACATATTTAATTTTCAGCAAAAACAAAATAAAATAATAATAATTCAACAAAAGACATAGAAACAAAAGTTCACTATGTTCTCAATCAATTTCTATGTACGATTGTTCAATTATAATTTATTATTTTAATTTGCACAAAATTTTGAGTTCTAGGTGAGGATTCCTTCGAATTCTACCAACCTACGAACTCCCACTAGGAAAAATAATTACATGACTTCATGTAATTTCTACATCTTTCCTTAACACAAAACCATAGCATGATAATAACCAACGTATAAACAACAATCATGCTTCAACTATAATTAAAAAAAAAAAACAATTCAACATGTAATGGATTTCCTACCATTGTTCTAATTTTCTAGCAACTAGAAAATTCCAAGTATATTAAAACTATATACTTCATATCATTGAACTAAACTTTACACATCATATGTAACAACACTTGCACATAAGCTAGCTACTGTATTTCCTAAACTACAAGAAAATACAAGCTACAAATGAATAAACTATGCATTAAACCTCAAAAAAATACGCGTACATAAAATTCCCTACACATTTTCATACATTTATAAAATTCAAAAATGAAAAATAACTATCCCACAGTGTAGAGGACATCCATACGAACCCAACGCCACCAACCACGCTCCAATCGGAGCCCGCACGTGCCCCCACGCGCCGCCTGAGTGTGCGGCGCGTGTGGCGCACGCGCCAGCAAGCCAAAAGGCTCCTGGCTGGTCCGACCGGTCCGACCGGTCACTGGTTCGACCGTTGACCGGTCCGACCGTTGACCGGTCAACGGTCAACGGGTCGGGTCAACGGGTCGGGTCAACGTCCGGGTTGGGTCAACGGGTCGCCGGTCGGGTCGGGTCGCCGGCCGGCCAACAACCGCCGGCGGTGACGTTATCGATGACGTCATCCCGACGGTTAATGACTGTGGGATGACGTCATCCGTGACGTCATCGGTGACGTCATCCGTGACGTCATTGGTGACGTCAGAACCAGCGCGTGACGTCACGCACCAGTTCGCCCACCAGCGTGTGACGTCACGCGCCGGTTCGCTGGCGTGCCCAGCACGTGTAGCGCGTGGCTCCCACGCGCCGCGGCTTCTGGCCGCGCGTGTGGGTGCGTCCGGCGTCGTCTGTTGGCGTTCGACCCACCGTTGGACTCGTCTCGACGAGTACTTTCATCCCGTATATTTGAAAAAAAAAATTTGGCCCAAAAAATATATCGAAAAATGGCCAAAATCGTACGGGTGTTCGCGACGCCAAGTCCGTTCTTCACTCCGATTGAAAATTCGAGTTATTTGAGATGATAATTCCGATCATTAGACATCCAAACAGTGTAGAATTGATATTGATTCCAATATCAAAAAGTAAACGGGAAAATTCAATGAAAAAAACATGGTAGAAATCACGATCGGGCTCTGATACCAATGAAGGAATTCTAGTCGGCGGAAGGCGACTTACTTGATTCCAATGCGCAAACAGCAAATAGTCCCGAATCGAACGTTGAATTGCGAACCAATCACGAACAACAATACCTCACGTTGGTCTGGATGCAATCACAAGGAAAACACCCGATTTCCACGGCGTAAATGCAAACCGTTCTTCAAATTGATGATTGAATCCTGCCTATCTTCAAGATGGAATTTTGAGAGAGATTTTGGTGCAAATGAATTGACAACACGTCCAACGGTTGTGTTCGGGAGATTTTATACGTCTCCCTTCGTACCCCTCCATTGGTGACATTCCATCGTAACGTTTCAACTTGAAACGGTGCGTCCAATCGCACCCCATCATGGTCGTACCACTTGGAAGAACTACAGGTGATATTGTGTATTTCTGTATATTCAATGTACAAGTATGATCCTCCACTTATAATGTTAGTGAGAGGAAATAATGTGGGAAATAAAAAATACACCGATTACATTATGATTCTATTTTCCTATTTTACCAAGCTAATCACTAATAGACTGATTCAATCACTGATACTTGGATTGATACTCAGAATCAGTATCTTCATATTTCCAACACTCCCCCTCAAGCTGATGGCCTGTATATGTCAAGGACACCTAGCTTGCTTAATAGGTATGAATGTTGTCTTTGGCATAATGGCTTGGTAAAGATGTCTGCAGGTTGCTCAATAGTTCCAATTCCTCTCGTTGTTATGATTCCTTCCCGAATCTTGTCCCGAGTGAAATGACATTCGACTTCTATATGTTTAGTCCTTTCATGAAAAATAGGATTAGCTGCCAATTTGAGTGCAACATCATTATCACAAAATAATTCGCTGGATCCATTGACTTGTACTCCGAGATCTGAAAGTAATCCTCAAATCCAGATTATTTCGCAAACAGTTTTCGCCATAGCTCGATACTCTGATTCTGCTGATGACAAAGACACAGTTGATTGCTTCTTTGTCTTCCATGAAGTGAGTGATTTTCCCAATTTGATACAAAAACCAGTAATAGACCTTCTTGTCATCGGACAAGTTGCGTAATTTGTGTCACAATATGCTGTCATTTTCATGTCACAATCTCAAGACAAAAAAATGCTGAGTCCTGGGCGTCCCTTCAAGTATTTCATGACAAGTGCTACATCCATATGTGACTGCTTCGGCTTGTGCATGAATTGATTGAGTATTTGCACTGCATAGCATATATTCGGTCTTGTCATTGTGAGATAAATCAATTTCCCAACAAGCCGTTGATATTTTGATGGATCTTGGAGTAATACATCCTCGACAAGTGAAGACAAGCTCTCATCATACTCATATGTCGTCAACTTCGCATTTTGTTCAATCAGTATAACGGCTGGTTTACATCCCGATATTTCTGCTTTAGAGACTATTTCTAGAATGAACTTCCGTTGGCTGAGACATATTCCTTTGTTAGATCGAGCTATTTCAATGCCGAGGAAATATTTAGGAGGCCCCAAGTCTTTTATGTGAAAAGTGGCACTCAAGTAGTCTTTGAATTTTGCAATGGCCAGCTCATTATTCCCCACGATAAGAATGTCATCAATATATATTAACAGAAAGATGGACGAAGTACCTTTAGTCCATGTGAATAGAGCATAATCATGTTTGGAATGCTGAAATCCTGCGTCGGTCAATGTAGCAGTGAACTTGGCGTACCATTGCCTAGAAGCCTGTTTAAGTCCATACAGGGATTTACGGAGACGACATACACGAGAATCCCCCTGGCTATGTAATCCCTGTGGAAGTTCCATATAAATTTCCTCATCCAGATCCCCATGTAGGAATGCATTATGGACATCCATTTGATGCAATGGCCAGTTGCAAAAGGCGGCAACGGATAAAAAGGAGCGGACAATCACTTCCTTAGCCACAGGAGAGAATGTTTCATGATAGTCAAACCCTTCCCGTTGTGTGAAGCCTTTCGCTACTAAACGAGTTTTATATCTCTCAATGGAACCATATGCCTTGAATTTTATCTTATAAACCCACTTGCACCCAATAGGTTTTCGTCCGGCTGGTAGGGAAACAATATCCCAAGTATGATTTTCATGGAGTGCTTGTAATTTGAGCTCCATTGCATGTTGCCATTTGGGATCACATGCCGCCTCAAAATAGGAAGACGGTTCTTGCTCTTCTGAAATTCTACTAATGCAACACATGTGTTCTGGTGATAACCTACTGAACGAAACATTAGAGGATACATGATATTGTGTACATGAAGAATCCATCGTAGGACATATATAATATTTTGTCCATGTAGGAGGTCTAGTAGACCGTCCAGAACGCCGAGGCTGCTCAATTCTTGGCTCTGTTGCTGTGGCGGGAGATAGCCTCTGATGATTTGTCGGCAATGAGGTCACCTGGGAATCAGATGAGATATTGTTCCCAGGTGCGAAAATTGGTGTGTCATCGCCTGAGTTGAAATCATCTGTTGAGCTTGGAATATGCTTTTCTGGAGCAAGAAGTACATATTGAGGTTGAACAGGTAAATCATCTTCTAACAAGAAAGGTTGAGGAGCAGATGTTGATGATGACGATGTTGCCTCTTGAAAAGGGAAGATGTCTTCGTGAAAAAGAACATCTCTGCTCACAAAGAAATCCCCTGTGTAAATCTCCATGATTCGATAGCCTTTCTATAAAGAATGATATCCCATAAAAATACACTGCATAGCCCGAGGATCCATCTTACTTCGTGGCCTTAGGGCTGCTGCATAGCATAAACATCCAAAAACTCAAAGATGATCAATCATTGGTTGCTTTCCATAAAGCAATTCAAAAGGAGTTCGTCCTTCAAGGATTCTAGTTGGCATGCGATTGATCAGGTAAGCTGCTGTGACCACGCAATCACCCCAAATTTTTTTTCATATAGAAGCTTGATATTTGAGGGCTCGAGCTACTTCTAAGAGGTGACGATGTTTGCGCTCAACAATCCCATTTTGTTGGGGTGTGTAGGTACACAAATTCTCATGTAGAATTCCTCTAGAAGATAAGAAGGAGACACATTCCGCAAAAAGAATTCATGTCCATTATCGGTACGAATCCTTTGGACTGGTTTATCGAATTGATTTTTAATGAGAGATAGGATATTCGATAGAGTAGAAAAAGTTTGACTCTTGGATTGCATAAGGAAAACCCAAGTAGCACGAGTGTAATCATCAACGATGGTCAAGAAAAAACGAGACCCATCACGATGTGGAGTGTGATAATGTCCCCAGATGTCTATATGAAGTAAGGAAAAAGTACTGGTAGCTCTTGATGTACTGACAGGAAATTGTTTTCGAGATTGCTTCGCTAATGGACATATTGGGCATTTAGAGTAAGGAAAACGCGCAGAATAACCCAAACGTTGATGAAAAACAATATCTTTATTACTAGTAATAGCATTACAAGAAATGCTTTGACTGGTAAAATCAAGATCTTTTTGGAGACTGGTCCAAAAATACAATCCTTCTGCGACACTACCCAAGCCCATCAGACTGCCAGTCAAAAGGTCCTAAAAGAAACAATTTTTCGAATTGAATACAGCCCGGCAAGAATTATCTTCGCAAGCTTTTGAGACTGATAAAAGATTGAACTCAAAATCAGGAACGAAAATGACATTTTTTAGAACAATGTTTGGACTGAGCTGGACTGTTCCAATTTTACTGACATGAATAATGTTTCCATTGGGCAGACGTACTTATATTGAGGAATGTGGCCTTTCTTGGATACCAGAAAATAACTGTTCATTGCATACTATGTGGTCACTAGCACCTGAATCAATTATCCATGCATCAACTGATATTGAATTTGTCTTGCATAAGAAAGTACCTGAGAAACTTGCAGTATTGTCATTAGTGGACAACTGATTTAATGCCTTCATAATATTTTGGTACTGATCTTGGGTAATTATCTTATCTTGTGGCAGATTTTCATTAGAATGGTTGAGCGATTCCTCCATGGGTAAGATCACTTCTTGGTCGTTGCTGCTGCTCGACTTGTTGCTTTGATGGATATTTGAACAATTGAATTCCTAATCGGTGTGTCAATCTATTTTGCAGAAAGAGATTTTGCAACAACAATTGAAAAACTTCCGAAGGCAATTCAGAGTATTTGCGGAAGCTAGGTCAGAATGAGGTTGCTCTGATACCACAACAAAAATGGAGAGGAAAGGTGATATTGTGTATTTCTGTATATTCAATGTACAAGTATGATCCTCCACTTATAATGTTAGTGAGAGGAAATAATATGGGAAATAAAAAATACACCGATTACATTATGATTCTATTTTCCTATTTTACCAAGCTAATCACTAACAAACTGATTCAATCACTGATACTTGGATTGATACTCAGAATCAGTATCTTCATATTTCCAACAAAAGGGACTCGGTTATGTTTAACATGCTATTAAATACCCCTTTACAGGCACGAAAACTGGCTTCTTTTCATCCGCAAGTTCTTGGAACATCATCAGAGTGAGAAAGCAGAAGGCTAATCGGCATAAGTTAGCGTCATTTCATCCCATTTTCCTGAGTCAAAGAGTCTTGATATTGATACTTCTTGTACCCCTCTCTGGGTTAAGTTACTCAACGTTCCTCTAGTTCCTCTAGTCCTTACTCGGTTATATTTCACATGCCATTAAGTACTCCTTTGAGGCACGAAAATTGGCTTCTTTTCTTCTTCAAGTCGTTGGAACATGATCATAGTGAGAAAGCAGAAGGCTAATCGGCATAAGTTGGCGTTGTTCCATCCCAGCGTGCCAAGGTTTGGCTTCATGATTTTGATGAGCTGCAGACCATGCACAGGATCAGAACGTGGAAATCTGTCCAAGATCTCTTGTTTTTGTGTGGTTTAGCTGCTGAATCGAGACTTTATAGAACCTAGAACATATGTTTACATGATATTGCTATTATCTATCCTACATGATAGTGAAATAATTATAAGTAGTGATAAAAGTATAGATTATTGGATTGACATGCAATAAGAAAAAATTTCCATTCCCAATCTTTTAATAAGGTGTTCTATGTTGGTGGAAGTGCCTTGTCTCATATAAAATAAATATAAAATAAATGGGAGTGTGTAGGCCAATTGAAGTCTTCAATTCTTATGAATGAAAACGATGGGCTTAGTGGGCTGGACCCTAATAGACCCACTTGCGAGTGCACGAAGATCAAATTTGACACTACTCAACAATTATTATTTTTTATTTATTAAATTTGAATTTATAATTATTAAATAACCTTTGTGTCCTATTGAAATAGTGTGACTGTTCTTGATAAAATTACCATTATTTTTTTGTTATTTTATTTTGCATTTTATTTTTTCTACCTATTAGTTATTAGGTGCTCTTACAACTTTGGAAATGTTGTATTTGTTCAAAGGTTAGTTTTTAGAAGTTATAAAATTCGGAAGAAAAATTGTTATTTATTATTTTTTAATCCGAATTTTCACTTTTTCTTTTGAGAAAGTATCTATTTACAATGCAATCTTTCTCGCAGGATTGCATCTATTCTTAAAGACTGATATAAATTTGTCATTTTCCATCTCACATTTTTTTTCTTGTCAATTTTTCTTTCTAAAAGTACAGCTTTTATTTGAATTTGTGGAGAAATGCCAGAATTATCTAGTATTCTTATTAAGATTTTATTATATCTTGGAGGATTTTTGCCATTAACCTTTAGTAACATTGTGGAGCCAATAATTCTTTAAAGACAGTGTCTTTTCACATCTCAAAGTGATTCCGTTATTCCCCAATCGAAATTTTACCAACATTCTAATTATTGTAATCAGAGGGCCCTTAATGGACCCATATATGAGCTGGCCCAATTTCTGCTGATCCTAAAGTGTTTGGTAGGCTAGACACGTCCCTAGGCCTGCACACGTCCCTAGCCCTGCCTTGGGCCGGTGTCTTTTGACTAATCTTTGTCCCATTATCTAAGTGTTTTTTTTTTTTTTTTTGTCAATAGAAGAAATTCATAAATGCTCACTCGAATCCTTGAATTCAATCGTCGATTTGCTGGGGAGAAAGTTACTGAGACGAAAGCAATGAAAAGTGACATAATCATATCATGTTGAATGGTAGATGATGACCATGACATGGACAAAGCCTTCCTTGAGCAATCCTAAGCTAGTTGTTAAACATATCGTGAAATTGATTCAAAAAATGTAATAACAATTACAAGTGTCATGATCATGATATGACAACGATAGTTTGAAAGTGCAAATTTCTTTACCCTTTCATGTTTGCCATCATGACATGGATACAATTTAATAGTTTTGACAATAAAAGAAAATGTTAAATTATATTTCGAATATGAGTTTATAAAGTAAAAACCCTAAGAAAATTGCGTGCGTCGTTGAGCCTGAGATCTCCAAAGCTCACCAACTCGGGCTTATCATGATCAACGGTTGGGTAACGGTGTGGAGGTGGTGGAAGAAATGGGAGAGAGCGGCTGCTGAGCAATTTGGTCGAGCTCGAACGGCAGGTGTCAGATCGCCGGCAGCATATCTTGGAACTCGGTGTATCTCACATGCACATGATCTCAACATTTAAAATCAAGATAACTTGGATCATCAAAGAAAAAGAAAGGAGCAGAAACAAAAGCAAGCAATTGTCTTGTCATCATGATTCGACATGAAACGAAAGGGACGGTAATCCTCAACGAAGGGCGGGAGGATCTCCTCCCGTGCGAAACGTCCATTTCCATTCGCCCTGCCCTCGGCATATATTCTTGAAAATCTATTAAACTGAGATCAAGTTGCTTGACTAAACTTCACCGAAAAATCCAAATAAAAGGACAAATCCAAAAGAAAAACTATAAACTCGTTCCGTGCTCGACTTGATTTTCTACATAAACATTCCAAACACATCTCAACATATATCGTCAAGACCTCATAACCCAAAGCGTCCAAACATACCTTAGAGGAGACAACGCCTTTCGCCACCGCATACCTCCGGCGTCGTCGAATGGCATCGGAGATCGAATACGAGCCGCCGCTCCAGCCGGTGATCGACCCTTCCCGCGCGAGAACCCCCGAGCACCACCTTGTCCCCGTCGCCAAGGCGTTCAAGTCGTCCATCCTGACCCGACTCCACGCCGGCTACTTTCGCATCAGCCTCTCCCTCGCATGCCAGGCCTTGCTGTGGAAGATCCTCCGCCGCCCGTCGCCGACGCCCGACGACTCGCTGCCCCTCGAGCATCTCTCTCATGTGATCCCTCACATGACGTTCGTGATCTTCTGGGGCTTCGCTCTGCTGGTCCAGATCTTCCTATCGTTCCTCTATATTCTCCGGTGTTTCTTTCACTTTGGCCTGGTGAGGGCGGAGTTCCAGCACCACGTCGGAGTGAACTACCTGTTCGCGCCGTGGATAGCGTGGTTCGTGCTGCTCCAGGCGGCTGACTTCACGTCGGACCTGCCGAAGACGACGTTGTACCTGGTCCTCTGGTGGGCCTTCGCGATCCCCGTGATCCTTCTCGACGTAAAGGTCTACGGGCAGTGGTTCACGACCGAGAGGCGGTTCCTCTCGATGGTGGCCAACCCGACGAGCCAGCTCTCGGTGGTGGGGAACCTGGTGGGCGCGCGGGCCGCGGCCGAGATGGGGTGGCGCGAGACCGCGGTCTGCATGTTCTCGCTGGGGATGGCGCATTACCTGGTGCTGTTCGTCACCTTGTACCAGCGGTTGTCCGGCGGGGACAAGCTGCCGGCGATGCTGAGGCCGGTCTTCTTCCTGTTCTTTGCCGCGCCGAGCAAGGCGAGCGTCGCCTGGAAGTCCATCGCCGGCGAGTTCGACATCGGGTCGAAGATGCTCTTCTTCCTCTCCCTCTTTCTGTTCACCTCTCTGGTAATCAGCTAGGTAGCACCGACACGCGACACGCGACACGCGACACGACACGACACGACACGCGACACGCCATTTCTCAAAAAGTAGAGAATTCCGACACGTTCCGACACGTTAAATATTAAATAAATATTTTTATATATAAATGCATAAATAACTAAATAATAATAATAAAAAGAGCATAAAATTAATCTATATTAAAAATATTAATCCTACATTTGCTACCCACAGGCTCCAATGGCTCAAACAGAGCCTTCCGACGCTCGGATAGTGGAGGCGTCTGCGTTGAGTCTTGCATATTCTCATCTGTCGGTGCATCTTCCTGCTTGTCGGTAAGTTTATCCGTAGCATCTGCTACCTCGTTCAATAACTTTCCACCAACTGTCGGAAATTTGGAAAAGAAATGATTCTAGTACCAAGTATTCTAGAATCGGAGCTGCAAACAAGTGAAAAGCATACCTTCTTTTTCTTTCTTTTGACTTCTAAATGAGAAAGAAGTGAACCATGAATCGAGAACAATTCAATCAAAAGTATGAGCGCTAGACTCAAAGAGTTCAAGAATCAAGAGTCCAGAAGAAGGAAAGGAACCCTGCGTAAGTTTTACCTTTTTTTATTTTTTATTTTTTTATTTTTTTCATATATTTATATTTATACCCCAAAAGTTTTGAAAATTTATAAAAATAACCCCGTGCGTGTCGGAGTCACGTGTCGGAATTTTCGACTCGCGTGTCGGAGCGTGTCGGAGGCAGTTGACCGCGTGTCGGTTTTTCCGACTCGCGTTGACCGCGTGTCGGAGCGTGTCGGAGCGTGTCGGAGCGTGTCGGACACGTGTCGGAGTGTCGGACACGACACGAAGGGTCTCGGAGAGTGTCCGTGCTACCTAGGTAATCAGCACTTACCTCCCCTTCGTCTCTCTACTTGATACGCAAATCTTTCATGCTGCAGCAACAGGCTCATTTGCAACCAATCAAAGTACAGAAAAATCTCTGCAGGGTTGCTGATCTCTCGAGTTTCGATGTAGTTGGTGTCGGGGTACGTCTAGGTTAAATTCATTATTTATATGGAGTTTCATAAGATAATATCTTCAATCGACTAGTATCATGACTAAGCTTTGAAGAGGTGATCTGGCGAAAGTTCAAACCATTTCTCCAAAATACTTATAACTTGGTAGATTACAATAATAGATTGTATCATAACGACTAACTTTTCTAATCCATCAAATTTTTAATAAACAAACGAAAAGACATAAGTAAAAAACGAAAGGGAGCTGTCCTATAGAACGAGACATGAGAATCTGGTATATCAATCCGAGGACCGAAATCTTGCCGACCCATCATTAGATAAAGTCTAAATATTTACCCAAAATCTTCCAGGTTGTAGTAGAAGATGCTTATGCAAGCAAACTTTTCCCGAAAATTGAAGTGGTGCGCATTTGATGTCAAAGTGGACAAACTTAGTCATCGAGCTCAACCGATCTCTCCTTTCTTTGGACGAGGAAATTTCATAACTTGGAGTGACTAGGAAAACATGTGGTACATATTTTTCTATGATGTTTCTTTAGCAACCTTTTTCTTTCCACTCTCTCTTGTCCCCTTCATCAGATTCGTCCGTGAAAATTGTGTACCGGGAAATTGGCTCTCTCTATTGTGTGGATCGTACCATAGTCTAAGGGTCTAAAATGTCAAGCCCACTCAAGAAAAACATTCAATAAACTAAAATTTCCCCCTCGATTAAGGCAACTGGGTTACGCAACTTTCTTGCGTGACTTTTGACCCCTATTACAAAATACTCATCCTTTATTTATTTATACCTTCAAAAATCTTTAATATATACAGCTTCCGCCATCTGCTTTTGAAAGAGATGACGCCATATCGAGAGTGACCAATAAATTAGAGTTTCAGTTGACATGCATTCTTTAATCTTAGGTAAATTTTTATAAATTATTGAACTAGGTTTGTCTTGTGGTGGTGTCGAAACAGGCATGCAGACCGGCGCTCTTCAAGAAGTCGATGAGGAAATTCAACGTCGCGTGGTGGGCGTACTCGTTCCCGCTGACCTTCCTGGCCATGGCGTCGACGGAGTACGCGCAGCAGGTGAAGGGCCCGATTGCTTCGGGGCTCATGCTCGTGCTGTCGGCACTCTCGTTCCTGGTCCTCCTCGGCCTAATCCTGCTCACCATGCTCAACACTGAGCGGCTCTTCCGCGAGGACGACCCGATCCTGCGTTTTGACAAGGGGAAGAGAGCGAGGAACTAATCGCAGATGGTTTTTCCAGTCTGCAACTTATGACTAAGGGGGGGTTAAGGAAGAGTTACATGTATGTCGCGACGGGTTTGTATCTTTAGGTCATTCATGGAGCAACCACTGTGCTTAGCATGCTCTTCATACCCAGGGATATTTTATTAGTGTATTTTTGCGATTTTGTGGGATCACTGTCACTTGATCTAAAAGCTTAAACTTTAAAATGACATCGTGATTTATAATTTAAATATGCTAACCTTGTTTACTCTCTCTCTCTCTGCGCGCATGAGTGTGTGTAGTATGAGATGCTTTGAGCGTACACTTCGAACTTGGGCTAAAGAAACTCGCTTATTCTACCTTCAGCAT
Source organism: Eucalyptus pauciflora (assembly GCA_007663325.1). Classification (NCBI taxonomy): domain Eukaryota; kingdom Viridiplantae; phylum Streptophyta; class Magnoliopsida; order Myrtales; family Myrtaceae; genus Eucalyptus; species Eucalyptus pauciflora. The sequence goes on along the minus strand of VMYD01000212.1, from coordinate 682,555 downwards.
CTTTAATTCCTTGATACAAATCGTTGATAGATAGGAGAGATTCAAACGTATCGGTTGATCCACGAGAAGATTACCTAAAAGGAAAGTAGCCCAATTCTAGGGGATGCAATTCCAGCTTCTTCCCTTAAAATTAAAGCAACATCGTTTTGATTGTTAATAGATTGTTGATCACTCAAAAACTCCGTAAAGCTGAGTCTTTGTTTAATGTGGCCTTCAAGAATTTTAAGTCATTCATTCATGATGTTAAAGTACCCCACATCATCGCTTGTTTATGGAGATCGTGTGCTCCTAGATACATTTGGCTTGCCTCGCCTCATGAGCTTATGTTTTGGGTTGTACATTCCAATGTGTTATAACAGCCAAGTTCCACCTTAATTTATTTCGCATACGCCACTCCCTGTTTGTCAAATCCTCTCCTACTTTGGCTCCTACATGAGAGAGGTGTTAAAGTATCCCACATCACTTATCTATAAGGTTTATATTTTTTTTATAGACATGTGGTCTTCTTCCACCTTTTTTTTATTGGACATTCTAATAGACTGAATTTTGATAACTATCTATCACACCATATGACAAAATGAGTTTGGACAACATCTTTCGTCATCATGGAAGTGACGTTGGCTATATAGATGCCATCGGTAATATGTAATAAATTAAGCTAATAACTTCATGTTTAGGTCAAGCCCCTAATCAATACTTGGCGTGTAACCTAACTACAATGAATAGGTTCATGTCTCTCTCTAATTCATAGTTCATAACTACAAATGGTAATATTCAAGCAATCTTCAATCAGTCTTTAATTAAATACGGCGCATACTAAAATATCATAGCCTACGTGTGAAAAATCTTTTTGTAGAAGGAAACACTCAAGCCATTAACCTAACACAGCCAAGCCTTTTATTCTTTACCAATAATTTCAGTTTTCAACTTCGTTTGTCAAAGAAAACTATATACGTTGTCCGAGAGCATGATCGCGAAACACCTAGAGATTAAATACTCATAATAAACCTTGAAAGTTTGGTTTAAAAAAAAAATACCCTCAAAATTGTGGTCGTTACATGCAAAATGACGGCAAGGGAAAAGCAAAACTGAGGGAACGAGGGTGACGGGATGGAGAGGAAATGGATAAACAAGCAAGACTTAGCAACAAATAAAACTGGAGTGAATAATACATTAGAAGATCGACGTGGTCCTGGGGAAAGTAGACTTTGATAATACGGTGTCTTTGAATGGAGCTAAAGCTGATGTCCTTTCCCTTGTCTTTAATCATGCTTGAGAAGATAGCATGCATGAAATGGTTTCCGCTCATCTTGAATATTGCAACCGGCGTCAACAAGCTAACAGATAAAGAATACTGTGGAAGAGAGAATTGTGAAAATTTTGTATATCTCAGTGTGTCTCTATGTGCCATAATGAAGAGTCCATGTGCCTATTTACAAACTGTATTAATTATAAATTAATCAAAGATATACACAATCAATGGAGATATATGCATAATTTTGAGAGATATAAAGAATCAAAGGATATATCTCAATAATTTATAATATCCTCCCGCTCTTCATCTATCTTTAATGGCTATTCCTTCAAGAGGTTGGAGTGACTTCTCTAAGGCGTTCTTTTGGGTTTTGTAGAACGAGCTCTAATCTATCCAACACCTTCTCAAATGCACTTTACTTGAGACAACTTTTAAATCCTTCTAATCTATCTCACATAATCCTCATGCTAGGAATTTGAGTTGCCAAGTTGCCGCTCTCAAGTCCTTTATTTCGAACTCCTTTGAGAATTGATGCTTCAATTTATTGATCTACCCCGTGCTAGATCTTGCAGTGATCATATCATTCACATACAACAATAAAATAATATAGCAACCATTAGATTTCTTGAACTAACATCAATAGTCTATTTCACATCTAGTGAACTCGTTATCGCACAAAATGTGTCGAATTTCTTATTGCACCATCTACAAGCCAGTTTTAAATCATGCAGACTTTCATTCAACTTGCAAACATAGTTCTATTTACGAAGAATTTGAAAACCTTATGATTATTCCATATATATACCCTCCTCTAAGTCACCAAGGAGGAGCACAATCTTCACATCGAACTGTTTTACAAGTTTGGAGAAAACCTTTTACTAGAAATTTCCCCTTGTTCCTCTTGCTGCCATCAGTTTCTTCTTTGATCTCATACACCCACTTGTTCTACAATGCCTTCTTTCCAAGTGTTATTTGGGACAACACCCAAGTTATATTCTTCACGGGTGAATCCAACTCATCATACATTGTTATCTATACAAAATGCACAAACAAACAAGAGGAAGTAACCTTGGCTAATAGCTTGTGTTTAGGTCACCTCCACATCAATACTTGGCGGGGAAATGTCTATCTAGCCTCTCTAATCCATGGTTCTTAACTACAAATGACACTGCCTCCCTTGCAACATTCTAGCAATGTCTAATCAGTCTTTAAATTTAATGCGGCATACACTAAAAGGTCATGTCTTGCGTATGAAAAATCTTTTTGAGAAGGATACACTCAAAAATTTAACCTATCACAAGCAAGCCTTTTATACTTTACTAGTAACTTCAGTTCATTACTTCATTCCTCAACGATTACTGTATGTATAGTCAAAGAGTATGATCGCGAAACTTCTGCACATTTAATATTCGTATTATAATAAACCCTTGAAAGTTTGGTCTCACAAAAATATTCCATAAAATGGATGTCGTTGCGTGCAAAATGACAATGAGGAAGAAACAAACACTAAATTAAGGGAACGAGGGTGACGTCATGGAGAAGAAATGCACAAACTAACGAGAGTTAATAATAAACTAATAACAATAAATAAATATAGGCTTAATAGAAAATTAAAGGAGCAATGTAAGCCTAATATAAGTAGACTTTGTTGATATTGTCTTACTATGGAGCCAAAGCTGATGTCCTTTTCATTATTTTTTTCAAAGATATGCTTGAGAAGATTGTATCCGTCTAACTATTTTCCGTTCATCTTTAATATTACAACTGGCATCAACAAGCTAACATAAAATTGTCATGTACTGTCACCCAATTAATAAGGATCAACCTCGGCATATTTTTTGCATCTAGGATTTACATATATAATAAATGAACCGACCGTAGGTCTAATGATTTACTTCATGGGCGAGATCAGAGGGCTATATGAATGTTTTATCATGTTCAACCAACACAAGGTTTGGGAAAGTGTACAAGTTTAGTTTTATAAAATCTAAATGAAATGCATGGCAAAAAAATTGTGTAATTAACATTTAACATTTTGCAGAGATTGCGTAAAAAGTAGGATCTCGATTCCCATCTTTCGTCATGTACCAGTCGTAATTGTCCATGAGAGGGATCTCTCTCTCTCTCTCTCTCTCTCTCTCTCTCTCTCTCAGAGCAATGCTGAGTCAGCATTAAGAGACAAGGAGAGGATTGTTTGAGTAATAAGAGGGGAGTGCAAAGCTTTATGTTGGTGGTTTCAAGACTACCTAACTTCTTACCAAACAGAACAGTAGCAGCAAAACATTAGCAAAAAGTGCGCACGTAAATGAGCTCTGAAAGAATTTTTTTGTATTTGGGAAGCAATTAATAGCAAAAGTACTTTATGTTTGCTAAAAGAAAACTCACTATGTATGAGTCACTTTATGATAGTCCAATATAGTTATTTGACTACATATGGATTTTGGTTATGCACATATCTGAATTGGTATTAATGTAGTCGCACGGCTTAGTGTAAGTTCAGTGTTTTAATTGAGACTGATGATTGATATGGCTTTTATATAGGAAGCTCCCCTCTATTGCGACTAAGAAACGTAAAAGAGAATAGTCAAAGAAGAAGGCAAGCAAATAATTCCATGAAAATCCTTCACAATAATTAAGGGAAACTATAATGTCGTACTGGTAATCTTTTAACTATTATATCAAGTTATAATTACAAGAGAGATCATATTAATATACAACTGTCGTGACCTCTTTTTTCGGTGCCCGATTAGGGACAAGCGCCTGAGGAGGCTAATGATTTGGCTAGGTCTTTTAGGCTCAACACGAGCTCTCCCAAGCCCACCAATTTGCGACTTATGGTTTGAGTCTTTTTTACTTATAAGTTAAGGAGTCACCACTAATCAATTTGAGGTGGGTCGATTAGAAACCCAGGCGGAATATTGGGACAAATATTTATTTCTGCATAACTAGAGAAATTAGGATTGGGGGCTTGATTACACTAGTTAATCACTAATGCTTTTTCGGTACCTAATCTTGTTTAAACCTTAAGGCTTTTGGATTTTTGAGGAGTTTTTCATGTATTTTGTGGAGGAAAAACTTTTTTTTTTTTTTTTGTTCTTTTCTCATTTTTTGGATTTTTGGACTTTTTAGGAAAACATGAGGTATTTCTGATTTTTTTGATTTTTTGGGAAAATGTTGACACCTACATTTTGGCAATTTAATTTATTTATTTATTGCATAGAAAATTAGGGGGTTAATTTTATTAATTTCATAGTATATAGATTTAGGTTGCATTTATTTTATTTTTTTGTATTTTTTGCTTTTTATTGAATTGGTGGCGGATGGATTCAAATTAGTTGGCCAAGCCTATTTTTAAATGATTAGAAATTATCTTGTGAGAATTAGAAATTCGAAATTTTTCCGAGATATGATGAATTTTTGGGTAGATACGACGAAATATTGCGATTTGGCTTTCCAGGATTTAGAATTAAAGAATAATCTTATCGAAATCTTGAATAGTTATCAATAGTTGAAAAATTTGTGAAAAAATATTATGGATGTTGATTTCGAAAAAAGAAATTGAAATCCTAAATTTTCCCTATAAAATGCCATGCGTGCGAGAGTTTTAGGGGATCTTGGTTTTTGTGGGTTGCTTGGCTTTTTGGATTTTTGCTGCTTTACCTCTGCAATTAACAAGCCGGTTCTTCTTAAAACGTGCTGCTCTCGCCTCTAGTCCGATACCCGGCGGTCCCCTCTCCGAGCTACGACCCAGCGCCGCGAGCACCCGAACATCTCCGTCCGCCTGCCATCAGAGACGCTCGCGCCCGAGATTCACCGTTGGCCTAACACCATCTCTGTCGCAACTTTTGTCCGAGCACCAACGACGCCAGCACCATCGCTCCCGAGCGACGTCCGATGCCTCAGCCCGTCCACCTTCGTGAGCCCTCGCCTCAACACTGCAACGCCGAATGAACCAGCGCCCCTGCTCGCAGACAGCCTGCTCCTCCACCCGACCTCCTGCTGACCCGCGCGACCAGGACTAGATCTGAGCCCCCACACGCCCGAGTGACGACCGATCGTGCCCACATCTCCGTCCGACGACCTGCTCCTCCACCCAGATCTGCCCGAAGCTGCTGCACTGTCGTTCGAGCACCAAGCCCGCTCCGCTGCGCCCTTGCTGCCGCGACACCCACGGCCCGACGCCGATCCGGGCCACCCTCCTCTCCGAGTGACGCCAGCTGCTGCCGTGCCCCCTGCCGCCGGGTTGCTAACGCCGCCGGTCCACTCTCGCCGGAGCTCCGACAACGCCGCCACCCCCTCACCGAACTGACGCTGACCCCCACGAGCACAAGCCGTGTGCGTGGGAAGGGAGAAAAAAGAAAAACAGAAAAAGAAAAAGAAATTAGGTAGTTTTCTTTTGTTTTTTTTATTATTATTACTTATTCACTTATTTTTATTTTCCTTTATATCTTGTTTTTTTTAGTGGAATTGTTCCTTAAAATGTTTGATTGAGATTCCAACATGAAATTGCCCCTCAGATTAGGGATTGACAGTTCAATTTTCGCGCCCGAAATCTGACTCGCAATCCCTTGCAAAAATCGACAATCCGATCTCATGCTCGAGATTCAATTTGCGATTTAATTTTAAAATTGGACAACCCGATCTCATGCGCAAGATATGGTTCGCCAATTTTCGGATATCAATTTTATCTTGTTTGATTTGATGTCCTGGTGTTTGAGTCAGTTTTATTTTCGTAAAAGGAAAACATCCAAAAAAGTTTGATTTAGGATTAGGTTGGTTTTTATTTTATTTTTCATGATTAGATTAGGGATTTTATTTTGAATTATGAAAAATAAAAAGTACATTCATTTAGGACGTTAGTTTTCATTATTATTTGAATTGCATGTTTAATTTTAATTTCGAATTCATAAAAAATTAGGAATTAAGGCACTATTTGCTCGTCATGGCATATTAGAATAAATTGGATGTTTTATTTTAAGTTTAGATTATTTTTGCATCTTAGGTTAAAGCTTGCTAGGTTAAGATAATATCTTAGTTTAAATTAGGATTTAGTCTAACTCGATACTTAATATAAGCTAGATAGAATCTTAATCTAGATAGTTATGTTTTGAATTTTTCTTAATTTCGAATTTCATAAAAATTTGTCTTAGGATAAATTAGTTTCAATTTCTAGAATATATTGCATTTTATTTTTTTATAATAGAAAAATCATGTGCACGTCATATAGAATTAGAACCATGAAATGCATGTTATTTTAGTGATTAGGTTCATTTAATTAGAAATTGCCCGTCATTAGAGTTAGGTCATTTTTGTTAATTTAGATTGCATATTTAATTATTGCATGTTCATTAAGAAATCATTAATTGTTTTTACTCATTCATATAGTTTAAGACATTTTGCCATGCCATATTATTTCATATTAGGTTAGAAGCACTGCATTGCATATGGACTATATTCTCATTAAAAAGTGAAAACAAAAGTTGAATGATTGTTTGTTAATTAGAAATCATATCTAGGATTGTTGATGTAAATTCTGATCTAACACTGCAGATGCTTTTGTTGTTTTGAGGTAAGTTCTGCATTATTTAATTGCTTTCCTGAGTGTTAAATTGGTAGTATGCACACTTGCATGATTGTCTCACATGTTAGGAAAGTGAATTAAAATCGATTTAAGCTGCCTGCAAAACATTTTTTTCAAAATAAAAAGAAAGGTACCGAAAGGGCACTAGGATAGTCTAGTGTAACCAAGTCCCCGTACCCAAATCTCTGGTTCGTAGGAGTAAAATAATCCTCTAATCATTTTACTTAGGTGTCTAATCGACCTATCACAAATTAATTAGTGTCGACTCCCTTTTGTATGCTAAATATTTGAATTTAAATCGTGAGTTGGTATGGGCTTGGGAGAGCCCGAGCTAAGTCTAGGCTTAGCAATCCATTAGCTTAATTTTAGGTGGTACACCCGAAAATTCGGTCGCGACAGAAAATATAGGATATTTCTAATTTTTTTATTTTTGGAAATTATTATTAAAATATTATAATATTATAATATTATCTTACCCGAGTCGGGTCTCCAGGTCAAGCCCGACCTTGGTCGCCCACGTCCGACTCGGTTAGGCCTGGAGCACGGGCCCAAACTGGGCCGGTCTCCTTTCTTTTTCTTTTAAAAAAGGGGCCTAGGCCCACAACCAAAATCGGGCCTTTCCGCGTTAGATGAGCCCGTGCACAAACAGGGCCCAGTTGACCTGAGCCCACTAAATCCCCGCCTGACCCAGCTATGGTCAAAATCCCACCTTGCTTGCAACCCAAGCCCGACACGATGACCCGAGTCCTTTTTCGCGAACCCAGATTTCTAAAGCCCTAGGGTCCAGCGATCTGTGGCACCGAGGGTTTGGCTGGAATGTCGCCGGGCAGTGATTCGATGGCGGCGATGCGGTGGATGGCAGCTAGGGTTCTGGGTAGGGAAAGCAGCGGCAATGACTCCTCTGACGGCTGCTGGTTTCTCAGAAAAAGCAGCGGCAACAGCGACGTGCGACTGTTGGGTTCTCGGAAAGAGCGGCGGCAACGACAATGGGTGATTGATGGGTTTTCGGGGAGCGACGGCAGCGGTGTTGGGCTTACCGTGACGACGTCGAAGGCTGAATGGCGGCGGCGCTGGGTTGGTGCTACGATAGGGCTGGATCCCGCGATGGTTCAACACAAGGGTGGCGTGAGGAAATCAGCTGCAACTCCGACACGGCGATGCTTACAGTGGGTCGTCAGGGACGACGGTGGCCCAACTCGAGGCTGGATCTGGTGCAGTGGCGTCAGGGTCCCACGGTGGTTCGGGGCTGGTGCTGCGATGGGGCTAACTCGGCACAGCGAGGACCCAGACACGGCGACAGCGTCAGGGATGGCAGAATGTTGGCGGCAGGCGACGGTGAAGCAGCGTCGTCTCCCAGATCTGATCAGAAACGATCAGATCTAGGCTCACTCGGCGTCTCTCCTCCTCGGGCTCGCTCGCCACCAGCCTCCCCCGATGTCAATCGGAGGGAGGTCGTTCCGCTCTTTGATCTTTCCCCCGAAGTCTCTCTAGGGAAGGTTTCCGAGCTTGCTTGCTTCCTTCCGTTGACGGAGATGGTGCCCCCTATTTATAGGCAAGGGGGGTCCAGTCGACGGAGAGCCTCAACCGCCGGCCTTTGGCTTATCGACCGGACCCCCTCGGCTGAACCAGCGTTCCATCCTTGCTCCTGTAACGAGGCACGCTTGAGCATTAATGGCGCCCAAGATCCATCCCCTCCGACTGACGACAGCCTTACCCTCCTCGGGCGTAAGTGCTGTGCAGGCGCCGTGCTGGTTTGCAGAGGAAGAAGACAAGGGAGGAAGGAGACAAGGAGAGAAGGGCCGGGCCAGGTCACGCGGGCTGGGCCTATGGTGGCCCGCGTGAAGGAAGAGAAAGGAGAAGGGGCTAGGCACAAAGGCCCAGCCCCATGTGACTATGGCTCCTTTTGTTCTTTTGTTCTTTTCTTTTTATTTTTGGTTATTATTATTATTATTATTATTTATTATCCGAAAAAGAAAAAGAAAATAAAGATTTAAAGAAACTAAGGCCTAATTTAAGAAAACCTAATTAAAATTCAGGTGTCAACAACAAGAGTTTAGGTTATAGAGTAATGGTGGAAATTATATGTATACTCTTTTAACAATTCTTTCGTTTATCAGACTTCACAACTCCATCCATCTCCTACTTTGAATCTGATTTTTAAATGGCAATAGTCTCCACTTGTCTTTATAACCAAATTGTCCTAGTGTGGTGGCACCTCCTCATCACTAACCTTGGAGACAAGGTAATGTACAACCTCAGTTCTCAGTTATGACACCCTTGGTTAACATATCTGCAATATTTTTCGTACCAAGAATCTTTTTCAATGATAGCGTGTTATCATCTATTAGCTCAAAGATATGAAGATACTTCAACTAGAAGTGTTTTTTCCTTGAGTGAAGTACTGGAATCTTTGCGAGACAAGTAGCATCCTCACTATCAATGAAAGGACCACTACTATCATGCTTCTTATCTATCTCCTTTAGAAAATTCTTCAACCATATGATCTTATTGCCAGCTTTAGATATAGCAATGTACTGTGCTTCGATGGTTGAGAATGACACATCCTTCTGATGTCTAGAGTTCCAATTGATTACAATGCCATTGAAGATAAAAAAAAAAAAAAACCCTGATGTGCTCTTCCCATTGTTAATGTTACCACCAAGTTTTGTATTGACAAAGCCTTGTAAAGGCACATTATTTTTTATGAAAAAAATGTAGTGCTCAAAGTGCTCTTAGGTATCTTAGTAGCTACTTTTATAGCTTCCCAATGCATCATTCTTGGATTAGCCATATATTAGTTCACAATCCCCCTACATGAGCTATGTCTTGTCCGATACACACCGTAGCATACATTAAACGACTAGTAGCTGACTCAAGGTACCTTGACCATGTACTCCCACTCCTCATATGTTTAGTGACCGCTCTATTAAGAGTTTGAAATGACTTCCCTAATGAGCCATTATGGGCTTTGCACTCTGAACTTTGAATTTGTCCAACACTTACTCATTATACTTTTCTTGAGACATTTTAAGAAATCCTTTTGATCTATCTTGCACAATCATTAGACAATTGCTACTTCAGTATCTTAATTTCCTCATGCTTGTTCCTCCAACGACCATATTATCTACATATAATGGCAAATTACTATGCCGGTTATCAAATTTCTTGAAGTCATAATAGTGATCCATTTTAGATCTAGTGAACCTATTACCGCACATTAATGAGTCAAAACTCTTCTACCACTATCTAGGAGTCTATTTCAGACCACACAAATTTTTCTTTAGCCTAGAGATACAGCTTTGTTTGCCTGGAACTTGAAACATTTTGGTTAAACCATGTAGATATCCTCCTTTAAGTCACCAATGAGGAATGCAATCTTCACATCTGAATGTTCTAGATATAAATTCTTAGTGGCAACGATACTTAACATAAGCCTAAACTTAGTCGACTTCACATTTGGGTTTTGTGTAAAAAACCTTTTACTACCAATCTCACTTTGTAGCTCTTGTTCCCATCAGGTTTTCTTTGAACCTATTGCCTCACCTTTTACCTCTTGTAGGCGACTCATCCTGTATTTCTAATCCCACTTAATAGAATCTTGAACCTGCATTACTTCTGAAAAATATTCTGGTGAGCCAACATCAATTAAAAGCAAATAATTCAATGATTAAGAATACCTCTACACAGATTTAGATGTTCTATTGGATTTTCTTAAAGTGGGTCAGACATAGGTGGTTTTCATTTCGATTCTCGATGAGTTTACAACAATAGTTTCAGGATTCCTAACCAGAATATTCTTAGAATCTCCCTCCAATACAATCTCTTTAGTCCCCTTTGTTTGTTTCCTCACACTAGATCCTACCATAGATTTGTTTTTGTACAATATACTTCCATTGATCCTAACATCATCAATTTTTGTTAGTTTCCTACTTTATTCATCTCAAAGCCGATTGCCAAAATGGTCGAAACCATATCCAATGAATGAAAAAAAAATAAAAATTCTAGCCTTTGCATCAAGTTTGTCTCCAGTTTCGAAATCCATGAGCAGATCTGGAAACACAACACTTTCAGTAGCGACATGAACTTGACGTGGCAGAATCCGATGCAAAATGCACAAGCAAACAAGAGTTAACGATAAGCTAATAGTAGCAAATAAAACTATAGTGAATAGCAAATCAAAAAATCTGCCAGGCATAAGAAAAGTAGACTTTGTTGATACGGAGCTATAGATTGGAGCCAAAGCTGATGTCGTTTTCATGTCCTCATGTTATGGTTGAGAAGATTGCTCGCCTGTACTGGTTTCCGCTCATCTTCGATACGGCAACCGGCCTCAACAAGCTGCCAAGAACTTTCATGTACTGTCACCCAATTAATGGGAATTGCGCATGTTTTAATTTCATAAACTTCGTAATTGGTCACTAGAGCGATCTTCGGGGTATTCATGTGACAAAAGGCGATGATAAAACTTCATGTCAATGATTCCAAGACCACCCAACCTCTTACCAAACAGAGCACTAGTAGCAAAAAATGAAACCGGCGAAGAGCATACACGTAAATGAGCTTTGTTAGGAATTTTTCTGTATATGGGCAGCCATTAATAGCAAAATTACCTTATGTTAGCTAAAGAAAGACTCACTATATATGAGACATTTTATGATAGTCCATTACAGTTATAAGGGTAATTGTCCAAAAAGTTGTAAACCTATTGTACAATGGTCAAGTCAATACTAAACTTTTCAATTTTGTCAATTTAATCATAAAATTTTTGATAATTTTTCAATATAGTTATTCCGGTTAATTTTGGCTGTAAATCGCTAACATGACAGTCTAGTCAATATAGGCCGTCCTACATGACCTATTTGCGGTTGACCAGTATTAACGCGAACAATTTTTGCATATAGAGAGGGAGACTTAAATAAGGATCATGCTAGGTTTGATGAATTCACAAGCTTGATGTGCGTTTGACCACTCAAATGCATAGTAGCATACCATGACAACTATTTATTCCCTTACCATCTCAGCAAACACATTGTTGGTACAGAGTAATTGCCTCTTTTACACATACTATGTACCTCAGTTTCATTCAAATTGATTCCCCTCTAAAAATATTACATAGACTCGGGTTATGGTATACTAACATGATCATAGCTATCGATTATGCGGACTGCACAATGGGACTCACTTAGATCAATGGCCATGATCATGATCATCTGCATAGACCGAGTCTGCATAGGACCGCGTCATTCTTCGCTGGTGCATCTGAGCACCCTCCCATGTTCATGCGCAGCAGCGAACATGCTTTGAATTGCTATGAACCGCTGATATAAGCTCGTTAATTTTGGACCGATGATAGCAACAGGATCGCCTCTTGACAGGGACAGACTTTTCAGGGATTCTCTTTTGCAGGCGATACACAATTGGGCGGGTAGCGGTGTGGAGGTGGTGGAAGAGAGAGAGATGGGGGAGAGCGGCTGCTGAGCTACGCGGTCAAGCTCGAAGGGCAGGCATCAGATCGCCGCGACATATCCTTAGGCTTGGTGTACCTCACATGCGTATGATCTCAACACTTACAATCAAGATAACTTTTATCGTAAAAAAGAAAAAAAAAAAAGGAAAAGAAAACAAAAGTTAGCAATTGTCTTGTCATCATGACTCGACAGAAGTGGAAGGGGTGGAAGTAACACTCAACGAAGGGCGGGGAGGTTCTCCTCGTCAGGTTTTGGCTCTTTGTGGGAAATGTCCATTTCCATTCGCCCTGTTCCCGGCATATATTCTTGAAAATCTATTAAACTGAGATGAAGTTGCTTGACTAAACTTCACCGCAAAATCCAAATAAAAGGACAAATCTAAAAGAAAAACTATAATTTCATTCCGTACTCGGCTTGATTTTCTACATAAACCGTCCATACACATCTCAATACATATCGTCAAGACCTCGCAACCCAAAGCGTCCAAACATACCTTAGAGAAGACAACGCCTTTTGCCACCGCATACCTCCGGCGTCAACGAATGGCATCGGAACTCGGATACGAGCCGCTGCTTTAGCCGGTGATCGACCCTTCCCGCGCGAGGGAAATAAAAAAATAGTATCATGACGACCCACTTTGGCAACTCCATCAAATTTTTAATAGACAAACGGAGGGAAAAAAAACGAAAGGGAGCAGTTGTTTAGAACAAGACAGAAGAATCTACTATCGGTCCAGGGATTGAAACCGTGCTGACCCATCGTTAGATAAAAAGTCTTCACAAGAGATGCCTTTTTATGTAAAGACAACATTTAGCATTGAAACACAAATATTAAACATGCTCAGTTGAGAGCATTAGTAGGATGAGCGAGCTCCTAGGAGAGTGCCCATATGTATCTCAAAGGATGAAACCTTGAAGCTTGGTATAGGATGGGTTAAAGCGGACAATATATTAAGTGAGTTAATCTAAATGTGTCACAATATAATATCAGAGTGAGATCCTCTCCGGTAGGTGTATGATTAAGAAATAAACCATACAAAAGCTAGTAGGTTTGTAACGATTTGGTCCGATGTGAGCGGGAAGTGTTAGTTGGGGTTAGAGGGCTCGGGCAAAGAGTGATTCCTGGTAAGTCTCTAAGATGGCGAATGGAACAAAAATAAACTGAATTGTGCACTTAATAATGAGAGAGCATTCGTGTGTGTGTGTGTGTGAATTTTAAATTAACTTATAAAAAGTGTTCTTTGATGTGACAATAATGTTTGGTATTGGAACTCCAATTTTAAGTATGCTTAGGTGAGAGCACTCCCAAGATGGGTGACCTCTTACAAAAATTTCAAACTTGTACACTAAAACACAAAACTGTGAGACTTGATATAGCACATGCTGAAGTGAATAATATTTCGAGTAAGTCAATCCTAGAGTGTCATAATATGGTATTAAAGCGAAACCCTCTCTCGTAGGTGTGTAGTTTAGAACAAACCATGAGAAAGCTAGTGTATTTGTAATGATTCGATTCGACGAGAACAGGGAGTGTTTGCCAAGGTTAAAGGGCTTGAGTAATAAGTACTTCTTGGCAAGCTTATAGGATGGCGAAGGGACTATGAATGAACTCACCGGACAAGGAAGAGTGCTCTTGAGAGATGTGAAACTAAAATCAACTCACAAAAAGTTTTTTTTTACTTAACGATAATCTTTAATATTAGAACCCCAATGTTTGTTTAACGTGTTCAAATGAAAGTACCACTAAGATGAGGGGCCTTTTGGGAAAATGCTCATTCATATGCCAAAGGACAAAATTGTAAAACTTGATATGAGACGGATTAAAACAGACAATATCTTAAGTGAGTTAATCTAAGAGAGTCACATATAAACTTTCAATAATTCTTGAAGTAGTTTTTTCTAGTTTCGTAAACTACTTGTATATTATTTCGAAAATGACGGTCCACATAGGCCTACTTCTTGCTTAAACATATTTACAGACTAATGCAGTAACATTACAATAGGTCTTCATATAACCATGACATTTACGACATCACTTGTTTTCATAAAGGTATGCGCTTTGCGTTACTCTACGACTAAAGTTAACGAGAAATATAATTAATATTTAACCATGCTTTCGATCCACCCTTTTGTCATTCGGACTTGACATCTTCAAAGTAAGGCAGGCAAAAGTACACCTGCATCGAATTGACTCGTCCACACATTATAGCCAATTTGAAGGAAAAAGGAAAAAAGTCAAATGTCAGAAAATTAAGTTGACTTGACCACAAAATAATGAACTCAATCCAAACCGTCCAATGCGATATTGCAAGACCCAAAATCCGATACCATCTGAGGAAACTCCATTTCAAGAAATGGTCAAACCGCAAACAATTTAGAGATTTGATTTGACAGTTATTGTCCCCAATTCTATAATTTGCGAATGACTGTCATATAAGCAATATATCTATAGTCTAGCAAGAGCATATCATATGTTATACAAATTGCGTCCACAATAAATATGAATATTTAATTTTTTATAGAGCATAACGAATGTAATTCGAGTTGGGTTACCTAATAAATACGAATAATTTATTTATTTTGTGTAAAAAATCCCCAAAAATAAAATATATGTGAATTGTAAGTGGGAAAGGTTTGAGAGGGGTCTGACTATTTGGGCGAGCCAAGTTGACAAAAGAGGCATGGGTTCATGAGCCAAGGGCGCGTGTGGTAGTAGTAAATGATTTCATAAAGTTCATTCTATTTGACCAAACTAATTTTAAGATTTACTCAAATCCAAAATTAATTAATAATTATATTGTGAAATTTGAGCATAGGATACATCAGATCCTATATATTGTCTATGTAATGCTACCGCTCATTTCATATAGTAGGACCACTTTAATTTATGCAAAAGTGATCTATCATAAGTATCACCTATAATTAAAAGATACATCAACACTGATTCTTGAAATTATGATATTAAATAATATGACAAATTATCGTTCTAAAAATTGAATATGATTTCTATGTTTAAATGTTTATTTGCAATATGTTGTAATTCATTAATGTACTAATTATGTAGATGGAATTAAAATATGCTGTACTATGAAAATTATATTTAGTGATGTATTTCATGTATATGGAGGTGATGTGACAATGTTTCTATACTGCAAATTCACGTAGCATTTTTTTTTTCTCTAGTCATAAAGTAACGGCTTTCACCCAACCATGAGCAGCGTAGTTGGTGTAAGTTTTCTCTCTCATCACAGAGATCGAGGGTTTGAACCCTCTTGTTGCTAAAGTGTCTGAAGTGGGGGGTCCTGGGCTAGCCTTCCCCGAGGTTTACGTCTAAATAGCGGCTTGCAGCGAGGCTCAACGGTGCCACCGGGCATTGGAGGGTCGTGTGATCCCCGAAGGATGATCTCCGGCGGTTCCTCGGTTAGCAAAAAAAAAAAAAAAAACAAACAAAGTAACGGCTTTCATAGCTAACCTAAAGGTGGATTACAAAATGTTCCAAAGTCAAGACACGAAATTAACCATAAGGAATGAGGGGGATTAACAACTCAGTTTGGTGGGAAGGTACTTTTTCGATAGGCCTTGGTAGCTCAATTTGCAGCTTCATTTGTATCTCTTGGCTCATACTTTAAATAAACGCCTCCTAGTTGGGCCAAAATGAACGGCAATCCTATATAATGGGCCGAGAGGCCCATGGAGTCTCCGTGTGGCCTATAATGCAGTTCACCATTGATAAGTCTACGCACATGTTAGTTCTAAGTGCTTCTTCAGTTCGTGTTTCATGCTTTTGCTTCAGCCATAACAGAGCTTCTCTAACTGTTGGGGTTTCAGCAGCAAATGCAGAAGGGGCGCAGATCTGTCTTGCAAAACCGTCTGAGAATTCCTACGTTATTTCTCCAAATTCTCGCAACGGATCCTTCCATAGAGGAGCAACACCAAGAACTGTCCACGTTGATCTTCGCTGAGGTCAGTAGCGTCGGGCCTCCTTCCTCTGTTCCAGATTTGGTGTCTTCAGCAAATTTTTATTTGTTGCAGATCCATTTTTCGAAAAGATTGGTCATGAAGATGGCATCTTCTATGATTACACTTGGGTTGGGCCTTCGTGCTTTGAAGACCATGGTGTTTCGTGCCTTCCATATCAGCCGAAAGGCTCCTGCAAACATGGATTTTGTCTGGGGACAAGCACTGGAGGTAAGAAACTCATGTACCCATTTGTCGATTCGTGTAATGTTTGTTGGGAAGTATCGACTCCAATCCTGGGATCTGACTAGATCTGCTATGTCCAGGGGCATAAAGTGAAAATGTGTTCGGTTGATTCTGGATCTTGGTCACATAGAGAGCATATCGGATAACATATTTCTCCGATATAGATTTTCCTTTCCTTTGTAGGGAGAGAACTGCTACATACACTCCACAAAAGGAACCTGAATTTAGGGTAGGTTTGTAGTTTCCACATTTCAGTCCACAGTCTATTGGGGGTTTGGTAAGACGTCGACGGTTGATTCAACCCGATGCTTTTGTAGCTCCCATTTGAAAAATGGCTTTCCTAACTTCTTCCTTTGTAATATGCCTTTCTAAAGCTTCATTCATCTCCTTAGGGGGTGCATGATAAAAATTATTTCTGTTCCAGAAATGATTTTTATGTTCCAGACCAATTTCTGGAACAGAAATTTGTTTGATAATACTTATCAAATTTTCTATTTCTGGAATAGGTTTCTATTCCAGAAATAGAAATGGAGGAGAAATCAATTTCTATTTCTTCAACCCTAATTTCACCCTTCTCTCCCAATTACGCCTCTTCTCTGCCTCCTCCCCCGCCTCTTCTCTGCGTCTTCCTGAGACGAGATCGTCTCCTCCGCCTCTCCTCCGCCTCTGCTTTGCCTCATCCTCCGCCTCTCCTCCGCCTCTCTCGCGAATCCACCCCCTCCGCCTGTCCCCGATACTTTGGTCCGAGGGTTTGCTGGTCTCCTCCGCCTCTGCTCGCGAATCCGCCTCATCCTCCGCCTGTCCCCGATACTTTGGTCCGAGGGTTTGCTGGTCTCCTTCGCCTCTGCTCGCGAATCCACCCCCTCCGCCTCTGCTCGTCTCCTCCGCCTCATCCTCCGCCTGTCACCGATTGTTGTCCGAGCACCCCTCGGCAATAGATCTCGCGCCTGCACCCCCGCCGCTCGTTCCCCTGCGAAGCCAAGCCAGAAGCCCTCTGCAACAGATCCAAGCACTGACGCCCCAAGCCGCCATTGCCCCGCGACCTCAGCAACGCCGCGCGCCCTCTCCTCATCCAGCGACGAGCCCCTTCGCCTCATCCAGAAGCCCTCTGCAGCAGACACCGGAGCCACTCGAGTTCGTCCGACGAGGCCGTGAAGTGCGCAAAGAAGCATAACTACCCTTCTCTGGTTCGTGCCGATTCCTCTTCTTTTGCTTGTAATATATGGTGGTGCAATCAAGTGAGGAAATCGATGATGATGATATTGATGGAATCATTGCTTACCTCTCCAGAAGCAATATTGAATTTCCTCAGTGGATAGGCCTAGAAGACATAATTTCTCGGTAAGAAACATTCTTTCTTGTTGCTGTTGAAAGTGCAAAAATGGGTTTTGGTATCTTTGTTTACCTCTGAATATTGTCGTAACAGAAGTACCAAAGTATACGGTCCGTCTTCTGAAACTCCAAATAGAATCTCTAGGAACACATATTGGATTGATGCTTGATTCATGATCTGCGAACATATGCATGATGAAGGTATCCGTGTTATTACTGCTGATAGGATTGAAATCTATGATATACTATTGAAAACTAGCTGCTTTTTCATTTAATTGTCTTGAATAAGTACAGGATGCGGAGCTTATTTACCTCATTTACTTGGAAGTATGTTCCATTTAATGGGAAGCTTCCTCTCATTGCTATTCTGCAGGGTATCTATAAATGCATTGCTTGAATGTCAGCAAATTACCTTTTCCACACATTGCATCTTGCTTATAGGAAGAGCTAATAAGGTTGGAAAAATGTATTATCTCATGCTAAAAACGTTGGAAGGAATGTATTATCTCACCAGAAGTGTCCCTCTGACAGTTTGTGAATTTTCTTCTCGAATACTATTGCATGAAAAGCATGTCTTCTCTTCACACAGGTTTCCTGCCTTTTGATGTTCACAACCTTCTTGAGATTGTTGGACTGAGTTGGCAGTTTCACCTGTCGTGTGTTATCTTGGAATTGTAAGATTTAAGATAGAACAATCAACTTCTCAGGAAGAATGACTTGCATTTAGTCTATTTCTTGTGGCCTAATTTCTATGGTAATAGGCAGTCACACGCAGATAACTCATTGTTTTACTTAAAGCTGTATACTTACCCGGTGTCCATATAGCGAGAAGGTAAGGGCTTGGGTCATCCAGTTCTCTCTTTTCCAGCTATCGGTTTTGGGTCAATGATTTCATAAGCATATGAAATTTGTAAGAATGTACATCTCATTTGCTCCAAAAAAAGAAAAATTTCTTTTAAGAAATAGAAATTTTATTCAGTTATCAAACGAATTTCTATTTCTGAAATAGAAATTTTGTATCATTATCAAATAGATTTTTTTCCTCAGAAACTCATCCAGAAATAGAAATAGAAAAATTCATTTCTGTTCCAGAAACTATTTCTGGAACAGAAATGTTGTCATGCACCCCCTTAGTGACTATTTGTGAGCATTGATCTAAAACTGGCTAATAGTACCTATTTTTCACCGTAGTGTATAGTGACTAATAGAAGTTTGTAATGTGTTGCTTAAGGGTTGATGGATCCTGACTCCAGTTATTATCATCAAGTCGTAGCATAGAAATTTTGTTTCGTTGTCTTCTATGGATCATGGCGGCATGAAAATATTTCTTGTATTTATCTCCCCGTTTCATCCAATTAATCCTAGATCTCATACCCCAGTTCATTTCTTCTTGCCTCCATAAGCCTTCGATTTGCTTAACAATTTCCTTATACTCTTCCTTTCCTGAAGTCCTTTATGCATTATTTGTAATCTCATTAAGGTTTTCCTTGAGTGAAACAATTTGTTGGGACGCATTTTTAAAACTCTTTCTGCTTCACCTCCCTAATTTAGTCACTACCTTCCTTGTTTTGCTCATAATATCTAGTGGATTACCTCTCTGAGCCCTCCAAGCCTTTTTAACCACTTCTTTGCACTCGGTATTCTCTAACCAGTACACTTCAAATATGAAAGCCTTTTGCCTTTTTTGCCCTGCTGAATCCAATGAGAGGATTATGGGGCTATGATCCGGTCCAATAGTTGGTAGTGCAAAAGCCTCCACGTTGGGGAATAGTACTCACCATTCTAGGATACAAAGAAACCTATCAAGTCTCTTTTTAACCGGCTCATCACCTTCTTGATTGTTTGTCTATGTGTAAGTACATCTCTTGCTCTCAACATCCATTAAAGAACATTAATTTCAAAACTCCCAAAACGCCACAACCCTATACCGATCTGCCTCACGTCTTCCAACCTTTTCCCACTCATATAGAACTTCATTGGAATCTCCTATACATATCCACGTGAGATTGTTTGATAGATTAATTGAGCACAAGGTTTGCCATAATCTTAACATTTCTTGAAAGTTAGTAGAAGCATGGAGAAATGATATCCTCAAAGCTATTCCACTGTTTATATCCTTACATATACCATCAATAATTTCCCTGGAGCTAAATTCAACTTCCACTTTCACCTCCTCATCCCAAATTAAAATTAGTCCACCCCAAATCTAGGATGGACAATAATAGAATAATCATATTGAAGATGTTTTCTTACCCGATCAATCATAGATTCTTGATTCTTGATTTCCATGAAGAAAACGAAGTTGGGCCTAGCACGAGCCATTAAGGCTTGAAGGTGTTGGATTGAAGGGCCTAGCACGAGCCATTAAGCCTAGCCACAGGTTCCCATCAACAGGGGTTGTTTCAGGTATAGCTTCCTCTTCCTCAAGAGATAGGTCAATTTTTCCAAAGAAAGTCTTACAACATGGACTAAATTCTCTCACGAACCATATCTACCAGGTTTTTCTTGGGCTAATCCAGTGTCCTCATAAGATATCTTCAGGCAAAACTTGGCATAATGTCCTATAGATCCACATGAATAGCAATAGTGTGGTAGCCTCTCATAATTAAAATCATCCACCATTTCCTTTCTCCTAGGTTAATAATTGTACTTATTTTCAGAGGACTTGACAGGTTGAGTCTGATTTTTGCTTTGCCGATTTTGCACAAGCCATTTTTCCAAGCTTCAACTTTCACCATCTCCACTTTGCCCAACTTCGAGGCAATATGCTGAATTGAATTCTCCGTTAACCTAAGCTTGAGGGAGCCCCAAAAAGTGTATCCAAAGTGCATAGTGTGTAAACTCATAGCAATGCTTTGGAACCTTGGGATCTCCTTCTTTCAAGACAAGTAGGTTTCTTGCGAATGACCATGGGCCAGATTCTAACACTATTCTTTTCCTCTACCAAATTGAACATGAAGAGGAAAATGCCAGGTTTGATCATCTCACATTTTACTGACTTAAACTTCCATTCTTCATGGTAGTACAAACTGCTTGAAAATTAACATTTGGTTTAGAGAAAAGTTTTCCATAGAGGATAAGTTCACTTTCCTGCTTTTCCTTCTTAGGAATTTCTGCATCCAGCTTTGTGACGTCTTCTGCTGACCGTAAGTCTCCCATACTTCTGCATAGTGCCGCCATCCTGAGATGATTCTCGTAATCACCTTCCATATTGTACCGAATACAACTCTAATTAGGTGTTTAATAATGGATGATGTATTTGGGGATGATGAATGGAGTATCCAACTGAGGAGGGTGAGCGACTTTTTCGGTAACGGTACTGTCGCGACCTACCCTCGGGGGGAGGGAACAGGTTTAGGGGTATTGCCTAAAAGATAGGCTTAAGGCCCATTGATTAGGCGTAGGCTCTCCCAAGCCCATACCCCACGTGACGTTGGGATATTTTTTCAGAATTTCGCATAAAAGGAGTCGCCACTAGCCTATTGGGGGTCGGCTAGAAACCAAGTGAGGCATGGGAGCGTGCCTCACTTCCTACGTAACCAGAGAATCTAGGTTCGGGGACTTGATTACACTAATTGAGCAATTAGTGCCCTTTCGGTACCTAATCTTGTTCGTTTTAATAAAATGATTTTTTGGCAGACAATTTGAATTGATTTTATACTTTATCCACTAACATGTGAGGTGACCATGCAGGTGCGCAATCATTAAAGTCATAATCATAACTAGCAAGATCCTAATTGCATTAAAAATTAAACACTTGCAATTAAACTTAGATAGATATGCGAATTAAACATGCAATAGTCGAAATAAAAGCAAATAAATATCTAATTACACTAAGAATGCGAAACGTAACAACTCTTAACCAAGCCCCAACAATTTTTTATTTTTCGATTTTTTATTTTTCGATTTTTTATTTTTTTTTTAAAATCGTAATAATAATAATAATAATAATAATAATAATAATAATAATAATAATAATAATAATAATAATAAATCGAATTTTTTTATGCTTTTAGAGTTTTGAACTTTCAGAAATACTTTTGAAATTTTTTTTTTCGAAATTTGTGATTTTATTTTGAAATTTTTTTGAATTTTTAATATATTTTCGTAATTTTTTTGTAATTTTTGTAATTTTTTGTAATTTTTAATAATTTTTAATAATTTTTGGATTTTCGAAAATTTTAATTAATTTATAAAAAATTAATTAATTTTTTTGAATTTTTGAATTTTTTTTAATGCTTTTAGAGTTTTGAATTTTCAGAAATATTTTTGAATTTTTATTTTTTTTTTCGAATTTTTCGAATTTTTTTTTTGAAAATTTTTGAATTTTTAATATATTCTTAATATTTAATTCGAAAAAAAAATAAAAAGTAAAACGGATCCGGATCGGGTAAACCCAAATCCGACCCGCGGACCCAATCCGAACCGGATCCGGCATTTTTTTAATTTTTTTTAAATAAATAACGATAATTATAATAATAATAAATTAAAAAAAAAAAAAAGCTGCGCACTCCCCCTGCAAACTCTCCTTCCCGAGGTTTTCTTTTGCTTTGGTTTGACCTTTTTTTTTTACTTTTTCCTTACTTTTCTTTTTCTTTTGGTTTTCTTTTTTTTTATTTATTTTGCTTTTGGTCTTCTTCTTCGTGGGTGCCCCTGCACGCCCGAAGCTTTTCCTTCCAAAACCCAGCTTCACCAGAAACTTAGCCAAACAACAATGCATGATTATTTCGCGAGAATCGCATGAAATCGCAACGAAAACCTAAAAAAAAGGCATGGCTCCGCATATATATGACCAAATACGGATCCGAACGAGATTAAACGCAAGTTGTTTCTCAGTTTTCTTTGAGACATTTTGTCAAACACATGGTCTACGCTACCAAACCCGAAGGATTTCAGCTCCACCGAACGCCGAACATGCTTCAAGGGTCTTAAAATGAAGCGTAGGAGGACACGGGAGCAAAGTGCAAAGGCGACGTGGACCGGAGCTCGCGCGAACCGGTCGGTCGTGAGCTCCGGCCCGGCGTTTTCCAGAAACGAGGCAACGGTTTAAGAGACCTACCTCGTCCGGTGATGGGCTACGGCGGGCGGCGGCGGGCAGACGGACCTCTGGCGACAACGAGCTACTCCCTCGATCTCTCTGGTTCGGTCTCTCCCCTTTGAACTCCCACTCCGCCTCTGTGTGTGTTGCGGTCTACTGGACTCCGATGGGGTTGGAGGCGAAGGGCGACTCCGGCAACGATCAATGGCAATGGTCGACAAGCTTAGAGGGATCCTCTCTTCCTCGCACCCGTCCTCTCTTCGTTTCTCTCTCGTTTTTTTTTTCCCCTTTGATCCGCGACGACCTCTCCCTCTTTTTTTCCCCCCTCCCCTTTCTCTTCTATCTTCCTTTTTATGCTCGGCCAACAAGCGCGCATGGCCCCCTGCCACCGCCAGCTGCCTTGCCGGCTTGACCCCAACCCTGGGATCACGCTGCGCGATCTGCTGCTCGCCATCTATTTCCTCTCTCTGACTTGTACTCCTCTTTTTTGCAGGGCGTGGCCGGCGTGAGGAGGAAGAAGACTAGCGTGCGGGCTGGGCTTAGAGAAAAGTAAATGAAGTTGGGCTTGGCCCAAGCGAAAACACATACAAAGGAGTGGAGAAAAGAGAAAAAAAAAGGTGTCAACAGCTGCCCCTCTTTGAATGTAACCTCGAAGAGGTTGCAGTCAAAGACAGAAAACACATGAATTATTTTAGTGATAGAAATACCCTAGGTGCATATGCATATATTAGGTTGACGAAAAGGACTCATAACTATGGAAACGCGTCTTGTCAATAAGAGGAAGAAAGACCCCAGGATACAAAGCTCTCGGGGTCATATGAAGTGAGGAAGACTCCAGGATACAAGGCTCTCTAGGTCATATGAAGTGAGGAAGACTCTAGGATACAAGGCTCTCCGGGTCGTAAGAAGTGATGAAGACTCCAGGATACAAGGCTTTCCGGGTCATATGAAGTGAGGAAGACTCCAGGATACAAAGCTCTCCGGGTCATATGAAGTGAGGAAGACACCAGGATACAAAGCTCTCCGGGTCGTAAGAAGTGATGAAGACTCCAGGATACAAGGCTCTCCGGGTCATATGAAGTGAGGAAGACTCCAGGATACAAAGCTCTCCGGGTCATATGAAGTGAGGAAGACTAAGGTCTCATCGCGTAAAAACGAGTATTAACCGGGTGGCGAACAAGCGTGGTTTACGGATGAACCCACCAATCTTGGAAAATGACATGGTTTAAGGCTAACCATGAACCTTTGTTTTTTTTAGGGAAGCACCCGCTAACCCCTTAGAAAACTGCATGGCTTCACTGATGAATCCTATCAAACTCAACTTGAGCGAATGTCATTAGAGACGTCATCAAGAGACGTATTGGCAATATTGCAGCATTAATTGAACAACATAATCAAGCTGAGTCCGACTGCTTTAGAAAAACACTCAATGTCCAATAGCATCATGTGGCGCAAAACTGTCATCTAGTTCGTGGATATATCATTAATCATCAAATTTTCTAGGAGACAAGTTCTCATCAGAATGACTACGACTTGAGAAAAGGCTCATTAAGCATGCCAAACTAGAGCTTCTTAGTTAGAAAGGGTTTCTCACACACTCTTAATAAAATGGCTACTTGATCCCATTCATTCATGTGGAAGATAATTGGTTGTTGAAGGTATCTCACATAACATATGTCAAAGGCTTCCGGAAACATTCGCAATGAGCACAATCTGATCGATCAAAAAGGTCTTTTGAAAGGACCGCAATATAGGCTCGGTTAGGGCTTACACAAAGGAATTATTGCTTTGAGACCAATAAAGGAACATTTGTCACTATCTTCATCGGGTTTACAAGCCGAGAGCTTGGAATATAAGACAAGATAAAATTACTTCCACTCCTTCAAGCAGTAGCTTCTTTGTGGTATTCTCATTCGCTCAAACCATCCCAATCAGAAGAGACTTTGGGAAAGGGTTGTAATGTTGGTTTGGGAGAGGCTCAAAAGGCTTAAAATTTTCAAGAGGGTTTTAAGAGTCGGTGATCATCATGGCATCGTGACCAGGTCACTCGACCTTTCGAAAGCATCTGGCTTTTGAAACACTGCACATCTCGAAAGTCCCCTGGTTAATTATTTCGCACGGGAGCTTTACTCATTTTTTCTAATTTCCTTTACACTTGCGATGATGATGATTTTTTTATTTTTTTTTACGCAAGCACTTGGACTTTGATATATTATTTTTATAAGATGCAGTCTTTTGGCTCTTTTTTCTTGACGGGCATTGGCCTTGCTTTTACTAGGCACACTGCTTTTTCATGCCCCCTAATTTGTCGAGCTTTTTGCTCTTTGAACTTTTGTAGCTCTCATGACTTTCGAGATGCTTTTCACATTTTCTCATGACTGTCAATTGTATTTGGTCAATTCTTATGCCTTGCCCTAATGCAGGGAGATGATCACCACTAGGGGTTTAGAAATGAATACTCAGGCCCAAATTGGTTAAAGCAATGGATATCAGTGTTTGGGTAGAGAAAGAAATGCTCTTCTTCACATTGAGATGAGTCAAGCTTTGATGAGAATTCCTCTGAAGCTACCACCAGAAGATTGATGCAAGTGAAAGTAATAGAATCTTTCTTAATATTTCGCTCTACAACACGACCGTAACCTCCTGTGTTGCCCCAATGTAGGGTCGCTCTCGACAAGGGTACTTTGAAGAATCATCTCTCTCTCTTTTTTTTTTTTTTTTTTTGGCCCAAAGGGTTAGCAAGATATTAGCATGGTGTTTGGAATTGACGAAGGGAACGCCTTTATCATTTCGATCTTTGTGCTCAATGCAAATGAATCATTCGTCCTAAGAGAATGTCGCTCTTCACTCAACTCTCAAAAGTGTTTGAGAGATGTGTTTGGAAATGGCTAGTCTCTTCATCCTAAGCACCTCTTGTTTGGCATGATTAACATTTCACCTTTTACCCAAATAAAATCATTTTTAGGAGCCCCCCTTTTCGAGGGTCACTGATATGAATTACGCATAGTAACACCGGAAATAAGTCATACAAATGATGCCGCGCCCCTTTTTTTTTTTTTTTAAAATCTCGATTTGTCTCTCATTCAAGAAAAAGAGGTATTTAACCATTTGCATAGAGACTTGATGGGTCTTTGAATCAACTTTTCCCTCCGCCATTTCGTCATCGAACGGTAAGATGCCTGAAACACAAACAAACATGCGTGTATGTAACATATGCATGATATCTACAATGTAAGCCATGATGCCAGGTGACTCATATTGCGCATGAAGTGGTTCTTCGACCTTGATTTCAATCACGGAAAATATTTCTTGACTGCATCGGTGTTTACAGGTCTAAGCAATTCACTACCATCCATTTCAACTAAAATCAAAGCACCACCAGGTAGAATCTTCTTAATGACATACGGCCCCTCGTAGTTCGGGGTGAATTTGCCACGAGGATCTGGTATAATCGGAAGCACTTTCCTCAGCACCAAGTCGTTGACTTCAAAGTGTTTGGGACGCACCCTTCGATTGAAGGCTTTTGTGACTCGTCTCTGATAGCATTGTCCATGACATACAGCTTGCAATCTCTTCTCATCGATCATGTTTAACTGCTCATGCCTCTGTTGCATCCACTCAGTCTCATCAAGCGTAGATTGGGAAAGGACTCTTAGAGAAGGGACTTCAACTTCAACAGGCAAGACTGCCTCCATCCCGTACACAAGTGAGAAAGGAGTTGCCCCCGTGGAGGTGCGGATAGAAGTTCGATATGCCATTAGCGCGTAAGGAAGCCTATCGTGCCAGTCACGATAATTTTCAGCGGTCTTTGATAAGATTTTCTTTATGTTCTTGTTCGCCGCCTCCACTGCTCCATTCATCTGAGGACGGTATGGTGAAGAGTTCAAATGCTTAATTCGAAATTCACTAAACAAACCATCCACGACTTTGTTGTTCAAATTAGTGCCATTGTCGATAATGATTGCCTGCGGCACCCCGTAACGAGCGACAATGTCGCGACGAATGAACTTTGCCACATTCTTGGCAGTAACATTAACATATGAGTTGGCCTCAATCCACTTGGAAAAATAGTCTATCGCCACCAAGATAAATCGATGCCCATTTGAGGCTTTGGGGTTAATGGGCCCAATCACGTCAATTCCCCACATTGAAAAGGGCCAGGGTTGAGACATTTGGTGAAGTTCATTTGGAGGGGCATTTATCCTGTCTCCATATATTTGGCACTGGTGACATCGTCGTACGTGTTGAATGCAGTCGGACTCCATGGTCAGCCAATAATAACCGAGTCGCATGATCTTTCTCACCAAGAAGTGTCCGTTCATATGGGGGCCACACTCCCCTTCATGTATCTCTTTCATCAAACGGTCGGCTTCTTTAGCGTCGACACACCTTAACAATGTCGAGTCGAATGACCTTTTGTAGAGGACATCTCCATTGGCGAAGAATTTCGATGCTAACTTTATTAAATGCTTTCTGTCTGCTGCTTCACTTCCTTCCGGGAATTCACCCTTCTGCAGGTACTTCAAGATGTCATGATACCAAGGATGTCCGTCCGACTCCTCTTCGACCGTCATGCAATAAGCTGGGCGTCTAAAGATCTCAATCCTCAATGGTTCAATGTCCATGCCCCCAGCTACTTGTAACATTGAGGATAGGGTAGCCAGGGCATCGACGAATTGATTTTGGGACCTCGGTAAATATTCAAATGATATTTCTTGGAATTCCTTTATCAACTCCCCCAGGAACTCATGATACGAAACCAATTTAGAATCCCGTGTCTGCCATTCACCTTCGGTCTGTAAGATGATAAGGGCCGAATCACCGTAAACCTGCAACTTCTGGATCTTCATATCAATGGCAACTTGGAGGCCGAGAACGCATGCTTCGTATTCAGCAATGTTATTCGTACAAGGGAACGTCAATTTAGCGGTGACAGGGTAGTGTTGTCCATCTGGGGAGATAAGAACTGCCCCAGTTCCAGACCCGGCTAAGTTAACTGCACCATCGAAGTACATTGTCCATTTGTCGCTTGATACAAGTAAAATTCGCTCTTCCACGTCACTATCCTCATCAGATGTTCCAGCCCCCTTGGAACTTTCTGCTAACATGTCTGCTATGGCGCGACCTTTAACGGACTTTTGTCCCAGGCTCTGAACGTCAAACTCTGAAATTAAGATTTGCCATTTGGCCAACTTGCCAACCAATGCCGGCTTCTCTAGGAGATACCTAACGGGATCATTTTCGGTCACCAACAGGATTTGGTGATGAAGTGTGTATTGCCGCAGCCTGTGCAGGACCCAAATTAAGGCCACGCAAGTTCTCTCAACTTATGTATAGTTCATCTCGGAAATGGTGAACTTTTTGCTCAAGTAGTATACCGCGCATTCTCTCCCATCATTTGGCCTCTTCTGAGCTAACATGGCTCCCAATGATTCATCGTGTATGGTCAAGTACAAAATCAGGGGAATTTTAGGGAGAGGGGGCACTAGGACTGGTGCGTGAGTGAGATAGTGTTTTATCTTCTCGAAGGCGCCCTGACACTCTACATCCCACTCAATCTTTGCATTCTTTTTCAGGAGTTTGAAGAACGGCTTCGCTGTTTCAGACAATTGACAGATGAACCTCGCCACATAATTGAGTCGTCCCATTAGGCTGCGGACTTCCCTGGTGGTAGTCGGGGGTCGTAAATCACAGATAGCCTTAACCTTTGACGGATCAATCTCTATGCCCTTACTACTGACCATGAATCCTAATAGCTTCCCAGATTTTGCTCCGAAAACGCATTTTGCGGGGTTGAGACGCAGCTTGAATTTTCGAAGGCGCTCGAACAGTTTCCGCAAGACTTCGACATGGTCCTCACCTCGTCTTGATTTCACGATCATATCATCCACATATACTTCGATCTCCTTATGCATCATGTCATGAAACAACGTGACCATGGCCCTTTGATACGTTGCCCCAGCATTCTTTAGACCGAAAGGCATCACTTTGTAGCAAAAAGTCCCCCAAGGAGTTATGAACGATGTTTTACTCCTATCCTCCTTCTTCATACGGATTTGGTTATATCCAGAAAAGCCATCCATGAAGGAGAATAATTCAAATCCCGCCGTACTGTCAACCAAGACATCGATATGCGGGAGCGGAAAGTTGTCCTTGGGACTTGCTCGATTCAAGTCACGATAGTCAACACACACCCTGATTCGTCCATCCTTCTTCATTACATGCACGATATTTGCTACCCAATCAGGATAACTAGTCACTTCGATAAAGTCTACTTTCAATAGCTTCATCACTTCCTCTTCAATCCTCTTGGATAACTCTGGTTTAGTTCTCCTGAGTCTTTGCTTCTTGGGTGGCATATTAGGATCTGTCGGCAAAGCATGTTCTACAATTTCGGGGTCCAATCCCGGCATGTCGGCGTATGTCCAGGCGAACACATCTTGATATTCTTTCAGGAAATTAGTCATCTTTTCTGCCCCTGACTCTGAGAGACATGCCCCGATCTTTACTTCCCTGACATTTTCTACATCACCCAGATTTATGGTGACTGTCTGCTCTTCTGTCAACGGCCTTAATTCTTCACGTCGATTCCACTCGCGTTCAATCCCCTTATGATCATCATCATCGGTGCCATCAGAACCTGAGGAACTTTCTTCATGCACATCCGAGTCACATGTGTCCTTATTATGATTATGCATAATGTGATGCCTGAGATGCGATGAGATGAGTTAGAGTAATGTCAACAACAAGGGTGATGCATGTCGTTTTGAAAAAGATTTTGAAGTATTTTTGTAAAAGCTTCAAGAACTCGTCCTCATATCCGCGGATTTCCTCGTCCTTGCAAAATGGTCAAATAAGGGAGCATGTGGAAGCCTAGGCCTCAGCGACCATCATAGGGCTAGTTTGATGTGCTTTCACATGTCCTTAATAAATAATGTGTCTATTTTATTAAATTAGGAAAGATAAGGCCGTATTTTAACACACACCACCCTTGACCAACGGCTCAAGATTGGGGTTAACCGTAGTTCACGTTACAAACGACATAAACATGAAACAAAGAAAGAAAAGCTACGAGGTCCTGCCTAGGGGAGAATACATAAAATAAAAGACTAGGCCAAACGAGAACCGCCCTACTTTGGAGGGACAGCCATGACTTCAGAGGACTCAGCTTCCACACACGCCAGGATGGTGCATATGATGTTGTCCTTGAATAGCTCGGTCACACCATAAACGTCCTCCTCTTCCTCGAATAACATCTTTGGAGGTCCCGGAAATGTCTCTTCTAGCAACGGGGGAAATGGGCCTTGATCACCCTCGTCCTCCTCTGTTCGGGCAATACGTTCACTCCTATCTCAATAGCCACCTCGGCCTCCTCGGGCATTTCGGCCTCTCTGCCTTCCACGGCCTCCTCGATTGCCATGACCATCTTGCTCACTACAACCTCCTTGCCCCTCAACATATCCTAGGCCTCTCCTCTTCGAATGTTTGTGAGCTTCAATGGGTTTTCGCACACCTTGACCATGTGATCCAAGGCCCTCTCCAGGATTATACCCGCTCGCCAGCATAATCTTTCCCGCAGCTATGGCTGGCTTAGACAATTCAGGAGCCTTGATGAAAGACCCTGCAGGCACATGGACCATGGACACTAGCTCGAGGGTTTGAAAGCTGGATTCCTCAGTACACTCAGGCTCCACATAGGGGATGGTTGTCTCGTGATAGATCTTGAAGTCAAATTCTCCATGGACCGTGATAAGCCTGTTGTCCACCACGAATCGTACCTTCTGATGGAGGCTAGAGTCAACAGCACCCGCTGTGTGGATCCATGGCCTCCCTAGCAGAAAATTGAAGGCGCTTGGTATATTTAACACCTGTAACATGACTTGGAAAAGTACAGGGCCAATCAGCAGCTCAAGTTCAATTTCCCCTATCACCTCCTTCTTCATCCCGTCAAATGCTCGCACAGTCGACTTGCCAGTACGGATTCTCCCAAGATCAATACCAAGACGATGGAGAGTAGCCAACGGGCATATATTGAGCGTCGAACCGTTATCGATTAACGCTCTACAAACAAGAGTACCCTCATGCTTCACTGAGATATGTAGCGCTTTGGTATGATTAGGACCATCGGGGGGGAGATCCTCATAAGTAAAGGAAATTTGGTCTTTCAGTAGAACGGCCCCAACAAACTCTTCTAACTGGACTTCATCGATCGACTCCAGTACGTGCACCTCATTAAGGACTTTTAGCAAGATGTCCCTATGCTTCTCAGAAGATTTGAATAGTTCCAGGAGGGAGATTTGAGCCGGCAACTTCCGCAGTTGATCCACCACGTTGAACTCACTGGACTTTACTACGGCTAAGAATTGTTTTGCCTCCTCCTCGGTCACAGCCTTCTTTTCTATTCCTTTATCAGGTGCGTAACAGCGACCTGATCGCGTGACAGCATCTACCTCATTTGTTCCATAATCCCAAGGTACAGCTTTGGGATTGAATTTAGGAGGATATTCCAACATTATCACTTCATCTTTCTCCTGGGGTGGCAATTCAATAGTGACCGGCGTTGCGTTCTCTCCCGTGACTTCAATTGCCGACATCTCCTCGACCATAAGGTCAATTACTGTGGGTTCAGCGATTTCCATCTCGACATTCCCGGCGGACTCCTCATCAGATAGTTCAATCACCATCGGGGTTATCATAGCTATCATCCCTTCCTCGTACAAAGCTGGGGTCTTTGAGATACCAGGCATAACCTTTCTCGCCCGAGAACTACGAGTGAAGTTGCAGGAAGATGAGCAGAATGACGACGGCATTATCATGGACACGACCTTCTCTTCCTCTTCTTCGCGTCGGATTACTCCCATAACCACCATCCTACGGACACGGTGCAGTTTCTCTTCTAGGGTCACATCCTCTTGACCTTTGTAGTATCCTGCTAGCACTTGGGACTCATACAATTCAGAAGCATCTACCACTAGAGGCTGTTGACTCGTCCGCATGTCCTCAGAAATTGAGTTAACTCCCCCTGCATGATCTGGTAAAGGGTTTTGTTGCACATTAGGCTGAGCCTCCCTGAAAGTCAAGATGTTCTTGTCTAGAAGCTGCTGAACTTTGTATCTCAGCACGTGGCAATTATCTGCATCATGCCCCCTTTCTCCCATGTGGTATTCGCAGGTCTTGGTCATATCGAATCCGACGAACCTTGGGGGATTATCCCTAGGTACTTCTTTCGCGACCATCCTCTTTTCGAGAAGCATGGGCAACAACTTTGATAGCGGGCGTGGTAATGGAGAAAATCCCTTTCGAAATGGCCTTTTAGCATTATCATATGCTTGTGACGAGCTGCCTTGAGCCATTATAGGCTTGTGCACAGGTGTGGTGGTCGGCCGAGGGAGAGGTGGCTCTTGCACAAGCGCAACTTCGACCACAGCCTCCTTATCTTTTCTCGCTATGAATTTCTTCATGCCTCCAGCAGATATTTTTTTCTCCATAATTGCCCATTCGACCCCTTCACCTACCTCAACCAGTTGTGGAAACGTCTGGCAACCTGAGAACACTAACCCTTGGAAGTATTCAGGGGGTAATGTCTTGAGGAACAGTTGTTTCATCTCCTTCTCATTCAAGGTCGGCTTCACTTGTGAGGCCATAGTCCTCCACCTTTGCGCGAAGGCTTTGAATGACTCATTCCTCTTCTTCTCAATGCGAGTCAACTCCTCCCTCGTGGGGGCGAGCTCGGTATTAAACCGGTATTGCTGCAAGAACTCATTGGTTAAATCATTCCAACTGGTGAACTCTTCAATGTCTAGAGCGATGAACCATGTTAAGGCAATGCCTTCCAAACTATCTTGGAATGTGTGTATGAGGAATGGCACGTTGTCAGCATAACGAGCCATTTTCCTCAAGTAATACCTAAGATGGGTATTGGGGCATCCTGTTCCGTCGTACTTTCTTGTGAATTCCGGCTCTTGGAAATTCTCTGGGAAGTTTGTCTTGGTGTATGGAGATAGCCTGTCAACTCCTTTCAACTCGTAACCCTGCAAGGCACACAGCCGCTCCTCCATCTTTGCCAGACGTTTTTCACTTTCTTCACTTAGGAAGGTGTTGGGTCTTCCTTCGGATGAGGGTCCAAATTGACAATGATTGGCGTGACAGAGGGAGCCTCTCCGGCAATTTCTTTCCTAGGGAGATCAGCAATGTGCGTGCCTCCCGTCGACGGGGGAGCTTGTCCCGATGACGTAGGAGTGGATGTTCCAGTGATAGCTATAGCGGGGGGCTCTTTAAGCTTTTGGCTTATTTCAAGCATCATAGCGGTGAGTTGAGCCAGCTGGTCCTCCATCTTGGCCATGCGCACGTTGGTGTCCTCGTTCTCCATTCTGACTTTTGCACGCGTGCGAATTGGAGATCTCCGCTTAGCCGTGTCGACGATCGGCAGCTGACAATCGATCAGCTAGTACCTGATGCAAGGGTAGATAAGCATACATAAGTATAAGTAATAATTAGACGGTCGGCCCATGACAATGATCTAATCGCCCCAATTTGTTCATTTCATTGAAAAACAGGTTGTCACATAATACAAGAAAGAAAGAGAGAGAAAATCCCTAAACAACGAAGTTACTTCAAAGACGAAAATACAATCTCATAACTTCCAGTTTTCCACATAGAGACTTGAGACAAACTCCTTAATATTGCAATGCAAACGAATATGGTCTCGCTACATATTGCGCTTGACTCAATCTAACTAATGAGGACGGCTTTCGCTCATGGCAGCTCCACTAACTCGGCTTAACTTCAAAGCACGCTCCTCGACTTCCTCGAGCTCCCTTTTGAGGCGCTTGATCTCGGCTCGATGGGTGATCTTCAATGGCACTTCAGGAATCTTCGGGCGGAGGCTCTCTGGGATCCTGTGCCTATGGATGTATTCCTTCGAGGCATAGTAGGTCTTCTCTTGCCCTTCCAATTCTTCTTCGGGCCAGATCAGCTTCCGAGGGTGGCACATATCCCACATCGACTTGACCAACGCGACGGAATCCTCGTAACCTTGGCATCCGTCAGGGAAGTCTATCCTGAGCGGGTCCTCCTGAATCGCTAGCGGAAGCTGTTGAACCTCTTGAAACTGACGGGTGACTCGTGTCGGGTAATATTCGGTGACTCCAGTGATTCCCAACAGAGGAACAGGTCCAGTAAGCCCACACACGAACCGTGCTTCTTGAACCCGAAGCCACTTGGCATGCCATTGGAAATCCTCAGGTCCAGGGTTAGTCATGAAAACTAGCCACTCGGAATAATGATAATCAGGGGCAAACGTTTTCCTATCTTTAAACTTTAGGATAGGGTGGCTAGAATCAGAAATGTTGCTTATGTTCATTAAGCCGCCGAACCCCTTAATGTGAGAAAAGAACCAAGTTTGCAAGAGTGCAGGAGGAGCGTGGAAAACTTTGTCTTTATTCTCTTTAAAACGAGTAAGGGAGAGAAAAGTTTCAGTCAAGATAGCATTAACAAAGCCTTTTCCCATACATACTTCACGAACTACCCATGCTACGGAAGGATTAATAGCGTTCTTACAATGTGGGAATATCACAAACCCGAAGAAAGCTAGCAGGAAGATCCTATTCTTTTGGAAAGATGGGGCATTTTGAAAAAGCTCATTTAAAAATGAAAACGGGCAAGTCTTGCGATTGGCTTTCAAAACTTTTCTCACGTCCTCTTCTTTAACTTGAATGAATTCAGATAAGGTCGATGCATGCTCGGTTCCTATAGGAGGGCTAACCAACTCAGATACTAAGGGCTTCCCAATGGCAATACCGTATTCTTCCAAAGTTGGAGTGAGTTCGTGATCACCAAATACGAACGTGCAAGTTGCGGGGCACCAGACATGCGCTAACGCTCGCACGACACCACAATGAGTCTCTATTTCCAATAGGGGGAGTAATCGCCCGACATAAGATCGCACCCAGTCACGGCCAGTCAGATCCAGCTTATCCCACCACGTGCGCAGCTCGACTCTCGGGATAGAAATGATGCGAAGCTCAGGTACCCCTATCGTATGCCAACCCAAATGACGACAAACCTAATTTGTCATGGACCAACCAAAAAGAAAGCGAATAAATAAATTGCGCAGGAAAGAATTCGAGAAACTTACATCCATTCATTGGGGTAACAATACTAATGACACAGGCATGCACATGGACGGTGGTTCGATTTCTACTCTAAACGGCTCAAAATGGAGCCATAGGATTACCGGACTGAACCAACAAGATTGTGGTTAGGTCGGGTTATCCCATGACTCCGGCTTCGTCAAAGAACCGACCTGTGTCGCATGGTCGCAGACCAAGGTGGGGATCTTTGACATCAAGAAAGAAATTTCGGGGTTGAGATGGGCGACTCGTACTACATGGTTGTAGTCGGAGTGGTATCCACCTCAACACCATCCTAAGTGATCCTATGCCGTCCAGGTCCGACGACGGGTTGTGTGTGCTAGGGTGCAGTGCAATGCAAAAGAAATGCAAGCATGACAATTTATAGGCAAACAACACTTCATAAATTCAAAGCATAAACATTCATTCCCAACTCCACACCTGCAAGACAAGGGGTTAACAATCACTCCTCCCCTTATAACTCCCAATTGCAAAATATTTAACACCTAACACGTTAGGGACATACCCAATATCCTCACTGTCAAACAAAAAATATTTTTGAACAAGATTAATTTTGGCCTAAGTCCTCTAAGGTCTAAAACCAAATCCCCAGCGGAGTCGCCAAGCTGTCGCGACCTACCCTCGGGGGGAGGGAACAGGTTTAGGGGTATTGCCTAAAAGATAGGCTTAAGGCCCATTGATTAGGCGTAGGCTCTCCCAAGCCCATACCCCGCGTGACGTTGGGATATTTTTTCAGAATTTCGCATAAAAGGAGTCGCCACTACCCTATTGGGGGTCGGCTAGAAACCAAGTGAGGCATGGGAGCGTGCCTCACTTCCTACGTAACCAGAGAATCTAGGTTCGGGGACTTGATTACACTAATTGAGCAATTAGTGCCCTTTCGGTACCTAATCTTGTTCGTTTTAATAAAATGATTTTTTGGCAGACAATTTGAATTGATTTTATACTTTATCCACTAACATGTGAGGTGACCATGCAGGTGCGCAATCATTAAAGTCATAATCATAACTAGCAAGATCCTAATTGCATTAAAAATTAAACACTTGCAATTAAACTTAGATAGATATGCGAATTAAACATGCAATAGTCGAAATAAAAGCAAATAAATATCTAATTACACTAAGAATGCGAAACGTAACAACTCTTAACCAAGCCCCAACAATTTTTTATTTTTCGATTTTTTTTTAAATCGTAATAATAATAATAATAATAATAATAATAATATAATAATAATAATAAATCGAAATTTTTTATGCTTTTAGAGTTTTGAACTTTCAGAAATATTTTTGAATTTTTTTTTTTCGAAATTTGTGATTTTATTTTGAATTTTTTTTGAATTTTAATATATTTTCAAAATTTTTGGTTTTTGAATTTTTTTTTAAATCTTTTTGAATTTTTAATATATTTTCGTAATTTTTTTGTAATTTTTGTAATTTTTTGTAATTTTTAATAATTTTTGGATTTTCGAAATTTTTAATTAATTTATAAAAAATTAATTAATTTTTTTGAATTTTTGAATTTTTTTAATGCTTTTAGAGTTTTGAATTTTCAGAAATTTTTATGAATTTTTATTATTTTTTTTTCGAATTTTTCGATTTTTTTTTTTTTGAAAATTTTTGAATTTTTAATATATTCTTAATATTTAATTCGAAAAAAAAAAAGAAAAAAGAAAAACGGATCCGGATCGGGTAAACCCAAATCCGACCCGTGGACCCAATCCGAACCGGATCCGGCATTTTTAAATTTTTTTTAAAAAAATAAATAACAATAATTATAATAATAAATTAAAAAAAAAAAAGCTGCGCACTCCCCCTGCGAACTCTCCTTCCCAAAGGCTTTCTTTTGCTTTGGTTTGACCTTTTTTTTTTACTTTTTCCTTACTTTTCTTTTTCTTTTGGTTTTCTTTTTTTTTATTTATTTTGCTTTTGGTCTTCTTCTTCGTGGGTGCCCCTGCACGCCCGAAGCTTTTCCTTCCAAAACCCAGCTTCACCAGAAACTTAGCCAAACAACAATGCATGATTATTTCGCGAGAATCGCATGAAATCGCAACGAAAACCTAAAAAAAAGGCACGGCTCCGCATATATATGACCAAATACGGATCCGAACGAGATTAAACGCAAGTTGTTTCTCAGTTTTCTTTGAGACATTTTGTCAAACACATCGTCTACGCTACCAAACCCGAAGGATTTCAGCTCCACCGAACGCCGAACATGCTTCAAGGGTCTTAAAATGAAGCGTAGGAGGACACGGGAGCAAAGTGCAAAGGCGACGTGGACCGGAGCTCGCGCGAACCGGTCGGTCGTGAGCTCCGGCCCGGCGTTTTCCAGAAACGAGGCAACGGTTTAAGAGACCTACCTCGTCCGGTGATGGGCTACGGCGGGCGGCGGCGGGCAGACGGACCTCTGGCGACAACGAGCTACTCCCTCGATCTCTCTGGTTCGGTCTCTCCCCTTTGAACTCCCACTCCGCCTCTGTGTGTGTTGCGGTCTACTGGACTCCGATGGGGTTGGAGGCAAAGGGCGACTCCGGCAACGATCAATGGCAATGGTCGACAAGCTTAGAGGGATCCTCTCTTCCTCGCACTCGTCCTCTCTTCGTTTCTCTCTCGTTTTTTTTTTCCCCTTTGATCCGCGACGACCTCTCCCTCTTTTTTTCCCCCCTCCCCTTTCTCTTATGTCTTCCTTTTTATGCTCGGCCAACAAGCGCGCATGGCCCCCTGCCACCGCCAGCTGCCTTGCCGGCTTGACCCCCACCCTAGGATCACGCTGCGCGATCTGCTGCTCGCCATCCATTTCCTCTCTCTGACTTGTACTCCTCTTTTTTGCAGGGCGTGGCCGGCGTGAGGAGGAAGAAGACTAGCGTGCGGGCTGGGCTTAGAGAAAAGTAAATGAAGTTGGGCTTGGCCCAAGCGAAAACACATACAAAGGAGTGGAGAAAAGAGAAAAAAAAAGGTGTCAACAGGTACTTTTGGGGATATGGAGTGAGGGAAGCCCTAAAAGGTAGTATTGTGATTGAAATCAGTTAATACTAGGAGGGGGATATCAGCATATACTGGAATGATCGTTTTTGCCGGGTGGGTCTACGATGGGGATGAGGCTCCGGCAGGGTACAGCTGCGCTGGTTCCATCGTTGAGAGTATGCTGCTCTCTCTTGTTTACAGTGGCCACCGGGATGTCCCTTGTCATGAGCAAAATCCAACCCTCGCAGCTGGCTGAAGAGCAACGAAATGCCTCAAGGTTGTTTAAGCAGCTCCAGAGCGAGATCAAGTCAATGCTCATGCTCCAATCCCCGACTGAGTGACACTCGAAGAGAGAGACTATAGCAAGAGAGAGAATGGAGAGATGTACGAGATGAAGGTGGCGATGAAGCTGGGAAGGAGATTGTCGAAGCTCCGAGATTTGGCAATAAAATCATTGGCTTCTTGTATAAGGGACTGGGGTTGATGAGTTTGGAAGCAAGCTTTTCTGAACTCCTTTTGAACATAGATATACAACTGTGTATATACGGTACGTGTACAATGAGGCTCATTAACATGATTCTTTCATTCTTTATTTCTTGGTGCATAATTTGTATCGATTAATTCCACAAAAGAATTAATTAAAAGCATTAATTGATATACGGGTCTGATTTTTTAGTTTGCACAAATGATCAAATCTTAATTAAATACTCAGGTAAATATAAAATATGCTCCTAGTCTGGTTTCGACCCATATAAGAATTCCACATCTTATCTAATATTGCACTTCGTAAATAAAAATTTAGTTAGTCTATTTTCTTACTAAACGATGAAGCAATTTTATAAGCCATGCTTTTAATTTTCACAAAGGTAAGATTTGTAAAGAAAAACGAAGGGCAATGCGCCATACCTTTTTCTCGATGTGGGCGCAATCAAATGGTTGAATTCTTAAATGTCGTCTCCTGCACAAACGGTCTCCATGCGTTTTTTATAAGCCATGATTCGCAAATTAGTGAGTCCTACACTTTGCTTATTTATTTCTTAGTTTTTGGTTCTATTTTGATGCCGTCATTTTCATTTAAACACTAGAAATGCTTTCGTTCTCCCAAGTGTATAGAATTGTATTAGCGATTCATGAAACAAAGATATTTGCACTACGGTGTGCAGGAGAAAGCGCATGCGCCTGGAATCTGGTTTTTGATGGATGAGGCACGTGTTCCACTTGAGGAACAGTGGACTACTGTTGCTTGAGCGCTTGAGTTAATACTTTATAAAATGACAGGAATTAGAGCATTGCAGGACATGTTGCTGCTGATGGTGGTTGAGAGGCAATTGTGCGGAAAAGAAGATGTTGGAAGAGTAACTTTACAATTCTCACTGTTATAGTGCCAGTCATTTGAGTTAATTTTTCACACATGCTTGCTCAAGTGGGTTTCTAGAAATAGAGCTGATGTGGACGCTATTATGGTATTGGAAGACGAAAATGCTGGATTAGAAAGAATTTGGGAAAAGTGCCAAAAAAAGTCCTAAAACTTTTGATTTTGTGCCGATTTAGTCCTAAACCTTTTTTTGGTACCGATTTAGTCCTAAACCTTTATATGTTGTGCTAATTTAGTCTTTTCCGGCCAATTTTGGCCGGATTTTGTTGACTAGACGTCGGCCGACTAACGTGGCCTGATCGGCGCTGACGTGTATAAATTTTAATAATATTTTAATATTTTTGAATTTATTTATTTATCTTTTTCTTTTTTTCTTCTAATCTTCTTCCTCCAGCCGGTCGCCGGAGCTTGGCGAACGGCCAGAGGCGATGGTCGGCGAGGTCGAGGCCGACCTCGCTGGCCACCTCGCCAGTGGCCGCGAGGCCGCCCCTGGGCGACGAGGCTCACCCTCGCCGGATCTGGCGAGGGCGAGCCCCACCCATGGCCGGCGAGGGCGAGCCCCGCTAGATCCGGCGAGGGCTAGCCTCGCCGCCCAGGCCTCGAGGGCGACCTCGCGCCAAGCGGGCGAGGCTCGCCCTCGCCGGATCTGGCGAGGTCGAGCCTTGCTAGCCATGGGCGAGGCTCGTTCCTCGCCAAATCCGACGAGGGCGAGCCTCGCTCGCCTGGCACAAGGCCGCCCTTGCGGCCACTGGCGAGGTGGAGGTGGAGGTCAAGGTCGACCTCGCCGGCCATCACCCCTGGCTGGTCGCCGAGCTCCGGCAATCGGCTGGAGGAAGAAGATGAGAAGAAAAAGAAAAAAATAAAAGAAAAAAATAAAAAGAGAAAAAAACAAATAAATAAATAATTCAAAAATTCAAAAATATTATTAAAATTTGTATACGTCAGCGTCGATTAGGCTACGTCAGCCGGCCGGCGTCCAGTCAGCAAAATCCGGCCAAAATTGGCTGTAAATGACTGAATTGGCACAACATAAAAAGGTTTAGGACTAAATCGGCACCAAAAAAAGATTTAGGACTAAATCGGCACAAAGCCAAAAGGATTAGGACTTTTTAAGCACTTTTCCCTAAAGAATTTTATATCTTGATCGTATTCTAAGGGTGTTTTTGTAGAAGAAAACATCTTGGGAATTTTCTTTAGAGTCCGAGCAAAATCCGTGAGAGAGTTGAAGTTTTAGATGTAGTATTCGTGCAATTTGCTCGAAAAAGATTTTTGATTTAATATTTTACAGTGTCTTATTTTAAAATGTTAATAAAGCTTGGTTTGTATTTTTGGTTTCTATTTGAAATGAGATAGATACAACGTGTGTTAGGGCATAGTAATCCGGTTGACTTCGTTGCGGTGATAGGACGGATTAAAAAGAATGTAACCTTGCAGAGAATTTTTGCTTCGGTGCTCTTGACAGTAAGTGTATCCAATTAGTCTTGCAAATTCAGGAAGGCCCCGGTTGGCTTGGTTGCGAAGATAGGACGAGTTAAAAATTTGTAATTTCTTTTAGAATATTTAAGACTTTTTCTTTTGTTTTTTGTTTCTTTTGTTTCTTTTTTTTTTTTTTTTTGCCCCAACTTTGGGTTGGCAAATGTCGGGTTATATCTAGTATTCAGAGTTTGTCTCGATTTGGTACCGCTCTCGCGGCCCACACCGAAACAGTGCTTTACCCCTAGATGTTCAGTCAACCAAGCGAGGGCCAATGACCCCTGCTTGGCTGGTTTGGGCAAGGTTGTTGTGGCCCTTGCTAGTCATAGGTGAGTTGGGAAAAACAAAAAACAAAAAACAAAAAGCCAAAAAAATAGAAATATTTAAAAAAAATTGTAAAAATTATCCACGTTAATGCACGGCAGGAGGGTAAGCATCCACATTAGTAATTTCCAACCAAATTAGGTACTTGAATTTCTAGATATGTCATGGACTGTTCGGTTTTCTTGATTTATTTTTGGGGCCATAAATCTGCTTAATCGAGTGGTGGGAGTGCTAAATGACCCCAAAAAAAAAAAAAAACAAACAAACAAACAAAAAGGAGCCTTGGTGCACTTTAATTAATAACTGCATAAATTAAAAATTCAAACTCCTGTGACTTCTTTTTTCTTCTTAATCACATTGCTCCGGTGTATATAATTGATATTGACCTACCAATTTATGAATTTCGATATAGCTCTCAAATAAACCAGCAGACGTTTGGAGCTCCCATAAAACTCGAGACATTCAGCAACAAGAAAACCTTGACACATCGTATTTACTGAAAATTCGAAAAGAAAAAAAGAAGTGACGAATGCATTTTCCCTAAAGAATTTTCTTTTCTGGGAGTTGTAATAAAATAAGAATCGAAAAAGAACCCCTTCAAAAAGCCCTCAAGAAAGAAGGCTGAAAAATATTAATTGTGGAAAATTGGAGACACCCCATTGTACGAAGGCCCCATCCCGAAAGTCGCTTCCTTTTGTGCCCACAAAAATCTTCAATAAATAGATAAATAATGTCACACCCCAAGGCCATAAAAAATTTAGATTACACAGCCGTGTTTCCATTCAAACTACAAAAATCCAACACCCGAAAAGTGCCCCCATTGATATCGCTCTCATACTTATCGCTAGCTAAAAAATTGAAAAAGATTGGAAAGTAAAGAGATAAGTAACCACAACTCAGTAAATAGTACATCTCTTTTAAATGAATCAAGCATTCACTATGTAACTTTACAAACACGATATCACCATTTATCACTCCCAAAGCTAGAGTCCTATATATGCAAAATATCAAAAACAGATAATATCTTTCCAACAAACTTTTTTACGTATAAATCAATGATAATATCAATTCATATTAACAAATAAATTATCGATAATCTATTCCATTAATTAATCTCGTTTAACCACACGTTGGTGGTCTATTCCATCGATTAATTTCAAATCGCGTGTCAACGGTCCACCTCATTGACCAAATTTATACTTAAATATTTAGTCATGGTCACATATAACACCCATACAAAATTTTCCCTTGGTTAGGTCTTCACTTATTATTGACTAATGGCTCGGCCCATAAGGATATTCTAAACTAGTATGCGCATACTCACAAGCTCTTCAATGGGCTCACAACAATATTGAGCACTCACAACAGCATCCTCCACAATTCACAAGCTAATTCGGAATCAATATCACAAAACGGTTTCACCAACCAAACATATAATCTTTCTCAATACATTTCATCTGCTCGAAATACTTTTTCTTAAAGCATTTTTCAAATAATTTCCGAACTCATTTCATAAACCAGTTTGCAAAGCCATATATATATTTACAATACCTTTCATAACACGTTTTTCTAACCATTTTTAAATAACCGAAACATAATAAATGTCCGATTCAAATTTTATATAATAAAGGTGCTTATTCATAACTCACAATATATTAAATCTTTATCATTTAGAAGACATGGGTTTACAAATTCTTAGAAAAGATAGTACTACTCACTTGAGAACATTTACGTTCAATCGACAAAGATTACTCGAACCGTCAAACTTGTAATCCCATCAAGTAAGCAAGAAAGAACATTAAAATCGAATAAAACATTACCTCAATTGCGGCTTGACTAAACTACACTTATTCATCGATAAAACGATACCTACCAGCTAAAAAATCTCATATCCAAGGCAATTATTAAAGCCATCTAATGCGGAACTTGAGCATGGAATTTGAGTGCAAAACTTTGTCATGTCAAAACTTTTTTCACGAAATCCTATTTTAGATGTACTTATAGTCAAAAGAAAATCCTTTCAACATACTACAAGAATCCTAACTTTATCATTCCAAAATCAATCC
Organism: Eucalyptus pauciflora; assembly: GCA_007663325.1. Lineage (NCBI taxonomy): Eukaryota > Viridiplantae > Streptophyta > Magnoliopsida > Myrtales > Myrtaceae > Eucalyptus > Eucalyptus pauciflora. The sequence continues at coordinate 639,329 of VMYD01000212.1, read as the reverse complement.
AAAAACCAATAAAATATACCCTCGAAGTTGCTGGATATGCATTGTTCATCATACGTGAGAAACTTTAAAGTTTTCTTTTGGGCAAACCATAAACTCAAATTGAGATCCCTAAAATATGCCATAATTTTAGAATAAAACTACTATTTTTATATATACACACAACTCAACAACTTAATAATCGAATTTCGCGGCTCACATCTTACATAATTCCAAATTTCAAACCCTAAATCCAAAACTACTTCGATTGAATGAATGAGGGACACGAATACTTATTGAGCGTTGTAATACGGTGTTGAGTCCGTTTTGAGGTCCGCGCGGCTAGTACCCCTTCTTTTTTTCTTCTTTCTTCTTCTTCTTTCCATCTCCCACCCTTTTCTTTTCTTTTCCCTGTTCTGCCCGAGCTCTCCCTCTTTAAAAAAAGAAGCCGAGCGTCCCCGTGTTGACTGGGTCAAATCTTCCTTTTATTTTTTTCTATTTTCTCTTTTTGACTTTTCAAACCCATATATCACAGATAAATTAAATGAAAATTGCTAGATCATTTTGACTCAAGAATTTCTTGAATCAACCGCCAAACCAAGATTCTCTTGCGTCCCCCTTGACCTTCTTGATCCTCAACACCTCTTCAAAATGGAGAGCAAGCGCCATATCATCGATATCCACGATAAGCCAGCGTTCCAGAGGCAAAAACATCAAGCAGAAAGCTCCCTGGAACCAGTGTCCTTGGAGCTTCAATGGTTCCCGAAGCCGGTGCGCCCTGTGATGGTCATATGTAGGTCTCTGCGCAAACGACGTCTCCTTCACAAACGGCTGGTGATGGCTAAACGATTTCACCCACTGCCGATATGCTTCAGAGGAGAGGCGCCGAAGTCGAGTGTAGTGAGAAACTGACAATGGACTGTTCCTGTTCAAACCATCCACAGCTACAACTTGTGAGTGGGCTATTGAGAATGGTCCTTGGCAATTCGTCCATCTTCCTGAGTCAAAGAGTCTAGATACTGATACTTCCGGTACCCCTATCAAGTTATTCTAAGTTCCTCTAGTTCTTATGTCTTTAGAGGGACTCAGTTATACTTCACATGCCATTAAGTACTCCTCTGCAGGCATAAAACTAGCTCCTTTTTCATCTGCAAGTTCTTGGAACATGATTAGAGTGAGAAAGCAGAAGGTTGATCGGCATAAGTTGGCGTCGTGCCATCCCATTTTCCTGAGTCAAAGTATCTTGATACTGATACTTCTCGTACTCCTATGCGAGTCAAGCTACTTTAATTTCCTCTAGTTCTTAATGTCTTTGAAGGGACTCGGTTATGTTTAACATGCTATTAAATACCCCTTTACAGGCACGAAAACTGGCTTCTTTTCATCCGCAAGTTCTTGGAACATCATCAGAGTGAGAAAGCAGAAGGCTAATCGGCATAAGTTAGCGTCATTTCATCCCATTTTCTTGAGTCAAAGAGTCTTGATATTGATACTTCTGGGAAAAGTACCAAAAAAGTCCTAAACCTATTGCAGTGGTACCAATTAAGTCCTAAATTTTTTAATTGAACCAATTTAGTCCTAAACCTTTTTAATATTGGTATCAATTTAGTCCATCCAACCAATTTTGATCGACCAGTGCTGACGTGGACATCGGTCGATGGCCGGACGCTAACATGGCAATTTTTATGATTTTTTTGAATTTTCTTTCTTTCTTTTCCCTTTTTCCTTTTCTTTTCTGATGAGGCTCGCCGGCTACTGGGCGAGGGCCACGAAGCCCTCGCCTGCCGCCGGCGAGGGTCGCGGCCCTTGCCTGGCCACTCCCAAGGCCGCTGGCGAGGCCATGGCGGCCATCGCCGGGGTGGAGGTGAGGGCCGCAAAGCCCTCGCTAGCCGCCGACAAGGGTCGTGGTCCTCGCTCGGCCTTGCCTGCGGGCTTCGCAGCCCTTGCCTCTGCCTCGGCGATGGCCGCCATGGCCTCGCCAGCCACGAGCGAGGCCGCCTTCGCCCGCGACAAGGCCAAGGCGAGGCTGGCCTTGCCCAAATCCAGGTGAAGCCGCCTCATCGACGACTGGCGAGGCCATGGCGGCCATTGCCGGGGCAGAGGGGAGGGTCGCAAAGCCCTTGCTAGCCGCCGGCAAGGGTCGCGGCCCCTCGCTCGGCCTTGCCCGCGGCCCTAGGCGAGGTCGAACGAGGGCCGCGACCCTCGCCGGCGGCTGGCGAGGGCTTCGCGGCCCTCGCCTCCACGGCCCTCGCCTCCGCCTTGGCGATGGCCGCCATGGCCTTGCCGGCGACCTTGGGAGAGGCTGGGTGAGGGCCGCGACCCTCGCCGGCGATAGGCAAGGACTTCACGACCCTTGCCCAGTGGCCGGCGAGCCTCACCGAACGCTCGCCAGCCACCGCCGGAAAAGAAAAAGGAAAAGGAAAAAAAAAGAAAAAAATTAATAAAAAAATCATAAAAATTGTCACGTTAGCGTCCGGCCACCAGCTAACGTCCACATCAGCGCCGGCTAGCCAAAATTGGCCGAATGGACTAAATTGGTACCAATATTAAAAGGTTTAGGACTAAGTTGGTCCAATTGAAAAGTTTATGACTGAATTGGTACCAATGCAATAGGTTTATGACTTTTTTGATACTTTTCCCTGATACTTCTCGTACCCTTCTTTGGGTTAAGTTACTCAACGTTCCTCTAGTTCCTCTAGTCCTTAACTCGGTTATATTTCACATGCCATTAAGTACTCCTTTGAGGCACGAAAGCTGGCTTCTTTTCATCTGCAAGTCGTTGGAACATGATCATAGTGAGAAAGCAGAAGGCTAATCGGCATAAGTTGGCGTTGTTCCATCCCAGCGTGCCAAGGTTTGGCTTCATGATTTTGATGAGCATGATTGATGAGCTGCAGACCATGCACAGGATCAAAACGTGGAAATCTGTCCAAGATCTCTTGTTTTTGTGTGGTTTAGCTGCTGAATCGAGACTTTATAGAACCTAGAACATATGTTTACATGATATTGCTATTATCTATCCTACATGATAGTGAAATAATTATAAGTAGTGATAAAAGTATAGACATGAAGTAAGAAAAAATTTTCATTCCCAATCTTTTAATAAGGTGTTCTATGTTGGTGGAAGTACCTCGTCTCATATAAAATAATGGGAGTGTGTAGGCCAATTGAAGTCTTCAATTCTTACGAATGAAAACTATGGGCTTAGTGGGCTGGACCCTAATAGACCCACTTGCGAGTGCACGAAGATCAAATTTGGCACTACTCAACAATCATTATTTTAACCACTAGGATTCGCCCTAGTGGCCACCCTTCCAACATGGAAGGGGGAGGTGAGGGGTTCAAATCCTCACATTCTCAGGGGGGATGGGGTGAGGACGCGTAAGTTTCAAGAGTGGGTTTCGACTCCCACGCCCTGCAAGAGGCAGAGCAAAAGTCTGAGAGTAAGTGTAGAATAGGAATAGAGTAGGGACTGACAAAAAAAAAAACAATAATTATTTTTTATTTATTAAATTTGAATTTATAATTATTAAATAACCTTTGTGTCCTATTGAAATAGTGTGACTGCTCTTGATAGAATTACCGTTATTTTTTTTTTTATTTAATTTTGCATTTTATTTTTTCTACCCATTAGTTATTAGGTGCTCTTACAACTTTGGAAATGTTGTATCTGTGCAAACGTTAGTTTTTAGAAGTTATAAAATTTGGAAGAAAGATTCTTATTTATTATTTTTTAATCCGAATTTTCACTTTTTCTTTTGAGAAAGCATCTATTTACAATGCAATCTTTCTCGCAAGATTGCATCTATTCTTAAAGACTGATATAAATTTGTCATTTTCCATCTCACATTTTTTTTCTTGTCAATTTTTCTTTCTAAAAGTACAGCTTTTATTTGAAATTTTGGAGAAATGCCAAAATTATCATCTAGTATTCTTATTAAAATTTTATTATATCTTGGAGGATTTTTGCCATTAACCTTTAGTAACATTGTGGAGCCAATAATTCTTTAAAAGACAGTATCTTTTCACATATCAAAGTCTGATTCCGCTATTCCCCAATCGAAATTTTACCAACATTCTAATTATTGTAATCAGAGGGCCCTTAATGGACCCATATATGAGCTGGCCCAATTTCTGCTGATCCTAAAGTGTTTGGTAGGCTAGACACGTCCCTAGGCCTGCTTTGGGCCGGTGTCTTTTTACTAATCTTTGTCCCATTATCTAAGTGTTTTTTTTTTTTTTTTTTTCTGTCAATAGAAGAAATTCACAAATGCTCACTCGAATCCTTGAATTCAATGGTCGATTTGCAGGGGAGAAAATTACTGAGACGAAAGCAATGAAAATTGACATAATCATATCATGTTGAATGGTAGACGATGACCATGACATGGACGAAGCCTTCCTTGAGCAATGTAAGCTATTTGTTAAACATATCGTGAAATTGATTCATGAAATGTAATAACAATTACACGTGTCATGATCATGATATGACAATGATAGTTTGAAAATGCAAATTTCTTTCCCCTTTCATGTTTGCCATCAAGACATGCGTACAATTTAATAGTTCTGACAATAAAAGAAAATGTTAAATTATATTTCGAATACGAGATTATAAAGTCAAAACACTAAGAAAATTGCGTGCGCCGTGGAGCCTGAGATCTCCAAAGCTCACCAGCTCGGGCTTACCATGTTTAGCGGTTGGGTAACGGTGTGGAGGTGGTGGAAGAAATGGCAGAGAGCGGCTGCTGAGCAATGCGGTCGAACTCGAACGGCAGGTGTCAAATCGCCGGCAACATATCTTCGAACTCGGTGTATCTCACATGCATATGATCTCGACATTTAAAATCAAGATAACTTGGATCATCAAAGAAAAAGAAAGGAGCAGAAACAAAAGCAAGCAACTGTCTTGTCATCATGACTCGACATGAAATGAAAGGGGCGGTAATACTCAACGAAGGGCGGGAGGATCTCCACCCGTGCGAAACGTCCATTTCCATTTGCCCTGCCCTCGGCATATATTCTTGAAAATCTATTAAACTGAGATCAAGTTGCTTGACTAAAGTTCACCGAAAAATCCAAATAAAAGGACAAATCCGAAAGAAAAACTATAAACTCGTTCCGTGCTCGACTTGATTTTCTACATAAACATTCCAAACGCATCTCAACATATATCGTCAAGACCTCGTAACCCAAAGCGTCCAAACATACCTTAGAGGAGACAACGCCTTTCGCCACCGCATACCTCCGGCGTCGCTGAATGGCATCGGAGATCGAATACGAGCCACCGCTCCAGCCGGTGATCGACCCTTCCCGCACGAGAACCCCCGAGCACCACCTTGTCCCCGTCGCCAAGACGTTCAAGTCGTCCATCCTGACCCGACTCCACGCCGGCTACTTCCGCATCAGCCTCTCCCTCGCATGCCAGGCCTTGCTGTGGAAGATCCTCCGCCGCCCGTCGCCGACGCCCGACGACTCGCTGCCCCTCGAGCATCTCTCTCATGTGATCCCTCACATGACGTTCGTGATCTTCTGGGGCTTCGCCCTGCTGGTCCAGATCTCCCTCTCGTTCCTCTATATTCTCCGGTGTTTCTTTCACTTTGGCCTGGTGAGGGCGGAGTTCCAGCACCACGTCGGAGTGAACTACCTGTTTGCGCCATGGATAGCGTGGCTCGTGCTGCTCCAGGCGGCCGACTTCACATCGGACCTGCCGAAGACGACGTTGTACCTGGTCCTCTGGTGGGCCTTCGCGGTCCCCGTGATCCTGCTCGACGTAAAGCTCTACGGGCAGTGGTTCACGACCGAGAGGCGGTTCCTCTCGATGGTGGCCAACCCGACGAGCCAGCTCTCGGTGGTGGGGAACCTGGTGGGCGCGCGGGCCGCGGCCGAGATGGGGTGGCGCGAGACCGCGGTCTGCATGTTCTCGCTGGGGATGGCGCATTACCTGGTGCTGTTCGTCACCTTGTACCAGCGGTTGTCCGGCGGGGACAAGCTGCCGGCGATGCTGAGGCCGGTCTTCTTCCTGTTCTTTGCCGCGCCGAGCAAGGCGAGCGTCGCCTGGAAGTCCATCGCCGGCGAGTTCGACATCGGGTCGAAGATGCTCTTCTTCCTCTCCCTCTTTCTGTTCACCTCTCTGGTAATCAGCACTTTCCTTCCCTTCGTCTCTCTAGTTAATACGCAAATCTTTCATGCTGCAGCAACAGGCTCGTTTGCAACCAATCAAAGTACAGAAAAATCTGTGCAGGGTTGCTGATCTCTCGAGTTTCGATGTGGTTGGTGTCGGGGTACGTCTAGGTTAAATTCATTATTTATATGGAGTTTCATAAGATAATATCTTCAATCGACTAGTATCATGACTAAGCTTTGAAGAGGTGATCTGGCGAAAGTTCTCCCCGACCATTTCTCCAAGATACTTATAACTCGGTAGATTACAATAATAGATTGTATCATGACGACTAACTTTTCAAATCCATAAAATGTTTAATAGACAAACGGAAGGACATAAGTTAAAAACGAAAGGGAGCTGTCCTTTAGAACGAGACATGAGAATCTGGTATCGATTCAAGGGACCGAAATCGTGCCGACCCATCATTAAATAAAGTCTAATATTTACCCAAAATCTTTCAGGTTGTAGTAGATGATGCTTATGCAAGCAAAATTTTCCCGAAAATTGAAGTGGTGCGCATATGATGTCAAAAGTGGACAAACTTAGTCATCGAGCTCAACCAATCTCTCCTTTCTTTGGACGAGGAAATTTCATAACTTGGAGTGACTAGGAAAACATGTGGTTCTATGATGTTTCTTTAGCAACCTTTTCTTTCCACTCTCTCCTGTCCCCTTCATCAGATTCGTCCGTGGAAATTGTGTACCGGGAAATTGGCTCTCTCTATTGTATGGATCGTACCATAGTTTAAGGGCTAAAATGTCAAGCCCACTCAAGAAAAACATTCAATAAACTAAAATATCCCCCTCGATTAAGGCAATTGGGTTACGCAACTTTCTTGCGTGACTTTTGACCCCAATTACAAAATACTCATGCTTTATTAATTTATACCTCCAAAAATCATTAATTCCGCCAGCTGCTTTTGAAAGAGATGACGCAATATCGGGTATGATCAATAAATTAGGGTTTCAGTTGACATGCGTTCTTTAATCTTGGGTAAATTTTTATAAATAATTGAACTAGGGTTTGTCTTGTGGTGGCGTCGAAGCAGGCATGCAGACCGGCGCTCTTCAAGAAATCGATGAGGAAATTCAACGTCGCGTGGTGGGCGTACTCGTTCCCGCTGACCTTCCTGGCCTTGGCGTCGTCGGAGTACGCGCAGGAGGTGAAGGGCCCGATCGCTTCGGGGCTCATGCTCGTGCTGTCGTCACTGTCGTTCCTGGTCCTCCTCGGCCTGATCCTGCTCACCATGCTCAACACCGAGCGGCTCTTCCGCGAGGACGACCCGATCCTGCGCTTCGACAAGGGGAAGAGAGCAAGGAACTAGTCCCTCAGATGGTTTCCTGGTCTGTAACTTATAATTAAGGAGGGGTTAAGGAAGAGTATACATGTATGTCGCGATGGTTTTGTATCTTTAGGTCATTCACGGAGCAACTCCCGTGCTTAGTGCATGCTCTTCATATCCAGGGATATATTAGTAGTGCGTATGATTTTGTGAGATCACTGTCAATTGATCCAAAATCTTAAACTTTAATATGAAAGCATGATTTATAACTTAACTATTCTAACCCTGTTTACTCTCTCTCCGCGGCGCACACAAGTGTGTGTAGTATGAGATGATCTGAGCGTACACTTCAAACTTGTCAAAGGAAACTTGTTTCTTCTGCCTTAAGCATCTTAAATTTCTTGATACAAATCTTTGATAGATAGGAGAGATTCAAACGTATCGGTTGATCCACGAAAAGATTTCCTAAGAGGAAAGTATCCAAATTCTAGGGGATGCAACTCCATCTTCTTCTCTTAAAACTAAAGCAACATCGTTTTGATTGTTAATAGATTGTTGATCAGTCAAAAACTCCGTAAAGCTGAGTCTTTGTTTAATGTGGCCTTCAAGAATTTTAAAAGTCATTCATTCATGATGATAAAGTACCCCACATCCTCGCTTGTTTATGGAGATCGTGTGCTCCTAGATACATTTGGCTTGCCTCGCCTCATGAGCTTATGCTTTGGGTTGGACATTCTAACGCGGTATAACAACCAAGTTCCGCCTTAGTCTATTTTGCATGCGCCACCCCTTGTTTGTCAAATCCTCTCCTACTTTGGCTCATACATGAGAGAGGCGTTAAAGTATCCCACATCACTTATCTATAAGGTTTATAATTTTGTTTTTATATACATGTGGTCTTCTTCCACCTTTTTTTGATTGGACATTCTAATAGAGACTGAATTTTGATAACTATCTATCACACAATATGACAAAATGAGTTCAAAAAACATCTATCGTCATCATGGAAGTGACATTGGCTATATAGATGCCATCCGTGATATGTAAAAAATTAAGCTAATAACTTCGTGTTTAGGTCAAGCCCCTAATCAATACTTGGCGTTTAACCTAACTACAAATGAATAGGTTCATGTCTCTCTCTAATTCATAGTTCATAACTACAAATGGTAATATTCAAGCAATCTTCAATCAGTCTTTAATTAAATACGGCGCATACTAAAATATCATAGCCTAACGTGTGAAAAATCTTTTTGTAGAAGGAAACACTCAAGCCATTAACCTAACACAGCCAAGCCTTTTATTCTTTACTAATAACTTCAGTTTTCAACTTCGTTTGTCAAAGAAAACTATATACGCTGTCCGAGAGCATGATCGCGAAACACCTAGAGATTAAATACTCAGAATAAACCTTGAAAGTTTGGTTAAAAAAAAAAAATAGCCTCAAAATTGTGGTCGTTACATGCAAAATGATGGCAAGGGAAAAGCAAAACTGAGGGAACGAGGGTGACGGGATGGAGAGGAAATGGATAAACAAGCAAGACTTAGCAACAAATAAAACTGGAGTGAATAATACATTAGAAGATCGACGTGGTCCTGGGGAAAGTAGACTTTGATAATACGGTGTCTTTGAATGGAGCTAAAGCTGATGTCCTTTCCCTTGTCTTTAATCATGCTTGAGAAGATAGCACGCATGAAATGGTTTCCGCTCATCTTGAATATTGCAACCGGCGTCAACAAGCTAACAGATAAAGAATACTGTGGAAGAGAGAATTGTGAAAATTTTGTATATCTCAGTGTGTCTCTATGTGCCATAATGAAGAGTCCATGTGCCTATTTACAAACTGTAGTAATTATAAATAAATCAAAGATATACACAATCAATGGAGATATATGCATAATTTTGAGAGATATAAAGAATCAAAGGATATATCTCAATAATTTATAATATCCTCCCGCTCTTCATCTATCTTTAATGACTATTCCTTCAAGAGGTTGGAGTGACTTCTCTAAGGCGTTCTTTTGGGTTTTGTAGAACGAACTCTAATCTATCCAACACCTTCTCAAATGCACTTTTCTTGAGACAACTTTTAAATCCTTCTAATCTATCTCACATAATCCTCATGCTAGGAATTTGAGTTGCCAAGTTGCCTCTCTCAAGTCCTTTATTTTGAACTCCTTTGACAATTGATGCTTCAATTTATTGATCTACCCCGTGCTAGATCTTGCAGTGATCATATCATTCACATACAACAATAAAATAATATAGCAACCATTATATTTCTTGAACTAACATCAATAGTCTATTTCACATCTAGTGAACTCGTTATCGCACAAAATGTGTCGAATTTCTTATTGCACCATCTACAAACCAGTTTTAAATCATGCAGACTTTCATTCAACTTGCAAACATAGTTCTATTTACGAAGAATTTGAAAACCTTCTGATTATTCCTTATATATACCCTCCTCTAAGTCACCAAGGAGGAGCGCAATCTTCACATCGAACTGTTTTACAAATTTGGAGAAAACCTTTTACTAGAAATTTCCCCTTGTTCCTCTTGCTGCCATCAGTTTCTTCTTTGATCTCATACACCCACTTGTTCTACAATGCCTTCTTTCCAAGTGTTATTTGGGACAACACCCAAGTTATATTCTTCACGGGTGAATGCAACTCATCATACATTGTTATCTATACAAAATGCACAAACAAACAAGAGGAAGTAACCTTGGCTAATAGCTTGTGTTTAGGTCACCTCCACATCAATACTTGGCGGGGAAATGTCTATCTAGCCTCTCTAATCCATGGTTCTTAACTACAAATGACACTGCCTCCCTTGCAACATTCTAGCAATGTCTAATCAGTCTTTAAATTTAATGCGGCATACACTAAAAGGTCATGTCTTGCGTATGAAAAATCTTTTTGAGAAGGATACACTAAAAAATTTAACCTATCACAAGCAAGCCTTTTATACTTTACTAGTAACTTCAGTTCATTACTTCATTCGTCAACGATTACTGTATGTATAGTCAAAGAGTATGATCGCGAAACTTCTGCACATTTAATATTCGTATTATAATAAACCCTTGAAAGTTTGGTCTCACAAAAATATTCCATAAAATGGATGTCGTTGCGTGCAAAATGACAATGAGGAAGAAACAAACACTAAATTAAGGGAACGAGGGTGACGTCATGGAGAAGAAATGCACAAACTAACGAGAGTTAATAATAAACTAATAACAATAAATAAATATAGGCTTAATAGAAAATTAAAGGAGCAATGTAAGCCTAATATAAGTAGACTTTGTTGATATTGTCTTACTATGGAGCCAAAGCTGATGTCCTTTTCATTATTTTTTTCAAAGATATGCTTGAGAAGATTGTATCCGTCTAACTATTTTCCGTTCATCTTTAATATTACAACTGGCATCAACAAGCTAACATAAAATTGTCATGTACTGTCACCCAATTAATAAGGATCAAACTCGGCATATTTTTTGCATCTAGGATTTACATATATAATAAATGAACCGACCGTAGGTCTAATGATTTACTTCATGGGTGAGATCAGAGGGCTATATGAATGTTTTATCATGTTCAACCAACGCAAGGTTTGGGAAAGTGTACAAGTTTAGTTTTATAAAATCTAAATGAAATGCATGGCAAAAAAATTGTGTAATTAACATTTAACATTTTACAGAGATTGCGTAAAAAGTAGGATCTCGATTCCCATCTTTCGTCATGTACCAGTCGTAATTGTCCATGAGAGGGATCTCTCTCTCTCTCTCTCAGTAATGCTGAGTCAGCATTAAGAGACAAGGAGAGGGTTGTTTGAGTGATAAGAGGGGAGTGCAAAGCTTTATGTTGGTGGTTTCAAGACTACCTAACTTCTTACCAAACAGAACAGTAGCAGCAAAACATTAGCAAAAAGTGCACACGTAAATGAACTCTGAAAGAATTTTTTGTATTTGGGAAGCAATTAATAGCAAAAGTACTTTATGTTTACTAAAAAAAACTCACTATATATGAGTCACTTTATGATAGTCCAATATAGTTATTTGACTACATATGGATTTTTGGTTATGCACATACCTCAATTAATATTAATGTAATCGCACGGCTTGGTGTAAGTTCAGTTTTTTAATTGAGACTGATGATCGATATGGGCTTTTATATAGGAAGCTCCCCTCTATTGGGAATGAGAAACGTAAAAGGGAATAGTCAGAGAGGAACGCAATCAAATAATTACGTGAAAAATCCTTCAAAATAATTAAGGGAAACTATAATGCCGTACTAAGTAATCTTCTAACTATTATATCAAGTTATAATTACAAGAGAGGTCATATTAATATACAACAAGATTTTAGATTATAGAGTAATGGTGGAAATTATATGTATACTCTTTTAACAATTCTTTCATCACAACTCCATCCATCTTCTACTTTGAATCCGATCTTCAAAATGGCAATAGTCTCCACTCGTCTTTATAACCAAATTGTCCTAGTGTGGTGGCACCTCCTCGTCACTAACCTTGAAGACAAGGTAATGTACAACCTTAGTTCTCAGTTATGACACCCTTGGTTAACATATTTGCAATATTTTTCGTACCAAGAATCTTTTGCAATGATAGTCTTATCATCTATCAGCTCAAATATATGAAGATACTTCAACTAAAAGTGTTTTTTTCTTGAGTGAAGTACTGGAATCTTTGCAAGACAGGTAGCATCCTAACTATCAATGAAAGGACCACTACTATCATGCTTCTTACCTATCTCCTTTAGAAAATTCTTCAACCAAATGATCTTATTGCCAGCTTTAGATATAGCAATATACTCTACTTCAGTGGTTGAGAATGACACTTACTTCTGATGTCTGGAGTTCCAACTGACTACAATGCCACCAAAGATAAAAAAATAACCTGGATGTGCTCTTCCCATTGTCAATGTTACCACCAAGTTTTGTATTGACAAAGCCTTGTAAAGGCACATTATTTTTTATGAAAAAAATGTAGTGCTCAAAGTACCTCTTAGGTATCTTAGTAGCTACTTTTATCGCCTCCCAATGCTTCATTCTTGGTTTTTTTTAGTTCACAATCCCCCTACATGAGTTATGTCTTGTCCGATACACACCGCAGCATACATTAAATGACCGGTAGCTGACTCAAGGTACCTTGGCCATGTACTCCCACTCCTCGTATGTTTAATGACTGCTCCATTAAGAGTTTGAAATGACTTCCCTAATGAGCCATTATGGGCTTTGCATCTGAACTTTGAATTTGTCCAACAGTTTCTCATTATACTTTTCTTGAGACACTTTAAGAAATCCTTTTGATCTATCTTGCACAATCATTTGACAATTGCTACTTCAGTATGTTAATTTCTTCATGTGACAATTGCTACTTCAGTATGTTAATTTCTTCATGCTTGTTCCTACAACGACCATATTATCTACATATAATGGCAAATTACTATGCTGGTTATCAAATTTCTTGAAGTCATAATAGTGATCCATTTTAGATCTTGTGAACCTATTACCGCACATTAATGAGTCAAAACTCTTCTACCATTGTCTAGGAGTCTATTTCAAACCACATAAATTTTTCTTTACCCTAGAGATATAGCTTTGTTTGCCAAGAACTTAAAACATTTTGGTTAAACCATGTTGATATCCTCCTTTAAGTCACCAATGAGGAATGCAATCTTCACATCTGAATGTTCTAGATATAAATTCTCAATGGCAACAATACTCAACATAAGCCTAAATTTAGTCGACTTCACAACTGGATTTTGTATAGAAAACCTTTTACTACCAACCTCACCTTGTACCTCTTGTTGCCATCAAGTTTTCTTTGAACCTATTGCCTCACCTTTTACCTCTTGTAGGCTACTCATCCTGTATTGCTAATCCCACTTAATAGAATCTTGAACCTTCATTGCTTCTAAAAAATATTCTAGTGAGCCAACATCAATTAAAAGCAAATAATTCAATGATTAAGAATGCCTCTACACAGGTTTAGATGTTCTATTGGATTTTCTTGAAGTGGTTCAGACATAGGTGGTTTTCATTTTGATTCTCGATCAGCTTACAACAATAGTTTCAGGATTCCTAACCAAAATATTCTTAGAATCTCCCTCCAATACAATCTCTTTAGTCTCCTTTGTTTGTTTCCTCACACTAGATCCTACCATAGATTTGTCTTTGTACAACACACTTCCATTGACCCTAACATCATCAATTTTTGTTAGTTTCCTACTTTATTCATCTCAAAGCCGATTGCCGAAATGGTCAAAACTATATCTAGTCAATGGAAAAAAAAATAACATTTTCTAGCCTTTGCATCAAGTTTGTCTCCAATTTCAAAATCTGGGTGCAGATATGGAAACACAACACGAAACTTTCAGTTGCGATATGAACTTGATGTGGCAGAATCCGATGCGAAATGCACAAACAAACGAGAGTTAACGATAAACTAATAGCAGCAAATAAAACTATAGGGAATACCAAATCAAAAGATCTTCTAGGCCTAAGAAAAGTAGACTTTGTTGATATGGAGCTATAGAATGGAGCCAAAGCTGATGTCGTTGTCATGTCTTAATGTTATGGTTGAGAAGATTGCTCATCTTCGATACGGCAACCGGCCACAACAAGCTGCCAAGAACTGTCATGTACTGTCACCCAATTAATGGGAATTGCGCATGTTTTATTATCATAAACTTCTAGATCGTTCACTGGAGCGATCTTCGGGGTATTAATGTGACAAAAGGCGATAATAAAACTTCATGACAATGATTCCAAGACCACCCAACCTCTTACCAGACACAGCACTAGTAGCAAAAAATGAAATCGGCGAAAAGCATGCACGTAAATGAGCTTTGTTAGGAATTTTTCTGTATATGGGCAGCCAATAATAGCAAAATTACCTTATGTTAGCTAAAGAAAGACTCACTATAAATGAGACCTTTTATGATAGTCCATTACAATTATGGGAATAATTGTCCGAAAAGTTGTAAACCTATTGTATGACGGCTAAGTCAGTCATAAATTTTTCAATTTTGTCAATTTAGTCATAAACATTTTGAGGATTTGTCAATATAGTCATTCTGGTTAATTTTGGTTTGAAATCACTGACATAACGATTTAGTCAGTATCGGCCGTCCTACATGGCCTATTTACGGTTGGCTAGCATTAACGCAAACAATTTTTGCATATAGAGAGGGAGACTTAAAAAGGATCATGCTAGGTTTCAAGAATTCACAAGCTTGATGCGCGTTTGACCACTCAAATGCATAGTGGCATACCATGACAACTATATGTTCCCTTACCATCTCAGCAAACACATTGTCGATACAGAGTAATTGCCTCTTTTACACATACTATGTACCTCAATTTCATTCAAATTGATTCCCCTCTAAAAGTATTACATCGACTCAGGTTACGGTATACTAACATGATCATACCTATCGATTGTGCGGACTGCACAATGGGACTCACTTAGATCAATTTCCGTGATCATGATAATCTGCATAGATCGAATCTGCATAGGACCGCGTCATTCTTCGCTGGTGCATCTGAGCACCCTGCGCATGAACATGCTTTGAATTACTATGAACCGCTGATATAAGCTCGTTAATTTTGGACCGATGATAGCAACAGGATCGCATCTTGATGGGGACAGACTTTTCAGGGATGCTCTTTTGCAGGCGATACACAAATGGACGGTTTTCCTGAAGAATTCCTAAGACATAAGTAGGCATGAAAGAGAGCTCTGTGCTGTTAACGGATGGACCGAATTTTCCCCAGCATCATCACATGTTATTGTCTGATTCATTCCAAGGAAGAAAACCCAGCGGAAAAGAGTTTTCGATGGTTTGAAGATCGGGAAGGCAAATCACATCGTCTCTTTGGGCACCTCAGAGAATAGAATCAGCTAGCTTGAAGGAGAAAGAAGAAGCTGTTAACCAGTAATGAAGAATCCGAAACTCTTCGAGCAGTCCGATGGGATTGACGGTTAATCATGTTATTCGAGTGAACTACGCATCGAGACAAAACTTACTCGGTGGTGCTCAAACAGCCTGTACAGAAATTACGACACAGTAAGCTCGAGTACAACACGACACGTTACAGAATGATCTCTCGAGAGCCCATAGAATAGACTGGGGCAAAATACTTTTTGCCATTCAAGACAACTTAGCTAGATGAGGAGGAGCAAAATGAGAAGTATGAACAGACGAATGAAGAAGAAAATTCCTAACATTCAAGGTTTAAAGTGTAATGAACCAAACAAGAAATATAATCCAGCACCGAGAAAAGCACAGGATAGATAAATTCGTATTGTTTCTTCCTTTTCCAACCTTTGTCCCCCTTTTCCCTCTTCATCCTTAACAAAACCCAAATGTGATTCAACCGCAGGTATAACCAACCTGAACAAATGCCTCAGCTTCCAAAATATACACACTAAGAAAACAAGAACTGAGTAAAATGAAGCCAAGAATATAGTAAAATGAAGAGTTCATGTCTACACCGAAAAGATTAGTTAGCCTCTCAGGTATTCTTCTTGCTTCCTGAACGCGAAAATTTCCGATCCAGCGATTGCAGCTGGTTCCGCATGTTTTGGTTTTCCTCGAGCAGGCGGTCATACTCGAGAAGGAACCCTTCTGACTGTTTCCTCAGAGCAACCGAGTTGGCTTCTGCGGCATGCACGTCCTTGGTCCTCGTCTCAAGATCCGATTCCAGCTGCTTGACTTTTTCTCTCAAGACCCTCGTTTCCTCCTCCAAGTTCTTGAGCTCCTCTAAGTTCCCGTTTTTCCCATCCTCAAAGGCTCGGGTCTGTTTCTTCACAGCCTCCATGCTCTTCCTTCGTAATCGGAGCTCTCTGATGTAGTGATGCAGTCTGTCTATCATCAAAGCAAGGAACAAGGTGGCTCCTGCAAAACAAACGCCCATTGAAACACAAGTTCTGCAGCGAAAGGCAAATGGGCAACACGAGCAACGAGTGATACATAATGGCCCAGATGAATCAGTTTCATAGCAAGCAACACTGGCAATGAGTTGCAGGGACAATATAGAAAGGGACAGTGTTGTAACTCAGAAGAAGCCTATATATGATTCAATCATGTTATGATTTAATCCACAATTACGATTGTATAGAACTAGTAGAGTGACGTTAAGACACATAATATGAGGTACTCTAAAGGGCGATTCAAATTATTAGCAAACGAATTTACTGTTTTACACTAGCACAGACGCTGTCTGTCTCTGCTAATCCTCATCCTCGTATGGAGAAGATTACAACAAAATTCACATATCAGACAGCTTCAAGGTTCATACTGTAAAACTAAAAAGGCATAATCAACTGATCACCAGGTACTGCTAGCACAATATTATCGAATTCCTCTATAAATGATATGGAATTATTTTGATTATATGCTGCTAGAATTGTTCAAGGTTCCCACCATCATGTCTGAAAATTGAAACAGAGATGCTGCATCGGACATTGCAGCAAGGATTTCTGCCTCATTACGAGCTTGTACGCATGCTTCTAGAGCCACTCGATTAGCTACGGCACTCAGTGCATTTCCCCAAAGGTTTCCTAAAGTTCCTCCGCCGAATGATCATTCTTTGATTTAAAGAATCATTCCATCTCAATTGAAAACGTAAATACCTTTTTAGGAAAACACAAATTCCTATTTCTCAATGATATCCCACGATCAAGACAATTGGCCGAATCCTGTGAAACCATTTCATAGAAGTAGCATTGGTCCCAATAAACCCCAATTTATTGCTTCTTCTGGACTAATAATGCCTACTCCCTCAACTCGTTCTAAAAAAATAGGATTTCGCGTAATAAGTTTTTGATATTCAGAAACCGCTGTTAAAAAATAATCACAGAAATCCAAACATTTATCTATCCATCCATAAGGTAGATCGGCCATTACTCCTCTGATACGAAAATAATTATGCATCATTCTCATACCAGTGGCAGCTTCGAATAGATCATATACTAATTCTCTTTCTCTGAAAATATAGAAAAAAGGAGTCTGTGCACCAATATCTACATATTAATGAAATCCCATCCTTGCTAAAAGTGGTCAAATCAATATGATGCAGCCTAAGAATATTCCAAACAGAAGTATTTCTTCATAAACATTAAGACAACCCGCAGATACAGACGCCAAGGACTGATGGAGATGCTAAGGCAATATAGTGTGATCAAAGGCCCACAACTTTTCCATCAATCCACTAGAACCTTCAAATCCAGTTCATTTAAACAGAATAAGGAATGGTATCGAAACAGGGCTTGTTTCCTCCAAGTCTAAGAACGCACAAACAAGATCATCCACCGATGCCAACGACAAAACCAAAGCAGAATCAAAACCTGACCCCTCTTTACTTGGCAATCAACCCTTTCCTTTCACTTTCTTCTCATTCCATTCGCCTTCACCGATGCCACCAATTCAAATTCACCGAGGAATAACTAGTCTCATCAAGAGGATTACGTCAAACCGAATCGAACCCGAATCCAACCATCCGAATTCTTTCAATCCGGACCATCAAATTGCCAACCTTTTAAAGACTATCATCCAGAAACACACACGCACCCACATGGAAAAAGATCGCATTTTCACGGATCAAACGAAGAAATCCCAAGAACCCATCACTCACCCATCAGAGTGCACTCCAGTAGGTGCTTGGCCATGAGGACCTGGTCCGTAGGGTTGGCGGCCCCGCCGCCGTCCTCGGCCCCGCGCCTCCGGATCTTCACCATGCTGTACACGCCGGAGCCCAGCACGACGCAGACCGTTGCGGCCACCGTCGTGATCACCAGCGGGCCGTGGCCGCGCTTGACCCGATCCAGACCCACTATGGCCAGCTTCCTCAGCGGCGTCTTGAACAGCAGCAGCAGTATCAGCGACCCTTCGGCGAGTATCGCCGCGAACAGGAGCTGGATCATCGCCGCGCCCCGTCCCCTGTTTTCTAGAGAGAGAGAGAGAGAGAAAATGGGTGTTTGTGTTTCAGATCAGGAGGAATGGAGGAGGAGGAGGGTGGAGGAGAATGTGGAGATCATGATGGAGGAACGAGGAGAGGAGGTCAGAGGTGGGGCCCAACTGAGAGAGAGAGAGGCTAAAACAAGAACAGGGCCTGGAGAAAAAACAAGAAAAGGCAAAAGCCGGCCGGGGGAAGAGGAGGAGGAGCAGGAGATGAATCGAATTGGTGAAGAGAGAGAGAGAGAGAGAGAGATGAGATCTGCAGAGAGTCGCAGAGACCGGAAGTAAGAAAGCTTGCCGTCTTCCACAAGATTTCTCTCTCTCTCTCTCTCTTAGTTTCTCCAAATTAGAATTATAGACTTCTTTTGCAAAAAGAATTTCTCTTAATTAAGATTTCTTGTCCATTTTCTTACCAGAAGTTTTCTTGTCATCTCCACTTAATG
The DNA here is from genome assembly GCA_007663325.1 of Eucalyptus pauciflora. NCBI lineage: Eukaryota > Viridiplantae > Streptophyta > Magnoliopsida > Myrtales > Myrtaceae > Eucalyptus > Eucalyptus pauciflora. The sequence continues at coordinate 620,483 of VMYD01000212.1, read as the reverse complement.
CAAACCAAAATTTGGAAAAGATTAGCTTAATTCATTGGCCGTTCATTAATTCAAGAAAAATGATTACGTGACAGTTTTAATTTACTGTGAGAATAACAATCTATTATGAATTATAAAAAATTAAATCACAAATAATTATGTATTATTGTGTAACCCATTTTTTCAAGAACTTATGGCTCATAACATATATTATTCTCACAATATCCCAAAAACTATTATGCTAGCAAAATCCCTGAATCAGAAAACATATTGTATAAATTAAAAATTCAAGGACAATACTTGTATATCAAACTAAAGTGTAGGAATTATTTGTACTGTTATCCCTTCCAAAAAAGGGGTCGTTGCATAAATATATTGGATTCCCTTCCAAAAAAGTCATAATGATAAAAAAAAAAGAACTTAATTGCTTTGTTGTAATAGAAAACTACATGAAAGGGTTACAAAATGAGATTTCGGTGTGTGGATTAAGACGTGGCACATGTTTGATTCTTCGTATTGTCAATTAACAACTCTAGTATTGCTAAATTAATGAGGTTAACTTTTTTTCCATGATTAATGAACAACGAGTTTAAAAACATAAAGACTTAGTAAGTAGAATTAGAGAGATTAACGTATGTGATTCCCTAATTTTAAGGTTATTTGTGATATTTGATCTTAAGTCATCATAAGTTTGGAAAGGCCTCCTCGTTTTACCCCATCTCTAAAGAAATTTTTAGTGTATGTCTGGAGTCCATTTATGGTTGACAAAACTGCAAAAAGCTCTTTAGATTTTTATATGGAAATATGTAATGAAAGGACACTATTTGGTTGGTACCATGAATATTAGTTAGGTTGAAATTTTCTTCCAAACAGCCTCATCCGAAATCTTTAACTGGTGCAACTAAATTTGAAATCGTTCACGAGAAATATAACAAAGTCCTTATTCTTTTCTTGAAAATTTGTAATTTAGCTAAAATCGACACATAGGTAATTTCAAGTTGTCACATGGGCAGGTTACATTATCGATGATGATAGAGAAAGCTTCATATTAGTTTGACAAAAAGTTCAAAAACTATCTTCAGTGTCCCACCCCTATATCAATTTGCATCCTTAATTTTAAAAGCTACAATTTGCATTTCTAAAAAAAACACGAGAAATAAGAATACTAGGTACAAAAAGAATATCTTAAATATTGATAACGATGTTAGAATCTCCATTAGAATATCAACGCATTACTTTATAAATCATTTTTGTAAATCAATCTTATAATATCGAATATTTTTCTAAAGAATTATTAACGAATTCATTGGTAAGTGAGGAACTTCGTGTGCTCATGATTGCCTTCCCGCAGAAAGGGCACGAGCTTTGTGCTGAGTTAGCATTAAATATTTCCATTTTCATTAAATCCTCAAAAAATTATAATATATTTCAGATCTATATCTAAAGACATGCGATGTTATTTATTATCATGTAAAATATTTTTAGTTTAAAGTTTTAAAGCAAAAGCCTTAAAAGAACGATCCACCGTTCACTGGGAGCTTTTTCTGACTTTACAATGACTAATTAATGCAATGTCCATGTGCCCAAGAAAATCTTAATTAAATTATAATTAAGAAAATAAAAAAGGAGAACGTGGGAGCATCATGGGAGGAATCAAATTAATATACTTTAAGACCGTGTTATCAGAGATATATTTTTTGTATCTTACCTTATATAATTAAACTTATGGTTCATTTGAAAATTCATTTTGTATAAGTGATATTCATCAAGAGAACAATGTCACGAAAAGAAGCGATGGGGAACTCGTGAAGAAAGATGTCAAGGAAAAACTGTATTCCTTTCATTGCATTGTAATCTATGTACAAGATGTATTTAATTACATAGAAGAATCAATAAAAGGAAATAGAAATATTCTCCTATCTTTACAGTCCTAAAATAAAAGACTTTGTATCAATTTACAATTTGATATATTCTAAGTAAATCACAAGTGAATCATATCTTCCAAAACTCCCCCTCAAGCTGGTGGTCTGTATATGTCCAAGACACCAAGCTTGTTTAGAAGATATGTATGTTGTCTTTGACAAAGAGGTTTAGTAAATATATTCGCAGGTTGCTCCACGGTTCTGACTCCTTTTGTCTCGACTATCCCTTCTTGGATCTTCTCTTGAGTAAAATGACAATCCACTTCTATATGCTTTGTCCTCTCATGCAATACGAGATTTGCTGCAAGTTTGAGTACTGAATCATTGTCACAAAATAGTAGAGCTGGTCCTTTAACTTGTGCCCCAAGATTCAGAAGTAGACCCCTTAACCAAACTATTTCACAAACAGTCTTGGCCATAGATCTATATTCTGCTTCAGCTGAAGATAGCTGAAGATAATGATACAGTAGACTGTTTCTTTGTCTTCCATGAGAGTAATGATTCTCCAAACTTGATGCAGAAACCAGTGATAGATCTTCTACTTATAGGACATGTGGCATAATCTGCATCGCAATAGGCCGTCATTTCCATGTTGCATTTTCGGGAAAGGAGTATCCCTAAGCCTGGACATGTCTTCAAGTATCTCAATATCTTCAAGGCCGCATTCATGTGAGATTGCTTTGGACTGTGCATAAATTGACTAAGAGTCTGCACTGCATAGCAGATATCTGGCCTGGTCATGGTCAGATATATAAGTTTTCCTACGAGTCTCTGATATCCCGATGGGTCTTTTAACAGAGGATCATCAAAAGAAGATATACCAGTATCATACTCGATAGAAGTCAGCTTGGCATTTTGCTCGATAGGAATAATTGCTGGTCTGCAGCTCGAGAGTCCTGCTTCTGATATGATCTCTATCACGAATTTTCGTTGGCATAAAGAGATTCCTTGATCTAAACGAGCTATCTCAATTCCAAGAAAATACTTAGGTGGTCTTAAGTCTTTGATGTGAAAGTGGAATGCAGATACTCTTTAAGTTTCTTTATAGCAGAATCATCATTTCCCATGATAAGTATGTCATCAACATAAATCATCAAATAAATAGATGACATACCTTTTGTCCAGGTGAATAAAGCATAGTCATACTTGGATTGTTTGAACCCAGCAGCCATAAGTGCATTAGTGAATTTGGCATACCATTGCCGAGAGGCTTGCTTTAATCCGTAAAGAGATTTGCGGAGACGACATACCTTAGACTCCCCCTGTCTCCGTAATCCTGGTGGAAGATCCATGTATATCTCCTCATTTAGATCACCATACAAGAAAGCATTATGAACATCCATTTGATGTAGTGGCCAGTCACGAAAAGCAGGCACCCATAGGAAAGAACGAATAGTGACATCTTTTGCTACTGGCGAGAAAGTCTCATGATAGTCAAATCCCTCACGTTGTGTGAAACCTTTGGCCACTAACCGGGCTTTATATCTTTCGACAGAACCATCTGCTCTGTATTTAATCTTGTATACCCACTTACACCCAATGGGTTTGCGATGAGCGGGTGATGATACTATATCCCAAGTGTGGTTTTCCACCAAGGCATGTAATTCTGACTCCATGGCCTTTTGCCAATGAGGAGCATTTCTTGCCTCGTTATAACTAGAGGGTTCTAGTTCCTCAGAAATACGGCTCATACAACACAGATGTTCTAGCGATAATCTCTCAAAGGAAATATAAGCGGAGATAGGGTAACGAGTACCTGATGATCGTGTAGAACCACATATAAAGTCTTTCGTCCAAGTTGGTGGACGAGTAGCTCGACCAGAACGTCGCAGTGGCTCATGTGGTATGACAAATGATTCTTTAGTATGATTTGCTTCTGGAGAATTCCTTAACTGTGTCGGTTCTTCTATAGGAGAGTCTTCAATAGAAGAACGAATGGGGTTTTCAATGACCACTGGAGACAAAGTATCTGCTGGTCTCGGAGGAGAAGCAATAAGAAGTGTTTCCCCAGAAGATAAGTCTTCTTCCATGAAGGGGTGATCACCCCTTGTCTTCTCATCTTCAGATGTAGAGTTGAAATGTGAGAATGGAAAGATATCTTCATGAAAAACAACGTCCCTGCTTACAAAAAAATCCCCAGAAGATGGTTCATAAAGCCTATATCCTTTTTGCAAAGTTGGATATCCCATGAAGATGCACTGTCTGGCACGTGGTGCCATCTTATCTCTATGGCCGACTGTAGTCATGTAGCAAAGACTTCCAAAGACCCTGAGATGACTCAGATTTGGTTTCTTTCCATACAGAAGTTCAAAAGGTGCCTTCCCTTTTAGAATTCGTGACGGCATGCGATTGATCAGATATGCTGCCGTGACCACACAATCTCCCCAAAAATTCTCAGGAATAGAAGCTTGGAATTTAAGAGCTCGTGCTACTTCTAAGAGATGACGATGTTTTCTCTCAACAATTCCATTTTGTTGGGGTGTATATGTGCATGAACTCTCATGCAAGATTCCATTTGAGGAAAATAAAGAGGCACATTCAACATTAAAAAACTCTCTTCCATTGTCAGTTCGTATTCGACGGATTGTTTTGCCAAATTGAGTTTTTGACAAGGGAAGGAAAGTCTTTATGTGAGAAAAGACCTGATTTTTGGATTGCATAAGGAATATCCATGTGGCACGAGAGAAATCATCCACAATTGTGAGAAAGAAGCGAGATCCATCATGATTCAAAGTATGATACGGCCCCCAAACATCATCATGGATTAGAGAAAAAATCTCATTTGTCCTAGAAGTGCTATTTGGAAAGGAAGCACGTGTTTGTTTTGCCATGGGATAGATCGGACATTCAGGATAAGGAAAAAATGCAGAGTGACCCAATCTTTTATGACTAAGAAAATTTATTTCATTGGTAGCAGCATTACACAATGACTTATTGAATGCAACAGAAGATAATTTAGAAAGATGCGAAAACTTCATCCAAAAAAATAGCCCTTGATTGACTCTACCCAAGCCCATCAGTTTGCCAGTCGAACGGGCTTGAAAGAAGCATTTATCAGAATAGAAAAGGATTTGACATGAGTTTTCTTGACAAGCTCGAGCAACTGATATGAGATTGAAGTGAAACTCAGGGACAAATAATACATTTCTAAGAGTAATGAGGGAACTAAGATTCACAGTGCCAGTCATTGTGACTTTAGTAATGTGGCCATTCGGTAGCTGTACCGATATGGGAATAGATAATTTGACAATGTCAGAAAGAAAAGTTTGATCACAGACTCTGTGGTCACTAGCACCCGAATCAATAATCCATTCATTCTTTGAAATTGAATTCATCAAGCAATAAGAAGTACCTGTGAAACTTCCACCCTTATTAGAAGCATCCAATTTCTTTAATGCTTCCATCACTTCTTGATATTGTTCATGGGTAACTGTATTTCCCATATGTTGGCCCGACACCTGAAAAACTGAGGACAATTTTCCTCTCTTTTTCTCCTAGTTTTCCATGCAATTTCCAACAGTTCACAATTGTATGGTGTGGACGCTTACAATAATCACAATACAGTTTACATTTTCCTTTGGGCCCATTATTCTTTGCAAAGGGATATCTGGTCATGGGCTGAGCTGAGTGGGCCGAAAAATTTCCATATGGCCCATCTATCATGCGAAATGAATTTTCGCGTGGGCCATTTGGCCCATAAGAGCTTGCGGACCGATTGGGTCCAGCAAGCATGTTCCCGCGTGGCCCATCTGGCCCATATAAGCTCGCTGATTGTGAGCCGTTCGATCCAGCAAGGTTGAGGCGCCGCGAGCCGTTGGATCCAGGAAGAGATCTCCACCGTCCGATCTGAGGAACAGATCACCACCGTCGGTGGTCTTCCTTATAACCCTAGATCCGCCATTTGCAAACCCTAGATCCGCCTCTCCTCCGTTCTTTCCGAACCCTAGATCTGCTTCTCCCGTGTTCTTCTGCGAGGAACGGAAATGGCTTCTCGCGGCGAGAACCATTCCGTTTGCTCCCTGGCCATGGTCCGTCGCTCTTTGTTGGCTCTCCTCTTGCGTGGCGAGTTGATAGATTCAGCCGAGACTCGGCAGGGGCTCCACGGTGAGTATTTGGGAACGAAATGACTGGTAAGTGTCGTTGAGGATGAGGAGGAATCGAATCGCCTTTTCCCTTTCTCATATCTGCTTGTATTGTGCCTGTATCTGATCGGGCCAGTTGAAATCCGCTTCTGCTGCCTCTAATTCGTTCCACAGGGCCGAAAGTCTATTGTAGATTGTTGTGATTGTCATATTCCCCTGTTTCAGATCTAAGATCTACTGTGTGAGTGAAATTTTTTTAACTTGATCGAGTTTTCCATACATTTCTTGTATGTTGTCCCACATCCTCTTTGAATCCTCCTTCGGGGGAAGTCCGGCCGTGACTTCGGAGGCGATGCAGTTTCCTATCCAAGTTCGGACTAGTTGATTGCATCTCCTCCAAAGCCGTGCCATTCGCTCGTCGGAAGGAATCGGTAAGGTTCCGTCGATAAACATCTCTTTACCCTTCGTTACTAGTGCCCTTCGGAATTCACGCGACCAACTTGAATAGTTGTTGGCACCCTTTAGTTGCTGGCTGATGATTTTGAGTTCTGGTCCATCTCCGTTTGTCGTATAAAGGAAGTCGCCGGGTTCCGGGCAGCTACTGGCAGCAAGGAGTTGGTATGGAGGAAAGAAACTGGGCAGAGGATTCGGGTAGGGATTCGTTCCCTGACCCGAGCCGCTCGACCCATATCCGTGACCTGCATCTGGCAAATCCGAGTAGGGATTCGTTCCATTACCCGGTACATTGGTTCCGCCCGTCTACTTTGGGTCGATGGATGGGCTTGCCCCATCATTGGTCGGTAGGCCCCCATCGGCTCGCACGCTGCTCTGGTAGCCAATCAATGATGCATTAGGGTTTAACCCCTGATACCATGAATATGGCATCCATGGATATGGGTAGCCCGAAAAGGGCTGCCCTAGATTAGCTTGAGCCTGAATTTGCTGCCACTGCACGTGTTGAGGTTGTTGTTGGATCTGACTTTGCTGCTGTTCGGATGTAGGAACCACGACTGATGAATCTTGGTCATCGAGGTTTGGCGGCACCTCTCTCGTAGTTTGATCGACTGGAGTTGGGATAGAATCCTATGTTTTTGTCATGAGGTAAAGAAAATTGATTCCTGTGGTAACTCTTTTGCAGATAAAGCTTCTTCTAGGTAATCAACAATTTGATTCCTTCGGCAATGCTTTTCTGGAATTGGAGTTCCTTGAGGTAATCGAAGCGGAAGCAAGAAATCAGTTCAGAACCGTGGATGGCTCTAATACCATGTCACGAAAAGAAGCGAAGGGGAACTCGTGAAGAAAGATGTCAAGGAAAAATTGTATTCATTTCATTGCATTGTAATCTCTGTACAAGATGTATTTAATTACATAGAAGAATCAATAAAAGGAAATAGAAATATTCTCCTATCTTTACAGTCCTAAAATAAGAGACTTTGTATCAATTTACAATTTGATATATTCTTAGTAAATCACAAGTGAATCATATCTTCCAACAAACAAGTTACAGTTTCAACAATAGAGCTAACATTCTAAAATTGTCTGTCCAATTTCAAAACTTTTTTCGTGTTGAAAGATCACTATGGGTGGATTGCAATTCAAATCAATCAAATAAAAAAATGAAATTTTCCTTACAACACTTTCCTAATTACTATAAACTAGTGTTCACGCACTCATGAAGAGAACTAATTTATTTTTTTAAAAGAGTTGAGTGATTATTTAATTAAGTGATAACAGCGAATAATTATAAACATGTATAAATCGATAGGTTAATGAAGAGAATAATGGGTAGTTTTATTTTTCCATGCAAGATTAATTTTGGGAACCAAAAAGCTGCAAATGAAACTTATTGCAAATGATAATTATATCTTTTTATTAGTTAATGTAGGGATAATTAGTAAAAGTTATTTCTTCATGCATGGCAGACTTATTTTGCACGCAATATTCAATTTTAATTGATGAATTATATCTCTTCTTTCTATTTCATTCTAAATACTTATATGGCTGACACTATAGTGACATTGTGGGGACCATAAGAATCTCCATCTAAAATATGGATAATTTTTTGCTGATTCTTTCTTTATTGTTAAATTTTTCTTATGGAAATAGAATATGCAGATTCATTATTGTTTATTATTATTATTGTTATTATTATTATTAAATGACTCGTCTGTTCTGCTGTTCAGGTTGAGGTTAGGCTATCCACCAAAGTGCCTCCTCTTTCTTTATTTTCTTTTTTCCATTTTTTCTTGGGATATTAAATAAACAAAAATATATGAAAAGACTCGATCCACTTTCAACGCTTTCTACCAAGCCAGATCCATACTGCTTTTTGGAGTACATGTCAACATTTGTAGGAATAGTATTTGGTTGACCTTTGCAGTTGAGGAATTCCCAAAAAAAAAAAAAAAAAAAAATTACAAGTGAAGAATTATAAATATTTTCAAACAATGGTCATTAGTGTCGTGCAAACAAAAAAAAAGATTTCAAAGACTTTGGTATGGACTTATAAATACCAGGGTTAATATCCTGAAAAACCCAAAATTGGTACACGTGTGATAAATTTACCATAAACTATTTTTTTAATAATGAAAAACTCCAAACTGGTACATCTGTGATAAATTTACCTCAATTAACCATAAATAACCTCAAATTGGTATACTTATGATAAATTTATCATAAACTAATTTATTTGACCGCCAAAAATCCTAAACTAGTGCATTTATGAAAAATATACCATCCGTTAAATTGGATTAATATCCTAGAAAATCACAAAAAAATTTCTAATGGTGAGAAATAGAGAGTAGAATCTCAAACTGGTATATCGGCCAACTGTCACGTGTCATTCAGTTTAATAATTTGACATTAAAATTTAATAGAAATTAATAGAGGGTAAATTTGTTACAAGTATATCAGTTTGGGTAAATTTGTCAAATGTGTACCAATTTACAGTTTTTAGTTTAGGGTAAATTTGTCACAGGTGTATTAGTTTTGGGTTTTTTAGGGTATTAACCCTAAATACAAATAGTAGTCACAACTTACGGGTAATTTATATAATTAATTATAAATCTATTGTGTGGATGTAAATTTTGTCCAAAACTTTCAAATTTTACCATTCTCTTTTACAAACCTTTATCAAAATTCCAATGTAATCATTTCCTTCAATTTTTGTTAGAAATCACAGCTGTGACAGTCAAAGTCATCACTGAGTGATCAAGTTATTATTGGACGTCTTACATGGCATACCACTATATCAGCAACTTCTTGTAAAAGTTCACTGAAAGAAATATATTTATAATTGGCAAAATTAGAAAGTTTATGATAGAATTGGTGTATGGGTATAATATATTTAAGACCAATTGAATAATTTCCCCCAATTTATTCTTTCGGCTAAAAGAAAATCTTTTGACATTTCTTCTAGTTTTCTCTATTTGATAATAATGAAAAGCTATAAATAATCCCATATTTTCGATTCGTCGACATATTACTAATCCAAATGTGGGGATTGTCGGAATTAGTCGATTTGATGGCCGATCTAAACAAAGTTATTTTGGTTCTGTCGTTGTCATCAAACATAACCTTATTTTATATCTATTTATAAATATATAAAATGTCATAACTCATTTGTTTTCTTTCTTTTTCCCTCGCTTATATCTTTATTTTACATCTATTCATGAATTCCCGAGAACCATATTTACGTCATAACACGTTTTTATCCTTTTTTCACCCTTGCTAATATCAAAACAACATCATAAACTCAATCATTTCAATCCCTATCTCTTCTTTTCAACCCCTCTTGGTCTATTTCCTAGAGCAAAAGGCACCATCTCAATCATGTCCGGCAGCAAAAACCTCTTCTATACAAGGTTAATATAGCCTGCTTACTCTTAAAAGAATGGAGATTACCAACTTGATTATTGATCAATTCCTAGCTAATTCCCACCTACCCCATCTGCCTTTAGTGCTAGCAGTAGCTAGCTACCGACCCACCTCAAAACTCCCCAAGACTTGCCCTTTGTTTTCTACAAAAAAGGTATGCTGCTTGTCGAACCAAACCCTTTTGAGTTAAAAGATAAGGAAATCTGACTTTCTACGTAAGTGTGAAATCCATGTGATTCCGTCCAATCTAAGTAGGCAACACAAAATCTGACTTTCCTAGATGTTAGGTACGCACGCTTCCGGACCTATTACAATGCATGTCTAATCGTGTTGTGTCGTGTGTAGTTCCGTCCCATCGTGATGGGGCAATTGTTGAGATGGCGGGGGGAATATAAGCGAAGGGATCGGCTTACCTTCCTGCTGCCTAAAGATGAATTCCAAACCCTATACCCTCATATGCAATCAATAGGGTTGATTGGTTCTCAGTCCAGTCCTGTTTCTTTGGTCCGATTCCAAGGTAAAACTAGAAATCAGACCGTACCATCAATCCGATTTAATGGAACTGATCACTAATTTTTTTCCACTACTTTTTTCCATTACTTTTTTTCTCACTACTTGGAACCGGATCAAGATAGTGTTTAGTTCATATTTTATTGATTTTATTAAGAAATTATAAAATAAAAAAGGTATATTTAGTCGATTTGGTCTAGTTTCCATGTGGAACTAAGAATCACACGGTCCAGACACCGATTCCATTTTTAAGAATCGGGAATAGACCGATACTCTCGAGAACTAAACCAAATCGGTCAATCCATTCTGATTTAATTTAGGTGGTTTCCAGTTTGAGCGGTCCGTTTTATATAACCCTAGTAATCCCGCGTTTGAATCGTTACTAATCTTTGGGTTTAGGTCAAACATGTGCAAGGTGGGGTCATGGTTCCTGTGATTTTATGCAAAAGCAAGAAGAGATCAGACCCTGGCCTAGACCCGGGCAAACTGCTTGAGAACGAGCCTTTGAATGGGCTAAAAGCGGAGCCGTTGAACTTGACGGTTGAAGCTGAACCCTAATATGCAATATAGAAAAAGTCCCTACGAACACGTCAAGCTACGGAGCTGGCTGAGTCAAACCCCTGTGTTCCCCAGTCAACGTTTTCCGCAGCTTACGACTTCTTCTCCCTCGCATTCACGTCCCTCGCTCCAGCTTATATAAGTGCAAAACGAGATGGAAACCTCCAACATCCATAACCAAACCCACTCCAGATTCTCAACCAAACCCTCTCGAAACTGACAACACTAGACCGATCGCCTCCATTGATGGCCGCTTTGCAAGCTTCCTCACTCTTGATCCCTTCTTCCTCTTCGGGTTGTCCTTCGAAGAGAAGGGTCTCCGCTTCGATCCATGTCCCGAAGCTCCCTAAACTCCGCCTCTCTGATGCGAGCTTGGCGATGACGCGGAAGCTGGTGGAGGAGTTCAGCAACAGGAACGGTTACACCATCACGGAGCCCTTGCAAATGGAGGTCGTGGAGAAAGTTAGTCCTTCTGAACCGCACCGCTCGCCTAGCCGATCGCCTACTTCTTCTATCGAAACAACCACGAGGCTCTATGCGATCCTGGAGGCTGTTGAAGATAGAGTGGAGATGCACGATAACATCGGCAAGCAGCGGGACAACTGGAACAAGCTCCTATTGAACTCGGTCAACATGATGACCCTCACTGCCACCACCACCATGGCGATGGCTGCAGCTGTGCCTGTTCCGTCACTGAGAGCATGCTCTGCTCTCTTATTTACTGCAGCCACCGGGATGTCGCTTGTGATGAGCAAAATCCAGCCCTCGCAGCTGGCTGAAGAGCAACGCAATGCCTCGAGGTTGTTCAAGCAGCTTCAGAGCGAGATAAAGTCGATGCTCGTGCAGCAATCTCCGACTGAGTCAGACGTTAAGGAGACGATGGAGAAGGTGCTGGCGCTTGATAGAGCTTTTCCGCTGGCTCTGCTTGGAAAGATGATCGAGAAGTTCCCTGCGAAATTTGAGCCCGCTGTGTGGTGGCCAATGGTTTCCGGCAACCGCCACCAATCCCAAGGGCACAAAACCTCCACGAACACTGAGCGAAACGGATGGAGCGAGGAGCTGGAAGTGGAGATGAGAGCAATCGTCCAAGTCCTCAAGAGCAAAGACAACAAAGACTACTTGAGGCTCGGAAATTTAGTTCTAAAATTGAATAAGATTTTGGCGGTTTTGGGTCCTCTACTCACCGGCGTCGCCGCAGCCTGCTCAACCTCTGGCGGCTCAACAGCCACAACAGTGGCAGCCGTTGCCGGTGCAATGGCAGCTATCGTCAACGGCTTTGAGCATGGAGGACAAGTCGGCATGGTCGTTGAGATGTACAGAAACTGTGCGGGGTTCTTCAAGCTCATGGAAGAGACGATTGAAGCGACGCTCGAGGAGAGAGACTACGACAAGCGAGAGAACGCAGAGATGTTCGAGATGAAGGTGGCGATGAAGCTGGGGCGGAGCTTGTCGCAGCTTCGAGACCTGGCAAGAAAATCAATGGCTTCTTGTCTACAAGGGACTGAGGTGGACGAGTTCGGAAGCAAGCTTTTCTGAAACTCTCTTTTGAGCAAGATTAATGGAGTACATAATGTAGCATGTACAAGTTAGGCTCATTAACATGATTCTTTCATTCCTTGATTCTTGTAACAAAGAAAAGGAGATTAAATTCCTCATTTTGGTTTAACTTTGATTTTTCACTAAATTGAAAATTATTCACTCAAATTCCACGTGGATTCATCTTTGGAGGCACGTTAATTTTGGTACTAAAACATATGCGACTATTATTTTATTATAAAAAGAAGATGGTTTTTTCCGTCCCCATAAAACTTTTTGAAAGAGTTGATAAGCATTAGATGACCGTTGTTAAGATGCTCCTTTTTGCCTACCCTTGATGCATTGCCGGTATACTAGCGAGAGAGAAACTTTTCATAATTTTTATACAAATTCTTTCGAGAAAGGAATCCCCGGATCTCCACCAGCCATAATTTTTGATAACTTTTCATAACTTCCATACAAAATCTCTCGAGAAAGGAATTCTCGGATCTTTAAGTGGCTGTAATTTCACAGTAACTTTTCATAACCTCTACATAAAATGTCACAACATACAAAAATCTAAGGACTCTACGATCAAACAGGTGACATCGGCCCTCTTGTCATCCTAACGTCATCAAGAAATCGAGAATCCGTTCCTGAAAGATCCTTCAAAATTCCCTATGGTCAAAGGATCATGCGAAATGTGAACTTCAAGAAAACAACAAAGCAGTGCGCCGTTGAATCTTATGGGAATGGCCTGGAAAACGACGACGCTCCAGTCAGAAATGACATGCTATGTCGTTCTATTTTAGCCTTAGACCTCGAATCATTCGAGATGACTTGACGATGAACACGTGAGAGGCGACACACGTGCGCGTACACGTGCATGTTTATATATATATATATATATTGGCTGTTCATATATTTAAGATTAATTATGTTTAGGTAACTTTGTTATGTAGCGCGGCCCCTTACCCATAAAGACTGCCTACTTATTTTATGACCAAATTTCTGCAAATTCGTCCTTGTTCCACTGTATGTTCAGACTGACTAAGGGAGATCGTCTTAATTATCACGAGGGTAATTACTACGATGTCAATTTATATAGTAGGGAAGGTGTCACAATTAAATAAAATACGAGCTCATCTATGTAACGTATGTAATAGTTCGAGGGGGCAAAAGGTTACTAGGAGCATTTATAATCTAGTGGATTGCCTGAGCTCGAGCTTGAACGGAGTAGTAGCACAAGCATTATGGAACACACATGCCTTGAGGGCAAAACTGATTCTAAGCAATCTACATCACTAATGAGATTTATATGTTCATTATATACGTTTGGCCTTTCTCTACTTATTAGCTTAATATTTAGATTGGACATTCTAGCATGTAAAAATGTCGTGGTTATAGTATCAAAAGCCGTTTATCTAGGGGTACGCATGTGGTCTCCCTCCACTCCGCGTGCCATCTTAAACCCTATAATCAAGAACTAAGGTTTGCTCAAAGTGCTGTTCTAACGTGGGGCACAACAAAGCAAAAAAGTCAACGCCCAAAAACAAAGGGCAGAGAAATGCCAATGAGGTCAACACCATCAGAAAATTAAAAGCCGCTTTCGGCAGAAGACATTCAAGAATTCACCCACTGGATTGCGTCCACATCGTGGAAAAAAGTGTACCGTATCAAGCTAGCTTAAAGCATATATCGATTTCAATTATACGTCGATCATTTTCCGTTCTCTGCCACACAAATTATATGTGCCAAGAATTAAAGAATGAAAGTGTTCATGTTTGACACTTGTATTATATGTGAACTGAATATATTTGTACAAAGGAGTTCAGAAAAGCTTGCTTCCAAACTCATCCACCTCAGTCCCTTCTATACAAGAAGCCATTGATTTTCTTGCCAAGTCTCGGAGCTCCGACAAGCTCCGGCCCAGCTTCATCGCCACCTTCATCTCGAACATCTCTCCGTTCTCTCTCTTGCTATAGTCTCTCTCCTCGAGCGTTGCTTCGATCGTCTCTCGCATGAGCTCGAAGAACCCTGCGCAGTTTCTGTACATCTCCACGACCATACCAACTTGACCTCCATGCCCAAAGCCATGACGATCGCCGACATCGCACCGGTAATTGCTGCCAAAGTTGTTGCCGTCGAGCCACCATAGGTTGAGGTGGCTGCGGCGATCCCGATGAGTAGGGGACCCAAGACCGCCAACATCTTATTCAATTTTAGCACCAGATTTCCGAGCCTCAAGGCTGCGCATGGTAACCTTCCCCAGCCCAAGAATTTCTATTCTTTTGTTCCCCGGAACAAAAAAGAGAATAGAAACCCGTTTGATAACGGCAAGTTAGTTTTTTGTTCCCGGGAACAAAAAGTTAGACCGGGAATGGTTTTGGAATAGAAATGAGAAGTAAAAAAAAGTTGCTTCTTGTTCTTGGGAATAAGTTTCAGAGAAGTAAAAAAAAGTTGCTTCTTGTTCTTGGGAATAAGTTTCTTTTATTCATCTCTTGCTGCCGCCGCCGACCAATGAAACGGCGGCGGAATAAAAAATGAATAAATACAAAAGAGAAATTGTTGCGTTACCAAACGCATTTCTATTATTTTTCTATTCCAAGAGTAGAAATTTTGTATAGTTACCAAACGGGTTCTTTTACTAAGAAATTGTTCCCTGGAATAGAAATAGAAAAGAACTATTTCTGAAAAAAAAACTCTTCCCTAGCCGAGAAGTGTTATCATGCGCAGCCCAAGTAGTTTTTCTTGTCCTTGCTCTTGAGGACTTGGACGATTGCTCTCATCTCCAATTCCAGCTCCTCGCTCCATCCGTTTGGCTCAGCATTTGCAAAAGTTTTCTGCCCTTTTGATTGGCGGCTGTTGTTGGAAACCCCAGGCCACCATGCGGCGGGCTCAAATTTCACAGGGAACTTCTCGAGCATCGCTCCGAACGGAGGCAATGGATAAGCCCTATCAAGGGCCAGCACCTTCTCCATCATCTCCTTCACGTCTGGTTCAGTCGGAGATTGGAGCGCAAGCATTAACTTGATCTCGCTCCGGAGCTGCTTGAACAACCTGGAGGCATTGCGTTGCTCTTCAGCCAGCTGTGAGGGTTGGATTTTGCTCATGACGAAGGACATGCCGATGGCTGCTGTAAACAAGAGAGCGAAGCATAATCTCAGCGATGGAGCTGGCGCAGCCGCAGCCATCGCTGCAGTGGCGGCAGCAGTGAGAGTCATTATGTTGACCGAGTTCAACAGGAGCTTATTCCAGTTGTCTCGCTGCTCGCCGATGTTATTGTGCATCTCAACTCTATCTTCGACAGCCTCCAAGATCACATAGAATTTCTTCATCGTTTTGATACAAGAAGTAGGCGATACACACGGCTCCAAAACCCTATCTTTCTGGGTAACGTGTTGGGGTTTCATTAATCATGTATAGATAAAATTAACAAAACATAGCGGAAATAAATATGATATATTTCTATATATGATTCTCCGAAAGCGTTGTTCGTGTGTTTTCATAAAAAATCTGAATATAAAAGGGAGTTAAACGAATTACCTCTCAAAGCGCGTTTTAAACGAATTTGTTCGGATCTTCTTCAATTCAAGCCCTAGAAACGTCAGACCTCTAGTTCAGACACACCACCAATGGACGTCGAATGGAAGAGAGAACTTTCGGATAATCACCACTATGATCATGCTAGCAATCTCGTGGAGACAATCCTTCGTATCTTTGATGTTTTTAGCCATGGCCCAAACGTGAGAGAATCTCTTTTCTTTCTCGCGTACCAACACGCAAAACGCACACATGTTTCTCTCTTTTTGCAACCGTTGCTCATGCCCTATGTTATGCAACATTTAAAGAAAAAAACTTCTCGAATCAACAACGATTGCTGACCGTTCATGCACGTTGCTGACCGTTCAATCATGATCGTGCATGAACGGTCAGCAACCGTTTCTAACCATCCATGCACAAAGCTTTACTATTTTTTTTATATATATAATTATCATTTATTAAACACGTACATGGTCAACAACAATTGTTGACCATGTGCTCATTGATTAATCAATTAAATAAATGAATAAAGAATAAAAAAATAAAAAAATGACATAATCTTTATGTGTGCATTTGGAATACATTAACATATATTCACTTTGGGCATGCGTGTGCATCATATGCAATTAGGCTCGTGACTATAATACAAATTAAATTAAATCATTTAATTTAATTTCAAGTCAACTCAATTCGATTGTAGTAGTTGCAAATACATTTGCAACATTATTTCGCTATTGTTCCATGTTATCCTAATTGTTTATGATGTGTGACATCTCTAGGTTCATCACTAAGCTGGTAGTAAGACTTGTACTAACACATTAGTACTCCCAAAAGAATTAATTGTCTCGATTAATCTTTGGGTCCTACAAGCCATGATTGACATCTAGCAATATGTCATCGCTACCTAGATAGTGTGAATGTTTTAAGAACATAATGAACCTGTTAGTTTTGACTACAGTGTAATTCAATCCTTCTGTCTTACTATGTCCCGATCGAACAAAAACCATGGAATATTTGTTAAGTCACCAATTCGATCATATGCATAAATCTAATTGACATGCATTTTATTCAAAACATAAACAATTTATTCTCGATTACAACCCAGGCCGAGGATTTCAATGCATTGTCATAATTAGATTGCATAGGACATCATTATTATACCTTGCATGTAATAAGGAGACATATTCCATATTGCATACACCTGCAACTTCGTATATGAACAAACTATGACCATTAGGTATAAAGACGGATCAACGACCCGGCATTACGTGCACCTGTGAACCATAGTTGTTCAACACACAAGTTAACACTGTGCCTCAGGTCTAAGGATTATTTACACAAGACTAAAGCATGAACAATTAGACATTGACCATGCTAAAAGCTTCCATGTCGCTAATCGTTCTATATGCATCACGTTCAATGAACTTGTCTAATACAAACACTCGTGCTTTTAGCATGGCCATAATCCGAATGGATTTTAGCATGGCCACAGGTGAGAAAGTTTCGTCATAATCAATTCCTTCTTTCTGACGATATCCTTTCGCCACTAGCTGTGCTTTGTAAGTTCCAATTTGACCTTCAACATTCATCTTCCTCTTGAAGATCCATTTACAGCCAATTGGTATAATACCATCATGCAGGTCAATTAGGGCGCGCTTGGTAACGTTTCTGTTCCAGAGAACAATTTTTGAACAGAAATAGTTTTTTTCTTTTTTTTTTTGTTTATGTTCCAAGGAACAATTTCTGAGTATAAGAACGCATTTGATAACTGCAAAAAAAGGTTATACTCCAGGATTAGAAACACATTTGGTAACTTGTATAATTTTTTGTTTCTTTCAATTTTTTAAATATTTTTATTATATTTTTCCTTTTTTTCGTCTTTTTTTTTTTCTTCTTTCTTCCTTTTGGCCAGTCGCCAGCCTCGGCCATGGCTGACGACCGGCCAACGAGGACCAGCAACCTCACCGTGGCTGGGCGAGGCTCGGCCTCGCCTTGGCTGGGAGAGCTCGAGCTCGCCCAACCACCAGCGAGGCTCGGCTTCGCCGAGCCACCGCTAGGCGACGCCCACCTGGCGATGGCCTAGTGAGGTTACCAGCCAAAAGGAAGAAAAAAGAAGAAGAAAAATGAGAAGAAAAAAAAAGTGTTTCTCGGAAGTGTTTCCGGGAATAAGAAACAAGTTTTTTCTACTACTTGTTTATGTTCCAAATCTGTTCTCGGGAACAAAAGAAAAAAAGATTTTCTGTTCCTGGGAACAAAAGTGTAAACAAACGCATTTCTGTTCTTTTTATGATCCCTGGAACAAAAGAACAAAAATTTGTGTTCCGAGGAATAGAAACACAAATAAACAAACACACCCTTAAGATCCAAACTTCATTGGAATACATTGAATCCATTTTGGATTTCATGGCTTCTAGCCATTTACTAAAATCAATGTCTGATATCGTCTCCTCATAGGTTTTAGGATCACCAGGTTGATCATTATCATTCACAATGAATAATGATTCAATATGTTCAACCGAGTGTCTATAACGAGAAGGTGGGCGAGACGTTTTCGCACTTCTCCTAAGAGGTTGTGTATCAGAAGCTCCACTAAATCAGAGATTGGTATCTGAACTCGGTTGTTTGGTACTTCATTATTATTTTTTCTTGTAAGACTATTTTCCGCCCAGCACCACCTTCTTGGACGAACTGATCCTCCAAAAAGAAGCGTGCTTGCTTACCAAAATTCTTTGGTCTGAATGAAATAGAAATAATATCCAAGAGTTTCCTTTGGATATCTAATGAAGTGACCTTATTCAGATCTTGCCTCCAATTTTTCCATTTTCAGCTTTTTTACAAAAGCTGGACAACCCCAAATCTTAATATGATTAAGACTAGGTTTCCTACCATGCCATATCTCATAGGACGTAGTTGGAACATATTTGGACGGTACTCTGTTTAGTATATATACAAATGTCTTAAGGGCATATCCCCAAAGGGATATTGGCAAATCAGTGTAACTCATCATAAATCGCACCATATCTAATAAAGTACGATTTCTTCATTCGGATACACCATTATGTTCTGGAGTTCTAGGAGGTGTCCATTATGATAAAATGCTATTCTCTTTAAAAAAAAAGTCCAGGAATTCAGTACTAAGGTATTCACCTCCTTGATTTGATCGAAGAGCCTTAATACATTTTCCTGTTTGTTTCTCAACTTCGGCCTTGAATTCCTTGAACTTTTCAAAGGATTCAAATTTATACATCATTAGGTATAAATAACTATACCGTGACTGATCATCAGTGAAGGTAATGAAGTAATTATAACCACCTCTAGCAGTTTCATTAATTGGTCCACATACATCTGTATGTATTAATCCTAATATGTCAACAACTCGCGCACTATGTCCCACAAAGGGCGCTTTTGTCATTTTTCCTAGAAGACATGCCTCACAAGTCAAGTATGACTCAAAATTTGATGGATCAATGTACCCATCATTACTCAACTTGTTAATTCTGTCTTCTCCAATATGACCTAATCGGAGATGCCAAACATGCTTTTTATTTGGACTGTCTCTAGGGCGTTTATTAGTTATGGCATTTATATCAATTATATTTTGCTTATTTACATCGATAATCGCATTACTGGACATTGTAATGGTATAAAGATTATTGTTTAATAAGCTAGAACCAACACATCTTCTATTATGATAAATAGAACATACATCATCATCAAAAGAAAATTCATAATTTTCTTTACCCAAATAAGGTATAGAGATGATGTTCCTAACAACATTCTTATAATGCAAACAATTCTTTAAAACCAATAATTGTCCAGAAGGCAAACATAAACGAAAAGTCCCTATAGCTAACGCAACAATTCTTGCTCCATTGGCAATTGTTAGGACAATCTCATTTCGCCCTAGCATCCTACTTGTTTCTAGATTCTGCAAAGACATACAAATACGTGAAGTCGCAGCAGAATCTAGAACCCATGAGCTGGATTCAACACTAACCTTTAGATTAGTTTCAATAAGCATAGACACCATACCTTCATAAGGTTGGTCCTTGGGCTTGACCTTCAAGCTCGCGAGGTACTTCTTACAGTTCCTCCTCCAGTGCCCATTGACACCATAGTAATGACATTTTCCCTTTTCAATCTTGGGTTTTGGTTGCACAATAGGTTTGACATGCCTCTTCCATTTCTTTTTCTTTAAAACAATCTTACCCCTTGAAGAAGAAGCCTTAGCTATAGCCACTACATTTGGTCTCGTGTTGTACATTTCCTTCTCATAAACTACTCGCATGCTATATAACTCAGCTAGAGTTTTCTCCATCTTATGCATGTGAAAGTTTTGGACAAAACTAGAGAAGGAATCGGGTAAAGATTGGAGGTCAAATCCACAGCTAACTCATTGTCCATAACGAGATTCAACCTAGCCAATTCTTCAATGTGCCCAATCATTTTCAAAGCATGATCATTAGCTGATGATCCTTCAGCCATCCTCATACAGTACAATGCCTTAGATATCTCATATCTAGAGGTTCGACCATTCTCATCAAAGTATTCATTTAAGTGCAAAATGATTGACCTAACATATTCCATAGATTCATACTTCTTATGTAATTCATTATTTATCAAAGCAATCATTTATGACCTAACTTTTAAGTCATCGTCATGCCACTTATCATAAGTGACACGCTTCTCTTGGGTCCCACCTTCGGGAAAGGAATTTGGCATCTTTTCATCAAGCACATACCCAATTTTTTCTGAATTGAGAACAATTCTCAAATTCGTCACCTAGTTAGTGAAATTGGGTCAAGTCAAACAATTCTCGTCACCTAGCTAGAGACTTGCCCTTCATTTCTTCTTGAATCTTTGAACTCTTCAAAGACTGGGCCCATAGAGCTCTCCGACTTAAAGACTCCTCCAATGGCTCCTGCTCTCTCGTAGCATTTACATCAACAATTGATATACTAAACTATGCTAAAATTACATTTCATGAAAATAAATATAAAAGGAATGACGCAGCCTCCATTTAATAATTACAACCCCAAAAAGAATACCTGTAATCATCATACATTCATCCATATAACAATCATAATGATTAGGGATTTTTTCATGATCACCACCATTCCTTGCGAGCCATAAATTCAAAATTTAAAGCTCTAGAAGGCAAAAATAAAATTCTGCATTTAATTAAATTTAAAGTCGAACAACGCAAACCACGTCAAGAAATCAAAATCGATGAAACAAATTTCACGGTGTGATTCCAAACGGAAGTTGCATTGTCATCTTCAAATTCACAATTGCGAATCATTTGTAGAATATAAATACAAAGTATAACAAGTTACGGATTTTTGATTCAAAATTGATTTAGTTCCAATTTTTGCTTAGTTGATTAAATTTATCACATAAATTAATCAACTTCTATAGGCCACATAAGAGCAAGAGATTCTCTTAACAAAAATAAATTGGCCATTAGAATGCAAAAATATCTTTAAACTAAAAATCAATTAAACACACGAAAAAAGCCTAAGGTTGGTTCTGATACCACTGTTGGGGTTTCATGAATCATGTATAGGTAAAATTAACAAAACACAGCGAAAACAAAGATGATATATTTTTATACATGATTCTCCGAAGGCGTTGTTCGTGTGTTTTAATAAAAAATCTGAATATAAAAGAAAGTTAAACGAATTACCTCTTGAAGCGCGCTTTAAACGAATTGATTCGAATCTTCTTGAGTTCGAGCCCTACAAACGTCGAACCTCTAGTTCAGACACACCACCAATGGACATCGAATGGAAAAGAGAACTTTCAGATAATCACCACTATGATCATGCTAGCAATCTCGTGGAGACAATCCTCCATATCCTTGATGTTTTTAGCCACGACCCGAATGAGAGAGAATCCCTTTTCTTTCTCGCGTACCAATACGCAAAACACTCACACGTTTCTCTCTTTTAGTAACCGTTGCCCATGCCCTCCATTATGCAGCATTTAAAAAAAAAAAAACTTCTCAAATCAACAACGATTGCTTATCGTGGGACAATCAACAACCATTGCTGATCGTTAGCAACCGCTGCTGACCATTCATGCATGAAAGGATCAACAACGGTTGCTGACCATCATGCACGAAGCTTTACTATTTTTTTTTATATATAAGTATCATTTATTAAACACACACATGGTGAGCAACAATTGCTAACCATGGTTTCATTGATTAATCAATATAAATGAATAAAAAATAAAAATAAAAAATAAAAATGATGTAATCTTTATGTGTGCATTTGGAATACATTAACATATATTCACTTTGGGCATGCGTTTGCATCATATACAAGTAGGCTTGTGACTATAATATAAATTAAATTATAAATTTAATTTAATTTCAAGTCAACTCAATTCGATTGCAGTAATTGCAAATACATTTGCAACATTATTTCTCTCTTGTTCCACGTTATCCTAATTGTTTACAGTGTGTGACATCCTTAGGTTCTTCACTGAGCTGGTAGTAAGACTTGTATTAACACATTAGTACTCCCAAAAGAATTAATTGTCTCGATTAATCTTTAGGTCCTACAAGCCATGATTGACATCTAGCAATATGTCATGACTACCAAGATAGTGTGAATCTTTTAAGAATATAATGAACTTGTCAGCTTTGGCTACAGTGTAATTCAATCATTCCGTCTTACTATGTCTTGATCGAACAAAAACCATAGAATATTTGTCAAGTTACCAATTCGGTCATATGCACAAATCTAATTGACGTACATTTTATTCAAGATATAAACAATTTATTCTCGATTACAACCCCGGCCGAGGATTTCAATGCATTATCATAACTAGATTGCATAGGACATCATTATTATACCTTGCATGTAACAAGGAGACAGATTCCATATTACGTACACCTACACTTTGTATATGAACAACTTATGACCATCGGGTATAAAGATGGATCAACAACTCGGCATTACGTGCACCTGTGAACCATAGTTGTTCAACACACAAGTTAACACTGTGCCTTAAGTCTAAGGATTATTTACACAAGACTAAAGCATGAACAATTAAACATTGACCACGCTAAAAGCTTCCATGTCGCTAATCGTTCAATATGCGTCACGTTTAGTGAAGTTATCTAATACAAACACTCGTGTTCTAACTTAGGTATCACAATACCCAATGACTTTCAACTCATCATTCCCTTATGTATCCAATACTTAATGGTGAAGTTAAGAACACACCGGTCTCAACAGGATTATTAATATCCACTCAATAATCCATCGATCGGGAACGATTTAAAGATTCAGTCTAACTATGAACCCATAACATATATTCTTAACGTCTCAAGAATAGGTCTAGTTGTAACTGATCTTATGGAATCATTCGTAAATATAAAATAATTGGATAAATGAAAGAATACGTCACTGCCATTAATTAAATAATAGATATAAGTGCATTAGAAGTCCTAAAACTTATCATGAAAATGTAATTGAGTCCTAAAACTTTCAAAAAGTGTAATTTAGTTCTAAAACTTATCATGAAAGTTCAATCAAGTCCTAAAACTTTCAAAAGATTTAATAAAGTCTTAAAACTTGTCTTGAAAGTACAATTGAGTCCTAAAACTTTCAAAAAGTGCAATAAATGGAATGACTTATATTGAACCACTTTGATAAGTTTTAGGACTTGATTGCACTTTTTGAAAGTTTTAGGACTAAATTGCACTTTTTGAAAATTTTAGGACTTAATTGCATTTTCATGACAAATTTTAGGACTTCCAATGCACTTATCCATAAATAATAATAATGATTGTACAACTGAAATCCCTAATATGTAACTATTACATGGTAGCTTTAGGGCATACATCCAACATGACGTCCATCAGTAGTGACTCCGTGAAGGTGTAACTGTACCTAGTGCTCAATTCCTTGACTGGCTTCTTCGTGATCGTAACACTTAGATCATTTATGAGGCTGAGCTTCAAAAGCTTTGTGAGTTGGATCAAAGCAGTGATCATTCGCTTCGAAAAACAACCCAAAAGGGAGGAAGAAACTAAGAGAGTGGAAGCTTGAAATGTAGCCATTAACTTTCTGTGTTTTTTAAGTGTGTAAATGCGATGGTTTTGAGAGAATTGCTAGGATTGGAATGGCTTTGGTTATGGAGGTTGGAGGTTCTTTCAGGTACGGATTTATACATGCGAAGTCTGCGTGCGCGATGTAAAATGAAGAGGCCTTTTGTAATTTGTCTTCGTATCAAGACAGGCATGTTTTGTTACAAATCAAGAATTCCTCGCCAAGCATGATGAAACGTCCAGTTCACCCAAAACCAAGTCAAAGTCTTCGCCAAGCGTGAGCAAAAAGGCATGCTCTAGAGCAACAAAACGTGCAAGACGATCGGGTCAGGAAATCGAACTCCCAGCTTGTGAATGAAGAGTGGTTGATACCTTGTCGTGACCTCCTGTGAGCCCTCTTGCGAGTGCATGGAGACGAATGGCTGGCTAAGTCTAGGCTTAGTGATGGCTCTCCCAAATTCACCAATTCGCAACTTGTGGTCCAAATTATTAACTTGCAAGTCAATTTCAATTAGGATTCACCACTAATTGATTTGTGATGGGTCAATTAGAAACCCAAGTAAAATACTAAGGGAAATATTTTACTCTTGCGTAACTAGAGAAATTAGAATTGGGGATTTGATCACACCAACTAATGCCCTTTCGGTACCTGATTTTGTTTAAACTTCAAACAAAGCATTTATATAGCATTTTATACCAATCGCGAGTCCTAGGATTCAATTCCTAACCAGGCTAAGGATATAGCAATCCATGCATCATAAGAGCGCAATTGGAATAAAGAAAATGCAAATAACAATCTGACATTTGCTTCCAAGAACTTAAGCACAATATTTTTTTTAAAGAAAATCCAAGAAATTAATTAATATTTTTTAAAAAATTATATTTATCCGAAAATGCAGTAAAATAAGGGAAAATAAAACTTTGTTGATGCAAATAATATTAATGCCTATGTGATGTGAAAATCCTTTTTGTTATGGCCGAATTGATCCATAATTTTTCATGCAATTTAATCCTAAATATTTAGTCAAAATTTAGGTGTCAACATATCCTAAGAAAGATTAACGTTTAGAGGTTGTTAGAAAGATTGGTTGAGTTAGGTTATTCTTTTACTCATCATGCGCCAGACCCCTTGCAGATCGATGAACGCTTTTGTCTTTTTGCTTGCTCATTTCTATCTGACCCAAACCATCCAAAAGATTTCGTTCCATAAATCAAGTGCACGACCGTTTTCTCTTAAAGCTCGCAAGCCAATAGCTTTTCTTGCGCATTCGTCTTGGCCATTAGAAAACCCCGATAAATCAGGATAGATAAACGCAAATTATTGCTCAACCAGAATGGTCTACCGCTTCTTGATGGTTACTACAGGTTAACATTAGCCTCGACAAAGTGCTATGGTGTTATTGTCGATGTTAAACAAAGGAAAAGAGAGGCTTTTGCAGGAAAATGCTAAAGGGAAAAAGGAGAAAGATGAGACTAGAGAGAGAGAGAGAGAGAGAGAGAGAGGTGGTCGGCCACACTGCAAAGGTAAAAAAGGTTGGTGCTTCGGCTTAACCTCAAACTTACGGTGCTCAGACTAAGGAAAAGTCGTGTCCCAGGGATCACGGTTTGAGAGAGATTCACACTTGAAAAGAGGAACCAAAGAAGGAGCCGGTTCATCCCTACTTTTAGAGATCGAGATTCCTGCATCTTTTTTCCCTTGAAGATGTGAAGCACGGATCTTTGGTTTGATAATCGAGCATCGAGAAATGGCCCCCAAAAGAAAATCAAATATTAAGATTCTCCATTATGCATCTAAAGTGGTAAAAAAATCATATCAGAAATCCCTATAACAAAAACATAACTTATATAATCAACTTGTTCTAATGTATTTCATATCTAGCATAAAGGGAAAAAAAACTTCAAAAGACATCCATAAAAACATAAGAAAGCACCAAATCAATCCAAAATTTATTGCATGAATATCAATGCAATCCTAAACTTTTCATTTTTCTAACGTATTTTCATATATAGCTTAAAGGGAAAAGACTTCAAAAGACATACTGTTGACACTCAAAATTGATTCGGTAGTCACGTGCTTGTCACGGGACTAAAAATAACGTTTGGGTTATAGGTTGCAGTCACATGCACAACATGTGAGTAGTTTTTGATACATGCTTAACCATCGATAGACATAAGGGCAAACACCTGGTGGTCGATGACAAGATATGGAAATACCACATGTCTAGTTGTTGAGATACAATGATAAATGGTTGGTAGTTGCCTATATGGATCTTGGCGGAAAAAATTCCAATAAAGACCCTTTAAATATTACTCAAGGCGCTAGGATAGTAAGCAGCAAAGGCACATGTTGTGAAAGAGTAGTTGCTATTTGAGGACCCAATTGGAATGGCTATCAATAATTGTACAAACCCCATAACATGACCTAGACAGTTATATGAGGTATGGGCTAAGTGATTTATAGGAAAAAAAGAACGTGGACAAAGCCAAGGATAGTTTCGGGGAAAACACAATCGTCGAACGGTTATCATGTTTCCATTATAAATACCACCAGTCATTCAACAAGAGAGCCCCCGACAAATCTATCATAATGTAATCTCTTAATTATATTTACTTTCATGCACTGCACTTTATTTTTCCTTAGCTGTAGATTTTTGATTCGCATTGTCGATTAAATTCCAAATGTGTCTCTATCCTGGGTGTTGTGCTACCGATTAAATTCTAGCATTACATATTTGCACGTTCTCAAGCTCTGTCATCAATTCAATTCTAGCACAGTTCGTGTTTGTGTGTTGCTATGGAAGTGGTTATACTTTCAAAATTTGTTGTCAATTGAATTCTGGCATGGTTTGGATATTTTTTGTATGGAATCATCACAAAACCCGTCCCCTCTCATTAAAAGCTTAAGAACGGCTTTTGGTGAATGATATTTCGTCGTCGATTAAATTCTAGTGAAACACATCCATAATTATAGAAAAAAACACTCTAAGTGAGATAGTTTCCGATCCAAGTCCAAACCAACTAGTTACATTTCCTCCAGCGTTGAGCTAGTCGTTTGTCGACCACAATTGGGACGGACCCATCAATAAACTTGTCTTTATCCTTTGTGATTAGTGCTCGCCAAAGCTTTTGGGACTAAACGAAGTAGTTCTCCGGCCTTGAGAGTTGTTGTGAAATTAACCAAAGCTCGGGACCATTTGCAGCAATCATGCACAAGGCGTCTCCTGGCTCTAATTGGCCGTTGGAGGTGCCAGCAAGAGGAAAAATATTGGGTCTAAATCTTGAGTGAGGAAAACCCATCGGACCAAAATCATTCGGGTTCGAATAGGGCCAACCAGATTTGGATCCTAGGTTGTGCTCAAATACTGGGTTGTGACCAGTTTTGTGTCATTGTATCATAGCAGATCTAACTACCTGATTACTTGATCCTATTGCTGGTTTAAGAGTCCCCTACTAACCCTACTTCTTCTCTGGTGCGCAACCACCTAAAGTTGCAATTTTTATTGGTTTTCTCTTTGAGTCTCGATTTGTATGAGATCAGAAGATATCATATTCATCAAGTTCGATTTGTGAACATGGATTACAACACTTACTGATCAACAGATTCAAGGATCATTGTACTTCATTGATTATGGTTGATTGATCTTGCTGGGTTCCCTTTGGTTAACTGATGGAGCCAATTACATCTGATTATACATTAGTGTTGCTGTTTTGTTTCTTGCGCTAAAGTTTCAGCCTTCTTGATTAGGTGGTAGATATGTATTTATATTGAGACTATCATCATGAGTGATACTAGGGCTTCTACAGATAGTGTCAATGTTCAAATTACCACTATTAAATTAAATGGATCTTCCAATTACTTATTATGGGCCCAAGCTGTGAAGGTCTATATTAATGCCAAAGGGAAGCTCCATTATCTTACTAAAAATCCTCCTATTGAAAATTCTAAAGACTATAGTGATTGGATGAGAGAGAATGATACACTTTTGGTGTGGTTATGGAATAGCATGGAAGCATCCATCGCTGCTAATGTCATGTTCCACACAACTGCTAAGGGAGTGTGGGATGATCTTATGGAGAGTTACTCACAAGACAAAAATATATCTAGAGTTTATGAACTATATGAGAAGATCTTTAATTTTAAACAGGGAGACAAGTCTCTTGGAGAGTATTATAGTGCTTTGAAAGGTATGTGGGAAGAACTTAATCTTTATCAGCCCATCACTACTGATCTTGAGAGACTTAAGACACAGCGAGCTAAATTTCAAGTGGCCAAGTTTTTATCTGGCTTGAATGCCGACTTACAGCCTGTGAAGAGGCAGCTTCTTGCTAGAGAGAGGGTTCCTTCTATGAATGGAGCATTTTGTCGAATTCAACACATTGTCCCTCCGTTTTCTACGTCATCTAAAGACAATTAAGCATTTGTGGCTAGTAATGGTGGTCATGGTCGTGGTGGTTTTTCCAATAGAGGTCGTGGATTCGGGGGAGGTCGTAGTCATGGTGGTGGACGTAGTGGACAAAGTTATGATCGAGATAGCCGTCAGTGGTTTTGGAGTGTTACTTTTAAAGTTATTTTTATCTTTTATTTCTCACGAAATCTCACTAAGTGTTTCTCTCTTTTGTATTTTACTTTGAGCTTAGCAAATGAAATAGCAAGGAACTAGAAAGTTTCAGACTTTGAAATTTCTCTCTCACACTCTACCTCGAACAACTAGAGAGTCCGCCTTAAATACTCCTTTATGCCTTCATGACCGTTGACACTTTCCAAAGGAATTCTTTCAATCTACTCATCGGACAGAATCAATCAAAGAGATCTCAAGTTGATTGATTAATTGAGATGAAAGTCCGTCAATCCTATTCGCCCATACAATCAGGATCTTGGTTTCCATAAGTAGAATTTTCCAAGTTTGCTTGGCTTTCAAAAGATTTGATTAACAAAATTGATTCCATTAAAAATAATCAATAATGTATGTGCTATATTCAACTAGAAAACCATTCATAATCCGTATGAATCGAATCCTTGAAAAAATAGAGATAATCTCGCATCTGGATAAATCTTCATACTTCAGTTTGGAAACTGTTAGTGTGGGCAGATTTTGAATCTAAAGTTTGGCGATCTTCAAACTTTAACACTTCAGTCTGAAAGTCTTCAGATTAGACTTTGGAAAGGTTTTGTCAACTTCAAAATATTAAAGGATTTTTCTCCAACAATCTCCCCATTTTTAATGGTGACAAAACTTTCCTGCAGATTTAAGAACTTTTTACCTGCAAAACAACTCTTAAGCATAATTAGTATTACCAAAGTAAAACTATTACCAAAGTAAAACTTATTAAAATAAGTTGATTAGGATTTGGATAGTATCAATCCTGCAGCGTGTTAATCTTGAAAAGATAAAAGCTATCCAACCATAATTAGTATTGCCAAAGTAAGTTACTGCACCCGTCAGAGTTAAAAAGTTCAACAACCAACCAATCAACGAAGGTTCAAATAGTCAATCAAAAGGTCAACTAATAAGAATAAAAAACCAATAAAAACCAAAAAGGGGGAGAAGGATAAA
This sequence comes from Eucalyptus pauciflora, assembly GCA_007663325.1. Classification (NCBI taxonomy): domain Eukaryota; kingdom Viridiplantae; phylum Streptophyta; class Magnoliopsida; order Myrtales; family Myrtaceae; genus Eucalyptus; species Eucalyptus pauciflora. The sequence goes on along the minus strand of VMYD01000212.1, from coordinate 590,881 downwards.
AAGTTTCATAAAATCATGGCTATTTGGGAATGTGAACGATCTGGAAATCCCCCATAGATTGAACTGTCTCTTCTAGCTTTCTCACGGTTTCCTTTAGCTTCTCAATATCTTCACTCTTGGCAGTCTCTTGAACTTGAAGCTTAAGGGCCTGTACCTGCTTGTGAAGAGAGTCTGAAGTAGATTTCAATTCAAATCGGAGGTTTGGTATCTCATACTCCATACCATAAAGCCGTGCCTTTAACTCCAAAAGGAGCTCTAGCAACCTTTGAAAGTTTGCAATTGGTTCTTTTGGTGTACTAAGTTCAGCCAAATTAATTCCAGGAGTTGTGGGATTTGAGGGAACATCAAGACGTCATTCACCAAGACTTGGAGAGGATGCCTCAATATCAACTTCAGGAAATTGAGAGGCATGGACATCCTTTGGATCGCCAAAAGATCTGCTAACATTATCACTGGTAAAAACAGGAGAAGAATAAGTATTTATTTTCTTAGCAGCTCCCCCTATTTCTATGCCTACATGTGGAGAAGGAAAATCTTCTTCTTGTTCTTTCTCAGCACCAAGATGATGTTCTTTTTCTCTTCCATCTCCTTGACCCACTTCCTCCCTCTTCCTCTTCTGCTTCTCTTATTTCTTCTTCTCTTTCTTCTCTTCTTTCTCTTGCTCTTTCCTCTGCTCTTCGTTCCTCACTTTCTTATCTTCTCTACTATGTTTCTTCTTGTCCTCTTCCCTCTCTGTCCTGCGGCTGCTCAAAACTAACAAAACTCTGAAGATTTCTCAAGGCAAAAGCAGAGAGAGTGAGATCATCGTCATTGTCTTCGTCCTGCAAGATAAGGGCTCTTCTCTTCTTGATAGATGTACTCATAGGCTCCTTGACTTTTCTTTTCATTGCAACAGAGTCTTGTTTTGTTTTGCTAGGTGACTTCTCGTTTAAGCGCTCCAAGGCTTTGTTTAGTTCCTTCGGTCTCATTTTTGATACCATCTTCAGTCCTATAATCATAGGAGCAATGGTTCGAACTTAGAGAGTTGCTAGAAGTTGAATTTGAAAGTATCTGAACAACTTGGTAACCAGCGTTGAGTAAGGGAATTGTCCCTTGTCTTTCACAACAGTCCTGTACATTTGTAGAAGGATTGTGTGTGGTAGCGAGAACTTCATGTCATTACTGATGGTAAACATCAGTTTTGCTTCAGAATGAGACACATCAGTCTTGGAGGTTGACTTTGGTCGGATGCAATTGATCATAACCTTGTGCAACAAGATGTTTGGGGCAAACATTCTGGAATAGGTAATGCCACCTTCAACAAGTCTACCCTGAAGAAGAGACATTGTTGCATGACCAACAGACACATTTATTGGTTGGAAACTCTATCTTTCCACACCAATAACATCTGCCAATGTGTCAACATCCACCACGAACTCTTTTTCCTTTATAGTAAAACGAGAAATCAAAATCCACAGATTGAGGGTTCATCATCCCTCTTTTCAACAATTTCAAGTAAATCTTTTTGTGCTCTTTAGAACGAAACAAACACGTTCCTTCAGCACGCACAATAGTAGCAATGCCCATTCTAGGTTGAAAATTCGCGTACATCTTCTCATAATCATCCTTCACCTCAGGCTGATTAAAAGCACTAAACCGATGATCAGGAGGAAAGTTAGCAAATGTCATGTCTACCATTCCTTCAAGCGCAATGCCTAACCTTTCCATTGTTCGTAAGAACCGAGTCTCATTCCGATATCCACATTCTTTTATAAACTCATCAATAAATGTCATCGTAGAACCACCCAGCTTCAATTGATTGTAGAGTTTAAAAATAAACTGGGGTTTTGATGTTCTTACAAGTTCAATATCTTCCACGATCTCCTCTTCCATTGATTGGTATGGAGAATGTTGAGCAGCATGTTGTGGAGAATGACATTGTTCAGAATATTGTTGTTGTTGTTGTTGTTGTTGAGGAGAATCTTCTTCTTCGGTCAAGTCAAAATGAGTAGGACCCTCTGGCATATTCTGTGATCCCCTATTTGCAATCCAAGACGACTTCCTTTGGAAATACATTTTCCTAGTCGAGGAGGATTCTACAAACACGTTCGAAAGAGAATGATGAAAACTTGTAAAACAAGCTTGAGAGTAAAAATAAGAGAGTAGAAAGGAGAGAGTAGAAAGTCTGTATGCTAGGGTTTGGTAAAAATGCTCAAAAAAAATACACAAGTATATAAGGAAAAAGAACGATCACGAATAAAGGAAAATGAACAATCACAAAGATAATTTCCTTTTTCGAAATAATTGTAAATAAAAACTATCTTTTTCAAAAATAAAAATTGCCAAAGATTCAAAAATTCAAAAAAGATAACTTCCAAAAACAAAATAGGTAAACAATAATCCCAATAAATGTATCTTTTCATTCCAAAAATAAAATACCTAGATTCGAGACTTAAGTAGAGTCTGGAAAGTCAAAATTTGACCAACTTCAGACTTTAACTGGTAGGAGGTAAAATATTCAATTTGGAGCGAAGAAACTCAAATAAATTTTTCTCCAAAGGCTTTATAAATATATCCGCCAACTGATTCTTCAAGTCAATGAACTTAATCATAATTTGTCCATTTTGGAAATGATCTCTTATGAAATTGTGTCGAATCTCTATATGCGTTGCTCTTGAATGAAGAATTGAGTTTTTCGTGAGATTAATAACACCGATATTGTCACATTTGATCTCAGTACACGATTCTTCAATTCCAAAGTCTCTTATCTGTTGTCTTATCCACAAGATTTGAGAACAACATCTTTCAAGAGCCGCATACTTTGCTTCTGCAATTGATAGAGCCATACTACTCTACTTCTTTAAGAACCAAGACACCAACTTGTTGCCCAGCAATTGACAAGTGCCAGAAGTACTTTTTATATCAACTTTACAACCTGCTAAATCTGCATCTAAATAACCAAGGAGTGTAAAGTCTTCTTCTTTTGAATACTACGAACCTAACTTTGGAGTAGTTGCAACGTATTTGATAATGTGTTTTGCAGCACTTAAGTGAGATTCTTTGGAATCTGATTGGAATCTAGCACAGATGCAAACACTAAACAAAATATTAGGTCTAGATGCATTAAGGTAAAGAAGCGAACCAATAATGCTCCTGTAAAACTTCTGGTCTACTTTCTTTCCTCCTTCATCTTTGTTTATCTTCGAATAACTTAACATTGGTATCTCTGTCTTTTTACAATTCTCCAATCCAAATTTCTTGATGAAATATTTCTCATACTTCTCTTGGTGAATAAAGATACATTTATTCGATTGTTTAACTTTCAATCCTAGAAAGAATGTTAATTAACCCATCATACTCATCTCGAATTTATTCTGCAAACATCTAGAGAATTTCTTGCAAAGATTTTCATTAGGGGATTTAAAAATAATATCATCAACATAAATTTGAGCCAGCAAAAAATCTTTACCTTCTCTTTTATGAATAAGTAGTATCTATCTTTCCTTTAGCAAAACCATTTTGGGTTAGGAATTTAATCAACCTTTCATACCAGACTCGAGGTGCTTGCTTCAGTCCATACAAGGCATTTTTCAGTCTGTAAACTGAGTCTGGCTTTCTTGGATCTTCAAATCCAGGTGGTTGTTCCACATAGACTTCTTCTTAGATAAATCCATTTAGGAATGCACTTTTTACATCCATTTGGAATAACCTGAAATTTTTATAGCAAGCAAAGGCAAGTAATAATTTAATTGCTTCTAACCTCACTACTGGTGCATATGTCTCATCATAGTCTATCTCTTATTCTTGTGTATATCATTTGGCCACGAGTCTTGCTTTGTTCATGGTTACTTTTTCATTTTGTTCATCTTGTTCTTAAAAGCCCATTTAGTCCTAACAATAAACTTATATTTAGGTTTATGAATTAACTTCCAAACATCGTTAATACTGAACTGTTTGAGTTTTTCTTGCATAGCTTCGATCCAGCTTTCATCAGATAGGGTTTCTTCTACACTTTTAGGTTCAACCTCAGAAATGAGTGCCAAGGCACTAGACTCTTCTCGCCTTTTGGATTTTGTGTGAACTCCTTCATCAATGTTGCCAATAATGAGTTTCTTAGGATGACTTAATTTGTACTTTCAGTTGCTTGTTGGTTTGAAAGTTTGTTCTTCTTCTGTTTTAGTTGAGTCTTCTTGTTCAACTTGAAGTTGATATCCAGACGTCTGAACCACTTTGGGGGAAGTAGACTTTATAAAGTCTGGAACAGGTTCAGGTTCTTCAAGTTGAGTCTGAGCCAATTGATTTTGCATAGAATCTTGAAACTTAACATTCATAGATTCTTCCACAGATTGAGTATTCTTGTTGAAAACTCTATATGCTTTACTTGAGATTGAGTAACCAAGGAAAATTCATTCATTTGATTTTTCTTCAAACTTTACAGTTCGATCATTAGCATTTTCAAAACATAACATTTATAACCAAACACATGAAAGTAAGAAACATTTTTCTTCTTCCCTTTATACACTTCATAAGGAGTTTTCTTTAGAATAGGTCTCAAAAACGAGAGGAAATCTTGCTCTCAATTAAGAGGATTCTCGTCATCTCTTGTAGGGATCTATTCTTTCTTTTCACAACCCCATTTTATTCTTAAGTGTATGGAGAGGAGAAAACATGTTGGAAACTAGATTCATTACAGAATTTTGCAAAGTCTTGATTTTCGAACTCACTTCCATGGTCTATTCGTATGCTTGAAATAGCATATCCTTTTTCATTTTGAACTTGAAAGGGGCTAGTAATAACACCTAGAGGGTAGTGAATAGGTGTAGACACAAATTTTCGCAAGACTTGGTAAAAGTAATTTTCCCTTTTAAGAACGATAAACACTAAATGTATTTCTACTTGAACTGATAAACACTCAATAAATGAAAGTAAAGAGTTTAGGGAAAAGAGAATATGAACACAATGTTTATAGTGGTTCAGCTTAGGTCAAGCCTACGTCCACTCTCCGTGCTGACAGCCTATTAGCTAGATTCCACTATAAATCAAAAGAGATGTTACATCACTTGATCTCGACTATCACAATGACGAGTCTTAATCAAACTCTCACACAATTTTACAAAGAATTTCTCTCTTTTGTATACAATATTTTGCTCAATGAATGAAAAAGCAAGAGACTAGAAAGCTTCAAACTTTGGAATTCTCTTTCAAGCACTACCTTGAACAACTTGAGAGTCTTCCTTATATATTCCTCCATGCATCTACAACCGTTGGCACTTTCCAAATGAGTTCTTCCAATCTACCCGTTGGACAAAATCAATCGAGGAGATCTCGAGTCATTTTAGGAAAGTGATGATAGCCCATCAATCTCGATCGCTCATACATTAGGAGTTTGAGTTTCCATAAGTAGAACCTTCCAAGTTTGTTCGCCTTTTAAGATCTTCGTATCGGAGTAAATTCCAATAAGAATAAATGAAGCAAATATGGAATCCAGTTATAAGATCTTCCAGTAATTATACGAGTCGAAACTTGAAGATAATTTTGCATTTGGATAATAATCCTGTGTTTGGATAGGTCTTCAATCTTTAGTCTGGAACTGTCAGTGAGGATATACTTTGAGACTAAAGTCTAACGATCTTCAGACCGTGATAGATAAGTCTTAAGTTCTTCAGACTATAACACATGAGTCTGCAACCCTTCAATCTTAACTATCATTGAAAGGTTTTGTCAGCTTCAAAACAATAAGGAGTCTTCTTTAACAGAACTTTATTAGTAAACTTTGAAAAATGAGAGAACACTTCAAACTTATTTGCTAGAAAGTAAATCCAAGTAAGGCGAGAGTAATCATCCATGATTACTAGGCAGTACCTCTTTCCACCAATACTTTGAGTTCTGGTTGGTCTAAAGAGGTTTATATGCAAAAGCTGCAAAGCTTAATTAGTAGAAACTTGATTTACAGATTTAAATGAACTTCTAACCTAATCTCCTAAAACACATGGAGTGCATAATTCAGATGTTTGATACGCCAGGTCGGGGAGACCTCGAACAAGCTTCTTGGATGAAATCTTGGCAATTTGCTTCATGTTAACATGACCAAGCTTTCGATGCCAAATATTTGCTCCATTTTGAATGGATATAAGACACTGAGAAGTTTCTAGTTTTATATCCCAAAGGTAAATATCCTCATATCTTTTCCGATGAAAGATTGAGAGAAATCTTTACTTGTACTCGAACAAATGCCTTCTTGGAAATTAATTTTGAATCTAGTATCACAAAGATGACTTATGCTGAGTAGATTGTAATTCAGTCCTTCCACCAAGGAGACATTGTTGATAATCAAGCTTCCAATCTTTACAGTTCCATATCCAACAATTCTTCCTTTGTTATTTCCACCAAAAGAGACTTTTCCACAATTTATTTGAACAAGCTTTATAAAGCAACTCGAATCTCCAGTCATGTGTCTCGAACAACCACTATCCAAATATTATTTGATCTTCCTTTTGATAGTGACTTGCAATTAAAATAAAATTCAAACTTTATTTAATACCCAGATTTTCTTAGGTCTAGGAGGGTTAGTGTTAAAAACAGTCTTAGCCAATCCCTTTTAACAAGTCTCCAAACCTTGGGACAAACCTTCTTGAAATGTTCTGAGATGTTACACTTCAAACATTTGAGAGCACTTCGGCTAACAAGTTTTACAAAAATATTTTGAAAATGATTTTTATAAAATGCCATCATGGGTCTTTGTTTAATTCTTTCTTTAACTTTGGGAAAATCAATTAAAGGAATAATTTTTAAAGTCATACCATAATCAAATTTGTTAAAATAAGGTCTTTGTACAGAAAAATTTTTCTCCAATTTCTCAGATCCTTTTGAAAATCTTTTTGTGATATTTGAAATATCTTCATTCAAAAAGATATTTTCCTTCGAAAGAGAATCTGAATTTTCTTTCAGATTAACAAAACTTTTATCCATATTTTCAAGAAGTTTCCAGTTGCCTCAGTTTAGAATTCTCCCACTTTAGCTCGGAAATCCTTTTAAAAGATGTTTTGAGACTGAGACAAAGTTCATCTATATACTTCGAGACTTTAACAGGGATTTTTAAATTGCTAACCTCAATTTCTTTGTCCAAGTCTGAATCAAAATATGTTTCAAAGTCTGAGTCTGACTCTGAATTGGCTATTAGACAAATGTTGGCATATTTTTCATCACTTTCCTCGCATTCAATGTCACTCCATGTTTCAGCTTTAAGAGCCTTCTTATACTTCTCAGTTCTTTTTTTCATTTTCTTCAACAAAGGACGGTTAGGTCTAATATGCCCCTTTTTTTCTTGCATTCAAAGCATATTACATCTTTGTTGTTCCCATTGTCCTCAGTTGGTCTCTTCTGGAAACTTTGCGTGCTTTGCTTTTTCTAGTTGAATCTTCTTCCCTTTCTATTCGACTTCCTGAACTTCCTAATCATGAGTGCTAGCTCTTCATCGTCCATGTCATCTTCTGAATCTGTATCATTAGAATCATCATTAGATTTTAAAGCAATTGACTTCTTACCTTTAGGATCTTCTTCCTCATTGATCCGCTCCACTTCATATGATTGAAGTGTGCCAACAAGTTCAGCTACTGAAAGAGGCATGATCCTCTGAGTTTCTCTAATTAATGTCTTCACGTGATTCCAGTCTTTAGAAAGTCCACACAGCAATTTGTTGACTTTCATTGTTCCTAAGATTGGCTATCCTTGGTATGCCAGGCCGTTTACAATTTTTGTGAAGCAACTAAACATATCAATGATGAATTCGCTATGCTTCATCTTGAAGGCTTCATACTATCCGAGTAGATTATTAGTTTTTGTTTCCTTTACTCGATCAGTTCCTTCATAGGTAACATGCAATTTGTCCCAGACTTCTTTCGCTGTTTCACATGAAGAAATTCAATTATATTCAGTATGAGATAAAGCACAGTATAAAGAGTAGATAGCTTTAGCATCAAGAGCTTGTCTCTTGGTTAATTCTTCTTGTGTCAATTCGCCAACCTCTACAACTTCCTTTCCTCTTTCTAAGAATGATGTAGCTTTGGGATTGATCCCTTTTTCCATCACATACCATTCCATGGGATCTTTCGATATCAGGAATACCTTCATCTTGTTTTTCCAAACATTGTACTCCTTCCCATCAAAGTAAGGAGGTCTGGTGTTACTTTGGCCTTCAACCAAACTTGGAGCCAAAATACTAGCCCTAGATCTTTAGCTTAAAAAGTAAAAACACTTCAATAAAATAAGCACATGAGCTCTGATACCAATTGAAATGGCTAGTAATAACACCTAGAGGGGGTGAATATGTGTAGATAAAAATTCTTGCAAGATTCAGAAGTAATAATTGTTTTTAGAAAACGATGAATTCAAACTTTAGCAGTTAGATAAAACTTCAAACAAAATGAAGGAGTTGGGGGAAGAGAATAAGAACACAAGATTTATAGTGGTTCGGCTTAGATCAAGCTTACGTCTACTCTCCCATGCTGATAACCCACTACACTAACTGGATTTCACTAAGAATCAAAAGAGATTTACAGCAGTGTAATCTCGACTTCACAGTGAATAACCTCTATTGGTTTCTCATGAAATCTCAATAAGTGTTTCTCTCTTTTGTATACTACTTTGAGCTTAGCAAATGAAATAGCAAGGAACTAGGAAGCTTCGGACTTTGAAATTTCTCTCTCACACTCTATCTCAAACAACTAGATAGTCCGCCTTAAATACTCATTCATGCCTTCATGACTGTTTGCACTTTTCAAAAGAATTCTTCCAATCTACTTGTTGGACAGAATCAATCAAGCGGATCTCAAGTTGATTGATTGATTGATTAAGATGACCGCTCATCAATCTTGTTCGTCCATACAATCAGGATCTTGGTTTCCAAAAGTAGAATTTTCCAAGTTTGCTTACCTTCCAAAAGATTTGATTAACATAATTGATTCCATTAAGAATAATCAATCATGTAGGTGCTATATCCAACCGGAAAATCATCCATAATCTATATGAATCGAATCCTTAAAGAAACAAAGATAATCTCACATTTGGATAAATCTTCCTACTTTAGTCTGGAAATTGTCAGTGTGGGCAAACTTTGAATCTAAAGTCTGGCAGTTTTCAAACTTTGACACTTCAGTCTGAAAGTCTTCAGACTAGACTTTGGAAATGTTTAGTTAACTTCAAAATATTAAAGGAGTTTTCTTCAACACATTTTGCTAATCAAATTGTGGGGATTGTCGAGCTTAGTTGATTTGATGGCTGATCTAAATAAAGTTATTTTGATTTTGTCGTTGTCATCAAACATACCCTTATATATTTATAAATATAAAAAATGTCATAACTCATTTGTTTTCTTTCTTTTTCCCTCGCTTATATCTTTATTTTATAAATATTCATGAATTCCTGAGAACCATATTTACGTCATAAGACGTTCTTATCCTTTTTTCACCCTCGCTAATATCTAAACATCATAAACTCAATCATTGCAATCCCTATCTCTTCTTTGCAACCCCTCTTGGGTTATTTCCTAGAGCAAAAGGCACCATCTCATTCATGTCCGGCAGCAAAACCCTGTTCTCTACAAGGTTAATATAGCCTGCTTACTCTTAAAAGAATGGAGATTACCAACTTGATTATTGATAAATTCCTAGCTAATTCCCACCTACCTCGTCTATCTTAAGTGCTAGAAGTAGCTAGCTACCGATCCACCTCAAAACTGCCCAAGACTTGCCCTTGTTTTCTACAAAAAAGTGTGCTGCTTGTCGAACGAAACCCTTTTGAGTTAAAAGATTAAAAAAATCCGACTTTCTACGTAAGTGTGAAATCCATGTGATTCTGTCCAATCTAAGTAGGCAACATGAAATATGACTTTCCTAGATGTTAAATACGCGTCCGGACCTATTACAATGCCTATCTAATCGTGTTGTGTCGCATGTAGTTCCATCCCGCCGTGATGGGGCAATTGTTGAGATGGGGGGGGGGAATATGAGTGAAGAGATTGGCTTACCTTCCTACTCCCTAAAGATGAATTCCAAACCTATACCCCCGTGTGCAATCAATAGGGTTGATTGGCTCGTCCTATTTCTTTGCTCTGATTCTAAGATAAAACTAGGAATCGGACCGTACCATCAGTCCGATTCAATGGAACTGGTCACTAATTTTTTTCCACTACTTTTTTCCATTACTTTTTTTCTCACTACTTGGAACTGGATCGAGATAGTGTTTAGTTCATATTTTATTGATTTTATTAAGAAATAATAAAATAAAAAAGGTATATTTAGTCAGTTTTGTCTAGTTTCTTTTTGGAGTCAGGAATTAGACCGTCCGGACACCGATTCCATTTTTAGGAATCGGGAACCAGACCGACACTCTCGGGAACTAAACTAAATCAATCGATTCATTCTGGTTTGATCTAGGTGGTTTCCAGTTTGAGCAGTCCGTTTTGTACAATTCTAGTAATAAGACATTTGAATCGTTACTAATCTTTGGGTTTAGGTCAAACATGTGCAAGGTGGGGTCATGGTTCCTGTGATTTTATGCAAGAGCAAGAAGAGATCAGACCCTGGCCTAGACCCGGGCAAACTGCTTGAGAACGAGCCTTTGAATGGGCTAAAAGCGGAGCCGTTGAACTTGACGGTTGAAGCTGAACCCTAATATGCAATATAGAAAAAGTCCCTACGAACACGTCAAGCTACGGAGCTGGCTGAGTCAAACCCCTGTGTTCCCCAGTCAACGTTTTCCGCAGCTTACGACTTCTTCTCCCTCGCATTCACGTCCCTCGCTCCAGCTTATATAAGTGCAAAACGAGATGGGAACCTCCAACATCCATAACCAAACCCACTCCAGATTATCAACCAAACCCTCTCGAAACCGACGATACAAGACTGATCGCCTCCATTGATGGCCGCTTTGCAAGCTTCCTCGCTCTTGATCCCTTCTTCGTCTTCGGGTTGTCCTTCGAAGAGAAGGGTCTCCGCTTCGATCCATGTCCCGAAGCTCCCTAAACTCCGCCTCTCTAATGCGAGCTCGGTGATGACGCGGAAGCTGGTGGAGGAGTTCAGCAACAGGAACGGTTACACCATCACGGAGCCCTTGCAAATGGAGGTCGTGGAGAAAGTTAGTCCTTCTGAGCCGCACCGTTCGCCTAGCCGATCGCCTACTTCTTCTATCGAAACAACCACGAGGCTCTATGCGATCCTGGAGGCTGTTGAAGATAGAGTGGAGATGCACGATAACATCGGCAAGCAGCGGGACAACTGGAACAAGCTCCTATTGAACTCGGTCAACATGATGACCCTCACTGCCACCACCACCATGGCGATGGCTGCAGCTGTGCCGGCCCCGTCACTGAGAGCATGCTCTGCTCTCTTATTTACTGCCGCCACCGGGATGTCACTTGTCATGAGCAAAATCCAGCCCTCGCAGCTGGCTGAAGAGCAACGCAATGCCTCGAGGTTGTTCAAGCAGCTTCAGAGCGAGATAAAGTCGATGCTCGTGCAGCAATCTCCGACTGAGTCAGACGTTAAGGAGACGATGGAGAAGGTGCTGGCGCTTGATAGAGCTTTTCCGCTGGCTCTGCTTGGAAAGATGATCGAGAAGTTCCCTGCGAAATTTGAGCCCGCTGTGTGGTGGCCAATGGTTTCCGGCAACCGCCACCAATCCCAAGGGCACAAAACCTCCACGAACACTGAGCGAAACGGATGGAGCGAGGAGCTGGAAGTGGAGATGAGAGCAATCGTCCAAGTCCTCAAGAGCAAAGACAACAAAGACTACTTGAGGCTCGGAAATTTAGTTCTAAAATTGAATAAGATTTTGGCGGTTTTGGGTCCTCTACTCACCGGCGTCGCCGCAGCCTGCTCAACCTCTGGCGGCTCAACAGCCACAACAGTGGCAGCCGTTGCCGGTGCAATGGCAGCTATCGTCAACGGCTTTGAGCATGGAGGACAAGTCGGCATGGTCGTTGAGATGTACAGAAACTGTGCGGGGTTCTTCAAGCTCATGGAAGAGACGATTGAAGCGACGCTCGAGGAGAGAGACTACGACAAGCGAGAGAACGCAGAGATGTTCGAGATGAAGGTGGCGATGAAGCTGGGGCGGAGCTTGTCGCAGCTTCGAGACCTGGCAAGAAAATCAATGGCTTCTTGTCTACAAGGGACTGAGGTGGACGAGTTCGGAAGCAAGCTTTTCTGAAACTCTCTTTTGAGCAAGATTAATGGAGTACATAATGTAGCATGTACAAGTTAGGCTCATTAACATGATTCTTTCATTCCTTGATTCTTGTAACAAAGAAAAGGAGATTAAATTCCTCATTTTGGTTTAACTTTGATTTTTCACTAAATTGAAAATTATTCACTCAAATTCCACGTGGATTCATCTTTGGAGGCACGTTAATTTTGGTACTAAAACATATGCGACTATTATTTTATTATAAAAAGAAGATGGTTTTTTCCGTCCCCATAAAACTTTTTGAAAGAGTTGATAAGCATTAGATGACCGTTGTTAAGATGCTCCTTTTTGCCTACCCTTGATGCATTGCCGGTATACTAGCGAGAGAGAAACTTTTCATAATTTTTATACAAATTCTTTCGAGAAAGGAATCCCCGGATCTCCACCAGCCATAATTTTTGATAACTTTTCATAACTTCCATACAAAATCTCTCGAGAAAGGAATTCTCGGATCTTTAAGTGGCTGTAATTTCACAGTAACTTTTCATAACCTCTACATAAAATGTCACAACATACAAAAATCTAAGGACTCTACGATCAAACAGGTGACATCGGCCCTCTTGTCATCCTAACGTCATCAAGAAATCGAGAATCCGTTCCTGAAAGATCCTTCAAAATTCCCTATGGTCAAAGGATCATGCGAAATGTGAACTTCAAGAAAACAACAAAGCAGTGCGCCGTTGAATCTTATGGGAATGGCCTGGAAAACGACGACGCTCCAGTCAGAAATGACATGCTATGTCGTTCTATTTTAGCCTTAGACCTCGAATCATTCGAGATGACTTAATATTGGACACGTGAGAGGCGACACACGTGCGCGCTCGCGCGTGTTTTTTATCCCCTCTTTTTCAATTTTATTACCAATTTTTCTGCAAATTCGTCCTTCTACTACTGTAAGTTAAGACTTCTATGACTAAGTTAATTTGGGGGAGATGGTCTTAATTAGGTTACGATTGTTCGAGTGTAATTACCACGATGTCACTTTATACAGTAGAGAAGGTGTTGCGATTAATTAAAATATGAGCCCACCTATGTAATGTATGTAATAGTTTGGGGGCAGCAAGAGGTTACTAGGAACATGTATTTTCTAGTGGATTGCTTGAGCTCGAGTTTGAACGGAGTAGTAACTCGAGCATTTAAGGAACACACACACCCCTTGAGGGCAAAGCGATTCTAAGTCACAATATTTGACACAAAAGACTAAAATTGTTAAAGCATTTTACATTGCTTTTTTATGAAATTTATATGTTCATTACATACATTTAATCTTCTTCTACCTATTAATTTAACTTTTAGGTTGGACATTCTAATGTGCAAAAATGTCGTGTTAAAGTATCAAATGCTGTTTATTCATGGAATATGTGTGATCTCCTTCCACTCGGCGTGCTATCTTAAACACTCTAATCAAGGAGTACGACATGCACAGATTGCTGTTTTAAGGGGGGACACAACAAAGCAAAAGTCAACTCCCATAAACAAAGGGCAAAGAGTCTGCACATGCCAATGCGGTCAAAGCCTTCAGAAAATTCAAAGTGGCTTTCGGCAGGAGACATTTAAAAAATTCAACGATTGGATTGTGTCCACATCATGGAAAAAGAGTATATCGTATCAAGCTAGCTTGAAGCATATATTTATTTCAATAATTAAAAGGGAAATAAGAATTTTGATACTTCGATCATTTTTCGTTCTCTGCCACAAAATATACATATATACCGAGAAATAAAAAATGAAAAATATTCATGTTTGATACGTGTATTATATGTACACTGAATATCTTTGAACAAAGGAGTTCAGAAAAGCTTGCTTCCAAACTCATCCACCTCGGTCCCTTCTATACAAGAAGCCATTGATTTTCTTGCTAAATCTCGGAGTTCCGACAAGCTCCGCCCCAGCTTCATCGCCACCTTCATCTCGAACATCTCTCCATTCTCTCTCTTGCTATAGTCTCGCTCTTCAAGAGTTGCTTCCATTGTCTCTTCCATGAGATCGAAGAACCCCGCGCAGTTTCTGTACATCTCCACGACCATACCAACCTGGCCTCCATGCTCGAAGCTGTTTATGATTGCTGCCATTGCACCGGCGATGGCTGCCACAGTGGTGGCCGCCGAGCCTCCAAAGGCCGAGCTAGCCGCAGCAATTCTGGTTAGCAAAGGAGCGGAAACTGCCAACATCTTATTCAATTTTAGCGCCAGGTTCCCGAGCCTCAAGTAGTCTTGCTTATCTTTGTTCTTGAGGACTTGGACGGTGGCTCTCATCTCCACTTCTAGGTCCCTGCTCCATCCATTTCGCTCACTGTTTGCGAAAGTTTTCCCCCCTCGGGATTGGTCGCTGTTGTTGGAAACCCTAGGCCACCATGCGGCAGGCTCAAATTTTGCGGGGAACTTCTCAAGCATCGCTCCAAGCAAAGGCAAAGGATAAGCCCTATCAAGGGCCAGCACCTTTTCCGTCATCTCCATCACGTCTGCTTCAGTCGGAGAGTGGAGCGCAAGCATTGACTCGATCTCACTCCGGAGCTGCTTGAACAACCTCGAGGCATTGCGTTGCTCTTCAGCCAGCTGTGAGGGCTGGATTTTGCTCATGACGAAGAACATGCCGGTGGCTGCTGTAAACAAGAGAGCGGAGCATAATCTCAGTGATGGAGCTGGCGCAGCCGTAGCCATTGCTGCCGTGGCGGCGGCAGTGAGAGTCATCATGTTGACCGAGTTCAACAGGAGCTTATTCCAGTTGTCTCGCTGCTCGCCGATGTCATTGTGCATCTCCACTCTATCTTCGACAGCCTCCAAGATCACATATAATTTCTTCATCGTTTCGATAGAAGAAGTAGGCGATAGGCGCGGCTCCAAAACCGTATCTTTCTGGGTGACATCCATTTGGAGTGGCTCTGTGAAGGCATAACCATTCCTGTTTCTCAAATCCTCGAGTAGCTACTTCGTGATCACCGTACTTGGATCACCTGCGAGCCTGAGTTTTGAGGGCTTCAGGAATTGGATTGAAGCAGTGATCGTTCGCTTTGAAGAGCAACCCGATGAGGAGGAGGAGGAAGAAGAAACTAAGAGAGAAGAAGCTTGTAATACGGCCATTAATTTTTTGGTGTTTTTCATGTGCATGTATGCACTGGTTTTGAGAGGATTGCTTGAGAATTGGAGTGGTTTTGGTTATGGAGGTTGGAGGTTCCTTAGGTTGCTTATTTAGACATGCGAAGTACGCGTATGCGATGTAAAATGAGAAGAGGTCGGAATTGTTGAAAATTTGACCGTAGAACACAAGGAGTTGACTCCGGCCATGAGCCTGACCTTTTCTATTATTTGAATTTGTATATGTCAAACATCCATATGCTACGTAAATATTGTCACATCACATCACTTCATACGTACGCTCCTGGCGTAGAATCACTCTTAGTGACAGAATTGCAGAAATGAATATGGTATCTTGCAAACAAATATTTAAATAAACGAGTTAATTCAATTTTGAAAATTACAATTTAAAAAAGTACTTACTATTGCCACATGTGACATGCGCCACCGCCTGTGAGCCTATGACTCTTTTGTCAATTTGGCTAGCTCAAATAGTTAGACCTCTCTACTCTTTCCCACTTATAACTTACATAATATTTTCTTTTAGGGATTTCTTTCTTACAAATAATTTGTTAATTATTCGTATTTATTGGTGAACCCTATTCGAATTACATATGATATGCTCTTGTTACGAATGGCCATTTGATATTGATTTGCTAGACTATATCTTATATGAAAAATTAATTAGCAAACTATAGAATTCCCCCGGAGGGGGGACTGTCAAGACAAATTTATAAGATGTTTGAGGTTTGACCATTTCTAGAAATGACGTTTTCTTGGATTTGAAGAGTATGGGGTTTATGGATCGGGTCGGTTTCAAATTTTGCATTGGACAGCTTTGGATTGAGTTCATTATTTTTGCGACCAAGTCAACTTAATTTTTGTGCATTTAACATTTTCCTTTCTCCTTCAAATTGGCTATAATGTGTGGTTGAGTCAATTCGATGTTGGGTGAACTTTTGCCAGCTTTGCTTGAAAATGTCAAGTCCGAATGACAAAAGGGTAGATAAAAAACATAGTTAGATATTAATTATATTTCTCGTTAATATTAGGTGTTGAGTAAGGTGACGCATGCTTTTATTAAGACAATCTATCTTAAATAAGTAAGCTTCGAAGTCATGAAAACGAGTGGTGTCATAAATGTCATGGTTATTTCAAGACCCATTGTAATGTTACTGTATTAGTGGGTTGGTAAATTTACACGCATGGAATTGGAATGATTTGTTGGAATGTGGTTCATACTCCTCATCGACGGAAAGACATAAGGATTGCAAAGGGTAGCAACCTTGGGTTGCCATAGGGATTTTATAGTTTAGACCCGTATTTTATTGATAGTTTGGGCTTGAACCATAGACGATTACCGAGTAGTCTAGGGTCTTCTTGGCCCCTAGGGTTTTCTTGTGCCACTTATATGTAATATATTTCTCTTATAACTAAGAGTTATATGGAGAGAGGTGGGAGTTGCTAATTATAGCGAAATCTTCTATTAAATGTAACCCTAATTTAAGGGCAAAACAACTTTGTTTCTTGATTTCAATTTCTCATATTTACTCTCCATTTCATTGTATTTGTGCACCTAATACTAACAAAACTACAAGAATTATTGAAAAGTTTAATTGCGACATGCTCAAGATATTCTTCACTTTCATCTGTCCTATACCATGTTTCACAATTTTGTCCTTTGACGTATGGGTAGTCACTTTCCCAAGAGATCACTCATCCTCATAGTGTTCTTACCTGAGCAAGTTTTAACATTGGAATGTTTCCGTTACATGAAAAAACGTACCTTGTGAGTTAATCCCAATTTCACATTCATATTCCAAGTATATTACCATGTTTGGTGTGCAATTTGATTCAGTTATGCTCCATTTGTCATTCTAGAAGCTTGTTAGGAGTTACTTATTGTCCAAACCCTCTAGTTTTGGTGAACACTCCCCACCCTCGTCGAATTTGGTCGTTACAAGCCCACCGGCTTCCTTGTGGTTTGTCCTTGAACCCCACACCTACTAAAGAGGGTCCTACTTTGATACCATATTGTGATACTCCTAGATTAACTTACTTGAGATATTGCCCAACCCAAGACTCAGTGGCATAAGCCACTGCAGAGCAGAGTATGTCGCAGCTGCTACAACTATTAGTCATGCAAGGTGGCTTCGAAGAATTCTTGAAGACATTGGAGAACCACATATGGAATCAACTCCACTATTTTGTGACAACAAGTATGCAATCGCCATATTAAAGAATCGAGTCTTTCATGGAAGAACTAAATATATTGACATAAAATATCACTTCATTCGTGAAATGTAAAACAAAGAGATCAAGCTGAAGTATTGCAAGATCGAAGATCAAATCACAAACATATTCACTAAAGCACTACCAATAGCAAAATTTGAGACATTGAGAAGGATGCTCGGAGTATCAAAAAAATGGATTAGGGAGGGGTGTTAAAAGGTGATCCATTTTTGGAAAGTCCTAGAATACACTAGCCTATGCATGTTTAAGAATGAAGTATGCTTGAGAAAGAAGGAAAGAGACGGCAACAACAATTTGTCCAAGTTGGCAACAGTGTACATAGGAAGAAAGAAAAGCCAGCAGGAAGATAGCTAAATTAGTTTAAAATAGTGGCGAGACATTAGACTTTGTGAGCAAGAGACATCGGTCAATATTTGCAGAGAAAAACTTGAAGAGTAAAGAAATGTCTAGTGTTATCCAGCTATCTAAGTCGGTCAAGAAAGAGGCGATGACCTATGCCTATAAATAGGATTTGGTGGACGTCTACTCTAACTAGTTGAAAACCAGAAACGCTCCTTCCTTTATAATACCAACTAACATAATAGAAGTCTTTCTTTTGTCACCCTGTGTTCCCTTTGCCGTAATAGTCCACTCATATACACATCATTGCTGGAAAATCCAACAAAACTAAACTAGAAGTTTGCGTCTGCAGGAAAAATTATGGTCCTTTTTCTTGAGCTTTAACCTCCTAATTTGTTTGGATCTAAATGAACTTAATTTTCTGTACTTCCATGATGTTGATTTAAATATAACCATTGCACTGGAAATGCATCCCGTTTCATTATCCAAGAAAAAGAGATGAACTGTGTACACGGTGAACATGTCTTGCAATCTCTGGCATCTTGAAGCTTTCTCTTCTTCTTTTTCTTCTTTTTTTTTCCCTATTCAGAAGGTTCTTTGATGCGCATCACCCCATTCCTCCCCTTTTTTCCCCCAACCCATCCACCACACGCACAAACAAATCAAAGACAATGCACTATATCTCTGCAACTATCTTTATCTCAAAGTCCCAGTGATTCGTAAAACAATGAAAGAAAAAGTAAAAGAATATCTGTTGACCAAATGAGAACAGCTACTACTTCTTCACCTATTGCTGGAATGCTAAAAACGAGAGCACAAATGCAAAATGCCAAAAAGACATAAGTTAGATGGATGGCCGCTCCGTCCCTTGTTTTCATCTTTTCTAGAGGGAGAGAATGTTTGTGCGTGTTGCAGATCAGGAGGAATGGAGAAGCATGAGGGTGAAGGAGAATGTGGAGATCATGATGGGGGAAGGAGGAGAGGAGGTCAGAGGTGGGGCCCAACTGAGAGGCTAAAACAAGAACAGGTCCTGGAGAAAACAAGAAAAGCAAAGCCAGCAGAAGGAGATGAAGAGTGTATAGAAGAGAGAGAGAGAGAGAGAGAGAGAGAGAGGGTGATGAGATCTGCAGAGTCGCAGACACCGGAAGAAGAACGCTTGCCGTCTTCCACAAGATCTCTCTCTGTTTCTCGCTCTCTCTCCCTCCCTCCCTCCCTCCCTCCCTCATGGTTTCTCCAAATTAGAATTATGGACTTTGGCAATTTTTTTTCTTTTATTTATGATTTATTACCCATTTTCTTACCGAGACGTTTCTTGTCATCTCCAATTAATGCAAATCATGATTTTTCCAATTTAACTTGATTCAACAGCAGTTTATGCAAGAGCAAGAAGAGATCGGACCCTGGCCTAGACCCGGGCAAACTGCTTAGAACGAGCCTTTGAATGGGCTAAAAGCGGAGCCGTTGAATTTGACGGTTGAAGCTGAACCATGCAATATAGAAAAAGTCCCTACGAACGTGTCAAGCTACGGAGCTGGCTGAGTCAAACCCCTGTGTTCCCCGGTCAACGTTTTCCGCAGCTTACGACCTCTTCTCCCTCGCATTCACGTCCCTCGCTCCAGCTTATATAAGTGCAAACCGAGATGGAAACCTCCAACATCCATAACCAAACCCACTCCAGATTCTCGACCAAACCCTCTCGAAACCGACGACACAAGACCGATTGCCTCCATTGATGGCCGCTTTGCAAGCTTCCTCACTCTTGATCCCTTCTTCCTCTTCGGGTTGTCCTTCGAAGAGAAGGGTCTCCGCTTCGATCCATGCCCCGAAGCTCCCTAAACTCCGCCTCTCCGATGGGAGTTCGGCGATGACGCGGAAGCTGGTGGAGGAGTTCAGCAACAGGAACGGTTACACCATCAAGGAGCCCTTGCAAATGGAGGTCGTGGAGAAAGTTAGTCCTTCTGAGCCGCGCCGCTCGCCTAGCCGATCCCCTACTTCTTCTATCGAAACAACCACGAGGCTCTATGCGATCCTGGAGGCTGTTGAAGATAGAGTGGAGATGCACGATAACATCGGCAAGCAGCGGGACAACTGGAACAAGCTCCTATTGAACTCGGTCAACATGATGACCCTCACTGCCACCACCACGGTGGCGATGGCTGCGTCTGTGCCGGCTCCATCACTGAGAGCATGCTCTGCTCTCTTATTTACTGCCGCCACCGGGTTGTCGCTTGTGATGAGCAAAATACAGCCCTCGCAGCTGGCTGAAGAGCAACGCAGTGCCTCGAGGTTGTTCAAGCAGCTTCAGAGCGAGATAAAGTCGATGCTCGTGCAGCAATCTCCGACTGAGTCAGACGTTAAGGAGACGATGGAGAAGGTGCTGGCGCTTGATAGAGCTTTTCCGCTGGCTCTGCTTGGAAAGATGATCGAGAAGTTCCCTGCGAAATTTGAGCCCGCTGTTTGGTGGCCAATGGTTTCCGGCAACCGCCGCCAATCCCAAGGGCACAAAACCTCCACGAACACTGAGCGAAACGGATGGAGCGAGGAGCTAGAAGTGGAGATGAGAGCAATCGTCCAAGTCCTCAAGAGCAAAGACAAGAAAGACTACTTGAGGCTCGGAAATTTAGTTCTAAAATTGAATAAGATTTTGGCGGTTTTGGGTCCTCTACTCACCGGCTTCGCCGCAGCCTGCTCAACCTCCGGCAGCTCAACAGCCACAACAGTGGCAGCCCTTGCCGGTGCAATGGCAGCTATCGTCAACGGCTTTGAGCATGGGGGACAAGTCGGCATGGTCGTTGAGATGTACAGAAACTGCGCGGGGTTCTTCAAGCTCATGGAAGAGACGATGGAAGCGACGCTCGAGGAGAGAGACTACGACAAGCGAGAGAACGCAGAGATGTTCGAGATGAAGGTGGCGATGAATCTGGGGCGGAGCTTGTCGCAACTTCGAGACCTGGCAAGGAAATCAATGGCTTCTTGTCTACAAGGGACTGAGGTGGACGAGTTCGGAAGCAAGCTTTTCTGAAACTCTCTTTTGAACAAGATTAGTGGAGTACATAATGTAACATGTACAAATTAGGCTCATTAACATGATTCTTTCATTCCTTGATTCTTGTAACAAAGAAAAGGAGCTTAAATTGCTCATTTAAGGCGTGATGCACAATATAATTTTTAGAAATGATAATTTCATGGGCCTTAAGTTTGGATTGAATGTGGACCATCTTCAATATAATTCCATAGCAGCATCATACCTCATGTCCGTTAACTCACTCAGCAAGTTTTCAGCTTCAGTTTTATCTAAGACTCTATATCTTTCTCCCACTACTTCAAGGAATTGTCTCGCATTTGTATCTTCCAACAAACCACTAATGAGATGCTCAGCAATGGACCTCGACTTAGTCGGTTAGATTTTTCCCATTTAGCATAATGGGCCTTTTGATATGTAGTACTTTGATCATGGGGCGTGGAAGATTTATCCTCATGTAGAACCAAGTCCATATCCACGATGCCTAGAACAAACTTGATATCTTGCTTTCATCTCTTGAAGTTTAATCCAATTAACATTTCAACCATGACATTGTTGTTATTAATAGCAAATGTAACCGTTTGTCACACATAATGAAATAAGATTAATTATGAGCAATAAGCAATTCAACAAAAATAATTAGTGCATTATAAACTCCCATTTGGGCAGACAAATCCTTTAAATTATACATCTCCTGGGCAGACAAATCATTTAAATTATACATCTCCATAATATCAATATAGAGGGGAATTATATATAACTTTCAAAACATTTATACCCTTTGGGTAGATAAATATTTTTCAATTATACATGCTATTTTTCAAATTAATATACACAATAACCTCATTTAGGTGAGTTATTGTATATACTAATTTTTATCAATAGGGAACTCCAAAAAATTTATGTCCAAAATTCATCGAATAATATGAAGCACTTTACAACACGTGCTTCCCAAGATCATATTGTTTATATCAAGCAACAATTTTTTCCATAATGTTTTTTTAAAATTCTATTTTTTTATTATTATTTTAATGTTTCGGACCCTCCCACGGGCCCTGGCCCGCGAGCAGCCCTTCGGACGCTGGGCCAAACCAGCGAGGCCCAAAATGCTAGCCCAGCCCGCAGGAGCCCATGCTCCTTTCAATTAAAAAAAGGCTCACGAATTAATATAAGATTCTGGGCTTATTAGGCCCCGGCCCAGGTGAGTTTATAGCCCCAAGATTTTGGGCTCACGCCCATATTTTGGCCTAGGCCCGGCTGGAGGTCATCTTCAACCTCCAGCCGGGTCCCGAAATCCTGCAAAACTGGGTCACACGACCCGGTTTTGACCCGGAATACAAAAAACACCCATTAAGTTGATTTTTCTTGAAATCTCTCAATGGGTCTTGCTTCTAACATCAATATAATTTACTATAATGAATTAAACGAAGAAAAAATGAGAAAATCTTCTACATTTAAGTTTCAAAAAATTCGGATCTAACACCTCCATAGCCGAATTCGGTTTCCTCATGTTTAAGCCAAAAAAAAAAAAATTACCTTAACGCAACAAAATGATGATATATATATAACAATACCCATGCAAAGATTTACGACGAACATCAATCAATTGCAAGTAATTTGAAAATTTTAGAACTTTTTCATGTATAAACCCAAAAATTTCAAATTCAAAATTCTCACTTAATTCTCAACGAAATCATACAAATTATATATGGTTGGAAAGATCTCGACATGTAGGACAAAAACCCTAAGGTTTCAGAATTAATCGAGTAAAAAAATCCACACGAAAAAATAACACCAATATTCGGCTCAAAGAGGGAAATTTCGAATTTGTTCATAAAAAAAAAAAAAGTTCTACAATCATATAAGAGTCGCTATGATACCACATGTAGAAAATTATTCACATAAATAATTAATTAATTAAGAATAGTCGGATCCATATATGATTGTAAAACACTAAAATCGATAAGCATAATGGAATTAAAATGTACTTGTTTGAGCCATTGTTTCACTTGAAGAAAAATAGATTAACCTGATAATCAGAGATTTATTGGAATGCCATATTTTTCTCTCTATGACATATTTCAATATAGTAGCTTTCAATGGAATTAAGCTACTGATAGGTATAACTTATACTTTTATAGGCTAAAAAGGGGACCTAGCAAACCCTAATTAATAGCATGTCAACTACGGGTTTCACCAACCAAGAAAAAACAAAAAACTATGGATTTCAGTTAAACACAATTGTCTACACTTTGCTGCTTAATTAGGCTCGTTATTAATAGATGTCAAAACCCAATTCAATAAAATCACTTAAGGGTTTAACAAATATTGGAATACCCATTCACCCGATTATTTAAAATAGAAAATCAATTAATTAATGTAAGCCCATGTTATAAGAAATATCCAACACTATGGACTTTGGAAATTTTTTTTTCTTTTATTTATGATTTATTATCCATTTTCTTACCGAGACATTTCTTGTCATCTCCAATTAATGGAAATCATGATTTTTCCAATTTAACTTGATTCAACAGCAATTTAACAGTTTACGAACTACATTGTACAAATCAAAAGTTTGGAGACAGTATTTATACATTAGACCAAAGTTCATAGATTATTTATGCTGTTTTCCCTTTTAAAAAAGGGGTAGTGCATAAATATATTGGGTTTCATTCCAATAAGTCAGATAAAAGCAACTTAATTGGTTAGTTATAATAGAAAACTACATGCAGCAGTTACAAAATGAGATTTTAGTGTGTGGATTAAGACATAGCACATGTTTGATTCTACATATTGTCAATTACCGACTCTTGTATTGCTAAATTAATGAGGTTAACCTTTTTTTCCGTGATTAATGAATAGCGAGTTTATAAACATAAAGACTTAGTAAATAGAACTAAAGATTAATGCATGTGATTCCCTAATTTTAGGGCTATTTGTGATATTTGATTTTAAGGCACCATAAAATTTGGAAAAGCCTCCTCATTTTATCCCATCTCTAAAGATTTGTAGATGTCTCGAGTCCATTTTTGGTCGATAAAACCCCAAAATTCTCTTTACATTTCTATATTAAAAGGTGTAATGAAAGGACACTATTTGGTTGGTACCATCAATATTAGTTAGGTTGAAATTATCTTCCAAACAGCCACATCCGAAACCTTTTAATTGATGCAACTAAATTTGGAATCATTCCCGAGAAATAGAACAAAGTCCTTACTCTTTTCTTGAAAATTTGTAATTTAGCTAAAATTGTCCCATAGGGTAATTTCAAGTTGTCACATGGGCAGGTTACATTAATGATGATGACCGACAAAGCTTCACTTTAGTTTGGTAAAAAACTCAAAAACCATCTTCGGTGTCCCACCCCTTTATGCATCCTTAATTTTAAAAACTACAATTTGCATTTCCCAACAAAACACGAGAAATAAGAATACTAGGTATAGTAAGAATGTCTTAAATATTGATATTGATGTTAGATACTCCATTAGAATATCAACACATTACTTTATAAATCATTTTTGTAAATCAAATTTTCATTTTTGTAAATCAATCTTAGTATATCGAATATTTTTCTAAAGAATATAGCATATATATTTACAAATTCATTGGCAAGTGGGGAACTTCGTGTACTCATAATTGCCTTTCCCCAGAAAAGGCACGAGCTTTGTGCTGGGTTAGCATTAAATATTTCCATTTTCATTAAATCCCGAAAAATTATAATATATTTTCAAAACTATTCCTAAAGACTTGCGATGTTTTTTATTGTGAAGTAAAATATTTTTAGTTTAAAGTTTTTTAAGCAAAGGTCTTAAAAGAACAATCCACCAATCACTGGGAGCTCTTTCCAACTTTACAATGACTAAATAATGCAATGTCTCTGTGCCCATGAAAATCTTAATTAAATTATAATTAAGAAGATAAAAAAAGACAACGCGGGGGTATCATGGGGGGAATCCTATTAATATATTTTAAGACCGTGTTATCAGAGATATTTTTTGTATCATACCTTATATAATTGAACTTATGGTTCATTCGAAAATCCATTTTGTATTAGTGATATTCATCAAGAGAGCAGGTCACAGTTTCAATAGTAGAGACTAACATTCTAAAATTGTCTATCCAAGTTCAATTTTTATTTATTTATATCTTTTTGTGTCGAAAGATCAATACAGGTGGATCGCAATTCGAATCAATCAAATAAAAAAACTGGAATTTTCCTTGCAATGCTTTCCTAATTACTATAAACTGGTTTTCACGCACTCATGAAGAGAACTGATTTCTTTTTTTAAAAGAGTTGTGATTATTTAATTAAGTGGATAAGTAGTGGGTAATTATAAACACGTGTATATCGAGAGGTTAATGAAGAGAATAATGGGCAGTTTTAATTTTCCATGCAAGATTAACTTTGGGAACCAAAAAGTAGAAAATGGAACTTGTTAGAAATTATAATTATATCTTTTTATTAGTTAATGTAGGGATAATTAGTAAAAGTTATTTCTTCATGCACGGCAGACTTATTTTTCACGCAATTACTCAATTTTAATTGATGAATTGTCTCTCTTCTTTCTATTTAATTCTGAATACTTATGACTGAGACTATAGTGACATTGTAGGGACCATAAGAATCTCCATCTAAAATATGGATAATTTTTTGCTGATTCTTTCTTTATTTTTAAACTTTTCTTATGGAAATAGATTATGCAGATTCATTCTTGTTTTTTTTTTATTATTATTATTATTAAAGGAATCAGGTTGATTCATTCTTGTTTTATTCTTATGGAAATAGATTATGCAGATTCATTATTGTCTTATTATTATTATGCAGATTATGGGGTCTCGTCTGTTCTGCTGCCTCAGGTTGAGGTTAGGCTAACCACCAAAGTGCCTTCTCTTTCTTCATTTTCTTTTCCATTTTTTATTGGGATGTTAAATAAACAAAAATATATGAAAAGACTCGATCCGCTTTCAACGCCTTCTACCAAGCTAGATCCGTACTCCTTTTTGGAGTACATGTCAATTTTTGTAGGAATAGTATTTGGTTGACCTTGGGAGTTGGGGAATTCTCAAAAAAAGAAAAAAAAAATTACAAGTGAAGAATTCTAATTTTCAAATAATGGTCGTTAGTGTTGTGTGAAAAAAAAAATATTATAGAGACATTATCTTTAATATTGATCCATAAATACAAATAGCAGTCACAACTTATGGGTAATTTATATAATTAATTATGAATTTATTGTGCGGAATGTAAATTCAATTCAAAACTTTCAAATTTTACCAATTTATTTCTAAACCTTTACCAAAATTATAGTGTAATCATTCCCTTCAATTTTCACTAGAAATCAGGGATGTGACAATCAAGTCATCGTCGAGTGATCAAGCTATCATCAGATGTCATACATGACACATCAGTGACATCACTATGTCAACAACTTCTTATGAAAAATAGTTAAAAGGAATACATTTAGAACTTTGTATAATTTATGACTAAATTGACAAAATTAGAAAGTTTATGACTAAATTGGTGTTGGTACAATAGATTTAGGACCGATAGAACAATTTTCCCTAATTTATTCTTTGGGTTAAAAGAAAATCTTTTGACAGTTTTTTTGGTTTTCTCTATTTGACAATAATGAAAAGCTATAGCTAATCCCATATTGTCGTATCATCAACATATTACTAATCCAATCACGGGGATTGTCAGGGTTAATCAATTTGATGGCCGATCTAAACAAAGTAATTTAGGTTTTGTTTTTGCCATCAAGCATATTCTTATTTTATATCTATTTATAAATACATAAAATGTCTCAACTCCTTCGTTTCCTTTCTTTTTTTTTTCCTTGTTTATATCCTTATTTTACATCTATTCATGAATTCCCAAGACCAATATTAATGTCATAACACGTTCTTATCTCCCCCCCGCGGCGGTGCCGCCAGTGTCAAAACAACATCATAACTCAATCTTTTCAATCCCTTTCCGGCTATTTCCTCGAACAAAAGGAGTCACATCATTCATGGCTGGCATCAGAAGCTCTTTTCTACAAGGTTAATATAGCCTGCTTAACCGACAAAATATATATATATATATATATAGCCTGCTTACTCTTTCTTAAAAGAATGGAGATTACCGACTTGATTACAGATTACAACCTAGCTAATTCCCACCTGCCCTATCTGTCTTTGAGCTAGCAGTTGCTACCGACCCACCTCAAACTCCCCTAAGACTTGCCCTCTTGTTGAACGAAACCCTTCAGTTAAAAGATGCTTGGAAATCTGACTTTCTACCTAAGTGTGAAATCGATGTGATTCCGTCCAATCTAAATAGGCAACACGAAATCTGACTTTCCTAGATGTTAGGTACGCGTCCGGACCTATTACAATGCCTATCTAATTGTGCTGTGTCGAGTGTAGTTCCGTCTTGTCGTGATTGGGCGATTGTTGAGATGGGAGGGGGAATATGAGTGAAGAGATTGGCTTACCTTCCTGCTCCCTAAA
Source organism: Eucalyptus pauciflora (assembly GCA_007663325.1). NCBI lineage: Eukaryota > Viridiplantae > Streptophyta > Magnoliopsida > Myrtales > Myrtaceae > Eucalyptus > Eucalyptus pauciflora. Next base: position 563,479 of record VMYD01000212.1, on the reverse strand, counting down.
GATGAATTTCAAACCCGTACCCTAGCGTGCAATCAATAGGGGTGATCGATTCTCAATTTACTCCGGTTCCTCTAGTCCGGTTTTAAGGTGGAATTGGGAATCGGACCGTACCGTTAGTTCGATTCAATGGAACTGGTCACTTATTTTTTTCCACTACTTTTTCTTATTACTTTTTTTCTCACCACTTGGAACCAGATTGAGATAGTGTTTAGTTCACATTTTATTAATTTTTTAAGAAATAATAAAATAAAAAATGTATACTTAGTCGGTTCAGTCTAATTCTCCCTTGGAATCAAGAATTAGACTGCCCAAACACCGATTCCATTTTTAGGAATTGGGAACCAGACTGACACTCTTGAGAATTAAACCAAATCGGCTTATCTGTTCTAATCTAGTCTAGGCGGTTTCCAGTTTGAGCAGTCTGTTTTATACAATTCTAATAATCAGACATTTGAATCGTTACTAATCTTTGGGTTTAGGTCAAACATGTGCAAGGTGGGGTCATGGTTCTTGTGATTTTATGCAAGGGCAAGAAGAGATCAGACCCTGGCCTAGACCCGGGCAAACTGCTTGAAAACGAGCCTTTGAATGGGCTAAAAGAGGAGCCGTTGAACTTGACGGTTGAAACTGAACCCTAAGATGCAATATAGAAAAAGTCCCTACGAACGCGTCAAGCTACGGAGCTGGCTGAGTCAAACCCCTGTGTTCCTTAGTCAACGTTTTCCGCAGCTACGACCTCTTCTCCCTCGCATTCACTTCCCTTGCTCCAGCTTATATAAGTGCAAACCGAGATGGGAACTTCCAACATCCATAACCAAACCCACTCCAGATTCTCAACCAAACCCTCTCGAAACCGACGACACAAGACCGATCGCCTCCATTGATGGCCGCTTTGCAAGCTTCCTCACTCTTGATCCCTTCTTCCTCTTCGGGTTGTCCTTCGAAGAGAAGGGTCTCCGCTTCGATCCATGTCCCGAAGCTCCCTAAACTCCGCCTCTCCGATGGGAGCTCGGCGATGACGCGGAAGCTGGTGGAGGAGTTCAGCAACAGGAACGGTTACACCATCACGGAGCCCTTGCAAATGGAGGTCGTGGAGAAAGTTATTCCTTCTGAGCCGCGCCGTTCGCCTAGCCGATCGCCTAGCCGATCGCCTAGCCGATCACCTACTTCTTCTATCGAAACAACCACGAGGCTCTATGCGATCCTGGAGGCTGTTGAAGATAGAGTGGAGATGCACGATAACATCGGCAAGCAGCGGGACAACTGGAACAAGCTCCTATTGAACTCGGTCAACATGATGACCCTCACTGCCACCACCACGGTGGCGATGGCTGCGTCTGTGCCGGCTCCATCACTGAGAGCAAGCTCTGCTCTCTTATTTACTGCCGCCACCGGGTTGTCGCTTGTGATGAGCAAAATACAGCCCTCGCAGCTGGCTGAAGAGCAACGCAGTGCCTCGAGGTTGTTCAAGCAGCTTCAGAGCGAGATAAAGTCGATGCTCGTGCAGCAATCTCCGACTGAGTCAGACGTTAAGGAGACGATGGAGAAGGTGCTGGCGCTTGATAGAGCTTTTCCGCTGGCTCTGCTTGGAAAGATGATCGAGAAGTTCCCTGCGAAATTTGAGCCCGCTGTTTGGTGGCCAATGGTTTCCGGCAACCGCCGCCAATCCCAAGGGCACAAAACCTCCACGAACACTGAGCGAAACGGATGGAGCGAGGAGCTGGAAGTGGAGATGAGAGCAATCGTCCAAGTCCTCAAGAGCAAAGACAGGAAAGACTACTTGAGGCTCGGAAATTTAGTTCTAAAATTGAATAAGATTTTGGCGGTTTTGGGTCCTCTACTCACCGGCGTCGCCGCAGCCTGCTCAACCTCCGGCGGCTCAACAGCCACAACAGTGGCAGCCGTTGCCGGTGCAATGGCAGCTATCGTCAACGGCTTTGAGCATGGAGCACAAGTCGGCATGGTCGTTGAGATGTACAGAAACTGCGCGGGGTTCTTCAGGCTCATGGAAGAGACGATCGAAGCGACGCTCGAGGAGAGAGACTACGACAAGCGAGAGAACGCAGAGATGTTCGAGATGAAGGTGGCGATGAAGCTGGGGCGGAGCTTGTCGCAGCTTCGAGACCTGGCAAGAAAATCAATGGCTTCTCGTCTACAAGGGACAGAGGTGGACGAGTTCGGAAGCAAGCTTTTCTGAAACTCTCTTTTTAACAAGATTAGCGGAGTACATAATGTAACATGTACAAGTTAGGCTCATTAACATGATTCTTTCATTCCTTGATTCTTGTAACAAAGAAAAGGAGCTTAAATTCCTCATTTTGGTTTAACTTTGATTTTTAACGAAATTGAAAATTATTCACTCAAATTCCGCGTGGATTTACCTTTGGAGACATGCTAATTTCGGTACTAGAACATATGCAACTCTTATTTTATTATAAAAGGAAGATGGTTTTTTTCCACGCTGATAAAAGTTTTTGAGAGAGAAAGAAACTTTTCATAACTTCCATACAAATTCTCTCAAGAAAGGAATCCTCGGATCTGGACCGGCCATAATTTCTGATCACTTTTCATAACTTCCATACAAAATCTCTCGAGAAAGGAATTCTCGGATCTTTAATTGACCGTAATTTCACAGTAACTTTTCGTGACCTATACATAAAATGTCGCAACATACAAAAATCTAATTACTCTATGATCAAACGGGTGAGATCGACTCTCTTGTCATCCTAAGGTCATCAAGAGATCGAGAATCCGTTCTTCAAAGATCAAAATTCCTCCCCCGTGGTGGGAGGTATACTTCCCTATGGTCAAAGAATCCTGCACAATGTGAACTTCAAGAAAGCGACAAGGCAGTGCGTCGTTGAATCTTATGGGGATGGGAGAGACAGGATACAAAATGGCCTGGAAAATGACGACGCACCAGTCAGAAATGACATGCTATGTCGTTCAATTTTAGCCTTAAACCTCGAATCATTCGAGACCACTTAATTTGGACACGTGAGGGGCGAACGCGTGCGCGTGCGCGTGTGTTTTTTTTCCCTCTTTTTCAATTTTATGGCCAATTTTTCTGCAAATTCGTCTTTCTACTATTGTATGTTCAGACTTCTATGACCAAGTTAATTTAGGGGAGATGGTCTTAATTAGGTTACGATTGTTCGAGGGTAATTACCACGATGTCGATTTATATAGTAGGAAAGGTGTTGCGATTAATTAAAATATGAGCCCATCTATGTAATGTATGTAATAGTTCAGGGGCAGCAAAAGGTTACTAGGAACATATATTCTCTAGTGGATTGCTCGAGCTCGAACTCGAATAGAGCAGTAACTCGAGCATTTCATGAACAAGCGCCTTTAGGGCAAAACCGATTTTAAGCTATTACATTTGACGCAAAAGATTGAAGTTGTTAAAGCATTCTACGTTGCTTATTTATGAGTTTTATTTAATTTTCCTCCCCCTAGTAGCTTAATCTTTAGGTTGGACATTCTAGCATGTAAAAATGTTTTATTAAAGTATCAGACGACGTTTATCCACAGCAATTTAATCATATCAATGACTAAGATATGATTAAATTGCCGTTCTAAGTGGGACAGCAAAGCAAAAAGTCAGCGCCCAAAAACAAAGGGCAAAGAGAGTCTGCATGTGCCAATGAGGTCAACATCATCAGAAAATTCAAAGCCGCTTTCGGCGGAAGACATTATAGAATTCAACCATTGGATCGCGTCCACATCGTGAAAAAAAGGCATATTGTGTCGAGCTAGATTGAAGCATATATCCATGTCAATAATTAAAGAGGGAAATAAAAATTTCGATACTTCGATCATCTGTCTTTCTCTGCCGCAAAATATACATAAAATATGTACACCGAACGTCTTTGTGCAAAGGAGTCAAAAAAGCTTGCTTCCAAACTCATCTACCTCAGTCCCTTCTATACAAGAAGCCATTGATTTTCTTGCCAAGTCTCGGAGCTCCGACAAGCTCCGCCCCAGCTTCATCGCCAACTTCATCTCGAACATCTCTCCGTTCTCTCTCTTGCTATAGTCTCTCTCTTCGAGCGTCGCTTCAATAGTCTCCTCCGTGAGCTCGAAGAACCCTGCGCAGTTTCTGTACATCTCCACAACCATGCCGACTTGGCCTCCGTGCTCGAAGCTGTTGACGATCGCAGCCATTGCCCCTGCGATGGCCGCCACCATTGTGGCCGTTGAGCCACCGAAGGCCGAGCCAACCGCAGCAATGCTGGTAAGCAAAGGAGCTGAAATCGCTAACATCTTATTCAATTTTAGCGCCAGATTCCCAAGCCTCAGGTAGTCTTGCTTGTCTTTGCTCTTGAGCACTTGGACGATCGCTCTCATCTCCACTTCTAGGTCCTCGCTCCATCCATTTCGCTCACTGTTTACAAAAGTTTTCCGCCCTCGGGATCGGCGGCTGTTGTTGGAAACCCTAGGCCACCATGCGGTGGGCTCAAATTTCGCAGGGAACTTCTCGAGCATCCCTCCGAGCAGAGGCAGCGGATAAGCCCTATCAAGGGCCAGCACCTTTTCCATCGTCTCCTTCACGTCTGTTTCTGTCGGAGATTGGAGCGCAAGCATTGACTTGATCTCGCTGCAGATCTGCTTGAACAACCTCGAGGCATTGCGTTGCTCTTCGGCCAGCTGTGAGGGCTGGATTTTGCTCATCACGACCGACATGCCAGTGGCCGCTGTAAACAAGAGAGCGGAGCATACTCTCAGCGACGGAGCCGGCGCAGCCGCAGCCATCGCAGCCGTGGTGGTGGCAGTGAAAGTCATCATGTTGACTGAGTTCAACAGGAGCTCGTTCCAGTTGTCTCGCTGCTCACCAATGTTATTGTGCATCTCCACTCTATCTTCGACAGCCTCCAAGATTGCATAGAGCTTCTTCGTCATTTCAACCGAAGAAGTAGACGATAGGCGCGGCTCCAAAACCCTATCTTTCTGGCTGACGTCCATTTGTAGGGACTCCGCGAAGGGGTAACCATTCCTGGTGCTCAATTCCTCGACTAGCTTCTTCGTGATCACAGCGCTTGCATCATTCACAAGGCTGAGTTTCGAGGGCTTTGTGAGTTGGATCGAAGCGGTGATCGTTCGCTTTGAAGAACAATCCGAAGAGGAGGAGGAAGAAGAAGAAGAAACCAAGAGAGATGAAGCTCGTAAAGCGGCCATTAACTTTTTGTGTTTTTCAAGTGTATAATGCGATGGTTTTGAGAGGATTGCTTGAGGATTGGAGTGGCTTTGGTTATGGAGGTCGGAGGTTCTTTGGGGTGCGTATTTATACATGCGAAGTCCGCGTACGCGATGTAAAATGAGAAGTGGTCGGAATTGTTGAAAATTTGACCGTAGAACACAAGGAGTTGACTCCGCCCATGAGGCTGACCTTTTCTATTTGAATTTGTATATGTCAAATTGTTACATCACATCACTTCATCCGTACGTTCCTGAAGTAGAATCACTGTTTGTGGCAGAAATGCGGAAATGAATACGGTATATTGCAAATAAATATTTAAATAACGAGAATGACAATTTAGAAAAGTATTTACTATTGCCACATGTGGCATGCACCACTGCCCGTGAGGCCCTTTTGTCAATTTGGCTAGCCCATATAGTTAGACCTCCCTACCCATTCCCACTTAAAACTCACATAATCTTATCTTTTGGTGACATCTTTCATAAAAATAAATAATTAATTATTCGTACTTATTGGCGAACCCTATTCGGATTACGTATGATATGCTCTTGTTATGAATGGCCATTTGATATTGATTTGCTAGACTATATCTTATATGAAAAATTAATTAGCAAACTATAGAATTGCCCCAGAGGAAGGGGATTGTCAAGTCAAATCTTTGAGTTGTTTCAGGTTTGACCATTTCTTGAAATGGAGTTTTCTCGGATTCAAAAAGTATGGGATTTTTTTGGGTTGGGTCGGGTCGGTTTCCAAATTTCGCATTGGACAGCTTTGGAATGAGTTCATTATTTTTGCGATCGAGTCAACTTAATTTTTTAGCATTTCACTTTTTGCTTTTTTCTTCAAATTGGCTATAATGTGTGAGCGAGTCAATTTGATGTGGGTTGAAGTTTTGCCTGCTTTTCTTGAAAATGTCAAGTCCGTATGACAAAAGGGTAGATAAAAAAGCATAGTTAGATATTAATTATATTTCTCGTTAATCTTAGCCGTTGAGTAAGGCAACACATACTTCTATGAAGACAATCTATCTTAAATAAGTAAGCTTCGAAGTCATGAAACGAGTGTTGTCATAAATGTCATGGTTATTTGAGATCCACTATAATGTTACTGCATTAGTCGGTCAGTAAATATGTTTAAGCAAGAAGTAGGCCTATTTTGACCGTCATTTTTAAAATAATATAAAGGTCATTCATAAACTTATAGACGCAAAACTCAAAAAATTTGTTGAACTGTGGATCATGCTGCCCATCAATAGGAAAGCACGAAGATTGCACCGGGCAACGCCCTTGACAACCAGAGGAATTTTATAGTTTAGATCTGTATTTTATTGGTTGGACTTGAGTTCAAAAATATAGCTCGAATTTTATACTTCGAGCTATAGGTGGGCACTTTACTTGGAGGTCGCTCATCTTAGTAATGTTTTCACCTAAGCATGTTTAATATTGGTGTTTCAATGCTATATGTTGTCGTTACATAAAAAAGCATCTCTTGTGAGTTAATTCCAATTACACACATCCTAGGAACGCTTTCCTCTAGTTTGATGCTCAATTTGGTTCTATTTTGCCACTCTTTTTCTAGGCTCTCTAGCCTCAACAAACATTCCCCCTCATAGGATCATAACATTATTTCGAATGATCAGGCCGCTCAATACTAACCAATGTTAAAACATCATACACTAAAAGGCGAAAAGCTAGAAGTAAAATTTCATCTAAACAACTTGAGTATATTAAGAAACGCTCCTATTGAGAACATAACCAATTAAGTTATTTACCACATATTAAAATGCCCAACTCAAAAACTTAAATCGATAAATGAAGAGGGAACACATGTATATAAAAGAGTATAAAACCTTGTAATCAAGCCATGTGGTTATTTCAACAACACAAAAGACTAAAGCAAAAGGGAAATTTTTTTTCGAAAAAAGATAAAAAGTCTCAAACATTTTGACTAAGTGTTCAATATCTCATATCGCTTGTGCACCGGTTTTATATGCTTTTCATATACATGCAATATCCCTTCACATATAACTTGAGTTTTTGTTGGACATTCTAATATCGTGTTAATAGCAGGTTCTGTTTCTGCTTTTTTATGTTTCAACTTTTTCGTCAAATTTCATTTCTCGTTATTGATCCATGTTTCAATAATGTAAACTCTTTCAGAAAATTCAAAGCTGCTTTTGCATGGGGACCCTTTGTGCGGTAGGAGACATTTGAGAATTCAACCATTTGATTGTGTTCACATCGTGAAAAAGGTATGATGCATTGCCCTTCGTTTTTCTTTATAAATCTAACCTTCATGAAAATTAAAACCATGGCCATAAGCAAATGCTCGATCTTTTAGCAAGAAAGTATAAAAAACATCATATTCTATTTACGAATTGGAATATCAGATAAGATGTGGAATGTTCATATGGGTCAAAACCAGGCTAGAAGCATAAATTTACATGAGTATTTAATTATGATTTGACAGTTTGTGCACATAGAATCATATGATTCCATTAGTATATACTTCATGATAATATGTTAAGACAACATTTTAGAAACAATTGTTTCCTTACAGGCACCTCTGTCATTTAGTTCGTACTTTGAGAACTAAAACACTTGACTTTTCACGTTTTATATGTGATAGTGATGGACACATTTTGTCTTAGAAAAGCCTTTAGTACCAAATTTTGCTACCGTAATATATAATAAAAGCGTTGTCCATTTGACAATCAATAAAATCAACAGTCCAATTAATTAATGAAATGAAAAGGGGTTGTGAAAATCAGACCGGCATATCAATTAATGCTTTTAATTTTTGTGTTATTAATTGATACAATTATGCACCAAGAAATAAAGAATGAAAAGAATCATGTTAATGAGCCTCATTGTACATGTATAGTATATACACTGTATATCTTGGTTCAAAGGAGTCAGAAAAGCTTGCTTCCAAACTCATCCACCTCAGTCCCTTCTGTACAAGAAGCCATTGATTTTCTTGCTAAATCTCGGAGCTCCGACAAGCTCCGTCCCAGCTTCATTGCCACCTTCATCTCGAACATCTGTCCGTTCTCTCTCTTGCTATAGTCTCGCTCTTCGAGCGTCACTTCGATGGTCTCTTCCAGGAGCTCGAAGAAGCCTGCATTGTTTCTGTACATCTCCACCACCATGCCAACTTGGGCTCCATGCTCGAAGCTGTTGATGATCGCGGCCATCGCCCCGGTGATGGCTGCCACTGTCATGGCTGTCGAGCCACCGAAGGCCGAGCCAGCTGCAGCAATGCCGGTTAGCAAAGGAGCAGAAACCGCCAACATCTTATTCAATTTTAGAGCCAGATTCCCGAGCCTCAAGTAGTCTTGCTTGTCTTTGCCCTTGAGGACTTGGACGATGGCTCTCATCTCCACTTCTAGGTCCTCGCTCCATCCGTTTCGCTCCGTCTTCACAACGGTTTTCTTCCCTCTGGATTGGCGGTGTTTGTTGGAAACCCTAGGCCACCATGCGGCAGGCTCAAATTTCACGGGGAACTTCTCGAGCATCGCTCCGAGCAGAGGCAGTGGATAAGCCCTATCAAGGGACAGCACCTTCTCCATCATCTCCTTCACGTCTGACTCAGTCGGGGATTGGAGGATGAGCATTGACTTTATCTCACTCCGGAGCTGCTTGAACAACCTTGAGGCCTTGCGTTGCTCTTCAGCCAGCTGTGAGGGCTGGATTTTGCTCATGACGAGCGACATCCCAGTGGCCGCTGTAAACAAGAGAGCAGAGCATGCTCTCAGCGATGGAGCCGGCGCGGCCACAGCCATCGCTGCCGTGGTGGCGGCAGTAAGAGTCATAATGTTGACCGAGTTCAACAAGAGCTCGTTCCAGTTGTCTCGCTGCTCACCAATGTTATCGTGCATCTCCACTCTATCTTCGACAGCCTCCAAGATGGCATAGAGCTTTGTGGTCGTGTCGATAGAAGAAGTAGGTGATAGGCACGGCTCCAAAACCCTATCTTTCTGGGCGACGTCCATTTGTAGTGGCTCTGCAAAGGCGTAACCATTCCTGGTGCGCAATTCCTCAACTAGCTTCTTCGTCATTGCAGCGCTTGGATCAGCAAGGCTGAGTTTTGAGGGCTTCGGGAGTTGGATCGAAGCCATGATCATTCTCTTCAAATGACAACCTGAAGAGGAAGAAGAAGGAATTGCAAGAGAGGAAGCTTGTAAAGCGGCCATCAATGGAGGTGACGGGTCTGGTGTGGCTTTTCGTTTTCAGTGTGTGAATGTGATGGTTTTTAAGAGGATTGAATGAGAATTGGAGTGGTCTCGGTTATGGAAGATGGAGGTTCTTTTGGGTTGTAATTATATATAGGGGAAGCAAGCGGCGTACATGGGGAGAGAAGAGGTCGTAGCTATTGAAAATGTTGACCGTAGAACACAGGGGTTGACCCGGCCCATGAGGCTGACCTTTTCTGTTCTCTGATTGTGTACATTTCAAACATTCAAATGCTACGTGAATTTGCAGTATAGAAACATTGTCACGTCACCTCTATATACGTGAAATGCGTCACTAAAAATAATTTTCATCATAGGACGTATTTCAATTCCATCTACATAATTTGTACATTAATGAATCATGACATGTTACAAATAAACATTTAAACATACAAGTCATTCAAATTTTAGAATGACGATTTGTCATATTATCAAATATCATAATTTCAAGAATCGGTGTCGATGTATCTTTTAATTATAGGTGATACTTATGATAGATCACTTTTGCATAAATTAAAGTGGTCCTACTATATGAAATGAGTGGTAGCATTACATGGACAATATATAGGATCCGATGTATCCTATAATCAAACTTCACGACATTGATGGATTTAGTCATGGGCCTAAGTTGGCCCGGCCACGATGGGCCTAAAGGCCCGGCCCACGGGAATTAGGCCCGTGGAAAGGGGAACCTATAAAAGGGATGAGAGAGAGAATAAACGCATCTCTTGGCATTTTGTGCAAGAACGTTATTCCATTCTCTTCAAGAATTCTCTCTCCCTCTCCAAGGCCAAGAAGCGACGCCATCTCCACTTCACGGCGAATCTTCGACATCGGATCGAACGGGACTGAAATCTCTTCCTCAATACGGCGTCGGTGTCTAATCTGTGGCCAACAAGGTACGCTCGAATCCGTGGTGTGCTTTTGATCGGTGATACGTGACATTCCCGGGCTTATCTTCCGCATATGATTTAGGGGTTCGGTTTAGGTGCCGAATCCGGTTTTTCGGGGATCTATCGATCCCAACATTGGTATCAGAGCCCGTGTTAGCGTTTTCCCGACTTGTATGATGTTTTATGATTGATTTTCGCATAATCCTTTTTCGGCCGTACGGATCGTGGCCATGAATCCCGACACCCGAGCATGTTCGCCCATTTTTCCGATTTTTCGTAAGTCGAAATAAAAATATGAATGCATAGGGAGGAAGGCGACATCGAGACGAGTCCGGCGACATGTCGCACGTCGCCGGAAGACGCCGCACGCGCCCCCACGCGCGGCCAAAAGCTTCTGGTACGGGCCCGGCAAAGATGCGCGGTTCCGCAATGGCGGGGACAGCCCGGGAACGGCGCGGCGCCGCCCGGCGGCGTCAGCCAGCAGCGTCGGGTCGCGGGCCGGGTCAATCGATGGCATCACCCAGCCGTAACCATGGGGGCGTCGTAGCCATACTTGTCGGCACGTTCGTTTTGGCGGTGGGTCGGTGGACGGCCCGACCGCTGGCACATCGTGGCGCGTCGCGGTGGCGATGCACATCGTCCATCCAACTTCACTGCATCTTGGTCGGTCCGTCCGACCCGGCGACCGGTCCGACCGCCGGACCGGCTCGACCGGGCCGCCCGACCGTCCGACGACCCTGCCGGTTGACCGTTGAGCCGTTGACCGTTGACTTCGAAGGTTGACTGTTGACCCATTGACTTCCGTTGACCGTTGACTTCGATGGTTGACCGTTGACCGTTGACCCCAAAAAAAAAAAAGACTTTTTTTTTTTAATTATGTCTATGTGGATTATATGTAATCCATTTTTTGTTCTGCATTTGTTGCAGGAACAATGCCTCCCCGTAAGCCGCGCGCATCTGTGCGCACAATATCAGATGAACAAAAGGAAAGGCTTACAAGGTTGATAGCCGATTTGAATTGTTATCGATGGGAGAGTGACGACATAATTGATCATGTCATAGAGGTCAACAACAAAATTCAGGAAGTCATTTGGAACGGTTGTCCCATGCCAGATATTCAGATGATGCGATTCTTTATGAACACTCTTCCACTAGAATGGCAAGGAGTGTTGAATCGCCTACGGGAGGTCAAATGATTTACTAGCTATAAGGAGCTAGTAATGGCATTCGTAGATGAATATCATCGGGTAGGAGCCACAAAGACTGCGACCCAAGGAATGACTTCGATTGGGCCAGGACTGAATGTGCGTAGGAGAAATCCTAAGGGATATCCGTCTGTTTTTTCCGTGGCTGTCAAGAATGCCAGAAAATTTTACAGAGAAAAAGCAACAATGTAGCTGCTTTCCCTATTAGTTGTATGATGCCTCGTTTATAGATGTTATGGCTTGATTTTAATTAATGTTCTTGGTGGACATCTTATGTAAAGTTAACTGCCTGATTGTTGTTGTTGTAGCAACCTATATGTTAGCCATATTATGTGAAAGCATTTTTTTATTATATTGTATGTCAATTATCATTGCTTTCTGTGATTGCTGGTTGCTGTGGGTAGTAATAGAAATTTTTGTAGCTTCATAGAATTGATTTTGCATAGGACAATCATATTAATGATAGTTTTTAAGTTAGGATTTTTGGAGGATGATTGGAAACATAGTGACCTTTTGATTCTGAAACCTTACTTAAAATTATTAATTAATATGATGGGTTTGTGCAAAATAGATGCATAAGTGATAGGCATTAATAACTAGTGCATATATGTCTGATGTGTTCAGATCAATGGCTTCAGCCACAAAGAGCATAGTTGTCGAGCTGAACAAAGGTGAAAAGCTCATAGGTGACAACTATGAAATTTGGCAAATGAAAATTCAATGTGTGCTTGAAAAGCAAAAAACACTAAAAGCTCTTGACCATGTTATGGAAGATCTAGAGGATGCTATGCGCCACCTTGAGTTAGTTGATCATCGCCTCAAGGCATTAGAGCAGGAAACAGATATTTTCTGTATTGCTTTAAGCTCATAAGGGGCTTCATGCTCTAAGCGCAAGCACATTGATTCGTTCAATATGTGGAAATGCAAGGGATCAAGTCCTTCTTGCAAGAAACCAATAATTAACCAACAAAAGAGAGGAAAACGTCCTCATGTGAAGAATATCTCAAGGGTGAAATGTTACAACTGTGACCAGAAGGGTCACTATGCCCGCGATTGTTGCGAGCCGAAGAAGGTACACACCCTTGGTACAATTGGGAACTTTGCATATGTGTCAAGTTCTGTATTCTTGACTGAATCTAATCCTCTGTGGACTGTGGATTCAGGAGCGACAGACCATGTAGCGAAGGATAGAGGATCCTTCGTGGAATTCAGACGAGTACCTACTGGAACTAAGTGGATCTATGTGGGAAACAACTCCAGAGCTGAAGTGAAAGGAATTGGCACATGCCAACTGAATATGCGTGATGGACGCACTCTGTTCCTTCATGATGTGTTGTATGCTCCGGAGATTTGTTGGAATTTAGTGTCTGTTTTAGTGTTGGTTAAATTAGGTTTTAATGTGAACTTCCATAATATATATATAGATTTGTATTTGGGTACAAACTACTATGGTCATGGTTACTTTCTGGATGGTTTCATTGTATTATATATTGACTATGTTAATGCAAATATTTGTTATTCCCTTCGCACATCTCCTAATTCATATGATAATGATGTGAATGTGTGGCATGCTAGACTTGGTCATATTGGCCAACAGCGTAAGAATAGACTAGCCAAAGAGGGCTTGTTGGGCTATATTGAAAAAGTCGATTTGCCCATCTGTAAGCATTGCCTAGAAGGGTATACGACAAGGAAACCATTTAGAAAATGTAAAAGAGCTGAATTTCCTCTGCATTAATCCATTATGATGTCTGTGGTCCAATGAATGTGAAAGGAAAGCGTGGGGCTGTTTATTTCATCACTTTTATAGATGATTATACTCGATTCGGATATGTCTATTTGATTTCTCACAAATCTGAAGCAATAAGTTGTTTCAAAAGGTTTATGAACCTGGTAGAGAATCAATTAGACAAGAAAATAATAGCATTGAGATCCGATCGAGGTCGAGAATATTTATCTGATGAGTTCAGAAAATTAAGTGATGAAAAAGGAATAGAAAGACAATTGTCTATTCCATATACTCCTCAACAAAATGGTGTTGCAGAGAGAAGAAACAGAACCCTACTGGAAATGGTTAGGTCCATGATGGCGCAAGCTAACTTACCTATCACTTTTTGGACTGATGCGTTGTTAACTGCTGCCTATATACTTAACCGAGTGCCTTCCAAATCAGTCACTTCCACTCCATATGAGTTATGGATAGGTAGAAAACCGGACTTAAGTTTTCTTAAGCTATGGGGTTGTGCTGCCTATACACATGAGTCCTCTCACAAATTTTGGGAAATTTGTTCCCAAAGGAAAGAAGAGTATTTTCGTAAGATACTCGGAACACTCAAAATGGTATGTGTTCATAGGTGAGCAGGAAAGTGGGAGTATAACTGAATTTGAATCACGGGATGTCACATTCTTAGAGGATGAATTTTCCTAAGAAGGGCGAAATAGGGGATGACAACACCCTATTTGAAACCTCGGATCAAGATAATGATCTTAGTGGAGTTCGTCTAAGTGGGAGTAATATGAGAAGTGATGAATTGAATTCAACTCATTCTCAATTGCAAGCACATAATGAGACGACATCATCATTATCTAATCCCAGTGGGAGCATAATGAGAAATGATGTGCATAGTGTACAAACTCCCATACGGCGAACAAGTCGCCAAAGTATTCCCCGTCGACGTTTTGACAATGAAGGGGAAACTTTTATGGTTGCTCCACAAGATGAGGATGAGCCTAGAAATATTAATGAGGCTCTAAATTGCCCTAGTAAGGAAAAATGGATTCATGCAATGGAAGAGGAAATGGAGTCAATGAAATCAAACCAAGTATGGGAACTGGTTGATCTTCCAAAAGGACGCAGAGCTATTGGGAACAAATGGGTTCTCAAAGTAAAGCGAAAGGCTGATGGCTCAATAGAAAGGCATAAGGCTCGCCTTGTAGCGAAGGGGTATAATCAACAGGAAGGGATTGATTATGAAGATACGTTTTCTCCTGTAGTAAGATTTACCTCGATTCGCATTATTCTGGCAATAGTATCTAGTTTGGATCTTGAATTACATTAGATGGATGTAAAGACTGCTTTCCTCAATGGAGAATTAGAGGAAGAAATTTACATGGAACAACCAACTGGTTTCATGGTAAAAGGCCAAGAAGAAAAGGTGTGTCGACTTTTGAGGTCGATATACGACCTTAAGCAGTCATCGAGACAATGGTATATACGTTTTCATAATGCCATAATGGCATATGATTTTACAATGATTGATGAGGATCATTGCGTATATATCAAAAGATCTAATGATCATTTTGTAATCATATCATTATATGTTGATGATATACTGATTGCCGGAAGCAATATGGAGTTTGTTCATACTGTCAAGAGTTGGTTATCTTCCAACTTTGAGATGAAGGATATGGGTGATGCTGCATACATTCTTGGAGTTAAGATTTCAAGAGATCATTCGAAGAGATCGTTGTCTCTTTCGCAAGAAACATATAAATAAAGTTCTTGAACGATTTCGTATGCAAGATTGTAAACCCATAGACACTCCTATTGCAAAAGGTGAAGGATTAAGCCATAGACTGTGTCCGAGGACTCCACAAGAAAATGAACAAATGAAACATGTTCCTTATGCTAGTGCAGTTGGGAGCTTGATGTACGCTATGATGTGTACAAGACCCGACATATGTTTTGCAGTTGGAATGGTGAGTAGATACCAATCCAATACAAGTCTAGCACATTGGAAAGCCGTTAAGAGAATACTGAGGTATCTAAAGGGAACTGCTGATTATACGATGAGTTATCAAGGAAAGGATCTGGGACTCAAAGGCTATCCTGAAACTGTTTAGGGAGGAGGTTTAGACGAAAGGAAATCTACCTCTAGGTTTGTTTCCTTATTGAATAATGGCACCATATGTTGGAGCAGTAAGAAACAAACGTGTATAGCCTTGTCCACGATGGAAGATGAGTTCGTGGCATTATCAGCAGTAATATAAGAATGAGTTTGGCTTTAGAGATTTTTTGGATCACTTACGTGTTATTGAGAAAGCTGCAAATCAATTATTAGTTAATTGTGATAGCCAAGCAGCTATAGCGTACACCAAAGATCCAAAATATCATGGCAAGACCAAACATATAGATACCAAGTATGACTTTGTCAAAAGATATGGTTGCACGAAAGGATGTGAACTTGCAGTACATATCTACGCATAGAATGGTAGCAGATCCTATGACAAAGCCAATACCTAGAGATGTGATTTGTGGTCATGTAAAATCTCTAGGATTGCGTAGAGTATGATGTACTGGATTGTAATTTCCCTGAGTTGTTCACATGTATGAACTAGTGTTGTTTCATTATTAATGCCTATGAATCTTTTGTTTGATCTTTATGTATCTTAATGCTTAGTGCGTTATATTATGTTAAGAAAGTATGTCGGACAGATAAAAGATTAGCCCACTCACACGGGTAATCGCCTCTATTTACTATGTGATAAATAGAGATGAGACGGGTTTTAAGCTTATTATCTAGGTGATAATCGAGAGCTCAAGCTTAAAACAAATATGTCGCCTAAACTGAGTGTTAAGATGATGACATAATGCTTACGATGTCCAAAAGTAAAATAACCCACATATTTTACTTTATCTGTCTAAGATGCCAGATGTGAGTTCTGATGAATTTTGTGAATGAATAAATACGTGAACTCAAGTTAGACATTAGGTATGTCTGAACTATCATCTGTACGGTATTGATTGTGTAGACATACGCTCCATGGGAAAGGAGTTAATACCGTAATACGTATTTCATACTACGTATGCATGAGACGACCTATAAGAGTGGCAAAAGTTATGATCTCAACTTTTATGACGTGTGAGACTCTTGAGGAATAGAGTTCCTCATTTTTTTAGTGCCCTCATGACTCTTACTTATTCTCAAGATTTCTATTTAGTGTTTGCTATCTTAGAATGTTGCCAATGGTCATGAGATGATTCGATCTAATGGGACATTTCTAGAAAAGCAAGTTGAACTGAAATTGAGAGTTTGAAGGAAAGAGGAAGATCGGATTTGTAGAATCACATTGTGGTTTTGTATTCACAGGTCGACCAATTATGACTGTCTTTGGGATAATCATAATTGTGAATACAATATATATATCATTGGTTAAATGAGATTAAGAGAGATATAAATGTGATCGATCGATCTAGGGTACTGCATACTAAATTTACTCGGAAAATGATGCCCAATATGAGCTGCTATATATTCCTAACAGATGTATAGCAACGAGCTCTCAAAGTATGCTGGTCGCACGGATTATTCACCGGTATGAATGTTGAAAGAGGAAAAGAGGATTTTTTAGTTGATGGGCCTAAGTTGGGCCTATCCGCCCATGTTGGTTTTTGATCCACCATGTGCGAGTGGGAGATGATGGATTTAGTCATGGGCCTAAGTTGGCCCGGCCACGATGGGCCTAAAGGCCCGGCCCACGGGAATTAGGCCCGTGGAAAGGGGAACCTATAAAAGGGATGAGAGAGAGAATAAACGCATCTCTTGGCATTTTGTGCAAGAACGTTATTCCATTCTCTTCAAGAATTCTCTCTCCCTCTCCAAGGCCAAGAAGCGACGCCATCTCCACTTCACGGCGAATCTTCGACATCAGATCGAACGGGACTGAAATCTCTTCCTCAATACGGCATCGGTGTCTAATCTGTGGCCAACAAGGTACGCTCGAATCCGTGGTGTGCTTTTGATCGGTGATACGTGACATTCCCGGGCTTATCTTCCGCATATGATTTAGGGGTTCGGTTTAGGTGCCGAATCCGGTTTTTCGGGGATCTATCGATCCCAACAATTATTAATCTAGTTTTGATTTGAGTAATCTTAAAATTAGTTTGGTCAAATAGAATGAACTTTATGAAATCAATTACTATTACCACATGCGCCCTCGGCTCGTGAACCCATGCCTCTTTTGTCAACTTGGCTAGCCCAAATAGTTAGACCCCTCTCAATCCTTTCCCACTTATAATTCACATATGTTTTATTTTAGGGATTTTTTACAATAAATAAATAAATTATTCGTATTTATTAGGCAACCCAATTCGAATTACATACCTTATGCTCTACAATAAATTAAATATACATACTTATTGCGGACGCAATTTGTATAATATATGATATGCTTTTGCTAGACTATAGATATATTGCTTGACAAAGTCATTTGCAAACTATAGAATTGGGGACAACAACTGTCGAATCAAATCTCTGAATTGTTTGAGGTTTGACCATTTCTTGAAATGGAGTTTCCTGTGATGGTATCGGATTTTGGGTCTTCCAATTTCGCATTGGACAGTTTTGGATTGAGTTCATTATTTTGTGGTCAAGCCAACTTAATTTTCTGACATTTGACTTTTTTTTTTCTTTTTCCTTCAAATTGGCTATAATGTATGGATGAGTTAATTGGAGGCGAGGCGAAGAGCGGAAGGGGCTGGCGTCGGCCTACTGGATCGCGAGATCGGGGGGGAGTAGCGGTGGCGTCGGAGAAGGGGAGCGGCTAGGAGACGGCGAGTGCGGCTCGACTGGACCAAAGGACGTCGGAGCTAGTTCGCGAGTAGATCCCGGTCGGCGAGGGCTGAGGTGCAGATGGTGCAGCGAGACCAGCGGCGTGGCGAAGGCGAGTGGACCGGCGAGGTGGCGAGGCGCGGTGGTGTTCGGTGTCGCAATGCCGGCGCGGTCGGGGACCTCCAAAGAAGATGAACAATCGGCTAGGGTTTCCTCCTTTTTGTTTTTTTTTTTTAAAAAAAAACGAAGAAGGCCTTCCCCTTTGCTCCAAATTCTTTTCGAAATTCCTCTTGTATTTGCTCTCAAAATTTCGAATTCCTCTCAATTTTTTCGATTTTTTTCTTGTCCGTCCCCCTGTCTCCGTACACGCACAAGACCTTTTATAGGGGAAAAATTTAAATCTTTATCGCATATTTTGTTTCCAATTTCACTTGTGCATAATATTCCTGAATATTTTTCAAATATTCCATCCGAAAGTTTCCTTTCTTCAAAAAATATGTACCCCGGTGTATATTACTTGAATATGTGAAAAATGTCTCCTGAATCAACGCCCGCTGTCGGTCCAATGCAAAAACGGAATAAAATAGGATAAAATAAAGTAAATGTTTCTAAACTAAATGTTATGCAATTTTAATTTTATTTTTTGGGGTAAAAATTAACCCATTTTTTATGCAAAAATTTAGGTGTCAACATTGTCTACTTTGGCCCATCTTACATCAAATCTCACAATTTTATCCTTTAGCGTACAAGTTGAAACTTTCACAAGAGATCACTCATCTTGGTGGTGCTCTTATCAGAGGATGCTTAACTTTAGAGTTCCAATCCCAAATCGCTCAATTTGATTTTCCTAAATGACACAATTACAATGTATATTTCTATCAATCAAATATTATCCTATTGTTACGTCAAAGAATACTTTTTGTGAGTTAATTCAAATTTCACATATATATCTTAGGAATGCTCTCTCATTATTGGGTGCACAATTTGGTTAATTTTTGCTTCGTTCGCCATCTTATAAGTCTTCCAAGAGTCACTCCTTGCCTAAGCCACCACGACCACTTTTCGACCTCATCAGACTAAGTCATTACAAACCCATTAGCTACTATGTGGTTTATCTCTGAATCATACACCTACTAGAGAGGATCTCACTCTAATATCATATTGTGACAACCTTGCATTAACTCACTCAATGTATTATTACTTTAGCCCATCCTTTGCCAAGCCTCAAGGCTTCATCCTTTGAGGTACAAGTGGGCATTTTTCTAAGAGGTCATTCATTCTAATTATGCTCTCACTTGAGCATGCTTAATGTTGGTGTTCCAATGCTAAACGTTGTCGTTACATAAAAAAGCATATTTTGTAAGCTAATTTCAATTTCACATACATATCTCAAGATCACTTTCCCTTAGTTTGATGACCAAATTGGTTCAATACTGCCCTATTCTCCATCATAAATGTCTTCTGGGAGCCACTTTTTATCCAGACCCTTTGGCCTCAACAAACATTCCCCTCTTGTAGGATCAAGTTATAACATTAACACGATTTCAAATGATTAGGTTGCTTAGTATTAACCAAAGTTAAAACCTCATATGCCAAAAAGTGAAAAGTAAGAGGTAAAATTAGTCTAAATAACAAGAGTATTTTAAGAAACACTCGTATTAAGGACATAACCATTTAAGCTATTTAGCACATATACCAAAAGTTTAAACTAATAGATGGAGAGAAAATACAAAGAGCATAGAAAGCACATACAAGCGATGTGGTTATTTCGACAACACAAAAGACAAAAGCAAAGGAAAAAAGGAACTTTTGAAAAAAGATAAAAAGTCTCAAACATTTTGACTAAGTATTGTATACCTCATACCGCTTGTGTACATATTTTATAAGTTTTTCATATTCATGTGATAAACCATCATATATAACTTCAAATTTTATTGGACATTTTGATATTATATTAAAGACAGGTTCTATTCCAGTTTATTTCATATTTCGACCCTTGTTCGTCAGATTTCATTTGACTTTCTTGATCCATGTTATTAAATATCACAAATCTTATGTCCACGGATTTGCATATGTTTCAAAAACATGTGATTTTTCTCTATTTATCTATTTAAACTTTTGACCTGGGCACTGTCACACTAATGAAATATGCTCAAATTGCTGCTACAGGGTGGAAAAAAGCAAAGGTCAACGCCCAAGAGCAAGCGGCAAAGAGAAACTGTACGCATCACTAAGGTCAACTCTTTCAGAAAATTCAAAGCCGCTTTCGCGTGGAGGCCGTGTGTGCAGCAGAAGATTTTTAAGAATTCAACCATTTGATTGTGTCCTTTTTTTCTTTTTCTGCGTTTGACATTTGATCGTGTCGACATCGTGAAAAAGCTATGACGCATGGCCCTTCGTTTTTCTTTACAAATCTTACCTTTATGAAAATTAAAAACACGGCTTATGAAAATGGTTCAACGTTTAATAAGAAAATAGACTAACTAAATTCTTATTTAAGAAGTGCAATATTAGATAAGATATGGAATTCTTATATGGGTCGAAACCAAACTGGGAGCATATATTAAATTAACCTGAGTATTTAATTAAAATTTGACCACTTATGCAAGCTAAAAAATCAGACCCGTATATCAATCAATGCTTTTAATTAATTCTTTTGTGGAATTAATCGATACAAACTATGCACCAAGAAATAAAGAATGAAAGAATCATGTTAATGAGCCTCATTGTACATGTATCGTATATACACTGTTGTATATCTTTGTTCAAAAGGAATTTAGAAAAGCTTGCTTCCAAACTCATCAACCTCACTCCCATCTATACAAGAAGCCATTGATTTTCTTGCTAAATCTCGGAGCTCCGACAAGCTCCGTCCCAGCTTCATCGCCACCTTCATCTCGAGCATCTGTCCGTTCTCTCTCTTGCTATAGTCTCGCTCTTCGAGCGTCGCTCCGATGGTCTCTTCCAGGAGCTCGAAGAAGCCTGCATTGTTTCTGTACATCTCCACCACCATGCCAACTTGGGCTCCATGCTCGAAGCTGTTGATGATTGCGGCCATCGCCCCGGTGATGGCCGCCACTGTCATGGCTGTCGAGCCACCGAAGGCCGAGCCAGCTGCAGCAATGCCTGTTAGCAAAGGAGCAGAAACCGCCAACATCTTATTCAATTTTAGAGCCAGATTCCCGAGCCTCATGTAGTCTTGCTTGTCTTTGCTCTTGAGGACTTGGACGATGGCTCTCATCTCCACTTCTAGGTCCTCGCTCCATCCGTTTCGCTCCGTCTTCACAACGGTTTTCTTCCCTCTGGATTGGCGGTGTTTGTTGGAAACCCTAGGCCACCATGCAGCGGGCTCAAATTTCACGGGGAACTTCTCGAGCATCCCTCCGAGCAGAGGCAGTGGATAAGCCCTATCAATGGCCAGCACCTTCTCCATCAGCTCCTTCACGTCTGACTCAGTCGGGGATTGTAGCACGAGCATTGACTTGATCTCGCTTTGGAGCTGCTTGAACAACCTTGAGGCCTTGCGTTGCTCTTCAGCCAGCTGTGAGGGCTGGATTTTGCTCATGACGAGCGACATCCCAGTGGCCGCTGTGAACAAGAGAGCAGAGCATGCTCTCAGCGATGGAGCCGGCGCGGCCACAGCCATCGCTGCCGTGGTGGTGGCAGTAAGAGTCATCATGTTGACCGAGTTCAACAAGAGCTCGTTCCAGTTGTCTCGCTGCTCGCCAATGTTATCGTGCATCTCCACTCTATCTTCGACAGCCTCCAAGATTGCATAGAGCTTCTTGGTAGTTTCGATGGAAGAAAAGGAAGGTGATAGGCGTGGCTCCAAAACCCTATCTTTCTGGGCGATGTCCATTTGTAGTGGCTCTGCAAAGGCGTAACCATTCCTGGTGCGCAATTCCTCGACTAGCTTCTTCATAACCGCAGCGCTTGGATCAGCGAGGCTGGATTTCAAGGGCTTCGGGAGTTGGATCGAAGCCATGATCTTTCTCTTTGAAGAACAGCCCGAAGACGTAGAAGAAGAAGAAATTAAGGGAGAGGAAGCTTGTAGAGCGGCCATCAATGGACGTGACGGGTCTGGTGTTGCTGTTAGTTATCAGCGTGTGAATGTGATGGTTTTTGAGAGGATTGAATGAGAATTGGAGTGGTCTTGGTTATGGAAGATGGGTTCTTCTGGGTTGTACTTATATATGGGGGAAGCAAGCGACGTAGATGGGGAGAGAAGAGGTCGCGGCTGTTGAAAATGTTGACCGTAGAACACAGGGGTTGACCCAGCCCATGAGGCTGACCTTGTCTATTCTCTGATTTTGTAAACTTCAAACATCCAAATTCTACGTGAATTTGCAGTATAGAAACATCGTCACGTCACCTCCATATACGTGAAATGGGTCACTAGATATAATTTTCATCATGCAACGCATTTCAATTCCGTTTACATAATTAATATATTAATGAATCACAACATGCTAAAAATAAACATTTAAACATACAAGTTATATTCAAATTTTAGAAGGACAATTTGTAATATTATTTAATATCCTAATTTCAAGAATTAGTGTCGATGTATCTTTTAATTATAGGTGATACTTATGATAGATCACTTTTGCATAAATTAAAGTGGTTCTACTATATGAAATGAGTGGCAGCGTTACATGGACAATATATAGGGTCCGATGCATCCTATGCTCAAATTTCACAATATAATTATTAATCTAGTTTCGATTTGAGTAAATCTTACAATTAGTTTGGTCAAATAGAATGAACTTTATGAAATCGTTTACTATTACCACATGCGCCCCTGGCTTGTGAACCCATGCCTCTTTTGTCAACTTGGCTAGCCCAAGTATTTAGACCCCTCTCAATTCTTTCCCACTTATAATTCACATATTTTATCTTAGGGACTTTTTACAAAAAAAATAAATAAATTATTCATATTTATTAGGCAACCTAATTCGAATTACATATGTTATGCTCTATAATAAATTAAATATTCACATTTATTAAGGACGCAATTTGTATAACATATGATATGCTTTTGCCAGACTATAGATATATTGCTTATATGACGAAGTCAGTCACAAACTATAGAATTGGGGATAATAACTGTCAAATCAAATCTCTAAATTGTTTGAGGTTTGACCATTTCTTGAAATGGAGTTTCCTAGGATGGTATCGGATTTTGGGTCTTCCAATTTCGCATTGGACAGTTTTGGATTGAGTTCATTATTTTGTGGTCGAACCAACTTAATTTTCTGACATTGGACTTTTTTTCTTTTTCCTTCAAATTGGCTATAATGTGTGGACGAGTCAATTCGATGCAAGGTGAACTTTTGCCTGCTTTATTTGAAAATGTCAAGTCCGAATGACAGAAGGGTGGATCGAAATTATAGTTAAATATTAATTATATTTCTCGTTAATTTTAGACTATATGCGCATTGCTTATGTGACAAATTCATTGGCAAACTGTAGAATTGGAGAGAAGAACTGTCAAGTCAAATCTTTGAGTTGTTTGAGATTTGACCATTTCTTGAAATGGAGTTTCCTCGGATTCATAGAGTATCGGGCTTTCGCACGGACAGTTTTGGATGATTGCGGCCAAGTCGACTTAATTTTCAGGCGTTTGACTCTATGTTTTTTCCTTCAAATTGGCTATAATGTGTGAGCGAGTCAATTTAATGCAAGGTGAACTTTTTGCCTGCTTTTCTTGAATATGTCAAGTCCGAATGACAGAAGGGTGGATAGAATACCTGGTCAGATATGAATTATATTTCTTGTTACTCTTAGTAGTTGAATAAGGCGACACATTCTTTTATGAACACAATCTATCTTAAATAAGTAAACTTTGAAGCCACGAAAACGAGTGGTTTCATTAATGTCATGGTTATTTGAAGACCCGCTGTAATGTTATTGCGTTAGTTGGCAAATATGTTTATATAGGAAGTGGGCCGATTTTGACCACGTCATTTTCAAAATAATATAACGATCACTCATAACTTATGCGCATAAAACTGGAAAGACTACTTCAAGAATTATTAAAAAGTTTAAGCGTGGCATTCCTTGATTAACTCACTCAAGATATTGCCTACTTTGACCCATCCTATATCGAGTTTCATGGTATTGTCTATCAGCATACATGTGGGAACTTTCCCAAGATGTCACCTATCTTAGTAGTGTTCTAATCTAAACACACTAAGCAAATATTGGAGTTTCAATGCTAAAAGTTATTGAAAATTCAAAAAATGCTTCTTGTGAGTTAATTTAAGGTTCTTGTGTCCGCGCAGACACATCTCAAGAGCACTCTCTCCTACCTAGTGAGTAATTCAATTTATTCATGTTCCCTTTGCCATCTTATAAGCCTGCTAGGAACCACTCATCGACTAGGCCCTCTAGTGTTGGCAAACACTCCATACTCTCATCAAATCGGGTCATTATAGGCCCACTAGTGTCCGTGTAGTTCGTTCTCAAACCACACACCTACAAAGAGAGTTTCACTCTAATACCATATTATGACACTTCTAGATTGACTTATTTGAGGGGAGAAGTGCCAAAAAAGTCCTAAACCTTTTGCCTTTGTGCCAATTTAGTCCTAAACCTTTTTTTGGTGCCGATTCAGTCCTAAACCTTTTTATGTGGTGCCGATTCAGTCCTTTCCGGCCAATTTGGCCGGATTTTGCTGACTGGACGCCGGCCGGCTGACGTGGCCGGCCGGAAAAAACTTTAATATTATTTTAATATTTTTTTTTATTTTTTTATTTTTTTATTATTATTTATTATTTTGTCTTTTTCCTCCGGCCGGTCACCGAGGTCCGGCGACCGCCAGACGAGCCGGCGAGGGCGAGCCGCACCTCGCGGGCGCCGTCTGGCCGAGCCGAGGGCCTCGCTTCGCCATGGGCCGGGGGCAAGCCTCGCCATGGCCGTGAGGCTCGAGCCGGAATCCGGCATGGGCGAGGCTCCTCGCCGGATCCGGCGGCGGCCTCTTTATGGCCGGCCTCGCCGACCTCGCAGATCGGCCGGGGGCGCCGCCATGGCGGATGCGAGGTCGAGCCTGCCCGCCATGGCGATCGAGCCTGGCCATGGTGGCGGCTCGACCTCGCGGATCGGCCCTTGCCCCTCGGGATCTGGGATCGAACCTGCCATGTCAGCTTCGCCTCGTCCGGATCGGCGGGGAGCCTGCGCCCTCGCACATGGCGGGGGCTTCGCCCCGTCAGCCCTCGCCCATGGCCGGCGAGGTCGGCCTCGCCCTCGCCGGCCTTCGGCTCTGGCCAGTCGCCGGACCTCGGTGACCGGCCGGAGGAAAAAGACAAAATAAAAAATAAAATAAAATAAAATATAAAATATAAAATATAAAATATATTAAAATAATATTAAAAATTTTCTCCGGCCGGCCACGTCAGCCGGCCGGCGTCCAGTAAGCAAAATCCGGCCAAATTGGCCGAAAAGGACTGAATCGGCACCACATAAAAAGGTTTAGGACTGAATCGGCACCAAAAAAAGGTTTAGGACTAAATTGGCACAAAGGCAAAAGGTTTAGAACTTTTTTGGCACTTCTCCCCTTATTTGAGTTATTGTCCACTTTGGCCCATCTTATTCAAATCTCACAATTTTTTCCTTTAGTGTACAAGTCGAAACTTTCATAAGAGATCACTTATCTTGATAGTGCTCTTATCTAAGTATGCTTAACTTCAGAGTTCCAATGCCTAACATTATTGTTACGTCAAAGAATACCTTTTGTGAGTTAATTCCAATTTCACATACATATCTCAA
This sequence comes from Eucalyptus pauciflora, assembly GCA_007663325.1. NCBI lineage: Eukaryota > Viridiplantae > Streptophyta > Magnoliopsida > Myrtales > Myrtaceae > Eucalyptus > Eucalyptus pauciflora. Next base: position 537,632 of record VMYD01000212.1, on the reverse strand, counting down.
GAATGCTCTCTCATTATTGGGTGCACAATTTGGTTAATTTTTGGTCCGTTCACCATCTTAAAAGTCTACCAAGAGTCATTGCTTGCCCAAGCGGCCATGGCCACTTCTTGCCCTCATTGAACCAAGTCATTATAGACCCACTAGTTTCTATGTGATTTATCTCTTAATCATAAACCTACTAGATAGGATCTCACTCTAATACCATATCGTGACATCCTTGGATTAACTCACTCAATGTATTATCTACTTTAGCCCATCCTATGCCAAGCCTCAAGGTTTCATCCTTTGAGTTACAAGTGGGCATTTTCCTAAGAGGTCACTCGTTCTAATAATGCTTGTCGCAACCCAGATTTTTCGATGGTGATGAATCACCTAAAACTAGGTTAATGGATTACTAAGTCCGAAGACTTGGCGCGGACTCTCCCAAGCCCTACCAATCGCGACTTGATACTAAGAAAAATACCCACTAAAACATGCAATTATATTTCAAATTGGAGCCGCCACTAATCAATTAGGGCTGATTAGAAACCCAGATAAAATATGAGAGAATACTTTACCTTTTACGAACCAGAGATTTAATGGATTCGGGGACATGGTTACGCTAGATTAATCTAACGCCCTTTCGGTACCTTAAGAAAAACATTTTTGCAGGCAGTCTTGATTAATTTTAACCTAAGATGCTAACATGCAAATGGTGGTCATGCGGGTGCACAATCAATTAAATAACATTCAATAAATCAAAATGCTAAGAAATTATAAACCACAACTTTATTAAAGTCCACTCTTTAAGAAAACATTTTTAAAAAATGCTAATTAAAATGCATGCCCTAAACATGATTTCTAAATGACATGACACCTAACTTTTATTATTATGCAATCTTAATCTAAAATTAATATGCATGAATTTTACTTTAATGATATGTGAAATGCAATTTATATGGCCTAATTTGAACTATATGTATGCAATCTGATTTATGCAATCCTAAATGTGCATATACTATATGACATGAGATGCATGATATAACAATTTTATATGCATGTGCCTTTTGTGATTTTTTTTTAATGATTCTCTTTTTATGTAGGCAACCTACACTAAATAAAGATGATATGAAATGGGATTAATTATAAACTCACCTATTAATTAACTAAGTAAATGATTTTTTTGTTTTTTTTTAATTAAAGAATTAATTATATGCAATTAAAAATTACACGATGGGTTACTAAAACATGATAATATGATGCAATCCTAATTTATTAATATGTAAATTCTAATTAAATATGCCTACTATGCAAACTAGCTAAAATGCACCTAGTATTCTTTATTGAAATTAAACAAACTAATTAAGCTATTCAAAAAAGAAATAATTTCCTAATTCAATTTCAGGATTAATTTGATTTAAACCTCATTTGTCTTAGAAAACCATTTTTTTAAAACTTTTTTATTATCTTTTCATATTATGAAAGCATGCAGATAACTAAGGATGAAATCCTAAAAATAATCCTAAAGGTTAATTTATTAAACCTACGTGTCTAAATTAATAAACCTATATGACCTATATGCTCATGCAAATTTTTAACTTTTCACTATTTCTTTTTTATATTTTCATTTTTTTTAACACGCAATTATTACCTAAAAACTAAGATAAGAATTAAAATAATTGAAAAGATAATCCGTTGTCTCACGGATTAAGTTAACAATTATTTTAACTCTACAAATCACAACGAGGGAATCAAAATAATTACAAATTTGGTCCGAAGTCTTACGGACCAAATTAAATAATTATTGTGATTTAACAATTGAAATTCTACCAAAATAAACTCAAAATTAGTATAATTAAAAAAGTAACCCGATGTCTCTCGGATCAAATTAATAACTATAGTAATTTTAGGGACAATTCCTATGGATAATGCCTATAGGAATTATAACCTAAAAGTTACCTCACAATATTCAACTTAAAAAATAATACTAAGACTAACTAAAAGTTAAGTAAAATAATATAAAATAAGAAAAATAAAAATAAGAGAAAAATAAGCAACCTAAAGAAAATGAAGGGCAGCCAATCCGTCGGTCCGGCAAAGGGTTGCCGTCGGTCGAAGCTCCGGCGAGGGGACCGGCGGAGGTGCGGGGTCTGGCGCGGCTGGGTCGCGGGTTGCTGAGCAATCACGGACGCGGGGCTGGCTGTTGGGCGACGGGCACCGGCTGGAGTGGGTCTTCGGGTCTCTCGGGTCTGTGGCGTCGGGGGCGCGACGCGGGTGGAGAACACTGCAGGGGCGTCGGGCACCGGTGGCTTCGCGAGTCAAGAAAATCCAAGTGCCGGCGTCGATCGGAAGCGAGGGCGTTGGGTGGAGAGGATGCTCGTCGGGTCGTGGAGCAGCGGGAGGCGTCCAACGCGGGGGGCGAGTCGCGGACGGAGGCCGGGCTTTCGGATCTGGCGTGCAGGCGAGACGGCGATCGGTGTGGCTTCGGGACTTCAAGGGCGCGGTCGTCGGGGCCAAGAGTTGCAGGCGCGCGGCGAGATTTCCGGCGGAAGGGCTCACGGCCGGAGCAAGCAGGGGCGCGATCTGGGCGGTGGGCGAACGATCGGCGGTGGCTCAGACTCTGCACGTCGGGGGTGGATCCGGCGAGGCGATGGTGACTGTGGAGATCGCGAACGTCGATGGCTTCGGCTATAGGGGCGGTGTTGGCGCGGAGGGTGTCGCTCGGTCGTTGGTGAAAAGTGCCGGCGTCTCAGGCGGAGCTGAGCTTCTCGGCCACTAGTAGCAGGCGGTCACCGGCGGAGCTTCGAGCGACGTGGAGGAGCAACTCAGGCGTCGGGCTTCTGGAGCGGCGATGTAGGGGCGCCGGGGTGGACGTGCAGGCGGCGGAGGGGAGGCTCGGCGCTGGGCGGCTTCGCGATTGAGATGGTCTCGCGGACGAGCGGCTCAAGCTCCGATGCTGTGGGCGAGGCGGCGGTGGCCTGCGAGGGGCGTCGGAGCTGGGCGACCGGCGGCTCGGGCAGCAAATGGAGGGCGGACTCAAGGAGGAAGATGAACAGGAACTCCTTTTTCTTTTCCTCTTTTTTTCTGTCTCTCTCACCTGTCTCTCTCTCTCTCTCTCTCTCTGTTCCTGTGCTCTGCTGCACTTTTCAGCAGAAGAAAAGTGACCCCTTTTGCTGACCTCGAAATCAGCCAAAAGAATAACTTCTCTCACAAAACTTCATTTCCTTTGAGTGTTCTTTTTTCGAAAACTGAGTCAAGAAACCCCCTAAAAGACTTTTCTATTTCTCCCTTTCCATGAAAAACGAAGAGAAGCCCCCCTCCGAAAGTAAAAATCAGGAGCCCCTTTCATCGACCTTCGTGCTCTTCATTTAAAAACGAATCAAGTTTGTTTTTTTTAGGTTGAGATTTTCACTCAACCTCTCAAAAGCAAATGGCTCCTAAATCGCACGGCTATTTAACTTTTGAATTCAATCTTTTTTAAAAATTCCTTCTAAAACTAATTTTAAATTAGGTGTTAATAAGTGAAAATAAAAAGATAAAAATAAATAAAAACTGATTTTTTTTTATTTTCGAATTTTGAAATGAAAATTTTAAAAACCAAATTTAATTTATTATTTTTTTTAAATATTAGGTGTCAACAATGCTCTCACCTGAGCATCTTTAATATTGGTGTTCCAATGCTAAATGTTGTCGTTACATAAAAAGAGCATACTTTGTGAGTTAATTTCACATATATATCTTAAGATTGTTTTCCCTTAGTTTGATGAGCAATTTGGTTCAATACTGCCCTATTCTCCATCCTAGATACGGACCCTCTAGCCTAAACAAACATTCCCCTCTTGTAGGATCAACTTATAACATTAACATGATTTCAAATGATTAGGTTGCTCAATACTGACCAAAAACCTCATATGCTAAAAAGTGAAAAGCTAGAGGTAAAATTTAGTCTAATTAACTAGAATTTTTTAAGAAACACTCGTATTAAGGACATAACCATTTAAGCTATTTAACACAAATTAAAATGTCCAATCCAAAAACCTAAAATTGAAAGATGGAGAGAGAACACGTGTGTAAATTGTACGGAAATCACACAGTCACGCGATGTGGTTATTTTAATGATACAAAAGGCTAAAGCAAAGGGAAAAAAGAACTTTTGAAAAAAGATAAAAAAAAAAAAAAAAAGTCTCAAACATTTTGACTAAGTATAGCATACCTCACGCTGGTTGTCGCGACCCAATTTTTCGGGTTTACAACCTAAAATTAGGTTGATGGACTACTAAGCCTTTAAGCTTTGCTTTGGCTCTCCCAAGCCCATACCAAATCGCGACTTAGGGTTTTAACATGCAAAAATATTATTATCTAGGAGTCGCCACTAATCGACTTAGGGTAGGTCGATTAGACACCTAAGTAAAATAATGAGAGTATTATTTTACTCCTACGAACCAGAGATTTTGGGTACGGGAACTTGATTACACTAGATTATCCTAGTACCATTTCGGTACCATTTCTTTTTAATTTAAAAATGTTTGGCAATTGAATTGATTTTAATTGAGCTTCCTAACGTGTGAGGTGATCATACATGTGCGCATACCACCAATTTAACACATCAAGAAAGCAATTAAATAATGCAAAAACATACCTTAAAGCAACAAAATCATATGCAATGTTAAATCATAATTCACATCAACAATCCTAGATATGATTCCTAATTAACAAGCAATCAATTTTTTTATTTTCACTTTATTTAATGAAAATCATGACTTATGCAATGAATGTCACTATTCTAGTATGACATGACAACATGACCTAAACTATATGACATGAAGAATTGTAATAATTAAATGCAATCTAAATGATCTAATTATAATGACATGTAATGCAATGCAATGACATACAAAATTATTTAAACTAAAATGACATGCCTCACGCAATTTAATATGCGAGCTATATGTCACGTGACATTTATTGAATGACTTAGTCTAATGACATGAAAGTTCTAATTAAATGAACTTAATAAAAATTAAATGACATGCATTTGATGTTTTTATTTTTAAAAATGCAATCTATTCTAGAAAATGATATTAACTTATGCAAAGACGAATTTTGTATTTTCTTTCATGAAATTCGAATGCAAAAATGATCTAGTTAGATTAAAATTCTATCTAATTTAAACTAAGGATTAAGTCGCATTAAATCCTAATTTAAATTAAGACATTATTTTAACCTACCATGCAATCTATTTAATATGCAATGACGTGCAGAGCATGCCCTAATTCCATATGACATGCCACATAATTAAACATGCAACTTAAATTAAACAAAACCTAAAATCCTAAATGAATGCATTTTTTGTTTTATATATTTTAAAATCTAAAATAAAATCTATATTCAAGATATGCAAAATAACAAGAAATATTATAAAACCAATTCAAATCCTAATTCAAACATCTTTTTGATTTTTCTTAGTGATTTTCTAAAACAAGCATTAAATCTAAACAAACAAGATATTCAACAAATAAAGGATTAAAATAAACGAAAAAATAACCCGTTATCTCACGGGTCAAATTAACGATTATTTTTAACCTTGAACATTACGACAAGAAACCAAAATAATTAAAAATATGATCCGAAATCTTACGGATCAAATATCATAAACAAACCCTAAAAATTATCATAATTAAAAAAATGACCCAACGTCTTACGGGTCAAATTAAATAATTACAATAAGTTTAGGGACAACTCCTATGGGTAATGCCTATAAGAATTAAAACTTAAAAAAAAAAACACAAAAAGGTAAAGTAAACTAAACTATAAAGAAAGTAAAAGTGAAAAGTGAAAAAAATAATAAAAAACTACGTAGGTAAATAATGGAGAAAAAAAGGTGACGCCGGGGAGAGGGAATTCGTCGGCCGGCGCTGGTTCAGACTCCGGCGATGGATTCCGGTGAGGTGAGTCGCCGGTACGGCTGGGCGGCAACGGCTCTACTCGGCTCGGACAAGGGCGGAGCAAGGTGGTAGGCGCGATGGCTCTCGGATCTGGCGTTGGGGTCGTCGCGGCTTCGCGGGCACCGAGTGGGCTGAGGCGCGGGGACTGGCGAAGTGGCGACGGTGCTGGCACGAGCGGCTGCGGGGCGCGGCTGGGCTTTCGGATCTGGCGTGCAGGCGAGACGGCGATGGGCTTCGAGCGGGAGGTGGGCGAGCTATGGACGACGCGGAGCTTCACAGGAGTCGGGGATCTTCGCGGATGGAGGTTGACGCGGCTCGAGGGCTCGCGGACCAGGCGTGGGCTGCACGTCGATCGTGGCTGGGTGGTGGAGCGGTCGTTTGGTGCGGGGCAGCAACGCGCGGCGGTCGCAGCAGCTTTGGGTCTTCAGGTCAGGAGGCGATTGGAGGCTGAGGCGCGGCGGGCTGAACGTCAGGACGGATCTCGGGGCGTCGGCGGAGGCGTGGTGGCGCGGCTCGGGCTTAGGGACAGCTCGGCGATGCGGGCAGAGCGAGGCTGAGGAGCACCGGACGCGGGATGAAGCTTGGCGTGAGGCAGGAAGCTTTCTTTTTCTTTGGGGAAGAAGATGAACTTCCTTCTTTGGCTTTTTCTTCCTTTTCTCCTCGATTCAAAAGAAAACCCAGCCCCCTTTCACTCCTTTCTCCAGAAGCTTTTTGCTGTCAAAAACGAAAATAACCCCCATTTATAAGCAAAAATCAAAATCTAATCTTCGTGAAATATTTTATTCACTTTTCAAAATATACGAAGATTTTCCTATAACCTCTTGATCACAAAGATCCTCTTATTTCCCTTCGATTTCCTCGTCTATTGATAAAGATGAGATTATAATGCGTTTTTCTTAATTTTCAAAAATCATCATAATATCGCATAAAAACTTAATTTTTCAATAGATAATTAATTAAAAATAACGACGGGCTTGGGTTAATTATCTCCTTTCGTGGGCCTAGCCTGACCTGCCGAACTAAAGCTTAGAAAATTAATTCGAACCCATCCACCACCAGTCCTAAAAATAAAAATGCAAAACATGCAAAATAAAAACAAATGCACCTAACACTATATGCTATGCAATTGAATTATAACAAAAAAATAAAATTAACCCCTAATGACTAAATGGGCCGCAAAAATTTAGGTGTCAACACTGGTGTACAAATTTCATATGTTTTTCATATTTACGTGATATCCCCTCATATACAACTTCAAATTTTATTGGACATTTTGATATCGTATTAAAGGCGGGTTCTATTTCAATTTATTTCATGTTTCGACCCTCGTTCGTCAAATTTCATTTGTCATTATTGATATGTTGTGTTAAATATCACAGATCTTATGTCCTTGGATTTGTATATTTTTCATATACATATGACTTTCCTCTACTTATCAATCTAATTTTTTGACCTGGGTACTGTCACACTAATAAAATATGCTCAAATTGCTGCTACAGGGCGGAAAAAAACAAAAGTCAACGCCCAAGAGCAAGGGGCAAAGAGAAACTGCACGCATCACTAAGGTCAAATCTTTCAGAAAATTCAAAGCCGCTTTCGCATGGAGGCCGTTTGTGCAGTAGAAGACATTTAAGAATTCAACCATTTGATTGTGTCCTCATCGTGAAAAAGATATGACGCATTGCCCCTCGTTTTTCTTTACAAATCTTACCTTTATGAAAATTAAAAACATGGCTTATGAAAAATGCTTCATCGTTCTTACCAAAAAAAAAAAAAATGCTTCATCGTTTAGTGAGAAAATAGAATAACTAAATTTTTATTTAAGATGTGGAATTATTTTACTGGTCGAAACCAGAACCTTAGTATTTAATTAAAATTTGACCATTTGTGCAAACTAAAAAATCAGACCCGTATATCAATCAATGCTTTTAATTAATTCTTTTGTGAAATTAATCGATACAAACTATGCACCAAGAAATAAAGAATGAAAGAATCATGTTAATGAGCCTCATTGTACATGTATCGTATATACACTGTTGTATATCTTTGTTCAAAAGGAGTTTAGAAAAGCTTGCTTCCAAACTCATCAACCTCACTCCCATCTATACAACAAGCCATTGATTTTCTTGCTAAATCTCGGAGCTCCGACAAGCTCCGTCCCAGCTTCATCGCCACCTTCATCTCGAGCATCTGTCCATTCTCTCTCTTGCTATAGTCTCGCTCTTCGAGCGTCGCTCCGATGGTCTCTTCCAGGAGCTCGAAGAAGCCTGCATTGTTTCTGTACATCTCCACCACCATGCCAACTTGGGCTCCATGCTCGAAGCTGTTGATGATTGCAGCCATCGCCCCGGTGATGGCTGCCACTGTCATGGCTGTCGAGCCACCAAAGGCCGAGCCAGCTGCAGAAATGCCGGTTAGCAAAGGAGCAGAAACCGCCAACATCTTATTCAATTTTAGAGCCAGATTCCCGAGCCTCATGTAGTCTTGCTTGTCTTTGCTCTTGAGGACTTGGACGATGGCTCTCATCTCCACTTCTAGGTCCTCGCTCCATCCGTTTCGCTCCGTCTTCACAACGGTTTTCTTCCCTCTGGATTGGCGGTGTTTGTTGGAAACCCTAGGCCACCATGCGGCGGGCTCAAATTTCACGGGGAACTTCTCGAGCATCGCTCCGAGCAGAGGCAGTGGATAAGCCCTATCAATGGCCAGCACCTTCTCCATCAGCTCCTTCACGTCTGACTCAGTCGGGGATTGTAGCACGAGCATTGACTTTATCTCGCTTTGGAGCTGCTTGAACAACCTTGAGGCCTTGCGTTGCTCTTCAGCCAGCTGTGAGGGCTGGATTTTGCTCATGACGAGCGACATCCCAGTGGCCGCTGTGAACAAGAGAGCAGAGCATGCTCTCAGCGATGGAGACGGCGTGGCCACAGCCATCGCTGCCGTGGTGGTGGCAGTAAGAGTCATCATGTTGACCGAGTTCAACAAGAGCTCGTTCCAGTTGTCTCGCTGCTCACCAATGTTATCGTGCATCTCCACTCTATCTTCGACAGCCTCCAAGATGGCATAGAGCTTTGTGGTCGTGTCGATAGAAGAAGTAGGTGATAGGCACGGCTCCAAAACCCTATCTTTCTGGGCGACGTCCATTTGTAGTGGCTCTGCAAAGGCGTAACCATTCCTGGTGCGCAATTCCTCAACTAGCTTCTTCGTCATTGCAGCGCTTGGATCAGCAAGGCTGAGTTTTGAGGGCTTCGGGAGTTGGATCGAAGCCGTGATCATTCTCTTCAAATGACAACCTGAAGAGGAAGAAGAAGGAATTGCAAGAGAGGAAGCTTGTAAAGCGGCCATCAATGGAGGTGACGGGTCTGGTGTTGCTGTTCGTTTTCAGTGTGTGAATGTGATGGTTTTTAAGAGGATTGAATGAGAATTGGAGTGGTCTTGGTTATGGAAGATGGAGGTTCTTTTGGGTTGTAATTATATATAGGGGAAGCAAGCGGCGTACATGGGGAGAGAAGAGGTCGTAGCTATTGAAAATGTTGACCGTAGAACACAGGGGTTGACCTGGCCCATGAGGCTGACCTTTTCTGTTCTCTGATTGTGTACATTTCAAACATTCAAATGCTACATGAATTTGCAGTATAGAAACATTGTCACGTCACCTCCATATACGTGAAATGCGTCACTAAATATAATTTTCATCATAGGACGTATTTCAATTCCATCTACATAATTTGTACATTAATGAATCATGACATGTTACAAATAAACATTTAAACATACAAGTCATATTCAATTTTTAGAACGACAATTTGTCATATTATCAAATATCATAATTTCAAGACCGACAAAAAAAAAAAAACAAAAAAATAATAATCATAATTTCAAGAATCGGTGTCGATGTATCTTTTAATTATAGGTGATACTTATGATAGATCACTTTTGCATAAATTAAAGTGGTCCTACTATATGAAATGAGTGGTAGCATTACATGGACAATATATAGGATCCGATGTATCCTATAATCAAACTTCACAACATAATTATTAATCTAGTTTTGATAGAATGAACTTTATGAAATCAATTACTATTACCACATGCGCCCTCGGCTCGTGAACCCATGCCTCTTTTGTCAACTTGGCTAGCCCAAATAGTTAGACCCCTCTCAGTCCTTTCCCACTTATAATTCACATATGTTTTATTTTAGGGATTTTTTACAATAAATAAATAAATTATTCGTATTTATTAGGCAACCCAATTCGAATTACATACCTTATGCTCTACAATAAATTAAATATTCATACTTATTGCGGACGCAATTTGTATAATATATGATATGCTTTTGCTAGACTATAGATATATTGCTTGACAAAGTCATTTGCAAACTATAGAATTGGGGACAACAACTGTCGAATCAAATCTCTGAATTGTTTGAGGTTTGACCATTTCTTGAAATGGAGTTTCCTGTGATGGTATCGGAATTTGGGTCTTCCAATTTCGCATTGGACAGTTTTGGATTGAGTTCATTATTTTGTGGTCAAGCCAACTTAATTTTCTGACATTTGACTTTTTTTTTCTTTTTCCTTCAAATCGGCTATAATGTGTGGATGAGTCAATTGGAGGCGAGGCGAAGAGCGGAAGGGGCTGGCGTCGGCCTACTGGATCGCGAGATCGGGGGGAGTAGCGGTGGCGTCGGAGAAGGGGAGCGGCTAGGAGACGGCGACTGCGGCTCGACTGGACCAAAGGACGTCGGAGCTAGGTCGCGAGTAGATCCCGGTCGGCGAGGGCTGAGGTGCAGATGGTGCAGCGAGACCAGCAGCGTGGCGTGGCGAAGGCGAGTGGACCAGCGAGGTGGCGAGGCGCGGCGGTGTTCGGTGTCGCAATGCCGGCGCGGTCGGGGGCCTCCAAAGAAGATGAACAATCGGCTAGGGTTTCCTCCTTTTTGTTTTTTTTTTTTTAAAAAAAAAACGAAGAAGGCCTTTGCCTTTGCTCCAAATTCTTTCCGAAATTCCTCTTGTATTTGCTCTCAAAATTTCGGATTCCTCTCAATTTTTTCGATTTTTTTCTTGTCCGTCCCCCTGTCTCCGTACACGCACAAGACCTTTTATAGGGGAAAAAATTAAATCTTTATCACATATTTTGTTTCCAATTTCACTTGTGCATAATATCCCTGAATATATCGTCAAAATATATGCAACTCACATGATATTCTCTTTTGTATTTTTTTTCAAATATTCCATCCGAAAGTTTCCTTTCTTCAAAAAATATGTACCCCGGTGTATATTACTTGAATATGTGAAAAATGTCTCCTGAATCAACGCCCGCTGTCGGTCCAATGCAAAAATGGAATAAAATAGGATAAAATAAAGTAAATGTTTCTAAACTAAATGTTATGCAATTTTAATTTTATTTTTTGGGGTAAAAATTAACCCATTTTTTATGCAAAAATTTAGGTGTCAACATTGTCTACTTTGGCCCATCTTACATCAAATCTCACAATTTTATCCTTTAGCGTACAAGTTGAAACTTTCACAAGAGATCACTCATCTTGGTGGTGCTCTTATCAGAGGATGCTTAACTTTAGAGTTCCAATCCCAAATCGCTCAATTTGATTTTCCTAAATGACACAATTACAATGTATATTTCTATCAATCAAATATTATCCTATTGTTACGTCAAAGAATACTTTTTGTGAGTTAATTCAAATTTCACACATATATATATCTTAGGAATGCTCTCTCATTATTGGGCGCACAATTTGGTTAATTTTTGCTTCGTTCGCCATCTTATAAGTCTTCCAAGAGTCACTCCTTGCCTAAGCCACCACGACCACTTTTCGACCTCATCAGACTGAGTCATTACAAACCCATTAGCTACTATGTGGTTTATCTCTGAATCATACACCTACTAGAGAGGATCTCACTCTAATATCATATTGTGACACCCTTGCATTAACTCACTCAATGTATTATTACTTTAGCCCATCCTTTGCCAAGCCTCAAGGCTTCATCCTTTGAGGTACAAGTGGGCATTTTTCTAAGAGGTCATTCATTCTAATTATGCTCTCACTTGAGCATGCTTAATGTTGGTGTTCCAATGCTAAACGTTGTCGTTACATAAAAAAGCATAGTTTGTAAGCTAATTTCAATTTCACATACATATCTCAAGATCACTTTCCCTTAGTTTGATGACCAAATTGGTTCAATACTGCCCTATTCTCCATCATAAATGTCTTCTGGGAGCCGCTTTTTATCCAGACCCTTTGGCCTCAACAAACATTCCCCTCTTGTAGGATCAAGTTATAACATTAACATGATTTCAAATGATTAGGTTGCTTAGTATTAACCAAAGTTAAAACCTCATATGCCAAAAAGTGAAAAGTAAGAGGTAAAATTAGTCTAAATAACAAGAGTATTTTAAGAAACACTCGTATTAAGGACATAACCATTTAAGCTATTTAGCACATATACCAAAAGTTTAAACTAATAGATGGAGAGAAAATACAAAGAGCATAGAAAGCACATACAAGCGATGTGGTTATTTCGACAACACAAAAGACAAAAGCAAAGGAAAAAAGGAACTTTTGAAAAAAGATAAAAAGTCTCAAACATTTTGACTAAGTATTGTATACCTCATACCGCTTGTGTACATATTTTATAAGTTTTTCATATTCATGTGATAAACCCTCATATATAACTTCAAATTTTATTGGACATTTTGATATTATATTAAAGACAGGTTCTATTCCAGTTTATTTCATATTTCGACCCTTGTTCGTCAGATTTCATTTGACTTTCTTGATCCATGTTATTAAATATCACAAATCTTATGTCCACGGATTTGCATATGTTTCAAAAACATGTGATTTTTCTCTATTTATCTATTTAAACTTTTGACCTGGGCACTGTCACACTAATGAAATATGCTCAAATTGCTGCTACAGGGTGGAAAAAAGCAAAAGTCAACGCCCAAGAGCAAGCGGCAAAGAGAAACTGTACGCATCACTAAGGTCAACTCTTTCAGAAAATTCAAAGCCGCTTTCGCGTGGAGGTCGTGTGTGCAGCAGAAGATTTTTAAGAATTCAACCATTTGATTGTGTCCTTTTTTTCTTTTTCTGCGTTTGACATTTGATCGTGTCGACATCGTGAAAAAGGTATGACGCATGGCCCTTCGTTTTTCTTTACAAATCTTACCTTTATGAAAATTAAAAACACGGCTTATGAAAATGGTTCAACGTTTAATAAGAAAATAGACTAACTAAATTCTTATTTAAGAAGTGCAATATTAGATAAGATATGGAATTCTTATATGGGTCGAAACCAAACTGGGAGCATATATTATATTAACCTGAGTATTAAATTAAAATTTGACCACTTATGCAAGCTAAAAAATCAGACCCGTATATCAATCAATGCTTTTAATTAATTCTTTTGTGGAATTAATCGATACAAACTATGCACCAAGAAATAAAGAATGAAAGAATCATGTTAATGAGCCTCATTGTACATGTATCGTATATACACTGTTGTATATCTTTGTTCAAAAGGAGTTTAGAAAAGCTTGCTTCCAAACTCATCAACCTCACTCCCATCTATACAAGAAGCCATTGATTTTCTTGCTAAATCTCGGAGCTCCGACAAGCTCCGTCCCAGCTTCATTGCCACCTTCACCTCGTACATCTGTCCGTTCTCTCTCTTGCTATAGTCTCGCTCTTCGAGCGTCGCTCCGATGGTCTCTTCCAGGAGCTCGAAGAATCCTGCATTGTTTCTGTACATCTCCACCACCATGCCAACTTGGGCTCCATGCTCGAAGCTGTTGATGATTGCGGCCATCGCCCCGGTGATGGCCGCCACTGTCATGGCTGTCGAGCCACCGAAGGCCGAGCCAGCTGCAGCAATGCCTGTTAGCAAAGGAGCAGAAACCGCCAACATCTTATTCAATTTTAGAGCCAGATTCCCGAGCCTCATGTAGTCTTGCTTGTCTTTGCTCTTGAGGACTTGGACGATGGCTCTCATCTCCACTTCTAGGTCCTCGCTCCATCCGTTTCGCTCCGTCTTCACAACGGTTTTCTTCCCTCTGGATTGGCGGTGTTTGTTGGAAACCCTAGGCCACCATGCAGCGGGCTCAAATTTCACGGGGAACTTCTCGAGCATCCCTCCGAGCAGAGGCAGTGGATAAGCCCTATCAATGGCCAGCACCTTCTCCATCAGCTCCTTCACGTCTGACTCAGTCGGGGATTGTAGCACGAGCATTGACTTGATCTCGCTTTGGAGCTGCTTGAACAACCTTGAGGCCTTGCGTTGCTCTTCAGCCAGCTGTGAGGGCTGGATTTTGCTCATGACGAGCGACATCCCAGTGGCCGCTGTGAACAAGAGAGCAGAGCATGCTCTCAGCGATGGAGCCGGCGCGGCCACAGCCATCGCTGCCGTGGTGGTGGCAGTAAGAGTCATCATGTTGACCGAGTTCAACAAGAGCTCGTTCCAGTTGTCTCGCTGCTCGCCAATGTTATCGTGCATCTCCACTCTATCTTCGACAGCCTCCAAGATTGCATAGAGCTTCTTGGTAGTTTCGATGGAAGAAGAGGAAGGAGATAGGCGTGGCTCCAAAATCCTATCTTTCTGGGCGATGTCAATTTGTAGTGTCTCTGCAAAGGCGTAACCGTTCCTGGTGCGCAATTCCTCGACTAGCTTCTTCATAACCGCAGCGCTTGGATCAGCGAGGCTGGATTTCAAGGGCTTCGGGAGTTGGATCGAAGCCATGATCTTTCTCTTTGAAGAACAGCCCGAAGACTTAGAAGAAGAAGAAATTAAGGGAGAGGAAGCTTGTAGAGCAGCCATCAATGGAGGTGACGGGTCTGGTGTTGCTGTTAGTTTTCAGCGAGTGAATGTGATGGTTTTTTTGAGGATTGAATGAGAATTGGAGTGGTCTCGGTTATGGAAGATGGGTTCTTCTGGGTTGTACTTATATATGGGGGAAGCAAGCGACGTAGATGGGGAGAGAAGAGGTCGTGGCTGTTGAAAATGTCGACCGTAGAACACAGGGGTTGACCCAGCCCATGAGGCTGACCTTGTCTATTCTCTGATTTTGTAAACTTCAAACATCCAAATTCTACGTGAATTTGCAGTATAGAAACATCGTCACGTCACCTCCATATACGTGAAATGGGTCACTAGATATAATTTTCATCATGCAATGCATTTCAATTCCGTTTACATAATTAATATATTAATGAATCACAACATGCTAAAAATAAACATTTAAACATACAAGTTATATTCAAATTTTAGAAGGACAATTTGTAATATTATTTAACATCGTAATTTCAAGAATTAGTGTCGATGTATCTTTTAATTATAGGTGATACTTATGATAGATCACTTTTGCATAAATTAAAGTGGTTCTACTATATGAAATGAGTGGCAACGTTACATGGACAATATATAGGATCCGATACATCCTATGCTCAGATTTCATGATATAATTATTAATCTAGTTTCGATTTGAGTAAATCTTAAAATTAGTTTGGTCAAATAGAATGAACTTTATGAAATCATTTACTATTACCACATGCGCCCTCGGCTCGTGAACCCATGCCCTTTTTGTCAACTTGACTAGCCCAAATATTTAAACCCCTCTCAATTCTTTCCCAATTATAATTCACATATATTTTATTTTAGGGATTTTTTTTTAAAAAATAAATAAATTATTCGTATTTATTAGGCAACCTAATTCGAATTACATATGTTATGCTCTATAATAAATTAAATATTCACATTTATTACGGACGCAATTTGTATAACATATCATATGCGTTTGCCAGACTATAGAAATATTGCTTATATGACGAAGTCATTCGCTAACTATAGAATTGGGGATAATAACTGTCAAATCAAATCTCTAAATTGTTTGAGGTTTGACCATTTCTTGAAATGGAGTGTCCTGGGATGTTATCGGATTTTGGGTCTTCCAGTTTCGCATTGGACAGTTTTGGATTGAGTTCATTATTTTATGGTCGAACCAACTTAATTTTCTGACATTGCACCTTTTGTCTTTTTCCTTCAATATTGGCTATAATGTGTGGACGAGTCAATTCGATGCAGGGTGAACTTTTGCCTGCTTTATTTGAAAATGTCAAGTCCGAATGACAAAAGGGTGGATCGAAAGTACAGTTAAATATTAATTATATTTCTCGTTAATTTTAGACTATATGCACATTGCTTATGTGACAAATTCATTGGCAAACTGTAGAATTGGAGAGAAGAACTGTCAAGTCAAATCTTTGAGTTGTTTGAGATTTGACCATTTCTTGAAATGGAGTTTCCTCGGATTCATAGAGTATCGAGCTTTCGCACGGACAGTTTTGGATGATTGCGGCCAAGTCGACTTAATTTTCAGGCGTTTGACTCTATGTTTTTTCCTTCAAATTGGCTATAATGTGTGAGCGAGTCAATTTAATGCAACGTGAACTTTTTGCCTGCTTTTCTTGAATATGTCAAGTCCGAATGACAGAAGGGTGGATAGAATACCTGGTCAGATATGAATTATATTTCTTGTTACTCTTAGTAGTTGAATAAGGCGACACATTCTTTTATGAACACAATCTATCTTAAATAAGTAAACTTTGAAGCCACGAAAACGAGTGGTTTCATTAATGTCATGGTTATTTGAAGACCCGATGTAATGTTATTGCGTTAGTTGGCAAATATGTTTATATTGGAAGTGGGCCGATTTTGACCACGTCATTTGCAAAATAATATAATGATCACTCATAACTTATGCGCATAAAACTAGAAAGACAACTTCAAGAATTATTAAAAAGTTTAAGCGTGGCATTCCTTGATTAACTCACTCAAGATATTGTCTACTTTGACCCATCCTATATCGAGTTTCATGGTATTGTCTATCAACATACCGGTGGGAACTTTCCTAAGATGTCACCCATCTTAGTAGTGTTCTAATCTAAACACGCTAAGCAAATACTGGAGTTTCAATGCTAAAAGTTATTGAAAATTCAAAAAATGCTTTTTATGAGTTAATTTAAGGTTCACGTGTGCGCGCAGACACATCTCAGGAGCACTCTCTCCTACCTAGTGAGTAATTCAATTCATTCATGTTCCCTTCGCCATCTTATAAGCCTGCTAGGAACCACTCATCGGCTAGGCCCTCTAGCGTTGGCAAACACTCCCTACTCTCATCAAATTGGGTCATTATAGGCCCACTAGTGTCCGTGTAGTTCGTTCTCAAACCATACACCTACAAAGAGGGTTTCACTCTAATACCATATTATGACACTTCTGGATTGACTTATTTGAGTTATTGTCCACTTTGGCCCATCTTATTCAAATCTCACAATTTTTTCCTTTAGTGTACAAGTCGAAACTTTCACAAGAGATCACTCATCTTAATAGTGCTCTTATCTGAGTATGCTTAACTTTAGAGTTCCAATGCCTAATGTTATTGTTACGTCAAAGAATACCTTTTGTGAGTTAATTCCAATTTCACATACATATCTCAGGAATGCTCTCTCATTATTGGGTGCACAATTTGGTTAATTTTTGGTCCGTTCACCATCGTAAAAGTCTACCAAGAGTCACTGCTTGCCCAAGCGGCCATGGCCACTTCTCGCCCTCATTGAACCGAGTCGTTATAGACCCACTAGCTTCTATGTGGTTTATCTCTGAATCATAAACCTACTTAGACAGGATCTCACTCTAATACCATATTGTGACATCCTTGGATTAACTCACTCAATGTATTATCTACTTTAGCCCATCCTATGCCAAGCCTCAAGGTTTCATCCTTTGAGGTACAAGTGGGCATTTTCCTAAGAGGTCACTCATTCTAATAATGCTCTCACCCGAGCATCCTTAGTATTGGTGTTCCAATGCTAAATGTTGTCATTACATAAAAAATAAAAAAAATAATAATAAAAAAAGAGCATATTTTGTGAGTTAATTTCACATATATATCTCAAGATTGTTTTTCCTTAGTTTGATGAGCAATTTGGTTCAATACTGCCCTATTCTCTATCCTAGATCCAGACCCTCTGGCCTAAACAAACATTCCCCTCTTGTAGGATCAAGTCATAACATTAACATGATTTCAAATGTTTAGGTTGCTCAATACTGACCAAAAGCCTCATATGCTAAAAAGTGAAAAGCTAGAGGTAAAATTTAGTTTAATTAACTAGAATTTTTTAAGAAACACTTGTATTAAGGACATAACCATTTAAGCTTTTTAACACAAATTAAAATGTCCAATCCAAAAACTTAAATTGAAAGATGGAGAGAGAACACGTGTATATAAAGTGTATAGAAATCACTTAGTCAAGCGATGTGGTTATTTCAATGACACAAAAGACTAAAGCAAAGCGAAAAAAGATAAAAAGTCTCAAACATTTTGACTAAGTATAGCATACCTCACGCTTGTGTACAAATTTTATATGTTTTTCATATTTATGTGATATCCCCTCATATACAACTTCAAATTTTATTGGACATTTTGATATCATATTAAAGGCGGGTTCTATTCGAGTTTATTTCATGTTTCGACCCTCGTTCGTCAAATTTCATTTGTCATTCTTGATCTGTGGTGTTAAATATCACAAATCTTATGTCCTTAGATTTGTATATTTTTCATATACATGTGACTTTTCTCTACTTATCAATTTAAATTTTTGACCTGGCTACTGTCACACTAATAAAATATGCTCAAATTGCTGCTACAGGGCGGAAAAAAACAAAAGTCAACGCCCAAGAGCATGGGGCAAAGAGAAACTGCACGCATCACTAAGGTCAAATCTTTCAGAAAATTCAAAGCCGCTTTCGCATGGAGGCCGTTTGTGCAGCACAAGACATTTAAGAATTCAACCATTTGATTGTGTCCTCATCGTGAAAAAGATATGACGCATTGCCCCTCGTTTTTCTTTACAAATCTTACCTTTATGAAAATTAAAAACATGGCTTATGAAAAATGCTTCATCGTTCTTACCAAAAAAAAAAAAAATGCTTCATCGTTTAGTGAGAAAATAGACTAACTAAATTTTTATTTAAGATGTGCCATATTAGATAAGATGTGGAATTATTTTATTGGTCGAAACCAGAACCTTAGTATTTAATTAAAATTTGACCATTTGTGCAAACTAAAAAATCAGACCCGTATATCAATCAATGCTTTTAATTAATTCTTTTGTGAAATTAATCGATACAAACTATGCACCAAGAAATAAAGAATGAAAGAATCATGTTAATGAGCCTCATTGTACATGTATCGTATATACACTGTTGTATATCTTTGTTCAAAAGGAGTTTAGAAAAGCTTGCTTCCAAACTCATCAACCTCACTCCCATCTATACAACAAGCCATTGATTTTCTTGCTAAATCTCGGAGCTCCGACAAGCTCCGTCCCAGCTTCATCGCCACCTTCATCTCGAGCATCTGTCCATTCTCTCTCTTGCTATAGTCTCGCTCTTCGAGCGTCGCTCCGATGGTCTCTTCCAGGAGCTCGAAGAAGCCTGCATTGTTTCTGTACATCTCCACCACCATGCCAACTTGGGCTCCATGCTCGAAGCTGTTGATGATTGCAGCCATCGCCCCGGTGATGGCTGCCACTGTCATGGCTGTCGAGCCACCAAAGGCCGAGCCAGCTGCAGAAATGCCGGTTAGCAAAGGAGCAGAAACCGCCAACATCTTATTCAATTTTAGAGCCAGATTCCCGAGCCTCATGTAGTCTTGCTTGTCTTTGCTCTTGAGGACTTGGACGATGGCTCTCATCTCCACTTCTAGGTCCTCGCTCCATCC
Organism: Eucalyptus pauciflora; assembly: GCA_007663325.1. Lineage (NCBI taxonomy): Eukaryota > Viridiplantae > Streptophyta > Magnoliopsida > Myrtales > Myrtaceae > Eucalyptus > Eucalyptus pauciflora. The sequence continues at coordinate 517,917 of VMYD01000212.1, read as the reverse complement.
GTTTCGCTCCGTCTTCACAACGGTTTTCTTCCCTCTGGATTGGCGGTGTTTGTTGGAAACCCTAGGCCACCATGCGGCGGGCTCAAATTTCACGGGGAACTTCTCGAGCATCCCTCCGAGCAGAGGCAGTGGATAAGCCCTATCAATGGCCAGCACCTTCTCCATCAGCTCCTTCACGTCTGACTCAGTCGGGGATTGTAGCACGAGCATTGACTTGATCTCGCTTTGGAGCTGCTTGAACAACCTTGAGGCCTTGCGTTGCTCTTCAGCCAGCTGTGAGGGCTGGATTTTGCTCATGACGAGCGACATCCCAGTGGCCGCTGTGAACAAGAGAGCAGAGCATGCTCTCAGCGATGGAGCCGGCGCGGCCACAGCCATCGCTGCCGTGGTGGTGGCAGTAAGAGTCATCATGTTGACCGAGTTCAACAAGAGCTCGTTCCAGTTGTCTCGCTGCTCGCCAATGTTATCGTGCATCTCCACTCTATCTTCGACAGCCTCCAAGATTGCATAGAGCTTCTTGGTAGTTTCGATGGAAGAAGAGGAAGGAGATAGGCGTGGCTCCAAAACCCTATCTTTCTGGGCGATGTCCCTTTGTAGTGGCTCCGTGAAGGTGTAACCATTCCTGGTGCTCAATTTCTCGACTAGACTCTTCGTGATCACAACGCTTGGATCATCAGCGATGCTGAGTTTCAAGGGCTTCGGGAATTGGATTGAAGCGGTGATCGTTCTCTTCGAAGAACAACCCAAATAGGAGGAAGAAGAAGAAGAAGAAACTAAGACAGAGGAGGCTTGTAAAGCGGCCATTAACGAATGCGATGATTTTGAGAGGATTCCTTAAGGATTTGAGTGGTTTTGGTTGCGGAGGTTGGAGGTTGGAGGTTGGAGGTTGGAGGTTGGAGGCTCCTTCGGGTGCGTATTTATTGATGCGAGGTACGCGATGTCGAATGAAGAACAGGTCGGAATTGTTAAAAATTTGACTGTAGAACGCAAGGTGTTGACTCAGCCCATTCGGCTGACTTTTCTATTATTTGAATTTGTATACGTCGAATTCTTACATCACATCATTTCATCCGTACGTTCCTGAAGTAGAATCAATATTAGTGGCCGAAATGCGTAATAAACGCGATATATTGCAAGTAAGCATTTAGACATGCAAGTCACATCCAATTTTGAAAGTGACAATTTATCATATTATTTAATTAATATAATAACTCTGGAAATCAGTATTAGTATACGTTTTGGTTTTAGGTAATGCTTACAAAGATCACCATTCCTTATTAGAAATGAATGGTAGCATTCTTTGATTAAAAAAGTGTTGCTATATGATCAAATTTCATGATATTACCACACGTCACATGCGCCACCGGCCCGTGAGCTTATGCCTCTTTTGTCAACCAGGCTAGCCCACATAGTTAGACCTCTCTACCCTTTTCCCACTTATAGTTCACATATATTATCTTTTAGGGATTTCTTATATATAAATAATTAGTTAATTATTCATACTTATTGGCAAACCAATTCGAATTACATATGATATGCTCTTGTTACAAATGGCCTTTTGATATTGATTTGCTAGACTATATACAAATTGCTTATATGACAAATTCATTGGCAAACTGTAGAATTGGAGAGAAGAATTGTCAAGTCAAGGCTCTTGAGTTATTTGAGGTTTGAACATTTCTTGAAATGGAATTTCCTCGGATTCAAAGAGCATCGGGTTTTGGGTCGGGTCGGTTTCCGATTTTGCATTGGACAGCCTTGGATTGAGCTCATTATGTTTGCGATCAAGTCAACCTAATCTTCGGGCGTTTGAATCTTTTGCTTTTTCTTTCAAATTGGCTATAATGTGTGGGCGAGTCAATTCGATGCTGGGAATATTTTTGCCTGCTTTGCTTGAAGATGTCAAGTCCGAATGACAAAAGGGTGGATAAAAGTATAATTAGATATTAATTATATTTCTCGTTAACCTTAGACGTTGGATAACGCAACACATACTTTTATGAAGACAGTCTATCTTAAATAAATGAACTTTCAAGCCGTGAAAATGAGTGGCGTCGTAAATATCATGGTTATTTGAAGACCCACTATACTGTTATTGTATTAGCTGTTAAATATGTTTAAGCAAGAAACTGGCCTATTTGACCATCATGTTTAAAATAATATGAAAGTCGCTCATAAACTTACAAACAAAACTAGAAAAACTGCTTTAAGAATTATTGAAAAGTTTAATCGTGGCCCCTCCTCGATTAATTCACTTAAGATATTGTCCATTTTGACCCTTACCATATTGAGATTTGCGGTTTTGTCCTTTTGGAATATGGGTGGGTATTTTCCCAAGAGATCACCTATCCAGATAGTGCTCTTATCTAAATACTCTAAACAAACATTAGAGTTATAACGGGTTAAAATGGACAATATTTAAATATTAATTTAAAGTTAATGTTGTTAGATAAAGGTATGATTTAATATTTAAATATTTTAAGAAGGCAAAAGCCAACGCCCAAGAACAACGGGTGAAGAGAACCCGAATGTGTCAATGACGTCAACTCGTTCAGAAAATTAAAAGCGGCTTTTCGCATGGAGACCGTTTGTGCGGCAGGAGACATTGAAGAATTCAACCATTTGATTGCGTCCACATCGTGAAAAAGGTATGACGCACGGCCCTTCGTTTTTCTTTACAAATCTTACCCTTATGAAAATTAAAAACATGGCCTTATAAAAATGCTTCATCCTTTAGTAAGAAAATAGAATAAAATTTTTATTTAAGAAGCGGAATATTAGATTAGATGTGGAATTCTGACTAGGAGCTTATATTATCTTTACCTGAGTATCTAATCAAGATTTGACCATTTGCTCACATAGAATTATACAGTATATACTTCATGATAAATTGTTAAGACCACATTTTAGAAACAATTTTTTTCCCTACTGGAAACTTCTTCTTTTAGTTCATATGTTAAGAAGTAAAGCACGTGATTTTTCGCATTTTATATGTAATAAAGACGGATTCATTTTGTCTTAGTAAAGCCTTTAATACCAAATTTTTCTACCATGATCTATAAAAAAAAGCATTGTCCGTTTGACAATTATTTACACAGGCAAACTAAAAGGAATCAATAAAATCAACAGGCTAATTAATTAATGAAAGGAAATGGGGTGTGAAAACCAGACCCGCATATCAATTAATGCTTTTAATTATTTATTTTGTAGAATTAATTGATACAATTATGCACCGAGAAATAAATAATAAAAAGAATCATGTTAATCCGCCTCATGTACATGTATAGTATATACACTGAATATCTCTGGTCAAAGGAGTTCAGAAAAGCTTGCTTCCAAACTCATCCACCTCAATCCCTTCTATACAAGAAGCCATTGATTTTCTTGCTAAACCTCGGAGCTCCGACAAGCTCCGTCCCAGCTTCATCGCCACCTTCATCTCGAGCATCTGTCCATTCTCTCTCTTGCTATAGTCTCTCTCTTCGAGCGTCGCTTCAATCGTCTCTTCCATGAGCTCGAAGAAGCCTGCATTGTTTCTGTACATCTCCACCACCATGCCAACTTGGGCTCCATGCTCGAAGCTGTTGATGATCGTGGCCATCGCCCCGGTGATGGCTGCCACTGTCATGGCTGTCGAGCCACCGAAGGCCGAGCCAGCTGCAGCAATGCCGGTTAGCAAAGGAGCAGAAACCGCCAACATCTTATTCAATTTTAGAGCCAGATTCCCGAGCCTCATGTAGTCTTGCTTGTCTTTGCCCTTGAGGACTTGGACGATGGCTCTCATCTCCACTTCTAGGTCCTCGCTCCATCCGTTTCGCTCCGTCTTCACAACGGTTTTCTTCCCTCTGGATTGGTGGCAGTTGTTGGAATCCCTAGGCCACCATGCCGCAGGCTCAAATTTCGAGGGGAACTTCTCGATCATCGCTCCGAGCAGAGGCAGCGGATAAGCCCTATCAATGGCCAGCACCTTCTCCATCAGCTCCTTCACGTCTGACTCAGTCGGGGATTGTAGCACGAGCATTGACTTGATCTCGCTTTGGAGCTGCTTGAACAACCTTGAGGCCTTGCGTTGCTCTTCAGCCAGCTGTGAGGGCTGGATTTTGCTCATGACGAGCGACATCCCAGTGGCCGCTGTGAACAAGAGAGCAGAGCATGCTCTCAGCGATGGAGCCGGCGCGGCCACAGCCATCGCTGCCGTGGTGGTGGCAGTAAGAGTCATCATGTTGACCGAGTTCAACAAGAGCTCGTTCCAGTTGTCTCGCTGCTCACCAATGTTATCGTGCATCTCCACTCTATCTTCAACAGCCTCCAAGATTGCATAGAGCTTCGTGATCGTTTTGACAGAAGTAGGTGAAAGGCGCGGCTCCAAAACCCTATCATTCTGGATGACGTCCATTTGTAATGGCTCCGTGAAGGCATAACCATTCCTGGTGCGCAATTCCTCGACTAGCTTCTTCGTGATCGCAGCGCCTTGGTGATTGTCAAGGCTAAGCTTCGAGGGCTTCGGGGCTTGGATCGAAGCAGTGATCGTTCTCTTCAAAGAACGACCCGAAGAGGAAGAAGAAGAAGGAACTAAGAGAGAGCAAGCTTGTAAAGCGGCCATTAATGGAGTCGTTGAGTCTTGTGTTGCTGTCGGATTTTGCGTGTTTCAAGCGTTTGAATGCGATGGTTTTTGAGAGGATTGCTTGAGGATTGGAGCGGTTTTGGTTAGGGAGGTTGGAGGCTCTTCTGGGCTCGTATTTATACATGCGAAGTACGCGATGTAAAAATGAAGAAACGGTCGAAGTTTTGAAAATTTGACTGTAGAACGCATGGAGTTGAATCTGCCCATGGGGGCTGACCTTTTCTAGATTTCGGACATTTCAAACATCCAAATGCAACGTAAATTAGCAGGAGAAAAGTACTCTTAAATCCCATCTATATACGTGAAATGCGTCATCACATATGTTTTAATAGTAGTACTAGGTTTCTTTCATTTGACATGTTCCACGAATACCACATAGTGCAAGTGAACATGTAGGTATGTGAGTGGTACTCAATTTCGACCATGGCAATTTGTCACATTATTCATTATTCTAATTTTGAGAATTAGGTTAGTGTATCTTTTATTTATAGGTAACACTAATGCGGAAATTACAACAAAATTAAAACTAAAAAGAATAAAAGAACACACAAACTTACGTGCAAAACTCTCATAGGAAAAATCACGGAGAAAGGAAAGGTAAAACTCACTACGGAAATTTAAGAATTACAAAAGGTGTCTTGGAAAACCTTAAAAGACTTTTTTTGTCTATCCATTTTTTTCTCAAATTAAGTTGTCACAAATTTCAACTCGGGTATCAAAACCCAATTTAGTTGAATAGTTGAAACAATATTCAAGACACAATCAACATTAAAAAAGATCACTTTTGGATAAAATAGGAGGGGATGACTATATTCAATCATTGAAAGAAGTGTTTTTCCACGCTCAAATTTCATGATATTACCACATGTCACATGCGCCACCAGCCCGTGAGCTTATGCCTCGTTTGTCAACCAGGCTAGCCCAAATAGTTAGACCTCTCTACCCTTTTCCCACTTATAGTTCACATATATTATCTTTTAGAGATTTCTTATATATAAATAATTAGTTAATTATTCATACTTATTGGCAAACCAATTCGAATTACATATGATATGCTCTTGTTACAAATGGCCTTTTGATATTGATTTGCTAGACTATATACAAATTGCTTATATGACAAATTCATTGGCAAACTGTTGAATTGGAGAGAAGAATTGTCAAGTCAAATCTCTTGAGTGATTTGAGGTTTGAACATTTCTTGAAATGGAATTTCCTCGGATTCAAAGAGCATCGGGTTTTGGGTCGGGTCGGTTTCCGATTTTGCATTGGACAGCGTTGGATTGAGTTCATTATGTTTGCGATCAGGTCAACCTAATCTTCGAGCGTTTGAATCTTTTGGGTGTGGACACACTTGCGCGAATTCGGATAACGATTTTCCTTTCAAATTGGCTATAATGTGTGGGCGAGTCAATTCGATGCTGGGTAAACTTTGCCTGCCTTGCTTGAAGATGTCAAGTCCGAATGACAAAAGGGTGGATAAAAGTATAATTAGATATTAATTATATTTCTCGTTAACCTTAGACGTTGGATAACGCAACACGTACTTTTATGAAGACAGTCTATCTTAATAAATGAACTTCCAAGCCGTGAAAATGAGTGGTGTCATCAATATCATGGTTATTTGAAGACCCGCGATACTTTTATTGCATTAGCTGTTAAATATGTTTAAGCAAGAAGCTGGCCTATTTGACCATCATGTTTAAAATAATATGAAAGTCGCTCATAAACTTATACAAAAAACTAGAAAAACTGCTTTAAGAATTATTGAAAAGTTTAATCATGGCCCCTCCTAAGATATTGTCTGTTTTGACCCTTACCATATTGAGATTTGCGGTTTTGTCCTTTTGGCATATGGGTGGGTATTTTCCCAAAAGGTCACCCATCCTAACAGTGCTCTCATCTAAACACTCTAAACAAACATTAGAGTTACAACGCTAAAGTTTACTGTTAGGTCAAAAAATGCTTTTTGTGAGTTAATTTTAGGTTCACATATATATCTCAAGCTATCTTATGAGTAATTTGGTTTATTTCTACTCCATTTACCATCCTAAAAGCATGCCAAAAACCACTCATTGTCTAGGGCCTCCAGCCCCATTTGGTTCGGCATTTGGAAAGCTCATTGGGAAAATGCAAAGCAGTTTAGCCTAAATGGCTTTGGAGGAAATGCAAAGACTGTTTGGTAAATTCTGCTTTGAAAAGCAACTTTGAGAGAAATGCTATTTGGTAAAAAATACATTTGCAAAGCCCATTTGGTGATTAATCTAAATATTTTAATTTTTATTTGTTTAAAATTTTAAAAATAATGTTTGCGACTTTTTTAATTTATATTTGACAACAATGTTAAAGATGTTGTGTAAACAATTTTATTAAAATTAAGATTCCTGTTTTTTGCTAAAAAAAATCAAATGGAAAAAATTTACGTGCTCTCTTTCTCAATTACAATAAAAATACTTTCATTACAATAAAAATATGATAACATATGCTTTGAGGAAAGAAACTCATTATCCTTAAAAATTACAAATATCTTTAATTACTTCATAAATTCATAGCTATTTGATCACGTAAACGTGCCATGTCAGATGCTACATCATCATTTGAAACATTACCCTCCCCATTTACATCATCAGGATCCGTTGTATATAAATTTGGATCCAAATCTACTCTAGCAAAATGTGTATCATTAGGGCATTTCTTCGTATATAATTGTGCAAAATCATCGTTGCTATCACAATTTTCACTTGCTTTGTATATGGATAACTTGGCATACTCTTTAAAATCTTCCACTTCTTCTTTAATACGCCAAAAGCTAGCTCAATTTCTGATCGTAGTGAGGAGTGAGCACGATTGAACACTTCTTTATAACCCATCGGTTGTGGACCTCGTTGAAACTCAGGTAAATGATATCTAACTTCTTTATATGGCCCATATAACCCATGGGATTTGGATATCCAGCATCAACCAAATAATATTTACCTACACAAAAAAGTTGTAAATTTAATTAACATATAACACATACATATATTAATGCATAAAAACCATTAATTAACGAACCTTTTGGAGGATGAGGAAATTGTAAATCATGTCTCCTAATGGCTTCGTAAAAGATACGAGTATCATGAGCTGTTCCCTCCCAACCGGCCCACACATAAGTAAATTCAATGTTAAAATTACACACGGCCATCACATTTTGTGTCGGTGTTCTTTTTCGACCAATAAAACGAAGCTGTTCACTCATAGGTACGACCGCTAGAATATGAGTACCATCTATAGCTCCAATGCAATCCTAATACAAGAACAAGAATATTATTTGATTTATATTTAATTCATATTTTCTATTGTATAATCATAACTTACCTTAAAATGTGGAAAAAATCTTGTATTATTTTTTATCTTCTTTGGAATTTCCTTGAATTGTCGATCGGATGGTTGGATCAAATCTGCTCCCATTTCACATACTTTATCCAAAACATAGCTAAATAGCCTGGATATGGTTTCCCCAGAATGCTGAAAGCGCTCTTGTGCTAACCTATTACCTATATTATGTCCTAAAGTATGAAGAAACAATCCTAGCATTTCTGCAACATCAATATTTCTAGTTTCTTGCAAACCATATCGGGTCACTAAATCATTCATTAAATTATTAAAGACAATTCTATCCATTCTAAACATTCGATAAAACCTTTCAGGATTAGCATTCATGTCCATCAACTCTCTTAACCATACATTTCCTGTATATGATGAGGTCATGCATGGTATTTTTTGACCATATATTGCCTGATAAACACCGCAAGTATGTGCAGCTGCACAAAGTTGCCAATATTCTTCTTCCTCTTTTTCATGGTTTTCTCTTTCAGGAGAATCATCCATAACTGATTAAAGTAACAAAATAGAATTAGAATAAGAGATATAATAAATTATTTAGATCATTCATCAACAAAAAACACTTATCATATATATATGCAAACTTCATTCAATAAAAAGAACACAAATTAGAAATAAGTCTGATAATATAGCATAAATATGTCTCGCCAACTAAATAGCAAATATGTATCAATTACAATAACATTACACATGAAAAATATAAATAGCAAATATCCTAGTGAGCCCTACGTTGTGCAAACTTATACTTGAGCCATGTGACTTTTTCTTGTTCACCATTTAAGTTCATAAAGATTTGCCTATTATCTTTCTTTTCTGAAAAATAATCTAATGCAAAAAAATATAACTCTTGATCTTGCTTAATCTCGGGTATAGCTTTCAACGTCTCTATGAGTTCCTTGTAAGGATCAAACTCTTTGGCATAGCTCCTACTTTCAATAGCTGAACAAATCCTCTCCATTTGCGTTGCTAGCTTATCAGCTGTACTTTTCTTTTGTTTCTTTCCTTGAGATTGTCTCACCGAACTCTGCGATGATCTTTTATCACTTTGATGTTGTTCACTAGTCTTTCCACCCACATTGTCCTCTATATTATCAACAGTAAATCCTGTTGAACCACCGATGTCAAATTGTGTGGCCACAACATCCTCATCAATACGTAATCCTTGTGCAGGATTCCATGTGATGCTTCCAGTGGCAACAATATCTCCAAACATTCTATCCAATAAAACTTGAAGATCCGGATGTATGCCTTTCATTCTAAAAGCTCTAACCTTAGGATTTTCCTGTTGTGATAAACATTTTCGTGAGTTTTATAGAAAAAAGATGAACTTAAAAAAGATTAATAAAAGAAGGGAAAAAACCTGAGTTTTCCTCTCTCACCATTCATCACTTGCATCAATGGTATTCTTTTTTGGATCCCATCCTAATCCAGATTCCTTTAGGATCAATGTCCTCCATCTTTTCCAATCTTCTTTAAGATTGTCTCACTCACTCTTCATTTGACCTTTATCATACTTTTTGCCCCTTAGGCCCTCAAACTTCTCAATTATAACCGTCCAGCCATCCCTTTTGTTGTTTGCAGGACGATTGCCGTTGTCAATTTGTTCAACGCACAACTTACAAAAGGTTTCAACATCTTTAGGGCTCCAAAATGCCTTTTCTTTTGATGAACTTGCCATCTACTAATAAATGCAACATTAAAAAATGCAATTTCAATTTAAAGACAATAGACAACAAATGCAATCCACACTGAACTACTTTTTCCAATTATAGATATTCATAACCTCAAGCTAAATCAAAAGGTTTTTGTTTTAACAAAGCAAAACAGATCAATCATGGTGAGTCCATTAAAATGGCAAATCATTGCCCTATATAATATGAGAGACCTTCAAATCCTAGGCCCACAATGCACAGAAGACTATTAAAATGCATAGACAAGGACAAGATAGACAATAAGGGCAGCATGCAAGCCAACGCAACATGCAGCACAGAGAAAAATATTCACTTTCTTCAAGAATGATGCTAAAACAGGGGCAACAGCCTGATTCTGATTCTAAGACTATAGAGGCAGCAAAATTAACTAATTAAATATGTGCAAATGTTAACAAGTCATGCACATTATAATGAAAAAAAAGTCATCTCATGTCTTTACCAATTCTTCTGTTGACCTGGTTAACAACTAGCACCATGACACAGTCTGTTTATGAGTACAACAGTACACATCTTTAGGAACTCCATGAAGTTCCAAAAAATTAATTCTCACCAAAATCTTTTCCATATAACAGGGACACAACTTTCTGAGCATTCTTATAAGAAGATTAGAGCCATGTAAGAAGGTGCTATGATATCCATCTCGCTATGATGGAGTCTAGACTTAGCATAAAGAGATAGTAAGGTAAAGCTGATTTGGTCCTAAAGGAGATGATAGAGAGCCAGACCATGCATTACTCACCACTACCATTCTCCCAAAGCAAAAAAAAAAGGCAGAGCGATAATAAGAAATAAAGAATCCTCACACCCATAGAAGCTCCTATTTTCAGAATTCAGTGAAAACTATTTCCAGTACATTTCCATAATTCAAGTCTCCAATAATTCAGCAAAGATTTAAGCCCTCATGAGGTCAATGTGCTTATGATAAAATAAGCGCTAAAAACTCATAACAAAACACTGAAGACTATAATTAAACCTATAAATAACCCATAAGACAGTTTTTGTTTTAACAAAGCAAAACAGATCAATCATGGTGAGTCCATTAAAATGGAAAATCACTACCCTATATAATAAGAGAGACCTTCAAATCCTAAGCCCACAATGCACAGAAGACTATAAATGCATAGACAAGGACAAGAAGGAGGGGCAATGCTAGTAAGTTTGGCAATCGACTTGAGGTGAAGAGTACTAGGCATGCCTTATGATCCCGAGAGGAGAGATTTAGGGCAAGTATTATTCCATTTCAAGTTCCCTCTAGCATGTGCTGAAACTGAAATTGTTGAACTAGAAGAGGATCTATTGAACTAGAAGAGCACAACTATGAAACTTCCAGATTTCTAATACCCAGAATGATTCCCCCCCTCCCAATTCTTTTATTCTCCAAAAAGGTTAAAAAAAAACCTTAGACGACCCTCTATTGGAGCGGTTCCATCAGTTCACCACCTTTGTCCCGCCGGGAGAGGTCTGATTGAATCGAAACTCGAAGTCAAGCCTAAAACCCAGGACGAGAACGAGAACGGCAGGGGAAAAGGGAAAGTGAGAGAACCCAAACCCAGAACGCAAACGAGAAATTCATCACTCTCGCAATTATATCTTCAATCGGCACAGCAACAAAACAACCAAACAAGAAATCGCCATTCGCTTAAGAAGCACGACGAGAAGGGACTGAAGCGAGCGAACCTAGATATGGTGTGAGAGCTCCGCAATCTGTTGGACTGGTGTTCGCAAGCACGACGAGCGTAGGAGAGAAGGATAACCAAAGGCGAGCGATCGTCTGCGAAGATGGGTTCGAACTGAACTCGACGGCGAAGGAAGGAAAGAGATCGCGGGTGGCGGAAGGGACGACAAAAAAAGGCAGAGCAATGGAAGGGTGGGGGGGCGGAAAGACAATGAGATCTAGGTTTCTTTTTGTTTTCAAAATGGGCAAAAATGGTTTTTCAATAAAGTTTCGAGGGTAAAATAGGCAATTTACGATTTTCATTAAAACCACCCTTCAGCATTCCGAAAATGCTGAGGAATGCTGAAAGCCCAAGGCTCCTTCAGACCAGCCTTGGACTTTCAGCATTTCCAAGGGCCGGCTTTCATTTGAAAGCTCCTTCAGATTGGTTGCCAAACAACTTGCTTTGGACTGAAGGAGCTTTGGGGGCTGGATGGGCTTTCTAAATGCCCATCCAAACGCACCCTAAGCACTCTCCGCCTTCATTGAAACAAGTGATTATAGGCCCACTAGATACCTTGTAGTTTGTCCTTGAACAACACACCTACAAGAGAGGTCCTACTCTAATACCATATTGTGACACTTTTGGATTGACTTATTTGAGGCATTATCCACTTTGGCCCTTCTTATATCAATTCTCACAGTTTTGTCCTTTAGAAAATAAGTTGAAGCTTTTATAAGAGGTTGTCCATTTTGGTAGTGCTCTCACCTGAGCATGCTTAACATTGGAATTCCAACGCCAAATGTTGTTGTTATGTCAAAGAACATCCTTTGTGAGTTAATTACTATTTCACGTATATATCTCGAGAACACTCTCTCATTATTAGATGCGCAACTTGATTTTTTTTTTTTTTTTTTGCTCCATTAGTCATCTTACTAGATTGTCGGGAGTCACTCCTTGCCCAAACACTCTAGCCGTCATGAACACCTCCTGCCCTTGTTGATCCGACTTGTTACAGACCCACTAGTTTATGTGTGGTTTATCCTTGAACCAACACCTACTAGAGAGGATCTTGTTCTAATACCATAATATAACACCCTTGGATCAACTTACTCGATGTATTGACCGTTTTAACCCATTCTATACCAAGCCTCAATGTTTCATCCTTTGAAGTATAGATGGACACTTTTCTAGGAGGTCACTTATTTTAATAATGCTCTCACTTGAGCATGCTTAACATTGGTGTTCCAATGCTAAATGTTGTCGTATATAAAAAAGCGTTTCTTGTGCGTTAATTCCAATTTCACATATATATCTTTGGAATGCTTTCCCTCAGTTGGATGTGCAATTTGGTTCAATACTTTCCTATTCGTCATCCTATAAGTTTTCCATGATCCACTCCTTATCTAAGCCCTCTAGCCTCGACAAACATTCAACCTTCATAGGATCAGGTTATTACAGTACTGGCCAAAGTTAAAACACCATATAACTTAAAGTGAAAAGCTAGAAGTTAAATTTAGTCTAAACAACTTGAGTATTTTAAGAAACAATCTTATTGAGTACATAACCATTAAAGTTATTTAACACAAATAAAATGATCAACTCAAAAATTAAAACTAATAAATGGAAAGAGAACATCAGTATATAAAGAGTATAAAAATCTCGTAATCAAGTGATGTGGTTATTTCGCCAACACAAATGACTAACGTAAAGGTAAAAAATAATTTTTGAAAGTCTCAAACATTTTGGCTAAGTGTTAAACAACTTACATCACTTATGTATGAGTTTTATATACTTCTCATATACATGTGATATCCCTCACATATAACTTGAGTTTTTGTTGAATATTCTAACATCATACTGAAGGCAAGTTCTATTCCACTTTATTTCATGTTTCGACCTTCAGTTGTCAAATTTCATTTGTCAACCTTGATCCATAGTGTTAAATAACACATGTCGCTTGTCTTCTTATTTGTATATTTTTCATATACACATGATTTCCCTCTACCGATTAGTTAAACTTTTAAGCTAGGCACTATATCACTGAGAAATATGCTCAAATTGTTGCTCCAGGGTGGAAAAAGCATGTAAGATATTGAAGGACCACAACCAACTATTCTAAAAGTTTAAACTATTAGATGAATGCATGGTTTATTATTTAAATATTTTAAAATTCTTCCTTACGCTTAGTATTGTCTTTTGCCTAGTACTAAGCATAGAAATTCAATTGGGAAGGCAAATGGGGCTTGATAAGATTTGAACTTAGAATCTCCAGTTCTAATACATGTAAGATTTTGATGAGACCACTTTTAACTATATTAAAAGCTCAAGTTATTAAATGAAAGACTAATTTATTATTTAAATATGTAAACACTCTCATTTATGCTTAGTCTGGTTTTTTTGTCTAGTGGTAAGGCACGGAAATTTAATTGAGGAGGCAAAAAGGGCTTGGAAAGACTCGACATAGAACCTTCAGCTCTAATACCATGTAAAATATTATAAAATCACAATCAATTATTCTAAAAATTTAAATTGTTAGATGAAGGTATTATTTAATATTTAAATATTCTAACAAGGCAAAAGCCAACGCCCAAGAACAACGGGTGAAGAGAACCCGACTGTGTCAATGATGTCAACTCTTTCAAAAAATTAAAAGCGGCTTTTTTGCATGGAGACCGTTTGTGCGGCAGGAGACATTGAAGAATTCAACCATTTGATTGCGTCCACATCGTGAAAAAGGTATGACGCACGGCCCTTCGTTTTTCTTTACAAATCTTACCCTTATGAAAATTAAAAACATGGCCTTATAAAAATGCTTCATCCTTTGGTAAGAAAACAGAATAACTAAATTTTTATTTAAGAAGCGGAATATTAGATTAGATGTGGAATTCTGACTAGGAGCTTATATTATCTTTACCTGAGTATCTAATCAAGATTTGACCATTTGCTCACATAGAATTATACAGTATATACTTGATGATAAATTGTTAAGACCACATTTTAGAAACAATTTTTTTCCCTACTGGCAACTTCTTCTTTTAGTTCATATGTTAAGAAGTAAAGCACGTGATTTTTCGCATTTTATATGTAATAAAGACGGATTCATTTTGTCTTAGTAAAGCCTTTAGTACCAAATTTTTCTACCATGATCTATAATAAAAGCATTGTCCGTTTGACAATTATATACACAGGCAAACTAAAAGGAATCAATAAAATCAACAGGCTAATTAATTAATGAAAGGAAATGGAGTTGTGAAAACCGTTCCCGCATATCAATTAATGCTTTTAACTATTTATTTTGTAGAATTAATTGATACAATTATGCACCGAGAAATAAATAATAAAAAGAATCATGTTAATCAGCCTCATGTACATGTATAGTATATACACTGAATATCTCTGGTCAAAGGAGTTCAGAAAAGCTTGCTTCCAAACTCATCCACCTCAATCCCTTCTATACAAGAAGCCATTGATTTTCTTGCTAAACCTCGGAGCTCCGACAAGCTCCGTCCCAGCTTCATCGCCACCTTCATCTCGAGCATCTGTCCATTCTCTCTCTTGCTATAGTCTCTCTCTTCAAGCGTCGCTTCAATCGTCTCTTCCATGAGCTCGAAGAAGCCTGCATTGTTTCTGTACATCTCCACCACCATGCCAACTTGGGCTCCATGCTCGAAGCTGTTGATGATCGCGGCCATCGCCCCGGTGATGGCTGCCACTGTCATGGCTGTCGAGCCACCGAAGGCCGAGCCAGCTGCAGCAATGCCGGTTAGCAAAGGAGCAGAAACCGCCAACATCTTATTCAATTTTAGAGCCAGATTCCCGAGCCTCATGTAGTCTTGCTTGTCTTTGCCCTTGAGGACTTGGACGATGGCTCTCATCTCCACTTCTAGGTCCTCGCTCCATCCGTTTCGCTCCGTCTTCACAACGGTTTTCTTCCCTCTGGATTGGTGGCAGTTGTTGGAATCCCTAGGCCACCATGCGGCAGGCTCAAATTTCGAGGGGAACTTCTCGATCATCGCTCCGAGCAGAGGCAGTGGATAAGCCCTATCAATGGCCAGCACCTTCTCCATCAGCTCCTTCACGTCTGACTCAGTCGGGGATTGTAGCACGAGCATTGACTTGATCTCGCTTTGGAGCTGCTTGAACAACCTTGAGGCCTTGCGTTGCTCTTCAGCCAGCTGTGAGGGCTGGATTTTGCTCATGACGAGCGACATCCCAGTGGCCGCTGTGAACAAGAGAGCAGAGCATGCTCTCAGCGATGGAGCCGGCGCGGCCACTGCCATCGCTGCCGTGGTGGTGGCAGTAAGAGTCATCATGTTGACCGAGTTCAACAAGAGCTCGTTCCAGTTGTCTCGCTGCTCACCAATGTTATCGTGCATCTCCACTCTATCTTCGACAGCCTCCAAGATTGCATAGAGCTTCGTGATCGTTTTGACAGAAGTAGGTGAAAGGCGCGGCTCCAAAACCCTATCATTCTGGATGACGTCCATTTGTAATGGCTCCGTGAAGGCATAACCATTCCTGGTGCGCAATTCCTCGACTAGCTTCTTCGTGATCGCAGCGCCTTGGTGATTGTCAGGGCTAAGCTTCGAGGGCTTCGGGGCTTGGATCGAAGCAGTGATCGTTCTCTTCAAAGAACGACCCGAAGAGGAAGAACAAGAAGGAACTAAGAGAGAGCAAGCTTGTAAAGCGGCCATTAATGGAGTCGTTGAGTCTTGTGTTGCTGTCGGATTTTGCGTGTTTCAAGCGTTTGAATGCGATGGTTTTTGAGAGGATTGCTTGAGGATTGGAGCGGTTTTGGTTAGGGAGGTTGGAGGCTCTTCTGGGCTCGTATTTATACATGCGAAGTACGCGATGTAAAAATGAAGAAACGGTCGAAGTTTTGAAAATTTGACTGTAGAACGCATGGAGTTGAATCTGCCCATGGGGGCTGACCTTTTCTAGATTTCGGACATTTCAAACATCCAAATGCTACGTAAATTAGCAGGAGAAAAGTACTCTTAAATCCCATCTATATACGTGAAATGCGTCATCACTTATGTTTTAATAGTAGTACTAGGTTTCTTTCATTTGACATGTTCCACGAATACCACATGGTGCAAGTGAACATGTAGGTATGTGAGTGGTACTCAATTTTGACCATGGCAATTTGTCACATTATTCATTATTCTAATTTTGAGAATTAGGTTAGTGTATCTTTTATTTATAAGTAACACTTATGTGTCATGACTAACGCGGAAATTACAACAAAATTAAAACTAAAAAGAATAAAAGAACACACAAATTTACGTGCAAAACTCTTATAGGAAAAACCACGGAGAAAGGAAAGGCAAAACTCACTATGGAAATTTAAGAATTACAAAAGGTGTCTTGGAAAACCTTAAAAGACTTTTTTTGTCTGTCCATTTTTTTTCTCAAATTAAGTTGTCACAAAATTCAACTCGGGTATCAAAACCCAATTTAGTTGAATAGTTGAAACAATATTCAAGACACAATCAACATTAAAAAAGATCACTTTTGGATAAAATAGGAGGGGATGACTATATTCAATCATTGAAAAAAGTGTTTTTCCACGCTCAAATTTCATGATATTACCACATGTCACATGCGCCACCAGCCCGTGAGCTTATGCCTCGTTTGTCAACCAGGCTAGCCCAAATAGTTAGACCTCTCTACCCTTTTCCCACTTATAGTTCACATATATTATCTTTTAGGGATTTCTTATACATAAATAATTAGTTAATTATTCATATTTATTGGCAAACCAATTCGAATTACATATCATATGCTCTTGTTACAAATAGCCTTTTGATATTGATTTGCTAGACTATATACAAATTGCTTATATGACAAATTCATTGGCAAACTGTTGAATTGGAGAGAAGAATTGTCAAGTCAAATCTCTTGAGTGATTTGAGGTTTGAACATTTCTTGAAATGGAATTTCCTCGGATTCAAAGAGCATCGGGTTTTGGGTCGGGTCGGTTTCCGATTTTGCATTGGACAGCCTTGGATTGAGTTCATTATGTTTGCGATCAGGTCAACCTAATCTTCGGGCGTTTGAATCTTTTGGGTGTGGACACACTTGCGCGAATTCGGATAACGCTTTTCCTTTCAAATTGGCTATAATGTGTGGGCGAGTCAATTCGATGCTGGGTAAACTTTGCCTGCCTTGCTTGAAGATGTCAAGTCCGAATGACAAAAGGGTGGATAAAAGTATAATTAGATATTAATTATATTTCTCGTTAACCTTAGACGTTGGATAACGCAACACGTACTTTTATGAAGACAGTCTATCTTAAATAAATGAACTTCCAAGCCGTGAAAATGAGTGGTGTCATCAATATCATGGTTATTTGAAGACCCACGATACTTTTATTGCATTAGCTGTTAAATATGTTTAAGCAAGAAGCTGGCCTATTTGACCATCATGTTTAAAATAATATGAAAGTCGCTCATAAACTTATACACAAAACTAGAAAAACTGCTTTAAGAATTATTGAAAAGTTTAATCATGGCCCCTCCTAAGATATTGTCTGTTTTGACCCTTACCATATTGAGATTTGCGGTTTTGTCCTTTTGGCATATGGGTGGGTATTTTCCCAAAAGGTCACCCATCCTAACAGTGCTCTCATCTAAACACTCTAAACAAACATTAGAGTTACAACGCTAAAGGTTACTGTTAGGTCAAAAAATGCTTTTTGTGAGTTAATTTTAGGTTCACATATATATCTCAAGCTATCTTATGAGTAATTTGGTTTATTTCTACTCCCTTTACCATCCTAAAAGCATGCCAAGAACCACTCATTGTCTAGGCCCCCCAGCCCCCACAAGCACTCTCCGCTTTCATTGAAACAAGTGATTATAGGCCCACTAGATACCTCGTAGTTTGTCCTTGAACAACACACCTACAAGAGAGGTCCTACTCTAATACCATATTATGACACTTTTGGATTGACTTATTTGAGGCATTATCCACTTTGGCCCTTCTTATATCAAGTCTCACAGTTTTGTCCTTTAGAAAATAAGTTGAAGCTTTTATAAGAGGTTGTCCATTTTGGTAGTGCTCTCACCTGAGCATGCTTAACATTGGAATTCCAATGCCAAATGTTCTTGTTATGTCAAAGAACATCTTTTGTGAGTTAATTACTATTTCACGTATATATCTCGAGAACACTCTCTCATTATTGGATGCTATCGCGACCTAATTTTTTTTCGGGTTCACCGCCTAAAACTAGGTTAATGGACTGCTAAGTTTTTTAAACTTAGCTCGGGCTCTCCCAAGCCCATACCAAATCGCGACTTGAGTCTAAACTTTTTAAACATGCAAAATACTATCTAGGAGTCGTCACTAATCAGTTTAGGGTAGGTCGATTAGACACCTAAGTAAAATAAAGGGAGATTTATTTTACTCCTACGAACCAGAGATTAAGGGTACAGGGACTTGGTTACACTAGACTATCCTAGTGCCATTTCAGTACAATTTCTTTTTAATTTTCAAAAATGTTTTGCAGGCAGCTTGATTTGATTTTAATTCATTTTTCTAACGTGTGAGGCGATCATGCGAGTGCACAAACCACCAATTTAACACCCGAGAAAGCGAATAAAATAATGCAGGACTTACCTCAAAGCAACGAAAGCAACTGGTTGTTAGGTCAGAATTCATATCAATAATCCTAGATATGATTTCTAATTAATAATCAATCACTCAATTTTTGTTTTCACTTTATTTAATGAAAGTCGTGCAATGCATGCTACTAATTTAACATGAAATGACGTGGCAATATGACCTAAACTATATAACATGAATAAGCATGCAATCCATCTTAAAGCATGAAATGAATTTATTCTATTTTTTTGTATTTTCCATGAAATTCGAAATTAAAGAAATGCAACAATTAAATATAAATATGCAATTTAATCAAATGACATAGTTCTAATGACGAGCAATGAACTTAGCAATAATCACTAGATGACGAAAATTTCATAAATCTAATCCTACATGTCTGATTTACTAAACCTATATGCTCAGGAAGAATTTTGATTTTTTTTTTAAAAATAATTAATTATTAAGTAAGTATTAAATCTAAACTATCAACAAAATAAAGCAAGAAATGATTAAAATAATTGAAAAAATAACCTATTGTCTCACAGGTCAAATTAACGGTTATTCTAACCCTAATTATCACAACAAGGAGATCAAAACAATTACAAATCTGATCTGAAGTCCTACAGACCAAATTAAATAATTATTGTGATTTAACAATTAAAATTTCACCAAAAAGCCCAAAAATTAATATAATAAAAAAATGATCCGATGTCTCTCGGATCAAATTAATAATTACATTAATTTCGGACAAAATCCCTACGGATAATGCATACAAAATGCACAAATATTAACATTGACAAACCATATTCTAACTTAAACAATAATAACAAAATTTAAAACACAATAATATAACATAAAATAAGCAAAAGAAAGAAATAAAAATAAAACTAAAGGAGGGGAATTGCAGCAGCGTTGGTGGGCATATGGCTAGTTCTTGATTTGATCATTTGCTAGTCTCCTCCGAGAACTTTTTGAGTGGACACCCCCCTTCTCTTGCCGTCTCTCTCTTGTCAATTATGGTGGAATATGGAATTGTGTGGCCTTTTGTTCGGCATTGAATTGCCTGTGACCACAACATCATAACAAAACAAAGTAAATTAGGTGAAAATATGGGGTGAACAACTTTAATAGGGAGAGAAACAACCCTGTTTTATCACAGTGAAATCACTGGATGGCAATCAGCGCTTAGGTACGTTGACCACTTCGATGTCTCGCTGCTGGAATTATTGTCGGAGATGTAGGAGTTTAATCTAGGCAAGAAAAAATAAAATCACCTTAGTGCGAATAGCAAATTGGAATTGCACACAATCAAACTTAAAAAAAGAAGAAGAAGCTCGACTTAGCTTTATGCTTGTCGTCAATATCCATGAAGCATGATGAACATGGGGCATCGTCAAGAGGACTGCACCATTCAATAGACCAATCGAAGAATTCTTGAGATCGTTGACTCTCCTAAAGAAATTTGAACTCGAAAGAAATGAAGGAGAAAACCTTCCTCACATTTGCTCTGAATTTTTTTGAAAATCACCTCCTCTCTGAGAGATTGTCTATCGAACCTCTCTACGTTTTCTCACCATTTTTTCTCCTTGTGAGCTCCACTCTCCTCCTCCTGTCATGAAAAGTGAGCCTCTCTTTTATAGTGATTCAAAACGGTCTCTTTACATGGCATTTCCCGAGTTGCCATTTCTTGTTGCATTAAATCAAGCCTGCAAATCGGAACGTGATTTCGCAATCAGCTCGATTTTAGTTGATTCCTTCCATTTTACAAAAATTCTTGCCCCTTATTCAATTGCTTCTGCATTTAACAAAATCCGAATACCCATCAGAATTTCAAATTTCCATGCATAATCAATCAAATCAATTGCCCTCATTTTCTTTCATTTTTTCCTTTTATTTGTTCAAAATGCAATTTTATTTTTCCAAAATTAGGTGTCAACAGATGCGCAACTTGATTTTTTTTTTTTGTGCTCCATTAGTCATCTTACTAGATTGTCGGGAGTCACTCCTTGCCCAAACACTCTAGCCCTCATGAACACCTCCTGCCCTTGTTGATCCGAGTTGTTACAAACCCACTAGTTTATGTGTGGTTTATCCTTGAACCATACACCTACTAGAGAGGATCTTGTTCTAATACCATAATATAACACCCTTGGATCAACTTACTCGATGTATTGACCGTTTTAACCCATTCTATACCAAGCCTCAAAGTTTCATTCTTTGAAGTATAGATGGACACTTTCCTAGGAGGTCACTTATTTTAATAATGCTCTCACTTGAGCATGCTTAACATTGGTGTTCCAATGCTAAATGTTGTCGTATATAAAAAAGCGTTTCTTGTACGTTAATTCCAATTTCACATATATATCTTTGGAATGCTTTCCCTCAGTTGGATATGCAATTTGGTTCAATACTTTCCTATTCGTCATCCTATAAGTTTTCCATGATCCACTCCTTATCTAAGCCCTCTAGCCTCGACAAACATTCAACCTTCATAGGATCAGGTTATTACAGTACTGGCCAAAGTAAAAACACCATATAACTTAAAGTGAAAAGCTAGAAATTAAATTTAGTCTACACAACTTGAGTATTTTAAGAAACAATCTTATTGAGTACATAACCATTAAAGTTATTTAACACAAATAAAATGATCAACTCAAAAATTAAAACTAATAAATGGAAAGAGAACATCAGTATATAAAGAGTATAAAAATCTCGTAATCAAGTGATGTGGTTATTTCGCCAACACAAATGATTAACGCAAAGGTAAAAAATAATTTTTGAAAGTCTCAAACATTTTGGCTAAGTGTTAAACAACTTACATCACTTATGTATGAGTTTTATATACTTCTCATATACATGTGATATCCCTCACATATAACTTGAGTTTTTGTTGAATATTCTAACATCATACTGAAGGCAAGTTCTATTCCACTTTATTTCATGTTTCGACCTTCAGTTGTCAAATTTCATTTGTCAACCTTGATCCATAGCGTTAAATAACACATGTCGCTTGTCTTCTTATTTGTATATTTTTCATATACACATGATTTCCCTCTACCGATTAGTTAAACTTTTAAGCTAGGCACTATATCACTGAGAAATATGCTCAAATTGTTGCTCCAGGGTGGAAAAAGCATGTAAGATATTGAAGGACCACAACCAACTATTCTAAAAGTTTAAACTATTAGATAAATGCATGGTTTATTATTTAAATATTTTAAAATTCTTCCTTACGCTTAGTATTGTCTTTTGCCTAGTACTAAGCATAGAAATTCAATTGGGAAGGCAAATGGGGCTTGATAAGATTTGAACTTAGAATCTCCAGTTCTAATACATGTAAGATTTTGATGAGACCACTTTTAACTATATTAAAAGCTCAAGTTATTAAATGAAAGACTAATTTATTATTTAAATATGTAAACACTCTCATTTATGCTTAGTCTGGTTTTTTTGTCTAGTGGTAAGGCACGGAAATTTAATTGAGGAGGCAAAAAGGGCTTGGAAAGACTCGACATAGAACCTTCAGCTCTAATACCATGTAAAATATTATAAAATCACAATCAATTATTCTAAAAATTTAAATTGTTAGATGAAGGTATTATTTAATATTTAAATATTCTAACAAGGCAAAAGCCAACGCCCAAGAACAACGGGTGAAGAGAACCCGACTGTGTCAATGATGTCAACTCTTTCAAAAAATTAAAAGCGGCTTTTTTGCATGGAGACCGTTTGTGCGGCAGGAGACATTGAAGAATTCAACCATTTGATTGCGTCCACATCGTGAAAAAGGTATGACGCACGGCCCTTCGTTTTTCTTTACAAATCTTACCCTTATGAAAATTAAAAACATGGCCTTATAAAAATGCTTCATCCTTTGGTAAGAAAACAGAATAACTAAATTTTTATTTAAGAAGCGGAATATTAGATTAGATGTGGAATTCTGACTTGGAGCTTATATTATCTTTACCTGAGTATCTAATCAAGATTTGACCATTTGCTCACATAGAATTATACAGTATATACTTGATGATAAATTGTTAAGACCACATTTTAGAAACAATTTTTTTCCCTACTGGCAACTTCTTCTTTTAGTTCATATGTTAAGAAGTAAAGCACGTGATTTTTCGCATTTTATATGTAATAAAGACGGATTCATTTTGTCTTAGTAAAGCCTTTAGTACCAAATTTTTCTACCATGATCTATAATAAAAGCATTGTCCGTTTGACAATTATATACACAGGCAAACTAAAAGGAATCAATAAAATCAACAGGCTAATTAATTAATGAAAGGAAATGGAGTTGTGAAAACCGTTCCCGCATATCAATTAATGCTTTTAACTATTTATTTTGTAGAATTAATTGATACAATTATGCACCGAGAAATAAATAATAAAAAGAATCATGTTAATCAGCCTCATGTACATGTATAGTATATACACTGAATATCTCTGGTCAAAGGAGTTCAGAAAAGCTTGCTTCCAAACTCATCCACCTCAATCCCTTCTATACAAGAAGCCATTGATTTTCTTGCTAAACCTCGGAGCTCCGACAAGCTCCGTCCCAGCTTCATCGCCACCTTCATCTCGAGCATCTGTCCATTCTCTCTCTTGCTATAGTCTCTCTCTTCAAGCGTCGCTTCAATCGTCTCTTCCATGAGCTCGAAGAAGCCTGCATTGTTTCTGTACATCTCCACCACCATGCCAACTTGGGCTCCATGCTCGAAGCTGTTGATGATCGCGGCCATCGCCCCGGTGATGGCTGCCACTGTCATGGCTGTCGAGCCACCGAAGGCCGAGCCAGCTGCAGCAATGCCGGTTAGCAAAGGAGCAGAAACCGCCAACATCTTATTCAATTTTAGAGCCAGATTCCCGAGCCTCATGTAGTCTTGCTTGTCTTTGCCCTTGAGGACTTGGACGATGGCTCTCATCTCCACTTCTAGGTCCTCGCTCCATCCGTTTCGCTCCGTCTTCACAACGGTTTTCTTCCCTCTGGATTGGTGGCAGTTGTTGGAATCCCTAGGCCACCATGCGGCAGGCTCAAATTTCGAGGGGAACTTCTCGATCATCGCTCCGAGCAGAGGCAGTGGATAAGCCCTATCAATGGCCAGCACCTTCTCCATCAGCTCCTTCACGTCTGACTCAGTCGGGGATTGTAGCACGAGCATTGACTTGATCTCGCTTTGGAGCTGCTTGAACAACCTTGAGGCCTTGCGTTGCTCTTCAGCCAGCTGTGAGGGCTGGATTTTGCTCATGACGAGCGACATCCCAGTGGCCGCTGTGAACAAGAGAGCAGAGCATGCTCTCAGCGATGGAGCCGGCGCGGCCACTGCCATCGCTGCCGTGGTGGTGGCAGTAAGAGTCATCATGTTGACCGAGTTCAACAAGAGCTCGTTCCAGTTGTCTCGCTGCTCACCAATGTTATCGTGCATCTCCACTCTATCTTCGACAGCCTCCAAGATTGCATAGAGCTTCGTGATCGTTTTGACAGAAGTAGGTGAAAGGCGCGGCTCCAAAACCCTATCATTCTGGATGACGTCCATTTGTAATGGCTCCGTGAAGGCATAACCATTCCTGGTGCGCAATTCCTCGACTAGCTTCTTCGTGATCGCAGCGCCTTGGTGATTGTCAGGGCTAAGCTTCGAGGGCTTCGGGGCTTGGATCGAAGCAGTGATCGTTCTCTTCAAAGAACGACCCGAAGAGGAAGAACAAGAAGGAACTAAGAGAGAGCAAGCTTGTAAAGCGGCCATTAATGGAGTCGTTGAGTCTTGTGTTGCTGTCGGATTTTGCGTGTTTCAAGCGTTTGAATGCGATGGTTTTTGAGAGGATTGCTTGAGGATTGGAGCGGTTTTGGTTAGGGAGGTTGGAGGCTCTTCTGGGCTCGTATTTATACATGCGAAGTACGCGATGTAAAAATGAAGAAACGGTCGAAGTTTTGAAAATTTGACTGTAGAACGCATGGAGTTGAATCTGCCCATGGGGGCTGACCTTTTCTAGATTTCGGACATTTCAAACATCCAAATGCTACGTAAATTAGCAGGAGAAAAGTACTCTTAAATCCCATCTATATACGTGAAATGCGTCATCACTTATGTTTTAATAGTAGTACTAGGTTTCTTTCATTTGACATGTTCCACGAATACCACATGGTGCAAGTGAACATGTAGGTATGTGAGTGGTACTCAATTTTGACCATGGCAATTTGTCACATTATTCATTATTCTAATTTTGAGAATTAGGTTAGTGTATCTTTTATTTATAAGTAACACTTATGTGTCATGACTAACGCGGAAATTACAACAAAATTAAAACTAAAAAGAATAAAAGAACACACAAATTTACGTGCAAAACTCTTATAGGAAAAACCACGGAGAAAGGAAAGGCAAAACTCACTATGGAAATTTAAGAATTACAAAAGGTGTCTTGGAAAACCTTAAAAGACTTTTTTTGTCTGTCCATTTTTTTTCTCAAATTAAGTTGTCACAAAATTCAACTCGGGTATCAAAACCCAATTTAGTTGAATAGTTGAAACAATATTCAAGACACAATCAACATTAAAAAAGATCACTTTTGGATAAAATAGGAGGGGATGACTATATTCAATCATTGAAAAAAGTGTTTTTCCACGCTCAAATTTCATGATATTACCACATGTCACATGCGCCACCAGCCCGTGAGCTTATGCCTCGTTTGTCAACCAGGCTAGCCCAAATAGTTAGACCTCTCTACCCTTTTCCCACTTATAGTTCACATATATTATCTTTTAGGGATTTCTTATACATAAATAATTAGTTAATTATTCATATTTATTGGCAAACCAATTCGAATTACATATCATATGCTCTTGTTACAAATAGCCTTTTGATATTGATTTGCTAGACTATATACAAATTGCTTATATGACAAATTCATTGGCAAACTGTTGAATTGGAGAGAAGAATTGTCAAGTCAAATCTCTTGAGTGATTTGAGGTTTGAACATTTCTTGAAATGGAATTTCCTCGGATTCAAAGAGCATCGGGTTTTGGGTCGGGTCGGTTTCCGATTTTGCATTGGACAGCCTTGGATTGAGTTCATTATGTTTGCGATCAGGTCAACCTAATCTTCGGGCGTTTGAATCTTTTGGGTGTGGACACACTTGCGCGAATTCGGATAACGCTTTTCCTTTCAAATTGGCTATAATGTGTGGGCGAGTCAATTCGATGCTGGGTAAACTTTGCCTGCCTTGCTTGAAGATGTCAAGTCCGAATGACAAAAGGGTGGATAAAAGTATAATTAGATATTAATTATATTTCTCGTTAACCTTAGACGTTGGATAACGCAACACGTACTTTTATGAAGACAGTCTATCTTAAATAAATGAACTTCCAAGCCGTGAAAATGAGTGGTGTCATCAATATCATGGTTATTTGAAGACCCACGATACTTTTATTGCATTAGCTGTTAAATATGTTTAAGCAAGAAGCTGGCCTATTTGACCATCATGTTTAAAATAATATGAAAGTCGCTCATAAACTTATACACAAAACTAGAAAAACTGCTTTAAGAATTATTGAAAAGTTTAATCATGGCCCCTCCTAAGATATTGTCTGTTTTGACCCTTACCATATTGAGATTTGCGGTTTTGTCCTTTTGGCATATGGGTGGGTATTTTCCCAAAAGGTCACCCATCCTAACAGTGCTCTCATCTAAACACTCTAAACAAACATTAGAGTTACAACGCTAAAGGTTACTGTTAGGTCAAAAAATGCTTTTTGTGAGTTAATTTTAGGTTCACATATATATCTCAAGCTATCTTATGAGTAATTTGGTTTATTTCTACTCCCTTTACCATCCTAAAAGCATGCCAAGAACCACTCATTGTCTAGGCCCCCCAGCCCCCACAAGCACTCTCCGCTTTCATTGAAACAAGTGATTATAGGCCCACTAGATACCTCGTAGTTTGTCCTTGAACAACACACCTACAAGAGAGGTCCTACTCTAATACCATATTATGACACTTTTGGATTGACTTATTTGAGGCATTATCCACTTTGGCCCTTCTTATATCAAGTCTCACAGTTTTGTCCTTTAGAAAATAAGTTGAAGCTTTTATAAGAGGTTGTCCATTTTGGTAGTGCTCTCACCTGAGCATGCTTAACATTGGAATTCCAATGCCAAATGTTCTTGTTATGTCAAAGAACATCTTTTGTGAGTTAATTACTATTTCACGTATATATCTCGAGAACACTCTCTCATTATTGGATGCTATCGCGACCTAATTTTTTTTCGGGTTCACCGCCTAAAACTAGGTTAATGGACTGCTAAGTTTTTTAAACTTAGCTCGGGCTCTCCCAAGCCCATACCAAATCGCGACTTGAGTCTAAACTTTTTAAACATGCAAAATACTATCTAGGAGTCGTCACTAATCAGTTTAGGGTAGGTCGATTAGACACCTAAGTAAAATAAAGGGAGATTTATTTTACTCCTACGAACCAGAGATTAAGGGTACAGGGACTTGGTTACACTAGACTATCCTAGTGCCATTTCAGTACAATTTCTTTTTAATTTTCAAAAATGTTTTGCAGGCAGCTTGATTTGATTTTAATTCATTTTTCTAACGTGTGAGGCGATCATGCGAGTGCACAAACCACCAATTTAACACCCGAGAAAGCGAATAAAATAATGCAGGACTTACCTCAAAGCAACGAAAGCAACTGGTTGTTAGGTCAGAATTCATATCAATAATCCTAGATATGATTTCTAATTAATAATCAATCACTCAATTTTTGTTTTCACTTTATTTAATGAAAGTCGTGCAATGCATGCTACTAATTTAACATGAAATGACGTGGCAATATGACCTAAACTATATAACATGAATAAGCATGCAATCCATCTTAAAGCATGAAATGAATTTATTCTATTTTTTTGTATTTTCCATGAAATTCGAAATTAAAGAAATGCAACAATTAAATATAAATATGCAATTTAATCAAATGACATAGTTCTAATGACGAGCAATGAACTTAGCAATAATCACTAGATGACGAAAATTTCATAAATCTAATCCTACATGTCTGATTTACTAAACCTATATGCTCAGGAAGAATTTTGATTTTTTTTTTAAAAATAATTAATTATTAAGTAAGTATTAAATCTAAACTATCAACAAAATAAAGCAAGAAATGATTAAAATAATTGAAAAAATAACCTATTGTCTCACAGGTCAAATTAACGGTTATTCTAACCCTAATTATCACAACAAGGAGATCAAAACAATTACAAATCTGATCTGAAGTCCTACAGACCAAATTAAATAATTATTGTGATTTAACAATTAAAATTTCACCAAAAAGCCCAAAAATTAATATAATAAAAAATGATCCGATGTCTCTCAGATCAAATTAATAATTACATTAATTTCGGACAAAATCCCTACGGATAATGCATACAAAATGCACAAATATTAACATTGACAAACCATATTCTAACTTAAACAATAATAACAAAATTTAAAACACAATAATATAACATAAAATAAGCAAAAGAAAGAAATAAAAATAAAACTACAGGAGGGGAATTGCAGCAGCGTTGGTGGGCATATGGCTAGTTCTTGATTTGATCATTTGCTAGTCTCCTCCGAGAACTTTTTGAGTGGACACCCCCCTTCTCTTGTCGTCTCTCTCTTGTCAATTATGGTGGAATATGGAATTGTGTGGCCTTTTGTTCGGCATTGAATTGCCTGTGACCACAACATCATAACAAAACAAAGTAAATTAGGTGAAAATATGGGGTGAACAACTTTAATAGGGAGAGAAACAACCCTGTTTTATCACAGTGAAATCACTGGATGGCAATCAGCGCTTAGGTACGTTGACCACTTCGATGTCTCGCTGCTGGAATTATTGTCGGAGATGTAGGAGTTTAATCTAGGCAAGAAAAAATAAAATCACCTTAGTGCGAATAGCAAATTGGAATTGCACACAATCAAACTTAAAAAAAGAAGAAGAAGCTCGACTTAGCTTTATGCTTGTCGTCAATATCCATGAAGCATGATGAACATGGGGCATCGTCAAGAGGACTGCACCATTCAATAGACCAATCGAAGAATTCTTGAGATCGTTGACTCTCCTAAAGAAATTTGAACTCGAAAGAAATGAAGGAGAAAACCTTCCTCACATTTGCTCTGAATTTTTTTGAAAATCACCTCCTCTCTGAGAGATTGTCTATCGAACCTCTCTACGTTTTCTCACCATTTTTTCTCCTTGTGAGCTCCACTCTCCTCCTCCTGTCATGAAAAGTGAGCCTCTCTTTTATAGTGATTCAAAACGGTCTCTTTACATGGCATTTCCCGAGTTGCCATTTCTTGTTGCATTAAATCAAGCCTGCAAATCGGAACGTGATTTCGCAATCAGCTCGATTTTAGTTGATTCCTTCCATTTTACAAAAATTCTTGCCCCTTATTCAATTGCTTCTGCATTTAACAAAATCCGAATACCCATCAGAATTTCAAATTTCCATGCATAATCAATCAAATCAATTGCCCTCATTTTCTTTCATTTTTTCCTTTTATTTGTTCAAAATGCAATTTTATTTTTCCAAAATTAGGTGTCAACAGATGCGCAACTTGATTTTTTTTTTTTTGTGCTCCATTAGTCATCTTACTAGATTGTCGGGAGTCACTCCTTGCCCAAACACTCTAGCCCTCATGAACACCTCCTGCCCTTGTTGATCCGAGTTGTTACAAACCCACTAGTTTATGTGTGGTTTATCCTTGAACCATACACCTACTAGAGAGGATCTTGTTCTAATACCATAATATAACACCCTTGGATCAACTTACTCGATGTATTGACCGTTTTAACCCATTCTATACCAAGCCTCAAAGTTTCATTCTTTGAAGTATAGATGGACACTTTCCTAGGAGGTCACTTATTTTAATAATGCTCTCACTTGAGCATGCTTAACATTGGTGTTCCAATGCTAAATGTTGTCGTATATAAAAAAGCGTTTCTTGTACGTTAATTCCAATTTCACATATATATCTTTGGAATGCTTTCCCTCAGTTGGATATGCAATTTGGTTCAATACTTTCCTATTCGTCATCCTATAAGTTTTCCATGATCCACTCCTTATCTAAGCCCTCTAGCCTCGACAAACATTCAACCTTCATAGGATCAGGTTATTACAGTACTGGCCAAAGTAAAAACACCATATAACTTAAAGTGAAAAGCTAGAAATTAAATTTAGTCTACACAACTTGAGTATTTTAAGAAACAATCTTATTGAGTACATAACCATTAAAGTTATTTAACACAAATAAAATGATCAACTCAAAAATTAAAACTAATAAATGGAAAGAGAACATCAGTATATAAAGAGTATAAAAATCTCGTAATCAAGTGATGTGGTTATTTCGCCAACACAAATGATTAACGCAAAGGTAAAAAATAATTTTTGAAAGTCTCAAACATTTTGGCTAAGTGTTAAACAACTTACATCACTTATGTATGAGTTTTATATACTTCTCATATACATGTGATATCCCTCACATATAACTTGAGTTTTTGTTGAATATTCTAACATCATACTGAAGGCAAGTTCTATTCCACTTTATTTCATGTTTCGACCTTCAGTTGTCAAATTTCATTTGTCAACCTTGATCCATAGCGTTAAATAACACATGTCGCTTGTCTTCTTATTTGTATATTTTTCATATACACATGATTTCCCTCTACCGATTAGTTAAACTTTTAAGCTAGGCACTATATCACTGAGAAATATGCTCAAATTGTTGCTCCAGGGTGGAAAAAGCATGTAAGATATTGAAGGACCACAACCAACTATTCTAAAAGTTTAAACTATTAGATGAATGCATGGTTTATTATTTAAATATTTTAAAATTCTTCCTTACGCTTAGTATTGTCTTTTGCCTAGTACTAAGCATAGAAATTCAATTGGGAAGGCAAATGGGGCTTGATAAGATTTGAACTTAGAATCTCCAGTTCTAATACATGTAAGATTTTGATGAGACCACTTTTAACTATATTAAAAGCTCAAGTTATTAAATGAAAGACTAATTTATTATTTAAATATGTAAACACTCTCATTTATGCTTAGTCTGGTTTTTTTGTCTAGTGGTAAGGCACGGAAATTTAATTGAGGAGGCAAAAAGGGCTTGGAAAGACTCGAACATAGAACCTTCAGCTCTAATACCATGTAAAATATTATAAAATCACAATCAATTATTCTAAAAGTTTAAATTGTTAGATGGAGGTATTATTTAATATTTAAATATTCTAACAAGGCAAAAGCCAACGCCCAAGAACAACGGGTGAAGAGAACCCGACTGTGTCAATGATGTCAACTCTTTCAAAAAATTAAAAGCGGCTTTTTTGCATGGAGACCGTTTGTGCGGCAGGAGAAATTGAAGAATTCAACCATTTGATTGCGTCCACATCGTGAAAAAGGTATGACGCACGGCCCTTCGTTTTTCTTTACAAATCTTACCCTTATGAAAATTAAAAACATGGCCTTATAAAAATGCTTCATCCTTTGGTAAGAAAACAGAATAACTAAATTTTTATTTAAGAAGCGGAATATTAGATTAGATGTGGAATTCTGACTTGGAGCTTATATTATCTTTACCTGAGTATCTAATCAAGATTTGACCATTTGCTCACATAGAATTATACAGTATATACTTGATGATAAATTGTTAAGACCACATTTTAGAAACAATTTTTTTCCCTACTGGCAACTTCTTCTTTTAGTTCATATGTTAAGAAGTAAAGCACGTGATTTTTCGCATTTTATATGTAATAAAGACGGATTCATTTTGTCTTAGTAAAGCCTTTAGTACCAAATTTTTCTACCATGATCTATAATAAAAGCATTGTCCGTTTGACAATTATATACACAGGCAAACTAAAAGGAATCAATAAAATCAACAGGCTAATTAATTAATGAAAGGAAATGGAGTTGTGAAAACCGTTCCCGCATATCAATTAATGCTTTTAACTATTTATTTTGTAGAATTAATTGATACAATTATGCACCGAGAAATAAATAATAAAAAGAATCATGTTAATCAGCCTCATGTACATGTATAGTATATACACTGAATATCTCTGGTCAAAGGAGTTCAGAAAAGCTTGCTTCCAAACTCATCCACCTCAATCCCTTCTATACAAGAAGCCATTGATTTTCTTGCTAAACCTCGGAGCTCCGACAAGCTCCGTCCCAGCTTCATCGCCACCTTCATCTCGAGCATCTGTCCATTCTCTCTCTTGCTATAGTCTCTCTCTTCAAGCGTCGCTTCAATCGTCTCTTCCATGAGCTCGAAGAAGCCTGCATTGTTTCTGTACATCTCCACCACCATGCCAACTTGGGCTCCATGCTCGAAGCTGTTGATGATCGCGGCCATCGCCCCGGTGATGGCTGCCACTGTCATGGCTGTCGAGCCACCGAAGGCCGAGCCAGCTGCAGCAATGCCGGTTAGCAAAGGAGCAGAAACCGCCAACATCTTATTCAATTTTAGAGCCAGATTCCCGAGCCTCATGTAGTCTTGCTTGTCTTTGCCCTTGAGGACTTGGACGATGGCTCTCATCTCCACTTCTAGGTCCTCGCTCCATCCGTTTCGCTCCGTCTTCACAACGGTTTTCTTCCCTCTGGATTGGTGGCAGTTGTTGGAATCCCTAGGCCACCATGCGGCAGGCTCAAATTTCGAGGGGAACTTCTCGATCATCGCTCCGAGCAGAGGCAGTGGATAAGCCCTATCAATGGCCAGCACCTTCTCCATCAGCTCCTTCACGTCTGACTCAGTCGGGGATTGTAGCACGAGCATTGACTTGATCTCGCTTTGGAGCTGCTTGAACAACCTTGAGGCCTTGCGTTGCTCTTCAGCCAGCTGTGAGGGCTGGATTTTGCTCATGACGAGCGACATCCCAGTGGCCGCTGTGAACAAGAGACCAGAGCATGCTCTCAGCGATGGAGCCGGCGCGGCCACTGCCATCGCTGCCGTGGTGGTGGCAGTAAGAGTCATCATGTTGACCGAGTTCAACAAGAGCTCGTTCCAGTTGTCTCGCTGCTCACCAATGTTATCGTGCATCTCCACTCTATCTTCGACAGCCTCCAAGATTGCATAGAGCTTCGTGATCGTTTTGACAGAAGTAGGTGAAAGGCGCGGCTCCAAAACCCTATCATTCTGGATGACGTCCATTTGTAATGGCTCCGTGAAGGCATAACCATTCCTGGTGCGCAATTCCTCGACTAGCTTCTTCGTGATCGCAGCGCCTTGGTGATTGTCAGGGCTAAGCTTCGAGGGCTTCGGGGCTTGGATCGAAGCAGTGATCGTTCTCTTCAAAGAACGACCCGAAGAGGAAGAACAAGAAGGAACTAAGAGAGAGCAAGCTTGTAAAGCGGCCATTAATGGAGTCGTTGAGTCTTGTGTTGCTGTCGGATTTTGCGTGTTTCAAGCGTTTGAATGCGATGGTTTTTGAGAGGATTGCTTGAGGATTGGAGCGGTTTTGGTTAGGGAGGTTGGAGGCTCTTCTGGGCTCGTATTTATACATGCGAAGTACGCGATGTAAAAATGAAGAAACGGTCGAAGTTTTGAAAATTTGACTGTAGAACGCATGGAGTTGAATCTGCCCATGGGGGCTGACCTTTTCTAGATTTCGGACATTTCAAACATCCAAATGCTACGTAAATTAGCAGGAGAAAAGTACTCTTAAATCCCATCTATATACGTGAAATGCGTCATCACTTATGTTTTAATGATAGTACTAGGTTTCTTTTATTTGACATATTCCACGAAGACCACATAGTGCAAGTGAACATGTAGGTATGTGAGTGGTACTCAATTTCGACCATGGCAATTTGTCACATTATTCGTTATTCTAATGTCGAGAATTAGGTTAGTGTATCTTTTATTTATAGGTAACACTTATGTGTTATGAATAACGCGGAAATTACAACAAAATTAAAACTAAAGAGAATAAAAGAACACACAAACTCACGTGCAAAACTCTTATAGAAAAAGCCACGGAGAAAGGAAAGGCAAAACTCACTATGGAAATTTAAGAATTACAAAAGATGTCTTGGAAAACCTTAAAAGACTTTTTTTGTCTGCCCATTTTTTTTTCTCAAATTAAGTTGTCACAAAATTCAACTCGGGTATCAAAACCCAATTTAGTTGAATAGTTGAAACAATATTCAAGACACAATCAACATTACAAAAGATCACTTTTGCATAAAATAGGAGGGGGATGACTATATTCAATCATTGAAAAAAGTGTTTTTCCACGCTCAAATTTCATGATATTACTACATGTCACATGCGCCACCGCCCGTGAGCTTATGCCTCGTTTGTCAACCAGGCTAGCCCAAATAGTTAGACCTCTCTACCCTTTTCCCACTTATAGTTCACATATATTATCTTTTAGGGATTTCTTATATATAAATAATTAGTTAATTATTCATATTTATTGGCAAACCAATTCGAATTACATATGATATGCTCTTGTTACAAATGGCCTTTTGATATTGATTTGCTAGACTATATACAAATTGCTTATATGACAAATTCATTGGCAAACTGTAGAATTGGAAAGAAGAATTGTCAAGTCAAATCTCTTGAGTTATTTGAGGTTTGAACATTTCTTGAAATGGAATTTCCTCGGATTCAAAGAGGATCGGGTTTTAGGTCAGGTCGGTTTCCGATTATGCATTGGACAGCCTTGGATTGAGTTCATTATGTTTGCGATCAAGTCAACCTAATCTTCGGGCGTTTGAATCTTTTGGGTGTGGACACACTTGCGCGAATTGGGATTACGCTTTTCCTTTCAAATTGGCTATAATGTGTGGGCGAGTCAATTCGATGCTGGGTAAACTTTGCCTGCCTTGCTTGAAGATGTCAAGTCCGAATGACAAAAGGGTGGATAAAAGTATAATTAGATATTAATTATATTTCTCGTTAACCTTAGACGTTGGATAACGCAACACGTATTTTTATGAAGACAGTCTATCTTAAATAAATGAACTTCCAAGCCGTGAAAATGAGTGGTGTCATCAATATCATGGTTATTTGAAGACCCACGACACTTTTATTGCATTAGCTGTTAAATATGTTTAAGCAAGAAGCTGGCCTATTTGACCATCATGTTTAAAATAATATGAAAGTCGCTCATAAACTTATACACAAAACTAGAAAAACTGCTTTAAGAATTATTGAAAAGTTTAATCATGGCCCCTCCTAAGATATTGTCTGTTTTGACCCTTACCATATTGAGATTTGCGGTTTTGTCCTTTTGGCATATGGGTGGGTATTTTCCCAAAAAGTCACCCATCCTAACAGTGCTCTCATCTAAACACTCTAAACAAACATTAGAGTTACAACGCTAAAGGTTACTGTTAGGTCAAAAAATGCTTTTTGTGAGTTAATTTTAGGTTCACATATATATCTCAAGCTATCTTATGAGTAATTTGGTTTATTTCTACTCCCTTTACCATCCTAAAAGCATGCCAAGAACCACTCATTGTCTAGGACCCCAGCCCCCACAAGCACTCTCCGCCTTCATTGAAACAAGTGATTATAGGCCCACTAGATACCTCGTAGTTTGTCCTTGAACAACACACCTACAAGAGAGGTCCTACTCTAATACCATATTGTGACACTTTTGGATTGACTTATTTGAGGCATTATCCACTTTGGCCCTTCTTATATCAAGTCTCACAGTTTTGTCCTTTAGAAAATAAGTTGAAGCTTTTATAAGAGGTTGTCCATTTTGGTAGTGCTCTCACCTGAGCATGCTTAACATTGGAATTCCAATGCCAAATGTTGTTGTTATGTCAAAGAACATCTTTTGTGAGTTAATTACTATTTCACGTATATATCTCGAGAACACTCTCTCATTATTGGATGCGCAACTTGATTTTTTTTTTTTTTTTTTGCTCCATTAGTCATCTTACTAGATTGTCGGGAGTCACTCCTTGCCCAAACACTCTAGCCCTCATGAACACCTCCTGCCCTTGTTGATCCGAGTTGTTACAGACCCACTAGTTTATGTGTGGTTTATCCTTGAACCATACACCTACTAGAGAGGATCTTGTTCTAATACCATAATATAACACCCTTGGATCAACTTACTCGATGTATTGACCGTTTTAACCCATTCTATACCAAGCCTCAATGTTTCATCCTTTGAAGTATAGATGGACACTTTCCTAGGAGGTCACTTATTTTAATAATGCTCTCACTTGAGCATGCTTAACATTGGTGTTCCAATGCTAAATGTTGTCGTATATAAAAAAGCGTTTCTTGTGCGTTAATTCCAATTTCACATATATATCTTTGGAATGCTTTCCCTCAGTTGGATGCACAATTTGGTTCAATACTTTCCTATTCGTCATCCTATAAGTTTTCCATGATCCACTCCTTATCTAAGCCCTCTAGCCTCGACAAACATTCAACCTTCATAGGATCAGGTTATTACAGTACTGGCCAAAGTTAAAACACCATATAACTTAAAGTGAAAAGCTAGAAATTAAATTTAGTCTAAACAACTTGAGTATTTTAAGAAGCTATCTTATTGAGTACATAACCATTAAAGTTATTTAACACAAATAAAATGATCAACTCAAAAATTTAAACTAATAAATGGAAAGAGAACATCATTATATAAAGAGTATAAAAATATCGTAATCAAGTGATGTGGTTATTTCGCCAACACAAATGACTAACGCAAAGGTAAAGAAGAATTTTTGAAAGTCTCAAACATTTTGGCTAAGTGTTAAACAACTTACATCACTTATGTATGAGTTTTATATACTTCTCATATACATATAACTTGAGTTTTTGTTGAATATTCTAACATCATACTGAAGGCAAGTTCTATTCCACTTTATTTCATGTTTCGACCTTCAGTTGTCAAATTTCATTTGTCAACCTTGATCCATAGCGTTAAATAACACATGTCGCTTGTCTTCTTATTTGTATATTTTTCATATACACATGATTTCCCTCTACCGATTAGTTAAACTTTTAAGCTAGGCACTATATCATTGAGAAATATGCTCAAATTGTTGCTCCAGGGTGGAAAAAGCATGTAAGATATTGAAGGACCACAACCAACTATTCTAAAAGTTTAAACTATTAGATAAATGCATGGTTTATTATTTAAATATTTTAAAATTCTTCCTTACGCTTAGTATTGTCTTTTGCCTAGTACTAAGCATAGAAATTCAATTGGGAAGGCAAATGGGGCTTGATAAGATTTGAACTTAGAATCTCCAGTTCTAATACATGTAAGATTTTGATGAGACCACTTTTAACTATATTAAAAGCTCAAGTTATTAAATGAAAGACTAATTTATTATTTAAATATGTAAACACTCTCATTTATGCTTAGTCTGGTTTTTTTGTCTAGTGGTAAGGCACGGAAATTTAATTGAGGAGGCAAAAAGGGCTTGGAAAGACTCGAACATAGAACCTTCAGCTCTAATACCATGTAAAATATTATAAAATCACAATCAATTATTCTAAAAGTTTAAATTGTTAGATGAATGTATTATTTAATATTTAAATATTCTAACAAGGAAAAAGCCAACGCCCAAGAACAACGGGTGAAGAGAACCCGACTGTGTCAATGATGTCAACTCTTTCAAAAAATTAAAAGCGGCTTTTTTGCATGGAGACCGTTTGTGCGGCAGGAGACATTGAAGAATTCAACCATTTGATTGCGTCCACATCGTGAAAAAGGTATGACGCACGGCCCTTCGTTTTTCTTTACAAATCCTACCCTTATGAAAATTCAAAACATGGCCTTATAAAAATGCTTCATCCTTTAGTAAGAAAATAGGATAACTAATTTTTATTTAAGAAGCGTATTATTAGATTAGATGTGGAATTCTTACTAGGAGCTTATATTTGCACAAGAAATCATATGATTCTATTAGTATGTACTTCATATTATTTAATCAAGATTTGACCATTTGCGCACATAGAATTATAGAGTATATACTTCATGATAATATGTTAAAACCACATTTTAAAACAATTGTTTCCCTACTGGCAACTTCTTCTTTTAGTTCATATGTTAAGAAGTAAAGCAAGTGATTTTTCGCATTTTATATGTAATAAAGACGGATTCATTTTGTCTTAGTAAAGCCTTTGGTACCAAATTTTTCTACCATGATCTATAATAAAAGCATTGTTCGTTTGACAATTATTTACACAGGCAAACTAAAAGGAATCAATAAAATCAACAGGCTAATTAATTAATGAAAGGAAATGGGGTTGTGAAAACCAGACCCGCATATCAATTAATGCTTTTAATTATTTATTTTGTAGAATTAATTGATACAATTATGCACCGAGAAATAAATAATAAAAAGAATCATGTTAATCAGCCTCATGTACATGTATAGTATATACACTGAATATCTCTGTTCAAAGGAGTTCAGAAAAGCTTGCTTCCAAACTCATCCACCTCAATCCCTTCTATACAAGAAGCCATTGATTTTCTTGCTAAACCTCGGAGCTCCGACAAGCTCCGTCCCAGCTTCATCGCCACCTTCATCTCGAGCATCTGTCCATTCTCTCTCTTGCTATAGTCTCTCTCTTTGAGCGTCGCTTCAATCGTCTCTTCCATGAGCTCGAAGAAGCCTGCATTGTTTCTGTACATCTCCACCACCATGCCAACTTGGGCTCCATGCTCGAAGCTGTTGATGATCGTGGCCATCGCCCCGGTGATGGCTGCCACTGTCATGGCTGTCGAGCCACCGAAGGCCGAGCCAGCTGCAGCAATGCCTGTTAGCAAAGGAGCAGAAACCGCCAACATCTTATTCAATTTTAGAGCCAGATTCCCGAGCCTCATGTAGTCTTGCTTGTCTTTGCCCTTGAGGACTTGGACGATGGCTCTCATCTCCAC
This sequence comes from Eucalyptus pauciflora, assembly GCA_007663325.1. NCBI lineage: Eukaryota > Viridiplantae > Streptophyta > Magnoliopsida > Myrtales > Myrtaceae > Eucalyptus > Eucalyptus pauciflora. The sequence continues at coordinate 479,028 of VMYD01000212.1, read as the reverse complement.
TTCTAGGTCCTCGCTCCATCCGTTTCGCTCCGTCTTCATAACGGTTTTCTTCCCTCTGGATTGGTGGCAGTTGTTGGAATCCCTAGGCCACCATGCGGCAGGCTCAAATTTCGAGGGGAACTTCTCGATCATCGCTCCGAGCAGAGGCAGCGGATAAGCCCTATCAATGGCCAGCACCTTCTCCATCAGCTCCTTCACGTCTGACTCAGTCGGGGATTGTAGCACGAGCATTGACTTGATCTCGCTTTGGAGCTGCTTGAACAACCTTGAGGCCTTGCGTTGCTCTTCAGCCAGCTGTGAGGGCTGGATTTTGCTCATGACAAGCGACATCCCGGTGGCTGCCGTAAACAAGAGAGTGGAGCATGCTCTCAGCGATGGAGCCGGCACAGCCGTGGCCATCGCCGCCGTGGTGGTGGCTGTGAGAGTCATCATGTTGACCGAGTTCAACAGGAGCTTGTTCCAGTTGTCTCGCTGCTCGCCCATGTTCTTGTGCATCTCCACTCTATCTTCAACAGCCTCTAAGATCGCATAGAGCTTCGTGATCGTTTTGACAGAAGTAGGTGATAGGCGCGGCTCATCATTCTGGATGACGTCCATTTGTAATGGCTCCGTGAAGGCATAACCATTCCTGGTACTCAATTCCTCGACTAGCTTCTTCGTGATCGCAGCGCCCTGGTGATTGTCAAGGCTAAGCTTCAAGGGCTTCGGGGCTTGGATCGAAGCAGTGATCGTTCTCTTCGAAGAACGACCCGAAGAGGAAGAACAAGAAGGAACTAAGAGAGAGCAAGCTTGTAAAGCGGCCATTAATGGAGTCGTTGAGTCTTGCGTTGCTGTCGGATTTTGCGTGTTTCAAGCGTTTGAATGCGATGGTTTTTGAGAGGATTGCTTGAGGATTGGAGCGGTTTTGGTTAGGGAGGTTGGAGGCCCTTCTGGGCTCGTATTTATACATGCGGAGTACGCGATGTAAAAATGAAGAAACGGTCGAAGTTTTGAAAATTTGACTGTAGAACGCATGGAGTTGAATCTGCCCATGGGGGCTGACCTTTTCTAGATTTCGGACATTTCAAACATCCAAATGCTACGTAAATTAGCAGGAGAAAAGTACTCTTAAATCCTATCTATATACGTGAAATGCGTCATCACTTATGTTTTAATAGTAGTACTAGGTTTCTTTCATTTGACATGTTCCACGAATACCACATGGTGCAAGTGAACATGTAGGTATGTGAGTGGTACTCAATTTCGACCATGGCAATTTGTCACATTATTCGTTATTCTAATTTCGAGAATTAGGTTAGTGTATCTTTTATTTATAGGTAACACTTATGTGTTATGAATAACCCGGAAATTACAACAAAATTAAAACTAAAAAGAATAAAAGAACACACAAACTCACGTACAAAACTCTTATAGAAAAAGCCACGGAGAAAGGAAAGGCAAAACTCACTATGGAAATTTAAGAATTACAAAGATGTCTTGGAAAACCTTAAAAGACTTTTTTTGTCTGTCCATTTTTTTTTCTCAAATTAAGTTGTCACAAATTTCAACTCGGGTATCAAAACCCAATTTAGTTGAACACTTGAAACAATATTCAAGACACAATCAACATTAAAAAAGATCACTTTTGCATAAAATAGGAGGGGGTGACTATATTCAATCATTGAAAAAAGTGTTTTTCCACGCTCAAACTTCATGATATAATTATTAATATAGTTTTTATTTGAGCAAATCTTGAGATTCATTTGGTCCAATAGAATGAAATCGATTCTTCTGAATATGGCGCTGGTCAGTTTTTTTGGCTTGAGTTCGTTATTGTGGCGTTGAAGTCAACATAAATTTCTGGCGTTTCACTTTTTGCTTCTTGCTCAAGCTGTGGCTATAATGCGGCGAGCGAGTCAATTCGAGGCAGGGGTGTAACTTTGGCCTGCTTTGCTTGAAAATGTCAAGAAGAAAGGCCGATTGATTTTAATCTTTATTAGTTAAATAACACGACGCATACTTTCATTAAGAAGGTTTATCTTAATTAAGTTAGGGATAGCAACATAAATGATTTATGAACTATGGCCCGATATATATTATGATCCCGAACTTTTAATATGTCCAATACAATCTATGAATTCTAGCCAAATGTGCAATGTCGTTTTTAACGTGTTCAATATGACTCCTGAATTTTTTGTACATGTTAAAACTAGTCCATACATTATATTAAAATATTCAACGTTGTTCAACAACTTGAATATTCTCATATAGTCCAAGGAGTCAAGGACTAGTTTGCACATTACTAAAAGTTTAGGGATCACATTACAAATTAGGCTAAAGTTTAGGAGACATTGAACAAATTAAAGTTTATGAATCATATTACATATTTGATCAAAGTTCATATATCATTTATGTCATTCTTTCTTTAAGTAAATTTCAAAAATCATGAAAAATTCCGGGAAAAAAAGCCCTGCAAAAACCACATCATTCGACCTATCTATGAATCAAGTATGAATATGAAGATTTATCATTGATTGCAACTGTCATTGTCAAGTTATTCAAAGCAAATCAAAAACAGAGAGAGACATCAGGAAGAACAGGAAAATGTCCATGGGGCTCATGTACCATCCAACAATTAAGATGGCTTGTAGTACTTTGTGGGGACGAACGGCATTTTTGTGACGACGCCGTCGTAGGCCTTTCCTCGGACCAGGATCTTAACCTTGGTTCCAGCTTTGTGTGACCCGGATTTCACGTACCCCATGGCTATGTTCTTCTTCAAGCAAGGGCTGAACCCTCCGCTCGTGACTTCGCCAATGTTTGCTCCCTTATCATTCTGGATCTCGCTGTGGCTTCTAGCAGGCGGGCCTGAAGCGATGAATCCAGCACGCCTGATCTTTGGACCCTCTTCGATCTGCTTGAGGATTGTCTCAGCTCCAAGGAATCCGCCTTCAGCCCTCCTCCTCTTCCCAATGGCCCATGTCAGTCCGGCTTCCACCGGAGTTATGTGCTGTTCCATATCGTTGCCATATAAACAAAGTCCAGCTTCAAGACGGAGACTGTCCCGAGCACCTAAGCCGGTCAACCTCACCTTCCCTTCCGACTTCTCCAGGATCGCTTTGGCCAGATCCACGGCATGCTCTGAAGGAACTGAGATTTCAAATCCATCTTCACCAGTGTAACTGCAAAAACACAGAAAACCATCCAATAGGCTCTCATGCTAGTTGGATGCGAATAGGGAAGTGGCATAAATATGAAGAGAATTTGAACTTTCGATCCAGCTAACTAGATATATTTGGATCATTTTCTTTGCTCACTTGTGAGGAACATGAAATTATAGACGGACAAGAGAGGCCTTTCCACAAGACATGATCTTTCAGGACCAAATATAGGAGGACAAGCTGATCGCGGAGATACAAGAATTATGGTCATTTTTATGAAGTAAAAGGCAATAAAAGGATCAACTGAGAAAATTGTCATGTACCCTGTTCTGGTGAGAAAGCAGGAAGCACCGTTGATATCAATGATGCGGAAATCGCTGAAATAAATCTTGCTCAAGTCCTCTTTTGTCAAGTGCTGGAGAACTGGGGCAGCAAGAGGACCCTATACGAAAGAAGATAGGAGGATCATAGTTATGTCTCTAAGATAGACACTTGGAACATTTAAACTTCCCTTTCTAAATCAAGCTGCTTTTGGAATTCAGAAATCATGACAGATAGGGCTATAAAGAAAACAACAGTCCCCCAGTTACAATCGAGTCTAGAATAGATTCTTTTATAGACCGGAGCACATGACCTTTCATTTGTCCCTCCATATTTCATTTATGCAATCAGGAGTATCAAGTACAAATAATAAGATAAATAAACAAAGCAAGGCCAGATTACTTGAAAAACGATACTTTCAGAGTTTTTTCGATCTTATCCTGAACCAAGCTTTCAATTCTAGTATCAACATTATTATCACTCAATTGGAAGGACAGGGATAGGTTGATCAGACAGTCTTCTTGGCCCATTTCTGAGTACAAAAAAATAACCATCTATTTAAGAATAAAGAGTCAAGTAGTGAAAACCGCATGTCCGCCCAAAAACTGTGAAATTAGGAAAAAGATGTGTTCAGTAAGATCAACCTGGAGAGCAAGGAGAGATCTTTCATCATGAATGTGCCACGAAACATCCCCGCCTTTGGCCTTGAAAGCCTTCATATGCTCCTCGATATGGGCCAGGTCCTTATCCCTACACCCAGCATTCACCACAAGGTATAGATGATCGTCCTTGACTTTGGTGATCACAGAGTCGTCAATTGCCCCTCCTTTCTCATTAGTAAACACAGACAGTGTCCCTGTGCCAGGAGCTAGCGCAGCGACATCGGCAACGACCAGCTTTTCAAGGAAAGGAATGCAATCCTTCCCTTTAAGGCTAAGCCCACACATATGAGAGACATCAAAGAGGCTACCATTTTCTCTGCAGTTCACTGTGGACTCCATGATTGAGTCCTTGTATTGAATGGGCATGCTCCACCCAGCAAAAGGCACCATTTTTCCCCCATGAGTGACATGGAAGTCATAAAGCACTGTCTTCTTGAGATCAGCTTCGCTTGCGAAGTATCGACGTGTGACAGCCTTCTTATCAGCCTGAGCAAGGCGGCGACGGATTGACTGGCCAAGCTGCCACAAACCTCCTCCTCTCATGTTTAGATGAAAAAAATCTGGTCAAAGAAATAGAAGACGTTATAAGTAAGATATCCAGGACAATTTAAGTTTTTTCCCCCTCTCGCCTCAGTTCCCATTCTCCAGACAACAGCTTTAATTGGATCAGGACAAGTGATGATAGGCATTGGTTTGGTAAGTGTACATGGTGACTTGAATATTTCGGCAAAAGGATGAAATGATGCATCATTAAAACAATCGAATGTGGAAAGAGCAAGCACATTCTTTGACAGAGATTTTCCATGTTCACAGGGGCAACTCCATAAGGAGCTTAAGCATTTCATGAAAGTCCCATCAGGTGCTATATTCCTCTCAGAAACTGGCAGCATTTAGTCATGCAAAACATCATAAGAACGACATCACAACCCAGACAAAATATACAACAAAAGAACAAATAATAGATCTATATCACCTCAGGCTTTCATCATATGTAAGGTCACAAGATAAGACAATGGTCATCAGCCCTCTAAATCTTAGAATTCATTTTGAGCAGACCAACCATATTGTCCAAAGATACTCTAAAAAAGAAAAGAAAAACTAACGAAAGAGCCTCAGATTCCATGAGAAACACAACCAACCCATCCAAAATAGCTGATGCCTTGATTCACCGAAAACATATCAAATACATATGGCTTTCATATTGCACACACATACACTACATGGTCTCAAAACTGAGGAGCAAACTCTGAATATCATTCATTTTCAACCAAAAGCACAAAATGACATTCAGATCCTCAAAAGCCCACTTTTCCCAGAACAAGAACGAACGTGCCCTGCAGAGAGATTCGATTCCCACACAGAAAGCACCAATCTTTCGCCAAGAGTTGATCAAAAAGAACAGAACCCAATTCATCTTTCAGGCATTTAAGCAAAAGCCTCACGTACAGAGAGAGGACTCACCCGAGAACACGCTCTGCTCCTCCACGAAAGACCACCAAATCTCGGAGCCCAGCAGGGCATCAATGCACGAGGTTGGTGATAGAATGAAGGATGTCCTTTTATGGGTGCTTCGTAATATGGTGGATAATTAACAGAAGGGCAGTCTTTTATCCTATTGTTTTTTGGGTTGGTGAGACAGGGGGCGCAGTGGGTGGAGGAGGGTTCCTCTGTTCAGATCAAAACCCATCGTTACCGAGTGGTGCTCGGCAACGGGAGCAACCCAATCTCTTTCCATGGTGTTCCTGTGCTGCTGAGTCCCATGATGTTATGGTGGTCTTCGAACATCCATGGTCCAGGAACCAGACGTGCGTTTTCTGAGAAGGGATCTGTCGTTGGGTCGAGAAGATCGGTCGGTGAGCTTGGAACTGAATGTACTGGATTCTTGGTAGAATCTGACAGATTACCTAAGTGGTTCCAACACCAACGTGGAAACAGACAAAAGATATTTTTATTTTTTTTTCAAATGAATATAAATCTCAGAAGTTGATATTTGATAACCAGATAATTTTTACCTTACGTTTATAACCCCTTTTTTTTAAACACACAATCCTTCTATACTAGATTAGCTAGACATGTAACGATATCATAAAACAATCTTAGGCTTGTTAAGATTAAGGGTAATTGATTTTAGGTTGTAGGATTTCAAATCTAAACTTGAAATCTATACTATCCAATTTGATTTCCAATTTTTTAGATAGGGAATTGACTTTATTGACTTTAGAATAAGTCGAGACTTTTATTTTGCATTTTTTGTTTCATATATTATATATAATATGCATGCGTCAATTTTGAATATAATTTATTTTTGCTTGATGACAATATGTCAAATTTATTTAATATCCACAAAAATTAGTTGTTTAAAAAAAAAGTAGAAAAAAAACCTTACTTAAAATTAGTGGTAACATGGTTTGGTTCTAAATTCTACCTTAGAATCAACCTTACAAAAGATTCTCAAGTAGAACTAACCAATTTCAAGTATAAAATTGTGAACCAGCCTCAATTCAGTTTCCAATTTAGAGAATAAGGGCCCGTTTGTTTTTATTCATTTTTTTTTCTATTTTTGAATAATTTTCTATGTTTGTGAACAAAGAGCGAAAAAAAAATAACTCATTGCTTTCGTTCTCGAACAAAGCAACGACTTCTTTTCTTCTTCTTTTTCTTTCTCTTTTTCCCGACTCGGCTGCCGCGCGCGCCCGCCACTGGCGCAGTCTCGCCCCAGCGAAGCCGAAGCCGCCTTCGATCGAGCTTGGCGGAGGCAGCCAACTCTGGACGCTGGATGTACGGTACCGGCCGTCGTTCAGACTCGCCGCCAGCAAAGCCACCGTCGGCGTCCGCACCGGCGGTCGAGCAGCCGATGGTCAAGGCCGCGTCGACCTACGACCAAAGAAAAAAAAAAGGAAAAATAAGAAAGAAAATGAAAAATAAAATAAAAATATTAAAAAATTATACAAATTTACCAAACGTGTTTCCGTTCATTTTTTATTCCCAGAACAAGTTTACCAAACGCGTCTTTTTGTTCAAAAATTGTTCCCCGGAACAGAAACACTTTTTTCTATTTCTGTTTCCTGGAACAATTTTTAAACAAAAATGTTACCAAACGCACCCTAAATCTCCTTGTGAATCAACTTTAAATTCCCAAGTTGAATTGGCTCAATTTCTCCCTCTACTTATGATGTTTATATAATTAGTTATTTATCTCAGAGTCTAAAATGAAAAAGGTTCATTGAATTTGTCCTATTTTGACGATGAAAAAAACCATGGTTCATCCACCATTTTTCCTACCCTACTTTTGCACATCGGATTTCCACCTTTGCCTTATAAGATTTTAGGAACATCAACAAAATAACCATTTTTCTCATCATGATATCTCCACCTAACTATGAAATAAAATTGGACTGCTTTTTGCACAGCACGGCGCCGTTTCTCTCTCTCCCAAAACTGCAGAACCAAGAAGAGGACAAAAAAAAAACCAAACGAGAGACAACCCCCGCACGTTAATTTTCATGGCGGCCGAAATTCGCCAGGGGAAAAAGTCCAGGGAGAGAATCCAACCGGAATCTCCAGAGCCATGCAAATAACTGGTGGCCGAGAACAGATTCCTTGCCCCGCCCCCAAAGATCTTTGATGGATATTGGGTCCATCCCCTGCTTCGAATTCTCTTCTTATCTCGACTTGGATGATGCATGCCGCTGCTCGCGGGGGAAAACAGAGTTCCTCTCTCTTAGCATTTCCCGTGCTATGAGCTAGTCTCGTTCCTGACGAGGTGCGTGACCCCTGCTGCTCTGCTTTTCCCCGGATTCGCGTTTTCGGGTGATGGGTCGTCTCGAGTTTCGCGGTTTATTGGGTTCTGGTTACTGGGTTCTCGTTTGTGTGATTGGTTTTGCTGTGAACGATGTGTTTTTTGCGTCGAGGCGAGCAATCAAAAGGGGTTGTCGATGAGGGGGGTGAGCTTGGAGGTGCTGTTGCAATCGGTTCTATGTTGTTTTTAGATGCAAATGACCCTGCTGCTCTGCTTTTCCCGTCGCGGATTCGCGTTTTTGGGTGATGGGTCGTCTCGAGTTTTGCGGTTCATTGGGTTCTTTTTACTGGGTTCTCGTTTGTTTGATTGCTTTTGCTGTGAATGACGTGCTTTTGTGTCGAGGCGAGCAATCGAAAGGCGTCGTCAGATTAGGGGGCAAATGACCCTGCTGCTCTGCTTTTCCCCTTCGCGGATTCGCATTTTCGGGTGATAGATCGTCTCGAGTTTCGCGGTTCGTTCTGTTTACTGGATTCTCGTTTGTTTAATTGGTTTTGCTGTGAATGATGTGTTTCTGAGTCAAGGCGAGCAATCGAAAGGGATTGTCGATTAGAGGGGCGAGCTTGTACGTGCTTATGCTTGGTTCCATGTTATTTTTAGATGAAAATTTTGGTGGGAGAAATGTAAGAGTGTGAAGTTTCAGCCTTTTTTTCTAGTTTATCTTCACTTCAATACTGGTGTTGAACAGAGAAAACAGAGGATATAAGAAGCGTTTGAGTTTCTATAAGCCAATTTCTAATGATGTGAATGGCTTCCTTTTGTTTCCATGGGCCGAATTTTCCTTTCTTTCCTTTTTTAAATTCTTGATTGCCAATTTTTTATAGGTCAGGGCAATTTCCAATTATGTTAGTAAATTGAATTATGGATTCGTAGATTCTTTTCTGGGCATGGAGAAAGTCAAGTCCTTTATCTTTTCTTTTTTATGAACTTTGGTTTTGTTGATCGTTGAAAGTGCTCAACATGTTGGTTTTGTTAATCTTGTCAGGTTTACAGTCATTTGTTTTGGGATGGCATGCTGAATGAAGAATTATCATGGTACAACCATGCTTACTGTAACGGGCAGTGTTAGCAATTACCAGGCACTTCCAAAGAATCCGGTTCTGCATGAGACTGTTTCATGCGGAGCTAGCCATGTGATTTGCTCCACTAAAAGTACAGTTTTTGTTCCTGTGAGGAGTACTAGTAACATTTTGAATTCTTCATTTTCCGACAAAGGCCGCACTCAACTGCAGACCCTTCACCATGTGGCTTCAAAAAAATGGCTAGTATGCATGTTCTTTATCCCTAGTTCCAATTTCTTTTGTAATATCTCTATCTAGTTCTTTCTGGTGCTGAAGGTTGTGCAATTGCTGCAATGCTATAGTGCCGACTGGGTGACTCCAGTTCGTTTGATGATGAATACCGTTCATCCCGAAACATAGCTATCAGTCTCTTTAGGCGGTACAAGAATGCTGTTGATCGTGGAGGAGGTGACAACTTAAAAGTATATTTAGCAGTTTGCTGGATCTCTCATGAGTGAGCTTGAGTTGTTGTCTTTTGTAAGTCAAAACCTTTTCCCTGTATCAGGAGTTCATCAGTGCTGGGGTAAATGCATACGCACTCGGCTGCACCGATGAAGGATTGAGGGATGAACTTACTGATATGAAGGAATCTGGCGTTGAGATTGAAGCAATGCAAGCTTATGGTGGAAACACCACTTTAAAATCTAAGATCATCTCTGAGGAGGTAATTAATGATTAGAACCTGTAAACTTCATGAACTATATAATAATAGTGGCATATTAGTGTTCTTGGTGACTTTTTGGGCTCTTTAATCTATAATGATCCTGTTCTTAGTTTATTCCCTTTCCAATATCAATGCATTTGACTGTTTTAAGATGTCCACTGGTGTTCATTATCTGCAGATTGATGAGTGCATATTTTGGTTGAGCATTCTATTCATTACCATCTTGTGCACACCACAACCGACAGTCGTTAGATGGTCATCTACCCCACCAGTGTCGGAAGAAATACTACGCCAGTGGAAAGGATTCTGTGCTCTCATAGCAAATGCATATTATGTTAGGGGAATGGCATGGTGAGCTTTTGCTTTCTTCGTATCATTATTATTGATTTCTGAATGCAAGCCTTCTCATAGTGACAAAAGATTCTAGAATGAAACTACTTGTCCTCACATACCACATTTTAGTTTTAGAATCTAATGTTGATACCTGTTGAACTGTATGATTAAATTAAGGCTTCCGGTGAAAACTCTTCAACTGGAGCAGATGGCTGTGATGGGCCGTTCAGAAGAGCCGTCGGTAGTTGCTAGCCGAATGCGTCTGGTGTTCAGTACTCTCGAGGTTAGCTCCTATTCTACTACAATTTTTCCCATTTCTGCACAAATGTTGAGAGAATGCATCTTCTGAAGTTTAAAAGACTGGAACACAGTGGATGTCCCAGTCTCATATCCTTCCACTACATGCATTCTCCTTGCCATGAAGAATACATTGACACCCTGCTTTCGATCATTATGTACTAAACTTCTTTATTGGCCATCTGATTCCCATTTATTCCTTGAGTGATCTTAAAAATTGGTTTGTTCTTATTTTATCCGATTTCTATTATGACAATGAATTTTGAGTTGATATATGCATCTACTTGATGTGTTTTTGCTGGTGAGATTATTTATTGGCCTGTGCAGGTGGTGAGTCCACAGTGGCCAAAAGTCTAAGTGCTCCTGACTGAGGTGTACTCATTTTTCAAGCATATCATCCCTTGTAAGAACTGTGCAGATTATAAGTTCCATAATGTTCGGTGACCCAGAAATTTTCACTATTCATCGTACATAGTAATTTGTGTAATAATTACGCAAATTTGTGAATATGTTCACCCAAATAATCGAGTCTAGGTCTAGACCCTGCCATCGTTCTTTTTTAGCTCATTCAACGTTCAGAATACCTTCGCAATTAGAAAGATACAAGATGTGTAATTGACGTATTAGTTATCATTCCTACATCACTTATTTGCCTTCTGCATTTGCACCTGGCACTTGAAATTGATAGGAGTGATGCTTGTCTTTGCATCCCCAAACAGAAGAATATGGTAGAAACTTTCTTGGTCTTGATGTGGACATACAGATGGGAACTTTCAGTGTTTCCTGTAGCTGCTACGTTTGGCTCCGTCCCGGCCCCCCCTTCCAAATCCAATCCCAATATCCATGCCAAACCCAATTCTAATACCATTACTTCCCCCAGTTGTCATCCCTTTACCAGATGAATCGCCGCCTTTGCCACCGTTGAACTCACCACCCATGCCGCCGCCTCCGCCTGCTCCGAAACCACTGCCTTCACCATGGCCATATCCCTCCCCTGAATATCCCCCCTGTCCACTGCCGCCGCGACCCCCACCACCTCCTTCACCACCGCCACCTGCTCCAGCAACACCAGTGAATCCTCCCTTGCCAAAGCCTCCACCGAAACCGCCCCCACCACCTCCGCCTCCTCTCCCAACACCTCCGCCTCCATTAGCTCCTGAAGCAAATTCAGCGCCAAAGCCACTTCCTTGACCAAACCCTTCGCCAGAGCCACTGCTGCAATATGCTCCACCTCCACCACCGCCACCTCCACCGCCACCGCGGATTCCACTTCCAATAACACCACCAGCACCAAACCCACTTCCATGGCCAAAGCCTCCATCAGAGCCACCTTCTCCACCTCCACCACCCTTACCTTTTCTTCCATTTCTACTACCCTCACCTGCCCCTGCCCCTCCCCTCCCTAACCTTCTCCATGGCCATATGCGCCATTTCCTCCACCACTACCTCCTCTTCCGCTGCCGCCACCAACTCCACCTCCGGCTCCACCATAGCCTGCACTACCATTCACATTACCTCCCTTGTCAAAATTTTCAGCATACCTGCCAAAGAAACTTCCACAACTATGCCAACTTCTAAACGAGCAGTGCTCATCATCATCATCTTTGTCGACCATAAGCTTCCCGCGGCTTGATCAATGACAAAAGTTGTTCCAATCAATTTCTCTGGCAATGTCATGGTCGACAGCACTCATGGAAACAACGACAGTAGAAAGAAGAAGAGCAAGGAGAAGAGCGCTGTTAAATGCATTCATTGTTCTTGACAGCTTGAGAGCTTCACCAAGTCAAGCCACCTTACCTGGCCTTGTTGAACCCAAGCCCCACAGCTCTAAATAAATAAGCAGCTAGAAATGGAATCTGCTGCTTAGACACGATGCAGTGGTCCATACCCATTGCAAGCCAAGGACGGTCCAATGCATGCTCTCTCGGTTCTCAACCACATCACACACACAGAGAGTCCCCTAGTCCCTTCATTTTTATAGGTTAATTGTCACCATTTCATTCATGAAACAGTTGAATTCCTCTAGTTAAATACAGTAAGGTCTTTCTGCTGGATCTACATCAATTGACTTGTTTATATTAGACTTAGAACGATTCCCAAAAAGAACAAAAAAACAAAGTAATTTAGAATATACGAAAGGTATGTTGTTCCCGGTTGATTCCCACTGTCTCTCGCTTTCTTTTTTATTTTTCTCAAGGGTGGGGAGTAGGGACCGTCTCCACCATTCGGTGACGTGAGCACTGAGCAGCAATCAAACTTCAGAGTCTCTTGTATTTTTAGTTATTTTATAAATTTTTCTTAATTTTGTCTGGAAAACTAACTTTCATTTCCTTGAATCTCCTGGTATGTATCTTCCATATTTTTGCCATTTTGCCACCGGCCCAAATGAAACTAAATTTGCAGACCTCTTTGTAAAATCGTCATATTTCCATATGTTGTTCCATGCTTTTGAGCTTTTGAGTTTAATCAATTTTATATTCTCGAGCAGTAATTCCTCGAGCCGTGCATCGCATGACACTCAGAGCACATCTTTCCCGTTATGATTCAGCTTGAAAGAAAAGAGGCAGTGTAAAATTCAGGAAACAGAACTAAAAAGAAAAGAGCATCAGAAAAATAAAAAAAAACAAAAACCCTTGGCGAAAGGAAAGATGCCCCGAAATTGCAAACTTTAAAAGAACAAACTCGTTACATGAATGTACACAGAAGGAAGAGTCAGAATCCTCCAACACGCATCTACAACCTATTTCTGTCCTAACTTTTCGTGAAATTGGGGGCAGATGTTTGAAAAAATCTGATCTGAATCAGGGGAAAATAACAAATGAATGAATCCCATCCAACCAAAGATCCACGGTCATCGGTCTGCAACTTAGCGTGGCATCAACATAGGAATCGAAAAGAAAAGGGAGAAACGTGTGGCTAGAAGAAGTTGAAATGCCCTCACCAATGCACCTATCCCTCCACTTCTTGAGGTGATGAGCCCTAATTTGTTGGCTGCACCACTTGAGTCGGTGGAATTTGCCTGCCCTGTGTTGTTGCTGTCCATGCTGCACCCAAAGTTAGGCATTACCCGGTAATGAGAACGTCAAGGAGGATTCTAATCAAGCAATCTTCTAAGTTTTAACACGGCCAATGAGCACATGCATAATGCATATGTGGGGAGAATGAGATTTACCAACACAAGATGGCATAAACACAAGAAAAGAAAGTACTGAAGAAATGGCCTTTCTCACCTTCCAGGAAAGATACAGTGTCCATGACCTGAATGGAACAATAAAATCGTCAGATGGGCTCAAAACTTTCAGAAGCAGGAGAACATAATACAAACAGGAAAATAATATTTCTTATTAAGATCTTGCGAATGCTAATTTTGTAATTAGAAGCATTGCACAGGAAATGAGGCATCTCTACTAAGTTTATGGTCACTTAGGAGTCTTCCAGCTCAACCCAGTTAAGGAAGATCAGAACCATCATGTGGACTAGGTAAAAGGTTAAATGACAGATCGAGAAGTTTGGTCAACCAATAGTACTTGCTAGTCTATTATCCTAAGACCAATCCAATTCAATGATTAGAGCTCAAGAAAGGTGCATTCACAGGGAATTCCTAATGCCAACTTCAAGAACTACTACTTCTTCACAAACCCTATAGTTACATTGACTAGTAACAGGTTGTGAACTCTTAGGGCTCAAGTTTAAGAAGAAAAGATTCATCCAATTTAGTCATACTTCTTACTAAGACAAGTTGTACTCTTGGTCATAGGGAAAAGCATTCCACACATTCGCTGATGAAGTCATAGCCCCTTACAAGCATGGCCAAGCACGGGCATGACACAAATCCAATATCTATGCAGTTCAAGAAAGCAACATGGAAAAAGAAAGAAGAATGCCTACTGGGGTCAGTAGTGGTGATCATCGCAGCACCCTTGAAATCACAAGTCCCAGAAACTTTCCCATCCTTCTGGTAATAACTATTAAATGCATACGAAGCATGGCTTTTCACATTGTTTGGCTTAAAACAACTCTCTCCTGGCTGAATCTCTGTGCAATTTGCCTGCCCAGGACCACACGCCCAATCCAGTGCTGCTTGTAATGTCCTTGAATCTACACCGTCCATTGCAATACAGTATGTCCGGTTGGTTGTATCATTGGCCAAAAAGCCCCCGGTGTCTGATATGTGCAGCAAGTAAGCCGGCGTCAAGTCCCCATTAAACAACCCCCAACTGGCTTCAGATACTGGAGGTGATCTAAGATCCTCATTGAACAACTCATATATGTACACATTGGACGTGAGCTCCGGATGCAGAGGAGTACCACCTTTATCAAGTACATGTTTAATCAAATTTGAATTGTAAGTATCAGCATAATCAATGGTTGCATAGGGCTCCTTTGAATCACCCTTCGAAGGCCATCCTGTCTCAGTCACGAGAACTTTGACATCCGTAATGTTAAAATTCTTCATCGAAAAATAGGCAGCGTCGATCATCGCATCGAGCACATTAGTATAGTGAAGCAAAGTGTTGGGATCAACCATTTCTTTGGATGGAGCTATTGGCCTGAAGAGCGAATTTCCAAGAGGAACTACACCTTTATTCTCCATGAACACATAGTAAGGGTACAAATTCATCATCAATGGCGAGCCAGTCCTAGACAAGAACCGCAACAAAGGGACTATCACTGAACTAAGGCTCTGGTTAAAGAAAGCTTGAGAAGGTGGGAACGTGTCAAGAATCAGAGACGCGGCATGTGGGGTCGAAATCTTAATTTCATTATGCAAATTTGCAGCTACCAAAGCACTGTAAAGGAATTCAATTGCAGGCACAAGAATGGGAGCATAAGAGGGTACTGTGGTCAAGACCTCATCCCCAACTGCAATGCCTGTTATTAGGGTTTTCGGGTAGTAAGCAAGAACGTTTCGGCTAATCCAAGCTACAGCCGTGGCATTCGACGACCCGATTGCAAGAATCTGGTTATTGGGAACACTGATGATTACCCGAATTTTACTGCGAGCCAGAGCTGTGAGAATGTCCGGGTTCGCATCGTAGAGACGCACGTGGGCGATCTTCTGCACTTGCAGAAACGACACCAGAGCTTCCGGGGAAACAAGATTCGAAACCTCCGTGCCTATGTTCAACCCCACAAAGGGTTCGTCTCTCGGGCCTCGGGTTCGCTTAATTTGCACGGCAAGAGGCGACGACCCAGCTGCAGAACCAATTCAAGATAACCAAGAAGAAAGAGACCCAGTTAACGAAAATCCCAAATCCTCCCCTGTTTTCTTGAATTCCTCACGGCTGAAGTGTCGGTTACGTCGGTTACCTGGAATTCCGGAGCAGAACAAGAAGACGGCGGCCAAGAAGACGGGAACCATCCCAAGCTCGCCGTTACCGAAACACGGCACCGCGCGCTCCTTCATCGCCCAGTCCAGCTTCGGCTGCTGGCACTGGCATTATGCCGAACAGTTATCTCGCCTCACCTTGAGAGAGAGAGAGAGACAGCCCAAAAAGTTGATTTTGGATAGAATCGTTGACAAGAATTGCTGCAGTTCATTCGCTGATGAATGCCGAACCTGGGTTCGGTTCAGCCGAGAAGAGAACGTGCAAGTTAAACGTTTGAGGCTTAGCAGTGTTTGAGGATCAAGACGGTTAAAAATGCAGCAGCAACATCTGGACTCTCGAAAGGAGTGAAGCGATGGCGATGCAATGCAACGTTGTTGACCAAGAAAACGAAAGGAAAGGGAAAGGAAAACGACACGCAACGTTTGGAATTTGCACGGAAAGATAGGCATTGGAGAGCGGAAATTACCAAGAAAAAGCAAAAGCCCAGACAAATCAAATTCTCAAAATTGTCTCATGTTTCTAATTTAAACAAGTGACATTTGATCTGACTTTATGAAGCTTCCAAGAAAAACTACCTGTACAGTTATACTATAAATATCTCAAAACCAATACAATCATGTCATATTTATCCTACAAATTTCGATATCACAAAAAGTATCCAAAATGAAGCTTATGATGCTTTCAGTGTCATGTTTATTCCATCATGAAAAGATGTCAAATTTTTGCTCTCATGACAAATTTACCTTCAAAGGATAATGTGAAAGCACACATGACTAACAACTCGAATGACGTTAGGCACGACAGAAAATTCCAACACAGATGGTTGTCTTGAATGATACAGTGAACCAAGATAGAGAAATTTGCTACAATCTGCTAATTTTTCCACCCAGAGCGCCTCGTGTTTTGAAGAACTAATAAAACCCCCAATTTCGCCCTCAGTTTTGCCATAATTCTCGATCTCAATTTTGGTCGTGAGCAATTTCCATTTCTTTGTAGCAGTGTGTTTCCATTGTTCAATATGAACGATTGTATAACAGGATCTCTCCATATGGTTCAACATGTCTGTTGATTCCAAGAAGGAACTAGCAGCTCTGTTGATGAAATAATCACATGCAAGAGCACACTGGTGTGCAGCAAATCCTGCAATGTTTTAGCTTTTCAGCTGCCATTCAGCAATGATCTATTTTCAATCATGTAGAGCAGCTCATATTCATAATTCTTACGTTGGCAATGCAAACAAGAGATGTACAAGATTTTCAAGAACTGAAGAAAGAGTCCATCTTTTCTTTATTTGGTAAATTAAAGAGTAAATAAACACATTCTTGCCGAGTCGTTTCAACCCAGTCTTCCACAAATGAACCGCTTGAATAATGCAGTAGTCAGAATCAATAGAGCTTAAGAAAAGGCATGGACTAATGGTGGTGGCGTCGCTAGATGATGCAAGTTTGTTCACATCTAAATGATAGACATGATGCCCGATGAGGCCTAAAAAGAATGATTTAATCTCAGGCCTTTCGGTGACGCCTGCAGATCTTGATAATGCGAAACTTGCCACCATGAAGAGGATCAAAGAATTGACGAAGAATGATCCTAACAAGGAAAGCTCCTACCAACAACAACTCTATATAAGAATAGCAAATGCCGTCTTTCAACCCCTGCTTCTGGGGTATACATGTGCACAGATGGAGTGGTAGAGTTGGCAACAAAAAGCGGGTTTTATGTTCAGAATGTGAATCTGCATTCAGTTGCTCAAAGAATCACTCCATGGAATAATATCTGATGGATAGCAGCCAAGGACACGGAGGAAACTGGCAAATTCCTGCAAACAATTTAGGCAAATGAGAAAAAAGAAGATTACATTCTTGTACTTACTAGTACGAATTTGCCGGTGCTCCATGTACACATTAAACAAGAGAGAGAGAGCTGGTTATGGCTAAATCATTGAATCTCGATACAACCTCAGATCGGGAAGTAAACTGAAAAATTGGGCGCGGCAAAGATTAAGACAATGAACTGCTTCCTAGGAATTGATACTATAGTACAATTTAAACTCTGAAGAACATCAAATTTCCAAAATACCGATCTCTAGTGAGATGTGAAACAACAAACCTGCAGATGTCCCAAGGCAAGTTGGGCCCGGGGCTCTGCCATGGACGCTTCAAAGTCAATGTAGAAAAGGTAGTCAAAGTACCTGCCACGTTTCAATATCAAATAGTCATATAACAAAGTCGTAATAAACTCTGCATCCACGAAGAGTAGAAGATAAACCCTACTCTTCAAAGGACAAAAGTCGTAATAAACTCTGCATCCCCGAAGAGTAGAAGATAAACCCTACTCTTTCAGAAACCAGAAATTGCATTATCACTATGTAATGGAAAACCAGTTGACAGTGAGACCACTCACTTGGCACTGCCTTTATTTGAGTCATCCACAACCCGTAATGGACGCTTTCTTTGAGGACGGCTCTCTATCTGAAATTTCACTAGAGAATGTAATGGAAAAATGTCCGCTGGTGGTACAATCAAAGGCCAAAATCAACCACAGTAAAACGTACCTTTGTCAAATTAATGTTCCTAAGAGCAAAAACTGCAAGGGCTTTAAATAGTACACCAGGACCTTCTTCGAGAGTGAAAACAATGCTCGTCTGATGGGAAGATGTAAAAAGGGAAAAAAAAAATGAGAGAGAAGAAAAGAAGAAAAACATTGTTGACGGTGCTATCAAGAGAATTACGTCAAAATGTCATTGCAGCAATGTAATACCTTAAAGGGTCTGTCAGTTCCTGGGATGATAGGCTCTCTCGCAAGTATAAGGAAACGGGTGATGTTATCATCATCATCCTGATAAATGTTTAAGTGGAAACAAACCCAATCAAGTATGATCATGAGAAAGACAAATGCAAAAGAAACACATGCTACACAAAACTTAAGACTAATGCCATTTAAAAAGAGGAGAGTATGGTAGTTTTACAAATACACCGATGATTGATGCATGATGGTTGTGCATAAGGGATGTGAAATGGTTTAAAATAAACTATTAATGTCATGGGATAATTCTCAGATATCTCAACGTTGGTGCATTAAAACTACTGTGCTGCATCGTTATCCTGGATATTTCTAATAATAAATGCACAATCACAGTGAGTTGCTGTAGCAAATAGACGAAGACAGATTGACTAATATTCTAAACAAGTGATTCACTATGGCATGTGCATGCACTGAACAGTGAAAACTCCTCTATATTCCTGGAAAACAAGCATCACCTGGATTTTTTCGGCAAGAATGTCGAGTCCATAAATCTCTGCTGCTCTTGAACTTGCAACAGCTCCAGTTTCTCTTACACCTTTTGAGGCGACGATCTATTCGGAGTATTATCGTGATGAAATCTTAGCAACATCAGTAATTTAAAATGATGCCAAAAGGAGACACATGACTTTTCAGCACGGTTACCTGAGCCGCCCCTGCAGTGTCTTCAGTACCTATTCTGACGACACCTAACCCCATTAGTGTCATCTCACATTGAGCCAGAGCCTGAAAGACATAAATTACATGTTAGATTGGAGACTAATAAGATCGTGTACATTTTCATGGAGAGTACGTAATGTGTAATACAGTCGGTAGCATCAGATAGATATCACAGTAAATACCAGCACATGAGATGCTTAAAACAAGTGACTAGGATTTGGCATCTAGCTCCTATTTCTAGTCAGCAACCAAAAGGTTATGATCCAAACAGGCAGCTGTAATGACATCACATATACCTACAGCTGAAAAGATAGTTTAACAGTTTCATCACAATTGATTTATGATCATATCTATTGGCCACAGTTTTATAGTATGTCATAATCAGTTGGTAATCATTACCCATATCCTGCATACAAGCAGGTCATAAAGTTAAACAGCCTTCCTTTTTAAGGAAACAGGGAAAAGGAGAAGGTGAAAATGGGAAAAGAAGTGACCTGTGGGTGGCTCAAAACCTGTTTAATATCCTCTTTTCTTGTGCCAGGCAAACCCAGTAAACAGTGATTAACTTGTAATTGCACCTCCCCCACTATATGCAATCTATGACGAAGAAGCAAGTCATAGTTACGGTGGATGCTTCCACCTACAGAGTTCTCGATAGGTAAGACTGCCTTGTCAACTAGCCACAATTCAACTGCCTGAAAGAAAAACACTTAACCATATTTAGGTCTGATCGTGCAAAATTATCAGTTGAGCATACACCGTAGCAGTATCTTAAACCTTGAATGCAGCTTCAAACTCTTCACATGGAACTGTCTCACAATTTGGGTATGCTTTTAGAGCAGCAGCCTCACTGTATGCTCCGGGTACACCCTGCATTGATGACATCATGGTTCATAAATATAGCATTCTAAAAATATGAATGGGAAAGATAAGCAAAAGCTGGTTCTGTACCTGATAAGCAACTCGCACTTTTGAACCATCATTTGAATTAGAATAAAGGTCCAGCGCAGACAGTGGTTCTGCCATTTATACATGTGACCAAGTTTATGAAATTGTCAAAAACACAGAGGAGAGAGCTGAAAATTTAATATCAAAACCTTTAATCTTAATATCATCAACTTACCGACATTATAACAGCCAATAGTATATTGTTAGGTTCCAATGGCATCCAACGGGATTGGTAAGTGATCAGTGATCAATAATTTTTGGTCAATCAGAAATAAATGGTCTCCAAGAATTTTGAATATGCATCTGAAAAGATATTCTTTCCGTTTTTCTCCATTAGTTGCTGGAGTGGAGAGATTTGCAGATAGTTGGGAGCAAACCTAGATCCCTTTTAACCCTTTATCTCATGATATAAAGTCATTTATGGTCATTAACTCGTAAATAGCCTATCTCAAAAGCGCAAAACTTTTTCAGCACTTGGATGCTTTTTTTTTTTTTTCTCTAATCAATCAAGTTTGCATAGATAAATGCCAACTCCAAATACAACCAAAGTTTGTTCACTAAAGAATCTCATAGACCTACTACTTCTTAAAGCAAACATCAGTTATCCCCTCCGACTAAGGCATATGCAATTCCTGATCTGAAACAACTTGCATTTTCCCTTTGATCAAGAACTTCTCAACTAAATGCGTAAGCATTTATTAAGGCAAACATAACTATCATGAACGCCATCCACATACTCTGGAGTAAGACTTCTTCGTCGGGCATGTCCTTTCTTTTTCACATCCCACACAATTATTCATTTGATCATCTTATAGCAAAACCAGTTAAACCATAGCAGATCCAACAACACCCAAAATGAAAGACCCCAAGCATCACATGACAAAACCCAAAGTCAATCTGCATTCTCCAAGCTAATTCAATTCAGAACACAATCAGAAAAAAAAAAAAAAACCAATCTTGTCGAATTCCAATCGAGGCTAATCTTCAAGCAGACATTAATAAACAAACTCTCCCTCACTCCACATAGAATCTCAAAAGCTTCCAAGTTACATTAACCACATAACTAAATGCAAGGTTAAAACTACTCACTTCGAAGAAGACTCAAGTCCTTGTGAAACACCTTGGCCTGCTCTTGCTGGGTCCTCTCAATAGCCCCAGACGACTCCAACCCAGAAGTCCGAGGCTTCTCATCCTCAACCGGAGTGATAGCTCTCTGAGCCAAGACCCCAGCGCTCAGGCACTCCCATTTCCTAGGCCTCCCCGAACCCACCTCGGCGCTCAAATTCAGACCGAACCCACAAGTCCTAGCCCCGGAATCCGGGCAACCCACGTGAACCTGCGGCCCCGCCGCCGTCTTGGCGCAGACCCAGATGGGCAGCGCGCCCTTCGAAGCCATCAGCGCCACCATTCAATCCCCACGACCGCACGAACGCGCAACCATGTGCTGCTGCTGCTGCTGCTGGGTTCGGTGGGGCATTGCTCGACGGGAAGGGAATCAAGAACCGGTGGCGAGGCTGCGGGCCCCACGGCAGCGGGTGCAGGCGCACGTAACCAATTAACCGGCGCGAAAAAAAGGAACGATTTTTCCTTCCGCTGCGCGGGTGTTGTGCGGAATGCGGAAGGAGACGTCTTGTGGGTGGATCTTGTTCCCTGCTTTCTTATTGAGTCAGGACTTCTTGGAGAGAACAGAGGAGGGTAGGTGAGCGGAATGTTGGCTACACGTTTCCCCGGAAACGCATGGAAGGATAGATGGAGACACAGCAAGTTCTTGTGACGCTTCCCCTGGGCTACAACATTAAGGACCGAGGGAGAGAGAGAGAGAGAGAGAGAGAGAGGGGGTTGAGTTCTTCCTTCCTTCTCTTGTCGGCCGTCTCTATGCACGTGAGAGTTAAATCTGCAATTTCATCTTCTCTTTTTCTGGTCAATTTGCCACTTCTTAGTACAGAGCTGTTTTAATCCACATATAAAGAAGCTTGTAGATTTTTTTTGCCAAATATGGAGAACTTCCTTTTTTGCAAAAAGCAAGTTAGGGTACTCTTTATTTGAAGGAAAATTGTTTTATGATTTTTTGGTATTTGAATGACAGAAAACTAATTATTGTATAGAATATGTCTTTCAATGATTCAAAAAGGGTCAAAATGGAGAATAACAAGTTTGAATTGAGAGAAAGCGATTTCCCTCGAAGGTAATCACTTTCTTTAAATCGCCAAAAAATGAAAACTTCCCTAGAAAATGTTTCATTTTATTGGTGAAATTTTCAGTAAAATAAACACATTTTAAATTGATAACCAAACATTTTTGCCAAGAAATTTGTTATTGTAAGGGGAAGGTTTTGGTGAGGGAGTATTAAGCTATCAACTAATTTTGAAAGAAGCAATCACCATAATTTCCCACAATTCGTTTCTTAGTGTTAATCCCCTTGCTTTATTTGCAAATTCATGTACTTGTAATATTAACCTAGAGTCGATTAACAGCCTATTGAAGTACTCTACTCAATTAGTTGCACTTTTAAAGGCTTGAAATTCCAATTTTGGTTTATTTTTGTCGCAGTCACAACCCCTTTATTTTCTACCTTTCTTTTGTTAAATATTTGCCAATAAATTTGTTATTATAAGGGGAAGGTTTTGGTGAGGTAGTATTAGGCAATGGACTAATTTTGAAAGAAGCAATCACTATAATTTCCCACAATTTGTTTATTAGTATTAATCCCCTTGCTTTATTTGCAAATTCATGTACTTATAATATTAACCTAGAGTCGATTAACAACATGTTTAAGAACTCTACTCAATTAGTTGTACTTTTAAAGGCTCGAAATTCTAGTTTTGGTTTATCTTTGTCCCACTCACAATCCCTTATTTTCTATCTTTCTTTCATTAAATATTTGCCAATAAATTTGTTATTATAAGGGGAAGGTTTTGGTGAGGTAGTATTAGGCAATGGACTAACTTTGAAAGAAGCAATCACTATAATTTCCCACAATTTGTTTATTAGTATTAATCCCCTTCCTTTATTTGCAAATTCATGTACTTGTAATATTAACCTAGAGTCGATTAACAACATGTTTAAGAACTCTACTCAATTAGTTGTACTTTTAAAGGCTCGAAATTCTAGTTTTGGTTTATCTTTGTCCCACTCACAGCCCCTTTATTTTCTACCCTTTTTTTGCTCAATATTTGCCAATAAATTTTGTATTATAAGGGGAAGGTTTTGGTGAGGGAATATTAGGCATTGGACTAATTTTGAAAGAAGCAATCACTATAATTTCCCACAATTCGTTTATTAGTGTTAATCCCCTTGCTTTATTTGCAAATTCATGCACTTGCAATATTAACCTAGAGTCAATTAACAGCCTGTTTAAGTATTCTACTCAATTATTTTGCACTTTTAAAGGTCAAAATTTAGTTTTGGTTTATCTTTGTCCCACTCACAATCCCTTCATTTTCTACCTCTCTTTTGCTAAATATTTGCCCATAAATTTGTTATTATAAGGGGAAGGTTTTGGTGAGGTAGTATTAGGCAATGGACTAATTTTGAAAGAAGCAATCACTATAACTTCCCACAATTTGTTTATCAGTATTAATCCCCTTGCTTTATTTGCAAATTCATGTACTTGCAATATTAACCTAGAGTCGATTAACAACATGTTTAAGTACTCTACTCAAGTTGCACTTTAAAGGCTCGTAATTTTAGTTTTGGTTTATCTTTGTCCCGCCCATAGCCCCTTTGTTTTCTACCCTTTTCTTGCTCAATATTGCATGTATAATTCTATTGAAAAGGGTGCGAGATTTCGTTATATTATCGCTAGCTATGTTAAAAACTTAACATGTTAAATTAAGGTATGATTAATATTCAAACATTAGAATGAAGCTTATGCTTAAACTTAAGTGTAAAAATTGAGTGTTTCCTTCGAGTAATACACTTTTTTTTTCTTTACTAAACTTTGAATTAAAATGTTTCAACTAAAATCATTCAAATCTCTTTGGCAAATTAAAGGTATGCATTCGACAAGTTAAAAAAAAAAAAGACATTGACCTTTTCCAACCCCGATTATTGCCTAAACCAGGTGATTAGGTGGAGTTAATTAGAATTGTGGCTACATTTAGGTGAGGGAGGTAGGTTAACATGTGCTCTTAATTTCCAAATTGAGGGTCTAAGTCGCTTGTTCAAAAAGGAATTTCCATTATTTTGCTGTTCCCACGCAATTGAGGATCTAACCAGGCTAAGCTTTGAAGGACTCATCCAACTAATTTTCTGTAATTTAACTTGACAGTGACAATTTCTGAATATTTAAATGATCATCGGAAGAAAGTTTGTTGATGATGATGACAAGTCCAAAGCGTGATTTATCAAATGAATTTGTGTATAAATACACTATCCAAACTATATACAAAACCAAATTTCCGAAATTAGTGGTCCACCCTTTAAATAAGTACCCTAACTTGTAACATGTAGAAGACGTGAAGAGCATAATCAAATATAATTCTACGGAAAATTTAATATCTCTAAATAAATGCATAACAAAAGTTCTACTTTTTAATACCACATATATCACCGCTGATATTCATAAATCTATCGTCCGCTGGAAACAACTCACATTCATTTTCTATGTGGCATACAAATAATGCATATAAAGAATTTAATTTATATATAAACTAGGCAAATTGTAAAAATATGAAAGAGTTACAATATACACATGTCGGTATTGCACCAGTAATATTATCCTTTGTTGCATTTTTATCAATATTCTTTACTATATTTTCGCTATATATTTTACTTTTTGTAGCTTCAATATTGCATAATATTCTCTACAAATAGAGAAAAAAAATATATATTCATTTGATTACAGGCAGTCACAAGATAAGGTGATAAAATAATGAAAAGAAATGGAGGGACCGAGGAGAATATAATAGTTATAAATAAAACTAAAAAAATACACAAAGTACTGATTCGACATATTATTTATAGTAGTTTAGATCTATCAATTAGCAAACTAACATGTGTATAAATATTAGATTCCGCATAATGTAAACATAAAATTATTTTGGTAGAGCCATTCTAGAGATATCTTTCTTCCATATCTCAAACATATTTCATATATTACATTTTATTTTATATGAATTTTAAGATTGAATTAGAAACACATTTTTTAAATGATGAGGAGTTACAAAATCGATATTGAAATAGTGAAGAGAATGAAATATTGCCAAATAAGATAAAATTGCTAAAAGGACTTGCGAACCTCTGAATTGCTCCATTTGCAATAGCTTTCATGATAATATATATATAAATACACTATTGACCGACCTAACACAAAAGTTAGGCTTAACATGTAAATAATTTTTTGAATGTTTAAATAGTCAAAGTTTTGAACGTAGACTGCGCGGAATTTGGCTTGGCCTCTCCTCGCTTTGCCACTTTCAGCCTTAGATATTTATTTTTATGTATCCATCCTATTTTTTTGACAACTGTGAGTAAGTTATTCAATTTTTTTCTAATACTCTTATTATCATCATTGCTAAAAATTTTATGTTCCATTTAAGAAACTTTTTTGTCAAAGAAGTCACCGTGTTGGATTTTACATAACATTTATATTGTCATTATTAAATCATTAGTTTTAAGAATGTATTGTAAGCTAAGGGCGCGAATGATAACCATTCTGGCTAGAAATTGATTTCTGGAAGAAAAATAGATTTTTCTATTTCTATTTCTAGATGATTTTCTAAGCAAAAATACCCGTTCGATAACGACACAAAATTTCTACTCTAAAAATAAAAATTCGTGTGATAACTACACAAAATTTATTCCTTTCGGACGGCGGCGACCGGCGGACAGCAACGGCCGACAACCAACAATCGGCGGTGGCCGGCGAATGATGAGAAGAATTTTTATTTCTCATTTCTATTCCAGAAATAGAGAAGTAGAAAATTTTTACTTCTGATTTCTATTCCAAACCTAATTTTGGAACAAAAATCTATTTTAGAAATAGAAAAATAGAATAATTTTATTAAAGGGATTTCTATTCTAGAAATAAGTCTGGAATAGAAAAATTATTTCTGGAATAAAAATTGGTGGTTGTCATGCACCCCTAAATGTGTACACATGATCCCCACTAAAAGGTCCATCGAGTCTATAGTTAACGAGGGAAATTTTATCTAGCTATCACTATGCATGGAGGTGGGTATGAAGAGAAGGGTTAAGGGTAAGGGGGGTTGGGAATATTGTCCGGCCGGCCGTATTATCATTCCTACTCAAATGAGGTTGGGAAGACATCAAAAATTTAAAAATATAAATTCCCTTAATGAACTCCCCAATCAGCGTATACCATTTTAAATTATAAATATGCAACAAGGAGAAACATAGATGTTGCCCTTCCTAAGTCGAGATTCTCCAATCGAATATTTAGTTTTACGCTTGTTACGATAAATTTTAAATGTTTTCGTAGGTCTAATCATTGTTTGTGCCTAATTTCTGTGCTTTATTTTGAGTATCTTTTTCTGAGAAAACACACGAACGAACCCGGTAATAGAAGAATGCTAAGCAATTGAGGAGGGAGAAAATTGTGCTATGCTAACGACAATGTCCTCAAAGTTTCGCGTTTGAATAATTTTGACCACTTTCTTTTCAAGTCTTTTGGTGACGTAGCATTAAAAATTAGATTAAGAAATTTCGAATTTTTTACTGTTTGTTTTTTGCCTTAATAAAATATTGTAAATATAAATTCATTATGGTAGAGCCATTCTAGATGCTTCTCTTCAATATCTCGAATTATTTCTTCTTTTGTATGACTTTCTGCATTAAAGTAGACCCACTTTTTTAAATGATGAGGAGTTATAAAAATGATATTGAAATAATGAAGAGAGCGAAAGGTTAAAATATAATAAATAGATTATTGGGGGGATATATAAAAGTGGTCATTTTGCCAACTAAGACAAAATGGCTAAAATATATATATATTGCAAGACGTTGCATTATTTTTTCCCCCTTGCAATATTTTTTTAGCCATTTTGTCTTTTAAGTTGAAATTTTTACTGAGGTAGGAGTCTTGGTAGGAGTCTTAGGAGTTAAGTTTGTCTCATTCATGCACCCAAATCCTATGGCATAAAAGTTCTTAAGCAACTTTGAAAGCATGATAGTCAAGAAATAAATTGATATAAATGAGGGAAATTGTAGTTGATGTTCTCGAATTCGAACCTTTTCTCATAGATTTTTTTTTTTTTTGTGACCCAGGGAACCCGTAAGCCGACAGCCGGCGAGCAAACCTTGGGGGAGCGACTGCAGGACCCACCACCACAGTACTCTAGGTAAGAATCCCTAACGCCACCTCTGAGATTCAAACTTCTCCCTTTCGTGAGAGGGAGAGAGCCCGAGCCAGCTGCACCGCTGAGGGCGGTGGTGAAGTTAGATTTAATGTGTAAATAATAAGGAAAATGACATAAATGATCCTTGAATTATGACTCGATGTGCAATGTGATCCCTAAACTTATAAATTCATGAACTTTAACTCAATATGTAATGTCGTTTCTAAACCTTTAATTTGTTCAATGTGATCATAAATTTTTGGTACATGTTTTATATAAAAATGTTCAATTAATTGAATGATAAAATTGATTATTTTCATATAGTCTAGGGACTTGTTTGAACATTTACAAAAAATATGGGGACTATATTGAACAAATTAAAAAAAAAATAGGGATGACAGGCTAAATTTTAATGTTTGATTGATTGAAGGAATCTCTTTTAACAAAGTAGTCATTGTGTTCAATTATACAAAATATTTATATTGATGGTATTAAATTATTCATTTTAAGAATGCATATTGAGCTAAATGTCTACATTTGATTAAAGATGATCTCCATCAATATGCTCATTGGGTATATAGTTAGGGAAGGAAATTTTGTCTAACTAGCCTGATGCGTGAGGGGTCGGGACGAGGAGCAAGGTTATGGTTACAAGGGTTGGGAACACTGCCTTGCCTTATTAGCATTTCTATTTAATCGAGGTCGTAAAGACGTCTGTCCAAATTCGAGATATAAATTTCTTAATCAACGCAGTCATCAACACATAGAATTAGAAATTATAAATATGCACAAGGAGAAAGGCAGATGTTTCCATTCAAATATGTCAATAACCATTGATTGCAATATACTCTAAAATCTCATTGCATGATTGACAACATATCACTTCCTTTCATGGATTGTCCATGATTGGTAAAAGAGATAGCACCTGAAAATGGCAATTTCAAGATGAGCACTTGACTTTTTTTTTTTTTTTTCTCTTTTTAGGGAATGTGTTGGAGTAAGCTTTTATTTGATGGGCTTTATTAACATAACAGTTATTGGAGTATTGTGAGAATAATAGTTTATTATAAATCATAAATTCTTGAAAAAATAGGTCCCAAAATAATTTATAATTATTTATGATTTAATTTTTTATGATTCAAAATAAACTATTATTCTTACAATACATTAAAGATTGTCACGCAATTATTTCTTTTTATTTGATTATATGATTGTTCATGATACATCACCTTCCTTTAAATATATATATCACATTTCGATTTCAGGTTGTTGACGTTATTCATAATTTAGATAATTATTTGTTACTTATTATTATTATTATTTTTTTTTTTTAAGTATCTTCTTCCGATAGATCAAACAAACCAACTCGATAATAAATAAAATGCTAAATACCTGACTGATCTAATAATACATGAGAACCCTTGTAGATGGACACACATCGAGTAATTATTAGAGACCAATTGCGTTAATTCCTTCCATTTTTTTTTTTCATATCTGAATCACAGTATGCTCTTCGAATTAACGAAAGTTCATCAGGAATCACTTTATTATGACTTAATTTGGAAATCAGAACATGATTTTTCAATGAGTACAGCCAAAGCATCATGTGCAAACAGGACAACAATTTTCAAATCTCAAGGACTTGGTCAGGTCGTTTTCGGGTACCAATTGTACCGCAATTTAATAGAAATGTGCGACACATGGCCATTTGAGAACCAATTATAGATGAAATTGGTAACTATATAATTGGTGGACCGATGCTGACAATTTCAGTTAGTTCAGCTCATCCACCGGTTTTCTCCTGCGGGTCAATTACTGCACTTCGATGGGAAATTTTGTCCTCCTATGTTACAACTAGGGGTGAACATGGTCCGGGTTGGTCTGGGCCACCCCCTAACTCTAGGACCAATCCGTACAGTGTCGGTCCTCAATTTTTAGGACCGAGGACCGACCCTATTAAGCCTGGGACCGAGGACCGGACCGACCCAATGGGTTCGGTCCGGTTCCAGGGTCAACCCGGGACCGATCGATAATTTTTTTTGTCTTGTTTTTTATACTCCCTAAAAAAGCAAACCTACAAATTCAAATTACACATCCATCGACAATGCGGCATTGTGCAACTAAACTATAAATATCAATACATATTCAACAAATTTAAGATGACACAATAATAGAAATTGCGTACCTGCTAACCGCTCATCGAGATATGGGACAAGATGGAAAGTTCTTGTAATCATCTATCTTTAATATTCATAACACCATATGCAAAAGTGTTTTCCTGCATTTGATCATGTAGAGTCCACTCAACCAAAAAATGAGCTTCACACCACTTGACTAGCAAATCACCGTAGCAACTGCAGTACTATTCTACTCTTCAAAAACTTCTACCATTTGACACAAATTGAAAAGTAAAGTGCAGCTGAAATTCATTAGTAAAATACAATTAAACCATAAAAAGTTTAAAATATTTAATATAAACCATGAATATATAACTTCACATATTGTTAATTCACTTGAACTTCTAAACACCTGAAAACAAAACAAACGACACATAATTAATACTCAACAAAATTTTTAAATTAAAATTACTAGTAGTGCTATTGATAGAACGTCTCACTATAACTCTTAGAGTCTATAACAGACATTTTACTTAGGTTTGAATATATAAAAGAATTATAAAAATATAATGTAATATAATATATATACAGGGTTGGTCCAGGGTTGGACCGACCTAAAACTCTTAGGACCGAGGACCAACCCGCACAGTGTCGGTCATGGAATTTCAAGACCGAGGACCGACCCAGTCCCCTTAGGAACCGGACCAGGACCGGCAGGGTTGGGCCGGTCCAGGGTCGGTCCAGGGTCGACCCTAGACCGCTGCTCACCCCTAGTTACAACGACGTCACTCCATACGATTCCTTCACTCCGTATAAATCAATAATGGCGAAATTGTAAAGAATTTTTTTTTTGGTCAAAAGAAAGTCGCATATATTCATAATAAAGGATAAGTGCAGCCATTACATTCAGCAGCTAAAGCATCGAAACAGAGCAGCTCAATCAACATAGAGGGCGGCGAAGTGGCCCAATCTTGAGCAAGGAACCCATTTTTATGAGCTTTTGTAGCCCAATCTGCAACAACGTTGTAAAGATTGTGTGACACAATTATGTCGGTAATTTACGGTCAAAATTGGTCAAAAGAATTGAATTGATAAATCGTCAAAAGAATTGGGATTAAATTGACTAAATTGAAAAATTCATAACTTAATTGATTTCTGTACAATAAGTTTAATATTTTTGGACAATTTTCCCGTTACTAAATTCTATCCATACATCCTTATTTTCTATACAAACACACATTACATCATATATATATACCAGAAAAAAAGGTTATGTTATAATAACATAAAGACACAAGTATTAAGAATTTTTACTTACTATGGGGTTTGGAAGATAAGTAAGAAATAACAAATTTCTTAATTTTTACTTACTATGGGGTTGATTCACATGCTACAATTTTTCAGTAATTTCTTAAATAGGGTTCCGAAGATAAGTAACAAATAACAAATTTCAACTCTTCATCAAAATACACAAGAATACCTTATCAATGTGCAATACTATATTACTTACACATCTGTCCTCCGATAATCCCTTATTATTATTATTATTATTTTGAAGAACGAAAGGCTGTGATTTGTGGAGAGAGACCCGCGGTCTAAAATATGTTCTCAAATAAATTTGACTAAAGTCTATTGGACGAACTAACACAGGAATCAAAGCTCGACATGTATCTTGTCCATCACCATCTACCCTTTTCGCGTTGAGCTTCACTGATGTTGATTCCGACATTTAAACTAACTTTGAACTTTTCTAAGTCGAATCAAACACCTCTAACTCTCCTGTCGGTGAGATGATAAGAACTTTACAGTATTGAACCAAAATAAAATAAAAATAAAAATGAAATTACAGAATTGCCTACGCCTCGTTATGATACGAATGTTGCGGCGGGACAAGACCAAGTCAAAGTTTACCATTGCGGAAAAAAAGCTGAATTGACTGGACCCTTCCCGATCCGGTTGCGATGTATCTAAGCAGAAGAGAAGTAGCTTTTGATTTCGATCGCCGTGACTTTATGCTTTGCTTTTAGTTGATGATTGCAACCATTAGTTTAAATAAATCCTCCACCAAACTAAAGCATGCCTTCGGTAACCAGCATAAGATTTACCGCTTCCAGTTTCTCTTCGGTTTACTGTTTCTGTCACCCGATTAGCCCAGAGTCTTGTGGAAAATGGGAAGATCTAGCTTAGGCAGCCAACCTCCTGGAGAGAGCGATGTGCCGCCTATTCCTTGTCGTCCTAATGGATGAGATAGGGTTGGTTCTCGACCAAGAACCTGAAAATATACCTAGTTAATACAAGTTCTAAACAACCACTGGGGATTCGCCCCCGTGGCCACCCTTCCATCTTGGAAGGGGGAGGTTGGGGGTTCAAATCTCCACATTCTCAGGGGGGATTGGGGTGGGGAAGATTTCATTTCAGGAGTGGGTTTCGACTCCCATGCCCTGCAAGGAGGCGGGACAAAAGTCTGAGAGTGAGTGTTAGAATAGGATTAGCATAGGACTGACAAAAAAAATACAAGTTCTAACCTTTTGGAACCGAGACCCTTTGGAATTGGCCTTGAAATCGAACCGGTGGATTTTGGGGTAGACTCAAGAACCGAATTGCAAATTTTCATTTCATATTTAAAATATTTTAAACTTATTTTCAGCATAGTTAGCACCTATGTAGCACCGACACGGACACATGACACGCGACACGACACGACACGACACGCCGACACGTCATTTCTTAAAAATAGAGAATTTCGACACGTTTCGACACGTTATTTAATATATATATATATATATATATATATATATATACATAAATATTAATAATAACCTAGAATTAATTTACACGAAAAATATTAAATAATATCATTTATTATTTTAATTTGTTACAATAATACATAAAACTTAGAGAAAAAAACATTGTTTAAAGAAAAATGCTGAAATGATATTTTTAAATTTATTTATTTATCATATATAGCATTTTTTTATTACTTCTTTCATAGTAAAAGACTTTTTAAAAAACTAAAACAATTCTAAAAAAACAAAACTGGAAAAAAAAAAAATTGACCCCGTGCGTGTATATTTATAGCATTTTTATTACTTCTTTTATTACTTCTTTTGTGTATATTTATATTTTGACCCCACAAGTATTATAAATTTTTAAAATTGACCCCGTGCGTGTCGGAATCGCGTGTCGGAATTCTGGACTCACGTGTCGGAGAGAGTTGACCATGTGTCGGATTTTCCGACACTCGTTGACCACGTGTCGGAGCGTGTCGGGACGTGTCGGAGCGTGTCGGACACGTGTCGAAGTGTCGGACACGACACGAAGGCTTCCGGAGAGTGTCCGTGCTACATAGGTTAGCACATCAGTTTCCCCTAACCAAATGTTTGAAGCGCTTCGAGGCTTTTCTAGAATTGACTTTGGGTAAAACATTCCGGAGTCAAAACCGGTGGGTCAAAGGGTTACCTTGGGGCTAGACCGGTGGCTTTTGGGCTTTTACCAATAAGCCTACTTGCTTCACATAAGAACTAGCCTATCGGTTTGGTTTTAGTCGGTTTCCAGATTGAATTGAGTTTCAATGTGCGCCATTGTTCAACATAGAGGGGATGCTTACGAGATCACAAATTCGTTCTAAGAATGCTATCTAAGAAGAAAAAAAAATGAGTATGCGATTCTGTGAGCTTGTGAGATTTTTAATCGTAGAAAACATACTTGTCTCTGTGATTCTTAAGTTGAACTGGAATTGATGCTTACCCATAGTCTTGATGTACATAGATACTTACAATCTCACAACGAGTCCATTCTAACAATGTATTTATGAGAAAAGAAAGAGTGGTATTATGTCACCTCGTGAGATTAGCTCGATCATTAGAATGCAAACGTGTGTCATTGAGATACCGCACATGTTTAGTTGCTCATATCATTTTATGCAAATAATATCACCTCAAGTCTAGGCTTGCTTGTATTAGTCGGTTTAGGGGGTTAGTGAGGTACTTCATAGGCTCAAAAATTACCGAAAATATGAGCTTTCTTGTAAAAAATAAATAAAGAAATCATGGTAATATGAATTATAAGTAAAAGAGAACGCATCAATTTTGGGCCTAAGGTTGATAAAATATAGAAAAGTGAATGCAAATTCGGTCAACGGAGCAAGCCCAAGTTCGAATCAAGAAAATGCTGCGATGCGCTAGCCCGCCCATAAAACATAATCGGGCTACATTGGGCCCACGAGATAGTCCCTGCGCGGGTGCAATAATTTATCCCATCATCAAAGCAAGTTTCATCTCATATATAAACGAAATCAATCGTCCAATTCACCCAAAAATAATAAAATAAATAAATCGTCCTAACTAAACCCTAATTCATAGAAACAATTTCCGATCGATAATATGTCATTCAATCGCGCTGTCCAAATTTAATTTTAAAGAAATCCGCCAACATTGTGCATAAAGTTATGATCAAGCTGAGTCGAGTCGATACACTATCTAGAGATAGACATCACATATCTATGTCGAACGTAGTGGAGACTCTCCCCCATACTCACTCGTCTAAAAATTTGAAAGTAGTTCATCAATTTAACTCTTGTTACATTATTTTGGCCTAAAAACTAAGCTTTGCCCCCGTTAAACGTGTAAGAAAGTTTCATTTGAATTTGCCTCCTCAAATTAACAAAGTTTCATAAAAAGTATCCTAATGGAGCATTGCGATGATGAATATCTGTGACGAGGGTGGTTGGGATGAGATCGACGAGTGAAATTTAGGACTTGATTGCATAAAATACTTGGATTTTCGGAGTCATGAGCAAAATGAAAATAATCTTTCCATCGTGGTGCCCTCTCCGGATTGAAGTTGTAGCTCCGCCGCTGCTCACAAGAGAGGGAGCGGAGATCTGACGGGGAAGCCAGTCATCGGGATCGGCGGAGATTTCGACTTCCTCTTGGAGTAGTTCTTGGATTTCTCTTCATCTCTCGCATGGCCTTTGCTTCTTGAGCTGCTCTGTGATTCATCCTTTCCTTCACAGTTGATCTTCTTGGAGTAACGAAACCAACCCGAGAAGCTTGAGAAGATTCTCATGATGATCGGCGGCGGCGGCGGCAAGGAGGCGACGACGGCGGCGATGGACTTATAGTCGTCGAGTCTTGGAGCTGAAGAGCTGACGAGAACAAGTGGGAATGCTGGCGAGTCTCTTCCTCTGTTGTGAAGCGAATTACATGTTCTTCCCTTGTGTTTATCTAGAGAGATGTTGCATGGGTTCCCCACGAAGCGTCTAATCAATTTAAAGGAGGGGAGAAAAGAAACTAATGGTATGATACTCCAACTTTTCTGACACGGGCGGGCATA
The DNA here is from genome assembly GCA_007663325.1 of Eucalyptus pauciflora. NCBI lineage: Eukaryota > Viridiplantae > Streptophyta > Magnoliopsida > Myrtales > Myrtaceae > Eucalyptus > Eucalyptus pauciflora. The sequence goes on along the minus strand of VMYD01000212.1, from coordinate 444,265 downwards.
GGATCTCCAAGAATATTCAAAGTCAACTTCCTCCTGAAAAGATCTAATAGTATATTATAGTATAGTATACGACATGAAATGATTAGTGAAACGGCCGCTTTCGAATCGGAGAGAACGATAAGCATGAACCCCGCAGTCCGGCAGGCTCCTGGCTAGCTAGTACCTCCAACAGTTAATGCGGCTATTTAATTGATCCGGGCGGCAAGGTGACATCGCACGCCATGAAAAGGACGAGGAGTTTGGCGTTCAACGGGGGTCGAGAGGTCGATCAGAGTCGATGCTCAACGAGGCATGAATCGCACGGATTCGGAAGGAGCGACGTGCGCTCGGAGGCCACGGCACCATGATGTTGCTGCTGCCTCTCCATTGGCTTGGTGATGCGCACGGCACCGGCCGCTATCATATCCAGGAAATGACGTGTGCTCGGAGGCGACGGCACCATGATGTTGCTGCTGCCTCACCATTGGCTTGGTGATGTGCAACGCACCGGCCACCATCATTTCCAGGAAATGGTACACCTTTTAAAACCATTTATGGACAAATAAATTGTTTGAGGCATATTTGACAATTTGTTAATATAGTCTTTTCAACTAATTTAAATCATAAATGAATAACGTCAACGTTGGTCATTCTACATAATATGACGAATATTAACGTGAATAATTTTTGTAAATTTTTTATTATATATATATTATACTATGGGCCACCAACCCTCTTCAGGATTGGGTGAGGGCATCATGCCCCTCACTGGCCACAAAGATGGCTCATGGCACCACCGCCAAATTTGGTGAGGGCATGATGCACTTGTTAGATCCGTTGTTGACCATTAGAAGGAAATAAGAAATGAAGATAGAAAAAAGAAATGAAATGAAAGAAAAGAAAAGGAAGAAATGAACAAAATGAAAATTTTTAAAAAAATTATCTGTGTCAGTGTTGGTTACGCCAGTTATAGTGTTGGTTGTGCCACGTAAGATAACCGGCATTCACTTTGTGATTTTTAGATTATACTAGCAAATCGACTAAATTGGCCAGAATGAATGTTTATGAATGAATTTGAGAAAGAAATATAAATGATTGTAAGTTGTTTGCATTCAATTCTGGCAAACAAGATAATTACGATGTCAAAGTTATTGCGATTATTAAAATACGATTTCATCCAATTTATTATACAATAGTACTACAGTACACTGTACATCTTGATAAGGGATTTGGGCGTTATTTCTACCCCTTAATTCAACGGCCTTTCCCGCTCCAAACGCTACTACAACTACAAGCATAGTTCAGAGTGGAAATGGAAAACACGAATGCGACCTCTGCCATCTAAATGGTAATCGTTCTCCAATACACGTTTAAACATCAAAGCGAAAAAATACAGTCTCGACCGAGCCAGCTTGCTGCACGGTATTAACATCACACAGTAGACGTTTTCTTCGCAATCATCGGCCGATCGCATCTCGGGTGTGCACGGGGAAGAAGGTAGTTCATCGTCCTTCATTCTCCGGGACTCAGAGACGAGAGAGCTGAGATCCGATGGGGAAGTAAGCCATCGGGATCGGAGGAGATTTCGGCTTCCGCTTGGAGGAGTTCTTGGATTTCTCTTCATCCTTCGCGTGGCCTTTGCTTCTTGAGCTCCTCTGCGGCTGGTCCTTTCCTTCGCAATTGATCTTCTTGGAGTAGCGAAACCAACCCAAGAAGCTCGACAAGATTCTCATGATCGGCAGCAGCGGCGGCGGCGGCGAGCACGACGGCGGACTTGTAGTTGTCGAGTCTTGAATTGGCCTGATTTTTCTATGACCCTTGGAAGCTGAAAAGCTGACGACGACAAGTGGGAAAGTTGGTGAGTCTCTTCTTTTGATTTGAAGCGAATTACACGCACTTCCCTTGTGTTTATATAGAGGGATGTTGCTTGGGCTGCACGCGCAGTATCCATCAATTTAAAGGAATTTGTTTTTTTAAAAGTATAGTACTCCAATTTTTCTCTCATTGGGCGGTATAATATACTCCACAAATATTCAATGTCAACGTCCTCAAGATGTAATAGTATAGTATGGTATAGGCCAAAATGATTATTGAAATGGGTGCTTTCGAAAAGGGAGAACATTAAGCCTTGCCGACAAAGAGATTTCTTCTTCTCTCCCATGTGGTTATAAGTATGAGCCCCTAAGGCAGGTGGATTTTTGACTAGTTATTACCTTCAACATTTAATGCGTGCATGAGCCCTCGAGCTCGGATTTTGGGTTGTCTATGGAAGAAATAATTATGGCTCAAAACCCTACATTCAAATAGACAGAGTAGGTGCAACAACCGTCCTCAACCATTTATTAAAGGAACAATTCATAGGATTCTATTCAAATTGATGGATTCTTTTTGAGATTGATTTTTTGTAATCGCGCCATTGGAAAAACAAGGTGTCTGTAGTCATATTAGGTAACATGTTCAAGCCACGAGGTTAAGAAAACCAAGGAGAAGTTTGGTGTAATTGCAAGGGGTTTTAGAAAGGGACAACCATTGGGATTAGTCATTATCCTTGACTCCCGGATGGCAAATGGGACTGCAATTCTATGGTCAATCTTTGTTTGCCATCTTAAGTTTGACTAGTGCTGTAATGGGCTCGAGTATTTTTGGTCCCCACGTTCTTCCTTCTCATTGCGCTTCCACGTTGTCACGTAATTAAACGTATATTTTCTTGCTGTTTGTTTCTTGATCACCAAGAGTCAGATTGAGCTCACTTAAAGAATAATCCGGCCGACACAATAAAGTTAATTAAAAAATTCGAAGGGGATAGTTAAAGGTTGAATTTGCAACTTTAATATACTCGAATCATTCCGTTAATTCCGTGAGTTTTAAATAGACTAAAAATGCCATGCGACATTTTTCTATTATTCTATCAATTCTATGTGTGAACTAACAGAATAGCTAAATTGGACGATTGTGATGAATTTCAAGACTTAACTGCATGAAATGAAAATTTCTAGACTAAAGTAAATTCAAAATAAGGTTTAGGACTTTTGAGGTGAATATCGCTATATACAGTGTAGATCTAGCATATGGTACCATACTTTTCCAGTGAATCACTGAGCGAAAATATCAAACTAAATTAGGCCTATGAAAGTTGATTCTGTATATGAGGAGTTATAATAATATACATTCGGCAATAGATCACAGGATCCCATGAGATATTTCTAGGGACGACAACATTCTTAAGTAACATGAACGAAGAAAAGAGCAGAGTGGATTGAAGAAAGCAGTGATCAAAAGTCTCTAGAAATGAGATAAAAGGATGTTTGAATTCATCTTTAGATGAGATGATTTCCTAATTTGTAGTTTAGAATATTCAAATAATAAATCAGACCCACATCTAATATTCGTTTATCTTGCATATACATATGTGAATCTCGTGCAGATTTCATGATTTCATAAGCGAGCACAACGGATAAAATAACTTCACAAAGACCGGTATGCCAAATGTTATGTGTGTACCGGTTACCACTTGTTGTGGGAAAATTACCATTAAATACTAAGCTTACTATACAAATGCCAATTTAACTCTAAATTTTTCAATTTTGCAAATGTGGTCCTAAACCTTTGTGCAAAACATTGATGTAATCCTTCCAATTAAATGCCCCCGGAAATCGCTAAGTGGCAATCTACAAGTTATTTACGTCAACGTGCCATGTAGGATGGTAAGCTATGACCAAACATCACGTCATTAATTTCTTGCGGCAATTTACCGGAAGGATTACATTGAAATTTTACACAAAGGTTCAATACTGCATTGGCAAAATTATATAAAAATGATTGGCGTCCATATAAGAATTATGTGCCTCATTTGTTGTTGTCGTTGTAGCATTTTAAGGTGACATGACATGATATGACCATGTAAACCAGTATGACCTATGGCTTGTTACTCATGATCATTGTCGTGATTCATGCCATTGTTATAAAAAACAATCCTAATTGGAAAACAACGTGGCCAGCTTGCAAACGAATACAACTTGTGAAGTTTGGGCCAGCCCAAGAACAATGAGAGGACTTTCAACATACTTGACAACCACGACATAGTCACACGATCCGATTCTATCCTTAGCCTCCTCAATCAATACACTGCAAAAGAACGATTAGTCGCCTTCGAAAATTGAATTTAGCTCATTTCCTTGTCTTCTAGTAGATATTCAGATTTATCATTAGAGATTCAAAAAATAATTGCCAGCTTCCAAGGAGATGGAGGATTCAAGGGTCACCATCATGACTCGGTCTTTCTCCCCAGGTTCCTCAAAATTTCTCATGGATAGCCCATTAATCAGCCGCCACCAGTTTATATTATTGTGTGGAATGTTCTACAAAACATAAGCCAAAATTTTTTTTAATAAATTTTTGTTTGGCAAAAGAAAGGTCGGACGGGGCTACCGGTGCTGATGACCCCTAGTACATCACCATAGGAGTTTCACACTCTCTATCGGAACATTGGATTTGAGTCATAGCTACTGCTCTTTTTGAACGAGCTTGGATAAAACTGGAGTTATCCTATACTTAGGGTAGCAGTCGAAAAATTGGGATTTTCTTGTGGAGATCGGGAAGCCACCGGAGTGATTCGAACCGGTGACCGATAGGACTCCAAAGCACGCGGGGCTGCTTAATTAATTTGGGGTGGCAAGGGACGTCTCGTGCATGAAAAGGACGAGGAGTCGATTTTCACGGGGTCGAGAGTTAGGTAAACGTCGGCGTGTAACAAGGTTGAATCGCATGAATTTGGACCGAGAAAAGATGTGGATGTAGGCTACGGCACTTTGATGCCGCTGCCTCTCCATTGGCTTGGTGATGTGCCCTAGCCACTATTATATGCGTGCGAGATTTTTTCTCAATTACCCTGCGGTGAACACCATTTAATACCATTCATGGTACAAGTGAGTTGTTCCAAGTCTCTTTGACAATACTATAGTCCTTTGAACTAATTTTGTTTAGAAATCACTGACGTGAATGCTGGTCATCCTATGTGACACGGCTAATACTGACGTGGATAATTTTCATAATTTTTAAATAATTTTTCTGAATATTTTCTGTTTTTCTTTCTTTTTTGACTGTGGTTGGCAACTCTCGTTAGGATTGGGTGAGGGCATCGCAACCCTCGTTGGCCATAGAGAGGGCTCATGGCCTGTTACCCAGGTCAAGTGAGGGCGTCACAACCCTTGCCTGTTGGCCGTTTACCTCCGTTGGCCACCACTGAGGTCACTAATCAGCGGAAGGACATAAGAAAGAAAGAAGGGGAAAAAAAAAGAGAAAGAAAAGAAAAGGAAAAGAAAAGAAAATGAACGAAATTTAGAAAAATGAAAAAAATTACAAAAATTATCTAGAGAGTCGGTCATGTCATATAAGAGTGTCGGCATCCACGTTTGTGATTTTTTCGGATTTCATTAATAAATCGTAAAAAAGTTTAGGATTAAATTGACCAAAATGAAATGTTTACGACTAAATTGGCATTTGTATTATGGGTTTAGGACTTCTTGGTAATTCTTCCTAATTTCCATTTTGTTGACCGCTTTGATTCGACGCTAGATGTTACCTCGTTCCTCTTCTTGCAGAGCTCACTCTACTTTCTTCGCATGCCATTGCCAAGAGACCAAGCTCACATACTATGTACTAACAAACAGTGCATACGTATATGTCTCCAAACAAAGGGTAAATGTACATGGCAAAGATTAAATGCCTGAGAATTGCAAACTAATTTGTGAAGGAAATGTAAATGATCGTAAAGTATTGACAATCAATTCCAGCAAATAAGATACTTCTGATGTTGCGATTAAGATAGTTCAGAGTGGAAATAGAAAAATACAAATGCAGCCTCTGCCATCTAAATGGTAATCGTTCTATAGCACATGTTTAAGCATCAAAGCAAACGAATACAGTCTCGATCGGATGGTCGTGCCAAGCTAGCTTCCCGCACGGTATTAGCACCACATAGTAGATGCTTTCTTCGCAGTCATCGACTGATCGTATCTTGGGTGTGCACAGGAAAAAGGTGATTGCTCGTCCTTCATTCTCCGTGACTTAGAGACCAGAGAGTTGAGATCCGGCGGGGAAGTAAGTCGTCAGTATCGGAGGAGGCTTCGACTTGCTCTTGGAGTCGTTCTTCCTCGACTCGCCTTTGCCCTCCACACGGCCGTCTTTGCTTACCGAGCGGCTCTTGTTCGAGCGATCCTTCCCGTCGAAGCTGATCACTCTACCGTTTGAACGATCGGAGAAACAACTGAAGAGGGTCGAGAAGAGACTCATGATCGATGGGGACGGAAGCGGAAAATAATGTTCTGCGAGCAGAAGAGGCTGAGACAAATTAGCACTTGGCAGAAGCTGTCGTTGTACTAGCTAACTTTGCTGAGATGTGGTGAGAAAATTCACGATTTTTTTTCACTATCTATAAAGACAAATGGATAAAGCTTTGAAGAGACCTGGCCTTGGCTTCCAAGTAATTGGAGGGTTTCCTGTGTCGCTATCATTTACTCAGTCTTCTTGCTCCTTAGGTTCTTGGAATTACTTAGGTTACAAATTGTGTTAATGACAAAAAAAAAAAAATTCTTAAATCTATTGTACAGATAACAATTCAATTCTAAAATTTTCAATTTGGCTAATCTAGTCTTATTTTTTTTTTCTTCAATTTGCTAATGAAGTCATTTCGGCCAATTATAGTGAGAAATCACCGATGTGGATGATGGCTATTTTACATGACGATCAACGCTAATGTAGATAATTTTTGCATTAATTAGTATAATTTTCTTAATTTTCTTTATAGATTTTTTGTCCTTTTCTTTTCTTTCTTTTCTTCATCAGCCATTTCTAGTCAAAACTCAATATTACATTGGCAAATTATCAAAAGTTTTATGAGTAAATTAGCCAAATTGAAAAGTTTTGAACTGAACTGTTATCTGGACACCACATTTTCAAATTAGCTACTCGTCGATTTGGCCCCAACATTAAACGAATAAAAGGACCAGGAGTCACGTTTGAAGGGGTCGCGATCGTTTGACTCCACATTCCACGAATTTCAATCATATTTAATTTGGAGGGCCACAATTTCCTTGGAGCCTACGTTGATTAAGACTCTTCTATGACTTGCCTTTTTGTATTTTCTTGACCAAGAACCACGCCTCGTCACGCCATTGGCTTGGTGATGCACACTGATGTATATAAGCTCTTTGACCCGTAATGCTTTTGTTTCAAGATTGGAATACACATTTCTTTTTCTAATGGCGGTCAAGGTACGAGGCTACTTGTAGGAACACGTCGTCTCGTTTCTTGCTTCACACCTCCAAGTGTGTCTGCATGCAATTCACCCTAGAAGTTAGGGTTTACGCATTCGATTCGTGCCGGTAACCTCGTCAGTGTAAAATCTTTTCTACACGAGCCGGAGCTATTTTTGCGCTTGACAGCAAGAAAACAGACAGATTTAGGCTTAACCCTTTCGTTTTTTTCCAAAGTGGGTGGCTCCACAATGCGTGTTCGTGCATTGAGGAATAGACTCCAAAGAGAAGAGGACTAATACGAACATAGAAAAAGCTACTTTTGACTAATCTTTTCACATAGAGATCACGTGATACTTGAACAAAATAATGGGTAAATCTACTTTTACACTAGATAGCAAGAACATAGACAGATTTAGCCTAACCTTCTTTTTGTTTTTTCCAAATGGGTGGAGAGACTAACTCTAAAGTTTAGGCTCCACATTGTGTGTTCATTCACGTAGTCCCGTTTTGCGTCTTGATCTTAAGCACTGAGAAATCGACTTGAAAGAGAGCACTAAAGAATCAAACATAGAGAAAAAGCAACTTTTGACTATTCTTTCACATAAAGATGATGTGATACTTGAGCACGATACTATACACTAACCTCATGAAAAGGAAAAACAAAAAACGTTTGTCGCTGCTTTATATTCAGCTCCCGACAAATTTCTAGGAACAAATTAATGAATTAATACGCTGATTCTATGATGATCGCTAATGTTGTTTCAGATTTTGGCTGGATCAGAGACGAGAGAGGTTAGATCCAACGGGGAAGTAAGCCACCGGAATCGGAGGAGGCTTGGACTTATTCTTGGGGTTGTTCTTCTTCAACCTGGCTTTGCCTTCGACATGGCCGTCTTTGCTTAATGAACTGCTCTTGTGTGAGTGACCCCCTCCTTCAAAGCTAATCACTCTACTATCGGAATGATCAGAGAAGCAACTGAAGAGGCTTGAGAAGAGACTCATGATCGACAAGAATGTAAACGGCAAGTTTTATTCTGAGAGCAGAAGGGGCTGAGAAATCAGTACTTTCGGCTGCTTCTCTGTGCCAACACCTGAAGCTGTTGTAATGGCTGGCTTTGCTGAGTTGTTTTGAGAAAATTCACGATTCTCTCACTATATATAGACATGTCGATAAAGCTTTAAAGAGAAGCGGCCTCAGCTTCCAAGAAAATGGAGGAGATTTCATGTGTCACCATCATTACTCGGTCCACTTCCTCCTCCTCAGGTTCGTGGAAATATCCAAGAAAATGGAGGATTTCATGTGTCGCCACTATACATTCCCCGAGCTTCAATCATATTAAAATTTGGAGGGTCAACATTTTCTTGGAGCCTACGTTGATTGAGATTCTTCTCCGAACTTCCCCTTTTCATTTTCTTGACCAAGAGACGCGTCGTTACCTCATTGGCTAGTTGGTTGATGTACATCCATGGGAGACCAATTTTAATCACCGCGTGGTGTATATCAGTTCTTTGACTCGTACTGTTCTTGTTTCTAACTTGGTATCTGCTTTTCCTTTTCTAATGGTGGTTGTGGTACGACCTCACTTCCAGGAACATGTCGTCTTGTTCCTTGCTTAACGCCACCAAGGATGTCGGCAGGCAATTTACTCTAGAGATTAGGGTTTGCGCATTGGATTTATATAAATTATGTTGTTGGCGTAAAATATTTTCTACAAAAGTAGCCCTGAAATAGAAACCCTTATCTAATTAAAAGCAATATATGTGCATGTCAATGCTTGAATTCTGGTTGTGTACACTTGCGAAGTAAAAATTTCTTCGCACAATTGGTTCTTAGAGACTGACACATATTATTTTTATTTTCAACGTATATATTTAAGAGCACTTATAGCATATTATAGCGATGTACAAAACATTTAACACAAGTGGTTTACTGTACAATTGATTGGAGAGAGTGGGTAGTGTCGCGACCTCATTTTTCAAGTGCCCTCTTACACGTGGGCACGTACGGAGGCTAATGGCTTGCTAAGTATTATTAAGCTTAGCCTGGACTCTCTCAAGTTCACCGATTCGTGACTTATTAACCTACAAATCAATTTCATAATATGAGTCATCGCTAATCGATTTGTGGTAAATTAATTAGGAACCCAAGCAAAATATTGGAAGAAATATTTTACTCCTACACAATCAGAGAAATTAGGATTGTGAACTAATTAATAAACTCATGTTTTTTCTGTACCTAATCTTGTTTAAACCTTGAGTTTTTTTTTTTTTTTGCATTAAAAAGTACTAACAAAAACGTTTTAGGCCGTTCCCTCATTTCAGAAATTTTAAAGGATTTTTCGTTCATTATTAAGAAAAAAAAAATGCTCAAACTCAGTAGGCCTTTCCCTAAAAAGAGAGATTTTTTTTTTAAATTAAAAAAAAAATCTATAAAAATTATAATATAACTCTATTGAGTTACATTTCCCAAAGCAAATCAAACTCAAGAAAAGGTTCGTGGATCTAGTTGAAGCATTTTTTCAAATACGTAGCGATTGGTTCGAACAGGAGCAGGATTAAGCGAGGTTGGTAGGAGCATTCCGTCGAACGGATGAGTCGCACTAGCTAAGGAGGCAAAAACGAATCGACCGAGTCCCAACTCGCGCCAGAGTTAACAACAATCGATGGGCAACAACAACCCAACGGCCGCAGCATACGTATGAACGGAGTTAAAAATCATGCGTGCTAGACAAACGATGAAAGCCTACAACAGAGCAAAACAGGGCACTAAACAGGCGGGTCGATGGGAGCTCCCTACCCTGCTCGACCGCGTCGGACGGTGGACGAGCTCGATAGGTCGAGCTACGCCCGTTCGCGTCTTGCGTCCGTGAGCAGGGATCCTCGGGAAGACGACCCGAACTTAACAAGGCTTAACGCGGCGAAATGCGTAACAGTGGCCAGCGGCTCTCCCTACAGTTCACTCTTCACTCGCAACTCTCAAATTACACCCACGATCTCTCAAGTGTTTCCCTCTTTCAGGACTTCCTCAGATTTCGCCTTTCTCTCTCGCCTCCCTGGCTTGCTCACTCCCGAGCCTCCCCTGCGGTCTCTTCGGGGAAGTTCTCTGAGCTTGCTGCCTCCTTCAACTGAGCTCACGACCCGCCTATTTATAGGCGAGGAGGGTCCGGTCGACGGAGGAGCTTTGGCAGCCGCCGGTCGGCCAAAGTCCTTGGCTCGCCGACCGGCCTCTCTCTTGGCCGAACCGGTGTGCCATCTCTTCTTCTTCTCGGGGGCATGCTTGGCATTGAAGGGGGGCATCGATGGCGCCAGAAACATCCCGTCTGTCGCCTGTCTTACCCTCCTCTCTCTGCTGTAGGTAGTCTGCACGCTTCTCTTCTTCTGTGCACGTAGTGTCAACAGGTATTTCGTGTTGAATTTTCTTTACACGAGCGATGTTGCTTTATTTTTTCTAAATTTATTCCCTAAATGGGTTAGTATAAGTGCCGTTTCAAATGGGATAGTGTTATGGGAGAAGGTGGGATTTGAGTTATGACACCCAAGCAAGATTTCAATGGGTGTCAAATTTTTGTGGTACAAAGTGAAAGAACAAAGTGTTTGGTTCTTGATCTCAACGTACAATTGTTGAGATGATTTTCATCATATATAGGTAATACAAATGTTTCACTTCGTAAACAATTGAAAATAATAAATGAAGAAATCATTATATTTCAAGAGTTGTCAATACCTTGATTCTAGTATCTCCAAGAATCAGCTCATGATTTTAATTGGATTTTGATTGATATTTCTAGATTCTTCTTCATTGCTTGATAAATCAGTGCCTTTACAAAGGAGTGTTTTCGGATTGAATTAGAAAAGGAATTAATATCAATTACACAATATGTGCACTTTTGTCTACACATGCCATGTCCATTACATGATCATTTTTGAGTTGTCCAAACTGAATAGTGGAGTCAAGTATGAGTAACTAGAGCATACTCAATAGAGTTGGGCTCAAGTTTTCTAGTAATTGATTCAAGTAACTCGTAAGTCTAATTTTGAAGGTCATATTGATATTTTAGAAAAATAAATGCGATATTACCTCCACCTTTAATCATGCTCTGCACACTCAAGTTTTCAAATTGAGCTAGAGGGTTCAAGGTTTATACAATCACTTCTAATATTCTAGTGTAGTCTAATTTAAGCTCTACCTTAGGTCTGTTCTTTCTGTTTTCTTATGTAAAATCTCTTTTTTGTTTTTTGTTTCAAGTTTTGCTTCTTATTGATTTCTCTTTTCTTGCTTAACAATCTCTACATCGGTAGAGTTAACAATGGATGTTGACCGGGTGCCGTTGTTGATGCAAACATGCTTTCTGTCAGACATGAATATGATGAAGAATTTATTCCAAAGTCTAGTTTTGCCCTTGACAGCAAGAACACAGACAGAGTTAAGGCTAACCTTCTTTTTCTTTTTTCCAGTGGGGTGGAGAGAGAGACCCTAAAGTCTAAGCTCCACAGTGGGTGTTCATGCATGTAGTCATGTTCTGGTCTCGATCTTAATCACCGAGGTATTGACTTGAAAGAGAAGAGGACTAATGAAACAAGCATAGAGAAAGCAACTTTTTTACTATTCTTTCACATACAGGTAAGGTGATACCTCAACACAATACTATACATTAAAACATTTCACTGTTTGATATTCAAATGAATGAACCAATACAAAGATCCTAGAAACCCTCCTGCACTCCTGCACAAGCAAGAGATCATCAATGGTCTTCAGTTTTTGGCAGGACTCAGAGACGAGAGAGGTTAGATCCAATGGGGAAGTAAGTCATCGGAATCGGGGGAGGCTTGGACTTCCTCTTGGAACTGTTCTTCTTCAGTTTGGCTTCACCTCCGACATGGCCGTCTTTGCTTATCGAACTGCTCTTGTTCGAGTGATTCTCCCCTTCGCAGCTAACCACTCTACTATCAGAATGATCGGAGAAGCAACTGATGAGGCTCGAGAAGAGACTCATGATTGAGGATGAGAACAAGAAAACTCTAAGAGCCAGCAACACTTCAGCAGATTCTCTTTAAAGAACAATCGGAGGAATCGAAGTTGAGAACTTTCTTTTCTGAGTTGTTTGGTGCAAAACCCGAGCTTCTTCTTGAGCTATATATAGACATAGTGATGAAGCTTTGGAGAGACTTGGTTGCCTTGGCTTCCAAGAAAATGGATGGTTTCAGTAACTCAGTTTTCCTTCTCAGGTTCTAGGAAACACCTAGGATGGTTACCTTCAGCCGCCAACAAACCTAGTGTTTATCTGCTTCGAGTCACGTTCAAATGAGGTTACTTTTGACTTTCTCTGGACGAATAACCTTCTTGTTTTTTATTACTACATCGGCCAACACGAGGGACATGTGCGCCGTTTCTCTTTAGCAGCACGTTTGATCAAGTCAAACAGAGTTGCAGCATATTGTGTTTCTCTCTTTGACCCACCAATTCTTAGATTTTCTCTTTGTTACAGCTTAAGCAAAAGCAAAAATAATATTGTTTAAATTTCAAAAAATTAAGGAAAACTATATATGTTTTTGTGTGTCAATAGTTGCATTTTATGAAAGTTTTGATGTTTGAAATTTTAAAAAACTATATATGTTTTCACGATTCTTTCACTATATATAGACACGTGGATGAAGCTTTGAAAGAGACGTGGCCTTGGCTTCCAAAAAATTGGAGGGTTTCATGTGTGGCTATCATTACTCAATCTTCCTCCTCCTCCTCCTCCGGTTCTTGGAAATAGTAGGGTTATAAATTGTGATATTTTCTAAAGATATCCCAAATCTTTTGTATGGATATCAATTTAATCCTAAATCTTTTGATAATTTATTCATGAATCTAGCTCATTTTGGTTAGAAATTGCCAACGTGAACACTAGCCATCTTACTGTCAATACTAACATGAACAATTGCATCACTTTATATAAATTTCTTAATTTTTTTTTATAATTTTTTTATATTTTCTTTTCTTTTTTCCACTATAGCTGCTAGTGATTTCTGGCCAAAATTCAAAATTACATTAAAAAAAGTCAAAATATTTAAAACTAAATTAAAAAAATTAAAAAAATTTAAACTAAATTAGCATCTGTGGTTCACTTTTTCAAATTAGCTACTCATCAATTTGGCCCAACATCAAACGAATAAAAGGACCAGGGGTCACTTTTGATGGGTCGAGACTCGAGAGTGTTTGACTGTACATTCCACGTGTCAATCATTTTTTTCATTTGGAGGGTCACCATTTCCTTGGATCCTACGTTGATTAAGATTTGAACTTGCCCTTTTCATTTTCTCGACCAAGAACCACGAGTCATCACGCCATTGGCTTGGTGATGCACACTACATAATCTAATATCCGTGAGAGGCCATATTTTATTACCCCGTGGGTGCATGTTAGTTCTTGACCCGTAGTGCTTTTGTTTCAAGATTAGTATGTACTTTTCCTCTTCTAATGGGGGTCAAGGCACGACCCTGCTTCTAGGAACATGTCGGTTTGCTTCTTGCTTCACGCCTCCAGGCGTGTCTGCATGCAATTTACCTTACCAGTGTAAAATCTTTTCTACACAAGCTAGAGCTACTTTTGCGCTTGATAGCCAGAAAGCAGGCAGATTTAGACTATTCCTGTTGTTTTTTTCCCTATTGGGTGGCTCCACAATGCGTGCTCATGCATTTAGGAATAGACTTTAAAGAGAAGGGCCAACGTTTTCTTGGAGCCTACGTTGATTAGGATTCTTCTCTGAATTTTCCCTTTTCATTTTCTTGACCAAGAGACACGCGTCGTTGCGTCATTGGCTTGGTGACTGATGTACATTCCTTGCTTGACGCGTCCAAGTATGTCAGCAGGCAATTTACTCTAGAGATTAGGGTTTGCACATTGGATTTATATAAATTACGTCGGAGTAAAATATTTTCTTCGAAGTAGTCATGAAATAGAAACCCTTATCTTATCGAAAGCAATATATGTGCATATCATTGCCTGAATTCTGGTTGTGCACACTTACGAAGTAAAAATTTCTTTACACAAGTGAGTCTTAGATACTAACACATATAATTTTAATTTTCAACATGTATATTTAAGGGCAGTTATAGCATATTATGGTGGTGTACACAACATTTAACATAACTGGTTTACTACATCTTTGATTGGAGAGAGCGGGTAGTTATAATTCTCAAATCAACGATAGATAAGTAGTTCGTGTTAAATTTCCTTTAAACGGGTGATGTTGCTTTATTTTTTCTAAATTTATCCCTTAAATGTGTTAATATAAGTTCCATTTCAAATGATATAATGTTATGGAAGGAGGTGGGATCCGAGTGATGACACCCAAGTAAGATTTCAAAGGGTGTCAAAATTTTGGGGTGTAGAGCTGTGTTTCGAGATTGAATTAGAACAGGGATTAATATCAATTACACAATATGTACACGTTTTTTCTACACATCCCACGTCCATCACATGATCATATTTGAGTTGTCCAAACTGAGTAGTAGAGTTAAGTATGAGTAACTAGAGTATACTCAATAGAGTTTGGGCTCATGTTTTTTAATAATTGATTCAAGTGACTCGTAAGTCTAATTTTGTAATCAAATGTCTATTTTAGAAAAATCGATGTGATGTTACCTCCATCTTTTATGGTGCTCAGCAAACTTAAGTTTTCAAATTGAGCTAGAGGGTTGAATGTTTATATAGCCACTTCTGACATTCTAGTGGAGTCTAATTTACGTGTTACCATAGTTCTGCCCTTTTGTATTCTTTTCGTAAAATCTTTTTTTTCTTCAAGTTTTGCTTCTTATCGATTTCTCTTTTCTTGCTTAACCATTTCCACATCGGTAGAGTTAACAACGGATGTTGACCGGCAGCCGTTAGTGATGCTTTCTGACAGACATGAATATGATGAAGAGTTTATTCCAAAGTCTAGTTTTGCCCTTGACAGCAAGAACACAGACAGATCTAGGCTAACCTTTCTTTTTTTCCAGTGGGGTGGAGAGAATGACCCTAAAGTCTAAGCTCCACTGTGGGTGTTCATGCATGTAGTCATGTTCTGGTCTTGATCTTAAAGCACTGAGGAATTGAGTTAAAAGAGAAGAGGACTAATGAAACAAGCATAGAGAAAGCAACTTTTGACTATTCTTTCACATACAGATAATGTGATACCTGAACACAATATAGCCTCATAAAATGGAAGAAATCAAAAGACATTTCACTGTTTTATATTCAACTGTATGAACCAATACACAGATCCTAGAAACCCTCCTGCACAAGCAAGGGATCATTAATAGTCTTCAGTTTTTGTCAGGGCTCAGAGACGAGAAAGGTTAGATCCTATGGGGAAGTAAGTCATCGGAATTGGGGGAGGCTTGGACTTCCTCTTCGAACTGTTCTTCTTCAGTTTGGCTTCACCTCCGACATGGCCGTCTTTGCTGATCGAACTGCTCTTGTTCGAGTGATCCCCCCCTTCGCAGCTAATCACCCTACTGTCAGAATGATCAGAGAAGCAGCTGAAGAGGCTCGAGAAGAGACTCATGATTGAGGATGAGAACAACAAAGCCGGAAAGGACTAAAAAAAAGGCGGAGAATCCAACACTTCAGCTGAATCTCTCTCAAAGAACAATCGTAGGAATTGGAGTTGAGAACTTCCTTTGCTGAGTTGCTTGGCGCCAGACCCGAGCTTCTTCTTGAGCTATATATAGACATAGTGATGAAGCTTTGGAGAGACTTGGCCGCCTTAGCTTCCAAGATAATAAATGATTTCAGTAACTCAGTCTTCCTTCCTCAGGTTCCTGGAAACATCTAGGTTGATTACCCTCAGCTGCCAACAGACCGAGTGTTCATCAGGTCCGAATGAGGTTACTTTTGACTTTCTCTCGACGAATGACCTTCTTTTTTTATTACTACATCGGCCTCCAACATTAGTACAGGTGCGCTGTTTCTCTTTAGCAGCACGTTTGATCATGTCAAACAGAGGTGCGGCATATCGTGGCTCTCTCTTTGACCAGCCAATTCTTAAGATTTTCCTTTTGTTTCCGTCTAAGCAAAAGCGAAAGTAATATTATTTAAGTTTCAAATAATTACAGGAAAACTATGTATTGTCAATATTTGCATTTTACGGAAGTTATGATGTTTGGAATTAAAAAAAAAAAAAATTCAAAGTGCGTGAACCGCAAGATTTTGATTAAGAAATGCGAAAGGTTTGGTAAGATCAATCACAGCATAGTATAAGGACAACAGACCACGGAACCATTAGGATGATGCCAAGGATGACCCCCTTGGCATCATCCTAACAGTTGTCCATCTGCGGTTGGAGTGTTTGATTTGTACTATTGCCATGGCTCCTTCTCAATGGGCCTAATCACAGTCACGCATCCTGAATTATGATTGGATCCACAGATGTATGGTAAAAAAGAAGACTTGCGAGTTGGATACAGCAGGAGTTATGCTATATGCAATGTACCAGCCGATCCTACACGACTGATGAACTAGGATTTTCTCAAATTGAGGAGTGATTAGATGCGAAACGGTGGCCAGACGTTGAAATCTCATCAATTGTAGAGAATGCAAACGCTTTCTTTAACGAACATTTTGATTAAGTCAATCGGCGTTGCTGTACAGACCACGTTTCTTGATTCGACCTATCAGCACCTAAATATTCAAACTCAATGGCAAGATTTCGATGATATATAGTACAGCCCCTGCGTACCTTTCATGAGAACTCCAATCTACACAATTTTTTTTCAAATTAGGTAATCATCAATTTGGTCCCAAATCAAACGAAGAAAGGGACTAGGAGTCACATTTTGTGGGGTCGAGAGCGTTTGACTTTCCATACCACGATCTTTAATCATATTTAATTTGGAGGACCACCATTTCCTTGCAGCCTACGTTAATCAAAATTCTTATCGACAAGAACCACGCGTCGTCGCATCATTGGCTTGGTGATGTACGGTAGAAAATCAATTATTGGGTGCGAGACCAATTCTAAGTACCGCGTGGTTTAGACTAGTTCTTCGCTCGTGATGTTTGGGTTTCGAATTCCGTATGATACTTTGCTTTTATTAAGGTACGAGGTTACTTCAAGGAACATGTCCTTCTACTCCTTGCTCAACGCCTCCAAGTTTGTCTGCATGCGGGTATCAGTGCCAAAACTTGTGTACGGCGCTTACTTTGATACCAAAACTTTATTTTGGATCACTTAAGTGCTAAATCGGAGGAAAAACGATCACTTTGGTGTCACCGGCGAGAAATTCTGGCCAAAATGATTACATGGCTTTTATATTTTTTTTAAAAAAATATCGACATGGCTTTTAAACGACGTCGTTTTGCCATCCTAAGTGGATGGCCTCACAAAAACGACGCCGCACAACTCATTTGGGGATTTTTATTTTATTTTATTTGGGGATTGAAATTAGGGTTTTTTTTTTGTTCGATCCTCGCCCAACGCTGATCTAGCTCGCTTGGTCGCCATCGCTCGGCCACCATTGCTTGGCCTCTGTCATAGTTGCTCGACTAGGCAAGCGAGGAGAGGCTAAGGTTGTTGCTCGGGCAAAAAGCGACGGGAAGAATATAAGGCAAGGGCGGAGGAGAAGGAGGAAGAAGGGGGGGTCGAAGGTGGAGAGAGTGAAGACGAGGAGGGTGAGGGAAATAAGGAGGGTGCAGATGGAGATGACGGATTGGGCTTTGCTCAGGGAGAGGCTAAAGTGGGTCCTTCTGAAGGGGGAAGGAGAAGGAGGAGGAGAGGAGGAGGAGGAGGACAAGAGCTTGGACTTGTCAACAATGTGCTGGTGTTGTTCTTCAGGGAAGAAGATGACGGGAAGCCCTTGCCATGCTCTCTCTCTCTCTTTCTCTCTCTCAATTCAGGAATTTAGGGTTTTGAATTGGGGGAAATACACCAAACGATGTCGTTTTGTTGTTTAAATGCTTACTGTACTCTCCGGCGAGCCACATCAACTTCAAAAATTAATAAAAAAGTGTCATGTCGGATTTCCGGCCAACTAGATCGGCGTTGGCACTGAAATGATCGTTTTTCAAAAGTTTTGGCACTTAAGTGATCCAAAATAAAGTTTTGGCGCCAAAGTGAGCGTCGTACACAAGTTTTGGCAT
Source organism: Eucalyptus pauciflora (assembly GCA_007663325.1). Taxonomy (NCBI): domain Eukaryota; kingdom Viridiplantae; phylum Streptophyta; class Magnoliopsida; order Myrtales; family Myrtaceae; genus Eucalyptus; species Eucalyptus pauciflora. The sequence continues at coordinate 425,923 of VMYD01000212.1, read as the reverse complement.
TGATAGTGTACTTACTCCGCTGCATGCAATTTACCCTAGAAGTTAGGGTTTACATATGGGATTTATACGAAGTGCGTTATCAGTGTAAAATACAATTTACACAAGTAGTCATGAAAAAGAAACTCTCATCTAATAAAGGAATGAACTTATTTACGATAATTGAAGACTGCATACGTGCATGTCAATGTCTGAACCATCTTTTTAAATTTTTCGTTTTGACATAATTAGTGTACCAAATAAAAAACCTCACATGTTATATGCTTCATGAAGACACTTTTAAAGGACTTTTACTCTGCACATTGGCGATGTAAGTCTTAGAGAATGGCATACTTAATTTTTATTTTTAACTTGTAAATTTATGAGCATTATAGCATACTCGGGCAGACAAAATCAACACTAAAACACAAGTGGTTTTGAACACCATTGGTTCCAGAGAGTGGGTAGTTATAATTCTCAAATCAAGAGCAGATAAGATAACTTGTATAAACCTTCTTTTACACAGACATTGTACGATCTATTTGCTTTTTAGAAATCTATTCCATAAACGAATTGATTTAACCATTCTAAGACTGTTTGTATATTTTTTTTTAAAAAAAGCTTTTGCATTGGCATTGTCTATAATAAAAATCCCGATTAAAACTGGGATATGTTAATTGGAGGAGGTGGGATTGCAGCAAGCACCATCAAGTAAGATTTTAGAGGGGGTCAAATTTTCGAAGTACCAAGCAATGTCAAAGTGAATTAGAACAGAAATTAATATCAACTCCGCAGGATGTACACATTTTTTTCTACACATTTCACATCCATCATAAGATCATAGTCGATTCGTCCAATCAGGTACCCAAGGCAAGTATAAATCGCTATAGTACACTAAACAAGTTAGGGCTCAAGTTTGGTCTTAACCGATTTAAGTGATTAGCAAGTCTAATTATGAAGGTCAAACATGCAATGTCAGAAATATCGATGTGATACTACCTCTACTTTCAAACTCATTTTTTAAGATTTCAGATTGCTTGTATGTCAATTTGGCTATTGTTAGTGATGCAAACATACTTTCTATCGGACATGAATATGATAGATAATTTATTCCGAAGGTTACTTTAACATTAGATTAAGCAATTTGAAATGTTAAAAATGAGTCACTCTAATGGCTAGAGCTTCTTTTGCCCTTGGTAGCAAGAAGACAGACAGATTTAGGCAAACCTTCTCTTTCTCTCTTTATTCCCCTTTCCAATAGGGTGGCTCCACAATGGTCTTTATCTTAATCACTGAGGAATTGACTTGAAAGAGCATATCGAAAGAGCAACTTTTGACTATAAATTTCACGGAAAGATGATGGATGCTTGAACACAACAATTGCTAGATCTACTTTTACCCTTGATAGCACAAGCACAGACAGATTTAGACTAACCTTGAAAGAGAAGAGTACTAGGGAACTAGGGAAACAAACATAGAAAAAGCAACTTTTGACTATTCTTTCACATAAAAATGGTGTGATACTTGAACACAATACCATACATTAAGCTCATCAAAAACATTTCTAAGTGTTGTACTTTCAGTTCCCAACAATTTCTTAAGAACAAATGTGGACCAATGCACAGATTGTACCACCCTCTTGCACGAAAAAGATGATTATAACTGGTCTTCAGTTTTCGGCCGGACTCAGAGAGGAGAGAGTTGAGATCCGATGGGGAAGTAGCTCATTGGTATTGGAGGAGGCTTGGACTTGCTCCTGGAGTTGTTCTTCTTCGATTTGCCCTCACCTTCGACACGGCCGTGTTTGCTTATCGAACAGCTCTTGTTCGAGTGATCCTCTCCTTCCAAGCTGATCACTCTACTATTTGAATGATCAGAGAAGCAACTGAAGAGGCTCGAGAAGAGACTCATGATTGATGAAGATGAAAAATGGCGATGTTATTCTATGAGCAGAAGAGGCTGGGAAATCTGTACTTTCGCCGGTTCTCTTTAAGAGAAATTCACGATTGTTGTGAGAAATTCACGATTGTTTCACTATACATAGAGACATATCGATAAAGCTCTGAAGAAACGTGGCCTTAGCTTCCAAGAAATAGATGATTATTCATTCATGTGTCACTGTCACTACGCGGTCTTCCTCCTTTTCAGGTTCTTGGAACCATCTGCGGTTCTCATTATTTGGCCTCAATGTTATCTCGTACCAAGCTCGAAGTCATCTTGACATCACCGAGAATCTTTCTAAGCTCGAAAGATGCATTAGAACGCGTCCAACCGAGCGGTGACTGCTTACAAAAATACTATCCGCTACGATTCACATGGCTTCATCCTCCACCAATGGCCGTTGCAGTTGGTACCATCGCCATCGCGTCTCCATCACTCCTCTCCCCTCTCACCAACCATCCTCTTCTTCTTCTTCTACGGCGTGCTTCTGTTGCTGCATCGTCATCTTATTGGCTTGGTGGTGATGTCATTCGAGAATAATATTTGGGTATGAAACTGTGAACGTTTTTCAAACCTGCTACTTCGACCAATTCTTGGACACGTAAGGAAGTTTCTTTTGTTTTCTTATAGTTTTTACGCAACTGTCCCATAATTGTTTTTCTAATAACATATCGTCCTAAAATTAAGCAACTCGATCTCTTTGGCCTTTCTCAAAAAGTCAAATATTTTGAAATTAAAATTCTTTCCCCAATTTGAGGATAATTTCTTTAATTTAAGGAACAATTTGCTTTCCTTGAGGAATCAATTTTGCCCTCGTCATATAACTATGTATCTATTTAAACTTATTTTGTACATCAATAGATACGAAGGGAAAATAAAAAATTCAAAGTTTCCTTGCGTTCTTTATGGTATCAAAGCCCTCTGCGTAAGAGCATTACTTGTATCTTGCATTTTCTTCTTCATGGCTCCATCCACTAATTTTGAAGATTCTAACGATGTCAATACCTCACTTCAGTCCCCACCTATTTCGATTTCAAATATTTCCAGCCTCATTGCAATCAAATTGAATGTCTCCAACTATCTCCTTTGGAAATCCTTGTTCACGCCTATTTCGTGTGGTCATTATCGATGAATCATGTTGATGGCTCTATTCCACCACGTTCACCTGACGATCCCGCATATCCAATATGGTTTGAAAAAGATTAGCTACTATTATCCTGGATCAATGCCACATTAAGCGACTCCGCTCTTTCGTATATCGTTGGACTTACTTTTGCCAAGCAAGTCTGGGATCTGCTCAATAATATATATGCCTCTACAGCATCTACCCATGTGATATCCCTCAAATAGCAGCTTACTCAACTCAAGAAGGGAACTCAATCTATAGCCGATAATCTCCAGCAATTTAAAGTCATTTCTGTAGCTCTCCCCTAAACAAGAATGATCCACTTATTCACATCCTTCATGGGCTACCAATATCTTATTGACAATTCTATTCCTCGGTTCGGTTCGTATTTGCGCTAGGACATCGACCCTATCTATTGAGGTACTTCATACATTGTTAATCTGTGAAGATCTCTCTTTGATTGAAGATATACTGCTCGTGGTTTCATCTCAGTCTACTGCATTGGTGACTTCTAAACCTTCCAAGCGCAACAACTCTTGTCGATTCTCTCAAGGCCGCTGCCATGTACCATCTCGTGGTACATATGTTCCAAGCTATCTGTCCTCCACCTCCTTTGGATCAATGCAACAACGACCATCTCTCCAAGGTCAACAAAAATCTCAAAAGGTGTTCGTCCACAATGTCGAGTTTGCTATCGTGTTGGTGATACTGCCATAAATTGTTATCATTGAATGGACTCTATCAAGATCGCCATCCACCAAAAAAACTTGCAATGATGGTAGCATTGCCTCCACCCTACCCAACACTCGGTACATCGACAATGGAGCCACTCATCATCTCACCCCCGAAAATGTCCAAATTTCAACCACTTATGATGTTAATGACACTGTTGAGATAGATAATGGCCACGGTGTGCCCATTGCACATGTTGGTTCCACCACCATCTTATCCTCTTCTTCACCTCTTCACCTCAACTATACTTCATTGTCCCATAACTTCACACAATTTACTATCTACTTATTGTTTTTCCAAAAATATAAATTGTCTCTTTAACTTTTTTTTTTTTGGTCAAAAAGAAATTTATAGCATTTCATTCAAGCAAGGTTTGGATAGTAGAAGCACCAGCTTCAGAACATAACAAGTCCAAAAGACAAGAAGGGAGATAAAAAACCCAATTAGCTGGAAGGGCCTTTCTTTGGTGGGCCTTGACGACCCAGTCCGCCACTTTGTTGCATTCTCGTCGGCAATGGGCTATTTTCAGATTTGGAAAGTATTAACACGTGCCTCACTTCACATATTAACGCATCTACTTCCCAATTGCTTTGCGGTGTACTTTCCACTAAAGCTTTCACCAATTCAAGATTATCTGAGTCCAACTCCATCTGCTTTTCTTCTCTTCCTTCAAAAAACTTTAGGGTTTGTAACATAGCTTGTGCTTCCGCCTGGATCACTGAAGAGACTCTGACCGTGCGTGCAAAACCATCAACGAGGACTCCTCGGGTGTCTCGGCAAACGCAAGCTAAAGCCGCTTCCCCTGTTTCTTGAAGAAAGGAGCCATCTAATTCTTTTGTACTATCGGTCATATTTTGAACAGTATTTTCTGATTATTTTTTTCGGAAGTTTGGCCAAAGAATTTAACCAAACTTTCACCTTCACTCATTTCTTTATTTTGAGTCCAATTGGCTCGATTTTCAAGCCGCCAAAAAAGAAAGTGTTCGTGACTTTAGTTTCACGAAAATATCCTTGGACGGGAAAAACTCTTGAATTTGATGAAGTCATCTAGGTCGGACGCTTGTGACGAGAAGATGTTACATCGTATACTCTTACAATCAAATTCGATGACTTAAAGCATAACCGGAAAACTCTTGGTCCATATTATTAAATTACGCTCTTTGATCCAAAATGATCCGATTCAAATCAATCTCTTTAACTTATATTAACTTATTTTCATGGATACAAATTTAATGACATACACTAAACCGATCTAGACCCGATCCTTATTTCGTATCTGTGTCCATTATTTGTATTGTTTTTTTTTTCTTTTATCTTGTCAAGATCTTATAAACTTGGTCTGATAAGATGAAGAATTTCCTTTCATGAAAAATGGGTCGAAATTTATGTAAATTCTGCCACTTTTAAGTCATTAACGTTCATGTGCGTGATGCTCAAAGTTGGTATTATATTCTAATACGGTGTCAATTAGTATCTTGTTCTAACGTGGTTTAATTACCAAAGGTCACAATTTCATACAATTAGCGTAGCCTTTTCGTTATTCCGCAAAACAACATGATCTTGGACAGATGTCCATTTCGCGTCTTTGAAAATGTAGAAAGAAACGCACGAATTGCGTTGTCTAGCAAGAGACACATCGCGACGACATGGGTTACATATAGGGCCGTCAAATCCTATCTCGCAAGAGATTATTTTTGCTGTCCGTCCATTAATCCTTTTTAGGTTCGTCTAGGGTGGGTCGCGACTGTTGGATGCAAATTGCGCAACCCCAAGATCTCCATAACCAGAACAAGAACATGCATAATTGAGTAGAAAGATTAACGCATCTATTTTGGGATCATCAAACATAAATCGAAAGCAGAAAAGGAATTTCCCACATATCAAGGGGATCTACGCATCAAGTCATTCTCCTCTATTACCCTCCGTATCACTGGCTCAATGAGACGGCCACCCTCACGTTTAGCGTTAAGTAAACGCCCATTAGGTGAGGATATATGTAAGAAATTAGGGTTAGAGGAGAGACTTGAGCACTATTTATAGAGTTTCCGGCCAAGCTCAACTCAGCCCACACTAGCCAGCTCCCATATTAGATTAATTAAGAAACATTCTATCTCATCTTAGACCAACCTTCATAAAACGGTAACCGTTAAACGGTAAATTACAATATCAATTAATGTAGTCCACATTAAGAAAACTCTTACAGCGACAAGAATTTCTTTAAAGGATGAAGGAACGAGTTCCACAAAAAAAGAAAGAAGGAAGGAAGCCATAGTAAGAAGAAACAAAATGTTCCTCATACTTCTCCCCACCGAAGAATAAAAGAGAGAATCAGAACAAATTTATTCAAAATTGCTCGCAATCAAGCGATCCAATCGTCATCTCTTCAGAGAGGAGAGAGCCGAGATCCACCGGAGAAATAAGCCACTACAATAGGTGGGGACTCGGGCTGCCTCTTCGCAATTTCCTTCATTTTCTCTTCACTCGCGACGCCATCTTTGCTGCCTCTCGAATTCACCCTCTTCGCACCATTACCGGAGAAGCACCCCGAGCACAAGCCGGAGAGGAGAATCATACCGGCCGCAGCAGCGACTACGACGATGGAAAGAAGGTGTGAGGAGCGGAAAGTGAACTTTCCGGAGCTTTTCGATGTGATGCTGATCTCAGTCGCTTCCTCTCTTTATATATAGGGTTGAAGGCGGTTCCCATGGGGTAAATGATTAGTATGTTTGAATATCAAACCCTAACTTGATCAGCTTCCTCCTCGATTTCCTGGAAATTTCTGGGAGACTCCGTAATTAGTGGTGAATAAGGAAAATGCGTTGGGGTTCACTCTTTCAAGAGAGCTGATTGGACTAATCGATGGCATTCTTTCGTGACGACAAACATGCTTAGTGACTAAGGAAGTGGTAGTTGAGAAATCCTACAGCAATCGGCGGGCATCCTTTCTTGGGGATTTTCTTTCCTTTTCAACACTTCGAATCCGATGACGAATTTTTCTTGCGGCCTACCTTATTCCACGGCTCGTGAACCATGCGAGAATTTGATGCCTCCGCGAGGCGGTTGTTATAAGCGGCAACGAGTCCATTTGATGAGTGTCGCCATGCAATGATGTGTCATGCAATGATGTGATATTTCATGTGATGATATGTTGTATGGTAACATTTTAAGTAATATCATGTCAAATCACGTAATGATGTGTCATGTGATGACATAGTGAGACTTGGCCTCAAGCAAGGGCAACCCTCACCAGATCTGGGGAGAGATACCCTTGCTTGGGTCAATGAGGGCAAGATTACCCTTGCCAAATTTGGCAAGGGTCACCCTCGCCCGAGATGCTAATAGCACTCGGCTTTTCATTTTTGATGGAATGATGAGATGGAGAATAAATTATGTGCGGCACAAATTTTCATTCAATCTTGCGCCTTTTTTACAATTGTGTCAATTCAGTGTATATGGCTAAATTTGGCCAGTCGACATCGACTGACACTAACGTGACAATTTGTTAATAATATTTTATTTTTTCAATTTTTTTTTTCTTTCTTCTTCTTCTTCTGGCTAGTCGATGACCGACTAGAGGTTACAGCTAGCGAGGTCAACCTCGTCAACCATTGGCGAGGCCTTGCCATCACGAGCGAGCTCGCCCTCATTATCGTTGGGCAAGGTTGAGCTAGCCAAGCCATAGTGAGGCTCGCCCTCACCCCAGATTTAGCAAGGACAAGCCTTGCTATTGTGGTGCTAGGTGAGGGCAAGCCTCGTCATGGGTAGGCGAGACCTCACCGTCGCAAGCGAGCTCGCCTAGCACCGCAATGGTGAGGCTTGTCATTGCCAAATTTGGGCGAGGGCGAGACCTTGTTGTTGTGGGCGAGCTCACCCTTGCCATCGCTAGGTGAGGGCGAGCTCACCCAACACCAACACAACGAGGCTCACCCTCGTCGGTGACGGCAAGGGTAAGGTTGCCCACGACGGTGAGGCCTTGCTGGCCATAACCTTTGGTCGATCCGACGACTAGCCAGAAGATGAAGAAGAAAGAAAAAAATTCAAAAAAAAAAATTCAAAATAAATATAATATTATTAAAAAAGTTGCCATTGGCCGGTGTCAACTACATCCATGTAAGCGTTGATTGGTTAAATTTAGCCGGATGGACTGAATTAGCACAATTACAAAAGGTTTATTATTGAATTTATTTAATATATATTAAATTCAATCATATATGATTGAATTTAAAAAATTGTGATAGATTTAGGACTATTTTAGTAATTTCCCAAAGCTACTCTTGTGGTTTGCTTCTCTCCATGGAAGAAGCTTGACAATGACTTACAAGTCTAGTTCCCTTGTCTCCATCAGTCAGTTATCATCGCTCCTCAACAGCCATGTCGTTGGCTTCCGACACGGATCTCTCCCACCATGGCTTGATCATCCAGATCATGAACGACCGCATCATCCCTTCTCTGCTCGACTTCTTCAATCAAGTGAAGCAGCGACACATCCACCCCCCGAACGACAAGGCCCAAGTCGAGGGTCGGCATTGGCCGTTGATGAGACTCGATGGTGGCTAGGGGAGGAATGAAGAAAAATGAAAAGGAAAAGAAAAATAAAATACCCCTTCTCTAACGGCTCGAATAGTCACATGCTCATCGGCTAGCCAAATAGGTCCTTATTTAAGATGATTTAATCACTTCAAACCATTATTGGAATTGATCTGACTACTTTAGGTCTTTATTTGAGACAATGTTCATTATGAACCTATTTTTGAGAAAATGACTCAATTTATGACTCTTTTTCAAAAAATTTCACTTTAAATTTGTAATAATAATTTATTTATTTTTTAATTTAGTTAAACTTTCACCTTTATTTGCTTATTCGTTTTAAGTTCAGCTACTCAATTCTCGAGCCTACGAAAATACATTAAATGGGGAAGATATTGGAATTGATGAAATAATCTAGATCGGTGCCGTGTGTTACGATCTAATTTAAGGTATCCCGAGTTAGGAAAGACTTATTCACATGTTTATTGACTTGAGTGTCATCAAAAAACTGTCTACGAACACTACTAAATTACACTTTTTGATTGAAAATGATATGATCCAAATTGACTAATTTCATTAATATTGATCCATTTTCATATATACAAATTTAATGATCCACACCCGACCCATATTTGGTATTCGTGTCGTCACATGTATTTTTTTTTTTACCTTCTCAAGTTCATAAAAACTTGGTCTAATAAGATGAAGTGTTTCTTTTCATGAAAAATGGATGTAAACTTATCTAGGCTCTGTCACTTTCAAGTAATTAAAGTTCATGAGTGTCATACTCAAGGTCGGTATTTTGCTCTAATATGGTGTCAATCAGTATTTTGTTCTAATGTGGTGTCATGTCGTTAACGTAATTTAATTACCAAAGTCACAAATTCATACGACCAGTGTAACCTTCTAGTTACTGTGCGAAACAACATGATCGTGGACAGATCTCCTTTTCGTGTCTTCGACATTGTAGACAAAAACACATTAATTTTGTTGTCTAGCAAGAGACGCATCGTGATGATATGAGTTCCATCTAGGACCGTCAAATCCTCCCCATCGCGATAATAATATTTTAAATGGACGAAGGAATGAGTTCCCCAAGGATAGAACGAATGAAGCTATAGGAAAGAACAGAAAATATGTTCCTGATAATTCTAACCCCACAAAGAACAAAAGAGAGAATCAAAACACATTTATTCGAACTTAGCTCGCAATCAAGCGAGCCGATTGTCATCTCTTCAGAAAGTCGAGAGCTGAGGTCTACCGGGGTAATGAGCCACTACGATGGGCGGGGACTTCGGACTCCCTTTTCACAATTTCCTTCATTTTCTCTTTACTTGCGACGCCATCTTTGCTGCCTCTCGAATGGCACTGCATGTGATCTTCTCCTTCGCAGTTCACCCTCCTCATACCACCAGAGAAGCAGCCCGAGAGGAGATTCATGCCGACCTTGGCCGATAGAAAAAGGTGTATGGAGTAGAAACATAGTGAGCTTTGAACTTTTCTAGGCTTTGATGTGATACAGAAAAGAGTCGCTACTCCTCTCTATATACAGGGTTGAAGGGAAAAGTATCAAAAAAGTCATAAACCTATTGCATTGGTACTAATTCAGTCATAAACTTTTCAATTAAACAAATTCAGTCATAAACATTTTAATATTGGTACCAATTAAATCCATCCGGCCAATTTTGGCTGGTCGGTGTTGACGTGGACGTCATCCGGTGGCCGAACGCTGACGTGGCAATTTTTATGATTTTTTAATTATTTTTTTCATTTTAATTATTTTTTTTTCTTTTCTTTTTCCTTTTCTTTTCTCCCTTCTTCCTCCTTGAATTGTTCCGGCGGTGGTCGGTGAGCCTGGTGAGGCTCGCAGGCCACTAGGCGTGGGCCGCGAAGCCGTCGCCTGCCACCGGCAAGGGTTGTGGCCCTCGCCCAGTCTCTCCCAAGGCTACCGGCGAGGCGACTTCGCCCGGATCTAGGGGAGGCCAGCCTCGCTCGCGGTTGATGAGGCCATGGCGGTCATCACCAGGGCGGAGGCGAGGGCTGCTAAGCTCTCGCCAGCCACCAGTGAGGGTCGCGGCCCTCGCTCGGCCTCACCCAGGGCCACAGGCAAGGTGGCTTAGCCTAGATCTAGGCAGCGGGCAAAGGCAGCCGTCACCCAAATCTAGGCTAAGTCGCCTCACTCGCAGCCCTAGGTGAGGCCGAGCGAGGGCCATGACCCTCGCCAGTGGCTGGTGAGGGCTTAACGGCCCTCGCCTCCGCCCTGGCGATGGCTACCATGGCCTCGCCAGCCACGGGTGAGGCCGCCTTTGCCCGCGGCAAGGCCAGGGCGAAGCAACCTCACTAGTGGCCCTAGGAGAGGCCAAGCGAGGGCTTCGCGACCCTCGCCCAATGGCCGACAAACCTTCGGAACAGTCCAAGGAGCAAGAAGGGATAAAAGAAAAGGAAAAAGAAAAAAATTAATAAAAAATTCGAAAAATAATTAAAAAATCATAAAAATTGTCACATCAGCATCCAGCCACCAGCTGATATCCACGTTAGTGCCGACCGGCCAAAATTAGCCGGATGGATTGAATTAGTACCAATACTAAAAGGTTTAGGACTAAATTGATCCAATTGAAAAGTTTATGACTGAATTGGTACCAATGCAATAGGTCTAAGACTTTTTTGGTACTTTTCCCCATGATTGAAGGTGGTCCATTTGGTGTGTTGAATATCAAACTCTAACTTAATCAGCTTCCTCCTGAATTTTCTAGAAATTTCTAGGACACTGCGTGATTAGTAGTAAATAAGGAACATGCGTTGGGGTCATTCTTTTGAGAGAGCGGATGAGACTACTCCTATCAAGTTCACATGACGACGAACATGCTTAGTAACTAAGGAAGTGGTCGTGGAAAAAATCCTTCGGCAATCGGTGGGCTTTCTTTCCTTTCTTGGGGATTTTCTTTCCTTCCCAACACTTCGAATCCAATAACGAATTTTTCTTGCACCCTACCTTATCCCACCGCTCGAGAACCATGTGGGTTTTTGCTGCCTCCGTGAGGCGGTTGTTGTTGCGACTACGTACCCCGACGGTTCGAGTGTCTTATAATAACATCACGTGCGATGATGTGGAATGTCATGTGATGATATATTGTATAGTGACGTGTTGGGTAATATCATGCCGTGTCGCGTGATGACATAGTGAGAGAGAATGTAAATAATTTGAGAGTGTACATTGTCTCAGAGGATGCATGAGAGAGAATCCTAAATTTGGAAGCTAGCCAAGGCTCACGAGTTAGGTTGGTAGATTCTGAGGCTTGGGAGTAGGGGTGAGCATGGTCCGGGTTGGGCAGGTCCACCCCCTAACCCTAGGACCAACCCACACAGTGTTGGTCCTCAATTTTTTGGACTGAGGATCGACCCTATTAAGCTTGGGACCGAGGACCGGACCGACCTAATGGATTCGGTCCAGTTTCAGGGTCAACTCGGGACCAACTAATAATTTTTTATTTCATTTTTTGTACTCCTTAGAAAAGCGATTGAGGATCGGATTGACCCAATGTGTTCGGTCCGGTTTCAAAGTCAACCCAGAACTAATCAATAATTTTTTATTTCATTTTTTGTACTCTTTGAAAGGGCAACAGAGGACCGTACCGACCCAATGGGTTTGATGATGAGCAAGGTCGGCTAAGAAAGGCAAGTAGTGAGGGTCAAGTGGGCTAAGCGTCGAACAGAATGAACATCGAATGTCGAGCAGGGAGCAACAAGCCAAGTGAGCATCGAGCGGCGAGCGGCACAAGTGACCCAAAGCGAGCGAGGCGAGTGTCGAGTGGTGAGCGGAGAAGTTGTTTTTTTTTTTTTTTTCGATTTTAGTAAATTGAATACTAAGAAGACAAATAAGACAGAAAAGAACGAACACTAGAGAAGGATGTCATAAAGTGCATTTTTGGACGCCATGAGGACTCCTCACAAAAACATTTTTCTCCTTCGTAAATTATGACTATTGACGCCGTAAAAGACATTAAAAACCTAAGTTATTAAAGAACAATGTAAAATTACTTGAACTCCTCACTAAAGAGCTATTTAATGTTGTTGACGCCGTTTATTTTAAGGTTTTCTCTATATAAAAAAATTATATATATAGTCAGGGTTAGTCCAGGTTGGACCAACTTGGAACTTTCAGGACCGACGACCGACCCGCACAATGCTGGTCCAAAAATTCTAAGACCAAGGACTAACCCAGTCTCCCTGGGAATCGGACAAGGACTGGCAGGGTTGGGCCGGTCTAGGATCGGTCTAGGGTTAACCCTGAACCGATGCTCACCCCTACTTGGGAGCCTGGTAACCAAGGCTCATCACCTTGGTTGCAACGCTACCATGACAAGTTGAGATTGACGAGGTTTCTAATGTAAAAGCTTCAAATGTACATAATTAGTCCAAAATATTCTATATATATTCCTTTTCCTCTTTTCCTCCCCGGCCATTGTTGGGTCCCATTGATGATTAGTGGAGGTCACTAGCCTCAGGCAAGTGTGACGGTTGCCTTCGTCAAATCTGGCAAGGTTCACCCTCACCCACAATACTGATAGCACTTAGATTTCCATTTTTTACGAGGCAGAGAGAGAGAGAGAGAGAGAGAGAGAGAGAGAGAGAGAGAGAGAGAGAGAGAGAGAGAGAGAGAGAGTTGCTATCCGTGTCACTCCGTGGAAGAAGCTTGACCATGGCTTAAAAGTCTAGTTCTGTTTTCTCTCACTTTCAATTCCTCTTTGGCACTCACTGCTCGTTGCTCTTCAACGGCCATGGCGTTGGCTTCCAACACAAGTCTCTCCTACCTAGATGTCCCCGACCAAGACTTGACCATCTAGATCATCAACTGTAAGGACTCGGGGGCTATCACTTTCTCATATTGTCTGCTTTGAGCCTTTGGCTTGACGATAGCTTAAAAGTCTAGTTCTGTTTTCTCTCACTTTCAATTCCTCTTTGGCACTCACTCCCCGTCGCTCTTCAACGGCCATGTCCTTGGCTTCCAACACAAATCTCTCTCGCCTAGATGTTCCCAACCAAGACTTGACAGTCTAGATCATCAACTGTAAAGACTCAGGGGCTATCACTATATAATCTACCACTATGTAATAATGTCCGCTTTGAACCTTCAACTCTCATGACTTTAAAGCATGTTGTTTGGTATAGCTATACTACCATCCCTCTTCCCAAAACCCAATATTGTCCTCTTTGTGTCCTCTTTGGGCCTCCCACACTAGTGCGGACGCACTGCCACCCAGATACGAGCCTCCCTCAAGGCTTCATTCTTAGCATGGTAGAAGCTCGTGTGAAATACGTTACACAAAGTAGAGAACTTGAGTCTTATAAACTAGCCCATGACTCTCTCCCTAAGTGATGTGGCACAGGAGACATTTGTTTACCTTCTTGGGTTGCTCGTCGACACAGCCTCCCCTGCCATCGTAGCTATGCTCTTGGGGTTGCCACATCAACAACCATATCATCCCTATTCTACTCAACTTCTTCCATCAAGCGAAGCAATGACACATTCCACCCCCAAACAATAGGCTGGGAGGCTGAGGGCATCCCTCACCAAATCCAGCAAGGGCAATCCTCGCCCTCGCCCAATCTAGCAATTATCGCCCTTGCCTAAGGGCAGCAAATCAATGAGACCCGCGCTGTGGTCGTTGAAGGAAGTGTTGGGATCGCTTGATCCCCGAAAAACCGGGTTCGGCACCGAAACCGAACCCCTAAATCATATGCGGAAGATTAGCCCTGGAATGTCACGTATCACCGATCAAAAGCACACCACGGATTCGAGCGTACCTTGTTGGCCACAGATTAGACACCGATGCCGTATTGAGGAAGAGATTTCAGTTCCGTTCGATCCGATGTCGAAGATTCGCCGTGGAGTCGAGATGGCGTCGCCTCTTGGCCTTAGAGAGAGAGAGAGAATCTTGAGAGAGAAAAATAAACGTACTAAATGCGAAAAGGTACGTTGATTCTCTTTCTCATCCCTTTTATAGGTGCCCTTTTCCACGGGCCTAATTCCCGTGGGCCGGGCCCTTAGGCCCATCGTGGCCGGGCCGACTTAGGCCCATGATTAAATCCTTCATCTCCCACTCGCACATGGTGGTTCAAAAAACCAGCATGGGCGGATAGACCCAACTTAGGCCCATCAATTGAAAATTCTCTTTTCCTCTTTCAACATTCATATTGGTGAATAATCCGTGCGACCAGCATACTTTGAGAGCTCGTTGCTATACATCTGTTAGGAATATATAGCAGCTCATATTGGGCATCATTTTCCGAGTAAATTTAGTATGCAGTACCCTAGATCGATCGATCACATTTATATCTCTCTTAATCTCATTTAACCAATGATATATATATTGTATTCACAATTATGATTATCCCAAAGACAGTCATAATTGGTCGACCTGTGAATACAAAACCACAATGTGATTCTACAAATCCGATCTTCCTCTTTCCTTCAAACTCTCAATTTCAGTTCAACTTGCTTTTCTAGAAATGTCCCATTAGATCGAATCATCTCATGACCATTGGCAACATTCTAAGATAGCAAACACTAAATAGAAATCTTGAGAATAAGTAAGAGTCATGAGGGCACTAAAAAATGAGGAACTCTATTCCTCAAGAGTCTCACACGTCATAAAAGTTGAGATTATAACTTTTACCACTCTTATAGGTCGTCTCATGCATACGTAGTATGAAATACGTATTACGGTATTAACTCCTTTCCCATGGAGCGTATGTCTACACAATCAATACCGTACAGATGATAGTTCAGACATACCTAATGTCTAACTTGAGTTCACGTATTTACTCATTCACAAAATTCATCAGAACTCACATCTGGCATCTTAGACAGATAAAGTAAAATGTGTGGGTTATTTTACTTTCGGACATCGTAAGTACTATGTCCTCATCTTAACACTCAGTTAAGGCGACATACGTATTTTAAGCTTGAGCTCTCGATTATCACCTAGATAATAAGCTTAAAAATCGTCTCATCTCTATTTATCACATAGTAAATAGATGCGATTACCCGTGTGAGAGGCTAATCTCTTATCTGTCCGACATACTTTCTCAACATAATATAATGCACTAAGCATTAAGATGCATAAAGATCAAACAAAGACTCATAGGCATTAATAATGAAACAACACTAGTTCATACATGTGAACAACTCAGGGAAAATACAATCCAGTACATCAGACTCTACGCAATCTTAGAGATTTTACATGACCACAAATCACATCTCTAGGTATTGGCTTTGTCATAGGATCTGCTACCATTCTATGCGTAGATATGTACTGCAAGTTCACATCCTTTCGTGCAACCATATCTTTTGACAAAGTTATACTTGGTATCTATATGTTTGGTCTTGCCATGATATTTTGGATCTTTGGTGTACGCTATAACTGCTTGGCTATCACAATTAACTAATAATTGATTTGCAGCTTTCTCAATAACACCTAAGTGATCCAAAAAATCTCTAAAGCCAAACTCATTCTTATATTACTGTTGATAATGCCACGAACTCATATTCCATCGTGGACAAGGCTATACACGTTTGTTTCTTACTGCTCCAACATATGGTGCCATTATTCAATAAGGAAACAAACCTAGAGGTAGATTTCCTTTCGTCTAAACCTCCTCCCTAAACAGTTTCAGGATAGCCTTTGAGTCGCAGATCCTTTCCTTGATAACTCATCGTATAATCAGCAGTTCCCTTTAGATACCTCAGTATTCTCTTAACGGCTTTCCAATGTGCTAGACTTGTATTGGATTGGTATCTTCTCACCATTCCAACTGCAAAACATATGTCGGGTCTTGTACACATCATAGAGTACATCAAGCTCCCAACTGCACTAGCATAAAGAACATGTTTCATTTGTTCCTTTTCTTGTGGAGTCCTCGGACACAGTCTATGGCTTAATCCTTCACCTTTTGCAATAGGAGTGTCTATGGGTTTACAATCTTGCATACGAAATCGTTCAAGAACTTTATTTATATGTTTCTTGCGAAAGAGACAACGATCTCTTCGAACGATCTCTTGAAATCTTAACTCCAAGAATGTATGCAGCATCACCCATATCCTTCATCTCAAAGTTGGAAGATAACCAACTCTTGACAGTATGAACAAACTCCATATTGCTTCCGGCAATCAATATATCATCAACATATAATGATATGATCACAAAATGATCATTAGATCTTTTGATATATACGCAATGATCCTCATCAATCATTGTAAAATCATATGCCATTATGGCATTATGAAAACGTATATACCATTGTCTCGATGACTGCTTAAGGCCGTATATCGACCTCAAAAGTCGACACACCTTTTCTTCTTGGCCTTTTACCATGAAACCAGTTGGTTGTTCCATGTAAATTTCTTCCTCTAATTCTCCATTGAGGAAAGCAGTCTTTACATCCATCTGATGTAATTCAAGATCCAAACTAGATACTATTGCCAGAATAATGCGAATCGAGGTAAATCTTACTACAGGAGAAAACGTATCTTCATAATCAATCCCTTCCTGTTGATTATACCCCTTCGCTACAAGGCGAGCCTTATGCCTTTCTATTGAGCCATCAGCCTTTCGCTTTACTTTGAGAACCCATTTATTCCCAATAGCTCTGCGTCCTTTTGGAAGATCAACCAGTTCCCAGACTTGGTTTGATTTCATTGACTCTATTTCCTCTTCCATTGCATGAATCCATTTTTTCCTTACTAGGGCAATTCAGAGCCTCGTTAATTTCTAGGCTCATCCTCATCTTGTGGAGCAATCATAAAAGTTTCCCCTTCAATGTCAAAACATCGATGGGGAAAACTTTGGCGACTTGTTCGCCGTATGGGAGTTTGTACACTTTGCACATCATTCCCCAATATGCTCCCACTGGGATTAGATAATGATGATGTCGTCTCATTATGTGCTTGCAATTGAGAATGAGTTGAATTCAATTCATCACTTCTCATATTACTCCCACTTGGACGAACTCCACTAAGATCATTATCTTGATCCGAGGTTTCAAATAGGGTGTTGTCATCCCCTATTTCGCCCTTCTTAGGAAAATTCATCCTCTAAGAATGTGACATCCCGTGATTCAAATTCAGTTATACTCCCACTTTCCTGCTCACATATGAACACATACCCTTTTGAGTGTTCCGAGTATCTTATGAAAATACTCTTCTTTCCTTTGGGACCCAATTTCCCAAACTTGTGAGAGGACTCATGTGTATAGGCAGCACAACCCCATAGCTTAAGAAAACTTAAGTCCGGTTTTCTACCTATCCATAACTCATATGGAGTGGAAGTAACTGATTTGGAAGGCACTTGGTTAAGTATATAGGCAGCAGTTAACAACGCATCACTCCAAAAAATGATAGGTAAGTTAGCTTGCGCCATCATGGACCTAACCATTTCCAGTAGGGTTCTGTTTCTTCTCTCTGCAACACCATTTTGTTGAGGAGTATATGGAATAGACAATTGTCTTTCTATTCCTTTTTCATCACTTAATTTTCTGAACTCATCAGATAAATATTCTCGACCTCGATCGGATCTCAATGCTATTATTTTCTTGTCTAATTGATTCTCTACCAGGTTCATAAACCTTTTGAAACAACTTATTGCTTCAGATTTGTGAGAAATCAAATAGACATATCCGAATCGAGTATAATCATCTATAAAAGTGATGAAATAAACAGCCCCATGCCTTCCTCTCACATTCATTGGACCACAGATATCAGAATGGATTAAATGCAGAGGAAACTCAGCTCTTTTACCTTTTCCAAATGGTTTCCTTGTCGTTTTCCCTTCTAGGCAATGCTTACAGATGGGCAAATCGACTTTTTCAATATAGCCCAACAAGCCCTCTTTGGCTAGTCTATTCTTACGCTGTTGGCCAATATGACCAAGTCTAGCATGCCACACATTCACATCATTATCATATGAATTCGGAGATGTGAGAAGGGAATAACAAATATTTGCATTAACATAGTCAATATCTAATACAATGAAACCATCCAGAAAGTAACCATGACCATAGTAGTTTGTATTCAAATACAAATCTACACTTCTATTATGGAAGTTCACATTAAAACCTAATTTAACCAACACTAAAACAGATACTAAATTCCGACGAATCTCCGGAGCATACAACACATCATGAAGGAACAAAGTGCGTCCATCACGCATATTCAATTGGCATGTGCCAATTCCTTTCACTTCAGCTCTGGAGTTGTTTCCCACATAGATCCATTTAGTTCCAGTAGGTACTCGTCGGAATTCCACGAAGGATCCTCTATCCTTCGCTACATGGTCTGTCGATCCCGAATCCACAGTCCACAGAGGATTAGATTCAGTCAAGAATACAGAACTTGACACATATGCAAAGTTCCCAATTGTACCAAGGGTGTGTAACTTCTTTGGCTCGCAACAATTGCGGGCATAGTGACCCTTCTGGTCACAGTTGTAACACTTCACCCTTGAGATATTCTTTACATGAGGACGTTTTCCTCTCTTTTGTTGGTTAATTCTTGGTTTCTTGCAAGAAGGACTTGATCCCTTGCATTTCCACATATTGAACGAATCAATGCGCTTGCGCTTAGAGCATGAAGCCCCTTCTGAACTAACAGCAACACAGAAAATATCTGTTTCTTGCTCTAATGCCTTGAGGCGATGATCAGCTAGCTCAAGGTGGCGCACAACATCCTCTAGATCTTCCATAATATGGTCAAGAGCTTTTAGTGCTTTTTGCTTTTCCAGCACACATTGAATTTTCATTTGCCAAATTTCATAGTTGTCACCTTTGAGCTTTTCACCTTTGTTCAGCTCGACAACTATGTTCTTTGTGGCTGAAGCCATTGATCTGAACACATAAGACATCCATGCACGAGTTATTAATGCCTATCACTTATGCATCTATTTTGCACAAAACCCATCATATTAATTAATAATTTTAAGTAAGGTTTCAGAATCAAAAGGTCACTATGTTTCCAATCATCCTCCAAAAATCCTAACTTAAAACTATCATTAATATGATTGTCATATGCAAAATCAATTCTATGAAGCTACAAAAAACTTCTATTACTACCCACAGCTAACTACCCACAGCAACCAGCAATCACAGAAAGCAGCAGATAATTGAGATACAATATAACAATAAGGCTTTCACATAATATGACTAACATATAGGTTGCTACATCAACAACAATCTGGTAGATAACATTTACATAGGATGTCCACATAGCACATTCATAAAAAAAACAGCTAATACATTTTACAAATAACCTTCACACGAACCGGGAAAGATCCTATTTTGGTCAATTTCTTGACCTTTTCCCTTGCAACAATGCAGTAATATTCGTTTACAAAATCTTTCAAAATTTTCTTATATGAAGCAGCACCGTTGACATCCCATATGCGATTCAACACATCTTGTCATTCAGGCGGAAGAGTGTTAATGAAAAATCGCACCATCTCTGACTGCGACATGGGATGACCATTCCATATGACCTGTTGAATCTTCCCGTTGACTTCAAGAACATGATCAATTAAGTCACCTTCCTCCCATCGATAATCAGTCAATTCAGCTATCAACTTAGAAAGCTTTGCCTTTTGTTTATCGGTAATCACGCGAATAGGCGTACGTAACTGAAGGGGAGGCATTGTTCCTGCAACGAATGCAGAACAAAATTGGATTACATATAATCCACATAGACATAACTGAAAAAAAAGAAACAAATTCCTTTTTTTTTTTTTTTTTTCGAGTCAACGGTCAACGGTCAAGTCAACGGTCAACGGTCACGGTCAACCTTCCAAGTCAACTGGTCAACGGTCAACCGGCAGGGTCGTCGGACCGGTCGGGCGGTCGGACCGGTCGAGCCGTCGGCGGTCGGACCGGTCGCCGGGGTCGGTCGGACGACCGCACGTGCGCGCGCGTGCATGGGCTGACGTCATGCAGACGTCCCCCCGTCACGGGCCGTGGTCGGGTCGCCGGCCCGGTGACGACCGCCGTGTTGACGAACGGATTGGCGACCCCGGCGGCGTCACCCGTGATGCTGACGTCACCGCACCGTGGACGACGAGCCGTGCCGGCGCCGGTCGTGTCCGCTGCGCGCTGGACGAACCAGCGCCGGAGCGGCGTCACCCGCAGCGCCCGCCGCGCGTGGGGGCGCGTGCGGTGTCCCCCGCGACGTGTCGCCGGACTCGTCTCGACGTCGCCTTCCTCCCTGTGCAATCAGATTTTTGTTTCGACTGACGAAAAATCGAAAAGATATGCGAACAACTCTCGGGTGTCGGGATTCCTTGCCCCGATCCGTACGGCCGAAGTTCATTTGCGAAAAAATCAATCGTGAAACATCATACAACATCATATAACATCATACAAGTCGGGAAAACGCTAACACGGGCTCTGATACCAATGTTGGGATCGCTTGATCCCTGAAAAACCGGGTTCGGCACCGAAACCGAACCCCTAAATCATATGCGGAAGATTAGCCCTGGAATGTCACGTATCACCGATCAAAAGCACACCACGGATTCGAGTGTACCTTGTTGGCCACAGATTAGACACCGATGCCGTATTGAGGAAGAGATTTCAGTTCCGTTCGATCCGATGTCGAAGATTCGCCGTGGAGTCGAGATGGCGTCGCCTCTTGGCCTTAGAGAGAGAGAGAGAATCTTGAGAGAGAAAAATGAACGTACTAAATGCGAAAAGGTACGTTGATTCTCTTTCTCATCCCTTTTATAGGTGCCCTTTTCCACGGGCCTAATTCCCGTGGGCCGGGCCCTTAGGCCCATCGTGGCCGGGCCGACTTAGGCCCATGATTAAATCCTTCAGGAAGGAAAAAGAAAAAAGAAAAAGACAATAAAAGTAATATATATATATATATATATATATATATATATATATATATATATATATATATTACTTTTATTGTCTTTTTCTTTTTTCTTTATAGGTCCATAACCTAGTGAGGATCGGAGTACTATATGAGAGAACAAGAAAGTATAAGAGAGAACAGATCTATATGATATTGAGAGTGTATAAGATCTAAATAAATATTGAGAGTGTATAAGATCTAAATAAAATCGCGGGAATTAAAAATAATATAAAGACAAAAGGCAATATATAATATATAAAGGAAAAGTATACATAAACAAAAACCAACCATGAAGGTGGTATGAACTTGTATTGAATAAACTGGAAGTTTACATGTATTGAAAGAACATGTATTTAAAGAACATGTATTGAAAGGTGCAGAAAATTAAAGCATCAAGTCATCCACTAGGGCGGTAATCCGCACTCCAGGGATTATCGATGTTTGTATTACAAAAGATGGTTAACCAACTATCATGTAAGTTGGTAACCCTGTATAAACTATGCTAGATGTATTTGAAAAACAAACTTACTTTGTAACAAGGGATACAAGGTAAGAGAGCTTGAAGATGGAAGGGATGAGGATGAGGATGGAAAGGATGAGGGTTTACAAGAGGTAGAGGGAAGGAGAGGAGAGAAATCTGGAAAATTTCGAGTCCCCTTCTCTTGTGCCGGAGGAGTGTATTTATAGTGGTGCTACAGTGAAAGTGCTACAGTGCTGAACAGTGTAAAGTGAACAGTACCGAGTGAACAGTATAAAGTGAATAGTGAACAGTGAACAGTGTATGCTACGATGTATAGCCTTTGCACCGCTCGTAACAGTGTCGGCATGTGATGTCTTGATTTTAATCTCTGTCTAGGTTGATCCCGTAGCAGTCATCTTCATTGGTGTTTCCACTGTGATGTGACTGTGAGGATCCGCCTGTATTGTCTTGAGATTTGGAAGATCCACATTGTGATCCTTCCGCTTCTGATAGCATTGTCCTGAGGGTGTTGCAGTATTCTTCCCTGGTCTGGACTGCAGCAAGTGCTGCGCTTGCCATGGATTTCTCCTGTAAAAAGGATGTATTTGATGGGACTGTGGTTATCATATTTTTCTGGCTGTTTAGCCATATTTTAACCGCAGCTTCGGATCCCTGTTCAGTGTATTTGAATCCATCCCACCATTTTGTTTTGTATTTCCGGACAAGGACCGGTACTCCAGGTTTTGTGGATGTATTATATTCAAATTCCCATGCTGTTACCCAAGAGATTCTGAATATTATGAAGAAATGCATAAGGCATGGAAACCTTACATCATGAGGTGTTGGTACAAAGTATTCGCTAAAAACTTTGTAACCTTGTTTGACTGTGGGGTGTAATATTATGTCCAAAGGACCAAAGAGATCCCACCAGGAGTCGAACCAATTTGGTAAACTTTGTCTTGGGAAGTTATCTTTGAAAAATAACAACCAGGTGTGTTGGAAATTTGTATTTTGTCTGAAGAAAACATTCCACCAAGCTTGTTGGTAGTCCCAGTAGGTGTATGATGTAGAATATGGTAGACTTTGGGTAAGTCTAGTTTGGAACTTCCTGGGTGTATGAGGTGAGGCTCCCCAATGTGAGGGGTGTATGACTTTGCTGATGGATATAGTGGAGTAGAGGATGTTTTCTGTATTGTTTTTGTCAGCAAAATGGGTGAATCTTGCTGATTCTGTCTCCACTAGAATTTGTTCATAATAAGCAAGAGTTTTGTTTGTATTGTGTGGTTTGAATAACCAGTTTTTTGGAAAGATGTTTTTTGCAAAATTGATGGGATCTTTATCGAAGAATCCATCTTCTACAGTCAATATTTTCTGAAACGATGTTTTGGGAAAGAATTTTGATTTTTGAGATTGAGGGGTTGCCTGAGGCCTAATAACCACCTCATTCGAAATTCTTTTGTATTCTGCTGGTTTGTGAGTAACCAGTGGGGAAGGATTGTTGCTTACCTCAATAGCACTGGCTGGTTCTTTCTTTAAAGATTTGGCAAGTAAAAGTAGTGTTTCTTGGGGTAGTATGTCTGCTAGCTGTTTGAGGGCGGATGCTGAGTCAGATGATAGTGGTTCATGTTTCAAAGGTGTATTTGTTATTTGGTATTGTTGTAAGAATGGTTGGTTGTTTTCTGCCATTTGAAGCCATGTCTTGAGGGGTGTTAAGCCGGTTGGCTTTGGTGGTGTATTGGAGGTTTCGGCAATGACCTTGTCTTTGCCTTTGTCTTTTTTGTTTTTGGTTGTTCTTGGCATGATGATGGTATCCCCTGTAAAAATTCTCTTGTGAGAAAATCGGGTAATGAATTTGAAGAACCATTTATAAATTCAATGTCAAAATCAAATACTGAAAGTATGGCTTGCCATCTGGCAAAAATCTGTTTTGATGCAATGTTTAATACGTCCTTTTGTAAAACGTCTTTGGCTGATTTGCAATCAATTCTCAAGAGGAATTTTTGATTTAACAAATCTCCTTGGAATTTTGATATGGACAGGACTATAGCAAGGATTTCTTTTTTGATCGTTGAATAATTTTGTTGAGTAGAATTCCAATGTTTTGAAATAAACTGAACAACTTGTTCTTTGTTATTATTGACTTGTTTAAGAATACCGCCATATCCTATTTCTGAGGCATCTGTTTCAACTATTTTGAATGTAGAAGGGTCAGCCAGATGTAAGCAAGGTATTTCTTTAACATGAGTCTTAATTTGTTTGACTATGTTAGTATGGACAGAAGTCCATGGTGGAGGATCTTTTTGCAATCTTTGGTGTAAGGGTTTACAAAGGATGTTTATATTAGGGAAGAAATCCAAGATGTAATTGAGACTCCCTAAAAACCTTTGTAGCTGTGTTTTGTCTTTGATCTCATCAGGGAATTTATCAGTAAAGGAAATTGATCTTTCTATAGGAGTTATGGTATTTAAATGAATGTAATGACCTAGGAATCTAATCTTAGTTTTAAAAAGTGCAATTTTAGTGGGAGAGACAACAAGGCCATTTTGTATGATTACTTTTATGAAAGTAGACAAATGTTTAAAGTGTTGTTCTATATTAGAGGAGAATACAAGGACATCATCTATATAAACTATGATGTATTCAGAGTAGGGATTGAAGATGTCATTCATAATTCTTTGAAATTCCGAAGGGGCATTTTTGAGGCCAAAAGGCATAACATTCCATTCGTATTGGCCAAAAGGGACCGTAAAAGCTGTCTTGTATTTGTCCTTTTCACTAATTTGTATTTGCCAGAATCCTGATTTCATGTCAAATTTAGAAAATATTTTTGACCTACATAATCTATTTAACAAATCTTTCTTGTTGGGTATAGGATATCTTATCCATCTAAGGGCTGTATTTAAAGGTTTATAATTAATAACTAATCTGGGAACCCCTCTTTCTAGTTCAGCATTTTTGTTGACATAGAAAGCAGAGCAGCTCCATGGTGATTGACTTTTTCTTATGAGTTTCTTATTTAAAAGATCATGTATTTCTGCTTGGCAAAATTTTAAGACTTCTTGGTTCATTTGTGTAGGACGAGCTTTTGTAGGTATTTTGTTTTCTGAAAAATCATGTTCATAAGGTAAATCAACAATATGCTTTTTTCTTTCCCAAAAAGCGTTGGGTAAAGTAGAGCATATGGTTTTTTCTATGTGTTTTTGTAGAGAAGAGATTTTTTCTACAATATTTGGTTTTATAAGGTGTTCTTCTATTCTTTTGAATTCTAAATCTTCTTTTAGGAATTCAAGCTGGTTTTCTTTGTCTTTTATAAGGCAATTGATTTCAGAAATAGAATGTTCTTGTAAAATGTTTAAGCTTCTTTTTAGTGGTTTTGTTATGAAATTAAAGGTGATTTTTCTGTCTAGAGCATGTGTTTCAATACCTTCATTAGTGACTGAAAAAGGTTGAATTAATTGTATGAAAGGTGTTCCAAGAATTACCTGTTGTCTCATATTTTTGACTAAAAGAAAAGATGTTTTGTAGGACATTTGATCTTTTATTATAGAGGCTTCAGGTAGTTTGTATTGTATATTTAGTTTGTCTCCTGAGGCTGATTTTAAGGATTCTGATGTTTTATCAAAATATCTAGTAGGAACAAGGCCTTCTTTAATACAGTTGAGGTCAGCTCCTGTATCAAAGAGTGCTGTTGTTTCGATAGTAAACTCATTGTTGATTTTTATCAAAATATTAATGATCCATTTCCTAGATGTTATTTCTGTTAATAACATGAGAAAGGCTGGATCAGTGGGCTCAGAAGTATTAGTGATTTCATTTTGATCTTCTAAAGTCTTTCCTTTTATAACAAGAGATTTTATAGCAGAAATTTCTTGTTTCATTTCTATCTGTGTTGATTTGAGGGCTTGTATTTCTAGTTTTTGTTGTTTTATTTCATTTTGAAGATCATTAATGTTTATGGGCCTAGATGGGGGTTTTTTGTTTCTATTAAGAATGTCTTTGAGATTGTAGGAAGTATTGGAATTAGTGACAATGTTCATGGAAGAATGAAGATTATCAAGGTATTCTTTCTTGGCTTCAGGGTCAGTGATCTTATCAGCAGTGTTAAGAAGAAATTGTTCTTCTTTTGTTAACATGTTTATTTCAGGAATGGGTTTTTCTGGAGAAGCATCTTCATAATCGGAATCGGAAGAGGAATCTATTTCATTGATCTGAAGACCTTCTTCCTCAAGAAGTTCATCAGAAGAAGTATCATCATTTTCTATGAAGATGTTATTTAGTTGGTTAAGAGTATTGTCATCGAGAGAGAGTTCATTTAATTTTTTATTAATCCTACAATACTTTGAAATATGACCTTTTCTACCACAAGAATAGCATTTAATGTCTTTAAAATTTTTCTTATCAGTATGGACTCTATTTTGGTTATTCTGGTGTCTTTGTTTATTCCTATGAGGTGGAGGTTTGTTGTGATGTTTTTTTGTTTCTTTGTTGGGAGAACAAGTTCCTTTACATTTCGATTTTGTTTTTTCATTATATGAGGGGTCGTATTGAGCACAAAAATCTCCTAGACTACGATTGGTGAGAGATTGTTCTTCCTTGAGTTGTCTTTGTAATTTAATAGTATTGCACATTTGGGTACCTGGTCTGTAAACATAAGAGATTATTTCTCCATAAGAAAGGAGATCATAAGGAATTTGGCCACTGTATTCTTCTCTAATTCTATCTCTAACTTGGTCACCTATGATCTGTGGTAAACCGGCTAAGAATTTTTCTTTCCAAAAGGGTTGATTGCAGTCTGATCTAACAAGAACCCTTTGAAGAAAAAGTTCTTTGTATTCTCTGAATCTTCCTAGGGATTTACAACGCATATTAGATAAGAGATCTTGGTTCCTATCTCTAATGTGTGAAGGGTCTCCTATGAAGTGTTGTGAAATGGAGTAAATAAGAGTGTTCACCGCATCTTGGATGAGACGTCCTTGATCATCATCCATGCGTTGTCCAAAATCATCTATTTTGTAAGCAGTTAAAATTTGTATTTTTTGTTCTTCAGTTAAATAGTTATCCCACCAACCTTTTAGTTGTCCAGTAAAACCGGCTACTAAAAGATTAGCAACAGCATGATCAGAAACGTCTTGTTGTGTTTTATAGGCGTTAGCAAGCATTACCATGTTGTTAAGAATATTCATGATATTGGTTTCGGCAACACCATCTATATTCCATTCATAAATGGCGTCCGGAGAGTATTTATTCTGTATTTTTTGCGATGATTCTTCTTGGGCTATGTCAGGTGGGGTTGCTCTACTGTAATAAAGTTTTTGAGGATGTCTCCAATTGAGTCTATTAACCTTAGGGATAAATTCGTTGTCAGAATCATTGGAGGGTTTGGTCAAGGTACTAATAGTAGGTTGATCAGGGGTGTCCTTAATAATTAGCCCTTGAAATTTAGGAGTGTCTAGTATAGGAGCAGGTTCTAGCTTTGTTTTCCCTAGGAGTTTTTTCTTTTGTTCTATGGCTTTGGCAAACTCTGGACTAAGGTTTTTTGGGAATTCGAAAGCTTTGAAAATTGGTTTTTTGAGTGTGTCAATAGGTGGAGTGGTTACGTGGGTAGGATTTTGTATGTTGGATTCTATCCTGTTTAATTGTTTTCCTATGGTTACTAGATGTTGATTAGCAAAATTGTTTTGTTCAATGACTTTATGGGTGTATAGGGAGTCTCCTTTGTCTGGAACTCTAAAGGGAGTGGCAGTAACTTCGCTTTCTCCATGTTGTATTTTTATTCTCCTAAGGGGTGGATGGTTGGATTCTATGGTTTCACCATTATCTAGTTTCCATTTATAATGATGGTCTAAAACAACAATCTCTTTTGGTTCAAGGAATTGTTCTTCTAACCAGTCAAAGAAAAATATATGGACTTCATAATTGTACATGTAGTCGTAATATTTTTGCTTGATATCTTTTGCTTTATCAGCAAAGGTTTTGAAGAACCATTCTCTGATGTATTTGTTGTTTTCAGAATTAAATTCTTTGTTAAGGAAAGCTCTGTTTGGTTCAAATTGTTTTTCTATAACATTAAGCTCAGCATCTATCATTTGAGAATATGTGGGAGAATGATGAGGGGAATCTGTATTTTCTTGGC
This sequence comes from Eucalyptus pauciflora, assembly GCA_007663325.1. Taxonomy (NCBI): domain Eukaryota; kingdom Viridiplantae; phylum Streptophyta; class Magnoliopsida; order Myrtales; family Myrtaceae; genus Eucalyptus; species Eucalyptus pauciflora. The sequence continues at coordinate 398,130 of VMYD01000212.1, read as the reverse complement.
CTGGTTCAGGCTGGTTTTGCTGGTAAACTGGCCTAGAAATGCCTGATCTATTATCTAAACCACTAATTTCAGGTTCAAGAGGTGATTCATTATTACTTCTACTGGTAGAAGGAGGTAAAGGTATTGTATCACGTGTGGGAGTGTCTCTATGCACACTAGGAGGAGGTGTGTTTCTATGAGTACTGGGAGGAATAGTGATTATAGGAGGAAGATTAGGATTAAGATCTACTGACCTTGTATAAGAATTATGAAAAGATGGACTAGATCTAGAATCAAAAGATCTTCTAGGGAATCTAATGGTCACTCTTCCTTCTGGATGTTGAATGACATTAGTCGGGTCTGTATTTTGAACAACTTGTTGGGGAATTTGGTTTTCTAATTCCCATTGTTCTGGTAAAGTAACCTGGTTCCAGTTAATAGATCTAGGAATTGTCGTATTAGCTCTAGAAATGTCAGTTTGGAGAAGAAGTGTTTCTCCCCGTGGGCTATGTTTGAAAGCATTTTCTCCAAAAGCGGAGGACATGGCTTTGTAGTGAATTCTATAGACAAGAGCTAAAGGAATAGATCCATCTGCTACTTTATAATTATGTGTTTTGATTTGGAGTGTTAAGGCTCTAAGAATGTTCTTATCTTTGAGTGAAACAGAGAAATTGGGATAACAGTCAAAATGTATAGGTCCTTTACAGAGACTTGTCTCCACAGTACCTAGAATGGACTCATCATAATTTAAGAGACGTGAATCTCTTAAAACTAAGAGAATAGAAGTATTAAGACATTCTTTAGTGAGAGGCTTGACTCCTACTTGGACTAATCCTATATGAATGTAATTGTATTTTTGTTTATGCTTATGGATGGACTCTTTGTTTAAAAGATGTATTTTTTCATAGGAATTAGAAAGAGGAATATCTCTTTCTTCGGTGGATATGACATAGTCAGATTTTTTGAAAAACTTTAGTTTTGATTGTTTGTATATTTCTTTAAGCTGTATTTTAGGAATTTCCCAATTTTCTATAGATTTGTTGAAATCTTCTATTCTTACTTCTTCTCTATGTATAGGACTTGGATCTGAGTCCATTTGTGATAGAGAACTAGAGGAAGATCTAAATAAAGGACCTATACATTTGAGGAAGATCTATATATATATATATCCCTTTTTTGGAGGTCAGAATAGTCACATGCTCTTCCGTCGGTGAAAGATATGGCGTTTTAATTTGTAGCAACTTTTTTTTTTAATTGTGTTAAACTTTGACTTCAATTACTTATTGATTTTAAGTCCAGTTACTCGATTCTCGAGCCTCGTGACTTAAGTCCACTGAAAATACCCTTAGATGGGAAAAATATTGAAATTTATGAAGTTATCTAGATCAGATGCTGATGATTAGAAAATGCGATATCTTAAAATCCGATAATCGAATTTTGATGATTCGAGTATCGTCGGGAAACTCTTTAACATATGGTAGACGAAATTCGACCACAAATCAACCTTAGCCACACCTTTTAGCTAGTGGTGGTCGGGCACCATAGGTCCACGTAAGACAAGGGTCCACGTTCATCATTTCTAGTGACGTTAAAATCCACGTTGGGGAATTGATCGTTCGAACAAACTAAGTACAAATCATGATGTTTCTCGAAAGGCATAGAGATTGTTTTGTACGTGAAAAAAGGAAAAGAAAAAAAAAAAGACAACGATTTCGACTTTAATATCACTGTTAAAAAAAACAAGATACCAGTATATTTGGTGAAGAAAATTGAGATTCGAGGAGTCCAAGAACAAGAGAGAATCAATTACAAGAACATGCAAACTGCGAACGGCACGACTCCTCAGAAGAGAGAAGAATGAATCAAAGCATGCTTAGATTCCTCGTGCCGCATTCCAACTAAACCAGTTCAACAAAACCTATAAGATAGCTTTATGCCAAGGCTAGCGAGGATCGGGAACTCGGAAAGTGTACGGCATGCATCCCATGACAAACTGCTTTAATCAGGCTTCGGCACGGACCCGTGCAAGAAAAGTTTTCAGCCGTGAGTTCTTGCAACGTCGATGCCGAGATCATTGACCGTCTCAAAGAAGAGATGCTCGAGATCCACTGGGAAAATAGGTCATTGGGATCGGAGCAGGCTTGCCCGGCTTGCTCTTCACGTTCTCCTTCGATTCTCCATCACCAACTGCGACCTCATGATGATGATCGTCTTTGCTTCTGCAACCGCTCTGCCCGCGATCTTTCCCAGCGCACCCGACCCTCTTTGAACCGCTGTCGGAGAAGCAACCCAACAAACTCGCGAAGAGACTCATGTTGATGTCTGGCCGATTCTCAAGGAGTAGTCAAAGAGCTCGCTGCAGATTGAAGTACCAAACGTTTCCCGAGTGCTCTTTCGGTGCAAATCGCAAGGAAATGGATGCTGACTCAGCTTCCCCCCGAAATTCCCGGAAGTATCTAGGTGACAAGTTGTATGTTGGCTTTTTATGGACCTAGCCACGGTCTAGTTGTGAGGGTCGCTCTCGCCAACCTATCTGGTGGGGTCACCTATTAAGTTCATCAATCTGCACCTATCCATTTCATCTCATCCTCGACCGATGAACCGTGTAAATCTCAAATGGCATTTTTGGGGACCTAGCCACGGTCTAGTTGTGAGGGTCGCTCTTGCTGACCTATCTGGTGGGGTCACCTATTGAGTACATCAATCTGCACCTAACCATTTCATCTCATCCTCGACCGATGAACCGTGTAAATCTCAAGTGGCATTTTTGGGGACCTAGCCACGGTCTAGTTGTGAGGGTCGGTCTCGCCGACCTCTCTGGTGGGGTCACCTATTGAATACATCAATCTGCACCTATCCAGTTCATCTCATCCTCGACCGATGAACCGTGTAAATCTCAAGTGGGACTCGCTATTGCATGGTTCAGAATGTAGTGAACTCATTTGGTTGCTGATAAGAATTGTTCCTATCAATGGCGAGCGATCTCAAAAGTCAAAGCCAGATAATCGGTGCCATGCATTGCAATCTCGAAGATCAAACATGTTAGAACACCCATCGCACTAGTATATGTCACAATACACTTTTATGGTTAGCATTAGCCATTTTGAGTATTTTGCTTTATTTTCTATTTTAGTAATTGATATAAGGTATCCCAAATTAGGAAAAACTTATTCAAAAAATATCATTATTCTTACTCCCGATGAGCACAGACTCCTCTTGAAGGAGGAGGGGTGATCAGGGAAAGTTCTACACATATTTGCAGATTTTTCTCCCTTCTTTTTTTTTTTTTTTGGAAAAAAAAAAAGTCTTCCTTTCGTCTATTTACTTTAATGCTCTTTCTAATCGAGCCATGTATTTTTAAATTATTTAACTAAGTTCTTCTATTTTCACAAACTTTTATACTTACGTCCCTCCAAAACCGAATTTGACCAAATTCAACTAACGTGATCATCACACGACACCAAAGTACGATGCGAATAAAATACAAGGTGTTCGATGGGATAAAATTTACTTAATGCGAACGCCACATGAACGTCCATATTGGAAAAAATTTATCCACATAATAGTATAACGTCGTTTGATCACTACGTCGATAAAGACTCGATTAGACAAATTAAAATTATATGTACTTAATTAAACAAAAGCGTGAAAGTATAGAGACGAGAAATGTAATTTTATTTTTTACTTTTTTCTTTTTGGGTACTACATAGACTGCAAATTACGTGAAGCTAAGACACGAGGTTGTCCCTTTTGCGGGGTCAAAGAAGGGAAACGAACGATTAATCAGATGTCTAAAGACAGACAACTTTTTTCACGTGGAACCGGTTTTCTTGGGGCCTACCCAGTGTTAAACCAAGAATAAAAAATAAAATGAATTCGTTCCGAGTAAATTTATCATATGTATATCAATTTAAAACTTTTATAAACTTGTTTGTGATAAATTTGTCGTGAATTTACTCGTTTGCAATTTTTCGTAATATTAACTTTAATAAATTTGGACTTTTTTGTCTAATAACTAGAGGAAGAGTCGACTTTGACCACTTCTAGTCATTGTCGAGTACGAGACTCGATCATATCGAATTTGAAAATCAGACCATTTCATGAGCACTAGAACTTGACCAAGAGCTCGTGTGATCCTTAAAAACTCGAATATACAACATTCTGTAAAATAACACGAGTGATCATTATTAGGAAAAACATTTTCTGATTTTTAAAATATAATTTCATTTTTAAAATTTTAGGGGAAGCCAAAGAAAAGCGTTCTATTTAAGCCGACTTTGAACAGAATTTTGGAGATGTTAGGAAAACCTTCATGAAAATATGCGGAAGTACATGAATGTAATTTTTTTTGGTCGGATCCATGAATGTACTTCACAATGTACGACTTCAAAGATCTCTCGGAAACGAATTTGAGCTCCTTTTGAATTTTCGTTGAAAGGTATTCACATGAAGCAGGGCTTGGACATTGATCACTATCAGATCAATTAGATCCCAAAACCATATAATACATCTTTAATCAATGGTTAAGAATGTGACATTTGCTTGACCAATGAGATTGATCGGGTGCTCTAAAAGGCTTCAATCCGTAAGTGCTCGCATTCAATATGTAGGCTTAAATGCTTTTTTTTTTCTTTCAAATAATTTGAGATTTTACATGATAACAAATAGTGATAGACGATAGTTTATACTCAATTAATGGAACTTCTCATATAAATGTATTATGTATGAATCAATGATATCCGATTGGAGCAGGGGCCTCCTTCAGCTCATGTCCTTGGCATTGTATGTCCTGCAAAATTCAATTAATAAAATCTTATGTAAGTCCCTCAACAACAATTCTTAAAGAATTATGATACAATGTGATGTGCAACGGTAAATTGTGGACGAAACATGTACTTAAAAGTCACAATGAAGATGGATCGATGATTATTTTGCACATGTCAATTTTATAATTAATAACACTTTGCTATGTCAGCTGATGATGAGACGAGCTGATGATGAGACGTGTGATAATCACTTATTATATTATCTCGTGCTATGGTCACTGCACATGTTTTGACCCTCAAATCAATCTTTTGCGATAATGTGCTGGGACTAAACCTAGGCTGCTGATAATTCCTACAACGCACACGTCCATAAACATGCAAATCGAACAGGGTTAGGCCTTACCGATGCATAGTGGTTGAGGTCCCGGTGATGAGCCTCGTCGGCTCTGATCACCACGATCACATCCCTCAGCGTCGAGTCCGGAGGCAACCTCCAGTAATCGATGGCGATCGCCGGCGCGGGCCTGTTCTCGAAACTGCCGTTGTCCAAGTCCTTGAGGAACTCGGTGTAAGAGATCACAGCCTCTTCCTCCAAGTACCCAACAATCCTGTGCGCCAGCTTTGGAGACACAACATAGGCCAAGAAGTAGGCGTTGAAGAAGACGCCCTGGACGGCGAACACGAGCGCGCGCTCATACCACGCGGGGTCCGCGATCTCGCAGAAGGTCATGAGGTGCATCCGCTCGTTCTCGGCCTCCTCCAGGAGCGCCTTGATCCACCCGCTGCTGTGCTCGAACCGCCGGAGGGACTTGCAGTGCAGGAGCATCCCGCCGACCATGCCCGGTACAGCCGCCACCGTCTCCAGCAGCATGGCGTGGCACATATGCCGCCTCTGCAGAAGATCACATTGACTCAGAACTAGGAAAACAGAACGCCAAAGAAATTTAAACCGGGACCGTTCGCTTGTTCCACAGAAGCTTCACCAGCATAAATTCATGCAGCCTAAGAACAAATCAAGTATAGCTCATTTGGGATTTTCGGTCATGCGAACGAGCATCGATCTGAGCAGTTTGATCTAAAACCACAAGAGCTCATGATGGGTTCACCGGATTTACGAGACGGGCGTTCAAATTGTTCTTCTGAAAGATTTCCTAAGCAGTCAGAACTTGGGAAGTGCTAACCTGAAAGAAGAGGCCAACAGGGATTTTGAGAGTCTGAACTGTCCAGTAAGCAAACTTGTCCATCAGATTGTTTGGTTTATGGTGCTTCTCCACATCAATGGAAACATCTGCTGTGTAAGCCTCCCATGGCTGTACACGAAAAGAAGAAGAAGAAGAAGAAGATGATGAAATAAGCAAATCACGCGTTGACCCAGATAAGAACTTCGAGCACAGAAATCTGACCGACCACACAAAGTTCCATCAAACCCTAGACAGGAGATGTTCTTATACGACAATTGCATACCCTGAAGCAGTTCCATTTCCAGGCTGAACCGTCCTCTTTGGTGATCTTTGCCGGAGGGATCCCCCAGTAGCTAGTAATGGCCTTGGTGTTCTCCCCCTTCTCATCATTTGCAGCATCGGTGGCCAGACCGCTCTTGTACCGGACCCCCCCGACCGGACCTGCATGCCTCAAGTTAGCCGTCGTCTCGAGCACCAGACCCCGGCAGGCCGACGTCGAGAGCACCCTCTGGCCGAGCTGCCTGAGCAGCAGTCCGGACATTTTGGTGGCGGCCCCGGTGTTCATCAGGTGTGGTGGGACTCGAGAAATGGGAGATGTTCGATGCAGAAGATGGAAAGAAAGAGAGCTGTTGAAACGCGTCTGTTGTCTTTCTGTGGTAGGTGTTGCTATGAATTCCGGGGTTAATGGAAGGTCTGTATTTATACGAGGGGGCCCTTTGCAGATGCTGCGAGGCTCCGATCGATCGTCCTTGCATCCTGCGAAAGTCGAAGGAAAGAGCAGAGGCGGAGACGAGAAGATGCGTCCTGCTTTGACACGAAACCAGCGAAGTTCTCAAAACGTTTGTGTTGACTGGTCGAGAGAGTTGACCCCAGAAAATTATGCATTCTCGAGGAGGAAACTAGGGAGTGCTTTCCCTAGTTTGCAACTGCAATTAAAACTTTGAAATAATTATAAAAAGGAAAAAGAATTGATCAGATGGATTGTGAGTGATTGCTTTCGTTGGTGGCGTGACGTGATAATTCTTGAAGATCCGGAAAAAAAAAATTAGAAATATATTTACTGGAAACTTCTTATTACCATTCGAAATCTTGTATTTTCCTTCTCTACTTGTTTTTCTATTGAGAATGAGTATTGGCCTGGATTGATTCGATTCGGATGAGATCAGTTCACGAAAGATCCATTCTTTGAATTTTTGCCACTCTATACTCATTGGGAGTTTGGGGACCTTGGAGATTACCTGGTTCATTGTCTAGCATAATAATATCCAAGTGATGATATAATCATCATCTCTCTAGAACAATCTCGGAGCAATTCTAAATTCATCAAGGGGGTTTCTACGCGATCCCTAAAAAATTTATTTGGGATTTCTAGAACGTTTCACCACGATTTCATCCACTCAAAGACGTCAGATTTTTGTTAGCATCTATAGACATAATTACGTGTGTGATTGAATTTTTTTTTTTTTGTCGATCCTACGCTAATCCTACTCTAACACTCACTCTCAGACTTTTTCCCTGCCTCCTTGCAGGGCGTGAGAGTCGAAACCCACTCCTAAATTGAAATCGTCCACACCCCAATCCCCCCTGAGAATGTGGAGATTTGAACCCTCAACCTCCCCCTTCCAAGATGGAAGGGTGACCATTGGGGCGAACCCCAGTGGTTAGGCGTGTGATTGATTAAGCAGTCATTAATATTTCTAAATGTTAATTTATGGAAGGATCAGGAACAAAAAACAAAACGTGTGAAGAAGCTGCTTCAAATATGTCAACCTGCTTCGCCTTCGACCCACTTGAATGTGAACACTCAAAAGGTTTTTTTTTTGTTGACTTTTCCATAAAATAATGTGAACATAGAATTGATTATATAGCTTGACCATAAGATGATGTGAACATCAAAAGCTTGGAACCTTCTTAGGACTTGCCATTACTTGGAGCTGAGGGAATGAAAACGACGTCGCACGTGCGAAATATGAATATTGCTTGTATGCAAAATTGAGTGAACAATGGTCCTCGTTTGCACTCCATTAATAATTAGTTCTTGTCTTCCTTCGTTTCGCAGGAACTTTCGGAGCACGTCATGCAATCGTGGTACTTGGTAGATAGTAGTTGCTATTCGTGTAGAAAGAAAAGTTTTTTTTTTTTTTAACAATATACAAACGTTAATACAAAATCAATGTTATTCAACTTCTCAATTGATAATTTCGATAAAGAAAATTTCTTATAAAGTCTACAGAAAATCGCAACAATTTGAAATTTTGGGATCCGATTGCGTTAATTACATATATGACGTCAACATTGGAAACTGATTGCATAGTTCGAGGTACATAATTAGCCAAAATCTACTAGGCTACATGATTATTTTGGATGCAATAATGTTTTTTATTTTTATTTTTTATGCCTAGGATTCTCCAGGCCTGCCGAGCTTATGCCAAGCAGCCCACGGCTCGTAGAGTGCACGATACACCCCAGACCAGGCGTCAATACCTGGGGGAAGCTAGCATAGGACCTCACCACCATGATCCCCACTTAAGACATGTTGACAACGTAGAAATTCAAACTCGTTCCCTCAGGCAATGAAATAAGAATACATGACAGATGAAATGGGCAATGAAATTTCTACGAGAGATGGCTAGGAATTGAGGTCAAATTGGCATCGAATTGACACTAACAAAGACGAAGCCGGTCACTTTCCAAGGTGGTCAAGTTGGAATTCTCCACGCCTTCGAAGGACACCGTGAATCGCGTGAAGAAGACCACAGTTGTTCTTGCAGCCCACGTTCTTCTTCCTTCTCATGGACACTAAGAATTCTTCACTTGTTGATTGTTGACGTGGTCGACCCCAATATTCATGCGTCATTTCCAAGTCGCGTTCTTTGAGACTTTGTTTGTTTCGGAAAAAATATTTTTCAGGAAGAAATAATATTTTTGGTATTTAACTGAAACTGGAAAATAGAATGGAAAATATTTAATGTCGTTGGAAAATCTGATTTAAATTTTTCCAATATAAATGCACTATTCTAGCACTAGTAACTTATGCTTGGACAATTGAGAATTGGGTATGAGTGCTAGAGTTCCTTAGCCATGATAGACCCCGATCGGAGTGTTGGGAATCGAGACACGAGTACCTAGGTCCCATGCCTAGCCCTGATGGACCTATGTGCGAGCATCAAGGTCTTGAGCCTGGCTTTGATGGACCAAGGCACAACCATTGTGGACCCAATCCCATGTGTTGAGGATTCAAGGTAGCCAGGACCAAGGCACAACCATTGTGGACCCAATCCCATGTGTTGAGGATTCAAGGTCAAGTACCGAGATCTCATGCTCAACCTTTGTGGACCTTCGCCCGAAAGCCTTGGCTTCGAGCTCGGTCTCAATGGATTTGGGCATGGGCGTTGAAGGTGTGGGCATGAGTAGCAAGGTCCTAGGCTCTGCCTCAATAGACCTAAGTGTGAATGCCGGGGATCTGAGTCTGGGCACCAAGGTCCCTAGGCCAAGGCACTAGAGACCTGATCCTCGATGTCAGGGATCCAAGAAGGAGTGTTGAAATTTTCGTGCCCATAGGTAAGAAGTGCATACTAACTTCCTCATTCCATCGTGGATCCAGAAAGTGAGAATCAATGATGCGAACATGTAAACAGCGAATGATACAACTCCCCAGAAGAGAAGAAAAGAATAAACCAAAACGTAGTTAGATTCCTCTGCCATTTTCTAACAAAAGCAATTCATTCAGATCTCTAAGACAGCTTTATGCCAAGACCAGCAGGGACGCGTGGGTTGCGCGTGCGTTCGATCCCAGTTCAGAGGAGCGGAACTCGGAATGCGTACAAGATGCGTCCATGATAAGCTGCGTTAATCGGGCTTCGACATGGACCCGCGTCAGAAAAGTTTTGAGCCATGAGTTCTTGCAAAATCAATCCTTCATTCACCGTCTCAAAGAAGAGATGGTCGAGATCCACTTGCGAAATAGGTCACTGGGATCGGAGCAGGCTTGCTGGGCTTGCTCTTCACGTTCTTGTTCAGCTCTTGATCGCCAACTGTGACCCGATGATGATCATCATCTTTGCTTCTGCAACCGCTCTGGCCACGATCTTCCCCGCCGCAGCCGACCTTCTTTGAACTGCTGTCAGAGAAGCAACCCAACAAGCTTGAGAAGAGACTCATGTTGATGCGCGGCCGATCCTCAAGGAGGAGTCAAACAGCTGTCTGCAGATTGAAGTGGCAAACGTTTTCTGAGTGCTTTTCTTATGCAAATCACAGGCTCTCCTCTCGTGTATATATATTGGCGTCAAAACTGTGTGGTCCAAGGTCATGGAGGGTCAGCAACCCATGTTGGTTGCCAATACTGACTTGGTCTCCTCCTGAAATTCCTGGAAATATCTATGGCTGCTGGCCAAATCGATGAAGTAATTCCTTCTTTTTTTATTTACTAGAGCCGCCAGTAGAAACGTAGGAGTCTAATCCGTTCAAGGATGACACTGTCGTATGTTGGCTCTTTATGGAAACCTAGGTTTGATCTGGGAGCAAGTATTGCTTGCATCGGATTTATGCGTGCACCTTTCATCTAAAAGGTGCAATCAGGTGGATTTCAAGTAGAACCATACTGCTCAATGGCTAAGATGTAATGGACTCACATGTCTTGAATGTGTAACAAAATTGTACCTATCATAGACAAATAATCTTAAAAGTTAAAGCCAGCTAATTAGTGCCATATCTCAAGGATTGAACAGGTCGAGATCATGTGTTTTCTGAAGAAATTCATCATGTGATTATGCCTATGGCACCTTTTATCTGTGACCACACATTTCATGCTTAGCACTAATCGATTAGTTATTTCAATTCACCGTTTATTTAACAATTAAAATACACTATTTTAAGTTTAAAAGATTATGATTATATCACATCAGTATGACCCAAAACATTATTATGTGGTCCCCTAAAGTAGAGAAGCTCCTCTTAAAGGTGTGGTGTGTGATCGAGGAAAAATCTACACGTATCGACAGTTTTTCTTCTTTCTTTTTTAAAAATTTCACTTTTCGTTCATATACTTTCACACTCTTTCTTATCAACCTCTGTACGGTTAATTTGTCTAATCAAGTTCTACTTTCACAAATTTTCTAATCAAGTCCCTCTAACACCAAATTCGAGCAAATTCAACTAAAATGCCTGGTGGACGACACCAAAGTATGTTGCGCGTAAAATCTATAAATGTCCTTGTGGACATGGTTGGATAAATATAACCAATATAGACAACATCGAAGTTTGACGTGGATGGAATTTAGCAAATGTGCACGTCTAGGGAAGAACTTCATCGATCGCCACATCAATTGACTTTGGTGTTGAAAGGACTTAATCAGAATGTCCGTAAAATTAGAGACTTAGTTAGGAATTTTGAAAGTACAGAAACTTATAATTAAAAGGAAAAAAAGAAAAAAACGCATGAAAGAACAGGCACAAAAAGTACACTACTTCCTTGGAGGCTACGTTGTTCTTGTCTTCCTTCCAATGAACTTTCGAAGTATATATTATATTCGCACCATAATAACGAATTAACAACACTTGCTGATGAAATAGGCGTTGAAATTTCCACAAGAGATAGGCTTGGAATTTGGGTCCACTCGGCATCAGATCGACACAAACAGAAGAAAAAAAGCAGGTCGCTTTCCGAGGTGGTCACGTTGGACTTCTTCACATGCTCGAAGGACACCATGAATGGCGTGATGACCACGCTGTTCCTGGAGCCCACGTTCGTCTTCCTTCTCAAGAACTCCGTCCACCCAAAGATTAAGATCTTGCTGTCGACTGTTTGATATGGCCAACATCTATCGGGTCAGTTCAGATAGGAAATGGCTCGGATGCAGATCATTTTGTTCGGTGGGTTTCGCAGCAACCCCAACACAGCAACACTCGTAAGGACGAAGGGCTCGCTTTTGAGATTTTTGGCTCTGCTTTTGCGGATCGGCTAGCCGAAAGATATTTTTGCTAAAGCACGTCACTAGGAAGGATTGATATCTGGTGGTGGATGCCCAATAAATAAGTAAACCAAAAACCAAACAAATCTACTTACTCCACCAGCCAAACCTATGGGCATTAGTATTCTAAGCACAATAATAGATGGTGAGCTGTCATTTTTTTTTATAAGAAGAAGGAACTTTATAATATTCAACAATAGTAAATTTTATTGAATTTAACCACTAACAATGAAAATTGAGCACATGTTGCTGTATAAGTTCTACTCGTGGAAATAATTGACCATAATGGGGGCACAATTAGCTAAGATCATTAAAGAAGTGATGCCAAAAGAAGATGGTTTACAAGAAAGAGAGGAGTGAGTTGGCAAGTCCTTTTTAAAAAAGATGAGGAGGATCAAAGTTGGCAACAGACAGCCTATCCACATGCTTTTCTTACCATCTAAGGCTTACTATGTGCTCCACCATATACTAGGATCCCATCAACATCCTCCTTGTTGGGATCGACGGATCCCCGAAAACGGATTCGACACTTAAACCGAACCCCTAAATCGAACGCGGAAGACAAGCCCGGAAAAAAGTCACGTATCACCGATCGTAAAGCACACCACGGATTCGAGCGTACCTTATTAGCCACAGATTAGACACCGATGCCGTAAAGAGGAAGAGAATTCAGCCATGTTCGATCCGATGACGACAATTCGCCGTGAAGAGAAGAAGAAGTCGCATTTTGCCTTTGTTCTTCTTCTTGAGAGGGGAGGGAGAGAATTAACGTACTTGTGATTCCAACAGGTGTGTTCTCCCTCTCTCTTATCCCTTTTATATGTTCCTCCATCCACGGGCCTTATTCCTGTGGGCCGGACTTTTAGGCCCATCGTGGGCGGGCCAACTTAAGCCCATATAATTAAAACCATCATCTCCCACTCGCACATGGTGGGCCAAAACCAACATGGGCGGATAGGCCCAACTTAGGCCCATCAATTGAAAATCCATCAACTCCCACTTGCATGGTGGGTCGAACAGAATCCTCTTTTCCTCTCTTCAACATTCATACCGGTGAATAATCCGTGCGACCAGCATACTTTGAGAGCTCGTTGCTATACATCTGTTAGGAATATATAGTAGCTCATAATGGGCATCACTTTCCGAGTAAATTTAGTATGCAGTACCCTAGATCGATCGATCACATTAATATCTCTCTTAATCTCATTTAAACAATGATATATATATTGTATTCACAATTATGATTATCCCAAAGACAGCCATAATTGGTCGACCAGTGAATACAAAACCACAATATGATTCTCCAAATCCGATCTTCCTCTTTCCTTCAAACTCTCAATTTCAGTTCAACTTGCTTTTCTAGAAATGTCCTATTAGATCGAATCAACTCATGACCATTGGTAACATTCTAAGATAGCAAACACTAAATAGAAATCTTGAGAATAAGTAAGAGTCATGAGGGCACTAACATTGAGGAACTCTATTCCTCAAGAGTCTCACACGTCATAAAAGTTGAGATCAAACTTTTGCCACTCTTATAAGTCGTCTCATGCATACGTAGTATGAAATACGTATTACGGTATTAACTCCTTTCCCATGGAGCGTATGTCTACACCATCAATACCGTACAGATGATAGTTCAGACATACCCAATGTCTAACTTGAGTTCACGTATTTACTCATTCACAAAATTCATCAGAACTCACATCTGGCATCTTAGACAGATAAAGTAAAATGTGTGGGTTATTTTACTTTCGGACATCGTAAGTACTATGTCTTCATCTTAACACTCAGTTAAGGCGACATACGTATTTTAAGCTTGAGCTCTCGATTATCACCTAGATAATAAGCTTAAAAACAGTCTCATCTCTATCTATCACATAGTAAATAGAGGCGATTACCCGTGTGAGTGGGCTAATCTCTTATCTGTCCGACATACTTTCTCAACATAATATAATGCACTAAGCATTAAGATGCATAAAGATCAAACAAAAATTCATAGGCATTAATAATGAAACAACACTAGTTCATACATGTGAACAACTCAGGAAAATTACAATCCAGTACATCAGACTCTACGCAATCCTAGAGATTTTACATGACCACAAAACACATCTCTAGGTATTGGCTTTGTCATAGGATCTGCTACCATTCTATGCGTAGATATGTACTGTAAGTTCACATCCTTTCATGCAACCATATCTTTGACAAAGTTATACTTGGTATCTATATGTTTGGTCTTGCCATGATATTTTGGATCTTTAGTGTACGCTATAACTGCTTGGCTATCACAGTTAACCAATAATGGATTTGCAGCTTTCTCATTAATACCTAAATGATCCAAAAATCTCTTAAGCCAAACTTCTTCTTGTACCGCTGCTGATAATGCCACGAACTCAGCTTCCATCGTGGACAGGGCTATACACGTTTACTTCTTACTGCTCCATGATATGGCGCCATTGTTCAGTAAGAAAGCAAATCCTGATGCAGATTTTCTTTCATCTAAATCTCCTCCCCAAGCAGCATCTGAATAGCTTTCAAGTCGCAGATCCTTTCATTGGTAATTCAACTTGAAATCAGCAGTTCCCTTCAGATACCTTAGTATTCTCTTAACGGCTTTCAAATGTGCTGGACCTGGATTGGATTGGTCTCTACTCACCATTCCAACTGCAAAACATATGTCGGGTTGTTGACACCTAATATTTTAAAAAATAATAAATTAAATTTAGTTTTTAAAATTTTCATTTCAAAATTCGAAAATAAAAAAAATTCAGTTTTTATTTTTTATTTCCACTTATTAACACCTAATTTAAAATTAGTTTTAGAAATAAAGGATAATCCGGGTTTAGAGGGAATTTTTTTAAAAAAATTGAATTCGAAAACTAAACGGCCGTGCGAGTTTTGGAGCCATTTTGTTGTTGAAGAGGTTGAGTGAATATCGCAAAATCTTCAACAACTTGGAGTTTGTTTCTTTTCTTTTTTTTTACTATAAATGCGAGCTTCGGAACCGAGCGAATGGGGGGGCTTCACTTCGTCTTCAGTCGAAAAATAGTGAAATAAAGGCTTTCTTTTTGCTGGTCCCAAGGTCAGCAAATGGAGGACTTTTTCTTTTGCTGAAAAGTGCAGCAGAGAACGTACAAAGAGGAGAGAGACGTGAGGAGCAAAGGGGAAGTGACGCGAGGAAGCAGAGAAGAAAAAAAGAAGAAAGGAAAAGAAAAGGGGGGCTGTTGTTCATCTTCCCCGAAAGGCTGCCGGCGTCGCTGCTGCCCACAGCACCTCCATTGCGCCTCCACCGCTGCCACTTTGCGGGCCACAGCACCTCCGCAATATGCCCGTCACCGGCGTCACCGTGCCTCTGCCCGCGAGACTACAACCAAGCCGAAGCCCACCGCGACCTGCATATCTCGAGTCGCCAGTCGCCTCTGCATCAAGGACGTCTGCAACTCCACAGCTCGTCGACGTTCGCTGCGTCGGTCGTCATACGAGCACCCCTGCTCGTCCCGCGTTGCTCCGCCTCCGACGCACCCACCTGACGACCCGCGACGCCTGAGTTCCCCTATGACGAACCGCTGTTCCTGATCCGAGCTTCTGCTCTGCCGCTCCACGCCTCCGTCTGATGCCCCTGCGGAGCCTCCGCTCGACGCCGCCGCGGCCCCCGACGACAGCAGATCCTGATTCGCGCGCGACCGGCCCTCTGCTCTGACGCCTCTGCAGATCTCCGAAGACCCAGCGCCCGCCTCCTCCGCAGTAGCCCGAGCCGGTCCCGGTTGCTGCCGATGCCCGCGACGACCCCGACTCCCTGTGCCGGTCGTGCCCTGCTGCCGTGGTCCTCCTCCGCCCGTCGTTCGCCGCCCTGCAGTCAGAGCCGAGTATCTGTGCCCGCGACACCGACCCGAACCTCACGGTGTTGCCCCGACACTGCTTCTGCCTCGCCTCTGTCCTTTTCGTGGCCGCATCCAAACCCGCGACCCGTCTCGCCGTAGCCGCCCAGCAGCACCGACGCCGTCCAGCCCTCGCCGGAGTCCGAACTCGCCGGCCGACGAACTCCCTCCCCCGGCGTCACCCTCTGTCTCCGTTACTTACCTAGGTAGTTTTTTTAGTATTTTTTTTACTTTTTACTTTCTTTATAGTTTAATTCATTTTATTTGTTAGGTTATATTTTTAGTTATTTCATTTGATAGCAATTTTTAGTGATATTGGATGTTAATATCTTATATGCATTATCCATAGATTTTACCTCAAATTACTATAGTTATTAATTTGATCCGAGAGACATCGGGTCATTTTTTTTAATTATACTAATTTTGAGTTTGTTTTGGTAGAATTTCAATTGTTAAATCACAATAATTATTTAATTTGGTCCGTAAGACTTCGGACCAAATTTGTAATTATTTTGATTCCCTCGTTGTGATTTGTAGAGTTAAAATAATTGTTAACTTAATCCATGAGACAATGGATTATCTTTTCAATTATTTTAATTCTTATCTTAGTTTTTAGGTAAAAATAATTGCTTGTTAAAAAATGAAAATATAAAAAAAAAAAAGGAAATAGTGAAAAGTTAAAAGTTAAAAATTTGCATGAGCATATAGGTCATATAGGTTTATTAATTAAGACACGTAGGTTTAAATTAACCTTTAGGATTATTTTTAGGATTTCATCCTTAGTTGTTTGCATGTTCTCATAATATGAAAAGATAATAAAAAAGGTAAAAAAAAAATGGTTTTCTAAGACAAATGAGGTTTAAATCAAATTAATCTTGAAATTGAATTAGGAAATTATTCCATTTTGGATAGCTTAATTAGTTTGTTTAATTTCAATAAAGAATACTAGGTGCATTTTAGCTAGTTTGCATAGTAGGCACATTTAATTAGAGTTTACATATTAATAAATTAGGATTGCATCATATTATCATGTTTTAGTAATCCCATCGTGTAATTTTTAATTGCATATAATTAATTCTTTAATTAAAAAAACAAAAAAATCATTTACTTAGTTAATTAATAGATTAGTTCATAATTAATCCTATTTCATATCATCTTTATTTAGTGTAGGTTGCCTACATAAAAAAAAATCATTACAAAAAAATCAAAAAGAACATGCATATAAAATTGTTATATCATGCATCTCATGTCATGTAGTATATGCACATTTAGGATTGCATAAATCAGATTGCATACATATAGTTCAAATTAGGCCATATAAATTGCATTTCACATATCATTAAAGTAAAATTCATGCATATTAATTTTAGATTAAGATTGCATAATAATATTTTAGGTGTCATGTCATTTAGAAATCATGTTTAGGGCATGCATTTTAATTAGCATTTTTTTAAATGTTTTCTTAGAGAGTGGACTTAATAAAGTTGTGGTTTATAATTTCTTAGCATTTTGATTTATTGAATGTTATTTAACTGATTGCGCACCCGCATGACCACCATTTGCATGTTAGTATCTTAGGTTAAAATTAATCAAGACTGCCTGCAAAAATTTTTAAGGTACCGAAAGGGCATTAGATTAATCTAGCGTAACCATGTCCCCGAATCCATTAAATATCTGGTTCGTAAAAGGTAAAGTATTCTCCCATACTTTACTTGGGTTTCTAATCAGCCCTAATTGGTTAGTGGCGGCTCCAATTTGAAATATAATTGCATGTCTTAATGGGTCTTTTTCTTAGTATCAAGTCGCGATTGGTAGGGCTTGGGAGAGTCCGTGCCAAGTCTTCGGACTTAGTAATCCATTAACCTAGTTTTAGGTGATTCACCCTTCATCGAAAAAGCTAGGTCGCGACAGCTTGGCGACTCCGCTGGGGACTTAGAGTTAAAACTCATAGTGGACATAGGCCTGTTTCTTTTTTTTTTTTAAAAATATTTTTGGTTTGGCAGCAAGGACACCAGGTATGTCACAACATATTTTTAAGGTGTTAAATGTTCTTGCAGATGGGAGATATAAGGGGAGTAGTCTTTGTTAATCCTTGTCTTGTAGGAAGGTGTAAAGATGAATGATTAATTTTTCCCTATATTGAAGTGTTGTTTGTATTATAAATTGTTGTGCATGATTTTCAAATTGTTTTTGCACTACACATTGCACACACGACCTGTAGCCGGACCTGGGCTGCGATAGGATTTCTAGGATGGTGTTGAGAAGGATACTTCCTCTAAAGCAAGACTGCTATATAGAGGTTGACCTTCTCTTCCCCGAAATTTCTTTCATGGCGTCAAATGTGTTTGTCTATATCCGCGAGATTGCGTGATTATTGGACATTCCATTCGACTAAGCCGGAGTTAGGAGGACCTGACACGTTAATGCGAGACTGCAACGGTCAGATCATCCCCTTAGCTCCACTTTGTTAAGCCATCTAGATAGAAATCGAGCCGCACATTTCATGCGTGTGTCTATGTGATTGTCATCCCTTTTCTGGTAAAAGTAAGTTGTCTAAACTCTTCCTTTGCAGTTTACTTACTTTATTGTAATTTTGTCGGTCCATGACAATAGGTTTCGCCGTCAGTCTTGTCTTATATGCAATGGGGAAAACCGACGTCCAATTCATTTCCACTCCCAAAAAAGAGCTCAAGATGTGGCTGGACCAGTTGGATCAAGATGGCCAAAGATATGTGAAAGCTAGGATCGCTCGACTTCTTCCACTATTAGATATCAGCATCCACTCCGGTGTTATACAGGCGCTGCCCCATTTCTGGTGTCCTCAAACTTCAACCTTTGTATTTGGTGAGTATGAGCTAACTCCAACATTAGAGGAGTATAGTATAGCCATGGGAATGCCTTTGGAGAAAGAGCTTATTAGGCCACCTATTGGTATTGATTTCATTTCTGAATTATCACAATTTTTAAAAATTGAGGCCGAAGTGGTAAGAAAGGTTATTAAGGCCAATTGCTATGCATGCCCATTTTCAATGCTTAAAGAGCGTTTTGCAAGCCAACCAATGATTTTAAAAGCTAGGATTTTCGTATTGGCATTTTTTGGACTAATCGTTTTTCCTTATCGAAAAAATGCCATTAATCCCTCAATTTCATGGGTGGTCAATCGAGTTTGTGATGGGTTGAATTATGTCAATATGGTTTTAGCTGAAACATTTTTGTCATTAACCCGTTTCAAGCAAAATGAGGAAAAGACCATGCGTGCCCTACCTGAGCTTTTGCAAATATGGTTTTTCTCTCACATAAGAGGGTTTGGGCACCTGATGAAACAATTCAAGATTGACGATTTTAGGCACCCCATACAGAAATTTATGGTCCTAGAACGTTTTTCTCCACACAAGCAGTACGCTCGTTGGATAAATTTTTTGAAAGATCCTGACCCTAAGGCATTCCTATGGCATACTAAATGGTTCCGAGTTGAGGAGGCTCGTTTCTCACACAAGCATGATGAGCCAGTCCCATTGCTGGGCCTTTCCGGTGCGACTTCTTATTACCCATATAGGGTGGCCCGTCAGTACAGAGCTCTTCAAGAAATTCCTCCGCCTCTCAAGATGGAATTATTTCAAGTTCGTTTTGATCAGAAGAGCTATGATTACTTCAACGAGGTCCAGATGATTATTGCCGCATGGAATGAATGCCATCTAGAGAAGATTTTGGAGCCCAAGAGACTGAAAGGAGAGGAGGAGATTCACCATGCATCGGCGTTCTACATCCAGCAACACCGGATTCCTGCTGCCTTGCGTCCAGTGGTCCCTGATGTGACCGAGAAGCCCACCCAACGAGCACAAATTGAGCATCTTAAGCGGAAAGTGGAAATGATTGAAGCTGAAAATAAGAAGCTTCGCAAGGCGTTGGGTTCCCGAAAGCATATAAAATGAGATGTTCGATGTTTAGATATCTTGATTTCAATTCAGTCTTTTCAATTTTAGTTCAATGTTTAGGGAATTGAATTTCAATTCTTAGTTCATTGTTAGGAAGTTTAGTTCATTATTAAGGAGTTTGGTTCAAACATTTTAAATAAATAAAATGAGATGTTTAGACCATTGTCTTGGGCCATTTTCCTATCTTGTCGTTGTTTCTTATATTATTTCTTTCTTCCTAGGTAACAACACGGCTCACCCAAGATCACCAATCCGTACTCGTTCTAGAGTAACAATGGCTGACGACGCCGAACAAATGCGTGGTGCTGAACAAGCTCGTGTCATCGCCCTCGAAACAGAAATGAAGCAAGTCCTGAATGTCCTTGAGCAGCTCTCTAAACAAATAGATTCTCTCCAAGCAAATACTGTCCCATCAGCTCCGCAAGTCGAAGTGGTGTTACCACAACATACTCCTATGGCTGATCCGAAAGATAAAGGCAAGAATGTATCCACAAGTGGCCCATCAAGCTCTAATGATGTCTTCAGGGAGAAAAGTACTGACACGCCTCAAATCATTGTTGACGAAGAGATACAAGTGATACAGCCGGCTGTACCGAAGACTGAGCAAGAAAAACGCTTGGCGAAAATCGAGGAGAAACTCAAGTAGCTGCAGGGTGCATTTAGCCAATACCCAACTGATCTGTCCCATTATGCAAAGATCAAGATACCAAAGAAGTTCAAAATGCCAGACTTTGAAAAGTATAATGGCACTTCTTGCCCAAAGATCCATTTGCAGACTTATGTGGTTAGGATGACCCCATATGTTGATAACATACCCCTGATGATTCAGCAATTTCAAGCAAGCCTGACAGGACCGGCACTCCAGTGGTATATTATGAAGAAGATTAATCTCCTGGAGACTTGGGAGGATTTGACTGATGCCTTCTTCAAGCAGTACAAGTATAATATTAATGTCACTCCATCTCGAGAAGATTTACTTCGCACTGAGACGAAGAAGACAGAATCTTTCAAGGCATATGTCACGAGATGGAGGACTGTAGCTGCTCAAATTACTCCCAAGCCGACTGAAAAGGAGTTGATGGATTTGTTCATGAAAACACTCCCGCCCGAATATCAAAATCGGATGTTAGGATCGACTGCCGAGTCGTTCAATCAGCTAGTCCCAGTTGGTGAGCGAATTGAAATAGCCCTGCGTGATGGATGGGCGTCTGATCAAACCAGCTCATATAAGAAATTTTCGGCCAAGAAGAACAAAGAGCCCGTAGCGGAAGTCAATACAGCCTATGTTCAACCCCCTCGCCCTGTCTCGAACACTCAACAGGGAGGAGCACGTCCTTTCTTTGGCCAGCAGAGGAACTCTTCCAAGCGTCAATTTACGCCTCTTCCTAAAACATTGTCCAAGATCTTGCCGACCCTTCAGAAGAAAGGATTACTCGCTAAGGAGCCTAAGCGACCTAATCCCGAACGCTTCCCCAACTATGATCCTTCTAAGACATGTGCTTACCATATGGGGGAGGTAGGGCATTCTGTTGATGATTGCTATACGCTGCGACACAAAATCCAAAATCTGTTGGATGCTAAAGTGGTCTCATTCCGTGAAGCACAGCCAAACATCCAGAATAATCCACTCCCTGACCATCCAGAAAATGTGAATGCCATTTTCAGTTTTGATGCTGGTCGAAAGAAGAGCTTGAGGGTACATCTGGACGATGTTTATAATGGTTTAGTTCGAGCTGGATACTACTCAGATGTAGAAGAACCTACCATGTCTCAGAAAGTGCAGAGAGTTAAGGTAATGTCCAAGAAGGGGATGATTGTTTGCGTAGATCCTGCCGACACAGTTTCAACTATCACTCCAATCATTATTGATCTGGAGGAGGAGCTCTCTGATTTTGAAAATGAATTTACCGGCTTGAACATTGGAGCTAGCGATCCCTTAGTTCTTGACATGCCACCGTTGGAGGATGCTTCGGATGAAGAAGGATTAATCATCAATGACGTGCCACCATCAGATGATGAAGAATTGATTCTTGATGTTATGCAACCCTATGCATACACGAATGATAAGGCGGTCCCATGGCGTTATGATCCGGAGATAGATGTGGTCACTCGATCAGGACGCACTTACGCTCAGGCCAACTCACAACCTGTCAAGCCAGCGACTGATGAAGAGGCTAAAGAATTCTTAGCTGTGATTAAGGCGAGTGAGTATAATGTAGTGGACCAACTTCGAAAATTGCCGGCACAAGTCTCCATATTATAGTTGCTTTTGACATCGGAGAAACATCAAAAGGCTTTGATGAAAGTCCTTAATGAAGTACATGTCCCAGAGTCCATTGAGCCTGAGAAGTTGGGGGAATTCGTGGGGGTCACTTTGTTAAATGACCAGATCACCTTCTCAGATGATGAAATCCCGGATGAAGGAAGGGGACACGCTAAAGCCCTTTATATCTCAGCCAAGTGCCGAAATACCTTGGTATCCCGTGTCCTCATTGATAATGGATCAGCTTTAAACATATGCCCCCTCGTGACTCTAAAGCGTCTTGGGTATGATTTAGGGAAAATTCATGCAGCTAAAAGTTCTGTTCGAGCATTTGACGGAACCAAGAAAGAAGCAGTTGGGGAAGTTGATTTAGACTTGCAGATAGGGCCAGTGTTATTTAATGTAGTTTTTCGGGTCTTGGACATACCTACAGCCTTCAACTTTTTGTTAGGTCGTCCATGGCTTCATGCGAGCGGAGCAGTTTCTTCAAGTCTTCACTAGAAAGTGAAGTTTGTGACGAAGGGGAAGCTTATTACAGTTCGAGGAGAGGATGAGTTCAAGATTTATCACGAGACGGCTATCCCTTACATTGAACCAGATTGTAAAGAAGAATCCAGTTTTCAAGCATTTGAATTGGTTTCGACCATTCATGTTTCTCAAGGTACTACCCTACCCACTCCAAAGTTATCCAAGTCGGCGATCATGATAGGCAAGATCATGGTCGGGAGTGGCTTTGTTCCGGGTAATGGTTTAGGCCGACATGGTCAGGGCACTCGCCAACCAATTGAGGCCGGACGGAATTCATACACTACTGGGTTGGGCTATCGTGATAGAGGTGGACGATCCTGTAGAGGAAGAGGAAGAGGACAAGGATGAACTGGCGTCATTAGACCCCACATTAGGTCCACATTCCCTGGGCCTGCAAGGATGATGCATGAGGAAGAAGGTGCAATCAATACCTGTGTCCAGTACTCCAAGCCTCCAGTTGCTGACATCGATGTAATTCCTGCCGAATGGGTAGTGGTAGACCAACCGGTTGCAGACACCACTCGATCCGCTGGAAAAGACCACGCACTCGAAGGAACGGCCGAATTGTTTGAAGAGAATTTCGTGTTGGTCATCGACGAAGTTCGAGAGTAGGAGAATTTTAATTATTTGCATACTCCTCTGCGCAGGAGTTTTTATTGCTTTCCGCATTTGCATTTCCATTCCTAGGATTTCTATCATTCCAATAATGTAATTTGTTTTTCATCCAATAAAATACATGAAAGTTTTCATGTTTTGAGGGCATGATGAAGTACACCAAACTAGCCCGGTGATGATATCCAGCCGATAAAAGAAAAGAAAAATCCAAGGAGAATTCTGAGGCCTGGGCTTCATCATGCTTCCTCGTGTTAAAATATTTAAAAAGTGATTTTTGCCAAAAAAAATTTCAAAAAATCTAGGCTACCCTGTTTGTCTTTCTGATTCATCTACTTCTTGTTTCAGGAACGATATTGTGACTTGCAAGGACGTGAGAATGGTCCAATTTAATACGACAAGTGCTAATAATGATGATCCCGGAGAGGACTCCAGTGAAGTGCAGCGTAGCTGGGAATTGGGGCGAGTCTTCCCAAAGATGAGGCCGAGCGCCTAACTCAGTTACTAAAAGAATATCAGGATATCTTTGCATGGACATATGCTGATATGCCTGGTTTAGACCCGTCAATTGTAGAGCATTGCCTACCTACTAATTTGGATGTGCCACCTAAGAAGCAGAGGCTACGGAGAACCAAGCCCGAACTCTCAAAGAAGATAGAGGAGAAAGTAATGAAACTCTAGAAGGTGGGATTCATTGAAGTCTCACAGTACCCCGAATGGGTGGCCAACATTGTACCAGTAATGAAGAAAGACGGTCGGGTTCGAGTATGTGTTGATTATCGGGATCTGAACAAGGCCAGTCCAAAAGATGATTTTCCATTGCCGCACATAGATGTCCTTGTGGATAGTACCGCTAGTTTTGAACTATTCTCATTTATGGATGGTTTTTCCGGGTACAATCAGATAAGGATGAAGGAGGAAGACAAGGAGAAGACTGCATTTATCACCCCATGGGGAACCTTTCATCATAAGGTTATGTCATTCGGACTCAAAAATGCAGGGGCAACTTACCAGCGAGCCATGATAGCATTGTTTCATGACATGATGCATCAAGAGATTGAGGTCTATGTTGATGATATAATTGCAAAGACTCGACCTGGAAATAGCCACACTGAAACCTTGAAGAAGCTATTTGATCGACTCCGTGAGTTCAAGTTTCGACTAAATCCCGCTAAGTGCGTGTTTGGAGCAACATCCGATAAATTGCTCGGATTCATTGTGAGCAGTAAAGGGATTGAAATTGACCCAGCCAAAGCTAAAGCCATTTGTGAGCTGCGACCTCCGTCAACGGTGAAAGAAGTCCGGAGCCTTTTGGGGAGGTTGAATTACATTGCTCGATTCATTTCCCAACTTTCTGAAACCGCCAAGCCATTCTTCAAGCTCCTAAAGAAGAATGCACGAGTCAATTGGGATGATGAATGTCGAGAAGCGTTCGACAAGTTGAAGACTTACTTGATGAATCCACCGATGCTTGTCCCACCATCGCCGGGTCATCCTTTAATTATCTACCTCACTATTCATAGTGAGTCACTAGGTGCAATGTTGGCTCAAGAAAATCCCGTCGACAGAAAAGAACGAGCCATTTATTACTTAAGCAAGAAGTTCACTGTATCAGAGCTGAAGTATCCTGATGTAGAAAAGACCTGTGTGGCTTTGGTATGGGTATTGCATAGATTGCGACAATACACACTGCATTACCAGACATTCCTCGTGACTGAGAGCGACCCCATCAAGTACTTGCTTGAGCGACCAGCTTTGGTGGGTAAGTTGGCCAAATGGCAAATTTTAATTTCAGAATTTGATGTACAATTCATGCCACAAAAGTCGGTTAAGGGTCGAGTGATCGCTGACCTATTGGCCGAGAATTCAGGAGTCTCTAATGACAACGACAGTTTCCTTGATGACCGCGTCTTGAGTATAAATGAAGACTCGTGGAAGATGTTCTTTGATGGAGCTGTAAACTTGTCTGGTTCTGGTACTGGGGCAGTTCTGATATCTCCAGATGGACAGCACCATCCAGTGGCTGCAAAATTGGTGTTCCCATGCACTAATAACGTGGCTGAGTATGAAGCTTGCATCCTCGGGCTTCAGGCTGCAATTGAGATAGGTGTGGCCAAGTTAAAAGTATTCGGGGATTCCACATTAATCATAATGCAGACCGTAGGTGAATGGAAGACCAAGGAGGCCAAATTGCTCCCATACCATAAGTATTTAGAAGATCTGATAAAAAAGTTCGAGGAAGTTTCGTTTGAATACTTGTCAAGGTCTCACAATCAATTTACAGACGCAATTGCGACGTTGTCTTCTATGTTGCAGGTCACTGATGGGTTAGAGGTCGAGCCTCTGAAAATAGAGGTTTTGCCGAGGCCAGCTTATTGCATGGTGGTGATAGAGGAACCGGATGGAAAACCATGGTACCATGACATCATGACCTATATTCAAAAGCGAGAGTTCCCAGAAGGTAGCAATCCAGCTGACCAAAAGCATCTCATGAAACTTGCCTCCAAATTCTTTATTAGTGGTGATGCATTATACAAACGGTCTTTCGACACCGTCCTACTTAGATGTGTCAATGCTAAGGAAGCCACTCAGTTGATGGAAGAAATACATGAAGGGGTGTGTGGTCCTCACATGAGCGGCCACATGTTAGCAAAGAAGATTTTGAGACTAGGTTACTTTTGGCTGACCTTGGAGACTGATTGCATTCAACATGTCAGAAGTTGTCACCGTTGTCAGATTTATGGGGACAAAATAAATGTTCCTCCAAATGAGCGGCATCAACTGTCAGAATCATGGCCTTTTTCAATGCGGGGCATCGATGTAATTGGCCCAATTAATCCGAAAGCCTCGAATGGCCATCGTTTCATCTTGGTCGCTATTGATTATTTCACAAAATGGATAGAGGCAGCATCCTATGTAGTTGTTACCGCAAAGAATGTCGTGAAGTTTGTGCGACGAGATATTATTGCTCGTTATGGCGTGCCTGAAGCCATCATCACAGATAACGGGACAAACTTAAACAACAAGCTTGTTAATGATTTGTTCAAGGAGTTCAAAATTCGTCATTTGAATTCATCGCCCTATCGCCCTCAGATGAATGGTGCGGTTGAAGCAGCGAATAAGAACATCAAGAAGATTCTGGCAAAAACAGCTGATAATTATCGTGACTGGCATGAGAGGCTTCCTTACGCTCTGATGGCGTATAGGACTTCAGTTCGCACTTCTACTGGGGCAACTCCTTTTTCTCTGGTGTACGGCATGGAAGCAGTCCTGCCAGTTGAAGTAGAAATCCCTTCTCTAAGAGTATTGTCTCAGTCTAAGCTAACAGAAGCTGAATGGGCACAACAGAGGTATGACCAACTCAATTTGATTGAAGAAAAACGATTGAAGGCCGTATGTCATGGTCAATGTTATCAACAGCGGGTGGCCAAGTCCTTTAAGCGGAAGGTTCGCCCAAGGCATTTTAAGGTCCATGATTTGGTGCTACGCAAGATGCTACCAATTAACTTTGATCCTCGTGGCAAATTCACTCCGAATGACAGTGGGCCATACATTGTGAAGAAAGTACTTCCTGGAGGTGCTTTAATTTTGGCAGAAATGGATGGGCGGGAATTCACAAATCCTGTAAATTATGATGATGTAAAGAAATACTATCCATGAATAAAAGGGCTTGTAAAAACCTTTTCCTCACTCAAAGTTGGTCAAATCTTTAGTGTATAATGTTGCATATTTTATTTTTGCAGGGGCAAAGAATGGATGTGAACGACGGTGTTTTATTTTTGTAAGGAATCTCTATGAGCTTCTTTACAAAGGAAGGGCAAGACATGGACACATAATAGTTTTGACTTTATGAGCATGCCCACTTGTCGCGACCTCTTTTTTTCCGGCGCCCGATCGGGGCGGGCGCCTAAGGAGGCTAATGGCTCGGCTGGATTAATTAAGCCCGGACTCTCCCAAGTCCACCAATTCACGACTTTAATGGTCAAAGTTTTTAACCTGTAAGTTAATTTTTAAAACGGAGTCGCCACTAATCAATTTGGGGTGGGTTGATTAGAAACCCATGCGAAATATTGGGAGAAATATTCGCTCCTGCGCAACCAGAGAAATTAGGATCGGGGACTTGATTACACTAGTTAATCACTAATGCCCTTTCGGTACCTAACATTGTTTAAACCCTAAGGTTTTTTTGGATGTTTTAGGGATTTTCCATGCATTATTTGGAAAAAGACATTTTTTGGACATTTTTTCCAATTTTTTGGACATAAAAGGGATTTTTTGATTTTTTGATATTTTTGGAAAAATACAAGTTTTTTTGGCTTTTTCTGAATTTTTGGCATTTTTGGAAAATATGAAATATTTTTGATTTTTTTTTTTTTTGATTTTTTTTATTTGGAAAATAAAATATTTTTTTGGAAAATAAAGTATTTTTTGATTTTTCTTGATTTTTCTCGAAAATAAAGTATTTTTTGATTTTTTCTTGATTTTTCTCGAAAATAAAGTATTTTTTGATTTTTTCTTGATTTTTCTCGAAAATAAAATATTTTTTATATTTTTAAATATTTTCTGCTTTTTTTTTGGAAATTAAAATATTTTCTATATATTTTTTGGAAAATAAAAAAAAGCCGATCGCGTTGCGGGCCCGGCTCGGATTTTTTCATCATTTTTCATTTTTTCTATTTTTTTATTATGAAACGGCGCCGTTTAGGGGGGGAACCGGTGAAACCCTACCCGGTTCCCCGACCCGGGTCCGACCCAACGACCCGGGTCACAAATTTTTTTTTTTTTTTTTTTTTTTCGAAAATAAGGATGCTGCGTCGTTTTTTAAAAGGGGGGGAAACCCTACCCGGTTCCCCGACCCGGGTCCGACCCAACGACCCGGGTCTCGACCCGAAAAGAATCGGGAACCCTAGGGTTCCCGATTTGCGGCGCCGAGGAGAGGAGGACCAAGCGGGCGCGGCGGCGATGGTGGCGACAGCAGCGACGGGGGCGGGCAAGGGCGGAGGCGGCAGACGGCGACCGAACTCGCACCTGTCTCGGCGAGCTGTTGCAGGTCTGAGTCGGGGGAGTAGCGGCCGGCGTCGGGACTGATGCTCGGTCACAGCGACAGGGGCGGCCTGGTTCGAGGCGGCTCGGCACGGCGGATTTCCAGATCTACGCCCAGATCCGACCTTCTCTCCTTCGATTCCTCTCTCGCTCAGCCCCCTTTCACCCTCCGATTTCCCTCCTCTCTGCCTCGGGTTTGCTTGCTGCCAGCCTCCTCCGAAGTCTCTCGGAGGAAGGTTGGTCGAGCTTGCGACCCGATCCCTCGCGCACTCGCTCTTCGATTTCCCCTTGAAGTCTCTCAAAGGGGGGATCTCTGAGCTCGCCGTGCTCTCTGGCCTTTCCCCCGACACCCTATTTATAGGCGCGGGGGGTGCCGGTCGGCGAAGGTTAGGCCGGCGGTCCTTGGTGCGCCGACCGGCCTTCCTTCGCCGGCCAAACCGGCGTCAGTTCCTCCCTCTCCACGGAGGCTCGCTTCGCCATCAATGTCGCGTCCTCTCAACCACCGGCCTATGCTCCTCTCTTTGCCCTAGTTTGTCCTTCGCGCGTCGGCACCCTCTGTGCGCGTGAGCTGCAGAGGCGTAGGGGAAGAAGATGGAAGAAGGAAGAAGAAGAAGAGAAGGGGGCCGGGCCGAATTTGGAAAAAGAGGGCTGGGCCCTAGGCCCGCGTGGAAAAGAAGAAGAGGGGAGGGGCTGGCTTTTTTTGATTTCTTTTGTTTTGTTTTGTTGTTTTTATTGTCTATTTTTTGTCTTTATTATTTATTATCCGAAAAAAAGGAAAAAAAGATAATTAAGAAAAAACCTAATTTAAGGAGACGAAATTTAGGCGTCAACACCACTTTGTCTTTATAGAATGTTTTCGCATGATATTGTGTAATTCATCAATTCCACTTGAAATTTATCAAAATGGATAATTCAGTGAAAGATGTCGAGTTACTTGAGCATGCTAAATGAGGTGTGAAAGGCAAGCCTAATCCCATACACCGTCCCCTGTCTATATATTGTGAGGTGAGTGTGGAAACATTTTGTATTTCAAGGTGAAGAATTTTCTTGCGAAAAGTACGACAGCTGAAATGACGAGAGGCAGTTCATTTCTCTATCCCAAACACTACAGGTGTTCCATTGCTTAACCAATTTTGAGCCAATACATTTATGGATGTTCTTTTCAAATTACCCCTGTCAAGAACCACCCCCACATCGGGGCAACTAGGAGATAAAAATGACATCATGAAGTGAGGAAAATGAATTGAAATTTTCTTGCTCTCACTTGCATCAATCTTCAAGTCGTGCTATTACATTGAATTCATGTGTTAATTTAAGTGCCTTAGGATGACGAAGAGCATTTCTTTCACTATCCTACACACTTATATCCTTTGAATAGCCCACTTGAGCCTGCTATTTCATTTCTTTTAAACCCAGTTGGTGATCATCCCCCACACTGGGGCAAGGCAAGAGACAGATGAAGACCCTTGAAGGTTTGAGTGTCATTTAAAGTATACTTGACACACGCATTGTGTGCAAGAATTGAAATCAAAATAGAACCAAGGGGCATGAAAAAGCAGTGTGCCTGGTAAAAGCAAGGCCAATGCCCGTGAAAAAGAGAGAAATGACTGATGAATTGGAGGCATAAAAAAAAAAAAGCAATGTGCTTGACCAATGTCTATCATCAAAGAAAATGACTTTAAAAAATATTGAGAAAAGATCTCCAGTTGAATAATCATTGGCATCAAGTGATAAACTTTTGAGCCAATAAAGAAATCTGTCAAGAAGACAATCCATGGCAAAGAAAACTGGTGGCAATGTCAAGATGATCACAAACTTTGACCCATATACACATCTTTGAGCCTAACGATCCTTTCGTTTCTCAACCCATGAACCCAGCCTATGTTACGTCCCTTACAAAGTCTCTTCAGATTAGGACACTTGAATTAACATAGGAATTCACATGTTTTAAGCATTGCTCGAAGAAGTGCGAGCAATATTATTTCTTTCTCATTTTGCAGGGTTCTTGACTTGTAAACCCAGAGATGATTATAGAATCATTCGTTCAATTTGCTTTGACTCGAAGAGTCCCTTTGTTAAGCCATTGACCAAGCCTGCATTACAGTCCTTGACAAAGACCTCTCAGATTGGTAAGGTCGTACTGATTGCAAGAAAATTCGAACTCTTGTCAACAAGATGATGATAAGATCGAGTGATATATTCCCACATCAATGGTCGGGACAAATAACCCTTCTTAAATGAGAGCGAGTGAAAAAGCCTTTTCACACCAAAAGTGTCTCATTTAGCATGTTCAAGAGATTCACGCTATAACTGAAAATTGTCCTGGTGATAATTTTTCCGGTAGAAGCTTGATAAAGCCATCATGCATGGACTTTCATTGAATTTTTCCTCAAAGACCAAAAATATTGTCTTTGAAACCCTGAGTTTATCCAGTCATCTTTGTACTTGATGAGAATTCCAAGTATCTATAAAATGTTTTCAAATGTCTGGTGTGAATTCAAGATATTTTGAGCCTTTAAATGCTTGATGTGATTTTCCAAGTGTTTGCCTTTTAAACATCTGATGTGATTTCCAGATGTTTAGTAAATGTTTTCAAATGTCTGACATAAGAATTAGATTTTTTTTAAAATTTCAAGTACTTGATGCAATTTCCAGGTGCTTAGAATCTGATGAGAATTCCAGATCCCTAAAGACTTTGAGCATTTCAATTACCTGAAGGGAGTTCCAGATGATTGACAGGTCTCATCGGAATCATTTCACACCTAAATCCCCAAATAGGTATGACAGGGTTTAAATTTAGGTGTCATACGTCTTTGAAGGAAACCTCTACAAGCTTCCCTTCAAAGAGGGGCAGCTGTTGACACCTAATATTTTAAAAAATAATAAATTAAATTTAGTTTTTAAAATTTTCATTTCAAAATTCGAAAAAAAAAATTTAGTTTTTATTTTTTATTTCCATTTATTAACACCTAATTTAAAATTAGTTTTAGAAATAAAGGATAATCCGAGTTTAGAGGGAATTTTAAAAAAAAAAATTGAATTCGAAAGTTAAACGGCCGTGCGAGTTTTGGAGCCATTTTGTTGTTGAAGAGGTTGAGTGAATATCGCAAAATCTTCAACAACTTGGAGTTTGTTTCTTTTCTTCTTTTTTTTACTATAAATGCGAGCTTCGGAACCGAGCGGATGGGGGGGCTTCACTTCGTCTTCAGTCGAAAAATAGTGAAATAAAGGCTTTCTTTTTGCTGGTCCCAAGGTCAGCAAATGGAGGACTTTTTCTTTTGCTGAAAAGTGCAGCAGAGAACGTACAAAGAGGAGAGAGACGTGAGGAGCAAAGGGGAAGTGACGCGAGGAAGCAGAGAAGAAAAAAAGAAGAAAGGAAAAGAAAAGGGGGGATGTTGTTCATCTTCCCCGAAAGGCTGCCGGCGTCGCTGCTACCCACAGCGCCTCCATTGCGCCTCCACCGCTGCCGCTTTGCGGGCCACAGCCGTCGGTCGCCACTGCTCCGGCACCCCTGCACCTCCGCAATATGCCCATCACCGGCGTCACCGTGCCTCTGCCCGCGAGACTACAACCGAGCCGAAGCCCATCGCGACCTGCATATCTCGAGTCGCCGGTCGCCTCTGCATCAGCGACGTCTGCAACTACACAGCCTGTCAACGTTCGCTGCGTCGGTCGTCATACAAGCACCCCTGCTCGTCCCGCGTTGCTCCGCCTCCGACGCACCCACCTGACGACCCACGACGCCTGAGTTCCCCTGTGACGAGCCCCTGTTCCTGATCCGAGCTTCTGCTCTGCCGCTCCACGCCTCCGTCCGATGCCCCTGCGGAGCCTCCGCTCGACGCCGCGGCCCCCGACGACAGCAGATCCTGATTCGCGCGCGACCCGCCCTCTGCTCCGACGCCTCTGCAGATCTCCGAAGACCCAGCGCCCGCCTCCTCCGCAGTAGCCCGAGCCGGTCCCGGTTGCTGCTGATGCCCGCGACGACCTCGACTCCCTGTGCCGGTCGTGCCCTGCTGCCGTGGTCCTCCTCCGCCCGTCATTCGCCGCCCTGCAGTCGGAGCCAAGTATCTGTGCCCGCGACACCGACCCGAACCTCACGGTGTTGCCCCGACGCTGCTTCCGCCTCGCCTCTATCCTTTTGGTGGCCGCATCCAGACCCGCGACCCGTCTCGCCGTAGCCGCCCAGCAGCACCGGCGCCGTCCAGCCCTCGCCGGAGTCCGAACCCGCTGGCCGACGAACTCCCTCCCCCGGCGTCACCCTATGTCTCCGTTACTTACCTAGGTAGTTTTTTTAGTATTTTTTTTACTTTTTACTTTCTTTATAGTTTAATTCATTTTATTTGTTAGGTTATATTTTTAGTTATTTCATTTGATAGCAATTTTTAGTGATATTGGATGTTAATATCTTATATGCATTATCCATAGATTTTACCTCAAATTACTATAGTTATTAATTTGATTCGAGAGACATCGGGTCATTTTTTTTAATTATACTAATTTTGAGTTTGTTTTGGTAGAATTTCAATTGTTAAATCACAATAATTATTTAATTTGGTCCGTAAGACTTCGGACCAAATTTGTAATTATTTTGATTCCCTCGTTGTGATTTGTAGAGTTAAAATAATTGTTAACTTAATCCATGAGACAATGGATTATCTTTTCAATTATTTTAATTCTTATCTTAGTTTTTAGGTAAAAATAATTGCTTGTTAAAAAATGAAAATATAAAAAAAGGAAATAGTGAAAAGTTAAAAATTTGCATGAGCATATAGGTCATATAGGTTTATTAATTAAGACACGTAGGTTTAAATTAACCTTTAGGATTATTTTTAGGATTTCATCCTTAGTTGTTTGCATGTTCTCATAATATGAAAAGATAATAAAAAAGGTAAAAAGAAATGGTTTTCTAAGACAAATGAGGTTTAAATCAAATTAATCTTGAAATTGAATTAGGAAATTATTCCATTTTGGATAGCTTAATTAGTTTGTTTAATTTCAATAAAGAATACTAGGTGCATTTTAGCTAGTTTGCATAGTAGGCACATTTAATTAGAGTTTACATATTAATAAATTAGGATTGCATCATATTATCATGTTTTAGTAATCCCATCGTGTAATTTTTAATTGCATATAATTAATTCTTTAATTAAAAAAACAAAAAAATCATTTACTTAGTTAATTAATAGATTAGTTCATAATTAATCCTATTTCATATCATCTTTATTTAGTGTAGGTTGCCTACATAAAAAAAGAATCATTAAAAAAAATCAAAAAGAACATGCATATAAAATTGTTATATCATGCATCTCATGTCATGTAGTATATGCACATTTAGGATTGCATAAATCAGATTGCATACATATAGTTCAAATTAGGCCATATAAATTGCATTTCACATATCATTAAAGTAAAATTCATGCATATTAATTTTAGATTAAGATTTCATAATAATATTTTAGGTGTCATGTCATTTAAAAATCATGTTTAGGGCATGCATTTTAATTAGCATTTTTTTAAATGTTTTCTTAGAGAGTGGACTTAATAAAGTTGTGGTTTATAATTTCTTAGCATTTTGATTTATTGAATGTTATTTAACTGATTGCGCACCCGCATGACCACCATTTGCATGTTAGCATCTTAGGTTAAAATTAATCAAGACTGCCTGCAAAAATTTTTAAGGTACCGAAAGGGCGTTAGATTAATCTAGCGTAACCATGTCCCCGAATCCATTAAATCTCTGGTTCATAAAAGGTAAAGTATTCTCCCATACTTTACCTGGGTTTTTAATCAGCCCTAATTGGTTAGTGGCGGCTCCAATTTGAAATATAATTGCATGTCTTAATGGGTCTTTTTCTTAGTATCAAGTCGCGATTGGTAGGGCTTGGGAGAGTCCGCGCCAAGTCTTCAGACTTAGTAATCCATTAACCTAGTTTTAGATGATTCACCCTTCAGACTCTACGCAATCCTAGAGATTTTACATGACCACAAAACACATCTCTAGGTATTGGCTTTGTCATAGGATCTGCTACCATTCTATGCATAGATATGTACTGTAAGTTCACATCCTTTCATGCAACCATATCTTTGACAAAGTTATACTTGGTATCTATATGTTTGGTCTTGGCATGATATTTTGGATCTTTAGTGTACGCTATAACTGCTTGGCTATCACAGTTAACCAATAATGGATTTGCAGCTTTCTCATTAATACCTAAATGATCCAAAAATCTCTTAAGCCAAACTTCTTCTTGTACCGCTGCTGATAATGCCACGAACTCAGCTTCCATCGTGGACAAGGCTATACACGTTTGCTTCTTACTACTCCATGATATGGCGCCATTGTTCAGTAAGAAAGCAAATCCTGATGTAGATTTTCTTTCATCTAAATCTCCTCCCCAAGCAGCATCTGAATAGCCTTCAAGTCGCAGATCCTTTCCTTGGTAATTCAACTTGAAATCAGCAGTTCCCTTCAGATACCTTAGTATTCTCTTAACGGCTTTCCAATGTGCTGGACCTGGATTGGATTGGTATCTACTCACCATTCCAACTGCAAAACATATGTCGTGTCTTGTACACATCATAGCGTACATCAAGCTCCCAACTGCACTAGCATAAGGAACATGTTTCATTTGTTCCTTCTCTTGTGGAGTCCTCGGACACAGTCTATGGCTCAATCATTCACCTTTTGCAATAGGAGTGTCTATGGGTTTACAATCTTGCATACGAAATCGTTCAAGAACTTTATTTATATATGTTTCTTGCGAAAGAGACAACGATCTCTTCGAACGATCTCTTGAAATCTTAACTCCAAGAATGTATGCAGCCTCACCCATATCCTTCA
The DNA here is from genome assembly GCA_007663325.1 of Eucalyptus pauciflora. Classification (NCBI taxonomy): domain Eukaryota; kingdom Viridiplantae; phylum Streptophyta; class Magnoliopsida; order Myrtales; family Myrtaceae; genus Eucalyptus; species Eucalyptus pauciflora. Next base: position 363,132 of record VMYD01000212.1, on the reverse strand, counting down.
TCTCAAAATTGGAAGACAACCAACTCTTGACAGTATGAACAAACTCCATATTGCTTCTGGCAATCATTATATCATCAACATATAATGATATGATCACAAATTGATCCTTGGATCTTTTGATATATACGCAATGATCCTCATCAATCATTGTAAAATTATATGGCATTATGAAAACGTATATACCATTGTCTCGATGACTGCTTAAGGCCGTATATCGATCTCAAAAGTCGACATACATTTTCTTCTTGGCCTTTCACTATGAAAGGATTAGGAACAGGAGGACGTGTGAAGAAGTTGCTTCCAAGTATGTCAACCTGCTTCGCCTTCGACCCACTTGAATGTGAACACTCAAAAAGTTTTTTATTTTTTTTGTTGACTTTTCCATAAGATAATGTGAACATAGAATTGATTATATAGCTTGACCATAAGATGATGTGAACATCAAAAGCTTGGAACCTTCTTAGGACTTGCCATTACTTGGAGCTGAGGGAATGAAAACGACGTCGCACGTGCGAAATATGAATATTGCTTGTATGCAAAATTGAGTGAACAATGGTCCTCGTTTGCACTCCACTAATAATTAGTTCTTGTCTTCCTTCGTTTCGCAGGAACTTTCGGAGCACGTCACGCAATCGTGGTACTTGGTAGATAGTAGTTGCTATTCGTGTAGCAAGATCGGTTTTTTTTTTTTAACAATATACAAACGTTAATGCAAAATCAATGTTATTCAACTTCTCAATTGATAATTTCGATAAAGAAAAATTCTTATAAAGTCTGCAGAAAATCGCAACAATTTAAAATTTCGGGATTCGATTGCATTAATTACATATATGACGTCAATATTGGCAACTGACTGCATAATTTGAGGTACATAATTAGCCAAAATCTACTAGGCTACATGATTATTTTGGATGCGATAATGTTTTTTTTTTTTTTGATGCCTAGGATCCTCCAGGCTGCCGGGCTTACGCCAAGCAGCCCACAGCCCGTAGAGTGCACGGTGCATCCCGAACCAAGTGGCAATATCTGGGGGGGAAGCTAGCACAGAACCCCACCACCATGATCCCCCACTTAAGATATGTTGACAACGCACAAATTCGAACTCGTTTCCTCAGGCAATGAAATAAGAATACATGACGATGAAATGGGCAATGAAATTTCTACGAGAGATGGCTAGGAATTGAGGTCAAATTGTAATCAAATTGACACTAACAAAGACGAAGCCGGTCACTTTCCAAGGTGGTCAAGTTGGAATTCTCCACGCCTTCGAAGGACACCGTGAATCGCGTGAAGAAGACCACAGTTGTTCTTGCAGCCCACGTTCTTCTTCCTTCTCATGGACACTAAGAATTCTTCACTTGTTGACTGTTGACGTGGTCGACCCCAATATTCATGCGTCATTTCCAAGTCGCGTTCTTTGAGACTTTGTTTGTTTAGGGAAAAAATTTTCAGGAAGAAACAATATTTTCGGTATTTAACTGAAACTGGAAAATAGAATGGAAAATATTTTACGTCGTTTGAAAATATGATTTAATTTTTTCGAATATAAATACACTATTCTAGCACTAATAACTTATGCTTGGACAGATGAGAATTGGGTATGAGTGCTAGAGTTCCTTAGCCATGATAGACCCCGATCGGAGTGTCGGGAATCGAGACACGAGTACCTAGGTCCCATGCCCAGCCCTAATGGACCTATGTGCGAGCATCAAGGTCTTGGGCCGGCTGTGATGGACCAAGGCACAACCATTGTGGACCCAATCCCATGTGTTGAGGATTCAAGGTCAAGTACTGAGATCTCATGCTCAACCTTTGTGGACCTTCGCCCGAAAGCCTTGGCTTCGAGCTCGGTCTCAATGGATTTGGGCATGGGCGTTGAAGGCGTGGACATGAGTAGCATGGTCCTAGGCTCCGCCTCAATAGACCTAAGTGTGAATGCTGGGAATATGAGTTTGGGCACCAAGGTCCCTAGGCCAAGGCACTAGAGACCTGATCCTCGATGTTAGGGATCCAAGAAGGAGCGTTGAAATTTTCGTGCTCATAGGTAGAGTTTTGAGGCAAATGCTCATACTTTGTCATATATTGAAAATAATTTTCAATTTTTTTTAAAAAAAAAATATTTTCCTCAATTTAAGCATAAATTTTTCCATTGATTAGGAAAATATTTTCATTGACACATTTTTTTAAACAAACCAAACATTGAAAAATGAGGAAAATGTTTTCTAAATTTATATTTTCCACAAACAAACAAGGCCTGAATATTGAAAGACTTTGAATCCACTAAGGAATTTCTCTTGTAAGCTCATGTTTCCATAGCTTGAGAACCCATGTCTTTTTGCTGCTTAAACAACGTAGTTGTCATACGTCACTGCGTGTGTTTACCAATGTGTCGTGCCCTATGATGGCTCGGGTGTTATATGACGACATGTTCATGCAATTACTTATTATTTCATACAATGACACATCGTGTAACGACATGTTGAGTGATGACATGTCATGTCATGTGACATGTCCTGTACTCTTTTCACTATTTGATATACTTCTCGGGATATCCCATCAATGTACGCACAGGAGAAAGAGACGTTTTTCAAGCCCGTGAATATCAACTGCTGGGAGACATAAACTCGTTCTTTCCCCAACCAACAAAAAACTCAAAATCTCCACCATCCCAGTTGTATTCCTTGAGTATGGAGGAACGATTCTACTCTCTTCCTCTGCTGTGCTAACTGTCATAGGTTGTGTAATGGGTTGTACTCTCTCCGATTGAGGTTACTTGCAAATTCACTATTACCAGAAAACAAGTAGGTTTTTAACTTGGTAAGAAGTGCATACTGACTTCCTCATTCCATCTTGGATCCTGAAAGTGAGAATCAATGATGCGAACACGTAAACAGCGAATGATACAACTCCCCAGAAGAGAAGAAAAGAATCAACCAAAACGCAGTTAGATTCCTCTGCCATTTTCTAACAAAAGCAACTCATTCAGATCTCTAAGACAGCTTTATGCCAAGACTGGCAGGGACGCGTGGGTTGCGCATGCGTTCGATCCCAGATCAGAGGTGCGGAACTCGGAATGCGTACAAGATGCGTCCATGATAAGCTGCGTTAATCGGGCTTCGACATGGACCCGCGTCAGAAAAGTTTTGAGCCATGAGTTCTTGCAAAATCAATCCTTCATTCACCGTCTCAAAGAAGAGATGGTCGAGATCCACTTGCGAAATAGGTCACTGGGATCGGAGCAGGCTTGCCGGGCTTGCTCTTCACGTTCTTGTTCAGTTCTTGATCGCCAACCGTGACCTGATGATGATCATCATCTTTGCTTCTGCAACCGCTCTGCCCACGATCTTCCCCACCGCAGCCGACCTTCTTTGAACTGCTGTCAGAGAAGCAACCCAACAAGCTTGAGAAGAGACTCATGTCGATGCGTGGCCGATCCTCAAGGAGGAGTCAAAGAGCTGTCTGCAGATTGAAGTGGCAAACGTTTTCTGAGTGCTTTTCTGATGCAAATCACAGGCTCTCCGCTCGTGTATATATATTGGCGTCAAAACTGTGTGGTCCAAGGTAACGGAGGGTCAGCAACCCATGTTGCTTGCCAATACCGACTTGGTCTCCTCCTGAAATTCCTGGAAATATCTATGGCTGCTGGCCAAATCGATGAAGTAATTCCTTCTTTTTTTATTTCCTAGAGCCGCCAGTAGAAACGTAGGAGTCTAATCCGTTCAAGGATGACACTGTCGTGTGTTGGCTCTTTATGAAACCTAGGTTTGATCTGGGAGCAAGTATTGCTTGCATCGGATTTATGCGTGCACCTTTCAGGTCTTGAATGTGTAACAAAATTGTACCTATTATGGACAACTAATCTCAAAAGTTAAGGCCAGCTAATTAGTGCCATATCTCAAGGATTGAACGGGCCGAGATCATGTGTTTTCTGAAGAAATTCATCATGTGAATATGCTCATGGCACCTTTTATCTGTGACCACACATTCATGCTTAGCACTAATCGATTAGTTATTTCAATTCACCGTTTATTTAACAATTAAAATACACTATTTTAAGTTTAAAAGATTTATCTATGATTATATCACATCAGTATGACCCAAAACATTATTATGCTGTCCCCTAAAGTAGAGAAGCTCCTCTTAAAGGTGTAGGAGTGTGATCGAGGAAAAATCTACACGTATCGACAGTTTTTCTTCTTTCTTTTTTAAAAATTTCACTTTTCGTTCATATACTTTCACGCTCTTTCTTATCAAGTTATGTACGGTTAATTTGTCTAATCAAGTTTCACTTTCACAAATCTTCTAATCAAGTCCCTCTAACATCAAATCCAAGCAAATTCAACTAACATGCCTGTTGGACGACACCAAAGTATGTTGTGTGACATCCCGATTTTTTCAATTTTATTTTTAGTAAATTGAGACGGGCATTTCATCTGCATGCATATAGTTCATTTCCTTGAGTTGGCCACTCATGTGAAAACCAGTCTATCAGGTGAAGCCGGTAAGAAATTCTGATGCATCAAACTCGAGAATTTGACTAGGAAACGACCTTTCGACCGAGCTAATCTACAAGGGTCATTATGGCACAGTTAAAAATCGATTAAAAGCCAGAGATAGGTCGGCTCGACAGAGGCATGTGATTGAGTGTGGGTGGTTCCACCATATCACACTGTTCTTGTCAGTCGGCACTGGACCGACTTTTCTATCGATTGGGTCCCCTGTGTTAGTATTTGAAACCTTGAGATTTTCACGACAACCGAGGGTCGCCAATGTGTCAAAGATGTACATTGTGGCTTGAGATTTATCAACCACAAGTAGAATGCATAAAAATTTCTAAAAGCTAACCAGTAGGTCATGACGCGCTAATATCGTGCCAAAATGAAATTAACCGTGAAATTGTGACTTTAAGAAATTGGAAGTCCTGGGGTGTCACATACCTTATGAGGATCATGTATTAATTTTATGGATTTTAATTGGGCTCAATTGGACGAGAATTGATTAGAATTGAAGAAATCAAGGTTCGGGATTTTTGTGCCCCGGCGGAAAATGAAATTGGACCCATTGGACTAAAGTTGTGGGAGAAGTGGAGATAGTGGGGTATGACATCACTTGATGATGTCATGGTGGGCCAATTTTGTAGAATTAAAGAAAGAGAAAAAAGAAAAGAAAATGCCACATTCTCTCTCCTTCCTCTTTCTTCTTCTTCTTCTTCCCCGTTGGTTTTCCTCCTCCATCTTCTTTCTCCTTGGAGCTTCAAAAACCAGCAACTAGAGAAGCTTGGAGTGGGAACCAACTCGCCGTCGCAACTTCGCCGGAGGAGCTCGCCGCCCACCGGAGCGCCGGACCACCGTCCCATGCCCAAGCCCCCTTCTTCCCCCTCCGTTCGGCCATGGAAGAAGGCTGAAATTCCAGCCAAGATCCAGAACTTTGGGGCTCGGTTTGGCCAACTTCCCAACCCCGGTTGCTCGGCCCGCCTTGAGGAAAGTCTATCCTCGCGTCGGCCCCGTCATTTTGGCACGCTCGGCTTGCTAATCCGGTGAGTTTAGCTCACTAAATCTTGATTAGAGGGTTAATGATACCCTCAGTGTGCTTAGCCTAGGTTAATTAGGTTTAGGTGGTTAGTTTAGTTTATTTAAATGTGATTTGGATTAAGAGATTTAATTAGTTTTAAGTGTGTTTAGTTTAAGGTTAAGTATGTTTATTTAATATAAGCCTTGATGTGACTTATTGGGTTTTATTTTTGATTTAATTTATTGTTTCGAAATTCTGGAAAAAGTTAATAATTTACTATTTTCCGAAATTCATTAAAATATTATTATTTAATAATAATAATAATAAACTCGAAAAATTACTTTTGACCCCAATTGCTTAGAATTTCGTGCCGATCGTCGCTGTGCTCTTAGAATTTGAATTTGATGAACGGATGTGGCAAAATTAAGTGTTGACTATTATTATTATTTAATTTATATAAAAAAAAACTCGAAAAATTATTTTTGACCCCAATTGCTTAGAATTTCGTGCCGATCGTCGATGTACTCTTAGAATTTGAATTTGATGAACGGATGTGGTAAAATTGAGTGTTGACCATTATTATTGTTTAACTTATATAAAAAAAAAACTCAAAAAATTATTTTTGACCTCAATTGCTTAAAATTCCGTGCCGATCGTCGCTATGCATTTAGAATTTGAATTTGACGAATGGATGTGGCAAATTGAGTGTTGATTGTGATAATATGGTTTTTAGCCATAAAAACCTAAGTGTTGGATTTTGATGCAGAAATTTGATTGTTAAGGTTTACTATTGAAATTGGAGTATGTGATTGAAATGCGTAGTGTCCGGAAGTCAATAATGATTTGTCGTGTGCTGGTTGATTAACTCGGTCGCAGTAGTGGCTATGCCGACTGGACCTGTTCTCCTTGTGAATTACCGTCAGTGAGTGACGTGGCTCGGGTCGCAGTAGAGGCTAGGCCAACTGGACCCATGCTCCTTTGGGAATGCCGTCGACGTAGTGACGAAGCCGCGCTCCATGGGGGGGAGGCGATGCCTGACATGAGTGTCAGTAGACAGCTGAATTTGCGAGTAAGCTATGCCCTTGTGTGGTAGTGAATAATTGGAATGTGTGCTGAGTGCGATTGCGATTTGTTTGAAAGTGATGCCGTTCCAATTATTTAAATTCTTATCATTACCTGAGATTGTGTGATATAAATTGTGCTAACCTGCAGGAAAGGAATTAAGAAGAGGTAAGTCTTCTGTATGAGGTGGCGAGGCCACCCTGGGTGTATTTGCTTTCTAATAGGGGTTTAGGGGGTTGAACTTGCTGAGACGATGTCTCACCCCGTTGTGGGCCAAAAATTTTCATGACCGTAGATGAAGGAATCGCCGCCTTTGGAGACTGTCCAGCCTGAAGTGGGATTGAAGAGCGGGTCCGATTAGTAGTCCTAGGACCGTTTATTCTTTTTGGTGGACTGATCCATTTTTGTGAACTGTCCCATTTTTGGTATACATGTAAACCCTTGGGAGGTGGTTTGTTTATGAAAGTATGTTTGGTTGTGATTGTAATTATTTCCTGATTTCCTATCTCGTGAGTTTTTGTCAGGGGTTAATTAACACGTTCCGCATGCGCATAATGAATTAATTGGGTCGGCGACACTACCTGGGAATGTCGCATTTGTATGACCATGGTGGGATGTTCACATGTCTCGGGGTTTGGGGCGTGACATCCCCGTTTAAGTGGTATCAGAGCATGGTTTGTGTATGGAGTGATAAGGTGCGAGTGAGTCATGGGATAGTTGGTAGGAAAGACTTTTAATATTGCTGGTGCATGTGATTGATAGCTGCTTGTTAACTTGTTGGTGAGGTCGCTCAGATTCTAATGTGGTATTGGAATTTGCAAACATGTGTCTATATTGAGCTTATAGCATGAGTGACCGAGAACCGAGAGCTGCTAGGAAGAGAGCAGTAGGCCTCGTGTTTCGGGGTGGGCCATCGATGAGAATCGGTGCCCGTGGTGCCCTTGGGAGAGCGCCAGCTGAGGCCAGCGCAAGTGGTGCAGCATCAACTTCGGTCGATGACGGGGTAGAAACCCCCGAGGATCCGAGGTTTGTTGGGATCATGAGGATGCTAGAGATGATGGGTGATAAGATGGATCAGCAGGCCACCGCTTCAGCCGCCTCTACCGCCGCCGCTATCAATGCCGCCAACACTGCCAATGCAGCTACTGCGGCCGCAGCCGCCGCCGCCCCTGCCGCTGCACCTACCGCCGCACCAGTTGATGAGCCTGAGGTAGCACCTGATGAAGTTCCACATGGGAACGTGGCCACTAGGAGGCCTATGCATAAGCTGGTGGAGCAGTTCCTGAAGTTGGATCCGCCGACGTTCATGGGAGTGGGAGATCCCGAAGCTGCAGCACTATGGATTCAAGAGTTGGAGAATGCCTTTGACCTGCTGATGTGTACCGAGACAGAGAATGTTGTTCTGGCAGCCTATCAGTTAAAGGGGATTGCTGGTACTTGGTGGAAGACTACCAAAGGGATAGCGTTCCCTGGAGGCGTGGTTCTAGAGTGGAACGCATTTCTCGAGGTATTTAACGAGAAGTACTTTTCTGAGTGCGCTAGAGAGGCGAAGATGGCGGAGTTCCAGCGCCTTCGCCAAGGTACCATGACAGTCAATCAGTATGAAACAAAGTTCGTTGAACTGTCGCAGTATGCCCCTAATTTAGTTCAAAGACCAGCAGATCGGGCTCGAAGGTTTACAGATGGGCTCCGACAGGAGGTGAAGAACTTGGTGGTGCCACTAGATTTGAAAGAGTGCAATGTCATTTACAGGCGGGCCCAGCTGATTGAGAAGAACCAGAATGAGAGAGCCGCCACATTTGAGTCGCGGTTTAATTCGAACAGGGAAGGTGATTGGTTTGGGAAGAGGTCGGTGTCTGGAGGAAGATACCCTGTTCCACCCAACAGGTAGGGTGGGATAGGAAAGCCAGCGCCGAGACCGAATGGCGTGTGTCGTCTATGTGGAAGACGACATGGTACAGACCCATGCCCTCCTAGGACAGGTGCTTGTTATGAGTGTGGCCAGCAAGGTTACATCACGAGGTTTTGTCCCAAGAGACTGATGGGACAGCATCAGTTGCCGCCGCCGCCACCATCGGATCAGAATAGAGGAGCCGCGCCGCAGATGATGCCGCAAGGTGGATTGACCCGACCTCCAGCTCAAGGAAGGGCGTATGCTATCACCAGAGGACAAGCGGAAGATGCGCCTAATGTGATCACAGGTACGGTCTTGCTGAACGACCAACCTGCCTATGCTTTATTTGATCCTGGAGCTACCCATTCGTTTATAGCTGAAAGATATGTTAAGTTAGTAGAATTAATTTCTGATAACTGCAATCACATCCACTAACTGCTGAACCAACTCTGGGCCTGTGATCTTTCTTTCCCCGACTTCATCCCAACACACTAGTATTCTGCACGCTCTGCCATACAACGCTTCAAAAGGAACCATCTGAATACTCTGCTAGTAACTGTTGTTGTAGGCAAACTCGACCAGATGGATCCTTTTGAATCGTTGTATGGCAGAGTGTACAGAACACTAGTGTGTTAGGATGAAGTCGGGGAAAGAAAGATCACAGGCCCAGAGTTGGTTCAGCAGTCAGTGGAGGCGATTGTAGTTATCAGAAATTAATTCTGCTAACTTAACATATCTTTCTGCTATAAACGAATGGGTAGCTCCATGATCAAATAAAGCATAGGCAGGTTGGTCGTTCAGCAAGACCGTACCTGTGATCACATTAGGCGCATCCTCCGCCTGTCCTCTGGTGATAGCATACGCCCTTCCCTGAGCTGGAGGTCGGGTCAATCCACCCTGCGGCATCATCTGTGGCGCGGCTCCTCTGTTCTGGCCCGATGGTGGCGGCGGCGGCAACTGATGCTGTCCCATCGGTCTCCTGGGACAAAACCTCGCGATGTGACCCTGCTGGCTACACTTGTAACAAGCACCTGTCCTAGGAGGGCACGGGCCTGTACCATGTTGTCTTCCACATGGATGACACACGTCATTCGGTCTCGGCGCTGGCTTTCCTATCCCACCCTGCCTGTTGGGTGGAACAGGGTATCTTCCTCCAGACATCGGCATCTTCCCAAACCGATTACCTTCCATGTTCGAATTAAACCGCGACCCAGATGTGGCGGCTCTCTCATTCTGGTTCTTCTCAATCAGCTGGGCCCGCCTGTAAATGACATTGTACTCTTTCAGATCTAGTGGCACCACCAAGTTCTTCACCTCCTGTCGGAGCCCATCTGTAAACCTTCGAGCTCGGTCTGCTGGTCTCTGAACTAAATCAGGGGCATACTGCGACAGTTCAGCGAACTTCGCTTCATACTGATCGACCGTCATGGTACCTTGGCGAAGGCGCTGGAACTCCGCCATCTTTGCCTCTCTAGCGCACTCAGAAAAGTACTTCTCGTTAAAGACCTCGAGAAAGGCGTTCCACTCTGGAACCACGCCTCCAGGGAACGCTATCCCTTTGGTAGTCTTCCACCAAGTACCAGCAATCCCCCTTAAACTGATAGGCTGCTAGAACAACCTTCTCTGTCTCGGTGCACATCAGCAGGTCAAAGGCATTCTCCAACTCCTGAACCCATAGTGCTGCAACTTCGGGATCTCCCACTCCCGTGAACGTCGGCGGATCCAACTTCAGGAATTGCTCCACCAGCTTATGCATAGGCCTCCCAGTGGCCACGTTCCCAAGTGGAACTTCATCAGGTGCTACCTTAGGCTCATCAACTGGTGCTGCGGCAGGTGCAGCGGCAGGGGCGGCGGCGGCTGCAGCAGCAGCAGCTGCATTGGCGGCGTTGGCGACATTGACAACGGCGACGGTAGCGACGGCTGAAGCAGCGGCCTGCGGATCCATCCTGTCAGCCATCATCTCCAGCATCCTCATGATCCCAACAAACCTCGGATCCTCGGGGGTTTCTACCCCAGCATCGACTGAAGGCGATGCTGCACCACTCGCGCTGGCCTCAGCCGGCGCTCTCCCAAGAGCACCACGGGCACCGATTCTCATCGATGGCCCACCCCGAAACACGAGGCCTGCTGCTCTCTTCCTAGCAGCTCTCGGTTCTCGGTCACTCATGCTACAAGCTCAATATAGATACATGTTTGCAAATTCCAATACCACATTAGAATCTGAGCGACCTCACTAACAAGTTAACAAGCAGTTATCAATCACATGCACCAGCAATATTAAAAGTCTTTCCTACCAACTATCCCATGACTCACTCGCACCTTATCACTCCATACACAAACCATGCTCTGATACCACTTAAACGGGGATGTCACGCCCCGAACCCCGAGACACGTGAACATCCCACCATGGTCATACAAATGCGACATTCCCAGGTAGTGTCGCCGACCCAATTAATTCATTATGCGCATGCGGAACGTGTTAATTAACCCCTGACAAAAACTCACGAGATAGGAAAGCATGAAATAATTACAATCACAACCAAACATACTTTCATAAACAAACCACCTCCCAAGGGTTTACATGTATACCAAAAATGGGCCAGTTCACAAAAATAGATCAGTCCACCAAAAAGAATAAACGATCCTAGGACTACTAATCGGACCCGCTCTTCAATCCCACTTTAGGCTGGACAGTCTCCAGAGGCGGTGATTCCTCCATCTACAGTCTTGAAAAATTTTGGCCCACAACGGGGTGAGACATCGTCTCAGCAAGTTCAACCCCCTAAACCCCTATTAGAAAGCAAATACACCCAAGGTGGCCTCGCCACCTCATACAGAAGACTTACCTCTTCTTAATTCCTTTCCTGCAGGTTAGCACAATTTATATCACACAATCTCAGGTAATGATAAGAATTTAAATAATTGGAACGGCATCACTTTCAAACAAATCACAATCACACTCAACACACATTCCAATTATTCACTGCCACACAAGGGCATAGCCTACTCGCAAATTCAGCTATTTACTGACACTCATGCCAGGCATCGCCTCCCCCCCATGAAGCACGGCTTCGTCACTACGTCGACGGCATTCTCGAAGGAGCATGGGTCCAGTTGGCCTAGCCTCTATTGCGACCCGAGCCACGTCACTCACTGACGGCAATTCACAAGGAGAACAAGTCCAGTCGGCATAGCTACTACTGCGACCGAGACAATCAACCAGCACACGACAAATCATTATTGACTTCCGGACACTCCGCATTTCAATGACATACTCCAATTTCAATAGTAAATCTTAACAATCAAATTTCTGCATCAAAATCCAACACTTAGGTTTTTATGGCTCAAAACCATATTTATCACAATCAACACTCAATTTGCCACATCCATTCGTCAAATTCAAATTCTAAATGCACAGCGATGATCGGCACGAAATTCTAAGCAATTGAGGTCAAAAATAATTTTTCGAGTTTTTTTATATAAATTAAATAATAATAATAGTCAACACTCAATTTTGCCACATCCGTTCATCAAATTCAAATTCTAAGAGCATAGCGATGATCGGCACGAAATTCTAAGCAATTTGGGTCAAAAATAATTTTTCGAGTTTTTTTATATAAATTAAATAATAATAATAATAGTCAACACTCAATTTTGTCACATATGTTCATCAAATTCAAATTCTAAGAGCACAGTGACGATCGGCACGAAATTCTAAGCAATTGGGGTCAAAAATAATTTTTCGAGTTTTATTATTATTATTAAATAATAATATTTTAATGAATTTCGGAAAATAGTAAATTATTAACTTTTTCCAAAATTTCGAAACAATAAATTAAATCAAAAATAAAACCCAATAAGTCACATCAAGGCTTATATTAAATAAACCTACTTAACCTTAAACTAAACACACTTAAAACTAATTAAATCTCTTAATCCAAATCACATTTAAATAAACTAAACTAACCACCTAAACCTAATTAACCTAGGCTAAGCACACTTAGGGTATCATTAACCCTCTAATCAAGATTTAGTGAGCTAAACTCACCATATTAGCGAGCCGAGCGCGCCAAAACGACGGGGCCGACACGAGAATCGATTTTCCTCAAGGCGGGCCGAGCAACCGGGGTCGGGAAGTTGGCCAAACCGAGCCCCAAAGTTCTAGATCTTGGCTGGAATTTCAGCCTTCTTCCATGGCCGAACGGAGGGGGAAGAAGGGGGCTCGGGCGAGGGACAGCGCTCCGGCGCTCCGGCGGGCGGCGAGCTCCTCCGGCGAAGTTGCGATGGCGAGTTGGTTCCCACTCCAAGCTTCTCTAGTTGCTGGTTTTTGAAGCTCCAAGGAGAAAGAAGATGGAGGAGGAAAACCAACGGGGAAGAAGAAGAAGAAGAAAGAGGAAGGAGAGAGAAGGGGGGCATTTTCTTTTCTTTTTCTCTTTCTTTAATTCTACAAAATTGGCCCACCATGACATCATCAAGTGATGTCATACCCCACTATCTCCACTTCTCTCACAACTTTAGTCCAATGGGTTCAATTTCATTTTCCGCCAGGGCACAAAAATCTCGTACCTTGATTTCTTCAATTCTAATCAATTCTCGTCCAATTGAGCCCAATTAAAATCCATAAAATTAATACATGATCCTCATAAGGTATGTGACACCCCAGGACTTCCAATTTCTTAATTCAGTCACAATTTCACGGTTAATTTCATTATGGCACGATATTAGCGCGTCCTGACCTACCGGTTAGCTTTTAGAAATTTCTATGCATTCTACTTGTGGTTGATAAATCTCAAGCCACAATGTACATCTTTGACACATAGGCGACCCTCGGTTGTCGTGAAAATCTCAAGGTTTCAAATACGAACACAGGGGACCCAATCGACAGAAAAATCGGTCCAGTGCCGACTGACAAGAACAGTGTGATCTGGTGGAATCACCCACACTCGATCACATGCCTCTGTCGAGCCGACCTATCTCTGGCTTCTAATCAATTTTTAACTGTGCCATAATGACCATTGTAGATTAGCTCGGTCGAAAGGTCGTTTCATGGTCAAATTCTCGAGTTTGATGCATTAGAATCTCTTACCGGCTTCACCTGATAGACTGGTTTTTACATGAGTGACAAACTCAAGGAAATGAACTATATGCATGCAGATGAAATGCCCATCTCAATTTACTAAAAATAAAATTGGAAAAATCGGGATGTCACATGTTGCGTGTAAAATCTATAAATGTCCATGTGGACATGGTTGGAAAAATAACCAATGTAGACAACATCGAAGTTTGACGTGGATGGAATTTAGTGAATGTGTATGTCTAGGGAAGAACTTCATCAATAGCTACATCAATTGAATTTGATGTCAAAAGGACTTAATCAGAATGTCCGTAAAATTAGAAAGACTTAGTTAGGAATTTTGAAAGTACAGAAACTTATAATCAAAAAGAAAAAAAGAAAAAAACGCATGAAAGAATAGGCACAAAAAGTACACTACTTCCTTGGAGGCTACGTTGTTCTTGTCTTCCTTCCAATGAACTTTCGAAGCATATATTATATTCGCACCATAATAACGAATTAACAACACTTGCTGATTAAATAGGCGTTGAAATTTCCACAAGAGATAGGCTTGGAATTTGGGTCCAATTGGCATCAGACCGACACAAAGAGAAGACAAAGCAAGTCGCTTTCCGAGGTGGTCACGTTGGACTTCTTCACATGCTCGAAGGACACCATGAATGGCGTGATGACCACGCTGTTCTTGGAGCCCACGTTCGTCTTCCTTCTCAAGAACTCCGTCCACCCCAAGATTAAGATCTTGCCATCGACTGTTGACATGGGGGAGAATTACCAAAAAAGTCATAAACCTATTACAATTGTGTCAATTCAGTCCTAAATTTTATTTTTTTTGCCAATTTAGTCCTAAACCTTTTGCAATTGTGTCAATTCAGTCCATCCGACCAAAATTGACTGGCCAACACTGATGTGGACGTCGGTTGGGGACAGCTAGCCAGCGAGGCAATTTTTTAATATTTTTTTTTATTTTTTTCGAATTTTTAAATTTTCTTTTCTTTTTTTTTTCACATCTTCTTCTTCCTCTGGCCGGCCGGCGCCAGCCAAAAGCGAGGGCCGGCAAGGTCAGCCTCACCGGCCACTGGCGAGGCTCGCCCTCGCTCGCCCCCGCCAGCCACTAGCGAAGGCGAGCCTTGCCCAACGACGGCGAGGTCGTCGTCGCCAGATCTAGATGGCAAGCCTCACCCTCGCCAAATCTGGACGGCGAGCCTCGCCCAGTGACGACGAGGCTGCCTTCGCAAGATCTAGTGAGGCTCGGCCTCGCCCAACCATAGCAAGGTCGAGCCTCGCTAGATCTAGCGACGACGGCCTCACCGGCCTCCAGCGAGGAGCATCGCTAGATCTAGAGGGCGTCCCCGGAGAGGGTGCGAACGAGTCCGAAGGGGGCGGCAGGGCCCTGGCCCGGGTCGCCGATGACTAGAAGCGCGAGAGGTTACCAAATCTAGCGACAGTCCTTACTGGTGGCCTCATCGTTGCTAGGCGAGGCTCGCCTTCGCCAGTGGCTGGCGAGGTCCCTCGCCGACCCTCACCTCTGGCCGGCCGGCCAAAGGAAGAAGAAGTGGGAAAATAAATAAAAAATAAAATAATGATGATGATGATGATGATCCTCTGGCCGGCCGGCCAAAGGAAGAAGAAGTGGGAAAATAAATAAAAAATAAAATAATGATAATGATGATGATGATGATGATCATAATAAAATAATAATAATAATAATAATAATAATAATAATAATAATAATAATAAAATTTGAAAATATTAAAAAATTGCCTTGCCGACCAACTGTCCCTAGCCGGCGTCCACGTCAGCGCCGGCCGGCCAATTTTGGCTGGATGGACTAAATTGGTACAATTGTAAAATGTTTAAGACTAAATTGGCCCAAAAAAAAATTAGGACTAAATTGGCACAATTGCAATAGGTTTAGGACTTTTTTGATAATTTTCCGTTGATATGGCCAACGTCTATCGAGTCGGTTCAGATAGGAAATGGTTCGGATGCAAATCATTTTGTTCGGTGGGTTTCGCAGCAACCCCAACACATCAACACTCCTAACGACGAAGGGCTCGCTTTTGAGATCTTCGGCTCTGCTTTTGCGGATCGGCTAGCCGAAAGATGTTTTTGCTAAAGCACGTCACCAGGAAGGATTCATATCTGGTGGTGGATGCCCAATAAGTAAACCAAAAGCCAGACAAATCTACTTACTCCACCAGCCAAACCTATGGGCATTAGTATTCTAAGCACAATAATAGATGGTGAGCTGTCATTTTTTTGGGATAAGAAGAAGGAACTTTATAATATTCAACAATAGTAAATTTTATTAAATTTAGCCACTAACTATGAAAATTGAGCATATGTTGCTGTTTTTTAAACATTTCACTTTTCATTCATATACTTTCATGCTCTTTCTCATCAAGTTTTGTACGGTTAATTTGTCTAATCAAGTTCTACTTTCACAAATTTTCTAATCAAGTCCCTCCAACACCAAATCCGAGCAAATTCAACACCAAAGTATGTTGCATGCAAAATCTATAAATGTCCATGTGTACATGGTTGGAAAAATATAACCACTATAAACAATATCAAAGTTTGACGTGGATGGAATTTAGCAAATGTGTACCTCTAGGGATGGAAGAACTTCATCGATAGCCACATCAATTGAATTTGGTGTGGGAGGGACTTGATTAGAATGTTTGTAAAGATAGAAAGACTTAATTAGGAAATTTCGAAAGTACAGAAACTTATAATTAAAAAAAAAAACGCATGAAAGAATAGGCACAAAAAGTACACTACTTCCTTGGAGGCTACGTTGTTCTTGTCTTCCTTCCAATGAAATTTCGAATCATATAATATGTTCGCACTATAATAACGAATTAACAACACTTGCTGATGAAATGGGCATTGAAATTTCCACGAGAGAAGACATCAGATCGACACAAACAGAAGACAAAGCTGGTCGCTTTCCAAGGTGGTCACGTTGGACTTCTTCACATGCTCTGAAGGACACCACGAATGGCACGACGACCGAGATGTTCTTGGAGCCCACGTTCGTCTTCCTCCTCGAGAACTTCGTCCACCCAAGATCAAGATCTTGCTGTTCGACTGTTGACATAGTCAACACGTATCGGGTCGGGCCAAATAGGAAATGGTTCGGACGCAAATCTTTTTTGTTCGTCGGGTTTTGCAGCAAACCCCAACACATGGACACTCCTGAGAATGAACGACTCGCTTTTGAGATTTTCAACACCGCTTTACAAGCCGAAAGATGTTTTCTCTAAAGCACATCCGCCTCAGCAAAATGACTTTTATTAGGTGTTCATTCACATCACTCCATTTGCATTCTGCTCGAACGGGACCCCAGGACAAAGGTCAATAATAGGGAAGAGTTGATATCTGGTGGAGGATGCCCTAATAAATACACCAAAAACCAAACAAATTTACTTACTCCACCAACTAAACCTACGGGCATCAGTATTCTGAGCACAATAATAGATGGTGAGCTGTCATCTTTTTGGGATAAGAAGAAGGAACTTTATAATATTCAACAATAGTAATTTTTATTGAATTTAACTGCTAACAATGAAAATTGAGCACATGTTGCTGTATAAGTTCTACTCGTGGAAATAATTGACCATAATGGGGCACAATTAGCTAAGATCATTAAAGAAGTGATGCCAAAAGAAGGTGGTTTACAAGAAAGAGAGGAGTGAGTTGGCAAGTCCTTTTTTAAAAAGATGAGGTGGATCAAAGTTGGCAACAGACAGCCTATCCACATGCTTTTCTTACCATCTAAGGCTTCCTATGTGCTCCACCATATACTAGGATCCCATCAACATCCTCCTCATCAAGCTTCTCCATCAGAGCTCTCATCAGACTGCTCCAGGTACCCTCTCTCTCTCTCCCCCTCTCCCTCTCTTTGTTGTGTGTTTTACTTGGCAGAAATCTTGAAATTTTAAGCGCAGCATTTACCCAGTTTCAAATCAGCTGTGAAACATCTACAAGCCTCCATTACCCAAAAAGGGATCAAATTTCTGCACAATGTTAAGTTTCAGGGAAGCATGCATCATGTCGATTGCTGATCTGGACCTAACTCTGAAGTTTGGCAGCTTTTGTTGATTCAATGCTTAAAATCAAGAAGAAGGGCTATTCTTGATTGCTGAAACGTGTTTCAGGAGGTCTTTTTTTTTGTTTTTGACTCGCAGGAAGATTTGAAAGAATGGCTAGCGAAGCTCCCAGCTGGGCTGATCAATGGGGAGCCGGTGGTTTTGGGGCTCTGGACGATGACGGCGCCAAGAAAGACGAAGGGAGCAATCAGAAGAAGGCCGAGTCCAAGGGCGCATTTACCAAGGCAAAAGTGGCGGCCACAGCCGGAGCACAGAAGATCAAGAACGGGACATCGAATGGCATCAAATGGATCAAGAATCAATGTCAGAAAAAAGGCTCCTCTAAATGAAGAACAAGATGGTTGTGTCCACATCAATGAAGAGTGCAAAAACCATTTGTCTTTCAGTATATAGTAGTTGCATCAGCTTTATATCCCTCTTGTATGGTTTTTTTCAATTTTCACTGTACTTGCAGCATATTCATTGGTTGTAACATATGGTCTGTCTTTAAAGGGAACAGACCAGTCCAGTTATCATCAGTCCAAGACCTCTCTCTGTTTTTTTAATTTTCACTGTACTTGCAGCAGCTTCATTGGTTGTAACATATGGTTTGTCTTTAAAGGAAACAGACCAGTCCAGTTCTCATCAGTCCAAGCAATACTTACTGATAAATTAAGCAGAGGGTACAACTACAATGAAGAAAAGATGATATTCTCCTCAAATCTAAGCCAACAATGAACTAATGAATCAGCGCATCAACCAATATCTACACTTTCAAGTATATATACTCGTCCACGCTACTCTGCATTGAATCCAAAAGAATTTTCTCCGCTGTAAGTCAGGTAAAGAAAGCCATCCTCGTCCTTGAATTCCTCATATATCGCAGACATCAAGGAAGCTGAAACACAAGATGTCGGTCATAGAATCTCACTGTATAAACATATTGCAAGAAGATGCATCGGGATGCCACTTACCAGTAGGAGGTAGTGCGTTCCTGACAAAGATGAACAGAGCCTTCTCAGGACTAAGCTTGATTCTTTTGCGAACAACATAAACAAGCTGCCCTGCAGTTATGTCAGCAGGGACAAGGTATCTGCAATCATCACACGAGGCAAATTCGCTTATTATGCACATGATGCAGAGCCTTCTATATCAACATTTATAGGTAAAACTACCAAAGGTGCTGTTAAAAGAGAAGAAAATGACTCTCCTGTCTGTTCCTGCACATGGTATGCAAATGCAAGATGAGAATGAACATAACAGGAGGATTTTACTAAGTAAAGAGGCAACTGGATTCAAACTTATAAAAAAGAAGGGAGATGATAAAGATAATGATGGAACGATGCTTATCTTGTGTAAACCAATAATTTGTAAAGAACACAAAAGTGGTTGCCATATTTTATATAAAAACATAAGAATAGCAAACTTTTTTGTTCATGCTCGCAAACCAGATGAAACAGTATAAATGAACATCACTTGAATTGCAAAATTCAAACAAAGGCAATTGCAAAGTGATAAGAACTGATGGTTTTCTTAAAGAATAGTGTTTATCATTTTGGGTAAAGTTACATGTTTATTGCCCCGATATGCAAAATAAAAACTGAAGAATTGTGATGCAATGACACGGATGCTACCTCTTTCTAGTCATCATTTGATAAATATAAATTCAAGAAAAAAAACATGGACAGAACCGTAGCTAGAGTTCCAGAGTTATAAGCTTTTACAAATTCACTGCTTGAAAGGAGTGCATGCCGAAAAGGATTAAATGAGAGCTCAACCATAAAATTCCCAACACAAGGCGAGAAAGTGAGGAAGCCATCATGTTTGTAAAGAAGAAAGCAATTGTATTACTAGCACAGAAGCAACTAACTTCCTCTTATCAATGTCGGAGATGTTGCTTCTATCAGCACGCTCCACAATCACCTGCATGGCATATACGATTAGCATAGTGTCATATGCAAAACCAATGAAAGGAGTCAACATCTAGAGGCTTGTCAAAAATATCCTCACAGGTATTCTATCTGGATACTTGTCCCTGATCCGAGCAGCTTCTGCTCGCCGCATTTCTGAAATTGGGCAAGTCAATGACTTAGAACCAAAGTGATCAACCCATGCGAGGCATAGACTGCTACACAATCAAGACCAAGGACTCATCGATGCGTCTTGTAATGGGTCATTAGGTTTACACGGGTGGAATGACTAATGAAGCTGACAATCTATGATCAAAAGGACACAAAAAAGAATACCTACTGCTTTACTTTGACACATCATATAAAGAAATGCACTGCCCACATCAAAACTCAGGTTCCTTCACTTAACTAAGAAATCTCTCCATAAAAACCATCCACCTATCCATACCCACCTACTCAAATTCATCAGAAGAAAATCATTCCAAGGAAAAACTTCGAAATCAGTAAAGTCCAACCCTTAATTACTCCATCTGAGCAGGAAATACCAAGCACATGCCAGCACGGGAAACCCCACCAGGTATAATCTGAGCGAGTGAGGTTTCAACCTCAGCTTATCCATTCTAATTGTGATCACGTGAAATCGGCCACGAAAGGAGGGAAAAAAGGACAACTTGCACCACCGATTACGCATGAGAAAGCTAAATTAAAAACTACCGATCCCCAAAACCCGCAATTCAGCTTCAGTAAGTAGCAGTAAGCAGCACTTCAAGAAATCCAAGAGCATCCACCAACCTCAGTTTCAAGCCAAAGGAAAAAACAGATACATGGCACACACAATAGAGAGAGACAGAGGGAACAACTAAGCAGTTGAGAACAGACCAAAGGAGCGCTGAAGCTTGAAAGCACTACTGTCCATATCAGCTGCTGCCCAACAGCGGCCACTCCCTGCGAATTTCGAACAACGAATCACGACCTCAACCCAGAAAGCCAGAACCCACGAAACCGCAAAACAGAGTGTCCTGGATAAACCCGAAAAAGGGAAAAGAAAAGAAAAGAAGGAAACTCTACCAAACAGGGGGCGGGGGATGTGGAAATTGGAGGTGGGAATGGCGAGAGCGGGGCAGAACAGGAGATGGGTTGGGCTCAAATGATTGACTGATTGGAAGAGGCGCTATCGGAACAGAGCGAGACAGAGACAGAGACAGAGAGACAGAGAGACAGAGAGAAAAGTTAATGGTTTCCAAGGGGGAACGGGAACAGAGGATTGTCCTGGCAAGGAGCTTCTGATGGCGAACGGGAATTGACCGGGGCTCGTTCGGGACGACGACACGTAGCCTGTGAATTTGTGTGGGGCGTCGATGGCGAGAGGCGATCGCTTTGCTTCTTGCTCAAGCACAGTAGGTGCACTCTCTCTCTCTCTCTCTCTCTCTCTCTCTCTCTCGCTTACGATTCAATCTCTTAGTCAAAGCTCATGATCGAAGCCTTAGTCAAAGCTCAACATGCTAGAAAAAAATACGATTAATTTTCCTTTATTTGGTTATATATAATTGAAGGCTTAGGAAAAAAAATTGAATTTTTAATATTTTTCATTTTCCTTTTTATTTTTCTAAAAAATTCGAAATTTAACTTTTTCTTAACTTTTTTTTTCTTTTTAAAAAATCGAATCTTAATTATTTTTTTAACTTTTCTTTGCTTTTCATTTTCTTGATTCCTCTCTGCAATGACTAGTCGACGATAGCCGCAAGCGAGCCTCGAGCTTGTGGGCCTTGTCAAGATTTGTCAAGCCTTGAATTCATTGACCTCGAATGAGCTCGAGTCGAGGCTGAGCTCGTTGGCCAGCGCTTGCAGCCTAACACCAATCATTGTCGAGGTTGATAACTTGCAAAGGAAGGAGAAGGGAAAAAAAAAAAAACAAAATAAATGGAAAAGAAAAAATAAAATACTATAAAATTCGAGAGGAACAATTCCAAGAAGTGTTTTCGCCTCTTTATATTTAGGAATGCACTTTCCTATTCCTAAATTTTTGCATAAATATTTTTGTTAACTAGAAAGTATTTTTGGTTAACTAATCATTTTCAAATCCTATAGAAAAACTTTTCACAAATAATCGTACCCTAAGTTTAAAATAGGGTTAATATCACAAAAAATGTCAAACTAGTCACCTATGACAAAGCTATCCCAAACTCACTTTTGAATATCAAAAACTCCAAACAGTTGAATGATGACAAATTTAACCCAAATTAATTTTTGTGTCATCAAAAATCTCAAATCAGTGCACCCTTGACAAATTACAATAATGTTGCTAGTTGCATAAAAAATTTCTTATATTATATAACAAAGACAATTAGCAATATTCTAACTTTAGTGGAGTCCCTATTTTTATCAACATACATAATAAGCCGAGAATTCTACCTGTATTTCGGTCAAAAGTTGAAAATTCACATGAAATAGAATACGTTTGTAACGAATAATTTATATTGAAATACATATTCCGATTTTACACGGATGACAAAATTCACAATCATGTAATGCACGAGTATGCTGCTACTAGCAAGCATATAATAATAATAATAATAATAATAATAATAATAAATCTTCCCTAAGTATTTCTCTCTAAGTTGGGCGCATAAAACTGTAATTTGCAAGGGATGGATCATTGTCCTTGCACGAAATACTTTTCTTATACTCTCCACTTATTTTGCTACCTAATAAATTAATAATTACCATTTTTCCTGCCCTCCCCCTTGCTCTTCATTATTTCTTTATTCTAATTGTGACTTCTTTCGTATTAAAGAAATTTTCTACCTTAATATTAACATAATGACTTATATTACTGTACAAACACTTTTACTAAAATAAAGATACATAATTTAAACGTGAACTCAAGACATGGCAAATAACAAAGGAAATATAAAAGGGCGAGACATCACGTTAACCATTTTATTGTATAAGTTGCCCAAAATGATTAATATAATGTTACCATTAAAATCTTCTAATATGAAAGTTTGAAGTTTCTCTTTATATGCTTTATGTTAAAATATCATTATAAATAAAATAAAAAAATTTATAGAATAATTCGTGCAACGTGCGAGTTATATGTAGTTTGAAAGTAAAACAAGAGCAGAATGAATTGACAATCGTGTAGTCTAATGAAAAAGATTCAAAGAGCATTACATTATTATAATTATGGTGGGTTAATGGATCAATAAATATAAGTAAAATAAGATGTCATTTACGTTCATGTATCTCATTAATTTACACGTATTTCTCGAGTTTATATGTCTCTTGGATTCGTGTTTTTATTTAATACATGTATCTCTTGTGTATCTTCATCCCAAAGGTTTCATGAATGACTTATTTATATAAGTGGAGGTCAAGCTAAATTCGTCATCACTCGAGTACTCGTCTCATGTGATTCGGACCGAGTTATTACAAAAATATTCCAAAGTGATGACACACAAAGCACGAAATTACTTCATCAAGCCCGAAACGATGACGAGAAATTACAAATTCGAGACGGATCAAGCAGGCAAGGAGGACCCTTTTTGGACCTGTTTTGAGCTTTCAGTATTTCGGAAATACAAGTCCACCTCTATTATTCATCCGTTGACTTCTTCTTTTTTAAACCAATCAGCTTCCCCACATCCCAACCGTCGTTGATCAGTGATGGAGTTTCATCGGATTTTATTTTTATATTTTAAAAAAATAATAAAAACCCTTTGCAAATGTTGGGTTCACCTTCTTCTTCTTTTTTGTCATTTTTATTTTTTGACAATCAATAGCCCAACTTTTTATCAATACACTAAAATGATCATTAATTAACGAAGATGATTAATACTATAATAATTAAAAAAAATTATTCAAAGTTGAAAACAAACCTAAAAGAACCCTAGGCCAAAAGTTAAGCTTTGCATCTAATCTATAATCAAATTCTTTTAATATAATTTTAAAATAAATTTATTAATATATATCTTTTACATTGCTATTAACATGAAAATGCAAAAGGTAATATAGTCATTGTTTCTTTTTTGCAATTTTAAAAATACTAAAACTAAAAAACTTAATTTGGTCACACTAAAAAGCTTTTCAAATATATGTTTACCAAACAGTCTTGCATTTCCCTAAAGCACTTTTCAGTTATAATTTACCAAATAATCTAGCATTTCAGAAAACCCATTTACCTCAAAGGTATTTGCATTCTCCCAAGGGTATTTCCCCAAAGTCGAACCAAACGGGCCCTTTAAATTGAAGGGTTTTTTGGCTGCTTCAGCTTATTAAATCAAGTATATCAAACATAAATAATAATAATAATAATAATAATAATAATAATAATAATAATAATAATAATAATAATAAATAATAATAAAATAAAATTTCAGAGTTAACAAATTAAAAACTGTATAATGTAAAAATGACATTAAATGTTCATTGCTCTTTGCCTAAGTAAAACACGAATAAAACCATTCTCTTCGCATGACATCAGAAGCTGGCACTCCACAAAGCAACCTCGTCCTCTCGACAGAGCTCGTGAACCACCTTCAGCCTCCACACGGGACTGCATATCCCACTGCACCTCCAGTCGAACGACGCCGCGCAGGCCGCCCCGGCTATCGCCTTCCACTCGCAATCTGGAACGAACAAGTGATAGACTTAGTCGACAAGAGGTCCGGTTCTTTTCCTTATCTTAGTATATGATCGTTCGAGGTTTAGTTGATTACCTGGTGGAGTACCGCAGCAGAGCCGCCGGTCGTCGACATGCTCGACGTCTAAGCCGATGATCCACGACCCGAGCGAAACGTCCTCGTTCGCATACTTGTGCAACACATCACTACGCAAATAATTTAATTTTGGTCAATTTTTTTTCCGAAAATAATCGAAATATTATGGGAAGCTTACTGATTTGTGGATATGTAAGAAGCCAAATCCTTCGAAATTGCGTATAATTGACCGGTCGCATGGCGGAAATAGTTGTTGCCCATGTCGCCAAACTTCCAAAACTCTGGTTCGTGATATTTCACTCCTCTGTTCCCATATAAATAAATAAATAAATAAATAATGTAACGAATGGATTTCACTTTGGGAATTTCAGTAGGAAATTACATTAACAGATGTAAAAAATTGTGAGTAAAATGAACTTACTGTCGAGCAAGAACAGGGCCTGACTTCATGCAGCCAACGTAAACACGAGGCTTGAAACGATGTCCTGATAAGACCATGCCAAGTGTCGCTGTACCAAATTCGAGGCAAGTTAAATTGTGCGACATACGTTAAGGGTGAGTAACCGAGCCGGTTCTACCTGTAAACCGAACCGAACCGAACCGAACCTAACTCGCCTTACTCGGACTACCCGGGTAAGGGCTAGCTTTGCCCAGTTCGGTTCCTAATTTTTGGCCTTGAACCATTCAAAGCCAATTCCCAGTTTCAATGCTGGTTATTGGGTAGAACCAGTTCAAAATCAAATCCTACAAATCTGTTAACTAGAGATTATTGGGAAAAAAAATAATAATTAGGTTGACCATTCCCACGTAGTCGGTCCTTTAAGATGTCATTATAAAGAATCTTTGCAAAAAATAATGCTTGCGATAGAGCAATTAACTTTTTTAAAAAATGAAACATAAAGAATTCCCAACTCTAAAAATTGGGAATTTAATATGGAAAAAATGTAAATTTCAGGTTCCTAGTCCAGAACCGATCATCCCAATTTCATTGTGACAAAGAATTATCGATTGCTGTTTTTCCACCTCTTTCTTTTTATATTATAAAATTTTTATTTGCCCGAAAAATCAAAACCTGTGGATTATTTTTCCAATTCAAGAATGATTTATTTTACCTAAGTTGACGTGAACATCGTCGTCCACTTTGATGTAGAACTCGGCATCCCACAACGAGACGGCGGTGGCAAAATAGTTTTTTGTCTTTGCCGATAATTCTAGGTAGGCCTCAACATGATCCTGCCCGGAATTAATATTGTAATAATCCAGAATAATAGATAGATAAATAGATAGATAAAAATGATTTGGAGATTAATTTTTTTTTATATTAGAGGCGAAATGGGGAACGAAGAGATTTGTGTAATACCAGTCTCAAAAGGTCACCATAAAGTTTTTCTTCCTCGTCGAGAGATTGATCCAAAGCACCACCAGGTTTCATACTAATAACCAAATTAAAATTAATTATGGCTAAACAAAAAAAAATGGACCATTAATATTACATAGATTAAGGAAAGAAAATATACCACTAATAAAAGAAAAAGAAATTTTATATTCGTGTGTGTATACTTCGTAGTTTAGTTAGAGAATCAAACTTAATTAGCATCGAAAGCACATAAAATCATATCTTTAATTAAGGACACCAATGGGAAAGAACAACATTTAGGCATAGCAATTCACCCAAAAAGTTCTAACCAAATCCTACAATATGAATCAGTCTACCTACTCATAAGCTACTCGAATTTGGCTATTATGCTTTGAGTTCAGTTGAGTAGCTCGATTGATATAGAAATTGAGAAGTTAGGAACTCAAGCAAAACCTTTCAAGTCTGCGAAAGTTATATGTTTTTCAATTAATTTGGAATTATAAACAAATGAATTACATATTGAGATCTTACATTTTCATTGTACTTTTAGAACTTAAGGTAAAGGTTGATTTTGAGATTGAAGTGACTTAACTCTTTGTTAGAAGATACCCTATTGTACTTTTTTGCATCCTAATTATAAGGGCTATAAATAGAGTATTACCTTGGTAACTTAACAACACCCAATTTGTGACATATCATTTTATTTCTGTAAATTCGTGTTTCAATCTATGCAAATTATTAACAAAATATGAGAAATAAATATATTTAGTCTTTGCTTGGAGAAAGAAATCTATAATAAAAAAAAAATGAGAACAAGAATGTCACCTGTGACCAATTACAAAGCGCATGACTATACCCTTCTCTTTTTCCAATTTCTTTCTCTTCTCTCCTGCCATTGTTAATTACTCTCATTGAGAATCAGATGTTTTATCCAACAGATGAAGCAATTTATCGAAGTGAACATGGCACAAATTCATGGAAAATTCCTGCGAAAAATCGATCTGCATATTTACCTTGCGGCATCCACGTTTCGCGAACTGAATCTCTCCGCCTTCTCGTACCGAACGCAGTATTTATTCCGATGACCATGAAATATTTATCAACTTTTGGCGAATTTGCCGACTTTGGAGATCCGTCTGTCATCCTGTGATCGATGAAATGATTCGTATGTTCGAAAAATTATTGAAAAAATATTTTTCGAAAAAAAGATAAACTAAGCTAATTTAACTTACGTGTTTGATTGCTTGTTGATCATCAATGTGTCCGCTCGGCTGCCAATGTTTAGATGATCTGTGACCTTTCTTGTGCATAAGAAATTGAAAAATTCATTACAAGAACATGGTTTGGAAATTAAATTGGCATTATTATTATGTGCACATAATTAAAAATATGTTAAAATCTCTCTTTATGATAGAATAAATCTAAAGTATTTTTCAACGCCAAACTTTTACTCAAAGATTATGTAAACTCCCATGCATAATAATAGACGAACGATAACTATATATTACCAAATAATGGAAAAAAAAATGATAATTTGGAGGCCTTCTTTTTAAATTTCATTTCTTAATATTACCCAAATCACAAATTTTCCCTTTTTAAATTCTTTTTTTTTGTGCATAATTTAAAATGCTATCATTAAATATAAATAAACTCACAGAATTCTTACTGCGGCCATTGTAGACCTTTCGTTGAGGCTTTTGCTCAGCCAAGGCTGTCCATACATTGCCTTTACTTGGAGGTACCGTCCACATTCTAGCACAAATCGTCTTGATGAGTTAGCATTTTTCAAGAGAAGAAAGAAATTAATACTCATCCATAGCATATAAGAAGAGATAAGAGACATCGAATTTTATTTTCGACAATAAGAAATATTTACATTATAGAAAAATCTATATATGCTCACATCAAAGTAAATTGTCCATGAAATCTTTTTTCTATTTAATAATCTGACAGACTACTAGAATAGTGCTTCACCAATTTGGAAAATCAGTTCCTAAATTTATCCCTTACTCTATGTGAAAGTTTATATGAACAATTATCATGTGTGCAATCCAGAATCAATTTCTAAATTATCTGTCGAAAAGAAAATTGTCGCCTCAACAAATTAAGGCAACTCTTCTTAAAATTATTCGGGAAAATATTATTTTTTTTCTTGAAAAAATGAAAGAAAATACCTGTTGGTGATGGACATTCCAACAAGAAAACTGATTAGGCAGAGGAAGACCACCAACTTCCTTGTGATCACCACCTTGGAATTAGCTGAATCCCCCGCTCCCCCCAATCCTCTGCTCTTCATCGACATTTTATTTATTTATTTATTTTCCTCCCCTTCTTGCTCCTCTCTTAAGTATCAAATTTTCAACTTCATCCTCAGGTGAAATCAAAGGGAGGAAGAGAGAAACAAAAGGGAAAAAAGAAACCCTAAAAATCTCTTGAGAAGGGAAAATTTAGAAGCCAATGTTCTTCCTCGAGATGTAAAGAAGAAGACCCTCGAGCCGGTTCTCAAGCGTTGAAAGTTCGTGCTTTTAATGGGACATTAATGAGGATTTTTTTTTCTCACTTTTTGCTTTTTTTTGCTTCGTTATGCTGCATGGCAATTACTTCACTTGAGATTTGGCATAGGGAATATTATGATTTTTTACCGGTGTGATAAATATACCATGAATGAAGGGTATATATGTCAGGCATATATAAATTTGGGTTTTTTTTTACTCAAAAAAAGAAATTTGGGGTATTTACATCACAATGCGCAAGTTTAGGGTTTTTGGTGACACCACAAAAAAAAATTAGAGTATTTGTGTCGCAATAAATATAATTTAGGGTTTTTTTTTTTTTTGGTATTTGCTCAAAGTAAAATAATCCAAAAGTCTTAAATACATTGTGTTGTATTTAATTTAGTCCTAAACTTTTTAATTTTGTTAATTTAATTCTAAACCTTTTTAACAATTTGTCGACACAGTCGTTCCGGCCAATTTTGGCCAGAAGACTTTTCTAGCAACCGGAGATAAAAAAAAAATATATATATATATATATATATCTCGCAACTTTAATAAACTGGATGATGTTGGGATGTATCCGATACTTGTTGATCGGATTTGGCAATTAATGTAACCATATTTAATGTGAATTGTCTTTAGTAGCTGAACAATTCAAGTAACGCATAGATAAATTTCATTTCTACGTTTTATTGATTGGAGTTTATTTAAGTTGCTTCGAATTGAAGACGTTTTTCTTTTTCATTTTTTCCTTTTAAGGTGACGATAATTACAATTTTTGCATGAAAATCGCAAAGTTATATTTTTAAAAAAAGTTCGTAAAAAAATCTACATAAGATTCCTTCAGGACCACCCCTGATGGTGCAAGAGATATTTTCCACATGCGGTTTTGAAGAGTCTTTCTGGCCTTGGATTATTCGATTAATGTAAATCGTATTAGAATTTTTATATTTGAACAGAAACATTCTTGGAAATAGATCTTGCGAGCACGAATTTTTTTAGAATAGTTTCCAGTCCTTGAATTAATAAATCTCAAAATGGACCGAGCAAAGCCTAAATGTTAGAAAAAAAAAAATTCAACAAAATGGCCACAAAGAAAGCACAATCGAGCATCGTTTTGTTTGCGAAAAATCAAACTAGGGTTCGTCAAGGGACGGATCCTTCTTGGGTATGTAGTAATTCCGATAAAAACTATCATAACATACGAAAATTTAAACATTTTACAATCAACTGGCAAGATTTTTCTTTTCTGTCTGACAACGACTAAGGGGTTGATGATATGTTCCCTAAAGATCTTTAGAAACATCAATTGTTGGTTGGAACTATTATAACTTTCTGAAGCGAAAAGCAATATCCTGAAAAGCTAGACGAACCCTTATTTTTTTGTTTTTCTAATCAGATGAAGCTATATGCATATATTCTCCTTAGGGCCATCAAGCTAGAGGTAACAAATAGATTTGTATGTAGCCCTAACTTCTCTATCGATCGAACTTCTCGTCACGCCATCTCAAGATGCAAAGTTTATGCAAGTCTGATTCACGGTTATCTCTCGATAAGGGGTTGATTGGAGTGAAATTTTAATCGGGTCTCAAGGTACAGTGATTAAATCGCAGTTGGTGGGTAAGGAAAGGTATGGATGATTGCTTCATTGGTGGTGACCTTAGAACTAAAAGCTCTTCCTAACCAACCATGCTAGATTTGATCAGGCATTTGTTGAGTATTATATGCTGAAAAAGAAGCAATGTGCACCCCAAGAGTATCACCACAGATGCAAAGTCTCTAGCTAGAAAGTAATATGATGACTTGATGAGATACGAGTAAGTAATATGTAATTTCAATGCTCCTCCTCCAAGAGAGAGAATCCAAATCCTCATTTGTGCACAGAGTTTATACGAGAATTCGAGAATTACAACAAAAATCGATCTTTGTTTATCTGCAACTTCTGGATCAGACCATATCTGAATGAATGGAGAAGAGGGTCTTTCTCTTAACATGCTTTAACATACCTACACGGATAAGAGAGCACAAGTCGGGTCGCTTAAGGATCCAGTTTGAATTTTGTGTTATCGCTTTAGGTGAGAGCATTGGCACCAGCAACGATCTCCAATATTTCACCGGTGATCTTGGCTTGGCGTCGCCTGTTGTACACCATGGAGAGCGTCTTCTTCAGTTCCGAAGCATTGTCGGTGGCGTTGCTCATGGCGCTCATCCTAGCGGCGAGCTCGCTGGCCAGAGACTCCTGAAGCGCCCTCAGGATCTGGCTGTTGAGGTACAGAGGCAACAAGGCGTCGAGAATCTGAACCGGGTCTTGCTCGAACTGCAGGATCGGCGAGAAATCGATGGTTTCGGTCCTGACCACGTCTCTCTCCACGGTCAACTTGCCTTCCCTGGTGGTCAGCCTGAAGAACTCGTCCTCGGCCGCGTCCACGCAGTTCCCGTTCACGTCGCAGATCTCACCCTTCGGCGAGAGAGGCAGGAGGGTGTGGATGACGGGTTCGGATTTCACCAGGGACACGAACTTGGTGTAGAGGAGCTCCACCTTATCGACTTCCTCGCTGACAAATAGCGAGAACACATCGTCGGCGATGGCCTGAGCTTCCTTCGCGGTCGGCAGCGTACCGCCCTCGAGGAACTTGTCGACGGGGATGTAAGGCCTCCTCAGGAAATAGGTGTTGCCCTTCTTGCCGACGCTGATCACAGTGTAGTCGACGCCGAGACCCTTGAGCTCGGCGATCCTTCTCTCGGCCTTCTTGATGATGTTGTTGTTGAAAGCGCCGCAGAGGCCGCGGTCGCCAGTGACAACCACCAGGGCGACCTTCTTGACGGGCCTCACGCTGGTGAGCGGCGCATCGATGTCCTCCGTCTGGAGCTGCTCGTTGATGTTGTAGAGGACCTCGACCAGCGTCTCCGAGAAGGGTCTTCCGTTGACGACAGCCTCCTGGGCTCTCCTGACCTTGGCAGCCGCCACGAGCTTCATGGCCTCGGTGATCTTCTGGGTGTTCTTGACCGAGTCGATGCGGTCCCGGAGCTCCCGGAGGTTGCACTGGATGGGGGCCACCGGGTTGGCTCTACACGGGTTCCCGGAGGAAGGGAGCTGGAAGATGGAGCCGACGGAGGCCCGGAAGGAGAGCGAAGACGCGTCGGAGATGGAAGGCGTGGAGGACGCCCACATTGTGAGATTGGAGGAAGACATGTTCCTGGACAAGTTCTAGGACAAGTTCTCGCAGGTCAGGAGAAGGGAGTTTGGTTTATGTGTCCTTTCCTTTCTGCTCAAAAGCTTATCTTCAATGTGTCCAATTTGATGTCTCTGGTAATGGAGGAAGAGAGAATGAGTGGAGGGAGAGGGAGAGAGTGGATGAGGTTTCGGGATAAGGTTTTTGACTCCGTCTGAGATTGCATGGGCAGTGAAACTTTGATGCATCTCCTATCACCAAATCCCTGCGGGGTCCACTTGAATCTTTGAGTGGTGGCCAATTTGTTGGTCTGGCTATTTATTTTGGTCACGAAAATAAGTGACTAGATTTTATGCTGGACGGGTCCAATGATATCAGAGCAGAAAAGGGCATATGCGGCTAAGCGACTGAGATTCTTTTACAGCCGGGTGAAGGGTGAAATGTGCAGGACCACATTCACATTTACCTACTGAAACGACAGTGAAAACGTAGATGTGATCCAAGTTCGTGTTCAAGCTCTGTCCTTCACTCTTTTTGAAGTGTGATTCCCGAATCGTCGTACCATATCAAGCTGGACCTGAATCAAATTCATTATAGAAGGAACGTGAGCTGGACAGGTACAAAACCCCACATATTGTTTGCTGGTCCTCCAGAATTTAAAGCAAGTAAGAAGTTGATAACATCGACGGAGTACTAGAACTAAATGGACCTAACGAGTCTTGTTCACCCGTTCAAGACATCAAGTGCATAATAACTATTCTATTTCTATCCCGGAACTATTTTTATATTTCAGACTTATTTCTAGAACAGAAAGCCGTTTGGTAAAACTATTTCATTTTCCTATTTCTAAAATAGATTTCTAGTCTAGAAATAGGATTAGATAACTAGGTTTGGAACAGAAATCAGAAATAAAAAATTTATATTTTTTTTCTATTTCTGGAACAGAATTGAGAAATAGAAACTCTTCTCATTGTTTTTTATTGCTATTAGTCGGTTGCTCATTCATCGTTATCGGCCGCCATTTGCCATCTGTTGCCACCAGCTTCTGACTGCCACTACCGGTCACCGGTTGCCAACACCACGCGCCAGTCACTAGCCGCCGCCGGAAGGAAGAAATTTTATATCGTTATCAAACGAATTTCTACTCCGCAAATAGAAATTTTATATCATTGTCAAACATGTATTTTTACTTAAAAACTCATTCAAAAATAGAAATATAAAAATTTATTTATCTACCATAAATCAATTTCTGGCCAGAATAATTATCATTCGCGCCTTTAATTTGCACTATACATGGGAAAAACAATGGTGCGTTTGGTAACATTTCTGTTTAAAAATTGTTCCAGGGAACAAAAAAAAAATGTTTCTGTTCCGAGGAACAATTTTTGAACAAAAAAAGGGGTTTGGTAAACTTGTTCCGAGAATAAAAAATGAACAGAAACAAGTTTGGTAAATTTGTATTTTTTTTTAATTTTTTAATATTTTTTTTTATTTTCTTTTTTTTATTTTCTTTATTTTCTTCTTTTGAGCTCGCCCAGATCCGGCGAGCCCGAGCTCGCCTAGCCACCGACGAGGCTCGGCCTTGCCGGGCCACCGCCAAGCGACGCCGACCTGGAGGTGGCCCAGATCCGGCGAGGCCGAGCCTCACCAGGGGCCGGCGACGCTCCGACGAGGTCGCCGACCCTCGACGGCCGGCCAAAGAAAAAAAAAAGAAAAGAAAAAAGAGAAGTGTTTCTGATTTTTGTTCTAGAAATAAGAAACAATTTTTTTTTTGTTTCTTGTTTCTGTTCCAGATGTGTTTCTGGGAAAAAAAAAACAATTTTGGAACAAAAACGTACCCAAACACATTTCTGTTCCTTTTTTGTTCCCAAGAACAAAAAAACAGAAAAGTTGTTCAAAAACAAAAAAAAAAAAACGAAAACAAACGGGCCCCTATTGGCTCGCTCGCCCTAATAAAATCTAATGAGCAAATCCCAAAGTCCACCATTATGACACATTCAAATTCAAACCCATAATCAGTAGTATGGCGAGCTGCACACAACTGAATTGACACGACACAACACACCACATTAGATAACATCATGGCTACACAGTGAGGATGCCTGGCGGGATGGAATCTCAGAGATGTAGTACGGACTGCGGAGTGTAAACAATATCGAGCTCAAACCATTCACTTGAAGAAGAAATAAACCCATGAGAGAGAGAGAGAGAGAACAAAATGTAAGAGGTCGTGTTCATTTCTTCATGCCTTTTGTCGAGGAGATATTCACACAACAGGACTTGCATCCAAGCCCCATCCTAAATCAAAAAAAAAAATTCCCCAAAAGCATTTTCACTGTACTTCAATCTCACATAGAATGGTGGTTCGTCTTCGATCCATGCTATGCACAGAGAGTAGTACAAAATTGGGGATACAGACGTTTCTTTACTATTTACAGCGTCTGAATCAACCACTCTTCATAGCAATCCCTACTTCTGAATTCGCGTTACTCCTGCACGTCCGCTTTCGAGGCCGCCTGTTAGGGACGGTGGAAGCGCCCAAATCAACCCGTTTCGCGGCCTCCGTAGTTTGGTCATGTAACTGCTCCATATTATTTCTAATGCATGTTTTTGTCTTCTTGCAGGATCTGTTTGGACGAGGTGAACGAAGCTTTCGAGCCTGAGTTTCACCGGCTGGATTTGGAGGACAGCCTCGCAACCTTGGATCCAAACTCAACCATGATTTACTCGCCGTGTCTCTCCCTTCGCAAGTGAGACCCAACTTTAAGGAAGGAAGGCTGCTGTTTCCAGGTGTAGAATCATTGGATTTAAGACAATGACCATTTCTCGGTTCATGCCGGTGATCTTCGTGTGGTTCCGTCAACACCTTCTCTGCAGCATGATTCTGGACCTCCTAGCAAGAAGGCATTACAAGATCCAAAGACAATTTCAGAACACTAGCATAACAATTTAGATTATAGAAAAGCTCACTTTCACAGCACTAGAGAAAGCTTAATCGCATGCATGTGTGCCTGCCTGTAAGGCTAAAGTTAGGAGAGTAGGATGGAGGGGAGCCCCTGGAATAATGACTCAGTGATGGAAGCAAATTAGTGCTGAACATCAGAGAAGAGTTTAGCAGGACATATTGCCAAAAGAAAATTAGTGCTGAACATCAGAGGATAAAGAACGAAGATGTCAACCCTCCTCAACTGTATGTCAGAAATTATCCACCAGACAAGCAGTCCAGAGAATAATGTACCAGGTCACAACCAAACCGAACGAATGATTTATCACCTACTATACAATATGCGAATGCCATGACATACAAGATTAGCATAAACAACAAATTCTGCACCCTGAGCACTAGAAAGCAACATGGTATGACGATGCCAGAAATGAGTATGCACCTTGTTATTTGTATCAGCAACAATCTCCATGCTTGATTCCTCCTCTCCTTCAGAATCAGCCATCTCCTCACATTCAAATTCGACATGTTCTTCCACATCTTCATCAGAGTCGCTCAACTCTTCCTGTTCCATAATAATTCCCGGATGAGACTCATCCCCTGCTAAGTCCATGTTGGATTGAACGACATCATTTTGTCTGCTTAACATTTGGGATTCTGAAATTAAGTCACTTCTAACAGAAGACAGATTTTCAGGCTGCTGGTCAAAAGGATTGCTTGCTTGTTGACTATTAAGCAAAGTTCCAGATTTTGCTGATTGCCTGATGGGGGTTATAAGTTTATGAGTAGCCCCAGTGTTCTTTCCTATTGTCTTTCCCAATGAGGATAAAGAGCTTAGGTGTATATCTAGGTCCAATTCACTAGCTCTATCTGCACAAGAAGAAAGATCAGTGCCAGTAGTCAAGGAGGCACCACTGGCTGGCACCTTAGCTTGCACAGCAACAGAAACAGACTGGTGAGCCTTTGAGCTAGCAGATGTTAAATCACTGTTCACCTCTTCAGTTCCTTGAAGTAGT
The DNA here is from genome assembly GCA_007663325.1 of Eucalyptus pauciflora. NCBI lineage: Eukaryota > Viridiplantae > Streptophyta > Magnoliopsida > Myrtales > Myrtaceae > Eucalyptus > Eucalyptus pauciflora. The sequence goes on along the minus strand of VMYD01000212.1, from coordinate 327,887 downwards.
GGATGGAAGTCAATTCCACTACCACGTACATTGGAAGCAGAGTCCCTAGGCCTAAAAGATCTGTCATTGTTTAGCTGCTGAGGATTATGAAAAAGACTAAGATTTAATTGAGGCTGGCTTCCAGAGAAAAAACTTAAAGGGGCAGGAGCAAGGGTATTGCAGTTTGATGGGTAATAAGGCAGGCCACCATCTTCAGGGACTTGGAAGAGTAAGGGATGCATCTGGGAATCAGAATCAATGCCTCTTTCCTCATTGATGGTTTTCTCCTTGAAAACTCTTGATTCTTCTCGCGGCAAATGTGCAACAGAATCATTCAGAGACATACTTTTGCTCTGTTGGGCAGCTTGTGTGTCTCCAACCTTTGCTGCATGACATGGTCGATTATCCGCACTCCCAGTAATAGTGGAAGCCGCTCCATCACAGCTTAGGTATGCAGACTGAGAAATAACACGAACATTCTGAGGAAGATTCACTGGGGGCAAGTTTGGTGCTAATTTTACCAAGCGTGCGCTGTCAGTTTGACGACCTCTGTGTGAAAGGGGACCAAATGGAGATTTGGGTGTCCACAAACTTGTTTCAGAAACTGGATGAACTGGTACTGAGGTACCATGCACGTTGTTATGAATGACACGAGATGCAGAGTAAGTATTCTGAAAAGTTGATGCCATTGGAAACTGATGCATGTTTCCAGCATGGTGTTGTGTTTCATAAGCAGCCTCTTCCCTTATGCCATGAATGCCTCCTTTTCCCACATAAGAGTGATGTTGTTTGAAAGATGGTCTCCAGTCCATTAAAAACCCCTCGTGTACATAAGGTTCCTCAGGGTCATCAATGCAATCATCTTCACAACTGTTCTCCCCGCCAGCATGCTCAACCTGATAGTCCTGCAACCAATGGCCAATACACAGCTCAAATCCGCTCTTTGGAAAGAAAAGCAAAGGGATGCGGAAATTTATCAACATATTGTGGAAGCTCCTCGGTCTAATTTTAGAATTCATGCTCTTAATAGTCCAAAAGTGACTGAAGACATTTAACATGGATGGAAGCTTTACTTACTAAAGGCACTGAAAACAACATAATTAGCTTAAGGCATCAACTGAGACTCATCGCATGAGTACAATGTAATCAAGTCATTTCTCCAGTAAAGATAACATGGAGAATATAATATAAATGTGTGTAGGACCATGTATGGTAATCCATGCAATGTTTCTCGGCAAATGACAAATACCCACTTGTAAGCCCATTATATTAGCAGCTCATTCATTAAGTAGACAAAATCAATATATCATTTCTATGTTCAAAAGTGAAACTTGCAGACCTCCTTCTCAGATGCATTTTGCCAACTCGCTGGATTTGCACCTCTGCGCCTTCTCCGTTCCGCTTCATACGCCCTTCTCTTCTCCTTTTTAGTTGGATTCTGTTTGTATGACTTCTGAGTTCCCAAGGCAACTCTCCACTGACGAGGTAATAAGGATGGATCTCTATGTGGCACAATGAATTTGCATACTGACATCCAGTCGAGTTTATAAATCTTGAACCCCTGGAAATATTTACATCGCGGGTGTCATATACAGTTTTCCATAAAATAACAAGCAGATTCCAAAGAACGAACAACTTAAAATTTACCTCTTGTATATATTGCACCTCTTCTGCGGTCAATGGAGAGGTTTTCATCCTCCTTACTGCCTACAAATGGAGAGGTTACATATAGTGAAGATAACATGCTACCAATAGAAAGAGACATCTCAAAGATTTGCATTAAAGATCTCTCTTTTCCTTGATTTTCATTTAATTCATTTGCATAAAAAGAGTGAGCCAACAGTGGGTGATCCTCCCAAAATGTGATCATTGCAGCATAATTCCATTGAAACAAATTCCAAGAAACTCCTAGCATTGGTTGCCAAGGAGCAGGTAAGTCAAAGGTCTCGAAACACAAAGCTTTTAACATCAATACAACTTCATTTTGAAGTCTAAATCTCAAGTGAAACACCAACCATAATTACTTCCAACTACTAGGTTGTATACTCTGGTATCTATGTGCTAGACGCGAGACTGACATACCGCATTTCTGGTCTATATCTGTTCCTTTCTTTTCTTTTTTTCTTTCACTTACATCCATTATCAAACGTTCTGGATTAACTTTGCTTTAACCCAAGTAAGGTAGCCACCTTGAGCCCTAAATTCTAATCTCCTTAAACTGAAAACCTCAAGCAAGGCCCAATTATTACTTTTGCAACCACTGCTCCTTCCAAAGGACTATACATTAACAATTTTTTTATTATTTCATATGAATCGCCCCTGCAACACCTCTAAAAAGGAACATACTGTTCAGTTTACAATAAACTATTGTCAATCTCATTCAGGATAAATCCATCTGTTTTACTTATTGAATTTGCAAGATAAATACAATAAATTATTGTCAATCTCATTCAAGATAAATCCATCTGTTTTACTTATTGAATTTGCAAGATAAATCCATCTGTTACAATAACAACAATAATAATAATCTAAGTTAAATACTTAATGTCTCTTTTGCCTCATTTATGAAGCGACTCAATTTTGTTCCCCCAGTCAGTAAATGATGCTAGCCATGTATCCAGTGCACAAATCAATAATTAAGAATCATAAGTTGACTCTGGCAGAAACACACACCTTTATGGGATTCTCTGGAGCCTTGGATGAGCAGCGATTCTTCTGCCGTACAAAAATCTGCAACAGAGATGTTCGTGATGATGCCATCATAGACTTGAACAGGCATAAAAAGCCCGATACTCAGTCAAAACTTCTCCTCACTAAACACCTTAAAAAACTACAAACTTATTTCATCAGCCATAGAAACTCTCTTAGACAAATAAACTTAACATGTTGTAATGAGTGAACAATTCTAGAATAACTTCTGTTCAGGAAAAAGGTTACCTAAATGGTTGTACCCATATAATAAGCGCCATAAAGCCCAGAAAGTACCTGATGCTTAGACTTGCAAGGAAGAAATCGTTGCTGAATAGCCTTCCAATCTGTATTAAATTCCATTATCCCCAAAGCAAGTAGCCTGCACCATTATCATACTAATGGGGTCAAAACTTTGATTATTTCTGACATTGTAACAACCAAGCTGTAAAACTTCCACAGACATCAAACAAGTACACATACAGCAGCACAGTTACTTTCTCCCCCAATCAATTTCCAATTAATTTCTGTTTACAGTTCCTACCGCATACAACCTTTATTGCCTTTCTTCAACCTTCAAAAGATCCACTCTAAACAAGTTAGAAATAACAAAAATAGCAGTATGCAACTTACTCATCCTCAGCATCAGTGAAAAGCACCCTGTTTGCCACAGCAGAAGGGGGTGGTTTATGAGGAAGAAGTGCTTGATTAAACAGTGGAAAGAATATCTGAGCCAACTTTGCAACATCTTTCTGAACCAAGGCAACTGATTGCTTCTTAGCACTTTCCACAATTGCCGCAGCTAATGATCTCTTAAGTGGATGATGACCTGAGGAAGGAGAACCACTACGGGCATTTGATGAAGAAGCTCCACTTAAAACTTGAATATCACCTTCTACAGCTGACAGAGAGCTGGAAGTGGGGAACAGAGGCTCCCTTTCAGAGCGAATATCACAGGTAGATTCAACATGCCATCGCCGCTGTTCCCGGACTGTCATGATAAATACAAGCCAATTAAAATAAGCTCTCTCTCCTGTTATGGGGCATTAAGAAAACAAAAACCAATATCCCTGACAGAGGAAATAGGTTGTTGTTTATCAATTTATCTGTTATCCACGGTTTAAAAATTGTCAAACCCATTGAGTCGTTATAACTTCTTTTTTTCTTTTAATTTACTCATGAAGAACCTCAACTGAAATTGTGCTTTGTTTCATTATTTATCTACATTACCTACGTTGTATATAAAAAAAAAGAGCTTACATATTCATTCATATCCTACCACATACAGATCTACAAAAAAAACAATTGTAATCTATAGCTTAGACTTAAATCTGTTGCTGAAGAAGAAGACATAAATTATGCAGTGTGTCTTCAGATTGGACAACATGAGAGAATCTCAATTTTACTAAGTGGTTAACATTTTTTTATGGGTAAGTTAACTTCATTTCTTCATCAAACAAAGTGGGTAGGCCAATCCCACTACAAGCCACTATACATCAAGCCATCACTTACAATCAAAATCCAAGTGGTAGTACCATTACCCCGAAGCCAACACCATATCCCAGCCAACAAGAAGGATTCATCTAACAATCAAACCAGTTAAAGGCCAGACAAATCATTGAACTGAATTGCCAATTAGAACATAAAGCTATAACCAAGCCAGAATTAACTTTGTGTTACAGCAGTTTATGCCCTTCATTTCTAAAACCTTACTGCAAACATAAGTGGTTCACATTTAAAACCAAGTTGGGTTTAAAACTTCAACATTCCCAGTTTGGTAACCTATACAGTCAAATTTGCACTTGATCTAGAATGCCAAACTATCATAATCGATTCGGTTTAAAGCCTTCCAGAAGAGACCAAATGATCCGAGAAAACCCTCATATCGTACTGAAACCTATTATCCAAATAGACTAAGAACAACTAAGTGGCAAATAGCTTACCAATGCGCAGATCATCAATGTATTTCTTCACTAAATTAAGCGGAGCTACATCCAAAACCGACAGTACAGGACCACTTATATGCGGCAACCAGACAGAACCCTCCATTGCTCGAGAAAATACAGCCAGACTGCCAACATATTCCCCCTGTCCTTGACCCTGGGAACCATTTAGAGTTGCCAGCATCTGATTATCCACAGAAGAGGTAACCCCCTCAGCATCTAACGTAGAAGCACATCCCAAAGTCTGTTGTGCCATGTTTGATGCTTTAGAACCCTCAGATGTTGATGAACAAACATATGCAGGGGAAAAGCAAATACCAGGATATGGTATGCTTCTCCGAGCTACTATCTGATCGCGTTTATGAAGCATTTGCAAAATCAATTCTTCAACCTGTGATGCAATGTTTTGCCGAGAGGGATCGAGAATGCAAAGAGAATATATTTGAATAAGAAGCTGCACATGCTCATGTATTAGACAATACAACTGGCCGATCTGATTAGGAGCAAACCCATTCATGCAACCCGCATTGGCTGTTAAAGATGCATAATTCAGAGGAGCATCAGTCATAGAAGGTTGTGCACTCGATGCTGGTAAATATTGAGTCGATCCAACAGGTACTAATGGTAAAATTGGACGCAAGGGCCTCTTCCCATGTTGAAGAAGCTTCTTTTTACACTCCGCAGAGGTGTCTTTACGTCTGTTCTGCCTTGTCTCAGGCCGCCTTCTGGAAGGCTCAAAATTTCCTTTTGTGATTTTATCACTAGGTCTGTCATCGAGGTCACTCTCAAGTGCCTCTTCGAGTTCAATCTCAAAGTCAGCATCGTTATCCTCATCTTCGTCATCGACGTTTCCAGTGTCTGGAGTTGGATGATCATTGCCATCTCCACCTAATAAAACAGCTGCAAGAAATTTTTTATACTCTTCTTCATCATCAACATTTTGAATGTCCTCATCATCATCCGTCTCTTGCAGGAAACTCTCCAGTTCATCAAGAGTAAAACTTGCCAGAGAATAACGAGCCCTAGTACGCTTGCAGATAGCATCCTCCTCATCAGAGTGCATTACCGGCTTCCAGCTATTTGTAGCTTCCACAACCATGTCACCATGGGAGTCAGGTCTGCTGCCCGTATGATCTTCCTTTCCTTGTAAATGCCCATTTTCAGCTTGAGACAGGATCTCTAAATCTGTCTTAGAGAGCGTTCCGGCGACAAGTTCGGGCAATTCTTCTTCACATACTAGTTTAGGGGAATTCAGCACGAAATCCCCCCCCTCACAATGCTCAGAATCTTCAACAGCAAAACTCTGACCCTCATCAGTCAACTCTGACAAATAAATTTCCGCTGTCTGTAAAGGTTTAACTCCGTTTTCAACAACGTCCCCGTCTATTCCTTCAATTTCGGAGCTCAGACTTGATGAAGCATCCGGTGAAGGTGTTTCCTTTAGAAAGGGATTAAAATCCACATCTTCATCCTCATCCTCATCCTCTTCACCCTTCGCCGGACTCTTATGCCATTCATCTAAGTCTGCCCCGGTGGGCATAACGTCAGCTTGACTAACATGGCCACCGTTGCCAGAGGAATCAGCGCAAGACGACATCCTCATTGATTTCGTAGCAGCGACGTAAACACTCAACAATCATGCACAATCCTTCCCCTCAATGCAATGACACTCCAATAATGCCATGCCCTAAACACAAAACCAAAACGAAAGACACGACATTAGAGATCGACACGACTCGAAGCATAAACCTTTTGACCCGTGCACACAAACAACTCCACTGTTCCTCCACAGCAGAACAGTAAGCAGCCCTCAACCATTGCCCCGCACGCAAGAATTCACACTCAATCAACACAGCTAATAAGAAGCACACCACAACTGTACGGGCACAATGAACAATCTCGCGTTCGAGCATCGCAATCCGATGATTGGCGCCTTTCCGGCGGACTCTCGCGACATTCGTGCGCGACCGGCCGAGAATTGCCGGCGGATTCTAGAGAATTAGGGCACGAGAGGCGGTTCGGTACCGAAGAGGCGCGAAGGGGAAGCGCCGGAAAGGAAGCGCATTTGAGGAGAACGGGGATTCGGGAGGTCAAAGGCGCCGGCTCGGGATCGCACGAGCAAACGAGAGCAGGGGGGGAGGCGGGAGCAAGGCTCACCTTGTTTCCGACGGCGAATCCGGCGAGCTAGGCCCGGCGACGGCGGACGGCGGCGGCGGCGACGAGCGGCGAAGAGAGGAGAGGGGCGGAGCGGGGAGAGCGAGAGGGGGGAGAGGGGCGGAAGTTCGTTGGATGTTGGGCCTTTCTTCAAGCCCAACAGTCTGACCTCCCCTCTGCTTGTTTTGGCGGTGCCACCATAAAGCCGGTTGAAAATTTTGGCAAAAAATTTTGAAAAGTCTGTAAGGTGGCACATAATATTCATTATGTTTCTGATTTCTAGTCTAAATCTATTTCTAGAATAGAAATTTGTTCTAGAAATAAATAAATAAATGAAATTGCGTCACCGAACAGATTTTTGTTCCAAACTTATTCTGGATAATAGAGAAATAGAGAAACCAAATGGTTATCATACGCATTTTCAAAACCTTTAAAGGGAGGTCCGTGGTACTTTAGAATGTTGTATTTCCAAAATAAAAATGAAAATAAAAATCTCCTTTTCAACTTTGCCCTTGCTCATATTTCATAATTTCTTAAATATCTCTTCATAATAGGATCTCGTTGGTGAGTCTCCAACAAAACCGAATGTGGATTCAATAACTAACCTGTCTGATATGAAATTAATTAGAGTCATTTTTTTTCCTTCTTTTTTTTATTATATATAATATGTGTGTGTCAAATATGAATGTAAATTTTCTTGCTCGATGATGTTATGTTAAAAATATTTGATTTCAACAAATATTTTTATTTTTAAATATATATAATTACTAGTGTAAAGAGCAAATCAGTTCAAAATTGTTTGGTTATGAGTTCTACTCTGATATCGACTTGGAGTATTTGGATTTCAAGTTTTCAAATAGAATCGACCAATTCAAGGCATAGAATCGGAAACCAAACCAATTAAAGATAGATTTGTCAAGGCCAACCCCTTAAAATGTGTTTAATAATCATTCTGCTCCCGAAAATAATTTATACTCAAAAATAATTTTTTCTAATTTTGTTCTCCAAACGAGTTTATGAGCATTTGACGATTTGATAACTATCTAAAATTTATATTTCTGAAATAAAAATACATTTGTTATGATTTTAAATTTTTCTTCTTCTTTTTTCCTTCTCTTCTTCCTCCTCTAGTAGGTCGATGGCCAGACGAGGTCCAGTGATCTCGGGGAGAGTCAATCTTGCAACAGTTGGGCGAGGCTCGCCGAGGTTGCCAATGGCCGGCAATCGACTTCAAGAAGAAGAAGAGGAGGAGGAAAAGAAAAAAGAAAAAAAGAAAGGAGAGAAAAAATGACATGGGCTTTGTTCTGGAATTGTTTTCAAAAATAAAAATTATCAAACCGATTTTTATTTTTTTCAAAAAATAAAATAATAAAATTAGATAATACTTGGCAACTGGCTTTGAATCAGCCGGACGAGACCGGTCCGGGCCGGTGCCCGGACTGAACCGGCCCGTCGATCACCCTATAGCGGAGGCTTGACAGGTCAGGCTGCACCGCCGTCTCCACAATTTACGCTCCGATTTAGAGAGAGAGCGCCCGCCGCCGCCGCCGTCGCCGTCGCCGACGATGGAGTTCGAGAAGAGGAAAGCGGCGACGCTGGCGTCCCTCGGCAGCTCCGACGCCGACAAGTCGCCGAAGGGCTCGCTGGACGCCCCCATCGTCCCCCTCCTCTCCACCATCAACCGCCACCCTTCCTACTACACCACCAGCTCCTGCAGCGGCCGCATCTCCATCCTCTCCCAGCCTCCCCCCGCCGCCGCCGCCGCCGCCGCCGCCGCCGCCGACAAGCGCAAGAAGGCCCGCGGCGGGACCTGGCTCTACATCTCCCACGACCCCGCCGACCCCGACTCCGTGCTGTCCTCCCTCTTCCCCGGCGCCGACGAGCCGGACCGGCGTGACGCGTCCGAGCTGGTGTTCCGGTTCGAGCCGCTCATCGTGGCGGTCGAGTGCAGGGACCTGAGCTCGGCGCAGGCGCTGGTGTCCGCCGCCATCGCCTGCGGGTTCCGGGAGTCCGGGATCACGAGCGCGAGCCGGAGGGTGATCGTCGCGATCCGGTGCTCGATTCGGATGGAGGTGCCGCTGGGAGACGCGCGGGAGCTTGTGGTGTCGCGCGAGTACGTGAGGTTCCTCGTCGGGGTGGCGAACGAGAAGATGGAGGCGAACAGGAGGAGGACCGAGAAGTTTCACGAGGCGTTGCGGAGGATATGGAGTTGCGAGGGCGAAGCGGACGGTGCTGGGGATGGGAAGACTGAGAGCGGGGCGAGGAATGCTGAGAGCTTGAATGAGTGTGAGTTTGAGAGTGTTGCTTGTGTTGAAAGTTCAGAAGCTGATGCTACTTTGGATGGAAATGCGAAAGATGGTGAGACCTCCAATTCATTACATATTCAGTCATTCGGTTCAGTTTACATTGATCAAAATGTCTTTTTGGTGTAAATGAAATGGCTAAAATCGAAGCCGAATGTCATTCGCTTTTGATGGTCGATGACATTTATATATGGTTGGGTTCGGTTTTTGGGCAATCAACTGGTTTACGTTTGCAACATCCATGTTGCGTCGCTTCTGCAACTGTGGCACACGAAATGGCAAAGACTACTGATCGTACTTGTATTGTTTTGGTGCATTTCCTTTTTGTTTCGTAAAGAAAAGGCTAATTGAATTGCTAGTTCTAGGGATAATCTTATAGTATGCTATTCTGCTACTCGTGTGCTGCTAACACATTAGGATGGCATGGCTTGGCCAGTTTCTTTGTGGATGTCCTGTTCGTTATCATCTGTGAATTGCTCTGCTATTTGAATGACTATCATTTTTGCTTTGCCTAAATATATATGGAGAAGACGCAAAGATACAACTTGCAGCTAGATTTGATGGATTCGGGATGATTTGGGAGCTACGGCAATCGATAAATGTATTTACAGGCATCTATAACAGTAACAAAATTATCTTATCATCAACTGGTTAAGCAAGTAATTTCTTATAGAGAAAGTAATAATTCCTATAGATGCCTTTTTCTTATAATTGACTGCTTCACAAGAAATTTCTCTTGGGAGGTCAAGTTGCTCTGCAGTCTCTACAATTTATAATTATATGTAAAATGCTGACTTTCATAAAGCTCTCATTCCTTATGTCTATATCCTTTCAAGTTTCACCTGATTAAGGCTGCGTTGCGTAGTCTAAAATTGTGAGGGGAGGGCTAAAGTTTTTAGGTCGTGTCTATTGAAATCCATTACAGAGTGACTGTATATTAATCTGGTTTTGATTGCAGGAGAGCTCTCCTTTTAGATGCAACCAAGTCTGAGTTTTTGAACAATTGGCAGGGCCAACAGTGCATCAGGATTTCAGCTTGTCTATTACTCCCCTGAAAATTCTAGGTGAACCTCATGAGAAACTATTCCTCTGGGGTCACTCTGCCTGCACGGTGGATAGGAGAAACCGGGAAAAACTTCTTATTTTTGGTGGTTTTGGAGGAATGGGAAGGCATGCAAGAAGAAATGACTGTTTATTTCTTGATCCATCGTCCTGCACGTTAGAGACTATTGCTGTTAGAAGTGCTCCCTCTCCACGAATGGGCCATACAGCATCATTGGTTGGACATCAATTGTTTGTCATTGGTGGCCGGACTGATCCATCGAATATTCTAAGTGATGTATGGGTCTTCAACACAACTACTAATGAATGGAAATTGATAAACTGCAATGGTCATGTATTTCCGCCAAGGTACTGCCAAGTAGTGATTTGCTGCGAGAGAGTTTTTAATCATATTCTTTTTGGCATTTAAAATTGACATCAGATTGTTTTTGCTTTTCATTTATCCTTGCTCAAATTTGAGTTTAATTTGAGAGTTTATGGAGTTTTTGTTTGCTGCATGTACATAATCAAACTTGGATCTACGTGCAAAAACTTACAAAACATCCTCCTTGCTTTTATCTATGCTCTGCATGCCTACATACATATTTGTCATACTTTGCTTTTAAATTAATCCAAACATTGAACAGGCATCGCCATTCAGCGGCAGTTTTAGGTTCAAAGATTTTTGTATATGGTGGAGTGAACAATGAATCGATATATTCATCCTGCTTTGTCTTGGATACAAGCAATCTGTGCTGGGAAGAGTTGGTGGTGGGTGGAGATCAGCCATGTGCTCGTCACTCACACTCTATGGTGTCATATGGATCGAAGGTTTTCATGTTTGGAGGATATGATGGTGAAAAGGCATTGGGAGATTTATACAGCTTTGACATTCAGGCATATGCTTGGCGAAGGGAGAAGACATTGGGCGAAGGGCCACATGCTAGGTTCTCTCACTCAATGTTTGTCTATAAGCGATATATAGGCATCATTGGTGGTTGTCCTGTCAAACAGCATCTTCAAGATTTGTCACTGCTAGATCTGCAGCTGCAAGGCTGGAAGCATGTGGCACTCGATTCAGTCAGCAGATTTTTGTTTGTGCGTACTACAGTGAATGTCATTGGTGATGATCTTGTCATGATTGGGGGTGGGGCAGCTTGTTATGCATTTGGAACAAAGTTTAGTGAGCCCATGAAAATTAACCTGCTCCGTTTAGATAGCTCAAGTCACAGTATGCCATCCAGTGGAGACGAGCAACCTTGCCGTCAAGGAGAGGTGACTGAGGAAACACATGGTCAGTGTCAGGGTCAAGATCTACAACTTAAGCATGCTCAAAGTTTTGGTGAGAATTCTGACCTGAAGTTTGAAGAAGCAATTGAAATGGTAGGACCTCAGACAAGTCCCATGCATTGGCTTCTACAAGTTGAAAGGACCCGTGCAAAGCTAGCAAAGGACTTATTGAAGAAGTTTGGATGGTTGGACATGGGGAGGAAGGTAAATACCAGTGAGGATGGAATGCAAATTTATTTCCCCGTGACTGAAAAATTTTGTGTTCTGTATGAGAAGCAGGATCATCGAGCAGATGTTTCTGAGGAGCTAAATGAGCTGTGTTCTTCAGAGCAATCAGTAAAATCAGATGTCTTGTTGAATCAGAATCCCTGGTCAGCCGCCTTGAATCTTCTAAAGCAAAGTGGCGCAACTACACTGGTTGATAGAATTGGTGAAGTCAAAAAAGTTAATAGATCTCCATATGTTGTGATGAGGGAAGCAGTTGCTGTGCTAGTTAAGCAGAAAGGATTATCGGAAGAACTTCTTGAGCAGCTTCCTGCAAGGTTTGTGTTTCAAAAGAATTGTGAGTTTGGTGTCTGACTATCATTATACTTGAATTATATTAAAGCACATAATGTTCCTTTATTGTTCTATGCGTCTCTTCAACAGTTTTTTTAGTTTGAGTTCAATATATGTCATCTTCTCAACTGTGTTTCTGTTTTCTGCTTCAGATGGGAACGGCTAGCAGATATTGTTGTTCTTCCAGAAACATCCTTCAGGGATCCAATTTGGGAGACAATTGGTGAGGAGCTCTGGCCTGTTATTGCCAAAGTCCTCAATACTCGTCGCCTTGCTCGCCAGGTAAGCTTTGTGCTGATGTTTACTACTTTATCCTTCCTTATTTTTTGGGGGTTCTGAATGTGGCATCAAGAAGTGCATCTAGAATTAGTGCATTCTTTGTATTTGTTAAATGAAAAAGTTCTGAATTTCTGAATTGACTGAGGACGTGGCATATGTGTAGTAACATTTTTTTGGGGATATTTGCCCCTTTATATCTTATTGTTTTTTCTAAAGCTTTCACTTTCTGTTTGCCATAGAGCTGGAAATGCCTTTGCAAAACACACCTCTCAGATTGTTTTCTGATCTTTAGAAACCTGGTTCTCTTCTAATAGACGACTTAAAAATCACGATTCATCTTGTCTTGAAAACTTCTGGTGCATTTTTGTGTTTTTTCTTGTTGATTTTAAAATAAACTCTGCTGGCTTTTGTAGGGCTATGTTGCGCCTACTTCTACGAGGGACAGTACTCTGAAGATCCTCTTTGGTGATGATGGTTGGGTTGCCCACCGTGAAAATGGTATCTTGTATTCTTTTGATGCTACTAAGTGCATGTTCTCATGGGGCAATCTTTCCGAGAAGCTTCGCATGGCTCGTCTAGATTGTCGAGGTGAAGTTGTTGTTGATTTGTTCGCTGGAATTGGATACTTTGTGTTGCCCTTCCTTGTTAGGTATGATTAGCTCTTATTCACCTTTGATTTGGTTGTGGGTATCATGAAAATGGAAAGAAATAAAGTTTGCATTATAAGGCTGCAACATCTAACCAATAGAAATCCAGTAGATTTTGACAGTGAGAGGTCATTCTTGCTTATCAATTGCCAACAATGAAACTGTGATAATTAGTATTAATATCTCTCTCACTTTTAGTTGTTCTTTTTAATTTTATGTGCTTCTAACAAAACCTTCTATTTATCAGGGCTCAGGCTAAGCTAGTATATGCCTGTGAATGGAACCCTCATGCCATTGAGGCTCTACGTCACAATTTGCAGGCCAATTCGGTTAATGATCGCTGTGTCATTCTTGAAGGAGATAATCGGATCACAGCACCCAAGGTGGGATTGATTTGTCCATATATATCTTTTGTTTGCAGCCTAGTGTAATCTGGTATCCACTTGCTCTGAAATAAGTTAAGTGGGTAATTTATGAATGATTTACATTTGATCTGATTTAATACGATTGAAAAGTTACGGCTGACTTCTAATAGCTTATTGTACTGAATCTGAACTCTGAAGAGGATTTGAAGTATACTGACTTTGGAGGGACTGTTCCTGGAAGTCTTTAATACATTGGAATTTACTTTGAATCTTGTAGGGATCATGTTTCTCGTACAAAAGTGACTTGGCACCTTTTAGTTCTGTCAGTTATTGCAGACCTGGTTGGAAGCATGTTCTTGGAGTCTGATTCTCAATCAGTGAATGGGTTCACTTTTGATTTTATGTATCCTGCACAGAATAAATGTGCTATGTTAAACTTTTGCATCGTGCAACTCCTTATTTCATGAGACTCATCTAGTCAACTTACATAATCTTGGTAACTCTAAAATTACTTGTGAACGCTTTTAGGTTCTTTTCTTCATTGTAAAGCATTGGATTTATCTTAGAATGGGATCACCATTTTTTGTCTATAATTGATTTACAATGTGTACTGTGATTTATTGGATTGTGAAGTGTTCTCTTGTGGATTGGGTTTGTTTGTTTTCTATAGTCAAGATATTCTAACCTATGGTTTTTGGAAGGATGGTATGAATAAACTTTGCATCTAATATTGACTCCTTGATGCTTTCTTATAGGGGGTTGCTGATCGAGTGTGTCTTGGTCTCCTTCCATCGAGTGAGGGCAGCTGGGTAACTGCTATAAGGTCATTAAGGTGACTTTCGACTTTCCTCGCTCTACATTCTTCATAAATGTGTTTAGCTGTCCAGAAAAATTTTGACAGATGATCTTGTATGATGAGAAGCTGAAAATTTCTTGGGTTTATGCTTTCTGAGTGAAAGTGTTTGTATGGCACAATTTCAGGGATATTTATGTTTGTCTGAAGCTAGAAAATTCTGAACATCATCGCGAAACAATCACATGTTTACTGAATGTATTTCTTTTGGACCTGTCAATTGAATGTCAACGAATGAAAATTCAAAACGAGGGGATTGGAGCCATCTATGACAGGAAAGTTTTATGGTTAGAGCATCCTTAAATTCATTGATGAAGTCTCTGATTTCGAATAACGATATTGTGTGCTCCTCTCATTCCTCCAAGCTCCTGGCTACCTTTATTCTCCTGTTTGTGAGGGTCATAAGACAGCCTGTCACCTTTTGTTGACCTTGCTTAAGCAGACCATGGGGAGGAGTAGTTACATTATATTACCTTAAGCGAATTTAAAGTTTGACTTTCAACCATTGGCCGTGCTATTAGATTTGAAACCTTGAAGCATTGTCCGTAGAGCTCAAGGTCATTCTCTCATGCAGGTAACTGATCAGAATGGTGGAGACTCAGTTCTTTCATCATGTGAATCCTTCATCTCGTGCAATGACAATCCACCATACACTTACAATAGACACTTCCATTAGCTTGTTCAATTTGAAAAAGAATGTCATCTTGGCTAGCGACATAAATGTGAGGCAGGCACTAGCAGAGTTGGGAAAAGGAGACAATTGGAGGGAGTGGGTAGTTACTGAGATATTTAGAATAATTTTCAGGATATCCATATAAGACATACATAGCAATGAAGACAGAAGGTTGTCTTTTTCTTTTTCTTTATTTTTTTTTCCAATTCACTGATTATCATGTGACATTAACTGGAATTAGTGGTTTTGAAAATAAAAACTTAATATGTAATTACTGAAATCAATCTTGTTCAGGGGGTATTATGAATTGAATGCTCTTGGTTGGTTGCTTGTGGAATTATGAAAATTACCCCCTAGCGAGAGTTCGATGTGTAGTGCAGTGTAGGCTGGATAAAATGCACTATTAGCAAATTAGGTTCAGCATCAATGTTCTGCACTAGATTGTCAAGTACCACAGTGTCATATCTTTTGTGTTTCAGGTGATGGATATCATATTTTTAAGCTCAAGTAGAGTCTTGAATATTTTAGTCTACCCGCATAAAGTCAGTCATGTCAATGTAGGAAGGAAGGTGGGATGCTACATGTGCATGGAAATGTGAAAGATTCAGAGGAGAGTACATGGGCTGAGTATGTTTCACGATCAATGCATGAAATTGCTAAATCTGAAGGTAAGTACTTTGTACTAGAAGATCATTTGAATGTGGAATACAAGCCGCCAACACCGTTGTGGTTGCTGGCTTTTTGCAGGATATCCTTGGGAAGTTGTGATAGAACGTGTGGAGAGAGTGAAGTGGTATGCGCCACACATTCGCCATGTTGTTCTCGATGTTAGATGCAGACATATTCAGAGTTAGTCATGATTATTCAAGGTATGTTTGTTAATCATAATGAAGGTTGAGGTTACTTGATGTGACAACATAGTAGGAGGCAGAGTGAAAAAGAGAGGATGTGGTTGCACTGGATTATCAATTGCTTTTGTGAAGAGCATTTGTCATGGTATTTGCTCCGCGTTTCATTTAAGCATGCTTTACCATGTTCGCCACGTGTTTGTCCAATTACTTGTCATGACCTCCACTTGCAATTAGTGCATCTGATTTAATCAAACATGGGCTACAACTTCCATGGAGTTTCACTATAACACAGTTGACAAAGAATATGTTGAGTTGTGCTAATCAAGTGCTTGCTAAAATTTGATTATGGCACATAACATGCACGTGTCAAACCTAGCATGTTGGGGAGAAAGACGGTAGAGTTGGCCATAGTAATTAGTACCTATGGAATTTTTTTTAGGGTGTGTTCGTTTTGCTGAAGATGAATGATTTGGAAAACATTTTCCAAAACATAATCTTTTATATCGCTTACAAATTGAATGAAATTTTTTTCATCTCCCACGCAAATGGTTAGGCATAGATTGTTATTGATGATGGAAACATGTTCCATTGATTTCTCTAAATGATATAAACAATCATTTTTCGTAAAATATTTTTCAAATCACTCATTTTCCGTAATGTAGTCTATTTTGAAATAGCTGCAAAACCAAAATAATATACTTTTCAGTAGTAATAAATTTCTAAATTATGAAGGAATGTAAGAATGGTATAGATGGGATTGTGATTCAATGGGAGTGATTGGATAATCTTAGACGACTCACTCGTCGTTCAAATAGCATTTTCTTGTTATGAAAAATCTTGATGTAAGTGAGTTTCAGAATAGGAGAATTCATAGGAATTCTTATCTATAACTTGATTATTTAATTATACATTTTAATTGCTAATCATGAATGAGAACACACTAAACTCTCTATTCGGTACGCTGTGGCAGATTATGATTGATTTAGTTTGCATGTATAACACAATTCTTAGTGTGTGGTGATCGACATTAGTTATGTATTGTTGCTTTTGTAGTAAGTTGATGACCTCCAAGAAACTTCAACAAAGGTGACGCCGGATGACGAAAACTACTGCATTTAGGACTGAAAATTTCAACCAGATGCATTGGAAGGCAATACTGCTCAACAAGGGAGAGACATGGAGGCCTGTAGGGTTTGGAAGGAAAAGGATATATGCTGTACAAGACACTGTGGTTAGCTCTACTGGACTTGACAAGTATCACTACGAGAAAAACGCCTCAAGGCAACGGATGATAAAATAGTCGATAGGCAAACCAAAGCTAGTAAGTATCATACAACTTGTGTGTCATGCTGAACTTCATGTGCTCTCAACTATTGGGATGAGAATAGATCGGAACTAGTAACGGTTGCGGGCTAACTTCAACTCGCTTGTCGCTGTTTTGTATTTCCTGCAAACACTGCTTAATGCTGTGATTAGGGCTCATTTTAGACATGTCAAAGTCAGATATTTGAACTTCGTCATCAAGGTGCCTCCAGATTCTCTTTTAGGGCAGTCCATAAGCGCACTCTTTAAACTCATGTTGAGAGTTAGGGTAGGATTGACCCCAAAAAAAAAAAGGACTCACGAGTTCTTGCATGGTTCCAGCGAAGATGCGTAGCGTGATGGCACCCTTTTCTTGGTACGGCGTTGCCATTTTCATGCTCTATCGCTTCCTCTTCTGTCGTAATTGCCACGTCGGTTAATGATGGCCGCGATTGTTTTGTATATGTCTCAAGTCGGGTTGAAACCACTGGGGTTTACTCCAGTGGCCACCCTTCCAGCTTGGAAGGGGAAGGTGGGGGGTTCGAATCCTCACCTTCTCGGGGGTTGGGGGTGGGGACGCATTAATTTCAAGAGTGGATTTCGACTCCCACGCCCTGCAAAGAGGCAGAGCAAAAATCTGAGAGTGAGCGTTAGAATAGGAGTAGAGTATGACCGACCAAAAAAAAAAAAGTCGGGTTGAAAATTGTCACCTATATGATGGTGTCGATTCTTGGATATGACGGATAAATCATTTGATCTGAAAATTAAGTAGAGCTTTTAGACATTGTGGATGTATGAATATTTCAGAGGGTTGAGATCCACAACAATGTGTTCCGAAATACTAGGATTTTTTTAAGAACATGTACGCCTGGTAACCTTCTATGGGTCCACCGGGAGATTGATTCTCCGATCGAAATCCGTCGTAATCACTTAAATTCTTTTGTATCTCCTATGTAAAGTGCCTCGACACCAAAACTCGAGAAGTTCTATGATCAACAAATGAGATTTTGCTCTTGTTCAATTCCGTGGCCATTGCCTTCTTGGGAATTGGATTTTTATAGCTTCATAGAAAACTCCATGTACACCGAGCAATCTTTTTGGCTGCACCTAGACTAGAGGTGACAAATGGGTGGGTCGGATCGGATATGGGTCGGGTCGAAAATAGATCGATCTATATTTGACCCATTTAACCCGTTTTGACCCATATTCTTGTAGTGTAAATTCTAATGACCTATACCCGACCCGACCCGTATTGCTAAAACATATTTATTGTTAAAACATTTTTATGTAATACAAATTATTTAACAATTTTTATGCAATACAAATTTAATGGAAATTTTTATAATTCTTATAAAAATCGAATTTTTAATTTTTTTAAATATAATTTTTATTTTTTTTAAAATATAATTTTTATAATTTTTATTTTTTAATAATTATTTGTTATTTTTTAATAATTATTTGTTATTTTTTAATAATTATTTGTTATTTTTTAATAATTATTTGTTATTTTTTAATAATTATTTTTTATTTTTCTCTTTTCTCTTTTTTTTTTCTTCTCCTTCGGCCAGTTGCCGGCCACGACGAATATTGGACTTAGTTTATACTTGACTCGACTAATATTATCTGAACATTTTCATATTCAACCTAATTTTGGAAAAGTCGTATCTAAATTGAGTTAAGATCACGGAATGAGCGAGCGGGAGGTTGAATGTAGGAGAGAGAGAGAGAGAGTCGTAAAGGTGAGTTAAGTGTAAGTTGTGAACCTATTTGACACCTCTCTATTATTTGGAATGACTCATTCATTGAATATAAGCAACTTATATGACAATCGGTTCATAAAAAAACATAGGTTAAAAAATTGGCCAATAACTCATTTCGATATATTCACATGATCATGTGAAATAACTCGGAATTCACATTATCTACCGAATCGTCTGACCGGGTCTTTATGATCGTTTTCCTAAACGTGGGCGGCTTCCCTCCCAGTCAAACCATAAGTGCCATGCCCTGTATGCAAATGTGGATCTCCATGCAATATTTTATTTCCACATTAGTACAGAAAAGTAATTGATAGGTTAGGTCATTCATTGTCTGTCCTTGCAATCTCTCTTTTAATGTAAGCGACAATTTCTCTTCAATCACTGTTTCATTTTTTATTTTTTTTTAAATTTAGTAATTCATGAAGATCATTGACAATTTTCGTAGGTATCGAAAGATCTTTGTATTCCTGTTAAAATTTAAATCATGGTCTAAAATTTTGGAAAATATTTGAAAAATGATATACGAATTTAGGTATCAATACGTTTATATGGTGAAAATATCAGCCAAGTTGGGTTAAAAAAAAGGTTAAAATGTATTTGCCGCATGACTTAACTTAAAAGGAAAATTTTGTTTTAATATTCCCTTAACTGGGAATTTGGGACGATGACTTTCCTATTTGGGGGACAAGGAAAGGGCCCACTTTATTTTATTAAATTGGGCCCACCTTATCTTAAGACGAATCTTATAAAAATGTCAAAAGAGCCGAACGAGTTCCAAAATAGTAAAAAAAAAAAAAAAAGGTAGTGTCGGTATTGGCTAATCATACAGCTTGGCTAGCTTAGTTTGAGCCATGCCATAAAATTGGATCTCAATATCAGTTTGGCTGTAATTTTGTCACATTTTGTCAGGTCAATCATAGGAAAATCGTTCAAATTGAAATAAGATGTTCAGTTGATGTTACTAATTTCTCTCGAATTTGACTATGAAATGCTATGTCAGCTAAGACAAACTTCGACATTATAATATGATGATTAGATCACATAAATCAATTATCAATGTTGATTTGCTGACGGCAACTCGAGAAATGCGGTGAAGTGGGCAATCATTTATTCGGATGGCAATTAGGGCCGAACTCTAGGACTATCTATTTGGATTTGAATCTCTTAATAGGGTTGACAACACATATGCATATTGGTTATTGAATTTCGCCTTAGGCAATGCATGTGTTTTCTCGTGCCCCAATGGTCTCTATTTCCTTTGGTTCTAGGAGATCAAATAGGTTCCTTTGTATTACATTCAAGTTATATTGTACCCAAAAAAAAAAAAACTTCAAAACTAGGATAAGTGTCCAACAAAAATAAATAGGTGGCCTAGAATCTTTTGATTCTACTGGTTGTCCCTTAATTAGGTATATGTTGGGAATAAAGACAGAAAATATTACTTTTGGAATATCCACTTCTTGAGAATTGAAATATGACTTTCATCTGCATATTTGCAGATATTATGTTTTCTCCCCTTCTATTTTGTCCTAGCTAAAGAATTCAGGCCCCATGCTAGTCCAGGACAACACGCTCTCTTCTAAATGACTATGTCTTTTTCCTCTTTTCCTCTTTTTGTTTTTTGGGCCACACACGTGACCATGTCCTTGATTTTGTTCTTATCTCTGTCTGATTCAAGAGTATAACTTGGGAAATTCTCACTGCAGAACTTGAAATAAAAGGAAGGAAAAAAAAGGGAGTGGAGAAAAGGATGTTGTGAATTATTTTTTTTTTCCCCCATAATAATATCAAATGGCTTGAGAGTTACCTCCAGTTAAATCATGCAGCGTTGCTACTTTCTAGGGGCAATACAGATTTGGTTCTTGGTGCTTCTATCTTTAGCACAAAAGGGAGAGAAAATGCCAAAAGTCAAATTTATACTTTGATGGAGTGTTATATCTGTGGTAAAAGGAAAGGAAAGTCAGTGTCAACTGTGGATGACATAAGAAATGGATGGAAAAAGCCAGAAATCATCAAGGTACTGTCAGTCATAGATCATCTCAATTTGGTGACCACCTCAAAGAGGAACTTATTTAAGGGTTCATAATTTCAGAGTCAACCAAGTTTTTATTTTTGGAATACAAGTATGTCATTGAACAACTAGAGTAGCTTCAAAATCAACTAAAGATAGATGAATTCGACTGGTTATCATCATCTTCACAAAGAAGAGAAGGATGTGTAGGTTCCCTTAATTTAGTAGGTGCAATGATAGTCACTTGAGCTTATTATATAGTGAACGGACAAACACGGTCAGCATCTTTATCTCCATAAATGCCTCTTCACTCGCTTGCTGGACACTCTCAGGAAAACTGTCCTAAACTTCAGCAAGAATTTATTAAAAATATGTCAAGAGCCAGCCGTTGAGCAGTAAATTCTGGAGACACAATGTGAAAAGAAAAGGCTTAAAAGCATCAGATCTGCAATTCCTACTTTGACGGTCCCTTTCTTTAACTATTTTGCTTAAAAAAATTTGAACCCCTTGCGTTATTTAAGGGAGTATCCAGGAGAACCCGAATGCAAGGTCAGTGACTTTTTTGGTGTCTGAGAGAGAGAGAGAGAGAGAGAGATGGGTTTCAGAGCTCTCTTCTTCTTTGCTGCCATCTTCTTCTCCTTCTCAGCCACAATCAACTCTGCTTATGCAGAGGGTGAGGCTGAGGTAGGGTCTGGCCTGGTGATGAACTTCTACAAGGACACTTGTCCTCAGGCTGAGGACATCATTAAAGAGCAAGTCAAGCTTCTCTACAAGCGCCACAAGAACACTGCATTCTCTTGGCTTAGGAACATCTTCCATGACTGTGCTGTTCAAGTGAGCTAACTTTCCTTCCATTTGCTTATCTGTCTTTTCTTTCCAAGAATTTAAGTTAAAGGTGCTGCAGTCTTGCTCATCTTTCTTTGCCCTTTTCTTTTTACCCAAAGAAATGCTGCCTTCTGAAGCTAAAGTTTTGATCTTTTCACTGTTTGGGCATGTGGGTGTTGCACAGTCTTGCGATGCTTCATTGCTTCTGGACTCAACAAGGAGGGATCTCTCTGAGAAAGAGACGGACAGGAGCTTTGGGTTGAGGAACTTCAGGTACCTTGACACCATCAAGGAGGCTGTGGAGAGAGAATGTCCTGGAGTTGTTTCCTGTGCAGACATTCTGGTGTTGTCTGCTAGAGATGGCGTTGTTTCGGTACTTATGAATCTTTCACCCTCCAGATTATCAATTTTCCTCTCCTGCAGCATGCGGTGTTCGTGTCATTTCCTAGACTGTATCTGTTTCACAGATGCGACTTATAAAAAGATTTTCAAATGGGTCTAGTTCATGACATTCTCTGATCTTTTGCTGACTCTGTAAAAAACAAAAGAAAAAAAAAAGACAATAGTAGATATTTCAAGGATATTTTCCATTCTGGGAAGAAAATCTAGTTGTGATTGATCCCTTCCAGTGTCTACTTGGGGGAGGTATCTAGCCAGTACTACCCTAGATCTGGCAAATTTTCCATTTTTGATCTTGATCTCACTACCCTTTTCTTGAATTAAATACTCTTTTGACTCATAACTGCACCAACTATTTCATTACTGGCCAAACAAACCAGAAAACTTATCACAGGATTTCCAGTTTCAGCTTTAGGGAGGATTTGATTATAAGAATAAAAAGACAGCTGCATGAACTTCAGATCTTACTGATGAGGGTTTTACTGTTTAGCCAAAAATGGAGGAAAAAAGAAAACCAATGGGCTTCATTAAAACTAAGCAGATCTAGCATAAATCTGTTCTCTAAACTTTAAAAACTATTTTCTTTTCCTCACCAGCTAGGAGGCCCTCACATTCCTCTGAAAACTGGAAGAAGAGATGGCAGGAGGAGCAGAGCAGATGTCATTGAGGAACACTTGCCAGACCACAACGAGAGCATGTCTGTTGTGCTTGAAAGATTTGCAAAGATGGGCATTGACACTCCTGGAGTGGTTGCCTTGCTCGGTACTTTCATTCGGTGCCTCTTGAATTAATTCTAAGCTTCTGACTAGTGTCTGAATTAAAGCATTCATACTCAACCCAAATCCATTCTCACTCGAGTCCGTTGCCTGCAATTGATGGAGTCTAACAATGTCTTATATTGCATCTAACAGGAGCACACAGCGTGGGCCGAACCCACTGCGTCAAGCTGGTTCACCGGCTATACCCAGAGGTTGACCCAGCCCTCAATCCCGACCACGTGGAGCACATGCTCTACAAGTGCCCGGACCCTATCCCTGACCCAAAGGCCGTGCAGTACGTGAGGAACGACCGTGGCACCCCCATGATATTCGACAACAACTATTACAGGAACTTATTGGACAACAAGGGCTTGCTCCTGGTGGATCACCAGCTAGCCGTCGATAAGAGGACCAAGCCCTATGTGAAGAAGATGGCCAAGAGCCAAAACTACTTCTTCAAGGAATTCGCCAGAGCCCTCACCGTCCTTTCCGAGAACAACCCGCTTACCGGAGACAAGGGTGAGATCAGGAGGCAGTGCAACGTTGCCAACAAGCACCACTAGAAGTTCCATGATCTCTGGTGTGGGTTCAATCCTCGCCATGGCCAATTATTCCTCCCTTGTTCACAAGAGGAAGATAAGAGTATGGTGAGGACTAAATAAGATGGCGTTTGTTTTTAATGGAGCGTGTTTAGTAAATGTGGACTGTGGCTGTCCTAGCTTTCCTGTCCCTTCTTTGTCTAGTTTTAATGTCTGTCTGAGGATCCCATCTGTTCTATAAAGATGGGGGGCGTGTATGTACTGGATGGATGGTGTTGAAGGTGGAAGATGCATGGATTTCAGTGGTGATTTCAGTGGTGATAATGGTTGGTGACTCGTGCACTTCAAAGTTAGTTGTCTTCTTGATGTCGCGATGATGGATGGAAATGTGGAATTTCCTGCAGAGACTCGTGAAAAAATGAGCCCATATTGCTTCTAAAAGTAAGCAAAAACCAAAAAGGAAGGTGTCGGCAGAAACAGTTTAAGCTATTTCCCCTTCATAGTTAAATGTCTTTTGGGAGAGGGGGAATTATTAAATGGGCCAAACGTCAGTGGTGGGGACTGGGAGATCATAAATTAATGCAGACTTCAGATCTCAAATCTAGATGATAAGGGCGATGTATCAGATCTGTCATAATTGAAAAATAATAAGGAATTTCTCCAACATCATCAGGCCAAGAGTTGCCCCCAGAAAATCAATTCTCAGATGCACCACCAAGTCAGCTTATCACCATCCATTTTGACTTTTGAGGAGCTTATCACTGTAATCTCAAGCCACAATCGACTCTAATTAGTTGATAATGCGAGTAGCAGAAGAAGTGAATGTCTAGAAATGAAGTGGATGAACATTTTAAAGAGACACGTTTCTTGGAAATATGAAGGGAAATGCGCCAATTAGAAAGGCAGCCTCTCAATTCATGAATGCCTTAGATCTTCCGACATATGACGGGATCTGTATCTAAAAAATAACTTAAACTCTCATTAGAAATCAACCTGCTGAACATACATATAAGTTATAATAATAGTAATCAAAAAGACTACTCGCGAAACAAGACTTCCTCTTTATTGTCGGGTACAGAACAAAGCCCAAATCATAATATACATGATATCCGAGCAGGCATCAACTGCGAAAATGAGATGGAGTGAGAAGCAATCAAACATCATCCCGGAGAATGAGAATAGCAGGGATGTGAGCAAGAGCAAAGATGGACTCATTAAACCAAGATGGATGGACCGTAACTCTCCTCATCACTCTACTTCAGATTGATTTATGGAACATAACAACACTCACCTGAAAGGAAAAATAAAATACTTCTGCCAACAAAGAGCTTTTTAACTATGTGACTTAAAAAAGCTTTCCTGGATGCTGAACTTTACTTCTCATCATTGTGCAAAACTCATCGTAGTCAATCCTTCCATCCTATATAACAACGATCGGAAAACATCAGCTCAAATATGTGTGTGTGCGTGTGTGGGGGCCATAAAATCAGAATCAACAAAACTGACTTACATTATCTTTGTCCACCTCTGCAATGATCTCCTTTATGTTGACTTCATCACCAGTGGCGTGTTCCTTCATTGCAGCTTCTAATTCATCTTTGGTAATATAACTGTCACAGCATTTTGAGTAGTAGTTTTTATCAACACAGGCTATCCAAGATCTTACTTCATGTAGAAACTACACTTCCTAGCCATTCTTCACAATCTTTTCAGAAACCATGAAATATTAGCACCAAATCATGAAAACAATTGTTATTATTATTACTTATTATTTTTATTTTTATTATTGTTTGAATATAATCACATTAAGTTCACTCGCTTCTTGTCAGAAGCTGAAGATGAATTAAGAAAGTTTGTTGCCTAATACTTATAGCTAGAAGGGGCCAACAGGACGTACATGACCGTTGGAGAACAGATGTCTCAAAACCATATGAAGAAGATAACTATTATCAAATGAAGCAAAGCTTGCAAAAAGGAAACTAATTTGCCATAAATTGCTCACATCTCTGTACAAGAAAATAGTAACACTCACCCACTGCCATCCTTGTCAAAATATTGGAACGCTTTATGCAGGTGCTCATCTCTCTCTAGCTTGTGTCTATGCATTGTGGCCGATATAAATTCAATGTAGTCAATCGAACCATTTCCATCAACATCAGCCTGTAAAATATGTCGAGAGGGATTAGATTGACAAGTATAGATAAATATGATATACAGTGATCAAGGTTCTAGTCTAAATATCTCACTCACAGCTTCCATAAGTTGCTTTACTTCAGTCTCTGAGAGCCGCGATCCTAGTCGAGCCAAACCAGACTTCAGCTCTTCAAAGGTGATCGTGCCACTATTGTCTGTGTCCATGTTTGTAAACATGGCTTTAAGACCTTTGATATCCTCTTCAGAGAAATTTGTTGCAATTACCTATTGACAAAACAAACAAAATGAACAGAATAGGAGGAACCATTCCATCAATGACTATATCATTCCAAAATAGGTGGTCTTTGTCAGTTTATACTGCCCCAGATATTAAATACAGCACATTGAGCTAGTCTTTCAAATCAACTGGACAGAATGACTACTTACAAAGTTCTCATGAAATTGCAGCCATCTCTGCTTAAGCAAAGAGATAGAAATGCAAAAGAAGTTCCTGAAAGTAACTTAACAATAGATTACTTCATCTGTACTAAGAGACGCCCAATCCCAATAGACCCACTGCCCAAAATGAATGGATGAGTTGCAATTTTTGAAGACAAGTTCTACACTATTCCCTGATATATTTACAACAAGCATCGTTACCATAGCCAGCTTTATAACGTAAAAGAATATTTCACGCAGCCGCTGCCTTACTACTAGCAAACATTCTTGGAGAAACTACCAACAATAACCTGGCTAAATCATAGTTTCCAACCTAGAACTGCCGAAAATAAGTGATGAGAGAATTTCTTCCAGAAGTACCTCTATTTTGATCCTGTTTAATTTAAAAATTTAAAGATTCAATAATCATTGGGCAGAACTTCATTTCCGTCTTAATTTTGGATGAAAAATACATTATCAGAAGTCAAAGCACCTTGGAGTAATCACAATAACATCACATGATAACAACTCGCAAATTTCATGATGATTCCTTCTGCACATCACTTGTGCACCTATATAAATGGTTTACCTTCAATGCAAGCTTCTTCATCTCATTCATTGCCCTGAATTGCTTCATCCTGGATAGAACTGCACTGTCTATTGGCTTGTCTGATGCTTCTCCGCCTTCTTTGAGCCAAGGATGTTCTGATTACGACAAGCATCACATCCCAATGTTGGCGACAAGAATATGGACCATATTTTGTCAAGAGTTTCCCAGGTCAAAGAATATTCATATATCAGAATACCACATTTTCTTTTAGAAAGAAAGAAAAGAAACTGAAGATGAGATACACCATTAAATCCATGGATTATTGTATAGCAACAACAACAGCAATATATAACTGTCATTTCCATAATGGTATGAAACAATCTGAATGCAAAATGAAAATGGACGCATCAAATCCCCAGCAACAGCACAAACATGATAACTGGACAGCCTGAAAAGAGTAAACGTTATCCTGAACAGGGAATATCTATGTTTTCCACCAAATTAATGCATGCACACGTATATGTCGGTTTTAAAGATGTTCAACAGTAGCAGATCCATCAAATAATACTGGGAGAAACCTATAGGCAAGATAAGGCCTACAAATTCATATTATGATGAACTACAGAGAGATTTGGGTTCTATTACCAAGGACTTGGGCAGAAGTGACCCGCTTCTTAGGATCCCGAGTCAACATTTTCCTGATGAGATCCTTGGCACCATCTGATATTGATGGCCATGGGTCACTGACGAAATCAATTTCTCCTTGCAGTATGGTATTAAAGATACCTTTCTCAGTTTCTGCAATATAAATTAAATGTTTAAGGCAATCAACTGCTGTGCAATAAGCATCTTCTTTTAAGCTGCAAAAATATCAACAAAATCTACCTGCCCAGAATGGAGGCACGCCACTTAGTAGAATGTATAAAATAACTCCAGCACTCCAGATATCAATCTCCTTTCCGTATCTACGATGAAGTACTTCAGGAGCAACATAGTAAGCACTACCCACTATATCACGATACACCTTTCCTGGGTCGAACAAAAAAAGGACAAAAGCACCACAAGCACATTAAAAGTATGATGAGTACAACCAACATGCCACATAAATTACTTTGAGAAACCTATGAAGTGTGCTCATACTTTAGAATTGATAACACGGAATCAGCATCAGGAGATCACCACTTGCGAAATGGAAATGGCTGATAACATAATAATTATGGAATTATCAAAGGAAATGAAAAGACATGCTGCTCTGCAATTAACCTTTAGCTAGCACCACTCAGAAAGCAAAGGTTGCAGGGCTGAAACTCTCATTCAACTGTCATACCACCTTGCCCCACCCTCTCTCTCTTCCACTCTTTCTTTCTCCTCTCTTCTCTCCCCATGAAAAACAAGCCAAGGCAAAGAAGGAATTGACCAAAATCTGATTAGGGCAAGAAATCCATTTCAGGGAACAGATTCATTAAGGAATCAACTGGAACTGCAGCTTGTACATTTAGAAGGAGATGAAGCAATTTACTGTAATTAACAAAAAGAAAATATGCTCAAGTTCACCAGATATATCCTCCATTGTACTGTGAGCCTATTATCATCAACAGCACAGCAAGGAGCTAGCTTTTCCATGAAAAGATTTTGCAGTCAAGTGATTTTCGAACAGTGGCCATTCATCCCAAAACCCAACCACTGGCCATTGATTAGCAGTACTTTTTTGCTCTCAATTTGCCCAATAAAGCAGACTCATGTACAAGCATTTTCCAAAAGTCATTAATGATTATCATGGCCATCCTTTTCAACTGGAGAGCTAATAATTGAATGAAACCATGGTTCCAGGCTATATTCTTCTCTTCATTTATGATCATCTCCTTTGGAAGATAAAGGTACATCATCAATAATTGATGATGATTGGTCCAACTCTAAACCACTCCCTGAAGATGTAATGTTGTTGTCAAATATAAGTGAGGTCATAGTCACATAGCAAACAATTTTCAAGCTAAAACACTGAAAATCCTAACCACAAGAATCTGATAATCATTTCTTGCATAAAAAGAAGTGGATCTTGAAGAGGAATAGAAGTTCACCTTCCTCAATGAAGACGGACAACCCGAAATCAGTGGCCTTCAACATAGCTCCCCCATCCTTTCTCGACAACAAGAAATTCTCAGGCTTGAGATCACGATGCAGAACTCCCATAAAGTGACAAATGTGGACCACGTTAACTATATCGCGGCAAATGGAAGCAGCAGCTCTCTCAGTATAATGACCCTTGGCAATGATCCTATCAAATAACTCCCCACCAGCACAGAGCTCCATCACCACATGCACTGAATACCTATCTTCATAAGCACCCCTGAATTCAACGATATTGGGTTGACCGGAAAGATGTTGCATAATCTGAATCTCTCTTTTCATATCATCCCTATCACCTTTCGACACAAGTTTTCTCTTCAGTATAGATTTGCAGGCATAAGTCTGGCCAGTGGATTTCTCAGTGCAAAGATACGTTATGCCAAATTGACCTCTACCCAATTCCTTGCCGAGAGTGTAGTGTTGCTTAATGTCCTCAAATGGCTTACCCAGAATTGTATTGTCCATCTTTTGAGCAACCTCACTGCTCCCTGGTGCAGGCCTCTTTTGAGCAACATTACTGCTCACTGGTGCGGGCTCACTCGCTGGCTGTTGTTGTTGTGGTCTTGGTTGAGGCATTTGAGCGGACACCTTGTGGGTCTGAACCGCAGCTCCTTGTTGATAACCTTGGTTTTGCCCTGAGACAGTGGTGCTCGAGTACCCATTTGCGCCAGATTGTGGAGATTTCTCCTTGCTTCCCCGGCAACCCATTTTTCTGACCAGTGATTGGGTGTGGAAAAGAGAATCAAGTGGGGATTTTGATTGATACGCCTGCTGCGCTGGAGAGCAAATTTGGAAGGAAATCCGGTATATCTTCCACAAAGAGAAGAAAGATTCACAGAGTTAGATTTCTAGAGCTCGAGGTTGCAGGAACAGTAGCTATACGGATCAAAAAATTTGAGCTTTTGTTCTTATCCGGTGACTTGTAGCTGGCTTCTACAAAATCTGGCAAGAAAAAGGTGACACGGTTTTAGGGATGCAGTTCGGATGTTTCCGTTTACTTTTCTTGACTTTGCTGTGTGAGTGGATGGGGGCAGCATGTGCTCTTATTCAAAAGTAGCCTGGAAATAACCAATAAGAAAAGACTCCACCATAACCAAACAAAAAAAAAAACAAGAAACAAGAAAAAAAAAAGGGGGGGAAAAGGGAAAGAGAGAAACCTCAAAAAGACCGTAACTTTCCCAACATCTCTCTGATTCGAGGGCTTATTTTTGGAGGGATTTGAAATTCCAATGCAGATGATATGCTCCTTGAATATTCTAATCAACCATTGACAACAGGACAGAATCACATTTGTAGTATAATGGGGTTCTGAGAACTGTTCTGGAGAGGTGGCAGCCTGGCATGACAGAACAACATCAGACGGAGGAGACACATGTTGCTGGGAGAACATGAAGTTCAATGTATTAATCCATCGATTGTGTCGAGGGTCAAAAGGGATTTCAAATTTTTGTTTGGTTTTTTTAAGATGAATTGCCTTGTTTATGTAGCTCATAATGCAACCTAAGTCATGAAATGTAGACAGCTGGTCGGCGGGATATATACTTGATTGGAGTTGACTGCGAGTCTTTGGCTGAGTTGTGGACAAGTCGTGGATGGAATGAGAGATCAGGGGGGCTTTAAAATAAGAGATGGATGGTTAAAGAGTATTTCAAATTAATCTCTGTGAAATGATGATCTGTTCCATCATCATTATTAAGGTCAAACAAATTAAGCACAAGAAAAAAAAAAACAAAACCATTGAAAAGTAGACGAAGAAACTATTCGGATTCACTCATTAGTGGCGAGCAACCAGACCGATTCAACTTGGAAACCAAATCGAACCAGCTTTACCAACCAATTTTAGGTTGGTTGACGCAAGCCAGCTACCGGGTGAAAAATTGGAGAACTCACCTTGATTAGTTCGGTTCTTGATCTGTAAACCATCGGAGGGTTTAGGGTTTGGGCAAAGAAACCACAAAAATATCCTCTCTTTTTTTTAATGTTGTCTCAAAAAAGATTGATATATTTGGATATGGATTTCAAACCTAATGCCTTAATCACTATGCCACATATCTGTTCATGTGGTATGTTTAGTAATGGTTATATTACTTTAAATTTTATGTAAAATTTGCAAAAAAAAAATTACACACCATTCTCGGGAGAAACCGACCAATTCAGTTCTAGGCTAGTTCTTAAGGGAGCCAATACAATTTATAGTTCCAAAAACTAAAAATCGACTCTAACATAATAGATTCATTTTTTTTCACTGAATTTAGCATCTTGAAATCGATTATTCCTATCACCAAATCGATTATTCCTATCACCAAGCCTGTCACAGTCGTGTGGGCTTCAAAGCCTTTTTAAGCAGCAGCCAAAAGCCCAAACATGACAAGATCTTTCCTTGGAGCTTGCCCATGATGCTACACTACGGCCCAAAATTTTCATCCTCACCCCACTACTTTTCTTCAGTGTCCAAAGTAGAATGACAAATTGGATTGATCACATGGATCAAGAATTGAATTGTCTAGAATCTATCAAGAACACGAATCTAAGAATTGCTAGATATGTAGCCCAGTTCAGTTGCAGCCCAATTTACTTGGACCCAAAATAGCCCATCAACTTTGTCGTGAATGTTTAAAGATGTCACAATAACTTTTCGAAGTGCAGTGATGTCCCCTCTCCCTAACATCTGCTCAATTTCAAATTACATGTAACCTTTGTGATCAAAGATTACATTGCTAACCAGGTTTCGAACCCAGGTTATTCATGTGATATGAGGTGTTCCATGTCGCTGCACACCTAAGAATGAGCTACAGTGCACATTCATTTTGAGAATCTATTGAAAGTAGCCTAGCTGTCGTAGCTGAGATAATTGGGCTGGTTCACGAGTAAAAACTTTGGAAACCCACCAAAATTGGTTCGATTCACCGATTAAAGGTCAAACCCATTTCTACCTAGAATCAAACTAACCAGGCCAATTTCCAAGTAGAAATGGATTTCAATTGATTATGAGGAGTATTTTTTCACAAAATGTCACTTTAAAGGCTTACAGTCCATTCACTCCATATAGATTTCTGCCTCTCTTCTAGTCTCTCTATCTCTAATTTCACCCAAAAAATGAAAGAAAAGAAAATAAAATAAAATATAAAAAAGAAGAAGGAGGAGGAAAAAACAGAGGAGTTAGGTCCAGGTTCTACTTGCAAACCGACCTAGAATTGACCAGTTGCAAAAAGGGACTCAATTCTAAGTTATCTAAAATAAGATTTTTCAATTCAGTTCCCACTCCCAAACTCTGAAAACTAGATCATTTTGGACTATACTCTCCTTTAGCTACTCCAAACTTCCCTGACTTATGCATTTCTTTATTGGCGAATAGGATAATTATAAATGTTCAAGAGTCAAATCCAAAAGTCCTTAAAAAATGCTAATCTAAGTCCCAAGGAACATGGAACCTCTCTTTATGATAAACTTTTCATTATTTTATGATAAACTTTTCATTATTTGGCTACCAAGAAGTTAGTCCATTTTTTGCGCGCCTCGATCCTTGAACAATCTCACTAGTCTATATTGACCGGCCAATTTCGAGATTTTATTCTTGGAGTGCTCACGACAGGATTCGAATTCACGATCACAAGGAGATAAGCTAACTCTCTTATCAATTAAGTCAACACGTTATCGACCGTAATTTTATTCACAGCTATTTAGAGTGAGCTGCATTTGTAATTTTGTGGTGAAATGCACCCTCCTAGGGCATGAACTGGAGCAGCATTTTGGACAAGTGGGACCGTTGGCCTAATTTACTAGGACTCAAAATAGCCCATCACCTTATTGCGAATGTTCAAAGATGTCTTATTAACTATTTGAACTGTAGAGATGTCACCTCTCCCTAACATCTGCTCGATTCCAAATTACATGTAACCTTTCTAGTTAAAGATTACATTGTTAACCAGGCTTTGAACCTGGGTTATTCATGCGATACGAGGTGCTGAACATTGTTGCACACCTAAGGGTGAGCTACGGTCCACATTTGATTAAAAAACCTGCTTAAACTGGCCTAGCCGATTTAGTTCGAGACCGGTTTCAAGAGAATTTGGCTAGTTCACAAGTAAAAACTTTGGAAATTCACCATGTTTGGTTTGATTCACCAATTAAAAGTCGAACCCATTTCTAACTAGAACCGAACCAAATAGGCCGATTTGCAAGTAGAACTGAATTTCAATTCATAACAAGGACCATTTTTAGCGAAATGTTACTTTAAACTAGAAGTTTAAAGAAACAATAGGCTTACAATCCACTCACTCCCATCTATATTTCTGCCTCTCTTGTAGCCTTTCTATCTTTAATTTCACCCAATAATACATAATATAAAAAAGAAGAAGAAAAAAACGGAGGAGTTAGGTTGAGGTTTTACTTGTAGACTGGCCTACAACTGACTAGTTTTAAAGGGGGACTCAATTATTGATTATCAAGATATGTACACCGGAAATCTTAAAACTTATCATAAAAATACAATTGAATTCTAGAACTTATAAAAAATGCAATCAAATCCTAAAATTTATTAAATTGGCACAATCGAGTCGTTATGTTAACTCCATCCATTTAGACTAATGAAAAATACTAATGTGGCTTTTTTTTAATGGCAATGACGTGAATTTAGTTCTAATTTTTAAACAAAATGTTAATTAAATAAAATAAAAGTATTTAAAAAAAAAAAAAAAAGCCAAAGGCAAGGGCGGCAACCCTTGCTACCACCGCCCCCGTGGTTGAAAAAGGCTGGCGAGGGTTGCTAGCCTTGGCTGAGGCCCGATGACCCCCGCTAGCCCTTTTTAGCGACGAGGGCAATGGTATCAAGGGTTGTCGACCCTTGTCTTTGGCTCTTTTTTTGGTGTGTTTTTTAAATTTTTTATTTAATTTAATTAATATTTTGGTTAAAAATTTTAAATTCATTTTAGCCTTGTGTTCCATGTTTTAATCATGTTATTGCCACATAGGAGAGAGAAAATATTTTTAAAAAAAATAATGTCAGTATTTTTCGTTTGTTTAAATAGACAAAGTTAATGGAATGACTCAATTGTACTGATTTGACAAGTTATAATATTTGATTATACTTTTTATAAGTTTTAGGATTCAAATTGCACTTTTGTTGCAAGTTTTAGGATTTGTAGTACACATATCCGTGAATCATCCTAAGCAAGTTTTTTCAATTCAGTTCTCTGTCCTAACTCAGAAACTAGATCATTCGAATCATGCTCACCCTTAACTGCACCAAACTTTCTAGATATACGAATTTCTTTATTGGCGAAAAGGATAGTTATAAATTTTGAAATGTTGAATCCAAAAGTTCGAACTTAAGAAAATGCTTATAAATGTTCAAATGTCGAATCCAAGGAATATGAAATCTCTCTCTATGATAAACTTTTTTATTTATTTGGCGACCAAAGGCGCGCATGACAAAATTTCTGTTCCAGAAATTGATTTCTCAGTTTCTATTCCCCGGATAAGTTTCTGAGCAAAAAAACTCGTTTGATAACAGAATAAAATTTCTATTTCTAGGAATAGAAATTGATTAGATAACAACATAGGAAATCCTTAAATACAAAATAATAGTCCAAATAATACTAAAACAACATAGGAAATCCTCAAATACAAAATAATAGTCGAAATAATACTAATGCATTACAAAAGGTGAAAATACAATTTCACTAACCAAAGCGTCCCCATCAAAACCAATTCACTAACCACGCCGACACATGCCGAACCCCCCGACGACACAACCACAACCCAATCCAATCCAAGCCAAGCCATTGGGCTTTCACAATCCGAGGATCTTTTTGCGATCGCCTCGAACCGAGGCGCAAGAATGGCCAAGAACAACAAAACCCCAACCAAGTAAAACAGAACAAACAATGCATTGATCGAGCTCGGCGCAAGAACGGCCAAGAACAACGAAACCCCTCCAAGGAAAACAAAACAAACAATGTGCAACCCGGAAACACCAGATAGCAGCACATCACACATTGATCGAGCTTGGAGCAAGAACAGCCAAGAACGGCGAAACCCCAACCAAGGAAAACAGAACAAACAAATCAGAGAGAGAGAGAGAGAGAGAGAGAGAGAGAGAGAGATAAGACCTCGAATCGGAGAGGAAGGAAGGTCCAATCCAAATCCGAACAAGGATGCGGATGGAGGAGGCGAGTCCGACGAGACGACCGGAGCAAATTGGATGGTCTGAGGACGGCAATAGCGAGATGAGCGACAATCCGATCGGCAAGAGGACGGCGACAGCGTCGAAGTCAACAATGGTAAGAAGGATGGATTTGGAGTCGACAGCGAGGATGGACAGGTTGTTCGGAGTCGACGACGCTAGGGTTTGGTTGAAGCGTTGAGAGAAGAAGGAGAAGCAACGCCCAAATAGAAAAACCCATGAACAAAGAAGGATGCCCAGTAGGAGAAAAGAAAAAATAATTTCTATTTTTACCTTACTAAAATTTAAAAAAAAAATTATATTTCTATTTCAAAAACTAATAAGTTAAAAATTTCAGTTTCTGATTTTTTCGATTTCTCTATTTTTGGAATAGAAATCTGTTTCAGAAATAGAGAAATCAAATTGCGTTACCAAACGAATTTATATTTCAAACCTATTCCGAGGAACAGAGAAACAGAGAAATCGAGAAACGGAAATTTTATCATGTGCGTCCCAAGTAGTGTCCAGTCCACTTTTTACATATCTCAATTCTCAGACAATCTCACTCCCCCATATCAACTCAGTTTCAGGATTTTATTTCCTGAGTGCTCATGTCAAAACTCGAATTCAAGACCACAGGGAGATAAGCTAACTCTTTTATCATCTAAGTCAACACTTTATTGACCCTAATTTTGTTCACAGCTATTTAGTGGTGAAACACACCCTCCAAGGGCAAGAGCCGGAGCAGCATTTGTGACTTGTGGGACCGTTGGCCAACCCTTGCAAAGTTGCAATACATAAAAAGAGGCCTAATTTCAAATCCTATTTTCACCAATGCACCAAAATGCACCAAATATTCAATCCTATGTTTGATTATCAGTCCGCCACAAACCAAAAAGGGATGAATATTTTTTTTTCTCCGTACTTGGAATAATCACCACCCTTTCATATGCAGCAAGACCACCGCACCTGTTCATATTCAAAAGAGGGGTGCTGTCTTTTTGGTCAACAACACATCAAATCAAAATTAATTTAATCGCATATCATGGAGTGAGAGAGAGAGGGGGAGGGGAGCGAGAGAATCTCTTGTTTCCTACATGTTCAAAAATTTGATCATGCCATGTATAAAATATCAGCAATATAGTCCCTTCAAATGGCTGCCCATTTTCCCTAAACAAACGAAATAAATAAAATCGAGAGCCAATGGTGTCTCTTTCTTTCAAAAAGGCAAAGCCATTAGGGTTTTGGATCCATCCTCAATGATGTCTTCATGTTTCATTCGCTCCCTAGTGCCCACCACACAAACCGTCCCCATCACATTTTCCATCAAAAGCTCCCTCTGGTTTTCCCCAGTATCCTCATTGTGGGCGCCAAATTAATTATTTTGTTCACTTTATTCCCCAGCACCCCCCAAAAGATTATCTCAATCAGGACCATACTTCATCAAGAATTTTTTTGGGAGATTCTTGACCGAACTATACAAAGGAAGGTCAAGTTAGATCATGAAGGAAAAGAAAAGAAGGGGGTGGACAAAGGACCAGATTCTTTCTTTTTGAGGAGGAAGGGCGAGTGAATATTTTATCCAAAGGATCTTTTGGGTTCTCCCCCTGGTCAGTCCATCAATTTTCCTCATTCACCAACATTGTTAATAGGCGCGATTAAACCAGATAATCAAATCATTTCTTATGACGTGATTCGTTTAGCTAGTCAAGCTTTGAATACGACCGACTTATTTTGCATGCGCATATTAACAAGGAAATATCGGGTCTCTCTTGACTCTCCCTCTCTCTCTCAAGCATTTAATTGGGGAAAATACCTTTGAACTTCACTAGAAATCTACATCTAACCCTAATTTATATACGTAACCTTCCTTATCATATATGTAACTTTCCAATTGACCTGGAGAGCCATAATTCATTCTACAAGAAGAATTTCTTTCTATTCTACAGGTGAAATGTCTCTATCGTTGTTGTAGTGAAATTTAGAGCCTTCCCAATCATCTAATTTACTTGTGTCGGCATTCGTTTCGATCCTAAAGACAACTTCGCAAAGTCAGGAACATCGAGATGAGAATGTTCACATGACGAACTAGGAAACGAGAGTGCGTAGTACATGTGCATGGTCCGCATGGAATAGAAGCAACCATTGGTCGTGACCTTTTTTGTGTTCTGTCCAGTCCTTTCTGGGGACAAAGCTCGTGGTCATTAAGGATTGTCTCTTCTCTTTTCCAATTCAATTCAATTCTTGCAACTTGGTCACATGATCATCAGCTTAACCAATAACCCACTTCCATAATGCTGGAAAAAATAATAATAATAATTCCGCATAATAAAAATGGGGAAATAAAGAATATTAAATTAGAGATATTTGGTCATGAAATAAAGAAAAATATGAGCCGTAGCTCTCTCTCTCTCTCTCTCTCTCTCTCTCTAACACTACACCCACAATCCATTACATTGAGACTTGGCTATTAGCTAGAAGATTACTCTTTCTCCTCTTGAATTTCAACCTAACCTAAAAAACAGAGGAGACACAGAAAATCTTCAATCGGGCTCGGGCTCACTCGGATCCCGGGTCGGCTCGGGTTCGATCCCGAACCCGACCCGTCCCGGCCGAATCACTGCCCGAGAACAAAAAAAAAATCTTACCTTTAACAATGATGAATACAATTCCCAACCCCCTCTTCTCGTCCCGATTTTACATTTTTTCATCGACGGCGAATCTAATAATATAAAGATGGCGGCGGTGGCGGTAGCGGTGGCGGTAATGGTGGTGGTTGTATCGAGTATATTAGCCGTCGAACCCGGTTTGGCTCCACACTGCGTCGCGCATTCGCCGCATGTCCCGCCCCTTCAGCGTCCGGCCGACGCCCTCGAAGACCGACGTGGCGGCGGACTTCTGGCTCCGGGCGTACTCCCGCGCCAGGTACTCGTGCGGCGGGACCATCCCGGCGTCGCCGCCGCCGTCGTCGAGCCCCTCGTCCGAGTCGTGCATCGACTCCACCGAGTCGACCCGGTATATCTTGCTCCAGTCCGGCACGTTCACCGGCGCCGACGTGGCCATGTGGTGCCCGTGCTCGCCGCGCGGCGACGAGGACGCCACCGCCGCGTCGTTCCCCCGGAACTGGTGCACGATCCTCGACGACGGCCGGACCCCGGAGTCCTCGAACGCCAGCGACAGCCCGCCGCGCCCGGCCCGGCTCCGCCTCGCCCCTCCGCCGCCGCCGCGCCCCTCCTCGGCGGCCAGCGTGGCCCACCCCAGCTGCGAGTTCTCCATGTCGCCGTCCTCCCGCATGCCGTCCGCCCCGCCGCCGTCCGCCGCCGACCAGACGTCGTCCTCATCGAACTCGGCGGCGTCGTTCCCGTTGGCGGCGGCTCCGAAGCCGTGGTGGCCGTAGCCGTAGCTCCCCAGCAAGCGCTCGCTCCGGCTGGACGTCAGTCTCCGGCCTTTGGCCATCGGGAGGCGCCGGATTCCGGCGAATTTGAACGAAACAAGACCGACCCAAGATCGGAAACTCAACGGAGAGTTCAAGAAATTCAAGAAAAAAAAGAAGAAGAAAAAAGAAAGAAAATAAAAAATGCGGGAAGCTGAAGAAGCTCTAAAGGGAATAGACATAGAGTGCGATCGGCAGAGCGAGCGCGTATATATAGCGGGGTTCGCCGTCCGAGGAGGACAAATTTCATTCCACTTGAATTTAGGACGCATTTCGTCTGCATTTATCTGAAGCTTCCAAGCCACGATGATATAGAAAAATAAGAAGGGGGGAAAGATATGAGGAATTTTAAAAAAATAAATAGAAAGATTGGAGACGCCACCGCACGCACGAAACTGGAAGAACGGAAGGAGGAGATGGACGCGCGGCGGTGGAGCGCGTGCGCGAGTTGGGGTTGGAGATTGACTCGACCGAGTGCTCCCGGTGGTTCTAGAGATAAGAACCGGGTCGGGTCGGGTCGGGTCGGGTTTTCCCAGTTGGGTTCCAGAAGTCTCTCTTGTGAATTTCACTTCGGGCAATTCTTGTGATGTGAATCACGGTCTTCGGTATGATAAGCTGATCAGGTGGTCACTTAACGAAGATATGCTTTTGTGATAAGAGCGATGCAGAGTTTATATTTGATTATAGAATTTCGAATTTTCACCCAAGTCATAAGAAAGGGGAACCGGGAAGTGGAAGTTGTAGCACCGGTGGGTTAGGTTCACGGTCTCAATCTTTTGGAATCGAGGGTCATAGATTCAATTCTCGATTATAGGTTGAGCACCGATCCACCTTAGAATCGAGCACCCCGTCATGCATGTTGAATGACAAGAAGTGTTCATATATTGTGCTCGAGTAGTTTCATGAGCATAGATCAAAGCATCTTGTCCACGTGCATTGACTATGGACAAGGGATTGAAGTTAATTTAACGAGGACGTGAGTTAAGATTAGAATTCCCATTTGACCGTTAAAGACAGAAATACGCTAGCCATCCTACTGGGTATTGCTAAAAGCGGTAATTGTCAAAGTGCTATCGTTTATTGATAATATATATATTTTTAAGGGACGAAATTGAGTGAAGCGTAATCACCCGCAATGTTCCAAAAGAATCCGATAACTAAATCTCGTTGTCGCTTAATAAATATCTCGGCGGCACATGTTGACATTCTTTAGTCATTTGTTTCCATCTCTCTACCCTAGGAAACTGTTATAGAGTTATCATATGCTTTTCATAAGCATGATCTCCTAGCCACCTACCCTAAACACAATTTTATGATAATGAAATGAGTCCCAACAAATGTGAATTGTTCAAAGTCAAATGATCAACATAATGGAGACACTTCACAAATTCTTTTAAGAGTAACTACATGAAAATTCCCTTGAGTGCCAAAGTTTTCCAAAGGAAAGTCAAAAGGTCAGCATTTGGAGAAATTCCACAGAGATAAGCACAAGCTTAATTTCCCCATAATCTTCTCGGAAATTTCTCGGTAATTATCGGACAAAGTCAAGCCACAAATAAAATAATGTTCAAATTCACTTAGGAATATATATAATATGAGGAAAACATTGACATTATTGATTTTAAAAGATGACTTCATATGTAATATGACTCTTAGTCTTTTGATTTGGTCAACGTGGTTTCTAAACTTGAACTTAAGGACAATATCATTGCTGAAATTTTAATTTGATCAGTGTTGTCTTCGAACTTTTGGTATATATTTACACTAATATTTAAATTATATTAAGATATTTAATGTTGTTCTAAACTTAAATTTATGGAATGACAACATTTGTTATTTTAATATAATGTAAGAATTAATTTGAATATTTATCAAAAAACTACGTGGATCTCGCGGCGGCGGCGTTTGGCGCGCACGCGCCTCTGGCGCTGTGCACTATTCAGTATTCACGTCGAAGAATCCCCCTATCAGATCCGTGCACGTCAGATTCTAACCAGGCGCGGGCCCCGCTTTCCACGTGGGTGCGCAACCTGCGCCCCCTCCTCGCAATTTTGTCCTGTTGCCTCCCTCCACGTGTACTCCCAACACCGGTGGGGCCCAACCTTGCAGACGGTCTTGTCATGTGGAAAATAAGCGCATGGCTTTCACACGCACGACCCTCGTTACATTGTAGCAAAATCAATTAACTTTTTTTTTTTTTAAAGGATGGTTTTGTCAACAAAGCCAATGGCCAATCAAATTGGTCACTGCGACAAAAAAAAAAAAAAAAGAACATTCAAATTGGTGACGCTAATCCTCTAATTTCGAGAGTAGAGTTCAAAACTCGATTGAATTGAAATCAGATTCATTTGTTTCATGAAAAACGAGCAATTTAAACAATGTATATGTTTTTTTTTTTTAAATTATCTTATGTCGCTTACAAAAATAAAAGATTGGAAGATCATTTTGCTTATCTACGAAAATAATTAGGTATGAATTGTCATCGATAATGAAGACATTTTTTATTGACTAATAATTTTAAATAATACCAACAATTATTTTTTAGAAAAATATCTTCTAAAGCTTTCATTTTTTGCGAAACAAAACGAAACCTTACTCAAATTGAATCGAACTCGATTGTCATGCCAAACACGCACCCTTGGCACAATAATCATGTCAATCATCTCTCCAACTATACCTCGACATAGACGATGTTTAAAGTGATTGGAGGCAAATCCTGTGTCGGCACGCTACGCGATACTAAATAAATATTTAAAAAAAGGGGCGAGTTTCCTCGATTATCGCGCCACCGGGTCCAAATCAGGACATGCCATGATAAGCAAAAATCGATGGTCTAGATATAGTGGGCGAGTGCATAAATTGTTGGTTTGAGGATGTTGTATTGAGAGAGATGGTTCTATCGTTTCGTATTTTCTATGGTTTAAACCAACACCATTCGTTAGGACGGAATTGCAAAGCAAGAAAAAGGGCGTGGCTTTGCACAATGGACGGTCGAGAGGTGCCTTAGGAGGAGGGGCCCCACCTTTGTCTTTTGTGGAGTGAGCAAAGAGGAAAGGCGACTTCACTTTCACATATCGCTTTCGCCGTCGATTCATTGCCAAATCAAACGCACCGCAACCGCCCAAAATCTTACGTGCATAACTCTGGTTGGTCGTATTTTCGGGACAATTTTTTTTTTTTCTCGGAACTTACAGTGACCCGTAACTTTATCTGATCTCTAGTTGTGTCGTGTCACATCGAGAACTTTCTCTAAATATTGTTACAATTCACCGCTGATGTCATTTAGATCCAAGCATGTCTAAATCGACTTGATGATTGAATAGGTCAGTGTTGGGAGTTCGCTCTCAAGGACCCCCCTCAATGAGCTCGGGACCGGGTCGGCGTACCTACCGAGTGCTCGTCTGGGTTCGCCGGCCGTGGACCTTGATCGGATCAATGTGGTCGGGCATCTTATGTATTGTTAATGTTTTGCCTGTAGCTCATTGCAGCGTGAATGTGTCGTGCCAAGAACGTTCTCGAAAGATTGTTACATTCACCACGGGCCTTGTTTGGGTCCAAGCACGTCCGAATTGAACACCCTTTTGATGATTGAATAGGACACTGTTGGGAGTTCGCTCTCAAGGACCCCCTCAACGAGCTAGGGGCCGGGTCGGCGTGGAATCAAGGTCATCTCAGGGACCTACCGGGTGCTTGTTTGGGTTTGCCAGCCGTGGACCCTTGGCTGGATCAATGTGGTCAAGCATCCTAGGCATCGTGCATGCTACATGGCTGTAGCACCCTGCACCGGGCTATAATCTTTGGAGGGTTCTGCCCCCCTTTACTCTCGACATCGACATTGATGTCGACATTGACCTCGCTTCGAGTCGCTCTGATCGAATTGATGATTTCCTTGTTTGTACTTCGAGCATACCGCGTCGCGACGGACCGACGGCTTCTCTCTACTCTATCGACTAGGTTTAGGTTAAATTATGTCTGTTCAGAGTTTCAATCGAGCATGTTCATCATCTCGTCCTTTGATCGTCCTGTGCGTCGCTCATAATTGAATGCGCACGCCTGGTTCCTTGAATATTTCACTAGGCTTCATGACAGTTCTCGCTCCGTTTCATTGTACCGACATGTCACGCTCGAGGCTCCGTATCGCCTAATCTACACAAATGCATCGATGATCTTTCGAGCTTAGAAGCAACCGATTCAAAATCTTCGTTATGCATCTGTTTCACTGCGTACTTGTCGAGGCACTTGCATGCCCGAGGGAAAGATCGGGCGACCGACCGTGCTTCCGACCTTTCATGAAAGGAAAGATTCGAGCTGCGTGTTGGAAGAACGCGCGGAGAGACAAGAACAGATGTGCAGAAAGAGGCAACAACATGTGTGGGAATGAGGAGATTGATGGTAACGTGACATTCGCTCACGCTTCTTCTCCGCATGTCGACAGGAAAACCCTTGTTGGCAGGGCGTGGCAGTATAATATTTTCTTGGCGGCTTGGTTCTGAGG
This sequence comes from Eucalyptus pauciflora, assembly GCA_007663325.1. Taxonomy (NCBI): domain Eukaryota; kingdom Viridiplantae; phylum Streptophyta; class Magnoliopsida; order Myrtales; family Myrtaceae; genus Eucalyptus; species Eucalyptus pauciflora. Next base: position 285,330 of record VMYD01000212.1, on the reverse strand, counting down.
GCGGCCTCCAAAAGGAACGGTCCAAAGATGAGATGGACCTCCCCGGTTCTTGATTTATCTCGTTTCAATATTCTTTTTGAGGGAAGGAAAGTGGAGATCTTTTGGCGTATTAGTCACAGCAGTAAAGTGAAAATTAGTGAAACCCAAAAGGCCAAAAGCAGTGCATGACCCACCCTTTTGTGTGTCTTCTGTATTTTGAGCATGGCAGCTTATGATCTCTCGAGCAAAGTCCAGAGGGATTGGAGCACGAAGACAAGATCTGGGTGTGTCATCTTTCTCAGAATCGGAATCTCACCTGCTGCTACTGCTGCAGGTGGTGCCTTAGCCTTGAGCTAACCCTAGAAGCCATTTTTTGTTCTCTTTTCGCATGTGATGAGCTCGTTGCTTTTCTTTTCTTTTTTCTTTTCCCCTGATGGGTGAGTTTGTTGGATTCCAATTATGTCCATGATTCCATCCGATCTCGTTTTGGTGGCTATATTCTATTTCATCATGTAGATCCTCTGAATCAGCTGCAGCAATGATTGTACTGTGAACTGACCATGGAGGTGGCTAGTTTTTTATTGTGCGGGAAGATGGAGAGTCACAGTGGCATCATTAGTTTAATGTGGTCTGATTGTACTAGGAAAGAATCACAAGGTTTTTTTTTTTTTTTGTCCCCCTTCCTTTCTTTCCTATTGTTTATGCTGAGGTTTAGTGGTGCCAGCCATTTTCAATTGGGATTCTCTTTTGCATGAACTCCTGTATATGCAAGTTGGGGACCACTGGCTCTTGGAGAAGGACTAGGGTTAGATCTTTAAAAGTGTGCACAAGGACACGATTCCTAGTTGCCCAAATGTGATGAGAAATTTTTTGAAAGGGAGATTAAGTGAAACATGCTATGATTAGGCTAGGTTAAAAACATCATTGGCGGGGTGATGTCCTACCGTTGATTTCAACTCGATTTTCGTCGATAAGGACATCGATCAAGTTGAGGCCGTAACTCCTTGTACTTATGTCCAGCTCTCTCTCCGTTTGAAGATCTTTTTGTAATAGATTCTTCGAACATACATCGTCTGTTTAACTTAAGCTGCACCAGATAATAAAAAGTTGTTGATAGAAAGTTTCTGAACTGACTATAAAGATGTGGCTGCAGAGTCCATCTCGTTCAGCCGAAAAATCAAAATGAAACTAATGAGAATGATCTTGCTGGAACAGCAACATCACGGGATCTCAACTAGCTGGTTACATCTAGTTACGGTTTGCGTCATAATGCAACCAAATCTGATTGGTGGCGCCTATTGAGGTGGGACCAACTTTCTATCTTCAGAAATGATCTCCTAAATCGTTATCAATCCCTCTATGGTGAAGTTGCTCTCATGCCGGGCCAGCGACCTTGTGCCGTCATGTGCTCATCTTATCTTCTTCTGCATAACCGATGGAGACTCGACGGTATCTGTGCGCAGCTGCAGCAGAGTAATTGGTAAGAACTTTGAAGCGATTAGTCAGGCACTGCAAAGCCCCAGCCAGATGCTGTCTGTTCTTGTTCTCGTGTTGGTAGAAAGAAAGAGTAAGAAAATTTTCAGATGACATTTCGTTTACCATAAATGAAAGTGGGAACGGCCAGAAGCCGGTTGTTTCTACAAAGCTTTGCCGTCGGTTCGGGTTCCAAGAAAAGTCTGCAGTTAATTTATACAGCTTGAATGCTTAAATTGAAGGCTCTATTGACTGAGAAGAGGTATGCTTAGTTCCAAACGAAATCGAAGTTTCGGCATGAAGATCACGTCCGAAAATGCATATCTTGGCCACCGTATGACATCACCTAGATAAGAATATTAGCAGCAGATGTATCCGGCTGCTGTGACTGATGCAACGTCAAGCTCGAAGATGCGTGCGGTAAATTAAAAAAACCCGTTCTCCTATCACTAGTAAGATGTAGCTTTCGTATCGGGCTGACTAAAATAATTTCACTGACATTATTCTGTGTGGTGAAGAGATTCCCAATCAGCTTCATTAAACTATTCACCCCTGCAATGATTATCAGACACAAACCTAACCAGTGTTTGTCATTAAAGTAGTCATCATAGAAGCGTGTCCCTCATGCTCCTCCTCCCTAGCTTAATACCTCAAAACCTAGTTGCAGGATCACAGGCTCCCGAGACCAAAACTGACCCCATCATAAGGCCATCAGTGCACATGCTTCTGCAACGTCCTTCAACAATAACTTGAAGTAGAATTGAGAGAGCTGTACAGGCTCTCTGCTCTCACATGGTAAAAAACTTAGTGCCCTTTCAGTCCTTGTATTAAATGAGTGTACCGACAGATGGTTCAATCGGTTTCCCGCCTATTTCGCGCAACTGGAGGCTATTTTCAATCTTCTTTCATTAGGGCTGTCAGCTGTCGCTGTACCAACTGTTGCTCCTGATTTCAGTTATAAGGACAGTTGCAGAAGCCTGGAACTTTGCATGAAGTAGGAGTGCTGTCAAGTGCTCCTCCCACTTGCTATTGCTTTGATGTTTACATCTGTGGCTCTGGCATGAATGGCTGGTCCATTTCTGCTTTTATGTGGGCTCTGCTTAATCATGAAGTGTTGCGCTATTTGACTGTTGTTGCCCAGGCTCTATGAGTAAGTTGCCAAGAGAACATAAAGGAAAAAGAAAAAGAAAAATTGGGCATTCTTGGCATCTTATGATCTGATTCATGAATGTTCACTCGGCCCCATGACAGATCAAATTATGTCTCATTTTGGGTCCCAAGTGCCAATCCACTATTTGATAAATAGCTTTTCCTGGTGTGATCAAGATCGTGGAGATTTGACAGATACCCCATTAGAGTCCCTCCTCTTATCAGCTATCACATCCTTTTGACAATTCATGTAAACAGAAACCATTAGCCCAAAGCCGATGTCCTAAAACCGTGAGAAAAAAAAATCTGGTTTCGACATCTAGCCCAACCACAAAACCAAAGCGACGAGACGAACAACGGTCCACAAGTACAATGATTTAGTAAACTGGGTGGTGCAAAATTGAAGCTTTGTTCGGATATCACGTCAGAAAGCAACATCAAAAGTTGCTGTTAAATGAAACGAGACCACTACTACAATTTTAAACCCATAAAGAAGGTAGGATGCTTTCGGTACACATATCTAACTCAAACTGCTTCGATTGCTACTCTCCTGCATCCCGGGATTTGACTCCACCGGCTGCTAAAAAATCATCCACAATGTGACAGCGCCCGTGTTTACCTCCACATCCTTCAAGCTGACCTGCTCCTCTCGAAAGAAATCTGGGTCCTTGAGGTTGATTAGGAACGAGTGTTATCCATGTTTCACTCCCGTTCCATCAGAGAAAAAGCATGATGTGATTGAGGGGGGAGGTGCTGACTGTGATCTGAGGGCGATCGACAATACATGAGTAGTGTATACTTGACTGAAACCCACTTCCATATCTGGACAGGATCTATGAAGTAAGAAGTTCACAGCCAATGCACAAGCAAGCCAGAAAGGATATATCAGTGCCTTGCAGCTGTATCGGTGACTGACCATTCGATACGCGGCGGAGTAAGCTCAATCATATTGGATTCGGAAATTTTCTTGCGTGTGCCTGATTCATATGAGCCAAATGATCGTGGCTGGCCACTGAAATATGTGACCCAGGCCAGGTCTTCTCGGTTGTATGGTTGATATGTGCAACGGAAGGCAGCTCTTGTCCAGGCTACCTAGAGGCCTAATGTTCCAGTAGTTATCTGGTTGCAGCAAGGCAAGAGGCGTGACTCCGATAGAATGAGCCAAGTTCTCTAAAGGTGCGTTTGGTAACGTTTTTGTTCAAAAATTGTTCCTCGGAAAAGTTTCACTATTTCTATTCCGGGGAACAATTTTTGAACAGAAGAATGCGTTTGGTAAACTTGCTCCTGGAATAGAAAAAGAACAGAAACACGTTTTGTAAACTTGTATAATTTTTTGGTTTCTTTTAATTTTTTATTATTTTAATTTTTTCCTTTTTTCTTCCTTTTGGTCAGTTGTCGACCTTGGCCATGGCTGGCGGCCGGCTGACAAGGGCCGGCGGCCTCGCCTAGATCCGGCGAGGCCGAGCTTGCCCAGCCATCGGCAAGGTGGCTCGGCGATGTCGACCTGGTGGTGGCCCGACGATGCCGAGCCTCGCCGGTGGCTGGGCGAGCTCGGCCTCATTGCTAGCAACGCTCGGCCTTGCTGGGGCCGGCGACACTCCAGCGAGGTCACCGACACTCGACGGCCCGGTGACCGGCCAAAGAAAGAAAAAGAAGAAAAGAAAAGAAAAGAAAGAGAAGAAAAAATAGAGGAGAGAAAAATTATTTCTTGAAAGTATTCTAGGAACAAGAAACAAGTTTTTTTTTTCTTATTTCTGTTTCCGTTCGAAATTTGTTTATGGAACAAAAACGCAAACAAACGCGATTCTTTTCTTTTTTTATTCCCCGAAACAAAAAAACAAAAATGGTGTTCATAAACAAAAGAAAAGAACACAAACAGGGCCTAAATGTTCGGACAACCCCGATTAAAGAAATGAATCTTGAACTCAAGATTCAATAGAATTCGGAACTTCTTGGAGGGAAAAGAAAGATTTTGAGTTTTGTGCCATCCATTACTTATGGGAAATTTGTCATTCCTTAATATATATCTCAAATGGAGGACAGGTTCTGTTTGGCGCTTAAATCTAGGTGTTTTCTCCAACCCCTATGCAGAATAACTAAAGATCTACCCAGTCTGCAACTGACCCTGCAAAACCTAGGTTCAGCAGCAGCTATTGTGGCCTGCAACGATGCCATCGCCAGTCACGATCTCATCTCAGACGTCAGCGCAACCGTCTGCAACGTCTCCAAGATTGGCTGAAGCAATGTTGTTGCTTGCGTTGTTTTCTGGATCAAGCAAGAAGACGGGCGTTCTCTGTTCTTGGATTTTGAATCTCAAAATTATACGGTTTAAAGCCTAATAAAGATCACAATTTGCCTCACTGGACTATTTAAAGATTAAAGTGTCACCATAAGATCTTACCTGCAATTTTCCTAAGAGAAAAATAGCTAAAGTCACTCGAGTAAACTATTTTAAAAGTTGAAATACTTAATTATTGTCGGACAAGTTTTAGGACTTGACATTGCATTCCATATAATAGTTTCAACACTTCCTGGTGTACTTTTCCCTATTTTCTGGTCTCTGTAATTTCAATCCTCATTCAAAAACTTCTGCAACTTCCTTGTATTTTCTCAAATTATACATCAACCCTGATTCATCCCTCCGCACAAGGATACTTCTCTCAATCTAATGTGCAAACGTACTTTTAACTGTCTAGAGAAGCGACAAAAGAAACTAGATTGCGAGCATCATCAAGTCAAAAATGCACTGTTGTGTCTCTCGTCTCCAGTCATAATACAACACAACAATCTCTAAGTACAATTTCCTACAATTTAAGAATCATCGGATCATATGTACAGGTTAAAGCCTCTCGAGATCAACATCCGTAGATCAAAATTGTACTCACCCGAACTCTTCTTTAAGCAGTTTGCTTTATCTTCTCTCACGCTTTGCCCTCTTCGGAAACCGTTCCCGATGTCCCAAAAGTACCTCGGAAAGCATTTGGGACCAGAGTTCATCAAACTGATGCTGAAAATTTCCCTGAAACCAGTCTGAAACTTCTGAATGCAATTCCATCGGATTCTCCTTCCAGACCTCCTGTAGCCTAGCACAACAGTCGATCATCCTACTTTTCAGACTGAAAAGAAGATTACTGACCCTTTTTTGGCTCAAGGCCCCTGGTCTCAGAATGGTAGCGGGTGGTGCAACCATATGTTTCCTCACAGATTTTAGGCAAGGCAAAACTTGACCTTCAAGTAATGCATAGGCAAATACGGCAATGCGATGCGTACCATCAAGAATAGGCACACTATGCAAAGCAAGCTGCCAAAGGTGCGGGCCAAAGGTAGGGACCACCCAACAGAGAACTTGGTTGGCTCTGGGATCATAATAAGGCCTGGGGTCCGTGAGAGGTGAAGAAAAACTACACAAAGACTTCGCATACTTTACGAGCCAGTCTGACTTCACACTCGTTGCTCCATGCATGTAAGGCCTCTTGGTATAAAGAAGTTCGCTGTACACTAAAAACTCAGGCGCCGAGTTAGAAAGAGACGACCAACGATGGAGAAATACAGTTTCTTTAACCATGCTAGCCTGATACCGAACTGCACGAGCTCTTCCATCCCCTTCTGATGAACCTCCTCTAATACGTTTTGCAACTCTATCTGCCCAACCGGCACAAATAGCTTGGCCCAAGACCTCTTCCTCATTCAATTGCAGAGGGTGCTTATTGGAGGGAACCCTCCAAGCACGTTCTACATCGTCTAGCGTTCCATGAGTCCATGAGAATTTTGGGTCAAAGTCAATGCTTTGAGCAAAGACCAATTGAAGCAGTTGTTTTCTCAGCTTCAACATCTCCTCCATTGTTTTAAGATGCAATGAGTTTTCATCACAGAAAGCTACTTGACTTCTCGAAGATTCAAAACACTGTAGCGCATAAGCAATGGAGAGAGCATCACTGCATGGATTTTGAAACTTCCCACGTGACGCACGAATAGCTTCTTTAAGTTCCTTTTTCCTGGATTTTTCTTGATTGTCCATCCTACCTTCCCTGCTTAAAGAAGCAGATTCCCCGGGTTTCTCCAACCCTTCTCCATCTGATTTACTCCCTTCAAGCTGCCTGATGAACGGATTTGGCAAGCTTAAAGCTGCTGCAGCTGCAACTGCATATCCGAGAACTAAGCTTGCCCGAGCATAATTATCAACCATCTTCATGATTTGGATAACAGTTAGGAGCATCCTAGAATGGCGGGGGCTCATTGGATAACGAGCCATGGCTTTCCCTAGGGACGTCAATTTCCCACTACTGTCAAGTGCTTCAAGAGCCTTCAAGCAGCGCTCCGCTTCAAGCAAGGCTGTTGGTTCGGGCTGTGTTGGAAATGGAAAATTTGCAACCTGAATAAGCAAAGAATAAAAGCAATTAATCTGAAGCCCAATACTAAATAATCAAAGACTCAGTGGTGAGGTTAAAATAATGACCATCCAACTGTGTAGGAAATGGAAATTTGCAAGCTGTATAAGCAAGGAACTAGAGTAATCAATCAGGCCCACAATTAAATAATCAAAGACTCAGTGGTGAGGTTAAAAAAATTGACCATCATGTGGTTGTACCAGCTTAAGAAGCGTGGTCATGAATAAACAGCAGACTTAATAAACACAAGCATAAAAAAAAAGGGTGTGCAGCAACACCTTGCAAAGGCAGCTTTATGTAGCAATGTTGCACAAGATGAAAGGTGATGACTGATGACACATGGACATCCACAGTGCAGAAGCAAACATCATTGTACTTCATCATGAAAATCAAATTTTTATCTAGTAGAGCAGGATTGCATTGGACCTACCTTATCAATACCCATAGATTTCATAAGAAGGACAACCCCGTCAACAGGTATTTTAGATATTTCAGCTAAGGAGAAGTCAGAAAATATGTTATTAAAGACTGCAGAAGAATAGAGACGGTAGCAATGACCAGGACCAGTTCTTCCTGCTCTTCCAGCACGCTGTGCAGCCGATGCTTTACTTATCCATTGTATCTCATACGTCTCCATCCCATTGGAAGAGTTGTAGTTCTTCACCTTTTCTCTTCCGGTATCAACTACATACTTTATACCAGGAATAGTTAAAGAAGTTTCAGCAACATTCGTTGCAATAACCACTAGTTGTGTGCCTTCCTTGACCTCCTCGAATACACGAAGCTGTTGTGCTGCAGGAAGCATTGCATAAAGTGGCAAGACATGCATCGGACAAGCATAAGAAGCATTATCTGCCCTGTTCTTTCCCATACTGAGATCCATCCCATCTGAATGTCCTCCCTGATTGGTTGAGTTTGTCGATTCTGTCTTGCATTTTGAAGGAATCTTATTAGTCAGAGATTCGAAAGCAGCGCTTAGTGAAGCAAGTGTTCCCTCCTCCCCAAGAACTTCCGAAAGGCCCCCATCATCTGATGGATTCTTGTCCAACAGATGAGCAGCATCATCATCAATAGTTTCCCACTCACTATCGGAACTCAAATCATGGGACACATCTGACTCTTCCTCACTCATATCAAACTGATCTTCCTCGTAAGAACTAAACCTGTCGGTTTGCTGGTGCACTTGGTTAGTATCAAGCTGATATGCCTCATCAATTTCTTTCAAATTGACTCCCTCGGTATTGCCTAACTCAGAGACTGCATTGAGATCATTCTCTCCATTTCCCTTGGAGGTTTTGTTAATTAGCTGTCTTGAAGCATTCCGAAGCTTCCGGCATAAATGCTCAACTTCCCTCTGCCCAGTAACAAAAACGAGTATGCCCCCAGGTGGCAGCCTCTTGTTTATTGAAATCACCTTCTTATACGCTTGACCAATGTAGTCTAAAATTTCTGTTCTCTTTGAAAAATGTACAGTGACTGGGTATTGCCTAGTAGGAACTTCCAACACTGGAGGAGGATCACGAAATAACCTTTTTCCAGAAATAAAGTCTTCTACTCGCAAGGTGGCACTCATTAACACAAGTTTTAATGGAAAAATCATGCTTTCAGGACTTGGACACTGTCCTAATTGTAACATTTTCTGCTGTTTCTCAAATAGATCCTACAATCAAGAAAAAGATTGTTTAGCAATCTCTACAAAAGACAGACATATCCAACAGATCAAGAATGAATAATTAAAAGACAATTGTCACCTGACGTAATTGTACAATGCGTGACAACATCCCAATAAGTATGTCTGTGTTCAAGCTTCTCTCATGAGCCTCATCCAGAACAATGATGGAGTAACGCTTCAACAAAAAGTCATTCTGCAGATGAAATTAAACAAAAAATGTTGGTAAAGCAATTGTACAATTTTCCCCACCTGATAAAGCATGCTTGTAAATGAACTCATTCTGAGGTGAAAACACCAAGAACCACTAGTAGTATGGAAGTATAAATTGGCCGATGCCAGGTTTATATTAACAAAATAATCAAACTTTGGAAGAACCCTGAGGGCTCTTGCAAATGACCAACAGGCCAAGAGTATCCAAAACCTACTTGATGGGGGCAGTTTATTTTCAGAGATAAATCAGATAAAAAGAAAGATTCACCCAATTCTAGTCCACTTCTCATTTCTCCAACTTACCTTCGCTGGGTAATCGATGGCACTGTCCATTCAGCACATGCTTGATCGAAAACAAGACAAAGGAACAACTAACCAATGCATATGCAGTAGATTATTCCAAAAACCCAGCAAAAAGGAAAGTTTGTCCTTAAAAAGAGAATACTAAGCAGATACTCATACACAAGTCAAGATATGATTGATGTGCTACTTCATTGACTTGTATATAGTATGTAGAGTTGGTGAAAGCGAACCTGAACTTCCCGCAATAAGATTCCATCAGTCATAAACTTGATGGCACAACCATCTCCAATTCGCTTATCATACCTAACTTGAAAGCCCACCTCTTTACCCAGGTGAAGACCAAGTTCATATGCCACACGCTTTGCAGTAGCAAGGACAGCAACCCGACGTGGTTGAGTTACACCAATTATTCCACTCCGCACGGTAGACAGGTCTGAACCAAATCCAGCTTCAAATAAAAACTGAAAACATTGGAGAAGCAATTGTAGTCAAAATCACTCAAATAAGTTGTAAAGCACAACATCGTCACGATAATACAAAGTCAAAGCTTACTTTACCTGTGGAACTTGTGTTGTTTTACCACAGCCTGTTTCTCCGCAGATAATAATAGTGGAATGGTAATTAATAGATTCCATTATCTCCTGCTCCATCATGACCATTGGAAGATCTTTTCTCTTGTCTTCAACTTCCTTTGGCCTCGATACATGCACTATAATAGGGGTAGTCACTAGCCCACACAACTGTGACAGGCTTGTCTTGTCAAACTCTGATTTCAAAGTATCCTCTGCCCTATCCTGCCATGCATTCAAATCCCAGAATCCTTATAATCAACAACCACGAAAAAGTTACAAGGAGAGATTCTGCATATGAAGTTTTCATTACCATGCACATTCCACAGTAATAATCACTGTAATCTGTGCAAGAGGATATGCAAAACGAGATTCATCATGTAAAGTATTACATAACACAGGAGAACAAGTGATCTTGGAAAATATCCGGTCAAAACAAACACACAACTTATTAGAAAATTATTGAGTTAATGACGAGTGGAAGAATTTCCGAGATTAAAATTCTGCTCACAAGAGGCATGAAGCTGCCAATCTGTTTCTTCCCATACTTGCATACCTAGAAGACACTACCTGGTTATTTAGAAAATTTTAAAGGATGAGAACAACCTGGTCATGTGACACAATTACATTAGAGCAAGTGCATATCGTAAGTTCGTAATATGCATGGGAACATTTATTTTAAAAGATGCAAATGTACATCACTAATCTCATTGGATTGCTTCTCCAGTAATTCAACTGTAAAAGCATATTATGATTGAGAAACAACGGACTCTGTGAAACTATTACGGTTCAGGATCCTCTAAGATCCCTCTGAATACATTTAATACACAACAAAGAGGACGCATGCATCCACATACGCAAGCCCAAGCACAATTCTGCCTACATGAACACATACCACTACACCCATGCACAGCCACCCATGCCCACCCATAAAAACACAGGCCAACTACATGTGAATGCATACACAAGCACATGCCTATAGGCACACAGGTGTGTGAGAAATATGCATGGACATGACTGTGTACGGGTGAATGCATGGACAGACGCGCACACTAAAATTTCTTCTTAACCAAGAAGATATGTAGAAATATTTCAGAATCGGTATCCATTCTAAACAGTAAACACGGATAAGTCAGAAAACTATGTCAAATTTAGCAAAGGCTATCGCACGCAGAAGATATCTCAACTCAGTAAATTTTATTTTAAAATTAGCATGTTCAACATTAGCCCAACAAAACTCATATTCAGAACAAGCAAAACCACATTCGAGCATACCAAGCAGCAAGCATTCTCTCTGTCATCATGAGTGCCAGTAATGTGTGAGGAAATTTGCACATCTCCACTGCTGAATGTATCAAAGTAGGCAGCATTGCTAACCGGAGGTTGCTCAGTTGATTCATTAGCAGTGTCAACACTTTTGCCACCAAACAATTCTTGAGAAGAGTCAAAAGGAGCACATCCACTATCTAAACATCTCTTTTGTACTTTAGTTGGCTCCAAACTATCATTTTTGTCAATATCTTGCTCACTAATTGATTGACAACTGTCTGATGCGTGCTCACTCTCACTAGGAGCATTGCCCATATCTCTGCTCCCAAGGGGATCTCTTAGCCCAGCCTTGGAAAATTGCATGACCTTCAAACGTTTTTCACGCATAGTTTCGGCCTAAAAAGAAAACAAGCATCTGGCTAAGTAATGGCCCAAAAATATTTTAGTTAGCAACAAGTGGATGAAAAATAAAATACAATACAAAACCTGTCCAATATTCCGCGATGACTGCAGCAGAGAGTATGCAGAATCTGGAATCTTGTGCTTCCTGAAGGAGGAAATTATGACATGATCAATAAGTAGTCAAAGCCTTTAAGTGTAATCATCAGTCATCCACATTAAAAGGCAGTTACATACTCCAACATCTCCATGCTTTGTGATAGAAGCACAGCCCTTTGCTTCTCTTCCTATAACAACATGAAGCAAAGAATGAATTCAGTGAACATAATATGATAAACAATAAGCAAGCAAAAGCCAAGCATCAGAAGTCACCTCCAATTTTTCATTCTTTCTCTTTTGAGAATTACTAGGATTAGGCACAGTCTTTGATTTTCTTTTCCCATGCTGCTGCACAGACAGATTCAACTATTAAAACTCCTTCCATGACATTGAAAGAGAACAAAAGAGGAAACTAAAGGACATTTATCCTACCTGATTCATGCCTTTCCTGTCCTTCCTCTTCCTTTTCGGCAAGATTAATGCATTGCAATCATCACTTCTAACACTGTCAAAAGCATGACCATGTGATTTGAGTAAATTCAGTGTGATATCTGGAACAGATTATACTTGCTAGGCTACGAAACATAGTCTTCATATTTTGTGTAATAGTTCTAACTAGGGTTAACGCATGCTTAAGCTCCTTCTAGGTGAGTTGGTGGGATTGTTTCCAAGTCACGACCAAAGATGGAAATTAGATCACCCCTATCATTCCATTCCTCATTCAATTTACGGTCTTTTCTCCATTCCATTTCCTCATCATTATATTTCTTCACAACATATGCGCTATTAGGTTATTACATCCCAAAACGATTCGTTACTTCAGGCAATTCAAAAATTGCAAAAGGCTAATTACAACTTCTCCATGCCAAAATCACCAGAACGATACATAACACGATCATAAACAACTCAAAACATAAGCAAAACTCGCGCATAAACTTACCTAAGCGATTCTTCTCCATCCTTCAGATCACACAGCCCCATGGGATCCCCCATGTAAAAAGTCCCTCCTTCGTCCTGCCTCCGAACCTGAGAACACAAAACGGTTGAGATCCTACTCCCAAAAAAATCCGACCTTCGACATCTCGGAAGAACCCCTAGCCTGCCGATGGAGTCTCGCTCTCATTTCGACCTTCTAAAGCTCTAAAGCCAGCATGCAAACAGAACCGGAGCAAGCTCTCAAATTTCAAACGGCAGCGGCGGCTACATTTGGCGGCGCAAGAGCAATCAATCTTATTCATAATGTATCGACAACCGCCCAATGCGGTTTCGCCGCAACCGCCTCAAGCAGAAGCACGCCGCCGCCTGCCGCCGCCGCCACGCAAAAAAAAAAAAAAGAAAAAAAAAAAAGAAAAATCCAAGCTGCATGCGAGCTCCCGAAAATCTCCATACGTAGCTTCTGAATTGCTAATCCTTTCCTGATCGTAACAGCTGGTCGATAATCGCACAGAGAGAGAGAGAGAGAGAGAGAGAGAGAGAGGTATACCTCGGTCGAGATGAACGGGTCAGCTCGGCGCACTCGGCCGACTGAGTTGAGGACTCGGGAGCGAGTCGAATCGGAGACTCGACGGCGGCCTTCGTCGCCGACCTCCTTCTCGCTCGCCGCGCAGAGCCAAAGACGGAGGAGGAGGCGGCGGCGGCGGTTTGTCCGTTAACAGAGAGCGCCAAGTGAGGAGGCGGGGGATTCCTAACCCTGGAGCCCGAAACCGGTCTAGTCCACTCACGAACCGGACCGGCCGGTCCGGACGTCGTCTCTGCGCTTTCCCTCTTCCTCTTCATCCGTTGAGAGAGTCGTGTTCCGCCGACCTTGCCTAGTGGCCTGAGAGTCGTGTAGGTGGATTTTCATAATAAATAAATAAATAAACAAAATAATAAAAGGCGGCGCTATTTCTACCCTCTATTCGAGAGATAAAATTGTCCTCTATCTTCAATTACGATTCAAATTGGCGGTCTCAAATTTATTTACTTTTCCTTTTTATTTTTTAGTTTTTCTATATATATATATATATATATATATATATGTGGGATCTACTTACCATAATTAAGAATTTCATATGTATTTAGTTCTTGTTTATTGTAGATTTTTCTTTTTTATAGTAAGATATTACTTCCATAAAAAATTATTTTATTGAAAAGAGAAAATTTCTAAGAAATCTAGTTTTTTCTACATTGTCAATCAAATTTATGAATAAATTGTTAAGTAGATGAAATTTATAGGTAAAGTAAGAATTTCTTTCTGAAAATGCCAGTGAAATATCATTATTTTGGATTAACAAAAATTAATGTAATCTATGAAGTGTTTATGAACAAAATTAAGATACCTCATTGTGCATAATGTTTTTAGTGTATTCCTAAATATTCTTCAAATGTCTGACATGCTCTATATAAAATTATCCATCAATATAATAAGGAAAAAAAAGATAAAATCTTTGATATAGTAGATAAAGAGACTTTTTATATATATTTTAGACTAACGAACTTAATAAAAAGTTCACCAAGAAAGAAAGCTTTTGAGATAAAAGGAACAAAAATAAATAAATTGTTATAAGATCAATGATTAAAAGAAAAAACTTTTTAGTTTTATACTATATCAAAGAATGTCATTTTTCCTTATTAGTGAAATAATTTTATACGGAACACATAAAATATTATAAGAATATACAAGAATGCACACTTCTTTAATACGCTAAAAAACAAAACATGTGAAATGTTGAATTATAGTTACTTGCAAAATAGAAAAAAAAGGAAAAAAAAAAAGAGTGGGGTCATCATATTAAATTGCAATTCAAAAATTGGGGGCAATTTTTTCTTTTTAATGTAGATGAGGGTGGATTTAGTTATTTAGGGGTGGAAATAGCGCCGCGCAATCCAATTCTCCTCAGAAATCGAGAATTGGATTTGCACCCCTAGAACTGCCCAAATTAGACCGAACGTTGGTCCGACCGGTTGCACAACCCTAGATAAGAACAAATTTGGGGAGTTTTTCTTTTTTCCACGAAGCGAAATACAGGCGAAATGACTTTCGAATTGTTTATTGTTTGGGCCAAAAATAGCCCATCAAAGAAAGGGCATATCAACTTTGGGTCAGTCAATTTTTTGTCGATCGCATCTGATCGCAATCTTCTTATGTCTTAAAAACCTTTCCTGTGTTTGTCGTTTGCCGTCGACACTCCTAGTAATGCTGTTCCTATCATATTATTATTGAAATTGGGCTCAAGGAATCTCTTTATTGAAATTGCAATCTTATCCTAACATATCATTCTTCACATGCCTGACTGGTCTTCCATCCAATCTATTATCTAATTTCCCTACTCGCGTTGCATTGGAAATTTTTAATTTATGTTTCCCTGGATTGAGGAGGGTTTTGGGTCTCCACCATTGAGTTCTATCCCTAGATCTTCCCATAACTCTTCATCAATTTTGAATTTTGGGATGTCAATTCTGTCGGAGGTTATAAATTTGAAAGAGAAGAAGCAGTTGCTTGAAGTATTACACCAAGAGACGTCAAGTTTGGAACATTCAACAGTGTTATCTCCAGCGTATGGGAACCCTAGAATTTATATATGCAAGTTATTGGGCTCCGGCCCATATGGACCCAAATAACCGTACTTTCACCTATTGGGCTTGTACATGAACATGTCATTTTTGGACTATATTAACAATATATCCAACAAATTCTACGAGGGTCACCACAAGAAAAGCAAATTGCTATTTTTCCAGCTTTTTCTAAAGTCATGTCCTTATCCGCGAGAGAAAGCTTGTAAGAGGAGGCAAAATAGAATGTGGATAAGAATCGCTGCGTAAACCAATGTATTATATTAGGTCGAGTTGGGACGATGTTGAAAGGAGCAAGAGTTTATCCGTTCGACTTTAAGAACTTTTTTTTTTTTTAAGTGATTGTAGAATATGTTATCAAACAAAACACCCTCTTTCAAGTGTCAAGATTAGCATACTTTTTTCTATAGAGCCGATTATAGATGTGACAGTTAAGATAAAACGTCTAATTTGCTCGAGTTTGGATCAGGACATTTTATCTATTAAGCATGACCTGTCCGCCATATCCTCAGGTGATGGTCTAATCTGAACAACAAGCTTTTCTTAATGGCCAGAAAGTAATCACCCTACCCCGCCGTGGTTGTCGGACGCCATGTCGCGGGAGAATGTGGTGGTGCAATCTCGATGCTACCTCAAAGGGCAACCGCGATGCTGCCGGAGACGAGGACGCCGTGGAGGCGGCCCGGAGGCAGACGGCGGTGGCGGGTCATGGGGGAAAGATTAGGGTTTTGTTTGTGAATGGTGATACTAGGGTTTGCGGGAGATTGAGAAATGGTTTGTCTACAGAAGCGGACGATGCGAAGCGGTAAAAGATTGCCAAAAGCGAAGATGGATTTTACTTTGTTAGCATTCTTTCCCTATGTGAATTTTCCTCCTCCCTTTTCAACCTTCTTGCATTCAACTGGCCAGCCGACACTTTTCTACGTACTTAAATAGTTGAAAATCATGTCCATCTCCTGTTCTTTCCCCCCTGAAAATTGTATTCAATGTTGAGGTTTCATGAGGGTATATATCAATGTATGCCTCGTGGCTTAATTCACTCCTGTTGACTAAGATCGAACGTGACATATGGTTGTTTAGTTAATTCCATCGATCTTTTCTAGGGGCTCGAATCACCCAGCATCCTCACGTTTCCCGTGGGCTTCATTCATTCCATGTCTAAGATTGCAAGCAACCGAATTGGGTAGAAAGATAGATCGACCATCAGATTTTGACATTTTAATGGCATAAATAATGTTCGACACGCTTAATCATCTCAACGGTTGAAACCGGAGATAATTTGCAAAAAAGTCGATGGCTGTGGAAGATATGCCCATCAACTAAATTTCTAAGCTTACGTATGCGACTCGGCCTAGACTGATGGTCACGACATTCACCGATAAAGAAAAACCCGACACCCAACAAAAAAGAAAAAGAAAAAAAAAGGCGGGTTCCGCTTAATCATCTTCAACAAGGAAGGATTGACAGTGTCAGTGAGATATTTATCCAGTGCTATGTAAAATTAATTGGGTATTCAAAGAATTCAGACACAAGATTAATAATGGAAAGAGGGTCACACGTGAGGGAAAATTCTAAGTTCGTGTCAAAGATTCCTTCGCAAATTCGGGTTCACATTCAGTCTGTCTCGGAGCCTCCCAACAAAGAAAAAAAGAAATAGAAAGATGCCATTTCCTTGGCATTTCACACCTCCAATTCGGCTGGGACGGCCCGACACGGCTCGGCTCGAGCCGCTTGGAATGAGCCTCCTCCGCCGGCGGCTCGACTCCAAATTTTCTACGTACTCTAGTCTCTATGTAACGAATAATAAAATCCATAGTCCTTACCAATAATAATAATAATATAAAATCCATAGTGCTCTTTGTTGAAAGAGTCTAAGGTGAGAATTCTTATTTTTTTATTTTTATTTTGAAGTGTCCAAGGTGAGTATTGACCCTTATTCCGTACCTACACGCAAAAGGACTCAAGATTAAATTATTCCAAATTGGCATTTACTTCATTTATTATGTATTTATGCGACTTTTCTTGAGTTGAAATTCGGCATGTGTTTTAAATATTAAGTCATGGCTTCATTTAATGATTTGAATATGTAGAGTAATAGGGCGTGCTCCATTTTCACGGATGAATGGTGGGTGGAGTTTTAAGGACCATAATTTCTCTCTCTCTCCGCACATGTGCAAACTCTATAACTCTACAAGTCATCGAACTCAACTGTACAAACCCATCACTATCTCAAATGAGGCCACAATACCTCGTCCTCAGCGAACTTGGCCTCGACGACGGCAATATTTCACCAGAGTCGAGTTCGACGTCATCAATGACAAAAAGGCCATGGTGCAGGCGACAACTATCATGGTTAGCGATGAAGAGAGATCCGGGGAGTAAAGCCAAAAGAGAAATGCATCAATCGAGTTTGCGCATATGTTGGCATCAGAGTCGATGATAATGGATGATTTGGGGTGCAGAGACGTGGCGACTTCAGGCAAGTTAGGTTGCAATGGAGAGAAATTAAGGAATTTGGGGGCTAGAAGTAAGCTAAATTTGAGAATTAGAGCTTTGTATGTGGTTGCTAAGGCTAGATTATTAATGGACATTGGACCCACCATAAGTCTATGTAACAAGGTAAATCGACCCTAAGCGGAGAATACGTCCAACATTCAAACGTGTCAACATTGCCTTGAGTATGTCCAATGATCATAAGGTTTGGTAAACCTCACCCTACTTGATCTCAAGTCAACTTCTAGATTCAAACTCTCTCCCAACATAACATCCACTTGATTTCCTTTGGAATCTTTGGGCATCATTTCCCCAATTGGGTCATCCTCCTCTAGGCTGAAGGCTGATGCCGCATCAAAACTTGGCTAGCCATCTAGAAAATTATTCGCAAATACATTATTATATTTTTTATTATATAGTTTCTGAGCAAAGAGAAAGTGGGGCTCGAGCTACTTCTTCAAGCTTGTCAAGTAGCCGAGCCGGTTTGACGTTTTCGCCGCCATGCTATTTCTTTGTGGTCAACCTCATGCATGAGGAAAGATCGTATGATTAGTCAGTCAAAAAAGTCGTCCCAGGTGGGACCCGCTCTCTCCATCGTCCTACGTGTCACCCCCTCCCCCCCTTCTCTCTCTAGATTGCTTACTGTTTCTCCATCTCTATCCCCTCTCTCTCTCTCTAAAACTAGGTCATGAATCCAGACGTGGTCTTCTCCTTCTCCTTCGCCACCCGTACGCATATATATATAACCGTAGAAACCCACAGCGGTCACCGAAAACACTGCAGGATAAGCTGTTCAACATCGCTTCAATCTTCTCTCACCAGAAGCTGACATTCTGCTGGCATTCCAAGAATGGGAAACTGTTGCAGAGCTGAATCTTCATCATCGACGGTCTGGGCCGGCGATGACTGGAACTCACTGCTTCCTGACGGAGGAGAAGGCAAGAAGATGCTTCTTGATGATGCTGATGGAAAGAAAGTTTCTTCTTCGTCTTCTTCACGCAGGAGAGAGATCAAGATCAAGATCAGTAAGGAGGAGCTAGAGAAGTTGGTGCAGAAAATCGAGGCTCAAGGACTGTCTCTCGAGCAAGTCCTGCCTCTTCTGATTAACCAGAACACTTTCGATCGACATGGGTCGGGTTTCGCGAAGCACGGCTGTCATCGTTCATGGAGACCGGCTTTGCAAAGTATTCCGGAGGTCATCTAGAAGAAGTTTTCTAGAAGAAGATTTCTGGTCCTTTTCTCATTCTTTTGTTCTTTGTATGTACATGGGGCAAGGCATAGGTTTTGGTTTTTCTTTTCCTTCTTCTCGATATATGACAATTTTCATAGAAGTAGTTACATAATCTCCTCTAGTATTAGGTTATGTTTGGTTCGTGAACATATACTTTGACACAATATATGTGATAATGCTACACATGATTTGATTGGGGAGATATCTATTTGCATTCAAAGATGTATCCTTGTAACTAGAAAGGATAAATCATAGTGTTGTGGTTTCTTCCTTTACTTCAGCTTGATTGAGTGTCGGTTTGCAAAAGATCTAATAATCACTACGAGAATTACAGAGTTACAATTACTCAACCACTCAGTTATTTCACGGTTTTAGTACGCACAAGCCCACCGTGTTTAGTCTTGTGTGATTACTCAATAAGGTAAATCACGGATAATTATCCGCCCGCTTCCAAACGCTCAAGCCTTCCTTGAGACGAGCAATCCAAATTTGATGTACTGCACGAATCACCGAGTGAAGCCCTTGAAGAAGAAGCTATGATATTCAAACAGCTTATGGACTTTTCTTGTACTGCTACAGAACAACTGAAAAGCAAAAACCGCCTCCTGAAGAATTTATGTGTCATGAACCCACATTGAATAGACTTCACCAAAATATCTCGCACGTAAATAAAAGTCCAATTTGAACTTGGAAACAACGCCAAATCCAAGCGTCCAAGAAACCTCATACTTTCCTATTGGGGCTTTGACATACTTTAATGTGGGTCCGGCGTCGTATACCGGGCTAAAAACCCGACATATATTAACCGCAGAGACGATGGCAGGATTTGCAGGTGATTTCATGAGAATGAGGCAAATGTTGGATGTGGTCCTTAGGTGTTTTCCGATGGAGCGATGGCTGAGGAATGGTGGTCCGCCCGTGCCACGTATATTGCACTGGTTGTTCATCGTGTTATGAGGTGGCAGCTTGGAAAGGCAATCTTGTACGACAGTACTTTGAATCTTACGAATTCTGAGACCTAATGACCGTATCGTGTTGGGGAGAAAAAGAAAAGAGAAAGATCATCTCAACCGTTAACCATTTGAATAAGTCAATGAAGCAAAAGCAAAGTCGTTTCCATCCCTTCAACCAGTTAAAAGCCTGAAAGAACTGATTCATGGATCTGCATTAGGAATAAGCCTGCTTTCAGTTTATTGGTGCAAAACACTAAGGGGCTGTTTGTTTGTATTCCCGGTTTGTGTTTATGAACACAATTTCTGTTTTTTTGTTCGGGGAACAAAAAAATAATATAAACATATTTGTTTGCATTTTTGTTCCAAATCTATTTTTTTTTTGTTCCCGGGAACAAATTTGGAATAGAAACAAGAAAAAAAAATTTGTTTCACCATCAACCGTGATGGCTCTGCTGGATAAGGGCTCCATTGATCATTTCCCAAATGTGAGGGGTTTGAAACCCAGTTGAGGCACTTGGTGTCTTAAGTGTGACATCGGGGTGGTGGGTCATTCGCTAGCGTCATCCCAGGTTTACCTCGCCAGCTGCCGACTGTATGGGGGTTCTTGGGTCATAAAAAAAAAAAAACTTATTTCTTGTTCCTGGAACATTTCCGAGAAACAATTTTTTTCTCTCCTATTTTTTCCTTCCCTTTCTTTTCTTCTTCTTTTTTCTTTGGCCAGTCGCCGGCCTCGGCCATGGTCGGTGACCGGTCGTTGAGGGCCGACAACCTCGCCGGAGCGATGCCGGCCCTAGGCGAGGCTGAGCGTTGCCGGTGACCAGCTAAAAGGAAGGAAAAATAAAATAAAAATATTAAAAAATTAAAAGAAACAAAAAAATCATATAAGTTTACCAAATGTGTTCCTGTTTTTTTTTTTCTATTCTAGGAACAAGTTTATCAAACGCGTTCTGCTGTTAAAAAATTATTTCCCGGAACAGAAATAGTTTTTTCTA
This sequence comes from Eucalyptus pauciflora, assembly GCA_007663325.1. Taxonomy (NCBI): domain Eukaryota; kingdom Viridiplantae; phylum Streptophyta; class Magnoliopsida; order Myrtales; family Myrtaceae; genus Eucalyptus; species Eucalyptus pauciflora. The sequence goes on along the minus strand of VMYD01000212.1, from coordinate 264,599 downwards.
TTTCTATTTCCTGAAACAATTTTTGAACAGAAACGTTACCAAACGCACCCTAAATCATGTTGAATGCTCATATCCCAGGTCATATTTCCTTACAATCCTCTGTCATCTCCTCCACATGTGGATGGATAGCACTCCTGATTTCCATTCAATACAGGTTCGACCAAATGAAATATTTAGGGGGCTTGATGTAAATTTGAGACATCTCTCTATCGTTTAAAATGGGAAAACTGCAATTTTCCTTCTCTTGTCCACACCATCAGTCTATTTTCCGGAAATTCCATTCACGTGAACTTGGAAGTTTCAGCTGCTTCAGTCAATTTCGGCATTCCATGTTCTTATTCAGCATTAAATTCTCCGCCATATCAGTTCTCTAGAAGCGGGTATAAACTTTTCCTACTTTCTCTTCGAGTCCTGCAATTTATTTGATTCCATACACAAGGTTTATGACTTCCGACAAACTTTTCCTCGTAAAAACACTCCCGATCACCTAGGAAGCTATTCAGAATATAAAGAAATTATTTCATATTTCGGTTCGCTGGAAAAATTCTCCTACTTGACTATCAATGTTTCATTAGTCATGCTTTATTGTTTGTATTAATTTATAATCTGGTGTCATAAAGGCATGATGGCAAAATAGTGTGCTTGAGTAGGTTTTGAGAAGCTACAAATCACTTATTAATATATTTATTGAAATTTGATTAATATAAATATTGATTTGTTAAAACTATTTAATAATTTATTAAATGTTCGTTAGTTAAGTCAGTTTTTTTTTTTTATTAATTTACATAATTATATTATTAAAAATCACAATATGGCCATATCTGAACATTAATTATTAGTACCGACTCAAATCGATCAATTTAATCCGTGTCGATCAATTTATATACATTACAAATTCAAAGCTCCATACTTGGTTCAAACCGTACCCTATGTATATCTAACTCAATCAACATTACTAAAACACATAGATATTAAAAAACAAGAAATTTTATGCTATGCATATAGTGATTCATTCTGCACTTGTACATCTTAATAGATACTATTGTGTGTTGCCTAATTAACTTCCCTTAGCATATATTGTGAAACATGACGGATTTACATATGTGTTGAGATAATTTTTTCTACCATATAACATTTATTCCTAGTTCAATTTACAGTATTAAATTCAATATATAATAAGATATATGTCACTTAAATTGGAGTTTTTAACGACATTTGTCAAGCTTTTTTCTTTTTAACGACATTTGTCACTTCTAGTCTATTTGTAAACCATAATCAAACACTCATATCTCTAAGTTACGAAATCCAAAGTTTCATAAATATACTCAACTGTTGGATTTTTTAATTCCCTCGATGAAAATGACATTGCCCCAAAAATTTAAATAGTGCAGTCTTTTGATTCTCGTTTTAATTAGTCTTTGGGTAACTTCCTGTCTATTTGTTGTACCGAGCGGACCATGAAACTAGCCGCCTCACACTTGCTCACCTCGGCTACAACATGGCAAGATACAGATATTCACACACACAATCTGAAAATGTCAAGTTTTGATATGATGACTGTTTAATAAACAAGGGAATTCATTAAGCTTACTATGAACATAGTAAACAGGGGGAGCCCTCGTCACTTGACCAAAGTTAAAAGACATTGGACAATGAAAGTTCCAATAACAAAAGATAATGAGTGTTGGACACCCTAAGTATCAAATCTTGATATAGGTGGACACTTAAATGTCAAAACTTCCAAAAAGTACACTTAAATACCAAAATTGAGAATAAAAGAATACTTAAGTGCCAAAGATGAGAATTTCCGGCCAAATTACTAATGTGGCTTTTTTCGACAAATTTTTTACTGACACGACAATTATTTTAAAAAAATTATTCACATGGCACCGATATGACTAGCTTATCCCAAATCATTGATTTTTTTTTAGGGGTGGATGACCAAATCATTGAGGGCCTTGATGGCCCTCCCCATTGCTGCCACTCCACCATCGCTGAAAAGGGCTAGCGACGGTGGAGCAAGGGTCAGCCAGAGTTGCCAGGCCTCGACCAGTGGTCAACAATGCTGGTCGATTGTAGGTGAGGGCCTGCAAGCCCTTGCCCAGATCTGAGGTGAGGGGTCACCAACCTCTCCCAGCAAGGGTTGCCACCCCTCCTTTAGATTAGGCTAAGGGTTGCCGTTGACTAGGGCAAGGTCAAGCCCTTGCCTAGATATGGGGCAAGGGGCTAGCGACCTCTCCTGATCTTGGGGTGGGTCGTGACCCCTCACCCTAGATCTAGGCAAGGGCTTGTAGGCCTTTGCCTGCAGTTGACTAGGGTTGTCGGCCATTAGCTGAGGCTCGGCGACCCCAACAAACCATTGCTCCACCCTAATGGAGGGGCGGCGGTAGCGACGTGGGTCGTATAGGCCCTCGTTGATTTGCTCCCCCTATTTTATTTTATTTTTTAATTTAATTTAATTAATATTTATATTAAAAATCAAATTTGGGGGCAAAACAACATTGTTTTGGGAGAAGCTAATCACATCAACATCACGTGGATTTCCAGCTAGTTACGTGGACTAGTTTTATTATTAAAAGAACGTCAAGTCAGATTTCCAGCTAATCTTGCCAAAGTTATATTTAAATGTCCAATTTTAAAAAAAAGCGGCACTTACGAATACATTTTGGAAGTTTTTACACTTAAAGTGTCAACTTGTGTCAAGTTTTGGGACTTATTGTATACTTTTACCAAATGATGATGGTTGGCAATTTGTGTTTTCTTGCATCAACTATAAGTCATGTTCATCAACCCAAACAAAAGGGAGAAGCAAGAAATATAGAATCTCACTTCCATCTACCATCTCGGGCTAGAAATTAGGTGGAAGAACAAGCCTTTGAGTATTAGGATTTCGCACTTGTGCGGTCCCTTTCAAGAGTTAAGGTCTTGATACAAACAACTCGTTGGTGCAAGGACCGAACTGCTGCCTTCCACTCAGGATCATTCACAAGAGCAGAGGATGAACCATCATGGACCGAAAATAACAGGGAATCTAGAGGAGAAGAATTCCACGGAACCTACATGCGTGCAATCCGTTTGTCAAGCTATCCAAGCAAACAGAGAGAGAATTAAACATAATAGAACTAAAAGATTAAGAAAGTTTTATGGCAGTAGCCTTCCTGCAGAAACATGGATAAAATAATTAAAACAAACTAAGAATATGATAAAGATGTGTGTTTGATGAGTAATAAATATATAGTAGATATTGTATTAATATTCTTTATCCTCCTCCTTTGAAATATTAAAATTCTTAAAACCTATCACGAAAATATAGTTGTGTCCTAAACTTTTAATCTATACAATCAAATCTTAAAACTTGTTCGATTTACACAATCAAGTAAATTTGTTCCTCTATTCAATTTGATGAAGGAAAATATTGACTTGGCATTTCTTTTTAATGTTTTGGGGTTACACTTGACCAATGTTGCGACAACAGCTAGGCACTAGGGGTGAGTATCGTTTTAGGGTAAAATCTAGAACTTGAGAACCAGACCGATGTGAATATGTAGGTTTTAGGTTCCAAGGTACGTAGGGTAGGTTCCAGATTCAAAAAAATGATGAACCTGTTTTGATGGATATGTTCCATATTCTTAGCTGGAGGAACCTAGAATCTGGAACTTGAAACTTGGAACAAGTTTTAATATTTTTCTTGTTCCATCTCTCCGTGAGATCCTCTGATATTTCATGTTGTTTGATGATGAGTGTATAAACTGGAAACACTAGTTCAAGTTTCCATTTTATGATTAAAATTTCTACTTTATTAATGTTTATATTTTTCGTGTATCTAAATATAAGTTATAATTAGTGAATTGTAATCGTTTAAATAATAATATAGGTGGAATTTGAGTAAATCCTAGAATCGACTCTAAAACCTGTGACAATATAGGTTACGGGTGCTAAAGTATGTATGGTAGGTTCTAAGTTTCAAAAAATAAAAAACCTGTTCCAACGAATAGTTTCCAAGTTCCATGTGGAATCTATACGGAATCTGGAATTGCTCACTCCTATTAAGCACCATATAAGAAAAGATTAGAAAATTTGAAAAAATGGGATAAGTGTTCTGTAAGTCTTAAAACTTAATACAAAAGTGCGATTAAATCATTAAATTTCAAAAAGTGTGATTAAATACTAAAATTTGTTATGAAAGTTTTAGAACTTCTAATATACTTATACCTAAAAAAATTAAGGGATAATACCACAAAATATCTTAAGCTGGAATCTGTGACTCATTTACTCAAAACTAATTTTTTTATCATAAAAAATCTTAAACTAAGATACTCGTGACAAATTTACTATTCGTTAATTTCCGTCAGATACCCCTAAGTTGCTAACACGGAAACAGACATAGCAAGCAACTTTTTGATATGGAGAATTAGTATAAATGGTTTTTTAAACGACATTCTTGTGGGGAAGTCACAAACGTGGCAAGCGAATTGTCTGACATAGAGATTTAGCATAAACGGTTTTTTTAATAACGTTCTTGTGGAGAGGTCAGATTTAAAGAAAATGGTCTGAGATTGAGAATTAGGGCAAAGTTGAATCCTCCCTCCCTCTTTCCTTCCCTCCCTCCTAACTCACCAAAATCTTAAGGCAAAATTGGGATAAAACTAGGAATTTCAACAGATATCCGAAACATGAGGGAGCTCTTGTCTAGAAGGGAAGCTGCTAGAGATGGAGATGGCAATGTCACCAGGGACAAGGACGACGTGGAGTCGTGGTTCAGATGCAGACGTGGTGGTGAGAAGAATTAGGGTTTGTTTGCGAATGGGGGCATTAGGGCATGTGTGCAATTGAAAGTATATTGTCTTTCAGATAAGTATAGTTTGGTCTTTCTAAGTCCTGAAATCTGATCCTCAACGAGAAACATGTATTACCAAAACTACAGGATGCAAAGTGGTGAAGATGTGAAATGAAGATGGTTTTTAGTATCTTCTCTTTGTAAATTTCCTCCTCCCTTTCAACCTTTTCTGTAATTGGCCAGACGACAATTTTCTACGTACTTAAAAAGTTGAAAATCGATGCCCATCTTTTCGTTCTTTTTCATTGAAGAGTCAATTCGCATTTTTTATGGTGGTACATATCAACGTATACTTCATGCCTTAATTCACTCTCTTTGACTTAGATCGAACATGACATAATACATGTGGAAGGTTAACTAATTCCATCAATTTTTCTAGGGGCTTGAATCACAGCATTCTCATACTTCCCGTGGGCTTAATTCATTCTCTGTCTAATATTGCTAGCAAGGGAATTGAATTAAAAAAAAAAAGGACCCCCGACTATCGGATCTTGACATTTTAATTATATGGGTAATTTCTTTTTGCATGAATTTAAATTGACACCTTCAAATAAGGAATTACGTATTAACAATTTCAATGGTTGAAGAAAAGTTCATTCCGTTGATTATGATGGTGATAGTAAAATCGAGTCCCAATTTTAGCAATGATAATGTAGAAAATAGATGGTCATGTAACATATGGACATAAATGAATTGCTAGCTTACGCATGCAACTTAGTTTGAACGGCATTCACCAATAAAGAACAGCCTGGCCTTGGAAAAAAAAATGAAAAAAATGGTATTACTTTATGATGGTCGATAAGGCGGGATCAATGAACTCAATGAGATATTAATAGAGCACTCTATTTTGCTTGTGAAATTAATCGGATATTCAAAAAATCAAAACACAAAATTCACTATGCAAAGAAAGTCACCGTGCAAGTGAAAACGGAAGAGAAAATTCAAGTTTGTGACAAAGATTCCTTCACAAATTCAAGTTCACATTCACTTAGTGTCAAAACTCCCAAAAAAATAATAAATGAATAAAAGATGCCATTTCCTTGTCATTTCACACCCCCGATTCGGCTGGAATAGCTTGGTTCGGCAGAAGACGTATCAAACCATGCTGATTTGGCTTGGCTTGCGCACTTGGAATGAGCCTCCTCCAGCGGCTTGCTTCCAAATATTATAAAGAAAAAAATACAGATAATAAATGATTAGCGTCTACTGTAAGTATTTATTTTCCAACTTAAATTTAATTAAGAATGTGTCTGTTTCATGAAAAGAAATTTTCAAAAAAAAACGATTGTTTGTATTACCTACAAAAATGAATGAATGAAATTTTTTAGGAGCTGAGCCGTCGACGTCGTCACCATGTCATTTCATTTTTGGTCCCCATCTTCCTACGTGTCACCTCTCTCTCTCTCTATCCCTGTGTTCTTTGCTTACTCTTTCTCCATCTTTATCCTCTCTTTAACCAAGTCATGAACATTGACCTTTCTCTTCCTCTCCTCGTCACCCAAACACGCATATATATCCACAAACGCACATACTCACCAAAACAAAGCACAATAACTCGTTCAACATCGCTTCAATCTTTTCTCACCAGAAGCTGACATTCTGCTGGCATTCCAAGAATGGGAAACTGTTGCAGAGCTGAATCTTCATCATCAATGGTCTGGGCCGGCGATGACTGGAACTCGCTGCTTAACGATGGAGGAGAAGGCAAGAAGAGGCTTCTTGATGATGCTGATGGAAAGAGAGTTTCTTCTTCTTCTTCTTCATCACGCAGGACAGAGATCAAGATCAAGATCAGTAAGGAGGAGCTAGAGAAGTTGGTGCAGAAAATCGAGGCTCAAGGACTGTCTCTAGAGCAAGTCCTGCCTCTTCTGATTAACAAGAACACTTTCGATCGATGTGGGTCGGGTTTCGCGAAGCACGGCTGTCATCGTTCATGGAGACCGGCTTTGCAAAGTATTCCGGAGGTCATCTAGAAGAAGTTTTCTGGTCCTTTTCTCATTCTTTTGTTCTTTGTATGTACATGGGGCAAGGCATAGGTTTTGGTTTTGTAGTTACATAACCTCCTCTAGCGTTAGGTTATGTTTGGTTTGTGAAAACGTACTTTCACACAATATATGTGCTAATGCTACACATGATTTGATTGGGGAGATATTTATTTGCATTTAAAGACTTATCCTTTTAACTAGAAAGGATAAATCGTAGTGTTGTGGTTTCTTCCTTCACTTTGGTCAGATCGAGTGTCAGTACATAATCTAATAATCACTCGGAGAATTATAGAGTCACCATCGCTCAACTACTTAAGTATTTGATGGTTCTATTATGCATAGACCACCCACGGTATTTAGTCTCATGTCATTACTCAATAAGGTAGGGAGAAGTGCCAAAAAAGTCATAAACCTTTTGCCTTTGTGCTGATTTAGTCCTAAACATTTTTACGTTGTGCCAATTCAGTCCTTTCCGGCCAATTTTGGCCGGATTTTGCTGACTAGACGCCGGCCGGCTGACGTGGACTTTTATTTTACTCACCGAGGTCCGGCGAAGAGGATAGGGCGAATCGTATTGTCGGTTTCTTCCTTCACTTTGGTCAGATCGAGTGTCAGTACATAATCTAATAATCACTTGGAGAACTATAGAGTCACCATCGCTCAACTACTTAGGTTGGCCTCACCCTCGCCGGCCTCCGGCTCTGGCCGGTCGCCGGACCTCGGTGACCGGCCGGAGGAAGAAGACAAAATAAAAAAAAATAAAAAATTTCAAAAAATTTCAAAAAATTCAAAAAATAAAAAAAAATCAAAAAATAAAAAAAAATTCAAAAAAATTAAAATATTATTAAAAGTTGTCCACGCCAGCGCCGATAATGCCACGTCAGCTGGCCGGCGTCCAGTCAGCAAAATCCAGCCAAAATTGGCCGGAAAGGACTGAATTGGCACAACGTAAAAAGATTTAGGACTGAATCGGCACCAAAAAAATGTTTAGGACTAAATCGGCACAAAGGCAAAAGGTTTAGGACTTTTTTGGCACTTCTCCCCGATAAGGTAAATCACGGATGATTACCTCACCGCTTCCAAACGCTCACGCCTTCCTCGAGACAAGCAATCCAAATTGGATGTACTGCACAAATCACCGAGTGAAATCCTCGAAGAAGAAGCTTTGATATTCAAAAAGCGTATGGACTTCTTTGGTACTGCTACAGAACAACCGAAAAGCAAAAACCGCCTCTTGAAGAATTTATATGTCATGAACCTACTTCACCAAAATATCTTCCACATAAATAAAAGTCCAATTTGAACTTGGAAACAACGGCATATCCAAGCGTCCAAGAAACCTCATACTTTCCTATTGGGGCTTTGACATATTTTAATGTGGGTCCGGCGTCGTATACCGGGCAAAAAACTCGACATACATTAACCGCAGTGACGATGTCAGGATTTGCAGGTGATTTCATGAGAATGAGGCATATGATGGAAGGTGGAAGCAGAGGAGTCAATATCAGTAGCTATCCTGCGAATGCGGATGTGGTCCTTTGGTGTTTTCTGATGGAGCCATGGCTGAGGAATAATGGTCCGTCCGTGCCACGTATATTGCTCTGGTTGTTCATCGTGTTGTGGGGTGGCAGCTTGCAAAGACAATCTTGTACGACAATACTTTGAATCTTACGAATTCTGAGATCTAATGACTGTACCGTGTTGGGGAAAGAAAGAAAAGAGAAAGATCATCTCAACCGTTAACCATTTGAATAAGCCAATGAAGCATAAGCAAAGTCATTTCCATCCCTTCAACCAGTTAAAAGCCTGAAAGAACTGATTCTTGGATCTGCACTATGGATCTGCACTAGCAATAAGCCTGCTTTCAATCTGTCGGTGCAAAACCCTAATGCCAAAGACTCACATCTCAGGCCGTATTTCCTTACCATCCTCTGTTATCTCCTCTACCTGTGGATGGATAGCCCTCCTGATTTCCATTCAATAATGTTTCAACCAAATGAAATATTTAGGGGGCTTGACGTAAATTTGAAACATCTCTCTATTGTATAAAATGGGAAAACTGTGATTTTCCTTCTCTTGTCCACACCATCAGTCTATTTTCCGGAAATTCCATTCCCACGAACTTGGGTGTTGCGGCTGTTGCAGTCAATTTCGGCATTCTATGTTCTTACTTAGCATTAAATTCTCCGCTACGTCAGTTCTCTAGAAGTGGGTATAAACTTTTCCTACTTTGTTTGAGTCCTGCTATTTATTTGATTTCGTACCAATGCTTGCGACTTCCGATGAACTTTTCCTTGTGAAAATACTTCCGATCACCTAAGGGTATGTTTGTTTACGTTCTTTGTTTATGTTTTTAAACAAAAATTCTGTTTTTTTGTTCTTGGGAATAAAATTGGAACATAAATCAGAAATAAGAAAAAGTTGTTTTTTTTGTTCCAAAAACACTTTAAAAGAACAAAAACACAAAATAAAAAACTTGTTTCTTTTTTGTTTCTTTTCTTTTTCTTTTTTTCTTCTTTTTTCTTTGGCCGGTCGCCGGCCTCAGCCATGACCGGCGATCGGCTGTCGAGGGCTGGCAACCTCGTCGGAGCGTCGCCAGCCCCTGGCGAGGCTCGACCTTGCCTTGGCTAGGCGAGCTTGGGCTTGCCCAGATCCGGCGAGGCCGAGCTCGCCCAGCCATTGGCGAGGTCGCCGGCCCCTGGCGAGGCTCGACTTTGCCTTGGTTGGGCGAGCTCGACCTCGCCAGATCTGGGTGAGACTGAGCTCGCCAAGCCGCACCTCGCGCCGACCAAGCCTCGCCGGTGGCTAGGCGAGCTCGGCCTCGCTGGATTTGGGCGAGCCCGAGCTCTCCCAGCCAAGGCGAGGCCGCCGGCCCTTGTCGGCCAGTCGCCGGCCATAGTCGAGGCCGACAATCGGCCAAAAGAAGAAAAAAAAAAAAAGGAAAAGTAAAATTAAAAAATTAAAAAATTAAAAGAAACAAAAAAAGAACACAAATTTACCAAATGTGTTTCTATTCTTTTTTTATTCCCGGAACAAGTTTACCAAACGTGTTTTTCTGGTAAAAAATTGTTCCCCAGAACAAAAAAAGAACATAAACACAAACAAACGCACCCTTAAGACGCTACTTAGAATATAAAGAAATTATTTCGTATTTCGGTTGGTTGGAAAAATTCTCCTACTTGATTATCAATGTTTCATTAGTCGTGCTTTATTTTTTTTGTATTTATTTATAATCTCGTATCTAAAGCACAACGGCAAAATAGTGTGCTTGAGTAGGTTTTGAGAAGCTACCAATCATTTATTAATATATTTATAGAAATTTGATCAATATAAATATTAATTTATTAAAAAATATTTAATAATTTATTAGATATTCATCATTTAAGTCAGCTTTTTATTATTAATTTATGTAATTAGATTATTAAAAATCACAGTATGGCCATATCGGAAAATTAATTATTAGTTCCAACTCAAATTAATCAAATTAATTTGTTTCGATCAATTTATATATAATACAAATTGAGAGCCCATTCTTGATTCGACTCTTATCTTGTGTATACTTGACTCAACCCACGTTACTAGAACACATAGATATTAAAAAAAAAAAAAAACTTTTATGCTATGCACATAGTGATTTATTGCGCACTTGTACATCTTCAAATTGAATGAAGATAATGATAGGTATTATTGCGTGTTGCCTAATTAACTTCCCTTAGCATATATAGTGAAACTAGCATATATAGTGAAACATGACGGGTTTACATATATGTTGAGATAATTTTTTCCACTATATAACTTTTATTCCTAGTTCAGTTTATAGTATTCAAATTCAATATATAATAAGATATCTGTAATTTAAATTGGAGACTTTAACGATATTTCTCAAACTTTTTTCTTTGAATTATAAGAATTTTAAATTTTTATTTATAGATGAAAGAATCATTTGGAAAGCTCATTTAAAGAAGGAAGGGACTTCGACTTGACGTGCATCCGTATAAAGTAGCTGAGTGGTTAGTAAAACAGTATTTTCCAAGCCCACTTGAATTATTAAACTACATGTCAAGATAAATTATCAGAGACATTTTTAAATATAGCTTTTCACCAAACAAAAGTTTATTTCAAATGCGCTTGGAAAATACTTTGGAAAATGACATAAATAGCCTTTGAATTTTGACCCCAATTTACAATGTGGTCCTCGAACTTCAACTTAATGTTGTTGACAGCTAAATTTTGGCTACCATATTTAATTCTTTATTGCATAAGAAAATTAGAGGTTGGTCCAACTGTTAAACAAATATATCATTAGCATTATTCATATTCATATCACATGCAAATCACATGGCCCTCTACACAATATTATCATGTATCATTGTACTTGCGATTGAAGAGACTTTTTTAAAATGTGATCGGACATGGTGAGTTTGAACTCCACACTCAACTCCTTGTTGATGAAATACATTCTCTGATAGTTCGATGGTTATCTGCAATTATCAATTCAATTCTATTTTGAAAAGGAGAAAAAATTGGGGTGAAGAGAAATATCCGGGCAAAGGCTAATCCACAAGTTACAAAAAAAAAAGGGAAATATGATTGTAAGGTGTTTAAGTTTGAAAAGCAAAAACATATTTGTCATTATTTCCAAAATTCTCATCAATAAGAAGAATCCCTAGTGATTTTGTGGGAATATGCTGCTTTCCTTGCCTTAGTGAATAATATGTCTTTGCATCGAGTTTGATTATTCACATTCAAGAAAAATCGTAAAAAGTTTAATGTTTGCTTTCCTATACCCCAAGTTCTGTTCCCCATAAATTCGATGCTACGATACCATAAAATGAGTGGATGGGACTTGTGTAGATTATTCCGGTCCTAATGCGGTGAATTGGTAGGACTTCCCGTCTATTTGCAAACCATAGTTTCAAACACTCATATCTCTAAGTCACGAAAACTAAAGTTTCATAAATATTCTCAACTGTTGGATTTCCTAATTCCCTCGTTGAAAATGACATTGCCCCAAAAATTTAAACATTGCAGTCTTTTGATTCTCGATTGAATTAGTTTTTGGGTAACTTCCTGTCTATCTGTTGTACAGAGCAGACCATGAAATTAGCCGCCCCATGCTAGCTCAACCCGGCTACAACAGGGCAAGATAGAGCTATTCACACACACAATTTGAAAATGTCAAGTTTTGATAAGATGACTGATTAATAAACAAGAGAATTCATTAAGCTAACTATAAACATAGTAAACGGGGGGAGCCCTCATCACTTAATAGGGGTGTGCGTTCCCAGAAACTACCCGGATCCGACTGGACTAGCCGATTTTGGGCGGTTCCCAAAGAGGGCGGTCCGGTTTCCAATTCTCACTTTTGGAATCGGTGGCCGGTTGGTTCGATTCCCGATTCCAAGGTGGGAACGGGACCAACCAGACTGACTGGGCCGGAATGGTTAATTTTTTATATATAAAATACATATATTTTAAATTTCTTAAGAAGCAAACCCTAATTCCTACCAATTTCTCCCATTTTTCATTTTATTTTTGGCCCAAAACATCAAATTTACCGATTCCACCAGACTAGTCGGTCGGTCCAGTACTAAATTCCAAGATTTGGTCGGTTTGGTTCCCGGTCCTAGAATCTAGGAACCGGTTCTCCCAATCAAATTCCCTATTCCACCTCAAAATCGGATCAGACCAAGAACCGATTAGTCCTATCACTTAACCAAAGTTAAAAGGTACTGAACAGTAAAGTTCCAATAACAAAAGATAATGGTTGAAGATTTGTGTTTTCTTGCATCAACTTTGAATTATGACACATGTTCGTCAACCCAAACAAAAGGGAGAAGCAAGAAATATAAAATCTCACTTTCCTCTACCATCTCGGGCTAGAAATTAGGTGGAAGAATGAGCCTTTGAGCATTAGGGTTTCGCACTTGTACGGTCCCTTTCAAGAGTTAAGATCTTGATACAAACAACTCGTTGGTACAAGGACCGAATTGCTGCTCTCCACTCAGGATCATTCACAAGAGTAGAGGATGAACCATCATGGACCGAAAATAACGGGAAACTAGACGATAGGAATTCCACAGAACCTACATGCGTGCAATCTGTTTGTCAAGCTATCCAAGCAAACGAAGAGAAAATTAAACATAATAGAACTAAAAGATTAAGAAAGTTTTATGGAACCAGGCTTCCTCCAGAAACATTGATAAAATAATTAAAACAAACTAAGAATATGACAAAGATTTGTGTTTGATGTGTGATAAATATATTGTAGATATTGTATTAATCTTCTTTTTCCTCCTCCTTTGAAACATTGAAATTCTTATCACGTTTATGTATTTGCGTCCTAAACTTTTAATTTATACAATCAAATCCTAAAACTTATTCAATTTGTGCAACCACGTAAATTTGTTCCTTGTTCAATTTGATGATGGAAAATGCTGACTTGGCTTTTAATGTTTTGGGGTTGCACTTGACAATGTTGCTACAACAATTGGGCACCATATAAGAAAGGATCGGAAAATTAAAAAAATTAAGGGATAATATCACAAAATATCTCAAACTGGTATCCGTGACATATTTACCCTAATATAATTTTCTTATCATAAAAAATTATAAATTAAGACACTTGTGACAAATTTACTCTTTCTTAGTTTCTATCCAATATCTCTAAATTAAGACACTTGTGGTACACATCAACTTAAGCTTCATGGCTTAAATCACTCTCCTTGACTTAGATCGAATGTGATTCAGCATATTAGCTAAATAAATTCACCAGAATCACCACATATATAATCTATAAGCCAACATCAAGCAGACAGATTGTGCAGAAAATAAAGTATCAACAAGAAAAAAAGAAACCAAATTACGAGAAAAAATTTAACATTTTTCTATACCATTCTTTCTTTCCGCCTCTTTTTCTCTGCTTTGATAGAGAACATGTCAAGATCTGCACCCAGAGCGACGTCATGCTCAATCTTGTTTTTCCATACAAACCTGCAATTTCCTTATCCTGCATCAGATGTCAAAATCATTAAGAACAAAAACTTTAATGTTCATCTTCTTCACAAGAGCGCATTGTTCACAAATAACTTTTAAAAGTCCACAATCAATAAGAACAAAAAAACTTTAATTTTCATCTTCTTCACAAGAGCGCATTATTCACAAATAACTTTTAAAAGTCCATGCTGCAAATTATATGCTTGCTAGATAGAGCATGGACACAACAATTCTGAAATGATCCCGTCTAACCTGCATCTCCAAATATGGAAGGCAAGAAAAACCAGCAAACAGCTTATTAATATAAATGGTAAATAGTAGAGTAATAACATTGGGAAAGGACAATTTCATCCTGACATCATTAGCCGACATGTTCGCCTGCAAAATGTGATACCAGTAAGGGTAAAATGTATGTTATAAATCTCAAAGTAAAAGTATGTAAGCTAGATATGTTAGGTAGCTGGTAGCTAGACGGCAGCAAAAGGAGTAACAACGACCAAGTTTAGCAAGAAGTAGGCTAAGCTGATTTGTCCTTTTCTTAATTTGGTAGTAGGCCTGGTGCTTGCTATGTGATTTGCACTCTAGCTTGTTTTGCTTCTTTAAGTGAAAACTCGCGAGCTTAAAACTACGCATGATGCCCCGCTGGCCATCGGGGACCGAGTGGTAAGGCCATGATCCGCAGGGAAACGGATCACTCATTCTTCCATTGAGAAGGATTTTTAAGATAGGCTTATAACCGAAAAAATGAAGAAGACTAAGAACAAAAATACCTCAAGAATTTTGTCAACTCTACCAAGAACTTCAGAAAATTAAAGATTCAATCTTGAATTTCCTGCCTCTAGTACTTAATTACCATGACCATTAAGCACCGATATGGAAATTGGCTAGGTGCTAAGATGGCGCTTCTGCGAAGCTGATTCTTGAAACACCTGCTAGAAGGAGGAGGGAAAACTAAAGATTCATCTTGAATTTCCTGCCTCTAGTACTTAATTACTACCATTAAGCACCGATATGGAAATTGGCTAGGTGCTAAGATGGTGCTTCTGCGAAGCTGATTCTTGAAACAGGATGATGAAATGATTATTCAAGGAGGGGCAATTTGAGCTCTTTAAGGTGGGATTTCGCTTAAAAATTGTGTGAAGAGTACTTGCAGAAATAAATGTATAGCGGTCATCCTATCATAGCCGAGATTGCTTATTTTTTTTCCTAAGATATTTTTGTGTTCAAGGAAATGTAGGAGGGGGAAAAACACTTGGTTGCATTGGGCGTTTGATATTTGACATAAAAATCATTTCGGATTTCCATTTTTCCACCATAACCGAGCAACGAAATGATAAGTAAATACCCTCATTTTGGACTTGAGAACATTCAAGGGAGAATTTTAAAAAAAGAAGAAGAAAAGAACAAAAGCCCAAAAGAAGAGGAATAACAGTAGAGGGTGTCGCAATCTGCATAATTCGAGGAGAGGGGTGGCGATGACTGATGAGCTCTGCTGAATTCGTGGGTCTTTCCCATGCTTTGTAGCACCTCATTTTGGACTTTATAAATCTTTGGACACTCGGTGTTTGGACATGAACAAATCACAAAAATCGGTCTCTAATATCTTTGGCAATATTATGAAAATAAACTAGCAATTCGGTAACTGATATGATTTTATGAATTTCTTACTTTTAATTTTAAAATATCGAATTTTCTTTGTTTCTTTTACCTCCTCCTTCTCCCTCCTTATTTCTTTTGCCGGCTGGCTATGACCAGATTACCGGCCAACACATGAGTCAGCAAGCTGAAGGCTTAACTGAAGATATGAAAATGTTTTCCACTTTTTTTTTTCTCTATCGGTTTCCCCTTTAAAAAAAATATATATAGTTTTCTTTAGTTTTTTTTTTACTAAAAAATAGAAAAAATAAAGAAAAAAAAATTAAAAGACGAAATTATGAAGAGGCCTCATTTGACTCCATTTCCTACTTGTGCCTTGGGGCCTTATTTAGAACAAAATTGCCATGAATAGCAGTTTAAAATGATAAAATGATGGCCACTCCTTTTTTTCTATTTTTCCTATTCTATTTTTTTTTTTCAGGTTTCTATTTAGAGTAGTTACTATTTCACACATTTTTTTTAGCATATATTAAAGAAAATTGCATTCTCAAATATTCCCTATAATTCCCTATAATTTCCTATAATTTTTTACATATTTCGTGTAGAATTATTTACTAATGAAAAAAGATATTTTTATATAGTATAAAGTAAAAAAAATATATATATATATTTTTTTCAATCTTACAACAATTTATCTATTTTTTTCTTTTATTTCAAAACCAGCCAAGATAATTTTACACGTAAAACATTATAGGTAACATTATAGGAGGTCTTGTCGTAGCAATTAATTCCAACAAGCTAGAAGTAGAAGTGAGTGTAGGGTAGCGTAGCGGAGAGAGAGAGAAAAGGTTGGTTCGTGCAGTGTTGTAGTGTGGCAGAGAGATACAAATTTTCTCCTTAGCAACGCAATCATTACAAAAGATCAGCTTTTTTAATAATGTATATTTTATTTTATTATTGGAAGGTGAAGCCATCCGAGGAATGTCAGGCTCATCCCAGCCGTCTGATCTCCTTAGTCCTTGGCAAGCCTCCTGTCGCTCGGATTATGGATAAATAATGGAGGAACTTTTTTGACTTATCTGCTTTTTGCACCCAAAAAGACCAGCCAAAAGCGATCTCCCTTCAGCTCTCACCTCGAAACCACCCCATGGTGATCCTTTTCTAAATCCCAGAAACCATTCGTCAACCCTTAGCCAATCTTAGCCATCTTAGGGTGCGCATGAACATGAACTCGCCGGAAAGACAGCTTGCACACGCGCCTCAAGAAACCTTTGCTGTCCAGAAAACTTTTCTCTGCTGTCTTCACCGTATGGACCACTATATTAATTCGAATTGGTATTCACGCAATGGTGGAGGAAGGAGAAAAATAAGTTCAAGCTATTTAGAAAGGTAATAGCAGAGAGACCTTTCCCATTAGAATTTTACTAGACAAAATCTTGTTTGATGACAAAACAAAGAAATAGCACAGAACACACACAATATTTGTATTTGTGTGCATATGTTTCCAATTTAAAAAAAAGAAGAAGTAAAAAGTCAGTTAAAGAGTACCCAAGTACCCAGTTTGCCCAGTTTGCCAACAAATACTGGTTTGCCAACAAATACTTGTCGCCTAAATCTAGATTTTGGTAATTTGTAGAGGGTATATACAAGTTTAAACAAATCAATTGGCATATAATCCATTTTCATGATGATGAGTACTTAATGATATGATAATGAACTACCTGCTAAAAACTACCTATTCATTATTTCATTATTTTTTTGACTTCTATTACATCACAACAATAAGTTATTTTTCCTCTTCCTCGGATGCCATGAGGCAGGCCTTGGAGTTTTCGTATAGGAAGACATGATTGACTAACATGCCGGCCGTGGATGACGACGAAAGGGCAAGTAAAGGGAAATGAAATAAAAAATAAAAAGAAAAAACTTATTAAAAAGGAAAAAAGCCACAAAAAACCCCAAACTTTGCCCAAAGTGACAAATTTACCCTAAACTTTTTTTTTTGTGACATGAAAAACCCCAAACTTTGCAAATTGTGACACATTTACCCAATTAAGGGCATTTTCGTCTTATTTTTTCTATTTTTTATTTTTCTATTTTAAAATTTTCTTTTCTTTTCTCTTCCCTCCACCGGCCATGGCGGAGCCCTCGCCCGACGCCGGCAAGGGCGGCCCTCGCCGGATGCTGGCGGAGGGAAGAAAAAACAAATAAATAAAAAAAGTAAAAAAAAAAGTAATATTTTTTTAAAAAAAAAGTAAATAGACCAAAATGCCCTTATAATTTAGGGTAAATGTGTCACACAAATGAAATTTCAGGGTTTTTTGTGTCACAAATAAAAGTTTGGGGTAAATGTGTCACGGTTAGCAAACTTCAAGGTTTTTCATGTCACAAAAAAAAGTTTGGGGTAAATTTGTCACTTTGGGCAAAGTTTGGGGTTTTTGGTAGCTTTTTCCCTATTAAAAATGTTCTCCCCATGGATCTAGAAAGGAAAGTTCTAGAACCGTTCTCATGTTTACAATTGAATTGATCCAATCCATAACAAAAGAATTTCCTAATCCTATTTGCATTAGGATTTTATTTTATTTTTTTGGTATTTTTCCTTGAAAAGTGCTCATTCATACATCATACAAATATGAAGTAAAGGGGAATTCAAAAGAAAACTCTCTCTAATGATTAGAGCACATGGTGGATCCTAAATGTCATAAAGAGAAAAAGTTAAATGTATAGGACAATTATTGCTACTTAATTAGAAAGAAAGATCCTCTTGTCAAATATTTATTTACCAATTAAAAAGAAATTTTGGGGGAGAACGCTTCTTAGTTTAGTCTAGAATTGGATTAAATCGAATTCACAAGAAATTTGATCAAAAAGTTTCATAAAATCAAAAAGTTTAATAAAATAGAGTGCTTACGGTGCAATATTAGGAAGTATTAGAAAGTATTAGAGTATATCCAACTGCATATATCCAACTGTTCTAAGAGACCAAATCCATCCAACTCCAACAACATCATTAATGTAGTGGTCCATAGTACCGGATGACTTTAGTAGATTTTGGTCAATTGAAAATTTAGTATTTATTTGAGGTAACAAAACAAAATCAAGAATTCAGAAAGAATGAACCGGCCTCACCGGCATACCCCTATTCACTCACCACCTACTATTTACTAAGATTGATTTGTGATTAATGATAATCCAAATAAGGCATGGATTGGGAATGGGCTTGCACTCATGTAATAATACAAAAAATAATTTTCTAAAGACCAAAAAGATTAGAAAAAGTTAAACTCTTAAACTAGAATCCAAATGATGCATGAGCATATTAGATTAGGTGAAAATAATTTCTTAAAAGAATTTGCTTTAAAAGACCAAATATATATATAGAAAGTCAAATTGTTTAGATGGCTCTTCCTTCTCCTCTTTTTCTTAGCTGACTATACTCCCCATACTGCCCATACTGCTTGGACGTCCGACTACACTGGCTATGGTTTCTAGACTACACGGTTAGAAGGAGCAAAAGTCTTGTTGTAGCTTGGCCGCTGCTAAGTCAGATCCAAACTGCAAAGTAAGGGCATGGCTTAAAATTAAAACAGCAAGTTTCCGGTCATTAGCAAACTAGAATTGGTAGGGAGAATTTGCATAGCCTGATTCATTCATCCTCAACCATTCAAATTTATCCCAATGAAACACAAATAAAAAATCCCAATGCAAGTAAAGCTTTACGGCTCAGCAAATCAAGAAGCGTGAGGAGTTCATCAACAGAAGAAGGAGCATTGAGGAGGCCATTGCCAACCAATCTAAGTGCACTGCCAAAATCCTCTGAAACGAAGAAGATGATGCCATTTTTTTCTCTTTTTACTTGGGGTGGTATCACACGCTATACAGCTCAACTACAGAGAGTATTGTACTAGTATTCTCTTGTAGATTATAGGGAAAATAACACTTGGCAACTCAGAGGAAGAAATGGTTTCCACCCATGCTATAAACTTGGTCTTATCCCTTGGGTTATGATCTAACTATGAATTTTGGTTTATTGCTTGGACTTTGACTGAGTGTTCTTTGCTATGGTGATAAAAAATGAACATTCATATCTTGGGAACTTAGGAGGACCAAACTTCCGTACCTAATCACTCTTAAATTGCACTCCATATTTTGATTTTTGATTTTTTTGGTTTTCCTAATTATCAACCTGCTCAACAAATGATATTTATATATTATATATTGACGGATGGAGCCAATTTTAAATAAGGGCCTCATAATTTATTCATGCAGCACATTCCCTGAATGAAAAATAGAAGGGGACCGATGAAAAATAGAAAGGGATCGAGAGAGACTGCATGCCACCGTCGTGGACACAACTATCCATCCATTTTGACTCATCCATTTTATCCATTTTTCGGTTTAAGATTTTTAATGAGGCAATATCATTCGACGCACATTCGTAATGAATACAATGAATATTCAAGGGGGAATGTTATGAAATACATGAATGAATAATTTTACAGATATTTTTACCAAATTATTGGCAACATCAAATTTTGAGAAATTAGTATATTGCATCGGTATGCGGCGAGTTTATAAGATGCAAGATTGATTAGCCCTAGAAGTGGCTATATGGCTCAATTGAGGAGGAGATATTATGAACTATGTATTGCAACATTGAGCAGTATCATTCGATGCACATTCATAATGAATACAATGAATATTCAAGGGGGAGTGTTATGAAATATATGAATAAATGAAATACATAAATGAATATTCATTATATTCATATTATCTAATGTACTTATTATGGTACATTTGTATCATACATTCTAAGTACATCTTTGTATACAATAAACGTTCATCTCCCCTATCCAGTACATGTATCATTCGATAAATTAATATTAATGATAAGTACATTAGATAAGATGAATATAATAAATATTCATTCATGTATTTCATAATAGGTCCCACTATTTACTGCCAAATATAATTCTCGTCATATGAGAACCCATATAAACTTGGAAATGTTGAATCATCTTCTCATTTTAGACATTTTGTATTGTTTATATATTGTTGTAGCGGATATATGATAGAACCAGTGACGACCTCCAGCTACGTTCAATCCGAGTTTACGACATTTGAGAGAGAGAGAGAGAGAGAGAGAGAGGCATGATGGCTAGCACAACCAAGTCAAGCGCAACACAAATGGCACTGGTCTGCCGCTCGCAGAGGATGGAGCATCGGGGACGAAGCAGAGGAGATGGAGAAGAAGAAGAAGAAGAAGAAAGAACAACAGAGAAAACGAAAAAAGTGAATAATAAAATGAAAAGGAAGACACGTTCCAGTCCTACTGCTTTACTGTCAGGTTCTGCTACTTTACTATCAGGTTCGCCTGAAATTCGGGATTTCTTTATCCTGGCGAGATACACATCGGGGTGAAATCGCATTATAGGCAGGTGAGTGGTACAACAACTTTGGGGATAGGGAGAGCTAAGCTTGGTTGACTAGAACAAAAAGAAAGAGAGCTTGTGAGAAACGGAGTAGACAAATTTTATTTCGTTCTCTCTCCCTTTTTATTTTCTTAATTAATAATCTCAAAAAAATTCAAAAAAATAAAAATTAATTAATTTAATTTTTTTAATTATAAAAATGTTATTTTTATATAAAAAGCAACAATTACTCCCGTTCCATTTATTTTACATCATACATTTTCCATTTTTTATCCTCTAACCTCTCCACCCTCTCACCTCCCCATCTCTAGCAAGAGAGAGCTCCTCCGTCGTTTCGAAACCATGATGCCCAGCTTCATAGGTACCAAAGGTTTCATGTTTCGTGTCTGATTCTTTACTTTGTGCATTCATCTTGAAAAGGAAATGTGCAGATTTTACTCTCGCTCTTCCTCTCTCTGAGGATATGTTGTTGACGTTGGAGTCATATGTGAAAAATTCCCGACTTTCTTAGAGTTCATGAATATATAAAAAATTCAGCGAGAAATGCTTGGTCCTATCACCTTTAATATATCCTCCCCTGACTTGTGCAACACAAGTAACATTATATTCATAAATTATAGTGGGAGAATTTGTAACCGGTATTAAGCAACAAGAATTATGAATATGTGTTATAACGGATCTTAACCAAACACACTCTCTTCTAGTTTCATATAAAGCAATAATCTCAGAGTGGTTAGAAGATGTAGCTACTAGTGATTGCTTCGTAGAATGCCAAGAAATAGCGGTGCCGTTATAACAAAATTTAGCCCCTGTAGTGACTATATATGCATTGCACTCTTTTTTCTTTTTGTCCAGTTTTTTTTTACTGGGTTTTTCTGGCTTAAAGTTTTTAATGAGGCAATTAATGCATCCTTGAAAGGGAGAGATCATAACATTTGTGCTCTGCACTCTTTTTCCCTTTTGTTCGGTTTTTGTCCCACTAGGTTTTTCCGGCTTAAGGTTTTTAATGAGACGGTATCATTCGATGCACATTCGTAATGAATACAATGAATATTCAAGGGGGAGTGTTATGAAATACATGAATGAATGAAATACATAAATGAATATTCATTATATTCATCTTATTTAATGTACTTATTATGGTACATTTGTATCATACATTCTAAATACATCCCCCTATACAATGAACATTCATCTCCTCTATCCAGTACATGTATCATTCGATACATTGATATTAATGATAAATACATTAGATAAGATGAATATAATGAATATTTATTAATGTATTTCATTCATTCATGCATTTTATAACAGGTCCCACTATTTATTGTCAAATATAGTTCTCGTAATGTGAAAACCCATATAAACTTGGAAATGTTGAATCATCTTCTCATTTTAGACATTTTGTATTGTTTATATATTGTTGTAGCGGATATATGATAGAACCAGTGACGACCTCCAGCTACGTTCAATCCGAGTTTACGACATTTGAGAGAGAGAGAGAGAGAGAGAGGCATGATGGCTAGCACAACCAAGTCAAGCGCAACACAAATGGCACTGGTCTGCCGCTCGCAGAGGATGGAGCATCGGGGACGAAGCAGAGGAGATGGAGAAGAAGAAGAAGAAGAAGAAAGAACAACAGAGAAAACGAAAAAAGTGAATAATAAAATGAAAAGGAAGACACGTTCCAGTCCTACTGCTTTACTGTCAGGTTCTGCTACTTTACTATCAGGTTCGCCTGAAATTCGGGATTTCTTTATCCTGGCGAGATACACATCGGGGTGAAATCGCATTATAGGCAGGTGAGTGGTACAACAACTTTGGGGATAGGGAGAGCTAAGCTTGGTTGACTAGAACAAAAAGAAAGAGAGCTTGTGAGAAACGGAGTAGACAAATTTTATTTCGTTCTCTCTCCCTTTTTATTTTCTTAATTAATAATCTCAAAAAAATTCAAAAAAATAAAAATTAATTAATTTAATTTTTTTAATTATAAAAATGTTATTTTTATATAAAAAGCAACAATTACTCCCGTTCCATTTATTTTACATCATACATTTTCCATTTTTTATCCTCTAACCTCTCCACCCTCTCACCTCCCCATCTCTAGCAAGAGAGAGCTCCTCCGTCGTTTCGAAACCATGATGCCCAGCTTCATAGGTACCAAAGGTTTCATGTTTCGTGTCTGATTCTTTACTTTGTGCATTCATCTTGAAAAGGAAATGTGCAGATTTTACTCTCGCTCTTCCTCTCTCTGAGGATATGTTGTTGACGTTGGAGTCATATGTGAAAAATTCCCGACTTTCTTAGAGTTCATGAATATATAAAAAATTCAGCGAGAAATGCTTGGTCCTATCACCTTTAATATATCCTCCCCTGACTTGTGCAACACAAGTAACATTATATTCATAAATTATAGTGGGAGAATTTGTAACCGGTATTAAGCAACAAGAATTATGAATATGTGTTATAACGGATCTTAACCAAACACACTCTCTTCTAGTTTCATATAAAGCAATAATCTCAGAGTGGTTAGAAGATGTAGCTACTAGTGATTGCTTCGTAGAATGCCAAGAAATAGCGGTGCCGTTATAACAAAATTTAGCCCCTGTAGTGACTATATATGCATTGCACTCTTTTTTCTTTTTGTCCAGTTTTTTTTTACTGGGTTTTTCTGGCTTAAAGTTTTTAATGAGGCAATTAATGCATCCTTGAAAGGGAGAGATCATAACATTTGTGCTCTGCACTCTTTTTCCCTTTTGTTCGGTTTTTGTCCCACTAGGTTTTTCCGGCTTAAGGTTTTTAATGAGACGGTATCATTCGATGCACATTCGTAATGAATACAATGAATATTCAAGGGGGAGTGTTATGAAATACATGAATGAATGAAATACATAAATGAATATTCATTATATTCATCTTATTTAATGTACTTATTATGGTACATTTGTATCATACATTCTAAATACATCCCCCTATACAATGAACATTCATCTCCTCTATCCAGTACATGTATCATTCGATACATTGATATTAATGATAAATACATTAGATAAGATGAATATAATGAATATTTATTAATGTATTTCATTCATTCATGCATTTTATAACAGGTCCCACTATTTATTGTCAAATATAGTTCTCGTAATGTGAAAACCCATATAAACTTGGAAATGTTGAATCATCTTCTCATTTTAGACATTTTGTATTGTTTATATATTGTTGTAGCGGATATATGATAGAACCAGTGACGACCTCCAGCTACGTTCAATCCGAGTTTACGACATTTGAGAGAGAGAGAGAGAGAGAGAGAGGCATGATGGCTAGCACAACCAAGTCAAGCGCAACACAAATGGCACTGGTCTGCCGCTCGCAGAGGATGGAGCATCGGGGACGAAGCAGAGGAGATGGAGAAGAAGAAGAAGAAGAAGAAAGAACAACAGAGAAAACGAAAAAAGTGAATAATAAAATGAAAAGGAAGACACGTTCCAGTCCTACTGCTTTACTGTCAGGTTCTGCTACTTTACTATCAGGTTCGCCTGAAATTCGGGATTTCTTTATCCTGGCGAGATACACATCGGGGTGAAATCGCATTATAGGCAGGTGAGTGGTACAACAACTTTGGGGATAGGGAGAGCTAAGCTTGGTTGACTAGAACAAAAAGAAAGAGAGCTTGTGAGAAACGGAGTAGACAAATTTTATTTCGTTCTCTCTCCCTTTTTATTTTCTTAATTAATAATCTCAAAAAAATTCAAAAAAATAAAAATTAATTAATTTAATTTTTTTAATTATAAAAATGTTATTTTTATATAAAAAGCAACAATTACTCCCGTTCCATTTATTTTACATCATACATTTTCCATTTTTTATCCTCTAACCTCTCCACCCTCTCACCTCCCCATCTCTAGCAAGAGAGAGCTCCTCCGTCGTTTCGAAACCATGATGCCCAGCTTCATAGGTACCAAAGGTTTCATGTTTCGTGTCTGATTCTTTACTTTGTGCATTCATCTTGAAAAGGAAATGTGCAGATTTTACTCTCGCTCTTCCTCTCTCTGAGGATATGTTGTTGACGTTGGAGTCATATGTGAAAAATTCCCGACTTTCTTAGAGTTCATGAATATATAAAAAATTCAGCGAGAAATGCTTGGTCCTATCACCTTTAATATATCCTCCCCTGACTTGTGCAACACAAGTAACATTATATTCATAAATTATAGTGGGAGAATTTGTAACCGGTATTAAGCAACAAGAATTATGAATATGTGTTATAACGGATCTTAACCAAACACACTCTCTTCTAGTTTCATATAAAGCAATAATCTCAGAGTGGTTAGAAGATGTAGCTACTAGTGATTGCTTCGTAGAATGCCAAGAAATAGCGGTGCCGTTATAACAAAATTTAGCCCCTGTAGTGACTATATATGCATTGCACTCTTTTTTCTTTTTGTCCAGTTTTTTTTTACTGGGTTTTTCTGGCTTAAAGTTTTTAATGAGGCAATTAATGCATCCTTGAAAGGGAGAGATCATAACATTTGTGCTCTGCACTCTTTTTCCCTTTTGTTCGGTTTTTGTCCCACTAGGTTTTTCCGGCTTAAGGTTTTTAATGAGACGGTATCATTCGATGCACATTCGTAATGAATACAATGAATATTCAAGGGGGAGTGTTATGAAATACATGAATGAATGAAATACATAAATGAATATTCATTATATTCATCTTATTTAATGTACTTATTATGGTACATTTGTATCATACATTCTAAATACATCCCCCTATACAATGAACATTCATCTCCTCTATCCAGTACATGTATCATTCGATACATTGATATTAATGATAAATATATTAGATAAGATGAATATAATGAATATTTATTAATGTATTTCATTCATTCATGTATTTCATAACAGGTCCCACTATTTACTGCCAAATATAGTTATCGTCATGTGAAAACCCATATAAACTTGGAAATGTTGAATCCTCTTCTCATTTTAGACATTTTGTATTGTCTATAAATTGTTGTAGCAGATATATGATGGAACCATTGACGACCTCCAGCTACATTCAATCCGAGTTTACGACCTTTGAGAGAGAGAGAGAGAGAGAGAGAGGCATGATGGCTGCCACCTAGGTAGCACCGACACGCGACACGCGACACGCGACACGACACGACACGACACGCGACACGCCATTTCTCAAAAAGTAGAGAATTCCGACACGTTCCGACACGTTAAATATTAAATAAATATTTTTATATATAAATGCATAAATAACTGAATAATAATAATAAAAAGAGCATAAAATTAATCTATATTAAAAATATTAATCCTACATTTGCTACCCACAGGCTCCAATGGCTCAAACAGAGCCTTCCGACGCTCGGATAGTGGAGGCGTCTGCGTTGAGTCTTGCATATTCTCATCTGTCGGTGCATCTTCCTGCTTGTCGGTAAGTTTATCCGTAGCATCTGCTACCTCGTTCAATAACTTTCCACCAATTGTCGGAAATTTGGAAAAGAAATGATTCTAGTACCAAGTATTCTAGAATCGGAGCTGCAAACAAGTGAAAAGCATACCTTCTTTTTCTTTCTTTTGACTTCTAAATGAGAAAGAAGTGAACCATGAATCGAGAACAATTCAATCAAAAGTATGAGCGCTAGACTCAAAGAGTTCAAGAATCAAGAGTCCAGAAGAAGGAAAGGAACCCTGCGTAAGTTTTACCTTTTTTTATTTTTTATTTTTTTATTTTTTTCATATATTTATATTTATACCCCAAAAGTTTTGAAAATTTATAAAAATAACCCCGTGCGTGTCGGAGTCACGTGTCGGAATTTTCGACTCGCGTGTCGGAGCGTGTCGGAGGCAGTTGACCGCGTGTCGGTTTTTCCGACTCGCGTTGACCGCGTGTCGGAGCGTGTCGGACACGTGTCGGAGTGTCGGACACGACACGAAGGGTCTCGGAGAGTGTCCGTGCTACCTAGGCTGCCACAACCAAGTCAAGCGCAGCACAAATGGCATTGGTCTACCGCGCGTAGAGGATGGAGCATCGGGGACGGAGCAGAGGGGATAGAGAAGAAGAAGAAGAAAGAACAACAGAGAAAACGGAAAAAGTGAATAATAAAATGAAAATGATGACACGTTCCAGTCCTGCTGCTTTACTGTCAGGTTCGCCTAAAATTCGCAATTTCTTTGTCCTAGCGAGATACGCATCGGGGTGAAATCGCGTGATAGGCAGATGAGTGGTACAACAACTTTGGGGATAGGGAGAGTTGAGCCCGGTTGACTAGAACGAAAAGAAAGAGAGCTTGTGAGAAACGGAGCAGACAAATTTTATTTCATTCTGTCTCCCTTTTTATTTTCTTAATTAATAATCTAAAAAAAAAATTCAAAAAAAGAAAAATTAATTAATTAATTTTTTTAAATTATAAAAATGTTATTTTTATATAAAAAACAACAAACACTCCCGTTCCATTTATTTTACATCATACATTTTCCATTTTTTACCCTCTAACCTCCCATCTCCAGCGAGAGAGAGCTCCTCGTCGTTTTGACACCCTCTCACCTCCCCATCTCTAGCGAGAGAGAGCTCCTCCGTCGTTTCGAAACCATGATGCCCGGCTTCACATCCTCGCATTGAGACCTTGCTCATTGATCACAGCCCGTAGGGAACGTAATCAGGACCCGCCCGAGCGAGAGGCCCTCGATGATCGAGTTGTACCCGCAATGAGTCAAAAACCCCCCGACGGACTCATGCCGCAGGACCTTTGCCTGTGGGGCCCACCCGGAGTTGACGAGCCCTCGGCCCTTCACTCTCTCCACGAACCCGTGCGGCAGGCTCCTCGACCCGTCGTCCCGATCCGACCCGGGCGGCCTTCGGAGCACCCAGAAGAAGGGCAGCTTGGACATTTCCAACCCGAGGGCCAACTCTGCCAGTTCGGCTCCGGTGAGCGTGGCCTCGGTGCCGAATGCCACGTAGATCGCCGAGTTGGCCTCCTGCCCATCCAACCCGACCAATCTTTTATAAATTCCCAAATCTCTCTGCCTTCCACATCATCGCTCTCGTCATCATCCCCTTCGTCCGTTGGAGGCAAAAGCCCGATCAGCAAAACCGGCTTGTCGCTGTACAGCTCGCGCAGCAGGCCGAGCCACTCCGGCTTGAACTCCTCGCAGGTCCGAACCACGACCGCGTGGCTCTCTCCGATCGAGACGCCAAACCGCACCCCGTCGTCCGTGGTCTCCACCCTAGCCTCCGACCGCTCCGCGACCCTCGCGACCTCGTGCGGGAGGAAAGCCAGGCTGGACCTGGCGAGGGCCCACGGTGGGACCGCGGTGAAGTTGTCGCCGCCGCCGCCAGGTTGGAACCTCCTGCCAGAGGCCAACTCCCGCGGGGGGCCGAAGAAGGAGAGGACGGCGGCGGCGAAGAGGCTGAGGAAGGTGTGGGGGATGCAGAGCTCGGCGGCGAGGGCGGGGAGCCAGTGGGAAGCGTAGTCGTAGAGGATCCAGTCGGGGCGGGAGGACTGGAGGAAGGAGCGGAGCGCGGGGAGGAGGGCGTCGAAGGCGGGCTTGAGGAGCTGCTGGTGGCGGTTGCGGACGTCGGCGGAGGACTGGGCGAGCGGGGGCAGGGCGGGGGTGTCGAGGAGGAGGAGGGGCACGAGGGCGACGAGGGAGGACAGGTGCGCGGGGATCCTGGGGAGCCTCGAGAGGTTGTGCGGGGTGGAGAGGAAGGAGACCCGGTGGCCCCGCCGCGCCAGGAGGGTGGCGAGGCGGAGGAAGGGGATGAAGTGGCCGACGGCGAGCCACGGGAACATTGCCACGTGCAGCGGTGCCGCCGTCCCCTCGCTCTCCTTCGTCGTCGTCTCCGCCATGGTAATGGAGCTAGTAGATGCGATCCTGGTTCTGGTCTGTGGTTTTGGAGTTATGCCTCATTTTATTTTTGTTATCTTTTTCTAGGGTGATGCATAGAATTTTGCGAATTAAAAATTCGAAGCACGCCGCCTTACTTGAATTGGGAGGTGAAGGGCCTTGCTTAGATTGAATTATACATCTGGCCCCGTACGTTCTTTGGGGTTGTATACGAATTACCCATGAATTCTCACTTTTTGCAATTTACTCCCTGGCCTTTAAAATCGGTGGCGATGTGCCCCAGCATTGACCGGTAAATTTTTCTTGCAGGTCTGGTCATCACGCGACTAGTTATGGAGGGCAGTCATCTATATATGTGAGGAAAAATATAGGGACACTTCAGACATATTTTAGAACTATATATTCAGGGGCATTTGGCATTGACTTTTGTACAATTATCGTCGGAAATAGGTCGTGCGCTCTGCAATGTGCGTTTTTAACGACGAAGTCAACCCCCGATAATGATCATCTGCTCTCAGTATTTGGAGCTCAAAGCAAACTGTATAGGACACATTGTAACCGATTTGCAGGGAGTAAATTGCGAAAGTTGAAATGTGGGGGCAATTTGTCACAACCATAGAAATTTGGGATTCAATATGTGAATTACCGCAACTTTCTAGAGTTATTAGGATCGGGTTAAGAACAAAATTCAATTCTAAATAATGATGAAATGATGATATGGAGCTAATTTTAATAACTAGGATTTAAAATTGCTTGCCTAATCTGGGAGGTGACCTTTGTGTTGTTTGGGTCTAGTTAGCCTAGGATTTATCCGAATAACACTGATAATGACTGCTCTCTTTTTGTCGAAGGAAAATAATATTTACTGCTCAAATGAGAAGGACATAAACTTCTTGGCAAACACAAATTGAAATAGAGCAAAACTCATAATACTACAAAATAAAGTCAAATCTAGAAAACAATGAGATTCGGGATATAATCATTTAACAAGAATAGATTTATTAAGTAAAATAATCGACGGCTAATCGTTGGGCTTCGTATTTTCGTGAATAATGAGCACACGTCGGAAATTCATTCTCTAATAACTACCGCATTACTTGTTGGTAGCGCATGCCTAGATTCAGCTAACTCTAAATTATTATCATAAAGAAATATAAATATAACTTTTGAAGAGCAAATTTCTTCACTTTAGCGAGACGTAAGAGTTCCTATTATTACTGTTAAAGCTTGAGGCAGATGACCAATACATGGACGGATAAGAGGGGTGTCAAATCCTCTCCTAGATTTAGATTGAGAGAGGATAACTCTCAGATCTAAAACTAAGTCGGAAGTGTTCGAACTCTTGAATCTAAAACTAAATCGGGAGAAGAGAGCTTTCAAATTTAAATTTAGAGAGAAAAAAATAAGAAAAGGACAATAAAATCAATAAAATCAATAAGAGAGGGAGGGGAGGGTAAGACTAGCTAAACACTCTCTTATAACCAAAGATTGAAGAAGACAATGGAGGGAGAAGAGAGAGGAAGAGGAAAAACATTTTCCATTAACGGAAAAAAGTCTTCTAAAATTAGGGAAAGTATTTTTCACTTTTGAGAAAGGAAAACATTTTCCATATCTTCTTCACCTCACTTTCTTTCACTAGATACCTTTTCCTTTTTTTCATTTTTTAAAATTGATTTACAATTATTTTTTATTTTTTATTATTTTTTTATCTTCTTCTTCTTAGGATAAAAATAATTAAAAATCGATTTCTTAAAAAATAAAATTAATTAAAATTTGACTTTAAAAATAAAATAATAAAAAATTATTAAAAAATAGTTTATGGAGAAAAACATTTTCCTTACAGAATAACGGAAAATATTTTCCACTTTGTTTTCAAATTTTAGCCAAACATCGAAAAATATTACATTTTCCTGAAAAAATACTTTCTGAAAAATAAAATATCAATTTTTAACCATGTCAAAATACACATACATATGCATGTGTATGATGCATGTACATTTCCACCTTCATTCACTATCTTTGCAAATTACTGGAGACGAACCCCGAGCGCCCCATCAACATCTGCCGCGCCGCCTCCCTCACCCCGCAGTCCCACCTCGACCGCGTTGCCTTCTCCTTCGTGATCTTGAAGCTGACGGAGTCGAGCCACTTCGACGGGATACGGAGGCTCCTCAAGGAGTCGAAGGGGAGGCCGGATTTGCGGAATGAGTGCTTCGCGTGCCACGCCATTGTGCTCTACGGGTAGGCAAGGACGATCAACGAGGCGATCGACACATTTAAGCAGGTCGAGGAGCTAGGTATCCGCCGGACGGTTAAGTCCCTTAAAGCGCTTTTGTTTGCTTCGATCGTGGCTAAGGACTATAAGGAGACGAAGAGGTTTTTCATGGAGTTCCCTAGGATTTATAGTGTAGCGCCTGATTTGGAGACTTTCAATACTGTGATTAAGGCGTTCTCTGAGTCCGGGTTGAAGAGTTCGGTGTACTCGGCGCTGGCTGAGATGGATAGGAAGGGGTTTAAGCACAACGCGACGACCTTTGGGAACATGTTGGCTGGGCTTTATAAGGAGGAGAAGTATGAAGACGTCAGGAAGGTTTTGGAATTGATGCAGAAGTACGGGGTCTCTCGAAGGGTTAGTATTTATAATATCAGGATTTAGAGCTTGTGTAAGCTAAGGAAGTCGGATGGGGCGAAGGTGTTGCTCGACGGGATGTTAACGAGGGGGATGAAGCCGAATTTGGAGACATATGCCCATTTGACTCATGGGTTTTGCAATGAAGAAAGGAAGGACGAAGCGAAGAAGATGTTTAAGAGCATGGTGAAACACGGTTGTCGGCCCAATAGTGATTGTTATTCCACCTTCATTCAGTATCTTTGCAAGGGAGGGGATTTCGATACCGCTTTGCAGATTTGTAAGGAGAGTGTGGAAAAAGGTTGGGTTCCGAATTTCGGAAAGATGAAGTCACTAGTTAATGGGTTGGTGAGTATCAATGAGGTCGATGAGGCTAGGGAGCTTATTACGCAGGTGAAGAAGAGGTTTTCTAGAAATACAGATTTGTGGGATGAAGTAGAAGCTAGTTTACCTCAGTAATGAAGATAAGATAGTTTGCTGTTTTCATTTGGTTTCGATAAGAGCGCAGCTTGATCTGAAATGGGCGAACATTGGTATCATGGAAGGCGGGTTTTACATTTTTCAAAATCAATCAACTTTGGCAATTCTGGAATGAAAAGGCTGCCTAAAGTAACGAGGGCTTGGAATTCTATCGGATATCCTCTTATTATTCATTTTAATAATAATAATAATAATAATAATAATAATAATAAAATCCATAGTCCTCTTCGTTGAAAGAGTCTAAGGTGAGGATTCTTATTTTTTTATTTTATTTTGAAGTGTCTAAGGTGAGTATTGACCCTTATTCTGTACCTACATGCAAAAGGACTCAAGTTTAAATTATTCCGAATTGGCATTTACTTCATTTATTATGTATTTATGCGACTTTCTTGAGTTGAAATTCAGCACGTGTTTAAAAAAGAGTGTTAGACTATTCCAATATTAAGTCATACCTTCGTATGGTGGATGGAGTATTAAGGACCACAATCTCTCTCTCTCTCCGCACATGTGCAAATTCTATAACTCTACAAGTCATCGAACTCAACTGTATGAACCCATCGCTATCTCAAATGAGGCCACAATACCTCGTTCTCAGCGAACTTGGCCTCGACGATGACAAGATTTCACCACGGTTAGAGTCAAGTTCGACGTCATCAATGACAAAAAGGCCATGGTGCAGACGACAACTATCGTGGTTAGCGATGAAGAGAGATCCAGGGAGCAAGCCAAAAGAGAAATGCATCAATCGATTTTGCGCGTATGTTGGCATCAGAGTTGATGATAATTGCGATTGGAGGTGGAATGGTGCTGGCATTAAAGTGGATGGTTTGGGGTGCAGAGACGTGGCGACTTCAGGCAGGTTAGGTTGCAATAGAGAGAAATTAAGGAATTTGGGGGCTAGAAGTAATCTAAATTTGAGAATTAGAGCTTTGTATGTGGTTGCTAAGGCTAGATTATTAATGATCATTGGACTTACCATAAGTCTATGTAACAAGGTAAATCGACCCTAAGCAGAGACTACGTCCAACATTCAAACATATCAACATTGCCTAGATTATGTCCAATGATCATAAGGTTTGGCACACCTTACCCTACTTGATCTCAAGTCAACTTCTAGATCCAAACTCTCTCCCAACATAACATCACTTGATTTCCTTCGGAATCTTTGGGCATCATTTCCCCAATTGGGTCATCCTCCTCTAGGCTGAAGGCTGATGCCACATCAAAACTTGGCTAGCCATCTAGAAAATTATTCGCAAATACATTATTATATTTTTTATTATATAGTTTCTGAGCAAAGAGAAAGTGGGGCTCGAGCTACTTCTTCAAGCTTGTCAAGTAGCCGAGCCGGTTTGACGTTTTCGCCGCCATGCTATTTCATTGTGGTCAACCTCATGCACGAGAAAGATCGTATGATTAGTCAGTCAAAGAAGTCGTCCGAGGTGGGACCCACTCTCTCCATCGTCCTACGTGTCACCCCCTCCCCCCTTCTCTCTCTAGATTGCTTACTGTTTCTCCATCTCTATCCTCTCTCTCTCTCTCTAAAACTAGGTCATGAATCCAGACGTGGTCTCCTCCTTCTCCTTCGCCACCCGTACGCATATATATATAACCGTAAAAACCCACAGCAGTCACCGAAAACACTGCAGGATAAGTTGTTCAACATCGCTTCAATCTTCTCTCACCAGAAGCTGACATTCTGCCGGCATTCCAAGAATGGGAAACTGTTGCAGAGCTGAATCTTCATCATCGACGGTCTGGGCCGGCGATGACTGGAACTCACTGCTTCCTGACGGAGGAGAAGGCAAGAAGAGGCTTCTTGATGATGCTGATGGAAAGAAAGTTTCTTCGTCGTCTTCTTCACGCAGGAGAGAGATCAAGATCAAGATAAGTAAGGAGGAGCTAGAGAAGTTGGTGCAGAAAATCGAGGCTCAAGGACTGTCTCTCGAGCAAGTCCTGCCTCTTCTGATTAACCAGAACACTTTCGATCGACGTGGGTCGGGTTTCGCGAAGCACGGCTGTCATCGTTCATGGAGACCGGCTTTGCAAAGCATTCCGGAGGTCATCTAGAAGAAGTGTTCTGGTCCTTTTCTCATTCTTTTGTTCTTTGTATGTACATGGGACAAGCCATAAGTTATGGTTTTTTTTTTTCCTTCTTCTCGATAAATGACAATTTTCATAGAAGTAGTTACATAATCTCCTCTAGTATTAGGTTATGTTTGGTTTGTGAACATATACTTTGACACAATATATGTGATAATGCTACACATGATTTTATTGGGGAGATATCTATTTGCATTCAAAGACGTATCCTTGTAACTAGAAAGGATTAATCATAGTGTTATGGTTTCTTCCTTTACTTCAGCTTGATTGAGCGTCGGTTTGCAAAAGATCTAATAATCACTACGAGAATTACAGAGTTACAATTACTCAACCACTCAATTATTTCACGGTTTTAGTACGCACAAACCCACCGTGTTTAGTCTTGTGTGATTACTCAATAAGGTAAATCGCGGATAATTATCTGCCCGCTTCCAAACGCTCAAGCCTTCCTTGAGACGAGCAATCCAAATTTGATGTACTGCCCAAATCACCGAGTGAAGCCCTTGAAGAAGAAGCTATGATATTCAAACAACTTATGGACTTTTCTTGTACTGCTACAGAACAACTGAAAAGCAAAAACCGCCTCCTGAAGAATTTATGTGTCATGAACCCACATTGAAACTGACTTCACCAAAATATCTCGCACGTAAATAAAAGTCCAATTTGAACTTGGAAACAACGCCAAATCCAAGCGTCCAAGAAACCTCATACTTTCCTATTGGGGCTTTGACATACTTTAATGTGGGTCCGGCGTCGTATACCGGGCTAAAAACCCGACATATATTTAACCGCAGAGACGATGGCAGGATTTGCAGGTGATTTCATGACAATGAGGCAAATGTTGGATGTAGTCCTTAGGTGTTTTCCGATGGAGCGATGGCTGAGGAATGGTGGTCCGCCCGTGCCACGTATATTGCGCTGGTTGTTCATCGTGTTATGAGGTGGCAGCTTGCAAAGGCAATCTTGTACGACAGTACTTTGAATCTTACGAATTCTGAGACCTAATGACCGTATCGTGTCGGGGAAAACAAGAAAAGAGAAAGATCATCTCAACCGCTAACCATTTGAATAAGCCAATGAAGCAAAAGCAAAGTCGTTTCCATCCCTTCAACTAGTTATAAGCCTGAAAGAACTGATTCATGGATCTGCATTAGCAATAAGCTTGCTTTCAATTTATTGGTGCAAAACACTAAGGGGCTGTTTGTTTGTGTTCACGGTCTGTGTCTATGAACACAATTTTTGTTTTTTTGTTCCGGGGAACAAAAAAATAATAGAAACGCGTTTGTTTGTATTTTTGTTCCAAATCTATTTTTTTTGTTCCCGGGAACAAATTTGGAATAGAAACAAGAAAAAAAAAACTTGTTTCACCACCGGCCGTGATGGCTCTGCTGGATAAGGACTCCATTAATCCTTTCCCAAAGGTGAGGGGTTCGAAACCCAGTGGAGGCACTTGGTGTCTTAAGTGTGACATCGGAGTGGTGGGTCATTCGCTAGCGTCATCCCGGGTTTACCTCACCAGCTGCCGACTATATGGGGGTTCTTGGGTCATAAAAAAAAAACTTATTTCTTGTTCCTGGAACATTTCCGAGAAACAATTTTTCTCTCTTCTATTTTTTCCTTCCCTGTCTTTTATTCTTCTTTTTTCTTTGGCCAGTCGCCGGCCTCGGCCATGGTCGGTGACCGGTCGTTGAGGGCCGACAACCTCGCCGGAGCGTTGCCGGCCCTCGGCGAGGCTGAGCGTTGCTGGTGACCAGCTAAAAGGAAGGAAAAAGAAAAAAAAAAGGGAAAAAATAAAAAATAAAAAAGGAAAAATAAAATAAAAATATTAAAAAATTAAAAGAAACAAAAAAATCATATAAGTTTACCAAATGTGTTCCTGTTTTTTTTTCTTTCTATTCTAGGAACAAGTTTATCAAACGCGTTCTGCTGTTAAAAAATTATTCCCCGGAACAGAAATAGTTTTTTCTATTTCTATTCCCTGAAATAATTTTTGAACAGAAACATTACCAAACGCACCCTAAGTCATGTTGAATGCTCATATCTCAGGTCATATTTCCTTACCATCCTCTGTTATCTTCTCCACATGTGGATGGATAGCACTCCTGATTTCCATTCAATACAGGTTCGACCAAATGAAATATTTAGGGGGCTTGATGTAAATTTGAGACATCTCTCTATCGTTTAAAATGGGAAAACTGCAATTTTCCTTCTCTTGTCCACACCATCAGTCTATTTCCCGGAAATTCCATTCACGTGAACTTAGAAGTTTCAGCTGTTTCAGTCAATTTCGGCATTCCATGTTCTTATTTAGCATTAAATTCTCCGCCATATCAGTTCTCTAGAAGCGGGTATAAACTTTTCCTACATTTTGTCTTCGAGTCCTGCAATTTATTTGATTCCGTACACAAGGTTTATGACTTCCGATAAACTTTTCCTTGTAAAAACACTTCCGATCACCTAGGAAGCTATTCAGAATATAAAGAAATTATTTCATATTTCGGTTCGTTGGAAAAATTCTCCTACTTGACTATCAATGTTTCATTAGTCATGCTTTATTGTTTGTATTAATTTATAATCTTGTGTCCTAAAAGCATGATGGCAAAATAGTGTGCTTGAGTAGGTTTTGAGAAGCTACAAATCACTTATTAATATATTTATTGAAATTGATTAATATAAATATTGATTTGTTAAAACTATTTAATAATTTATTAAATGTTCATTAGTTAAGTCAGTTTTTATTTATTTATTAATTTACATAATTAGATTATTAAAAATCACAATATGGCCATATCTGAACATTAATTATTAGTACCGACTCAAATCGATCAATTTAATCGGTGTCGATCAATTTATATACATTACAAATTCAAAGCTCCATACTTGGTTCAAACCGTACCCTATGTATATCTAACTCAATCAACATTACTAAAACACATAGATATTAAAAAACAAGAACTTTTATGCTATGCATATAGTGATTCATTCCGCACTTGTACATCTTAATAGGTACTATTGTGTGTTGCCTAATTAACTTCCCTTAGCATATATTGTGAAACATGACGGATTTACATATGTGTTGAGATAATTTTTTCTACCATATAACATTTATTCCTAGTTCAATTTACAGTATTAAATTCAATATATAATAAGATATCTGTCACTTAAATTGGAGTTTTTAACGACATTTGTCAAGCTTTTTTCTTTTTAACGACATTTGTCACTTCCAGTCTATTTGTAAACCATAATCAAACACTCATATCTCTAAGTTACGAAATCTAAAGTTTCATAAATATACTCAACTGTTGGATTTTTTAATTCCCTCGGTGAAAATGACATTGCCCCAAAAATTTAAATAGTGCAGTCTTTTGATTCTCGTTTGAATTAGTCTTTGGGTAACTTCCTGTCTATTTGTTGTACCGAGCGGACCATGAAACTAGCCGCCTCACACTTGCTCACCCCGGCTACAACATGGCAAGATACAGATATTCACACACACAATCTAAAAATGTCAAGTTTTGATATGATGACTGTTTAATAAACAAGGGAATTCATTAAGCTTACTATGAACATAGTAAACAGGGGGGAGCCCTCGTCACTTGACCAAAGTTAAAAGGCATTGGACAATGAAAGTTCCAATAACAAAAGATAATGAGTGTTGGACACCCTAAGTATCAAATCTTGATATAGGTGGACACTTAAATGTCAGAACTTCCAAAAAGTACACTTAAATACCAAAATTGAGAATAAAAGAATACTTAAGTGCCAAAGATGAGAATTTCCGGCCAAATTACTAATGTGGCTTTTTTCGACAAATTTTTTACTGACGCGACAATTATTTTAAAAAAAATTATTCACATGGCACTAATATGACTAGCTTATCCCAAAACAATGTTGTTTTGGCCTCAAATTTGATTTTTAATATATATTAATTTAATTTAATTACAAATATAAATTAATTTTTCTTCAGGGGTGGATGACCAAATCATTGAGGACTTCTATGGCCCTCCCCATTGTCGCCACTCCACCATCGTTGAAAAGGGCTAGTGACGGTGGGGCAAGGGTCAGCCAGAGTTGCTAGGCCTTGACCAGTGGTCAACAATGCTGGTCGATTGTAGGTGAGGGGTCGCCGCCCCTCCTTTAGATCAGGCTAAGGGTTGCCGTTGACTAGGGCAAGGTCAAGCCCTTGCGTAGATATGGGGCGAGGGGCTAGCGACCTCTCTTGATCTCGGGGTGGGTCGTGACCCCTCACCTTAGATCTAGGCGAGGGCTTGTAGGCCTTCACCTGCAGTTGACTAGGGTTGTCGGCCATTATCTGAGGCTCGGCGACCCCAACAGACCATTGCTCCACCCTAATGGAGGGGCGGCGGTAGCGACGTGGGTCGTATAGGCCCTCGTTGATTTGCTCCCCCTATTTTATTTTATTTTTTAATTTAATTTAATTAATATTTATATTAAAAATCAAATTTGGGGGCAAAACAACATTGTTTTGGGAGAAGCTAATCACATCAACATCACGTGGATTTCCAGCTAGTTACGTGGACTAGTTTTATTATTAAAAGAACTTCAAGTCAGATTTCCAGCTAATCTTGCCAAAGTTGCATTTAAATGTCCAATTTTCAAAAAAAGCGGCACTTACGAATACATTTTGGAAGTTTTTACACTTAAAGTGTCAACTTGTGTCAAGTTTTGGGACTTATTGTATACTTTTACCAAATGATGATGGTTGGCAATTTGTGTTTTCTTGCATCAACTATAAGACATGTTCATCAACCCAAACAAAAGGGAGAAGCAAGAAATATAGAATCTCACTTCCATCTACCATCTCGGGCTAGAAATTAGGTGGAAGAACAAGCCTTTGAGTATTAGGATTTCGCACTTGTGCGGTCCCTTTCAAGAGTTAAGGTCTTGATACAAACAACTCGTTGGTGCAAGGACCGAACTGCTGCCGTCCACTCAGGATCATTCACCAAAGCAGAGGATGAACCATCATGGACCGAAAATAACAGGGAATCTAGAGGAGAGGAATTCCACAGAACCTACATGCGTGCAATCCGTTTGTCAAGCTATCCAAGCAAACAGAGAGAGAATTAAACATAATAGAACTAAAAGATTAAGAAAGTTTGATGGCGGTAGCCAACCTGCAGAAACATGGATAAAATAATTAAAACAAACTAAGAATATGATAAAGATGTGTGTTTTTTTATTTTTGGTCAGTATAAAGATGTGTGTTTGATGAGTAATAAATATATGGTAGATATTGTATTAATATTCTTTATCCTCCTCCTTTGAAATATTGAAATTCTTAAAACCTATCATGAAAATATAGTTGCGTCGTAAACTTTTAATCTATACAATCAAATCTTAAAACTTGTTCGATTCACACAATCAAGTAAATTTGTTCCTCTATTCAATTTGATGAAGGAAAATGCTGACTTGGCATTTCTTTTCAATTTTTTGGGGTTACACTTGACCAATGTTGTGACAACAACTAGGCACTAGGGGTGAGTATCGTTTTAGGGTAAAATCTAGAACCTAAGAACCAGACCAATGGGAATATGTAGGTTTTAGGTTCCAAGGTACGTAAGGTAGGTTCCAGATTCAAAAAATTGAGGAACTTGTTTTGATGGATAGGTTCCATGTTCGTAGCTGGAGGAACCTAGAATCTGGAACTTGCAACCTGGAACAAGTTTTAATATTTTTCTTGTTCCATGTCTCCGTGAGATCCTCCGATATTTCATGCTGTTTGATGATGAGTGTATAAACTGGAAACACTAGTTCGAGTTTCTATTTTATGATTAAGATTTTTACTTTATTAAGGTTTATATTTTTTATGTATCTAAACATAAGTTATAATTAGTGAATTGTAATTGTTTAAATAACAATATAGGTGGAATCTGAGTAGATCCTAGAATCGACTCTAAAACCTATGACAATATAGGTTACGAGTGCTAAAGTATGTATGGTAGGTTCCAAGTTCCAAAAAATAAAGAACTTGTTCCAACGAATAGTTTCCAAGTTCTAGGTGGAATCTGTACGGAATCTAGAATTGCTCACTCCTATTAAGTGCCATATAAGAAAAGATTAGAAAATTTGAAAAAATGGGATAAGTGTTCTATAAGTCTTAAAACTTGTTATAAAAGTGCGATTCAATCATTAAATTTTCAAAAAGTGTGATTAAATAATAAAACTTGTTACGAAAGTTTTAGAACTTCCGATGTACTCATACCTAAAAAAAAAGGGATAATACCACAAAACATCTCAAATTGGAATCTGTGACTCATTTACCCCAAACTAATTTTCCTATCATAAAAAATTCTAAACTAAGATACTCGTGACAAATTTACATTTTGTTAATTTCCGTCAGATACTCCTAAGTTGCTAACATGGAAACAGACATAGCAAGCAACTTTTTGATATGGAGAATTATTATAAATGGTTTTTTAAACGACATTCTTGTGGGGAAGTCACAAACGTGGCAAGCGACTTGTCTGACATAGAGATTT
The DNA here is from genome assembly GCA_007663325.1 of Eucalyptus pauciflora. Taxonomy (NCBI): domain Eukaryota; kingdom Viridiplantae; phylum Streptophyta; class Magnoliopsida; order Myrtales; family Myrtaceae; genus Eucalyptus; species Eucalyptus pauciflora. The sequence goes on along the minus strand of VMYD01000212.1, from coordinate 224,178 downwards.
AGCATAAACGGTTTTTTTTAATAACGTTCTTGTGGAGAGGTCAGATTTAAAGAAAATGGTCTGAGATTGAGAATTAGGGCAAAGTTGAATCCTCCCTCCCTCTTTCCTTCCCTCCCTCCTAACTCACCAAAATCTTAAGGCAAAATTGGGATAAAACTAGGAATTTCAACAGATATCCGAAACATGAGGGAGCTCTTGTCTAGAAGGGAAGCTGCTAGAGATGGAGATGGCAATGTCACCAGGGACAAGGACGACGTGGAGTCGTGGTTCAGATGCAGACGTGGCGGTGAGAAGAATTAGGGTTTGTTTGCGAATGGGGGCATTAGGACATGTGTGCAATTGAAAGTATATTGTCTTTCAGATAAGTATAGTTTGGTCTTTCTAAGTCCTGAAATCTGATCCTCAACGAGAAACAGTTATTACCAAAACTACAGGATGCAAAGTGGTGAAGATGTGAAATGAAGATGGTTTTTAGTATCTTCTCTTTGTAAATTTCCTCCTCCCTTTCAACCTTTTCTGTAATTGGCCAGACGACAATTTTCTACGTACTTAAAAAGTTGAAAATCGATGCCCATCTTTTCGTTCTTTTTCATTGAAGAGTCAATTCGCATTTTTTATGGTGGTACATATCAACGTATACTTCATGCCTTAATTCACTCTCTTTGACTTAGATCGAACATGACATAATACATGTGGAAGTTTAACTAATTCCATCAATTTTTCTAGGGGCTTGAATCACAGCATTCTCATACTTCCCGTGGGCTTAATTCATTCTCTGTCTAATATTGCTAGCAAGGGAATTGAATTTTAAAAAAAAAGGACCCCCGACTATTGGATCTTGACATTTTAATTTTATGGGTAATTTCTTTTTGCATGAATTTAAATTGACACCTTCAAATAAGGAATTACGTATTAACAATTTCAATGGTTGAAGAAAAGTTCATTCCGTTGATTATGATGGTGATAGTAAAATCGAGTCACAATTTTAGCAATGATAATGTAGGAAATAGATGGTCATGTAACATATGGACATAAATGAATTGCTAGCTTACACATGCAACTTAGTTTGAACGGCATTCACCAATAAAGAACAGCCCGGCCTTGGAAAAAAAAATGAAAAAAATGGTATTACTTTATGATGGTCGATAAGGCGGGATCAATGAACTCAGTGAGATATTAATAGAGCACTCTATTTTGCTTGTGAAATTAATCGGATATTCAAAAAATCAAAACACAAAATTCACTATGCAAAGAAAGTCACCCGTGCAAGTGAAAACGGAAGAGAAAATTCAAGTTTGTGACAAAGATTCCTTCACAAATTCAAGTTCACATTCACTTAGTGTCAAAACTCCCAAAAAAATAATAAATGAATAAAAGATGCCATTTCCTTGTCATTTCACACCCCCGATTCGGCTGGAATAGCTTGGTTCGGCAGAAGACGTATCAAACCATGCTGATTTGGCTTGGCTTGCGCACTTGGAATGAGCCTCCTCCAGCGGCTTGCTTCCAAATATTATAAAGAAAAAAATACAGATAATAAATGATTAGCGTCTACTGTAAGTATTTATTTTCCAACTTAAATTTAATTAAGGATGTGTCTGTTTCATGAAAAGAAATTTTCAAAAAAAAATGATTGTTTGTATTACCTACAAAAATGAATGAATGAAATTTTTTAGGAGCTGAGCCGTCGACGTTGTCACCATGTCATTTCATTTTTGGTCCCCATCTTCCTACGTGTCACCTCTCTCTCTCTCTCTCTCTCTCTCTATCCCTGTGTTCTTTGCTTACTCTTTCTCCATCTTTATCCTCTCTTTAACCGAGTCATGAACATTGACCTTTCTCTTCTTCTCCTCGTCACCCAAACACGCATTTATATCCACAAACGCGCACACTCACCAAAACAAAGCACAATAACTTGTTCAACATCGCTTCAATCTTCTCTCACCAGAAGCTGACATTCTGCTGGCATTCCAAGAATGGGAAACTGTTGCAGAGCTGAATCTTCATCATCAACGGTCTGGGCCGGCGATGACTGGAACTCACTGCGTCGTGATGGAGGAGAAGGCAAGAAGAGGCTTCTTGATGATGCTGATGGAAAGAGAGTTTCTTCTTCTTCTTCTTCTTCATCACGCAGGAGAGTGATCAAGATCAAGATAAGTAAGGAGGAGCTAGAGAAGTTGGTGCAGAAAATCGAGGCTCAAGGACTGTCTCTACAGCAAGTCCTGCCTCTTCTGATTAACAAGAACACTTTCGATCGATGTGGGTCGGGTTTTGCGAAGCACGGCTGTCATCGTTCATGGAGACCGGCTTTGCAAAGTATTCCGGAGGTCATCTAGAAGAAGTTTTCTGGTCCTTTTCTCATTCTTTTGTTCTTTGTTTGTACATAGGGCAAAGCATAGGTTTGGTTTTGTTTTTGTTTTTTTTTTTCGATATATGACAATTTTCATAGAAGTAGTTACATAATCTCCTCTAGTATTAGGTTATGTTTGGTTTGTGAAAATGTACTTTCACACAATATATGTGCTAATCCTACACATGATTTGATTGGGGAGATATTTATTTGCATTTAAAGACTTATCTTTTTAACTAGAAAGGATAAATCATAGTGTCATGGTTTCTTCTTTCACTGATCGAGTGTCAAGTACATAATCTAATAATCACTCGGAGAATTATAGAGTCACCATCGCTCAACTACTTAAGTATTTGACGGTTATATTACGGATAGACCACCCACGGTATTTAGTCTCATGTCATTACTCAATAAGGTAAATCGCGGATGATTACCTCACCGCTTCCAAACGCTCACGCCTTCCTCGAGACAAGCAATCCAAATTGGATGTACTGCACAAATCACCGAGTGAAATCCTCGAAGAAGAAGCTTTGATATTCAAACAGCGTATGGACTTCTTTGGTACTACTACAGAGCAACTGAAAAGCAAAAACCGCCTCTTGAAGACAAGCAATCCAAATTGCTCTGGTTGTTCATCATGTTATGGGGTGGCAGCTTGCAAAGACAATCTTGTACGACAATACTTTGAATCTTACGAATTCTGAGATCTAATGACTGTATCGTGTTGGGGAAAGAAAGAAAAGAGAAAGATCATCTCAACCGTTAACCATTTGAATAAGCCAATGAAGCAAAAGCAAAGTCATTTCCATCCCTTCAACCAGTTAAAAGCCTGAAAGAACTGATTCTTGGATCTGCACTAGCAATAAGCCTGCTTTCAATCTATCGGTGCAAAACCCTAATGCCGAAGACTCATATCTCAGGCCGTATTTCCTTACCATCCTCTGTTATCTCCTCTACGTGTGGATGGATAGCACTCCTGATTTCCGTTCAATAATGGTTCAACCAAATGAAATATTTAGGGGGCTTGATGTAAATTTGAAACATCTCTCTATTGTATAAAATGGGAAAACTGTGATTTTCCTTCTCTTGTCCACACCATCAGTCTATTTTCCGGAAATTCCATTCCCACGAACTTGGGTGTTGCGGCTGTTGCAGTCAATTTCGGCATTCTATGTTCTTACTTAGCATTAAATTCTCCGCTACGTCAGTTCTCTAGAAGTGGGTATAAACTTTTCCTACTTTGTTTGAGTCCTGCTATTTATTTGATTTCGTACCAATGCTTACGACTTCCGATGAACTTTTCCTTGTGAAAATACTTCCGATCACCTAAGGTTATGTTTGTTTACGTTCTTTGTTTCTGTTTTTAAACAAAAATTCTGTTTTTTTGTTCTTGGGAATAAAATTGGAACATAAATAAGAAATAAGAAAAAGTTGTTTTTTTGTTCCAAAAACACTTTAAAAGAACAAAAACACAAAATAAAAAAATTGTTTCTTTTTTGTTTCTTTTCTTTTTTTCTTCTTTTTTCTTTGGCCGGTCGCCGGCCTCAGCCATGACCGGCGATCGACTGTCGAGGGCTGGCGACGCTGTCGAGGGCTGGCAACCTCGCCAGAGCGTCGCCAGCCCCTGGCGAGGCTCGGCCTTGCCTTGGCTAGGCGAGCTTGGGCTCGCCCAGATCCGGCGAGGCCGAGCTCGCCTAGCCATTGGCGAGGTCGCCGGCCCCTAGCGAGGCTTGACTTTGCCTTGGTTGGGCGAGCTCGGCCTCGCCAGATCTAGGTGAGACTGAGCTCGCCAAGCCTCACCCCGCGCCGACCAAGCCTTGCTGGTGGCTAGGCGAGCTCGGCCTCGCTGGATCTGGGCGAGCTCGAGCTCTCCCAGCCAAGGCGAGGCCGCTGGCCCTTGTTGGCTAGTCGCCGGCCATAGTCGAGGCCGGCGATCGGCCAAAAGAAGAAAAAAAGAAAAAAGAAAGAAAAAAAGGAAAAATAAAATAAAAATATTAAAAAATAAAAAAATTAAAAGAAACAAAAAAAGAACACAAATTTACCAAACGTGTTTTTCTGGTAAAAAATTGTTCCCCGGAACAAAAAAAGAAAAAATTCAACATTTTTCTATACCATTCTTTCTTTCCACCTCTTTTTCTCTGCTTTGATAGAGAACATGTCAAGATCTGCACCCAGAGAGCGACGTCATGCTCAATCTTGTTTTTCCATAGAAACCTGCAATTTCCTTATCCTGCATCAGATGTCAAAATCATTAAGAACAAAAACTTTAATGTTCATCTTCTTCACAAGAGCGCATTATTCACAAATAACTTTTAAAAGTCCACAATCAATAAGAACAAAAAAACTTTAATTTTCATCTTCTTCACAAGAGCGCATTATTCACAAATAACTTTTAAAAGTCCATGCTGCAAATTATATGCTTGCTAGATAGAGCATGGACACAACAATTCTGAAATGATCCCGTCTAACCTGCATCTCCAAATATGGAAGGCAAGAAAAACCAGCAAACAGCTTATTAATATAAATGGTAAATAGTAGAGTAATAACATTGGGAAAGGACAATTTCATCCCGACATCATTAGCCGACATGTCCGCCTGCAAAATGTGATACCAGCAAGGGTCAAATGTATGTTATAAATCTCAAAGTAAAATTATGTAAGCTAGATATGTTAGGTAGCTGGTAGCTAGACGGCAGCAAAAGGAGTAACAACGACCAAGTTTAGCAAGAAGTAGGCTAAGCTGATTTGTCCTTTTCTTAATTCGGTAGTAGGCCTGGTGCTTGCTATGTGATTTGCACTCTAGCTTGTTTTGCTTCTTTAAGTGAAAACTCGCGAGCTTCAAACTACGCATGATGCCCCGCTGGCCATCAGGGACCGAGTGGTAAGGCCATGATCCGCAGGGAAACGGATCACTCATTCTTCCATTGAGAAGGATTTTTAAGATAGGCTTATAACCGAAAAAATGAAGAAGACTAAGAACAAAAATACCTCAAGAATTTTGTCAACTCTACCAAGAACTTCAGAAAATTAAAGATTCAATCTTGAATTTCCTGCCTCTAGTACTTAATTACTATGACCATTAAGCACCGATATGGAAATTGGCTAGGTGCTAAGATGGTGCTTCTGCGAAGCTGATTCTTGAAACAGGATGATGAAATGATTATTCAAGGAGGGGCAATTTGAGCTCTTTAAGGTGGGATTTCGCTTAAAAATTGTGTGAAGAGTACTTGCAGAAATAAATGTATAGCGGTCATCCTATCATAGCCGAGATTGCTTATTTTTTTTCCTAAGATATTTTTGTGTTCAAGGAAATGTAGGAGGGGTGAAGGATTTAATCATGGGCCTAAGTCGGCCCGGCCACGATGGGCCTAAGGGCTCGGCCCACGGGAATTAGGCCCGTGGAAAAGGGCACTTATAAAAGGGATGAGAAAGAGAATGAACGTACCTTTTCGCATTTAGTACGTTCATTTTTCTCTCCCAAGATTCTCTCTCTCTCTCCAAGGCCAAGAGGCGACGCCATCTCCACTCCACGGCGAATCTTCGACATCGGATCGAACGGAACTGAAATCTCTTCTTCAATACGGCATCGGTGTCTAATCTGTGGCCAACAAGGTACGCTCGAATTCCGTGGTGTGCTTTTGATCGGTGATACGTGACATTTCCGGGCTTATCTTCCGCATATGAATTAGGGGTTCGGTTTCGGTGCCGAATCCGGTTTTTCGGGGATCTATCGATCCCAACATTGGTATCAGAGCCCGTGTTAGCGTTTTCCCGACTTGTATGATGTTTTATGATGTTTCACGATTGATTTTTTCGCAAATGAACTTCGGCCGTACGGATCGGGGCAAGGAATCCCGACACCCGAGAGTTGTTCGCATATTTTTTCGATTTTTCGTAAGTCGAAACCAAAATCTGATGGCATAGGGAGGAAGGCGACGTCGAGACGAGTCCGGGAAGATGTCGTGCGCCGCCGGAGGACACCGCACGCGCCCACACGCGCGGCCAGAAGCCGCTGCGCGTGGGCGCGACGCGCCCAGACGCGCTGGTTCGTCCAGCGCGTGCGGCACACGCGCCGGTGACGAACCGACGCCTGCGAACCGCCGGCCGGCGAACCGGCACGCGCCGGTCACGGACCGACGCGTGGTGACGTCATGCTGACGTCACCCAACGGTCGGTAACCGCCGGGGTGACGTCATCGCCGACGTCGTTTGGCCGGACGGTCACCGGCCGGCGACCCGCCGGCGACCCGACCCGACCCGACCCGCCTGGCACGTGCGCGGCACGTGCGGTCGGTTCGTCCGACCCGAGCGACCGGTCCGACGACCGTTGACCATTGACTTCGGTTGACCGCGACCGTTGACCGTTGACTTTCGTTGACCGTTGACTTCGGGTGACCGCGACCGTTGACCGTTGACTTTTGTTGACCGTTGACCCAAAAAAAAATTTGTTTCTTTTTTCTATTATGTCTATGTGGATTATATGTAATCCAATTTTGTTTTGCATTCGTTGCAGGAACAATGCCTCCCCTTCAGTTACGTACGCCTATTCGCGTGATTACCGATAAACAAAAGGCAAAGCTTTCTAAGTTGATAGCTGAGTTGACTGATTATCGATGGGAGAAAGGTGACTTAATTGATTATGTTATTGAAGTCAACGGGAAGATACAACAGGTCATATGGAATGGTCGTCCCATGTCACAGTCATAGATGGTGCGATTTTTCATTAACACTCTTCCACCTGAATGGCAAGATGTGTTGAATCGCATATGGGATGTCAACGGAGCTGCTTCATATAAGAAAATTGTGATGGATTTTGTAAAAGAATATTACTGCATTGTGACAAAAGAAAAGATCCAAATTTTGAACAGAAGATGATCTTTCCCAATTCGTGTGAAGGTTATTTGTAAAATGTATTAGCTGTTTTTTTGTTAAGTGTGCTATGTGGACATCCTATGTAAATGTTATCTACCTGATTGTTGTTGATGTAGCAATCTATATGTTAGCAATATTGAGTGAAAGCATTATTATTATATTGTATGTCAATTATCTGCTGCTTTCTGTGATTGCTGGTTGCTGTGGGTAGTTAGCTGTGGGTAGTAATAGAAGTTTTTGTAGCTTCATAGAATTGATTTTGCATATGACAATCATATTAATGATAGTTTTAAGTTAGGATTTTGGAGGATGATTGGAAACATAGTGACCTTTTGATTCTGAAACCTTACTTAAAATTATTAATCAATATGATGGGTTTGTGCAAAATAGATGCATAAATAATAGGCATTAATAACTCTTGCATGTATGTCTGATGTGTTCAGATCAATGGCTTCAGCCACAAAGAGCATAGTTGTCGAGCTGAACAAAGGTGAAAAGCTCATAGGTGACAACTATGAAATTTGGCAAATGAAAATTCAATGTGTGCTTGAAAAGCAAAAAGCACTAAAAGCTCTTGACCATGTTATGGAAGATCTAGAGGATGTTGTGCGCCACCTTGAGTTAGCTGATCATCGCCTCAAGGCATTAGAGCAGGAAACATATATTTTCTGTGTTGCTTTAAGCTCAGAAGGGGCTTCATGCTCTAAGCGCAAGCGCATTGATTCGTTCAATATGTGGAAATGCAAGGGATCAAGTCCTTCTTGCAAGAAAACCAAGAATTAACCAACAAAAGAGAGGAAAACGTCCTCATGTGAAGAATATCTCAAGGGTGAAATGTTACATCTGTGACCAGAAGGGTCACTATGCCCGCGATTGTCGCGAGCCAAAGAAGGTACACACCCTTGGTACAATTGGGAACTTTGCATATGTGTCAAGTTTTGTATTCTTGACTGAATCTAATCCTCTGTGGACTGTGGATTCAGGAGCGACAGACCATGTAGCGAAGGATAGAGGATCCTTCGTGGAATTCCGACGAGTACCTACTGGAACTAAGTGGATCTATGTGGGAAACAACTCCAGAGCTGAAGTGAAAGGAATTGGCACATGCCAACTAAATATGCGTGATGGACACACTTTGTTCCTTCATGATGTGTTGTATGCTCCGGAGATTCGTCGGAATTTAGTGTCTGTTTTAGTGTTGGTTAAATTAGGTTTTAATGTGAACTTCCATAATAGAGATGTAGATTTGTATTTGGGTACAAACTACTATGGTCATGGTTACTTTCTGGATGGTTTCATTGTATTAGATATTGACTATGTTAATGCAAATATTTGTTATTCCCTTCTCACATCTCCTAATTCATATGATAATGATGTGAATGTGTGGCATGCTAGACTTGGTCATATTGGCCAACAGCGTATGAATAGACTAGCCAAAGAGGGCTTGTTGGGCAATATTGAAAAAGTCGATTTGCCCATCTGTAAGCATTGCCTAGAAGGGAAAACGACAAGGAAACCATTTGGAAAATGTAAAAGAGCTGAATTTCCTCTGCATTTAATCCATTATGATGTCTGTGGTCCAATGAATGTGAGAGGAAGGCATGGGGCTGTTTATTTCATCACTTTTATAGATGATTATACTCGATTCGGATATGTCTATTTGATTTCTCACAAATCTGAAGCAATAAGTTGTTTCAAAAGGTTTATGAACCTGGTAGAGAATCAATTAGACAAGAAAATAAAAGCATTGAGATCCGATCGAGGTCGAGAATATTTATCTGATGAGTTCAGAAAATTAAGTGATGAAAAAGGAATAGAAAGACAATTGTCTATTCCATATACTCCTCAACAAAATGGTGTTGCAGAGAGAAGAAACAGAACCCTACTGGAAATGGTTAGGTCCATGATGGCGCAAGCTAACTTACCTATCACTTTTTGGAGTGATGCGTTGTTAACTGCTGCCTATATACTTAACCGAGTGCCTTCCAAATCAGTTACTTCCACTCCATATGAGTCATGGACAAGTAGAAAACCGGACTTAAGTTTTCTTAAGCCATGGGGTTGTGCTACCTATACACATGAGTCCTCTCACAAGTTTGGGAAATTAGGTCCCAAAGGAAAGAAGAGTATTTTCATAAGATACTCGGAACACTCAAAAGGGTATGTGTTCATATGTGAGCAGGAAAGTGGGAGTATAACTGAATTTGAATCACGGGATGTCACATTCTTAGAGGATGATTTCCTAAGAAGGGCCAAATAGGGGAAGACAACACCTTATTTGAAACCTCGGATCAAGATAATGATCTTAATGGAGTTCGTCCAAGTGGGAGTAATATGAGAAGTGATGAATTGAATTCAACTCATTCTCAATTGCAAGCACATAATGAGACGACATCATCATTATCTAATTCAAGTGGGAGCATAATGGGATATGATGTGCATAGTGTACAAACTCCCATACGGCGAACAAGTCGCCAAAGTATTCCCCGTCGACGTTTTGACATTGAAGGGGAAACTTTTATGATTGCTCCACAAGATGAGGATGAGCCTAGAAATATTAATGAGGCTCTGAATTGCCCTAGTAAGGAAAAATGGATTCATGCAATGGAAGAGGAAATTGAGTCAATGAAATCAAACCAAGTCTGGGAACTGGTTGATCTTCCAAAAGGACGCAGAGCTATTGGGAACAAGTGGGTTCTCAATATAAAGCGAAAGGCTGATGGCTCAATAGAAAGGCATAAGGCTCGCCTTGTTGCGAAGGGGTATAATCAACAGTAAGGAATTGATTATGAAGATACGTTTTCTCCTGTAGTGAGATTTACCTCGATTCGCATTATTCTGGCAATAGTATCTAGTATGGATCTTGAGTTACATCAGATGGATGTAAAGACTGCTTTCCTCAAAGGAGAATTAGAGGATGAAATATACATGGAACAACCTACTGGTTTCATGGTAAAAGGCCAAGAAGAAAAGGTGTGTCGACTTTTGAGGTCGATATACGGCCTTAAGCAGTCATCGAGACAATGGTATATACGTTTTTCATAATGCCATAATGGCATATGATTTTACAATGATTGATGAGGATCATTGTGTATATATCAAAAGATCCAATGATCAATTTGTGATCATATCATTATACGTTGATGATATACTGATTGCCGGAAGCAATATGGAGTTTGTTCATACTGTCAAGAGTTGGCTGTCTTCCAACTTTGAGATGAAGGATATGGGTGAGGCTGCATACATTCTTGGAGTTAAGATTTCAAGAGATCGTTCGAAGAGATCGTTGTCTCTTTCGCAAGAAACATATATAAATAAAGTTCTTGAACGATTTCGTATGCAAGATTGTAAACCCATAGACACTCCTATTGCGAAAGGTGAAGGATTGAGCCATAGACTGTGTCCGAGGACTCCACAAGAAAAGGAACAAATGAAACATGTTCCTTATGCTGGTGCAGTTGGGAGCTTGATGTACGCTATGATGTGTACAAGACCCAACCTATGTTTTGCAGTTGGAATGGTGAGTAGATACCAATCCAATCTAGGTCCAGCACATTGGAAAGCCGTTAAGAGAATACTGAGGTATCTAAAGGGAACTGCTGATTATACGATGAGTTATCAAGGAAAGGATCTGCGACTCAAAGGCTATCCTGAAACTGTTTAGGGAGGAGGTTTAGACGAAAGGAAATCTACCTCTAGGTTTGTTTCCTTATTGAATAATGGCACCATATGTTGGAGCAGTAAGAAACAAACGTGTATAGCCTTGTCCACGATGGAAGATGAGTTCGTGGCATTATCAGCAGTAATATAAGAATGAGTTTGGCTTAAGAGATTTTTTGGATCACTTAGGTGTTATTAAGAAAGCTGCAAATCAATTATTAGTTAATTGTGATAGCCAAGCAGCTATAGCGTACACTAAAGATCCAAAATATCATGGCAAGACCAAACATATAGATACCAAGTATAAATTTGTCAAATATAATGTTGCACGAAAGGATGTGAACTTGCAGTACATATCTACGCATAGAATGGTAGCAGATCCTATGACAAAGCCAATACCTAGAGATGTGGTTTGTGGTCATGTAAAATCTCTAGGGTTGCGTAGAGTCTGATGTACTGGATTGTATTTTCCATGAGTTGTTCACATGTATGAACTAGTGTTGTTTCATTATTAATGCCTATGAGTCTTTTGTTTGATCTTTATGCATCTTAATGCTTAGTGCATTATATTATGTTGAGAAAGTATGTCGGACAGATAAGAGATTAGCCCACTCACACGGGTAATCGCCTCTATTTACTATGTGATAGATAGAGATGAGACTGTTTTTAAGTTATTATCTAGGCGATAATCGAGAGCTCAAGCTTAAAATAAATATGTCGCCTTAACTGAGTGTTAAGATGAGGACATAATACTTACGATGTCCGAAAGTAAAATAACCCACACATTTTACTTTATCTGTCTAAGATGCCAGATGTGAGTTCTGATGAATTTTGTGAATGAGTAAATACGTGAACTCAAGTTAGACATTGGGTATGTCTGAACTATCATCTGTACGGTATTGATTGTGTAGACATACGCTCCATGGGAAAGGAGTTAATACCGTAATACGTATTTCATACTACGTATGCATGAGACGACCTATAAGAGTGGCAAAAGTTATGATCTCAACTTTTATGACGTGTGAGACTCTTGAGGAATAGAGTTCCTCATTTTTTAGTGCCCTCATGACTCTTACTTATTCTCAAGATTTCTATTTAGTGTTTGTTATCTTAGAATGTTGCCAATGGTCATGAGATGATTCGATCTAATGGGGCATTTCTAGAAAAGCAAGTTGAACCGAAATTGAGAGTTTGAAGGAAAGATGAAGATCGGATTTGTAGAATCACATTGTGGTTTTGTATTTACAGGTCGACCAATTATGACTGTCTTTTGGATAATCATAATTGTGAATACAATATATATATCATTGGTTAAATGAGATTAAGAGAGATATAAATGTGATCGATCGATCTAGGGTACTGCATACTAAATTTACTCGGAAAATGATGCCCAATATGAGCTGCTATATATTCCTAACAGATATATAGCAACGAGCTCTCAAAGTATGCTGGCCGCACGGATTATTCACCGGTATGAATGTTGAAAGAGGAAAAGAGGATTTTCAGTTGATGGGCCTATCCGCCCATGCTGGTTTTTTGAACCACCATGTGCGAGTGGGAGATGAAGGATTTAATTATGGGCCTAAGTCGGCCCGGCCACGATGGGCCTAAGGGCCCGGCCCACGGGAATTAGGCCTGTGGAAAAGGGCACTTATAAAAGGGATGAGAAAGAGAATGAACGTACCTTTTCGCATTTAGTACGTTCATTTTTCTCTCCCAAGATTCTCTCTCTCTCTCTCCAAGGCCAAGAGGCAACGCCATCTCCACTCCACGGCGAATCTTCGACATCGGATCGAACGGAACTGAAATCTCTTCTTCAATACGGCATCGGTGTCTAATCTGTGGCCAACAAGGTACGCTCGAATCCGTGGTGTGCTTTTGATCGGTGATACGTGACATTCCCGGGCTTATCTTCCGCATATGATTTTAGGGGTTCGGTTTAGGTGCCGAATCTGGTTTTCGGGGATCAATCGTTCCCAACAAGGGGGAAAAACACTTGGTTGCATTGGGCGTTTGATACTTGACATAAAAATCATTTCGGATTTCCATTTTTCCACCATAACCGAGCAACGAAATGATAAGTAAATACCCTCATTTTGGACTTGAGAACATTCAAGGGAGAATTTTAAAAAAAGAAGAACAAAAGAACAAAAGCCCAAAAGAAGAGGAATAACAGTAGAGGGTGTCGCAATCTGCATAATTCGAGGAGAGGGGCGGCGATGACTGATGAGCTCTGCTGAATTCGTGGGTCTTTCCCATGCTTCGTAGCACCTCATTTTGGACTTTATAAATCTTTGGACACTCGGTGTTTGGACATGAACAAATCACAAAAATCGGTCTCTAATATCTTCGGCAATATTATGAAAATAAACTAGCAATTCGGTAACTGATATGATTTTATGAATTTCTTACTTTTAATTTTAAAATATCGAATTTTCTTTGTTTCTTTTACCTCCTCCTTCTCCCTCCTTATTTCTTTTGCCGGCTGGCTATGACCAGATTACCGGCCAACACATGAGTCAGCAAGCTGAAGGCTTAGCTGAAGATATGAAAATGTTTTCCACTTTTTTTTTCTCTATCGGTTTCCCCTTTAAAAAAAATATATAGTTTTCTTTAGTTTTTTTTTTTACTAAAAAATAGAAAAAATAAAGAAAGAAGAAAAAAACATTAAAAGACGAAATTATGAAGAGGCCTCATTTGACTCCATTTCCTACTTGTGCCTTGGGGCCTTATTTAGAACAAAATTGCCATGAATAGCAGTTTAAAATGATAAAATGATGGCCACTCCTTTTTTTCTATTTTTCCTATTCTATTTTTTTTTTCAGGTTTCTATTTAGAGTAGTTACTATTCGCACATTTTTTTAGCATATATTAAAGAAAAGTGCATTCTCAAATATTCCCTATAATTCCCTATAATAATATTCCCTATAATTTCCTATAATTTTTTTACATATTTCGTGTAGAATTATTTACTAATGAAAAAAGACATTTTTATATAGTATAAAGTAAAAAATATATATATATTTTTCTATCTTACAACAATTTATCTATTTTTTCCTTTTATTTCAAAACCAGCCGAGATAATTTTACACGTAAAACATTATAGGTAACATTATAGGAGGTCTTGTCGTAGCAATTAATTCCAACAAGCTAGAAGTAGAAGTGAGTGTAGGGTAGCGTAGCGGAGAGGGAGAAAAGGTTGGTTCGTGCAGTGTTGCAGTGTGTTGCAGTGTGGCAGAGAGATACAAATTTTCTCCTTAGCAACGCAATCATTACAAAATATCAGCTTTTTCAATAATGTATATTTTATTTTATTATTGGAAGGTGAAGCCATCCGAGGAATGTCACTCTCATCCCAGCCGTCCGATCTCCTTAGTCCTTGGCAAGCCTCCTGTCGCTCGGATTATGGATAAATAATGGAGGAACTTTTTTGACTTATCTGCTTTTTGCACCCAAAAAGACTAGCCAAAAGGGTATCCCTTCAGCTCTCGCCTCGAAACCACCCCATGGTGATCCTTTTCTAAATCCCAGAAACCATTCGTCAACCCTTAGCCAATCTTAGCCATCTTAGGGTGCGCATGAACATGAACTCGCCGGAAAGACAGCCTGCACACGCGCCTCAAGAAACCTCTGCTGTCCAGAATACTTTTCTCTGCTGTCTTCACCGTATGGACCACTATATTAATTCGAATTGGTATTCACGCGGTGGTGGAGGAAGGAGAAAAATAAGTTCAAGCTATTTAGAAAGGTAATAGCAGAGAGACCTTTCCTATTAGAATTTTACTAGACAAAATCTTGTTTGATGACGAAACAAAGAAATAGCACAGAACACACACAATATTTGTATTTGTGTGCATATGTTTCCAATTTAAAAAAAAAAAAAGTAAAAAGTCAGTTAAAAAGTACCCAAGTACCCAGTTTGCCCTTGGTTTGCCCAGTTTGCCAACAAATACTTGTCGCCTAAATCTAGATTTTGGTAATTTGTAGAGGGTATATACAAGTTTAAACAAATCAATTGGCATATAATCCATTTTCATGATGATGAGTACTTAATGATATGATAATGAACTACCTGCTAAAAACTACCTATTCATTATTTCATTATTTTTTTTACTTCTATTACATCACAACAATAAGTTATTTTTCCTCTTCCTCGGATGCCATGAGGTAGGCCTTGGAGTTTTCGTATAGGAAGGCATGATTGACTAACATGCCGGCCGTGGATGACGACGAAAGGGCAAGTAAAGGGAAATGAAAAAAAAAAAAAACTTATTAAAAAGGAAAAAAGCCACAAAAAACCCTAAACTTTGCCCAAAGTGACAAATTTACCCCAAACTTTTTTTTTTGTGACATGAAAAACCCCAAACTTTGCAAATTGTGACACATTTACCCAATTAAGGGCATTTTCGTCTTATTTTTTCTATTTTTTATTTTTATTTTCTTTTCTCTTCCCTCCACCGGCCATGGCGGAGCCCTCGCCCGACGCTGGCAAGGGCGGCCCTCGCGGGATGCTGGCGGAGGGAAGAAAAAACAAATTAAAAAATTAAAAAAAAAGTAAAAAGACCAAAATGTCCTTATGATTTAGGGTAAATGTGTCACAGAAATGAAATTTCAAGGTTTTTTGTGTCACAAATAAAATTTTGGGGTAAATGTGTCACGGTTAGCAAACTTCAAGGTTTTTCATGTCACAAAAAAAAGTTTTGGGTAAATTTGTCACTTTGGGCAAAGTTTGAGGTTTTTGGTAGCTTTTTCCCTATTAAAAATGTTCTCCCCATGGATCTAGAAAGGAAAGTTCTAGAACCGTTCTCATGTTTGCAATTGAATTGCTCCAATCCATAACAAAAGAATTTCCTAATCCTACTTGCATTAGGATTTTATTTTATTTTATTGGTATTTTTCCTTGAAAAGTGCTCATTCATACATCATACAAATATGAAGTAAAGGGGAATTCAAAGGAAAACTCTCTCTAATGATTAGAGCACATGGTGGATCCTAAATGTCATAAAGAGAAAAAGTTAAATGTATAGGACAATTATTGCTACTTAATTACAAAGAAAGATCCTCTTGTCAAATATTTATTTACCAATTAAAAAGAAATTTTGGGGGAGAACGCTTCTTAATTTGATCAAAATGTTTCATAAAATCAAAAAGTTTAATAAAATAGAGTGCCTACGGTGCAATATTAGGAAGTATTAGAAAGTATTAGAGTATATCCAATTGCATATATCCAACTGTTCTCAGAGACCAAATCCATCCAACTCCAACAACATCATTAATGTAGTGGTCCATAGTACCGGATGACTTTAGTAGATTTTGGTCAATTGAAAATTTAGTATTTATTTGAGGTAACAAAACAAAATCAAGAATTCAGAAAGAATGAACCGGCCTCACCGGCATACCCCTATTCACTCACCACCTACTATTTACTAAGATTGATTTGTGATTAATGATAATCCAAATAAGGCATGGATTGGGAATGTGCTTGCACTCATGTAATAGTACAAAAAATAATTTTCTAAAGACCAAAAAGATTAGAAAAGTTAAACTCTTAAACTATAATCCAAATGATGCATGAGCATATTAGATTAGGTGAAAATAATTTCTTAAAAGAATTTGCTTTAAAAGACCAAAAAAACAATAGAAAGTCAAATTGTTTAGATGACTCTTCCTTCTCCTCTTTTTCTTAGCTGACTATACTCCCCATATTGCCCATACTGCTTGGACGTCCGACTACACTGGCTATGGTTTCTAGACTACATGGTTAGAAGGAGCAAAAGTCTTGCTGTAGCTTGGCCGCTGCTAAATCAGATCCAAACTGCAAAGTAAGGGCATGGCTTAAAATTAAAACAGCAAGTTTCCGGTCATTAGCGAACTAGAATTGGTAGTGAGAATTTGCATAGCCCGATTCATTCATCCTCAACCATTCAAATTTATCCCAATGAAACACAAATAAAAAATCCCAATGCAAGTAAAGCTTTATGGCTCAGCAAATCAAGAAGCGTGAGGAGTTCATCAACAGAAGAAGGAGCATTGAGGAGGCCATTGCCAACCAATCTAAGTGCACTGCCAAAATCCTCTGAAACGAAGAAGATGACGCCATTTTTTTTCTCTTTTTACTTGGGGTGATATCACACGCTATACAGCTCAAATGCAGAGAGTATTGTACTAGTATTCTCTTGCAGATTATAGGGAAAATAAAACTTGGCAACTCATAGGAAGAAATGGTTTCCACCCATGCTATGAACTTGGTCTTATCCCTTGGGTTATGATCTAACTATGAATTTTGGTTTCTTGCTTGGACTCTGACTGAGTGTTCTTTGCTATGGTGATAAAAAATGAACATTCATATCTTGGGAACTTAGGAGGACCAAACTTCCGTACCTAATCACTCTTAAATTGCACTCCAAATTTTGAATTTTGATTTTTTTGGTTTTCCTAATTATCAACCTGCTCAACAAATGGTATTTATATATTATATATTGACGGATGTAGCCAATTTTAAATAAGGGCCTCATAATTTATTCACGTAGCACATTCCCCGAATAAAAAATAGAAGGGGACCGATGAAAAATAGAAAGGGAACGAGAGAGACTGCATGTCACCGTCGTGGACACAACTATCCATCCATTTTGACTCATCCATTTTATCCATTTTCCAGTTTAAGGTTTTTAATTAAGCAATATCATTCAATGCACATTCGTAATGAATACAATGAATATTCAAGGGGGGATGTTATGAAATACATGAATGAATAATTTTGCAGATCTTTTTACCAAATTATTGCCAACATCAAATTTTGAGAAATTAGTATATTGCATCGGTATGCAGCGAGTTTATAAGATGCAAGATTGATTAGCCCTAGAAGTGGCTATATGGCTCAATTGAGGATGAGATATTATGAACTATGCATTGCAACATTGAGCAGTATCATTCGATGCACATTCATAATGAATACAATTAATATTCAAGGCGGAGTGTTATGAAATACATAAATGAATATTCATTATGCACATTCATAATGAATACAAGGGGGAGTGTTATGAAATACATAAATGAATATTCATTATATTCATCTTATCTAATGTACTTATTATGGTACATTTGTATCATACATTCTAAGTACATCTCCGTATACAATGATCGTTCATCTCCCCTATCCAGTACATGTATCATTCGATACATTAATATTAATGATAAGTACATTAGATAAGATTAATATAATAAATATTCATTCATTCATGTATTTCATAATAGGTCCCACTATTTACTGCCAAATATAGTTATCGTCATATGAAAACCTATATAAACTTGGAAATGTTGAATCCTCTTCTCATTTTAGACATTTTATATTGTTTATATATTGTTGTAGCAGATATTTGATGGAACCAATGATGACCTGCAGCTACATTCAATCCGAGTTTACGACCTTTGAGAAAGAGAGAGGCATGATGGCTGGCACAACCAAGTCAAGCGCAGCACAAATGGCACTAGTCTGCCGCCCGCAGAGAATGGAGCATCGGGGACGGAGCAGAGGGGATAGAGAAGAAGAAGAAGAAGAAAGAAAAATAGAGAAAACGGAAAAAAGTGAATAATAAAATGGAAATGATGACACGTTTCGGTCTTGCTGCTTTACTGTTACGTTCTGCTGCTTTACTGTCAAGTTCGCCTGAAATTCACAATTTCTTTGTCCTGGCGAGATACGCATTGGGGTGAAATCGCGTGATAGGTAGTTGAGTGGTACAACAACTTTTAGGATAGAGAGAGCTGAGCCCGGTTGACTAGAACGAAAAGAGAGTTTGTGAAAAACGGAACAGATAATTTTTATTTCGTTCTTTCTCCCTTTTTATTTTCTTAATTAATAATCTCAAAAAAATTCAAAAAAATAAAAATTAATTAAATTAATTTTTTTATTTATAAAAATGTTATTTTTATATAAAAAGCAACAATCACTCCCGTTCCATTTATTTTACATCATACATTTTCCATTTTTTACCTTCTAACCTCCCCACCCTCTCACCTCCCCATCTCCAACGAGAGAGAGCTCCTCGTCGTTTCGACACCCTCTCACCTCCCCATCTCCAGCGAGAGAGAGCTCCTCCGTCGTTTCGAAACCATGATGCCCGGCTTCACAAGTACCAAAGGTTTCATGTTTCGAGTATGATTCTCTACTTCGTGCGTTCATCTTGAAAATGGAATGTGCATATTTTACTCTCGCTCTTCCTCTCTCTGAGGATATCTTGTCGACGTCAGAGTCTTTCTGTGAAAAATTCCCGACTTTCTTGGAATTCATGAGTATAGAAAAATTTCGGCGAGATATGCTTGATCCTATCACCTTTGATATATCATCCCCTGACTTGTGCAACACAAGCAACATTATCTTCATAAATTATAGTGGGAGAATTTGTAACCGATATTAAGTAACAAGAATTATGAATATTTGTTATAACGGATCTTAACCAAACACACTCTCTTCCAGCTTCATATAAAGCAATAATCTCAGAGTGGTTAGAAGATGTAGCTACTAGCGATTGCTTTGTAGAATGCCAAGAAATAGCCGTGCCGTTATAACAAAATTTAGCCCCTGTAGTGGCTATATATGCATTGCACTCTTTTTTCTTTTTGTTCGGCTTTTTCCCATTGGGTTTTTCTGGCTTAAAGTTTTTAATAAGACAATTAATGCATCCATAAAAGGGAGATATCATAACATTTGTGCTTTACACTATTTTTCCCTTTTATCCGATTTTTGTCCCACTGGCTTTTTCCGACTTAAGGTTTTTAATGAGGCAGTATCATTCGATGCACATTCATAATGAATACAATGAATATTTAATGGGAAGTGTTATGAAATACATGAATAAATGAAATACATAAATGAATATTCATTATATTCATCTTATCTAATGTACATATCAGAGTACATTTGTATCATATATTCGAAGTACATCTCCCTATACATGAACGTTCATCTCCCCTATCTAGTACATATATCATTCGATACATTGATATTAATGATAAGTACATTAGATAAGATGAATATAATGAATATTTATTCATGTATTTCATAACAGGTCCCACTATTTATTGCCAAATATAGTTCTCGTAATGTGAAAACCCATATAAACTTGGAAATGTTGAATCCTCTTCTCATTTGACATTTTGTATTGTTTATATATTGTTGTAGCGGATATATGATGGAACCAGTGACGACCTCCAGCTACGTTCAATTCGAGTTTACGACCTTTGAGAGAGAGAGAGAGAGAGAGAGAGGCATGATGGCTAGCACAACCAAGTCAAGCGCAGCACAAATGGCACTGGTCTGCCGCCCGCAGATGATGGAGCATCGGGGACGAAGCAGAGGGGATGGAGAAGAAGAAGAAGAAGAAAGAACAACAGAGAAAACGAAAAAAAGTGAATAATAAAATGGAAAGGATGACACGTTCCAGTCCTATTGCTTTACTGTCAGGTTCTGCTGCTTTACTGTCAGGTTCGCCTAAAATTCGCGATTTCTTTATCCTGGCGAGATACACATCGGGGTGAAATCGCATTATAGGCAGGTGAGTGGTACAACAACTTTGGGGATAGGGAGAGTTAAGCTCGGTTGACTAAAACGAAAAGAAAGAGAGCTTGTGAGAAACGGAGTAGACAAATTTTATTTCGTTCTCTCTCCCTTTTTATTTTCTTAATTAATAATCTCATAAAAATTAGTTAATTTAATTTTTTTAATTATAAAAATGTTATTTTTATATAAAAAGCAACAATCACTCCCGTTCCATTTATTTTACATCATACATTTTCCATTTTTTATCCTCTAACCTCCCCACATTCTCACCTCCCCATCTCTAGCAAGAGAGAGCTCCTCCGTCGTTTCGAAACCATGATGCCCGGCTTCATAGGTACCAAAGGTTTCATGTTTCGTGTCTGATTCTCTACTTTGTGCATTCATCTTGAAAAGGGAATGTGCAGATTTTACTCTCGCTCTTCCTCTCTCTGAGGATATGTTGTCGACGTTGGAGTCATCTGTGAAAAATTCCCGACTTTCTTGGAGTTCATGAATATAGAAAAATTTCAGCGAGAAATACTTGGTCCTATCACCTTTAATATATCCTCCCCTGACTTGTGCAACACAAGCAACATTATCTTCATAAATTATAGTGGGAGAATTTGTAACCGGTATTAAGCAACAAGAATTATGAATATGTGTTATGACGGATCTTAACCAAACACACTCTCTTTTAGTTTCATATAAAGCAATAATCTCAGAGTGGTTAGAAGATGTAGCTACTAGTGATTGCTTCGTAGAACGTCAATAAATAGCGGTGTCGTTATAACAAAATTTAACCCCTGTAGTGGCTATATATGCATTGCACTCTTTTTTCTTTTTGTCCGGTTTTTTTCTACTGAGTTTTTCCGGCTTAAATTTTTTAATGAGGCAATTAATGCATCCATGAAAGGGAGAGATCATAACATTTGTGCTCTGCACTCTTTTTCCCTTTTGTTCGGTTTTTGTCCCATTAGGTTTTTCCAGCTTAAGGTTTTTAATGAGACAGTATCATTCGATGCACATTCGTAATGAATACAAAGAATATTCAAGGGGGAGTGTTATGAAATACATGAATGAATGAAATACATAAATGAATATTCATTATATTCGTCTTATCTAATGTACTTATTATGGTACATTTGTATCATACATTCTAAATACATCCCCCTATACAATGAACATTCATCTCTTCTATCCAGTACATGTATCATTCGATACATTGATATTAATGATAAATACATTAGATAAGATGAATATAATGAATATTCATTCATGTATTTCATAACACGTCCCACTATTTACTGCAAAATATAGTTCTCGTCATGTGAAAACCCATATAAACTTGGAAATGTTGAATCATCTTCTCATTTTAGACATTTTGTATTGTCTATAAATTGTTGTAGCAGATATATGATGGAACCATTGACGACCTCCAGCTACGTTCAATCCGAGTTTACGACCTCTGAGAGAGAGAGAGAGAGAGAGAGAGAGAGAGGCATGATGGCTGGCACAACCAAGTCAAGCGCAGCACAAATGGCATTGGTCTGCCGCCTGCAGAGGATGGAGCATCGGGGACGGAGCAGAGGGGATAGAGAAGAAGAAGAAGAAGAAAGAACAATAGAGAAAACGGAAAAAATGAATAATAAAATGGAAAGAATGACACGTTCCAGTCCTGTTGCTTTACTGTCAGGTTCGCCTAAAATTTGCGATTTCTTTGTCCTGGCAAGATACGCATCGGGGTGAAATCGCGTAATAGGCAGGTGAGTGGTATAACAACTTTGGGGATAGGGAGAGCTGAGCTCGGTTAATTAGAACGAAAAGAAAGAGAGCTTGTGAGAAACGGAGCAGACAAATTTTATTTCGTTCTCTCTCCCTTTTTATTTTCTTAATTAATAATAAAAAAAAAAATTCAAAAAAAAAGAAAAATTAATTAATTAATTTTTTTTAATTATAAAAAGGTTATTTTTATATAAAAAACAACAATCACTCCCGTTCCATTTATTTTACATCATACATTTTCCATTTTTTACCCTCTAACCTCCCATCTCCAGCGAGAGAGAGCTCCTCGTCATTTCGACACCCTCTCACCTTCCCATCTCTAGCGAGAGAGAGCTCCTCCGTCGTTTCGAAACCATGATGCCTGGCTTCACAGGTACCAAAGGTTTCATGTTTCGTGTCTGATTCTCTGCTTCGTGCGTTCATCTTGAAAATGGAATCTGTAGATTTTACTCTCACTCTTCCTCTCTCTGAGGATATGTTGTCGACGTTGGAGTCTTTCTGTGAAAAATTCCAGAGTGTTCCCTTTTCTTTATCTTTCATTTCGCTTGGTGGGTAGCATCATGTGCGAGAACCCAGCTGGACTGTTGCTTCTTTTTCTGAAAATCTAATCATGTACGCTGTCAAAGTTGGAGCCTTTCCTTCTCGAGCCTCCTTCTCTGTTCTTGTGGAGCATTGCCGTCACGATTTCTTTTGATTTCCAGCGTGCGTCCCCAGTGTGGTATTTTTTGGTTCTGATCTTTCGTTGAACTTTCTGTGCATCCCCGGGTGTAGTATTTTTTTGTTCTGATCTTTCATTGAAATTTTTGTGCATGCTTGTTTCTTGAAGTGGAAACCTCGAAGAATGAATCATTCTTTTCTTGTTTTACTTAAAGTTCTAAAGATGGATATCAAATTTCTCCCCTTCCTTATAGTACAGTGCTTAGAACTCTCTCTCTCTCTCTCTCTCTTGGTGCCCATGTACACTATGGTGGGCATTTCCACTTTTAATTGCTTTTTTTTGATATTTCCGAATTTCCAACTTCATTTAATCATTAATGATGTGTTTTTGGATAAATGCAAGTGTCTTAAATTGCAACGTCTTCAAGAGTCGATTGCAAGAATTTACACACAAAATGGGACGACCAACTCCAGTTTATGAGACCAGAAAAAAAGGTCCTGCACATGAACCTTCATTCAGATTAACGGTGATTGTTGATGGTGCCAGATATGATTCTTTGCCGGGGTTCTATACTCGGAAGGCGGCCGAGCAGTCAGCTGCTGAAGTCGGGCTGCTAGAGTTAGCGAAGTCCAGTTAAATCAGTGAATGCATTTCTCAACCAGTTGTAAGTTCAATAGGCAGTACTAAATAGAATTAAATTGTAAATATATTTTATAGCATACCCATGATAATATAGGTGTTCTTCTTATTTTTGTAATGGAACACAATTTTGCAGATTTAGTGCATATTGTTGGATAAATTCTCTTAAAGTATTTTGAAGTTAACAAAACATTTTTATCAGTCTAGTCTGAAGACTTACAGACTCTATTGACAAAGTCTGAAGATCAAAGTCTGAAGCTAGCAATACTCATGTTTCAAAGTCTACTCTCATGGACAGTTTCCAGACCAACGTTTATTCTGATTTTATATGATCTTTATTCTAACGGCTAGAGAATATCTTTCTACTGGATTCAGCACTAGAAGATCTTACTTTCGTATTCGAATATGTATAGATTCTCTAAAGATTTCGCAACTTATATTTGGAAGGATCTACTTATGGAAACCAAGATCCTGATTGTATGGGCGAGCATGATTGATGGGCTATCAACACTTACCTTAAAGAGCTCGAGATCTCTCTAATTGATTCTGTCCAACGGGTTGATTGGAAGAACTTCTTTGGAAGGTGCCAACGGTATTGAAGGCATGAAGAAGTATATAAGAGAGATGCTCTAGTTGTTGAAGAGTATCGGATAGAAGAATTCCAAAGTCTGAATCTCCTTTTCTATTTTGCGATATCATTCTTCGAGCGTTATATGTAATCAAAAGAGAGATCATATTGTAGTGAGACCTTGAGAAAGTGTAGTAGAGTTTTCTACACTGTGGACTCAAGAGCATGAGACTGTAATCACTCTTTTTGATTCTTAGTGAAATCCAGCCATAAGGGCTGTCCGTGCGGGAGAGTGGACGTATGCTTGATCTAAGCCGAACCACTATAAATCTGGAGTCTTGATTCTCTATCCCTAATCCTTTTATCTTTCATTACTTTCATTTGCTGCGATTGTTGTTTTTAATTCATTAATATCTCATTCGGATTAAATTGTTGAAATTGCTATAATCACCTATTCACCCCCCTCTAGGTGCTCATTCTAGTCCTAACACATATAGTTAGAAATGAGGAGCTGATTTAATATTATGATTATTGAATAGTTTAATTATAAGTGTGCTATGGCGCCTGCAAGACCTCATTAAGCAATTGAAGTATTACTTAGCCTATTTCGATCATATTGATAGTATTCTATGCGTCATGCACAAGAATTCTGCTGTACATGTGCATGCTTGATATTGAGGAGTTGATTTGATTGTTTAGTGGTTGCGTATGATTATCTTGGTTAGCAGGAGAAAGATACTTAATCCTGCTATGCCTCATTAAGCAATCAAATTTCATTCATTTACATTCCAAATTCATTTTTGCAAGTCCAGGATGTAGTTGAATGACGTGTGGGCTACTGTACTTCTGCATACATGCTTAATAAGTAGTAATGAGACCTCATAACAAGTTCCTCTTCAGTTCCATGATTCTCTTCTTTTGTTTCTGGCAGTGGCCTTGGCAATTAACAAGATTGATGTCAGTACATCTAGTCTGGTTAGAATTTTCTCATCCATCTTCGATCTTTTCCATCACATATAATCCACGTCGGTACGTATGTGAAGTCTCATAGGGATGTTTCTGATCCTCTTATCTTTCCTTAGTCTGCGACTGCAAGATTGATTTTGTTTCACCGTTTCCCTTGTGGCTGTTTTCTTTGCTTTTTCTTTTTTCTTTTTTTGGGCCAGATCATTCTTTGCATTTAAATTAGTTTGTGACCCATTTCTGTGCCTAGATGAGTTGGACTTGTTACAGTGATTATTCTTTGCAGCATGAAACGAGGTTATGCAAAAGCCTTCTTCAGGAACATGCACAGAAGCTGAATTATGCGATTCCCCTCTATGAATGCCGAAAGGATGAGGGACCAAGGAGAGTGCCTCTCTTTACATGCACTATTGAGATTGGAGGAATGCGCTACATTGGTGACACTGCAAGAACCAAGAAACAAGCAGAGATTAACGCTGCTCGAACGGCTCGTACCAACTCTTGGCTGACGATTCCATGCAAGAAGAGAGCGACAGAGACAGCTACTAATGCTGGAAATCCTGCAAAGAAAGCGCCCTTCAATGTTCGACATTCATCTCCCGAGAATTCGAGGACGAATTCTTTTCAAAATGGGGAGGATGATGCAGCCCAAGAACAGCTCTCTCTAAGAAGATCCGCTCGCATTCGAGCTAGACAAAACCCACAGAACCGAGAAGCCGAAGTTTGAAAGACATTTGGGAGCCAGAAGACGCGTTTCTAGTTTCTATGCGTATGTATGTGTAGCGACTTTGAAAGTAACTCTCTCATCTCTGGTTTTCATGCTGCAAAACATCCTAGAATGCTTTGAGAAGGTCTTTATCCAAATTTATCAAATGCATATTAGGTCTTATAGCAAGGCCTTTCTGCAGATAATATCAAGAGCTACTAAGCAAGAGATTTGCGTAGATATATTCGTGCAATTTTCCTCCACCGCTATAACTAAATTTGCAAGCCGGCGTTGTGGCCGCTGCCAAAGAAATGGTAAAGCTGTGCTTTCTTTCGACTCACCACCATCATGCCTCGCTTTCTCTCTTATCACCACCACCATTGCCCCTCTCGCTCGGTCTCTCTTCAACAGTGATAAAATTCGCTTCAGTGAGATCGCACAACCACGAATCACGAATCGAGGCGGCACGATCTCTGTTCGAGATCTCACCATGATCATTGGGGGGTGCAACTCCTATGCAAGGTCCCGTGAGCCCAATATCAAGCCTTGTTGAGCATTGCTCCATCGTGAATTCACTTGCGATAAGGTAGACAGATACAAAGGTTTAGCCAGGGCTCCAAGTTGTTCAAGAATAGTGGAATAGTGGCGTTGAGTTTCTCGACCCTTTGTCTTAGGATTAGTCAGTTCCAGCCAGGATTCTTTAGCGTGGAGTGCATAAAAAAGTTACAATAGAGTTAGAATCGTTTTTTCCTTTTTATTGATAAATTTGTAAAAAGATACAACATCACAAATTTACTCGTAAATCTTGTCAATTGGCTTCTTATGCTCTGTGAAGTAACGAACAAATTCATCCACGTAGCCATCATTTTTCTTCTTATTTCCGAAAATGCCCTTCCTTTCCCTCGCCGCCGCCCTCACCGGCTCGCCCGCCTCATCCACAATGGCCAACCGGACCGCCCCAGCCACCGACTCTCTCGTGAAAGACCCATCCATCTCATCCCTTGGCACTTCGACCGCGACCCCCTTCGCGCGCAACAGCCTCGCATTGAGCCCTTGCTCATTGATCACGGCCCTCGATGATCGAGTTGTACCCGCAATGAGTCAAAAACCCCCCGACGGACTCATGCCGCAGGATCTTCGCCTGTGGGGCCCACCCGGAGTTGACGAGCCCTCGGCCCTTCACTCTCTCCACGAACCCGTGCGGCAGGCTCCTCGACCCGTCGTCCCGATCCGACCCGGGCGGCCTTCGGAGCACCCAGAAGAAGGGCAGCCCGGACATTTCCAACCCGAGGGCCAACTCCGCCAGTTCGGCTCCGGTGAGCGTGGCCTCGGTGCCGAATGCCACGTAGATCGCCGAGTTGGCCTCCTGCCCATCCAACCCGACCAATCTTTTATAAATTCCCAAATCTCTCTGCCTTCCACATCATCGCTCTCGTCATCATCCCCTTCGTCCGTTGGAGGCAAAAGCCCGATCAGCAAAACCGGCTTGTCGCCGTACAGCTCGCGCAGCAGGCCGAGCCACTCCGGCTTGAACTCCTCGCAGGTCCGAACCACGACCGCGTGGCTCTCTCCGATCGAGACGCCAAACCGCACCCCGTCGTCCGTGGTCTCCACCCTAGCCTCCGACCGCTCCGCGACCCTCGCGACCTCGTGCGGGAGGAAAGCCAGGCTGGACCTGGCGGGGGCCCACGGCGGGACCGCGGTGAAGTTGTCGCCGCCGCCGCCAGGTTGGAACCTCCTGCCAGAGGCCAACTCCCGCGGGGGGCCGAAGAAGGAGAGGACGGCGGCGGCGAAGAGGCTGAGGAAGGCGTGGGGGATGCGGAGCTCAGCGGCGAGGGTGGGGAACCAGTGGGAAGCGTAGTCGTAGAGGATCTAGTCGGGGCGGGAGGACTGGAGGAAGGAGCGGAGCGCGGGGAGGAGGGCGTCGAAGGCGGGCTTGAGGAGCTGCTGGTGGCGGTTGCGGACGTCAACGGAGGACTGGGGGAGCGGGGGCAGGGCGGGGGTGTCGGGGAAGGGGAGGGGCACGAGGGCGATGAGGAAGGACAGGTGCGCAGGGATCCTGGGGAGCCTCAAGAGGTTGTGCGGGGTGGAGAGGAAGGAGACCCGGTGGCCCCGCTGCGCCAGGAGGGTGGCGAGGCGGAGGAAGGGGATGAAGTGGCCGACGGCGAGCCACGGGAACATTGCCACGTGCAGCGGCGCCGCCGTCCCCTAGCTCTCCTTCGTCGTCGTCTCCGCCATGGCAATGGAGCTAGTAGATGCGATCCTGGTTCTGGTCTGTGGTTTTGGAGTTATGCCTCATTTTATTTTTGTTATCTTTTTCTAGGGTGATGCATAGAATTTTGCGAATTAAAAATTCGAAGCACGCCGCCTTACTTGAATTGGGAGGTGAAGGGCCTTGCTTAGATTGAATTATACATCTGGCCCCGTACGTTCTTTGGGGTTGTATACGAATTACCCCTAAATTCTCACTTTTTGCAATTTACTCCCTGGCCTTTTAAAATCGGTGGCGATGTGCCCCAGCATTGACCGGTAAATTTTTCTTGCAGGTCTGGTCATCACGCGACTAGTTATGGAAGGCAGTCATCTATATATGTGAGGAAAAATATAGGGACACTTCAGACATATTTTAGAACTATATATTCAGGGGCATTTGGCATTGACTTTTGTACAATTATTGTCGGAAATAGGTCGTGCGCTCTGCAATGTGCATTTTTAACGACGAAGTCAACCCCCGATAATGATAATCTGCTCTCAGTATTTGGAGCTCAAAGCAAACTGTATAGGACACATTGTAACCGATTTGCAGGGAGTAAATTGCGAAAGTTGAAATGTGGGGGCAATTTGTCACAACCATAGAAATTTGGGATTCAATATGTGAATTACCGCAACTTTCTAGAGTTATTAGGATCGGGTTAAGAACAAAATTCAATTCTAAATAATGATGAAATGATGATATGGAGCTAATTTTAAAAACTAGGATTTAAAATTGCTTGCCTAATCTAGGAGGTGACCTTTGTGTTGTTTGGGTCTAGTTAGCCTAGGATTTATCCGAATAACACTGATAATGACTGCTCTCTTTTTGTCGAAGGAAAATAATATTTACTGCTCAAATGAGAAGGACATAAACTTCTTGGCAAACACAAATTGAAATAGAGCAAAACTCATAATACTACAAAATAAAGTCAAATCTAGAAAACAATTAGATTCGGGATATAATCATTTAACAAGAATAGATTTATTAAGTAAAATAATCGACGGCTAATCGTTGGGCTTTGTATTTTCGTGAATAATGAGCACACGTGAGAAATTCATTCTCTAATAACTACCGCATTACTTGTTGGTAGCGCATGCCTAGATTAAGCTAACTCTAAATTATTATCATAAAGAAATATAGATATAACTTTTGAAGAGCAAATTTCTCCACTTTAGTGAGACGTAAGAGTTCCTATTATTACTGTTAAAGCTTGAGGCAAATGACCAATACATGGACGGATAAGAGGGGTGTCAAATCCTCTCCTAGATTTAGATTGAGAGAGGATAACTCTCAGATCTAAAACTAAGTCGGAAGTGTTCGAACTCTTGAATTTAAAACTAAATCGGGAGAAGAGAGCTTTCAAATTTAAATTTAGAGAGAAAAAAAATAAGAAAAGGACAATAAAATAAATAAAATCAATAAGAGAGGGAGGGGAGGGTAAGACTAGCTAAACACTCTGTTATAACCAAAGATTGAAGAAGACAATGGAGGGAGAAGAGAGAGGAAGAGGAAAAACATTTTCCATTAACGGAAAAAAGTCTTCTAAAATTAGGGAAAGTATTTTTCACTTTTGAGAAAGGAAAACATTTTCCATATCTTCTTCACCTCACTTTCTTTCACCAGATACCTTTTTCCTTTTTTTCATTTTTTAAAATTGATTTACAATTATTTTTTATTTTTGTTTTATTTTTATTTTCTTTTTTTATCTTCTTCTTCTTAGGATAAAAATAATTAAAAATCGATTTCTTAAAAAATAAAATTAATTAAAATTTGACTTTAAAAATAAAATAATAAAAAATTATTAAAAAATAGTTTATGGAGAAAAACATTTTCCTTACAGAATAACGGAAAATATTTTCCACTTTGTTTTCAAATTTTAGCCGAACATCGAAAAATATTACATTTTCCTGAAAAAATACTTTCTGAAAAATAAAATATCAATTTTTAACCATGTCAAAATACACATACATATGCATGTGTATGATGCATGTACATTTCCACCTTTATTCACTATCTTTGCAAATTACTGGAGACGAACCCCGAGCGCCCCATCAACATCTGCCGCGCCGCCTCCCTCACCCCGCAGTCCCACCTCGACCGCGTTGCCTTCTCCTTCGTGATCTTGAAGCTGACGGAGTCGAGCCACTTCGACGGGATACGGAGGCTCCTCAAGGAGTCGAAGGGGAGGCCGGATTTGCGGAATGAGTGCTTCACGTGCCACGCCATTGTGCTCTACGGGTAGGCAAGGACGATCAACGAGGCTAAGGACTATAAGGAGACGAAGAGGTTTTTCATGGAGTTCCCTAGGATTTATAGTGTAGCGCCTGATTTGGAGACTTTCAATACTGTGATTAAGGCGTTCTCTGAGTCCGGGTCGACGAGTTCGGTGTACTCGGCGCTGGCTGAGATGGATAGGAAGGGGTTTAAGCACAACGCGACGACCTTTGGGAACATGTTGGCTGGGCTTCATAAGGAGGAGAAGTATGAAGACGTCAGGAAGGTTTTGGAATTGATGCAGAAGTACGGGGTCTCTCGAGGGGTTAGTATTTATAATATCAGGATTTAGAGCTTGTGTAAGCTAAGGAAGTCGGATGGGGCGAAGGTGTTGCTCGACGGGATGTTAACGAGGGGGATGAAGCCGAATTTGGAGACATATGCCCATTTGACTCATGGGTTTTGCAATGAAGAAAGGAAGGACGAAGCGAAGAAGATGTTTAAGAGCATGGTGAAACACGGTTGTCGGCCCAATAGTGATTGTTATTTCACCTTCATTCAGTATCTTTGCAAGGGAGGGGATTTCGATACCGCTTTGCAGATTTGTAAGGAGAGTGTGGAAAAAGGTTGGGTTCCGAATTTCGGAAAGATGAAGTCACTAGTTAATGGGTTGGTGAGTATCAATGAGGTCGATGAGGCTAGGGAGCTTATTACGCAGGTGAAGAAGAGGTTTTCTAGAAATACAGATTTGTGGGATGAAGTAGAAGCTGGTTTACCTCTGTAATGAAGATAAGATAGTTTGCTGTTTTCATTTGGTTTCGATAAGAGCGCAGCTTGATCTGAAATGGGCGAACATTGGTATCATGGAAGGCGGGTTTTACTTTTTTCAAAATCAATCAACTTTGGCAATTCTGGAATGAAAAGGCTGCCTAAAGTAACGAGGGCTTGGAATTCTATCGGATATCATCTTATTATTCATTTTATTAATAATAATAATAATAATAAAATCCATAGTGCTCTTCGTTGAAAGAGTCTAAGGTGAGGATTCTTATTTTATTTTATTTTATTTTGAAGTGTCTAAAGTGAGCATTGACCCTTATTCTGTACCTACATGCAAAAGGACTCAAGTTTAAATTATTCCAAATTGGCATTTACTTCATTTATTATGTATTTATGCGACTTTCTTGAGTTGAAATTCAGCACGTGTTTAAAAAAGAGTGTTAGACTATTCCAATATTAAGTCATACCTTCGTATGGTGGATGGAGTATTAAGGACCACAATCTCTCTCTCTCTCCGCACATGTGCAAATTCTATAACTCTACAAGTCATCGAACTCAACTGTATGAACCCATCGCTATCTCAAATGAGGCCACAATACCTCGTTCTCAGCGAACTTGGCCTCGACGATGACAAGATTTCACCACGGTTAGAGTCAAGTTCGACGTCATCAATGACAAAAAGGCCATGGTGCAGACGACAACTATCGTGGTTAGCGATGAAGAGAGATCCAGGGAGCAAGCCAAAAGAGAAATGCATCAATCGAGTTTGCGCGTGTGTTGGCATCAGAGTTGATGATAATTGCGATTGGAGGTGGAATGGTGCTGGCATTAAAGTGGATGGTTTGGGGTGCAGAGATGTGGCGACTTCAGGCAGGTTAGGTTGCAATAGAGAGAAATTAAGGAATTTGGGGGCTAGAAGTAATCTAAATTTGAGAATTAGAGCTTTGTATGTGGTTGCTAAGGCTAGATTATTAATGATCATTGGACCCACCATAAGTCTATGTAACAAGGTAAATCGACCCTAAGCAGAGACTACGTCCAACATTCAAACATATCAACATTGCCTAGATTATGTCCAATGATCATAAGGTTTGGTACACCTTACCCTACTTGATCTCAAGTCAACTTCTAGATTCAAACTCTCTCCCAACATAACATCACTTGATTTCCTTCGGAATCTTTGGGCATCATTTCCCCAATTGGGTCATCCTCCTCTAGGCTGAAGGCTGATGCCACATCAAAACTTGGCTAGCCATCTAGAAAATTATTCGCAAATACATTATTATATAGTTTCTGAGCAAAGAGAAAGTGGGGCTCGAGCTACTTCTTCAAGCTTGTCAAGTAGCCGAGCCGGTTTGACGTTTTGGCCGCCATGCTATTTCATTGTGGTCAACCTCATGCACGAGAAAGATCGTATGATTAGTCAGTCAAAGAAGTCGTCCGAGGTGGGACCCACTCTCTCCATCGTCCTACGTGTCATCCCCTCCCCCCTTCTCTCTCTAGATTGCTTACTGTTTCTCCATCTCTATCCTCTCTCTCTCTCTCTCTAAAACTAGGTCATGAATCCAGACGTGGTCTCCTCCTTCTCCTTCGCCACCCGTAGGCATATATATATAACCGTAAAAACCCACAGCAGTCACCGAAAACACTGCAGGATCAGTTGTTCAACATCGCTTCAATCTTCTCTCATCAGAAGCTGACATTCTGCCGGCATTCCAAGAATGGGAAACTGTTGCAGAGCTGAATCTTCATCATCGACGGTCTGGGCCGGCGATGACTGGAACTCACTGCTTCCTGACGGAGGAGAAGGCAAGAAGAGGCTTCTTGATGATGCTGATGGAAAGAAAGTTTCTTCGTCGTCTTCTTCACGCAGGAGAGAGATCAAGATCAAGATAAGTAAGGAGGAGCTAGAGAAGTTGGTGCAGAAAATCGAGGCTCAAGGACTGTCTCTCGAGCAAGTCCTGCCTCTTCTGATTAACCAGAACACTTTCGATCGACGTGGGTCGGGTTTCGCGAAGCACGGCTGTCATCGTTCATGGAGACCGGCTTTGCAAAGCATTCCGGAGGTCATCTAGAAGAAGTGTTCTGGTCCTTTTCTCATTCTTTTGTTCTTTGTATGTACATGGGACAAGCCATAAGTTATGGTTTTTTTTTTCCTTCTTCTCGATAAATGACAATTTTCATAGAAGTAGTTACATAATCTCCTCTAGTATTAGGTTATGTTTGGTTTGTGAACATAGATTTTGACACAATATATGTGATAATGCTACACATGATTTTATTGGGGAGATATCTATTTGCATTCAAAGACGTATCCTTGTAACTAGAAAGGATTAATCATAGTGTTATGGTTTCTTCCTTTACTTCAGCTTGATTGAGTGTCGGTTTGCAAAAGATCTAATAATCACTACGAGAATTACAGAGTTACAATTACTCAACCACTCAATTATTTCACGGTTTTAGTACGCACAAACCCACCGTGTTTAGTCTTGTGTGATTACTCAATAAGGTAAATCGCGGATAATTATCTGCCCGCTTCCAAACGCTCAAGCCTTCCTTGAGACGAGCAATCCAAATTTGATGTACTGCCCAAATCACCGAGTGAAGCCCTTGAAGAAGAAGCTTTGATATTCAAACAACTTATGGACTTTTCTTGTACTGCTACAGAACAACTGAAAAGCAAAAACCGCCTCCTGAAGAATTTATGTGTCATGAACCCACATTGAAACTGACTTCAACAAAATATCTCGCACGTAAATAAAAGTCCAATTTGAACTTGGAAACAACGCCAAATCCAAGCGTCCAAGAAACCTCATACTTTCCTATTGGGGCTTTGACATACTTTAATGTGGGTCCGGCGTCGTATACCGGGCTAAAAACCCGACATATATTTAACCGCAGAGACGATGGCAGGATTTGCAGGTGATTTCATGACAATGAGGCAAATGTTGGATGTAGTCCTTAGGTGTTTTCCGATGGAGCGATGGCTGAGGAATGGTGGTCCGCCCGTGCCACGTATATTGCGCTGGTTGTTCATCGTGTTATGAGGTGGCAGCTTGCAAAGGCAATCTTGTACGACAGTACTTTGAATCTTACGAATTCTGAGACCTAATGACCGTATCGTGTCGGGGAAAACAAGAAAAGAGAAGATCATCTCAACCGCTAACCATTTGAATAAGCCAATGAAGCAAAAGCAAAGTCGTTTCCATCCCTTCAACTAGTTATAAGCCTGAAAGAACTGATTCATGGATCTGCATTAGCAATAAGCTTGCTTTCAATTTATTGGTGCAAAACACTAAGGGGCTGTTTGTTTGTGTTCCCGGTCTGTGTCTATGAACACAATTTTTGTTTTTTTGTTCCGGGGAACAAAAAAATAATAGAGCGTTTGTTTGTATTTTTGTTCCAAATCTATTTTTTTTGTTCCCGGGAACAAATTTGGAAACCCAGTGGAGGCACTTGGTGTCTTAAGTGTGACATCGGGGTTGTGGGTCCTTCGCTAGCGTCAT
Source organism: Eucalyptus pauciflora (assembly GCA_007663325.1). Taxonomy (NCBI): domain Eukaryota; kingdom Viridiplantae; phylum Streptophyta; class Magnoliopsida; order Myrtales; family Myrtaceae; genus Eucalyptus; species Eucalyptus pauciflora. Next base: position 189,690 of record VMYD01000212.1, on the reverse strand, counting down.
CCCGGGTTTACCTCACCAGCTGCCGACTATATGGGGGTTCTCGGGTCATAAAAAAAAAACTTATTTCTTGTTCCCGGAACATTTCCGAGAAACAATTTTTCTCTCTTCTATTTTTTCCTTCCCTTTCTTTTCTTCTTCTTTTTTCTTTGGCCAGTCGCCGGCCTCGGCCATGGTCGGTGACCGGTCGTTGAGGGCCGACAACCTCGCCGGAGCGTTGCCGGCCCTCGGCGAGGCTGAGCGTTGCTGGTGACCAGCTAAAAGGAAGGAAAAAGAAAAAAAAAAGGAAAAAAATAAAAAATAAAAAAGGAAAAATAAAATAAAAATATTAAAAAATTAAAAGAAACAAAAAAATCATATAAGTTTACCAAATGTGTTCCTGTTTTTTTTTCTTTCTATTCTAGGAACAAGTTTATCAAACGCGTTCTGCTGTTAAAAAATTATTCCCCGGAACAGAAATAGTTTTTTCTATTTCTATTTCCTGAAATAGTTTTTGAACAGAAACATTACCAAACGCACCCTAAGTCATGTTGAATGCTCATATCTCAGGTCATATTTCCTTACCATCCTCTGTTATCTCCTCCACATGTGGATGGATAGCACTCCTGATTTCCATTCAATACAGGTTCGACCAAATGAAATATTTAGGGGGCTTGATGTAAATTTGAGACATCTCTCTATCGTTTAAAATGGGAAAACTGCAATTTTCCTTCTCTTGTCCACACCATCAGTCTATTTCCCGGAAATTCCATTCACGTGAACTTAGAAGTTTCAGCTGTTTCAGTCAATTTCGGCATTCCATGTTCTTATTTAGCATTAAATTCTCCGCCATATCAGTTCTCTAGAAGCGGGTATAAACTTTTCCTACATTTTGTCTTCGAGTCCTGCAATTTATTTGATTCCGTACACAAGGTTTATGACTTCCGATAAACTTTTCCTTGTAAAAACACTTCCGATCACCTAGGAAGCTATTCAGAATATAAAGAAATTATTTCATATTTCGGTTCGTTGGAAAAATTCTCCTACTTGACTATCAATGTTTCATTAGTCATGCTTTATTGTTTGTATTAATTTATAATCTTGTGTCATAAAAGCATGATGGCAAAATAGTGTGCTTGAGTAGGTTTTGAGAAGCTACAAATCACTTATTAATATATTTATTGAAATTGATTAATATAAATATTGATTTGTTAAAACTATTTAATAATTTATTAAATGTTCATTAGTTAAGTCAGTTTTTATTTATTTATTAATTTACATAATTAGATTATTAAAAATCACAATATGGCCATATCTGAACATTAATTATTAGTACCGACTCAAATCGATCAATTTAATCGGTGTCGATCAATTTATATACATTACAAATTCAAAGCTCCATACTTGGTTCAAACCGTACCCTATGTGTATCTAACTCAATCAACATTACTAAAACACATAGATATTAAAAAACAAGAACTTTTATGCTATGCATATAGTGATTCATTCCGCACTTGTACATCTTAATAGGTACTATTGTGTGTTGCCTAATTAACTTCCCTTAGCATATATTGTGAAACATGACCGATTTACATATGTGTTGAGATAATTTTTTCTACCATATAACATTTATTCCTAGTTCAATTTACAGTATTAAATTCAATATATAATAAGATATCTGTCACTTAAATTGGAGGTTTTTAACGACATTTGTCAAGCTTTTTTCTTTTTAACGACATTTGTCACTTCCAGTCTATTTGTAAACCATAATCAAACACTCATATCTCTAAGTTACGAAATCTAAAGTTTCATAAATATACTCAACTGTTGGATTTTTTAATTCCCTCAGTGAAAATGACATTGCCCCAAAAATTTAAATAGTGCAGTCTTTTGATTCTCATTTGAATTAGTCTTTGGGTAACTTCCTGTCTATTTGTTGTACTGAGCGGACCATGAAACTAGCCGCCTCACACTTGCTCACCCCGGCTACAACATGGCAAGATACAGATATTCACACACACAATCTAAAAATGTCAAGTTTTGATATGATGACTGTTTAATAAACAAGGGAATTCATTAAGCTTACTATGAACATAGTAAACAGGGGGGAGCCCTCGTCACTTGACCAAAGTTAAAAGGCATTGGACAATGAAAGTTCCAATAACAAAAGATAATGAGTGTTGGACACCCTAAGTATCAAATCTTGATATAGGTGGACACTTAAATGTCAGAACTTCCAAAAAGTACACTTAAATACCAAAATTGAGAATAAAAGAATACTTAAGTGCTAAAGACGAGAATTTCCGGCCAAATTACTAATGTGGCTTTTTTCGACAAATTTTTTACTGACGCGACAATTATTTTAAAAAAATTATTCACATGGCACTAATATGACTAGCTTATCCCAAAACAATGTTGTTTTGGCCTCAAATTTGATTTTTAATATATATTAATTTAATTTAATTACAAATATAAATTAATTTTTCTTCAGGGTGGATGACCAAATCATTGAGGACCTCTATGGCCCTCCCCATTGTCGCCACTCCACCATCGTTGAAAAGGGCTAGTGACGGTGGGGCAAGGGTCAGCCAGAGTTGCTAGGCCTTGACCAGTGGTCAACAATGCTGGTCGATTGTAGGTGAGGGGTCGCCGCCCCTCCTTTAGATCAGGCTAAGGGTTGCCGTTGACTAGGGCAAGGTCAAGCCCTTGCGTAGATATGGGGCGAGGGGCTAGCGACCTCTCTTGATCTCGGGGTGGGTCGTGACCCCTCACCTTATATCTAGGCGAGGGCTTGTAGGCCTTCACCTGCAGTTGACTAGGGTTGTCGGCCATTATCTGAGGCTCGGCGACCCCAACAGACCATTGCTCCACCCTAATGGAGGGGCGGCGGTAGCGACGTGGGTCATATAGGCCCTCGTTGATTTGCTCCCCCTATTTTATTTTATTTTTTTAATTTAATTTAATTAATATTTATATTAAAAATCAAATTTGGGGGCAAAACAACATTGTTTTGGGAGAAGCTAATCACATCAACATCACGTGGATTTCCAGCTAGTTACGTGGACTAGTTTTATTATTAAAAGAACTTCAAGTCAGATTTCCAGCTAATCTTGCCAAAGTTGCATTTAAATGTCCAATTTTCAAAAAAAGCGGCACTTACGAATACATTTTGGAAGTTTTTACACTAAAAGTGTCAACTTGTGTCAAGTTTTGGGACTTATTGTATACTTTTACCAAATGATGATGGTTGGCAATTTGTGTTTTCTTGCATCAACTATAAGACATGTTCATCAACCCAAACAAAAGGGAGAAGCAAGAAATATAGAATCTCACTTCCATCTACCATCTCGGGCTAGAAATTAGGTGGAAGAACAAGCCTTTGAGTATTAGGATTTCGCACTTGTGCGGTCCCTTTCAAGAGTTAAGGTCTTGATACAAACAACTCGTTGGTGCAAGGACCGAACTGCTGCCGTCCACTCAGGATCATTCACCAAAGCAGAGGATGAACCATCATGGACCGAAAATAACAGGGAATCTAGAGGAGAGGAATTCCACAGAACCTACATGCGTGCAATCTGTTTGTCAAGCTATCCAAGCAAACAGAGAGAGAATTAAACATAATAGAACTAAAAGATTAAGAAAGTTTGATGGCAGTAGCCAACCTGCAGAAACATGGATAAAATAATTAAAACAAACTAAGAATATGATAAAGATGTGTGTTTTTTATTTTTGGTCAGTATAAAGATGTGTGTTTGATGAGTAATAAATATATAGTAGATATTGTATTAATATTCTTTATCCTCCTCCTTTGAAATATTGAAATTCTTAAAACCTATCATGAAAATATAGTTGCGTCGTAAACTTTTAATCTATACAATCAAATCTTAAAACTTGTTCGATTCACACAATCAAGTAAATTTGTTCCTCTATTCAATTTGATGAAGGAAAATGCTGACTTGGCATTTCTTTTCAATTTTTTGGGGTTACACTTGATCAATGTTGTGACAACAACTAGGCACTAGGGGTGAGTATCGTTTTAGGGTAAAATCTAGAACCTAAGAACTAGACCAATGGGAATATGTAGGTTTTAGGTTCCAAGGTACGTAAGGTAGGTTCAAGATTCAAAAAATTGAGGAACTTGTTTTGATGGATAGGTTCCATGTTCGTAGCTGGAGGAACCTAGAATCTGGAACTTGGAACCTGGAACAAGTTTTAATATTTTTCTTGTTCCATGTCTCCGTGAGATCCTCCGATATTTCATGCTGTTTGATGATGAGTGTATAAACTGGAAACACTAGTTCGAGTTTCTATTTTATGATTAAGATTTTTACTTTATTAATGTTTATATTTTTTATGTATCTAAACATAAGTTATAATTAGTGAATTGTAATTGTTTAAATAACAATATAGGTGGAATCTGAGTAGATCCTAGAATCGACTCTAAAACCTATGACAATATAGGTTACGAGTGCTAAAGTATGTATGGTAGGTTCCAAGTTCCAAAAAATAAAGAACTTGTTCCAACGAATAGTTTCCAAGTTCTAGGTGGAATCTGTATGGAATCTAGAATTGCTCACTCCTATTAAGTGCCATATAAGAAAATATTAGAAAATTTGAAAAAATGGGATAAGTGTTCTATAAGTCTTAAAACTTGTTATAAAAGTGCGATTCAATCATTAAATTTTCAAAAAGTGTGATTAAATAATAAAACTTGTTACGAAAGTTTTAGAACTTCCGATGTACTCATACCTAAAAAAAAAAAGGGATAATACCACAAAACATCTCAAACTGGAATCTGTGACTCATTTACCCCAAACTAATTTTCCTATCATAAAAAATTCTAAACTAAGATACTCGTGACAAATTTACATTTTGTTAATTTCCGTCAGATACTCCTAAGTTGCTAACATGGAAACAGACATAGCAAGCAACTTTTTGATATGGAGAATTATTATAAATGGTTTTTTAAACGACATTCTTGTGGGGAAGTCACAAACGTGGCAAGCGACTTGTCTGACATAGAGATTTAGCATAAACGGTTTTTTTTAATAACGTTCTTGTGGAGAGGTCAGATTTAAAGAAAATGGTCTGAGATTGAGAATTAGGGCAAAGTTGAATCCTCCCTCCCTCTTTCCTTCCCTCCCTCCTAACTCACCAAAATCTTAAGGCAAAATTGGGATAAAACTAGGAATTTCAACAGATATCCGAAACATGAGGGAGCTCTTGTCTAGAAGGGAAGCTGCTAGAGATGGAGATGGCAATGTCACCAGGGACAAGGACGACGTGGAGTCGTGGTTCAGATGCAGACGTGGTGGTGAGAAGAATTAGGGTTTGTTTGCGAATGGGGGCATTAGGACATGTGTGCAATTGAAAGTATATTGTCTTTCAGATAAGTATAGTTTGGTCTTTCTAAGTCCTGAAATCTGATCCTCAACGAGAAACATGTATTACCAAAACTACAGGATGCAAAGTGGTGAAGATGTGAAATGGAGATGGTTTTTAGTATCTTCTCTTTGTAAATTTCCTCCTCCCTTTCAACCTTTTCTGTAATTGGCCAGACGACAATTTTCTACGTACTTAAAAAGTTGAAAATCGATGCCCATCTTTTCGTTCTTTTTCATTGAAGAGTCAATTCGCATTTTTTATGGTGGTACATATCAACGTATACTTCATGCCTTAATTCACTCTCTTTGACTTAGATCGAACATGACATAATACATGTGGAAGTTTAACTAATTCCATCAATTTTTCTAGGGGCTTGAATCACAGCATTCTCATACTTCCCGTGGGCTTAATTCATTCTCTGTCTAATATTGCTAGCAAGGGAATTGAATTTAAAAAAAAAAAGGACCCCCGACTATTGGATCTTGACATTTTAATTTTATGGGTAATTTCTTTTTGCATGAATTTAAATTGACACCTTCAAATAAGGAATTACGTATTAACAATTTCAATGGTTGAAGAAAAGTTCATTCCGTTGATTATGATGGTGATAGTAAAATCGAGTCCCAATTTTAGCAATGATAATGTAGAAAATAGATGGTCATGTAACATATGGACATAAATGAATTGCTAGCTTACACATGCAACTTAGTTTGAACGGCATTCACCAATAAAGAACAGCCTGGCCTTGGAAAAAAAATGAAAAAAATGGTATTACTTTATGATGGTCGATAAGGCGGGATCAATGAACTCAGTGAGATATTAATAGAGCACTCTATTTTGCTTGTGAAATTAATCGGATATTCAAAAAATCAAAACACAAAATTCACTATGCAAAGAAAGTCACCCGTGCAAGTGAAAACGGAAGAGAAAATTCAAGTTTGTGACAAAGATTCCTTCACAAATTCAAGTTCACATTCACTTAGTGTCAAAACTCCCAAAAAAATAATAAATGAATAAAAGATGCCATTTCCTTGTCATTTCACACCCCCGATTCGGCTGGAATAGCTTGGTTCGGCAGAAGACGTATCAAACCATGCTGATTTGGCTTGGCTTGCGCACTTGGAATGAGCCTCCTCCAGCGGCTTGCTTCCAAATATTATAAAGAAAAAAATACAGATAATAAATGATTAGCGTCTACTGTAAGTATTTATTTTCCAACTTAAATTTAATTAAGGATGTGTCTGTTTCATGAAAAGAAATTTTCAAAAAAAAATGATTGTTTGTATTACCTACAAAAATGAATGAATGAAATTTTTTAGGAGCTGAGCCGTCGACGTTGTCACCATGTCATTTCATTTTTGGTCCCCATCTTCCTACGTGTCACCTCTCTCTCTCTCTCTCTCTCTCTCTCTCTCTCTCTATCCCTGTGTTCTTTGCTTACTCTTTCTCCATCTTTATCCTCTCTTTAACCGAGTCATGAACATTGACCTCTCTTCTTCTCCTCGTCACCCAAACACGCATTTATATCCACAAACGCGCACACTCACCAAAACAAAGCACAATAACTTGTTCAACATCGCTTCAATCTTCTCTCACCAGAAGCTGACATTCTGCTGGCATTCCAAGAATGGGAAACTGTTGCAGAGCTGAATCTTCATCATCAACGGTCTGGGCCGGCGATGACTGGAACTCACTGCGTCGTGATGGAGGAGAAGGCAAGAAGAGGCTTCTTGATGATGCTGATGCAAAGAGAGTTTCTTCTTCTTCTTCTTCTTCATCACGCAGGAGAGTGATCAAGATCAAGATAAGTAAGAAGGAGCTAGAGAAGTTGGTGCAGAAAATCGAGGCTCAAGGACTGTCTCTACAGCAAGTCCTGCCTCTTCTGATTAACAAGAACACTTTCGATCGATGTGGGTCGGGTTTTGCGAAGCACGGCTGTCATCGTTCATGGAGACCGGCTTTGCAAAGTATTCCGGAGGTCATCTAGAAGAAGTTTTCTGGTCCTTTTCTCATTCTTTTGTTCTTTGTTTGTACATAGGGCAAAGCATAGGTTTGGTTTTGTTTTTGTTTTTTTTTTTTCGATATATGACAATTTTCATAGAAGTAGTTACATAATCTCCTCTAGTATTAGGTTATGTTTGGTTTGTGAAAATGTACTTTCACACAATATATGTGCTAATCCTACACATGATTTGATTGGGGAGATATTTATTTGCATTTAAAGACTTATCTTTTTAACTAGAAAGGATAAATCATAGTGTCATGGTTTCTTCTTTCACTGATCGAGTGTCAAGTACATAATCTAATAATCACTCGGAGAATTATAGAGTCACCATCGCTCAACTACTTAAGTATTTGACGGTTATATTACGGATAGACCACCCACGGTATTTAGTCTCATGTCATTACTCAATAAGGTAAATCGCGGATGATTACCTCACCGCTTCCAAAAGCTCACGCCTTCCTCGAGACAAGCAATCCAAATTGGATGTACTGCACAAATCACCGAGTGAAATCCTCGAAGAAGAAGCTTTGATATTCAAACAGCGTGTGGACTTCTTTGGTACTACTACAGAGCAACTGAAAAGCAAAAACCGCCTCTTGAAGACAAGCAATCCAAATTGCTCTGGTTGTTCATCATGTTATGGGGTGGCAGCTTGCAAAGACAATCTTGTACGACAATACTTTGAATCTTACGAATTCTGAGATCTAATGACTGTATCGTGTTGGGGAAAGAAAGAAAAGAGAAAGATCATCTCAACCGTTAACCATTTGAATAAGCCAAAGAAGCAAAAGCAAAGTCATTTCCATCCCTTCAACCAGTTAAAAGCCTGAAAGAACTGATTCTTGGATCTGCACTAGCAATAAGCCTGCTTTCAATCTATCGGTGCAAAACCCTAATGCCGAAGACTCATATCTCAGGTCGTATTTCCTTACCATCCTCTGTTATCTCCTCTACGTGTGGATGGATAGCACTCCTGATTTCCGTTCAATAATGGTTCAACCAAATGAAATATTTAGGGGGCTTGATGTAAATTTGAAACATCTCTCTATTGTATAAAATGGGAAAACTGTGATTTTCCTTCTCTTGTCCACACCATCAGTCTATTTTCCGGAAATTCCATTCCCACGAACTTGGGTGTTGCGGCTGTTGCAGTCAATTTCGGCATTCTATGTTCTTACTTAGCATTAAATTCTCCGCTACGTCAGTTCTCTAGAAGTGGGTATAAACTTTTCCTACTTTGTTTGAGTCCTGCTATTTATTTGATTTCGTACCAATGCTTACGACTTCCCATGAACTTTTCCTTGTGAAAATACTTCCGATCACCTAAGGGTATGTTTGTTTACGTTCTTTGTTTCTGTTTTTAAACAAAAATTCTGTTTTTTTGTTCTTGGGAATAAAATTGGAACATAAATAAGAAATAAGAAAAAGTTGTTTTTTTGTTCCAAAAACACTTTAAAAGAACAAAAACACAAAATAAAAAAATTGTTTCTTTTTTGTTTCTTTTCTTTTTTTCTTATTTTTTCTTTGGTCGGTCGCCGGCCTCAGCCATGACCAGCGATCGGCTGTCGAGGGCTGGCGACGTTGTCGAGGGCTGGCAACCTCGCCAGAGCGTCGCCAGCCCCTGGCGAGGCTCGGCCTTGCCTTGGCTAGGCGAGCTTGGGCTCGTCCAGATCCGGCGAGGCCGAGCTCGCCTAGCCATTGGCGAGGTCGCCGGCCCCTAGCGAGGCTTGACTTTGCCTTGGTTGGGCGAGCTCGGCCTCGCCAGATCTGGGTGAGACTGAACTCGCCAAGCCTCACCCCACGCCGACCAAGCCTTGCTGGTGGCTAGGCGAGCTCGGCCTCGCTGGATCTGGGCGAGCTCGAGCTCTCCCAGCCAAGGCGAGGCCGCTGGCCCTTGTTGGCTAGTCGCCGGCCATAGTCGAGGCCGGCGATCGGCCAAAAGAAGAAAAAAAGAAAAAAAGAAAGAAAAAAAGGAAAAATAAAATAAAAATATTAAAAAATTAAAAAATTAAAAGAAACAAAAAAAGAACACAAATTTACCAAATGTGTTTCTATTCTTTTTTTATTCCCGAAACAAGTTTACCAAACGTGTTTTTCTGGTAAAAAATTGTTCCCCGGAACAAAAAAAGAACAGAAACACAAACAAACGCATCCTTAAGACGCTACTTAGAATATAAAGAAATTATTTCGTATTTCAGTTGGTTGGAAAAATTCTCCTACTTGATTATCAATGTTTCATTAGTCGTGCTTTATTTTTTGTATTTATTTATAATCTCGTATCTAAAGCACAACGGCAAAATAGTGTGCTTGAGTAGGTTTTGAGAAGCTACCAATCATTTATTAATATATTTATAGAAATTTGATCAATATAAATATTAATTTATTAAAAAATATTTAATAATTTATTAAATATTCATCATTTAAGTCAGCTTTTTATTATTAATTTACGTAATTAGATTATTAAAAATCACAGTATGGCCATATCTGAAAATTAATTATTAGTTCCAACTCAAATTAATCAAATTAATTTGTTTCGATCAATTTATATATAATACAAATTGAGAGCCCTATTCTTGATTCGACTCTTATCTTGTGTATACTCGACTCAACCCACGTTACTAGAACACATAGATATTAAAAAAAAAAAAAACTTTTATGCCATGCACATAGTGATTTATTGCGCACTTGTACATCTTCAAATTGAATGAAGATAATGATAGGTATTATTGCGTGTTGCCTAATTAACTTCCCTTAGCATATATTGTGAAACATGATGGGTTTACATATATGTTGAGATAATTTTTTCCACTATATAACTTTTATTCCTAGTTCAGTTTATAGTATTCAAATTCAATATATAATAAGATATCTGTAATTTAAATTGGAGACTTTAACGATATTTCTCAAACTTTTTTCTTTGAATTATAAGAATTTTAAATTTTTATTTATAGATGAAAGAATCATTTGGAAAGCTCATTTAAAGAAGGAAGGGACTTCGACTTGACGTGCATCCGTATAAAGTAGCTGAGTGGTTAGTAAAACAGTATTTTCCAAGCCCATTTGAATTATTAAACTACATGTCAAGATAAATTATCAGAGACGTTTTTAAATATAGCTTTTCACTAAACAAAAGTTTATTTCAAATGCGTTTGGAAAATACTTTGGAAAATGACATAAATAGCCTTTGAATTTTGACCCCAATTTACAATGTGGTCCTCGAACTTCAACTTAATGTTGTTGACAGCTAAATTTCGGCTATCATATTTAATTCTTTATTGCATAAGAAAATTAGAGGTTGGTCCAACTGCTAAACAAATATATCATTAGCATTATTCATATTCATATCACATGCAAATCACATGGCCCTCTACACAATATTATCATGTATCATTGTACTTGCGATTGAAGAGACTTTTTTAAAATGTGATTGGACATGGTGAGTTTGAACTCCACACTCAACTCCTTGTCGATGAAATACAATCTCTGACAATTCGATGGTTATCTGCAATTATCAATTCAATTCTATTTTGAAAAGGAGAAAAAGTTGGGTGAAGAGAAATATCCGGGCAAAGGCTAATCCACAAGTTACAAAAAAAAAAAAGAGGGAAATATGATTGTAAGGTGTTTAAGTTTGAAAAGCGAAAACATATTTGTCATTATTTCCAAAATTCTCATCAATAAGAAGAATCCCTAGTGATTTTGTGGGAATATGCTGCTTTCCTTGCCTTAGTGAATAATATGTCCTTGCATCGAGTTTGATTATTCACATTCAAGAAAAATCGTAAAAAGTTTAATGTTTGCTTTCCTATACCCCAAGTTCTGTTCCCCATAAATTCGATGCTACGATACCATAAAATGAGTGGATGGGACTTGTGTAGATTATTCCGGTCCTAATGCGGTGAATTGGTAGGACTTCCCGTCTATTTGCAAACCATAGTGTCAAACACTCATATCTCTAAGTCACGAAAACTAAAGTTTCATAAATATTCTCAACTGTTGGATTTCCTAATTCCCTCGTTGAAAATGACATTGCCCCAAAAATTTAAACATTGCAGTCTTTTGATTCTCGATTGAATTAATTTTTGGGTAACTTCCTGTCTATCTGTTGTACAGAGCAGACCATGAAATTAGCCGCCCCATGCTTGCTCAAACCGGCTACAACAGTGCAAGATAGAGCTATTCACACACACAATTTGAAAATGTCAAGTTTTGATATGATGACTGATTAATAAACAAGAGAATTCATTAAGCTAACTATAAACATAGTAAACGGGGGGAGCCCTCATCACTTAATAGGGGTGTGCGTTCCCAGAAACTACCCGGATCCGACTAGACTAGCCGATTTTGGGCAGTTCCCAGAGAGGGCGGTCCGGTTTCCAATTCTCACTTTTGGAATCGGTGGCCGGTTGGTTCGATTCCCGATTCCAAGGTGGGAATGGGACCAACCAGACTGACTGGGCCGGAATGGTTAATTTTTTATATATATAATATATATATTTTAAATTTCTTAAGAAACAAACCCTAATTCCTACCAATTTCTCCCATTTTTCATTTTATTTTTGGCCCAAAACATCAAATTTACCGATTCCACCAGACTAGTCGGTCGGTCCAGTACTAAATTCCAAGATTTGGTCGGTTTGGTTCCCGGTCCTGGAATCTAGGAACCGGTTCTCCCAATCAAATTCCCTATTCCACCTCAAAATCGGATCAGACCAAGAACCGATTAGTCCTATCACTTAACCAAAGTTAAAAGGTACTGAACAGTAAAGTTCCAATAACAAAAGATAATGGTTGAAGATTTGTGTTTTCTTGCATCAACTTTGAATTATGACACATGTTCGTCAACCCAAACAAAAGGGAGAAGCAAGAAATATAGAATCTCACTTTCCTCTACCATCTCGGGCTAGAAATTAGGTGGAAGAATGAGCCTTTGAGCATTAGGGTTTCGCACTTGTACGGTCCCTTTCAAGAGTTAAGATCTTGATACAAACAACTCGTTGGTACAAGGACCGAATTGCTGCTCTCCACTTAGGATCATTCACAAGAGCAGAGGATGAACCATCATGGACCGAAAATAACGGGAAACTAGACGAGAGGAATTCCACAGAACCTACATGCGTGCAATCTGTTTGTCAAGCTATCCAAGCAAACAAAGAGAAAATTAAACATAATAGAACTAAAAGATTAAGAAAGTTTTATGGAACCAGGCTTCCTCCAGAAACATTGATAAAATAATTAAAACAAACTAAGAATATGACAAAGATTTGTGTTTGATGTGTGATAAATATATAGTAGATATTGTATTAATCTTCTTTTTCCTCCTCCTTTGAAACATTGAAATTCTTATCACGTATATGTATTTGCGTCCTAAACTTTTAATTTATACAATCAAATCCTAAAACTTATTCAATTTGTGCAACCAAGTAAATTTGTTCCTTGTTTTTTGATGAAGGAAAATGCTGACTTGGCTTTTAATGTTTTGGGGTTGCACTTGACAAATGTTGCTACAACAATTGGGCACCATATAAGAAAGGATTGGAAAATTAAAAAAATTAAGGGATAATATCACAAAATATCTCAAACTGGTATCTGTGACATATTTACCCTAATCTAATTTTCTTATCATAAAAAAATCTAAATTAAGACACTTGTGACAAATTTACTCTTTCTTAGTTTCTATCCAATATCTCTAAATTAAGACACTTGTGGTACACATCAACTTAAGCTTCATGGCTTAAATCACTCTCCTTGACTTAGATCGAATGTGATTCAGCATATTAGCTAAATAAATTCACCAGAATCACCACATATATAATCTATAAGCCAACATCAAGCAGATAGATTGTGCAGAAAATAAAGTATCAACAAGAAAAAAAGAAACCAAATTACGAGAAAAAATTTAACATTTTTCTATACCATTCTTTCTTTCCGCTTCTTTTTCTCTGCTTTGATAGAGAACATGTCAAGATCTGCACCCAGAGAGCGACGTCATGCTCAATCTTGTTTTTCCATACAAACCTGCAATTTCCTTATCCTGCATCAGATGTCAAAATCATTAAGAACAAAAACTTTAATGTTCATCTTCTTCACAAGAGCGCATTATTCACAAATAACTTTTAAAAGTCCACAATCAATAAGAACAAAAAAACTTTAATTTTCATCTTCTTCACAAGAACGCATTATTCACAAATAACTTTTAAAAGTCCATGCTGCAAATTATATGCTTGCTAGATAGAGCATGGACACAACAATTCTGAAATGATCCTGTCTAACCTGCATCTCCAAATATGGAAGGCAAGAAAAACCAGCAAACAACTTATTAATATAAATGGTAAATAGTAGAGTAATAACATTGGGAAAGGACAATTTTATCCTGACATCATTAGCCGACATGTCCGCCTGCAAAATGTGATACCAGCAAGGGTCAAATGTATGTTATAAATCTCAAAGTAAAAGTATGTAAGCTAGATATGTTAGGTAGCTGGTAGCTAGACGGCAGCAAAAGGAGTAACAACGACCAAGTTTAGCAAGAAGTAGGCTAAGCTGATTTGTCCTTTTCTTAATTCGGTAGTAGGCCTGGTGCTTGCTATGTGATTTGCACTCTAGCTTGTTTTGCTTCTTTAAGTGAAAACTTGCGAGCTTCAAACTACGCATGATGCCCCGCTGGCCATCGGGGACCGAGTGGTAAGGCCATGATCCGCAGGGAAACGGATCACTCATTCTTCCATTGAGAAGGATTTTTAAGATAGGCTTATAACCGAAAAAATGAAGAAGACTAAGAACAAAAATACCTCAAGAATTTTGTCAACTCTACCAAGAACTTCAGAAAATTAAAGATTCAATCTTGAATTTCCTGCCTCTAGTACTTAATTACTATGACCATTAAGCACCGATATGGAAATTGGCTAGGTGCTAAGATGGTGCTTCTGCGAAGCTGATTCTTGAAACAGGATGATGAAATGATTATTCAAGGAGGGGCAATTTGAGCTCTTTAAGGTGGGATTTCGCTTAAAATTGTGTGAAGAGTACTTGCAGAAATAAATGTATAGCGGTCATCCTATCATAGCCGAGATTGCTTATTTTTTTTCCTAAGATATTTTTGTGTTCAAGGAAATGTAGGAGGGGGAAAAACACTTGGTTGCATTGGGCGTTTGATATTTGACATAAAAATCATTTCGGATTTCCATTTTTCCACCATAACCGAGCAACGAAATGATAAGTAAATACCCTCATTTTGGACTTGAGAACATTCAAGGGAGAATTTTAAAAAAAGAAGATGGCCACTCCTTTTACTAAAAAATAGAAAAAATAAAGAAAGAAGAAAAAAACATTAAAAGACGAAATTATGAAGAGGCCTCATTTGACTCCATTTCCTACTTGTGCCTTGGGGCCTTATTTAGAACAAAATTGCCATGAATAGCAGTTTAAAATGATAAAATGATGGCCACTCCTTTTTTTCTATTTTTCCTATTCTATTTTTTTTTCAGGTTTCTATTTAGAGTAGTTACTATTCGCACATTTTTTTTAGCATATATTAAAGAAAAGTGCATTCTCAAATATTCCCTATAATTCCCTATAATAATATTCCCTATAATTTCCTATAATTTTTTACATATTTCGTGTAGAATTATTTACTAATGAAAAAAGACATTTTTATATAGTATAAAGTAAATATATATATATATATATATATATATATATATATATATATTTTTTTTTCTATCTTACAACAATTTATCTATTTTTTCCTTTTATTTCAAAACCAGCCGAGATAATTTTACACGTAAAACATTATAGGTAACATTATAGGAGGTCTTGTCGTAGCAATTAATTCCAACAAGCTAGAAGTAGAAGTGAGTGTAGGGTAGCGTAGCGGAGAGGGAGAAAAGGTTGGTTCGTGCAGTGTTGCAGTGTGTTGCAGTGTGGCAGAGAGATACAAATTTTCTCCTTAGCAGCGCAATCATTACAAAAGATTAGCTTTTTCAATAATGTATATTTTATTTTATTATTGGAAGGTGAAGCCATCCGAGGAATGTCACTCTCATCCCAGCCGTCCGATCTCCTTAGTCCTTGGCAAGCCTCCTGTCGCTCGGGTTATGGATAAATAATGGAGGAACTTTTTTGACTTATCTGCTTTTTGCACCCAAAAAGACCAGCCAAAAGGGTATCCCTTCAGCTCTCGCCTCGAAACCACCCCATGGTGATCCTTTTCTAAATCCCAGAAACCATTCGTCAACCCTTAGCCAATCTTAGCCATCTTAGGGTGCGCATGAACATGAACTCGTCGGAAAGACAGCCTGCACACGCACCTCAAGAAACCTCTGCTGTCCAGAAAACTTTTCTCTGCTGTCTTCACTGTATGGACCACTATATTAATTCGAATTGGTATTCACGCGGTGGTGGAGGAAGGAGAAAAATAAGTTCAAGCTATTTAGAAAGGTAATAGCAGAGAGACCTTTCCTATTAGAATTTTACTAGACAAAATCTTGTTTGATGACGAAACAAAGAAATAGCACAGAACACACACAATATTTGTATTTGTGTGCATATGTTTCCAATTTTAAAAAAAAAAGAAGTAAAAAGTCAGTTAAAAAGTACCCAAGTACCCAGTTTGCCCTTGGTTTGCCCAGTTTGCCAACAAATACTGGTTTGCCAACAAATACTTGTCGCCTAAATCTAGATTTTGGTAATTTGTAGAGGGTATATACAAGTTTAAACAAATCAATTGGCATATAATCCATTTTCATGATGATGAGTACTTAATGATATGATAATGAACTACCTGCTAAAAACTACCTATTCATTATTTCATTATTTTTTTTACTTCTATTACATCACAACAATAAGTTATTTTTCCTCTTCCTCGGATGCCATGAGGCAGGCCTTGGAGTTTTCGTATAGGAAGGCATGATTGACTAACATGCCGGCCGTGGATGACGACGAAAGGGCAAGTAAAGGGAAATGAAAAAAAAAAAATTATTAAAAAGGAAAAAAGCCACAAAAAACCCTAAACTTTGCCCAAAGTGACAAATTTACCCCAAATTTTTTTTTGTGACATGAAAAACCCCAAACTTTGCAAATTGTGACACATTTACCCAATTAAGGGCATTTTCGTCTTATTTTTTCTATTTTTTATTTTTCTTTTCTTTTCTCTTCCCTCCACCGGCCATGGCGGAGCCCTCGCCCGACGCCGGCAAGGGCGGCCCTCGCGGGATGCTGGCGGAGGGAAGAAAAAACAAATTAAAAAATTAAAAAAAAAGTAAATTTTTTTTAAAAAAAGTAAAAAGACCAAAATGTCCTTATGATTTAGGGTAAATGTGTCACACAAATGAAATTTCAAGGTTTTTTGTGTCACAAATAAAAGTTTGGGGTAAATGTGTCACGGTTAGCAAACTTCAGGGTTTTTCATGTCACAAAAAAAAGTTTTGGGTAAATTTGTCACTTTGGGCAAAGTTTGAGGTTTTTGGTAGCTTTTTCCCTATTAAAAATGTTCTCCCCATGGATCTAGAAAGGAAAGTTCTAGAACCGTTCTCATGTTTGCAATTGAATTGATCCAATCCATAACAAAAGAATTTCCTAATCCTACTTGCATTAGGATTTTATTTTATTTTATTGGTATTTTTCCTTGAAAAGTGCTCATTCATACATCATACAAATATGAAGTAAAGGGGAATTCAAAAGAAAACTCTCTCTAATGATTAGAGCACATGGTGGATCCTAAATGTCATAAAGAGAAAAAGTTAAATTTATAGGACAATTATTGCTACTTAATTACAAAGAAAGATCCTCTTGTCAAATATTTATTTACCAATTAAAAAGAAATTTTGGGGGAGAACGCTTCTTAATTTGATCAAAATGTTTCATAAAATCAAAAAGTTTAATAAAATAGAGTGCCTACGGTGCAATATTAGGAAGTATTAGAAAGTATTAGAGTATATCCAAATGCATATATCCAACTGTTCTCAGAGACCAAATCCATCCAACTCCAACAACATCATTAATGTAGTGGTCCATAGTACCGGATGACTTTAGTAGATTTTGGTCAATTGAAAATTTAGTATTTATTTGAGGTAACAAAACAAAATCAAGAATTCAGAAAGAATGAACCGGCCTCACCGGCATACCCCTATTCACTCACCACCTACTATTTACTAAGATTGATTTGTGATTAATGATAATCCAAATAAGGCATGGATTGGGAATGGGCTTGCACTCATGTAATAGTACAAAAAATAATTTTCTAAAGACCAAAAAGATTAGAAAAAGTTAAACTCTTAAACTAGAATCCAAATGATGCATGAGCATATTAGATTAGGTGAAAATAATTTCTTAAAAGAATTTGCTTTAAAAGACCAAAAAAAAAAAAAAAGATAGAAAGTCAAATTGTTTAGATGGCTCTTCCTTCTCTTTTTCTTAGCTGACTATACTCTCCATATTGCCCATATTGCTTGGACGTTCGACTACACTGGCTATGGTTTCTAGACTACATGGTTAGAAGGAGCAAAAGTCTTGCTGTAGCTTGGCCGCTGCTAAATCAGATCCAAACTGCAAAGTAAGGGCATGGCTTAAAATTAAAACAGCAAGTTTCCAGTCATTAGCGAACTAGAATTGGTAGTGAGAATTTGCATAGCCCGATTCATTCATCCTCAACCATTCAAATTTATCCCAATGAAACACAAATAAAAAATCCCAATGCAAGTAAAGCTTTATGGCTCAGCAAATCAAGAAGCGTGAGGAGTTCATCAACAGAAGGAGTATTGAGGAGGCCATTGCCAACCAATCTAAGTGCACTGCCAAAATCCTCTGAAACGAAGAAGATGACGCCATTTTTTTTCTCTTTTTACTTGGGGTGGTATCACACGCTATACAGCTCAAATGCAGAGAGTACTGTACTAGTATTCTCTTGCAGATTATAGGGAAAATAAAACTTGGCAACTCATAGGAAGAAATGGTTTCCACCCATGCTATGAACTTGGTCTTATCCCTTGGGTTATGATCTAACTATGAATTTTGGTTTATTGCTTGGACTCTAACTGAGTGTTCTTTGCTATGGTGATAAAAAATGAACATTCATAACTTGGGAACTTAGGAGGACCAAACTTCCGTACCTAATCACTCTTAAATTGCACTCCAGATTTTGATTTTTGATTTTTGATTTTTTTGGTTTTCCTAATTATCAACCTGCTCAACAAATGGTATTTATATATTATATATTGACGGATGTAGCCAATTTTAAATAAGAGCCTCATAATTTATTCACACAGCACATTCCCCGAATAAAAAATAGAAGGGGACCGATGAAAAATAGAAAGGGAACGAGAGAGACTGCATGTCACCGTCGTGGACACAACTATCCATCCATTTTGACTCATCCATTTTATCCATTTTCCAGTTTAAGGTTTTTAATTAAGCAATATCATTCGATGCACATTCGTAATGAATATAATGAATATTCAAGGGGGAATGTTATGAAATACATGAATGAATAATTTTGCAGATCTTTTTACCAAATTATTGCCAACATCAAATTTTGAGAAATTAGTATATTGCATCGCTATGCAGCGAGTTTATAAGATGCAAGATTGATTAGCCCTAGAAGTGGCTATATGGCTCAATTGAGGATGAGATATTATGAACTATGCATTGCAACATTTAGCAGTATCATTCGATGCACATTCATAATGAATACAATTAATATTCAAGGGGGAGTGTTATGAAATACATAAATGAATATTCATTATATTCATCTTATCTAATGTACTTATTATGGTACATTTGTATTATACATTCTAAGTACATCTCCGTATACAATGAACGTTCATCTCCCCTATCCAGTACATGTATCATTCGATACATTAATATTAATGATAAGTACATTAGATAAGATGAATATAATAAATATTCATTCATGTATTTCATAATAGGTCCCACTATTTACTGCCAAATATAGTTATCGTCATATGAAAACCTATATAATCTTGGAAATGTTGAATCCTCTTCTCATTTTAGACATTTTATATTGTTTATATATTGTTGTAGCGGATATTTGATGGAACCAATGATGACCTGCAGCTACATTCAATCCGAGTTTACGACCTTTGAGAGAGAGAGAGAGAGAGAGAGGGAGAGAGAGGCATGATGGCTGGCACAACCAAGTCAAGCGCAGCACAACCAAGTCAAGCGCAGCACAAATGGCACTGGTCTGCCGCCCGCAGAGGATGGAGCATCGGGGACGGAGCAGAGGGGATAGAGAAGAAGAAGAAGAAGAAAGAACAACAGAGAACGGAAAAAAGTGAATAATAAAATGGAAATGATGACATGTTTCGGTCCTGCTGCTTTACTGTTACGTTCTGCTGCTTTACTGTCAAGTTCGCCTGAAATTCGCGATTTCTTTGTCCTGGCGAAATACGCATTTGGGTGAAATCGCGTGATAGGTAGGTGAGTGGTACAACAACTTTTAGGATAGAGAGAGCTGAGCCCAGTTGACTAGAACAAAAAGAAAGAGAGCTTGTGAAAAACGGAACAGACAAATTTTATTTCGTTCTCTCTCCCTTTTTATTTTCTTAATTAATAATCTCAAAAAAATTCAAAAAAATAAAAATTAATTAAATTAATTTTTTTAATTATAAAAATGTTATTTTTATATAAAAAGCAACAATCACTCCCGTTCTATTTATTTTACATCATACATTTTTCATTTTTTACCTTCTAACCTCCCCACCCTCTCACCTCCCCATCTCCAACGAGAGAGAGCTTCTCCGTCGTTTCAAAACCATGATGCCCGTCTTCACAAGTACCAAAGGTTTCATGTTTCGAGTATGATTCTCTACTTCGTGCGTTCATCTTGAAAATGGAATGTGCAGATTTTACTCTCGCTCTTCCTCTCTCTGAGAATATCTTGTCAACGTCAGAGTCTTTCTGTGAAAAATTCCCGACTTTCTTGGAATTCATGAGTATAGAAAAATTTCGGCGAGATATGCTTGATCCTATCACCTTTGATATATCCTCCCCTGACTTGTGCAACACAAGCAACATTATCTTCATAAATTATAGTGGGAGAATTTGTAACCGATATTAAGTAACAAGAATTATGAATATTTGTTATAACGGATCTTAACCAAACACAATCTCTTCCAGCTTCATATAAAGCAATAATCTCAGAGTTGTTAGAAGATGTAGCTACTAGCGATTGCTTTGTAGAATGCCAAGAAATAGCCGTGCCGTTATAACAAAATTTAGCCCCTGTAGTGGCTATATATGCATTGCACTTTTTTTTTCTTTTTGTTCGGCTTTTTCCCACTGGGTTTTTCTGGCTTAAAGTTTTTAATAAGACAATTAATGCATCCATAAAAGGGAGATATCATAACATTTGTGCTTTACACTCTTTTTCCCTTTTATCCGATTTTTGTCCCACTAGGTTTTTCCGACTTAAGGTTTTTAATGAGGCAGTATCATTCGATGCACATTCATAATGAATACAATGAATATTCAATGGGGAGTGTTATGAAATACATGAATGAATGAAATACATAAATGAATATTCATTATATTCATCTTATCTAATGTACATATCAGAGTACATTTGTATCATATATTCGAAGTACATCTCCCTATACATGAACGTTCATCTCCCCTATCTAGTACATATATCATTCGATACATTGATATTAATGATAGGTACATTAGATAAGATGAATATAATGAATATTTATTCATGTATTTCATAACATGTCCCACTATTTATTGCCAAATATAGTTCTCGTAATGTGAAAACCCATATAAACTTGGAAATGTTGAATCCTCTTCTCATTTGACATTTTGTATTGTTTATATATTGTTGTAGCGGATATATGATGGAACCAGTGACGACCTCCAGCTACGTTCAATTCGAGTTTACGACCTTTGAGAGAGAGAGAGAGAGACAGAGAGAGGCATGATGGCTAGCACAACCAAGTCAAGCGTAGCACAAATGGCACTGGTCTGCCGCCCGCAGATGATGGAGCATCGAGGACGAAGCAGAGGGGATGGAGAAGAAGAAGAAGAAAGAACAACAGAGAAAACAAAAAAAAGTGAATAATAAAATGGAAAGGATGACACGTTCCAGTCCTATTGCTTTACTGTCAGGTTCAGCTGCTTTACTGTTAGGTTCGCCTGAAATTCGCGATTTCTTTATCCTGACGAGATACACATCGGGGTGAAATCGCATTATAGGCAGGTGAGTGGTACAACAACTTTGGGGATAGGGAGAGTTAAGCTCGGTTGACTAGAACGAAAAGAAAGAGAGCTTGTGAGAAACAGAGTAGACAAATTTTATTTCGTTCTCTCTCCCTTTTTATTTTCTTAATTAATAATCTCATAAAAATTAGTTAATTTATTTTTTTTAATTATAAAAAGGTTATTTTTATATAAAAAGCAAAAATCACTCCCATTCCATTTATTTTACATCATACATTTTCCATTTTTTATCCTCTAACCTCCCCACATTCTCACCTCCCCATCTCTAGCAAGAGAGAGCTCCTCCGTCGTTTCGAAACCATGATACCCGGCTTCATAGGTACCAAAGGTTTCATGTTTCGTGTCTGATTCTCTACTTTGTGCATTCATCTTGAAAACGGAATGTGCAGATTTTACTCTCGCTCTTCCTCTCTCTGAGGATATGTTGTCGACGTTGGAGTCATCTGTGAAAAATTCCCGACTTTCTTGGAGTTCATGAATATAGAAAAATTTCAGCGAGAAATACTTGGTCCTATCACCTTTAATATATCCTCCCCTGACTTGTGCAATACAAGCAACATTATCTTCATAAATTATAGTGGGAGAATTTGTAACCGGTATTAAGCAACAAGAATTATGAATATGTGTTATGACGGATCTTAACCAAACACACTCTCTTTTAGTTTCATATAAAGCAATAATCTCAGAGTGGTTAGAAGATGTAGCTACTAGTGATTGCTTCGTAGAACGCCAAGAAATAGCGGTGCCGTTATAACAAAATTTAACCCCTGTAGTGATTATATATGCATTGCACTCTTTTTTCTTTTTGTCCGGTTTTTTTCTACTGAGTTTTTCCGGCTTAAATTTTTTAATGAGGCAATTAATGCATCCATGAAAGGGAGAGATCATAACATTTGTGCTCTGCACTCTTTTTCCCTTTTGTTCGGTTTTTGTCCCACTAGGTTTTTCCAGCTTAAGGTTTTTAATGAGACAATATCATTCGATGCACATTCGTAATGAATACAAAGAATATTCAAGGGGGAGTGTTATAAAATACATGAATGAATGAAATACATAAATGAATATTCATTATATTCGTCTTATCTAATGTACTTATTATGGTACATTTGTATCATACATTCTAAATACATCCCCCTATACAATGAACATTCATCTCCTCTATCCAGTACATGTATCATTCGATACATTGATATTAATGATAAATACATTAGATAAGATGAATATAATGAATATTCATTCATGTATTTCATAACATGTCCCACTATTTACTGCAAAATATAGTTCTCGTCATGTGAAAACCCATATAAACTTGGAAATGTTGAATCCTCTTCTCATTTTAGACATTTTGTATTGTCTATAAATTGTTGTAGCAGATATATGATGGAACCATTGACGACCTCCAGCTACGTTCAATCCGAGTTTACGACCTCTGAGAGAGAGAGAGAGAGAGAGAGAGAGAGAGAGGCATGATGGCTGGCACAACCAAGTCAAGCGCAGCACAAATGGCATTGGTCTGCCGCCCGCAGAGGATGGAGCATCGGGGACGGAGCAGAAGGGATAGAGAAGAAGAAGAAGAAAGAACAATAGAGAAAACAGAAAAAGTGAATAATAAAATGGAAAGGATGACACGTTCCAGTCCTGTTGCTTTACTGTCAGGTTCGCCTAAAATTTGCGATTTCTTTGTCCTGGCGAGATACGCATCGGGGTGAAATCGCGTGATAGGCAGGTGAGTGGTATAACAACTTTGGGGATAGGGAGAGCTGAGCCCGGTTAACTAGAATGAAAAGAAAGAGAGCTTGTGAGAAACGGAGCAGACAAATTTCATTTCGTTCTCTCTCCCTTTTTATTTTCTTAATTAATAATCTAAAAAAAAATCAAAAAAAAAAGAAAATTTAATTAATTTAATTATAAAAATGTTATTTTTATATAAAAAACAACAATCACTCTCGTTCCATTTATTTTACATCATACATTTTCCATTTTTTACCCTCTAACCTCCCATCTCCAGCAAGAGAGAGCTCCTCGTCATTTCGACACCCTCTCACCTTCCCATCTCTAGCGAGAGAGAGCTCCTCCGTCGTTTCGAAACCATGATGCCTGGCTTCACAGGTACCAAAGGTTTCATGTTTCGTGTATGATTCTCTGCTTCGTGCGTTCATCTTGAAAAGGGAATCTGCAGATTTTACTCTCACTCTTCCTCTCTCTGAGGATATGTTGTCGACGTTGGAGTCTTTCTGTGAAAAATTCCAGAGTGTTCCCTTTTCTTTATCTTTCATTTCGCTTGGTGGGTAGCATCATGTGCGAGAACCCAGCTGGACTGTTGCTTCTTTTTCTGAAAATCTAATCATGTACGCTGTCAAAGTTGGAGCCTTTCCTTCTCGAGCCTCCTTCTCTGTTCTTGTGGAGCATTGCCGTCACGATTTCTTTTGATTTCCAGCGTGCATCCCCAGTGTGGTATTTTTTGGTTCTGATCTTTCGTTGAACTTTCTATGCATCCCCAGGTGTAGTATTTTTTTGTTCTGATCTTTCATTGAAATTTTTGTGCATGCTTGTTTCTTGAAGTGGAAACCTCGAAGAATGAATCATTCTTTTCTTGTTTTACTTAAAGTTCTAAAGATGGATATCAAATTTCTCCCCTTCCTTATAGTACAGTGCTTAGAACTCTCTCTCTTGGTGCCCATGTACACTATGGTGGGCATTTCCACTTTTAATTGCTTTTTTTGATATTTCCGAATTTCCAACTTCATTTAATCATTAATGATGTGTTTTTGGATAAATGCAAGTGTCTTAAATTGCAACGTCTTCAAGAGTCGGTTGCAAGAATTTACACACAAAATGGGACGACCAACTCCAGTTTATGAGACCAGAAAAAAAGGTCCTGCACATGAACCTTCATTCAGATTAACGGTGATTGTTGATGGTGCCATATATGATTCTTTGCCTGGGTTCTATACTCGGAAGGCGGCCGAGCAGTCAGCTGCTGAAGTCGGGCTGCTAGAGTTAGCGAAGTCCAGTTAAATCAGTGAATGCATTTCTCAACCAGTTATAAGTTCAATAGGCAGTACTAAATAGAATTAAATTGTAAATATATTTTATAGCATACCCATGATAATATAGGTGTTCTTCTTATTTTTGTAATGGAACACAATTTTGCAGATTTAGGGTATATTGTTGGATAAATTCTCTTAAAGTATTTTGAAGTTAACAAAACATTTTTATCAGTCTAGTCTGAAGACTTATAGACTCTATTGACAAAGTCTGAAGATCAAAGTCTGAAGCTAGCAATACTCATGTTTCAAAGTATACTCTCATGGACAGTTTCCAGACCAACGTTTATTCTGATTTTATATGATCTTTATTCTAACGGCTAGAGAATATCTTTCTACTGGATTCAGCACTAGAAGATCTTACTTTCGTATTCGAATATGTATAGATTCTCTAAAGATTTCGCAACTTATATTTGGAAGGATCTACTTATGGAAACCAAGATCCTGATTGTATGGGCGAGCATGATTGATGGGCTATCAACACTTACCTTAAAGAGCTCGAGATCTCTCTAATTGATTCTGTCCAACGGGTTGATTGGAAGAACTTCTTTGGAAGGTGCCAACGGTATTGAAGGCATGAAGAAGTATATAAGAGAGATGCTCTAGTTGTTGAAGAGTGTCGGATAGAAGAATTCCAAAGTCTGAATCTCCTTTTCTATTTTGCGATATCATTCTTCGAGCGTTATATGTAATCAAAAGAGAGATCATATTGTAGTGAGACCTTGAGGAAGTGTAGTAGAGTTTTCTACACTGTGGACTCAAGAGCATGAGACTGTAATCACTCTTTTTGATTCTTAGTGAAATCCAGCCAGAAGGGCTGTCCGTGCGGGAGAGTGGACGTAGGCTTGATCTAAGCCGAACCACTATAAATATGGAGTCTTGATTCTCTATCCCTAATCCTTTTATCTTTCATTACTTTCATTTGCTGCGATTGTTGTTTTTAATTTATTAATATCTCATTCGGATTAAATTGTTGAAATTGCTATAATCACCTATTCACCCCCCTCTAGGTGCTCATTCTAGTCCTAACACATATAGTTAGAAATGAGGAGCTGATTTAATATTATGATTATTGAATAGTTTAATTATAAGTGTGCTATGGCGCCTGCAAGACCTCATTAAGCAATTGAAGTATTACTTAGCCTATTTCGATCATATTGATAGTATTCTATGCGTCATGCACAAGAATTCTGCTGTACATGTGCATGCTTGATATTGAGGAGTTGATTTGATTGTTTAGTGGTTGCGTATGATTATCTTGGTTAGCAGGAGAAAGATACTTAATCCTGCTATGCCTCATTAAGCAATCAAATTTCATTCATTTACATTCCAAATTCATTTTTGCAAGTCCAAGATGTAGTTGAATGACGTGTGGGCTACTGTACTTCTGCATACATGCTTAATAAGTAGTAATGAGACCTCATAACAAGTTCCTCTTCAGTTCCATGATTCTCTTCTTTTGTTTCTGGCAGTGGCCTTGGCAATTAACAAGATTGATGTCAGTACATCTAGTCTGGTTAGAATTTTCTCATCCATCTTCGATCTTTTCCATCACATATAATCCACGTCGGTACGTATGTGAAGTCTCATAGGGATGTTTCTGATCCTCTTATCTTTCCTTAGTCTGCGACTGCAAGATTGATTTTGTTTCACCGTTTCCCTTGTGGCTGTTTTCTTTGCTTTTTCTTTTTTCTTTTTTTGGGCCAGATCATTCTTTGCATTTAAATTAGTTTGTGACCCATTTCTGTGCCTAGATGAGTTGGACTTGTTACAGTGATTATTCTTTGCAGCATGAAACGAGGTTATGCAAAAGCCTTCTTCAGGAACATGCACAGAAGCTGAATTATGCGATTCCCCTCTATGAATGCCGAAAGGATGAGGGACCAAGGAGAGTGCCTCTCTTTACATGCACTATTGAGATTGGAGGAATGCGCTACATTGGTGACACTGCAAGAACCAAGAAACAAGCAGAGATTAACGCTGCTCGAACGGCTCTTACCAACTCTTGGCTGACGATTCCATGCAAGAAGAGAGCGACAGAGACAGCTACTAATGCTGGAAATCCTGCAAAGAAAGCGCCCTTCAATGTTCGACATTCATCTCCCGAGAATTCGAGGACGAATTCTTTTCAAAATGGGGAGGATGATGCAGCCCAAGAACAGCTCTCTCTAAGAAGATCCGCTCGCATTCGAGCTAGACAAAACCCACAGAACCGAGAAGCCGAAGTTTGAAAGACATTTGGGAGCCAGAAGACGCGTTTCTAGTTTCTATGCGTATGTATGTGTAGCGACTTCGACCGCGACCCCCTTAGCGCACAACAGCCTCGCATTGAGCCCTTGCTCATTGATCACGGCCCTCGATGATCGAGTTGTACCCGCAATGAGTCAAAAACCCCCCGACGGACTCATGCCGCAGGATCTTCGCCTGTGGGGCCCACCCGGAGTTGACGAGCCCTCGGCCCTTCACTCTCTCCACGAACCCGTGCGGCAGGCTCCTCGACCCGTCGTCCCGATCCGACCCGGGCGGCCTTCGGAGCACCAACTCTGCCAGTTCGGCTCCGGTGAGCGTGGCCTCGGTGCCGAATGCCACGTAGATCGCCGAGTTGGCCTCCTGCCCATCCAACCCGACCAATCTTTTATAAATTCCCAAATCTTGTCGCCGTACAGCTCGCGCAGCAGGCCGAGCCACTCCGGCTTGAACTCCTCGCAGGTCCGAACCACGACCGCGTTGCTCTCCCCGATCGAGACGCCGAACCGCACCCTGTCGTCCGTGGTCTCCACCCTAGCCTCCGACCGCTCCGCGACCCTCGCGACCTCGTGCGGGAGGAAAGCCAGGCCGGACCTGGAGGGGGCCCACGGCGGGACCGCGGTGAAGTTGTCGCCGCCGCCGCCAGGTTGGAACCTCCTGCCAGAGGCCAACTCCCGCGGGGGGCCGAAGAAGGAGAGGACGGCGGCGGCGAAGAGGCTGAGGAAGGTGTGGGGGATGCAGAGCTCGGCGGCGAGGGCGGGGAGCCAGTGGGAAGCGTAGTCGTAGAGGATCCAGTCGGGGCGGGAGGACTGGAGGAAGGAGCGGAGCGCGGGGAGGAGGGCGTCGAAGGCGAGCTTGAGGAGCTGCTGGTGGCGGTTGCGAACGTCGGCGGAGGACTGGGCGAGCGGGGGCAGGGCGGGGGTGTCGAGGAGGAGGAGGGGCACGAGGGCGACGAGGGAGGACAGGTGCGCGGGGATCCTGGGGAGCCTCGAGAGGTTGTGCGGGGTGGAGAGGAAGGAGACCCGGTGGCCCCGCCGCGCCAGGAGGGTCGCGAGGCGGAGGAAGGGGATGAAGTGGCCGACGGCGAGCCACGGGAACATTGCCACGTGCAGCGGCGCCGCCGTCCCCTCGCTCTCCTTCGTCGTCGTCTCCGCCATGGCAATGGAGCTAGTAGATGCGATCCTGGTTCTGGTCTGTGGTTTTGGAGTTATGCCTCATTTTATTTTTGTTATCTTTTTCTAGGGTGATGCACAGAATTTTGCGAATTAAAAATTCGAAGCACGCCGCCTTACTTGAATTGGGAGGTGAAGGGCCTTGCTTAGATTGAATTATACATCTGGCCCCGTACGTTCTTTGGGGTTGTATACGAATTACCCCTGAATTCTCACTTTTTGCAATTTACTCCCTGGCCTTTTAAAATCGATGGCGATGTGCCCCAGCATTGACCGGTAAATTTTTCTTGCAGGTCTGGTCATCACGCGACTAGTTATGGAAGGCAGTCATCTATATATGTGAGGAAAAATATAGGGACACTTCAGACATATTTTAGAACTATATATTTAGGGGCATTTGGCATTGACTTTTGTACAATTATCGTCGGAAATAGGTCGTGCGCTCTGCAATGTGCGTTTTTAACGACGAAGTCAACCCCCGATAATGATCATCTGCTCTCAGTATTGGGATCTCAAAGCAAACTGTATAGAACACATTGTAACCGATTTGCAGGAGTAAATTGCGAAAGTTGAAATGTGGGGGCAATTTGTCACAACCATAGAAATTTGGGATTCAATATGTGAATTACCGTAACTTTCTAGAGTTATTAGGATCGGGTTAAGAACAAAATTCAATTCTAAATAATGATGAAATGATGATATGGAGCTAATTTTAAAAACTAGGATTTAAAATTGCTTGCCTAATCTAGGAGGTGACCTTTGTGTTGTTTGGGTCTAGTTAACCTAGGATTTATCCGAATAACACTGATAATGACTGCTCTCTTTTTGTCGAAGTAATATTTACTGCTCAAATGAGAAGGACATAAACTTCTTGGCAAACACAAATTGAAATAGAGCAAAACTCATAATACTACAAAATAAAGTAAAATCTAGAAAACAATGAGATTTGGGATATGATCATTTAACAAGAATAGATTTATTAAGTAAAATAATCGACGGCTAATCGTTGGGCTTTGTATTTTCGTGAATAATGAGCACACGTCAGAAATTCATTCTCTAATAACTACCGCATTACTTGTTGGTAGCGCATGCCTAGATTCAGCTAACTCTAAATTATTATCATAAAGAAATATAGATATAACTTTTGAAGAGGAAATTTCTTCACTTTAGCGAGACGTAAGAGTTCCTATTATTATTGTTAAAGCTTGAGGCATATGACCAATACATGGACGGATAAGAGGGGTGTCAAATCCTCTCCTAGATTTAGATTGAGAGAGGATAACTCTCGGATCTAAAACTAAGTCGAAAGTGTTCAAACTCTTGAATCTAAAACTAAATCGGGAGAAGAGAGCTTTCAAATTTAAATCCAGAGAGAAAAAATAAGAAAAGGACAATAAAATAAATAAAATCAATAAGAGAGGGAGGGGAGGGTAAGACTAGCTAAACACTCTCTTATAACCAAAGATTGAAGAAGACAATGGAGGGAGAAGAGAGAGGAAGAGGAAAAACATTTTCCATTAATGGAAAAAAGTCTTCTAAAATTATGGAAAGTATTTTTCACTTTTGAGAAAGGAAAACATTTTCCATATCTTCTTCACCTCATTTTCTTTCACCAGATACCTTTTCCTCTTTTTTTCATTTTTTAAAATTGATTTAAAATTATTTTTTATTTTTGTTTTTGTTTTATTTTCTTTTTTTATCTTCTTCTTCTTAGGATAAAAATAATTAAAAATCAATTTCTTAAAAAATAAAATTAATTAAAATTTGACTTTAAAAATAATATAATAAAAAATTATTAAAAAATAGTTTATGGAGAAAAACATTTTCCTTACAGAATAACGGAAAATATTTTCCACTTTGTTTTCAAATTTTAGCCAAACATCGAAAAATATTACATTTTCCTGAAAAAATACTTTCTGAAAAATAAAATATCAATTTTTAACCATGTCAAAATACACATACATATGTACGTATGCATGTGTATGATGCATGTACATTTCCGCCTTCATTCACTATCTTTGCAAATTACTGGAGACGAACCCCGAGCGCCCCATCAACATCTGCCGCGCCGCCTCCCTCACCCCGCAGTCCCACCTCGACCGCGTTGCCTTCTCCTTCGTGATCTTGAAGCTGACGGAATCGAGCCACTTCGACGGGATACGGAGGCTCCTCAAGGAGTCGAGGGGGAGGCCGGATTTGCGGAATGAGTGCTTCACGTGCCACGCCATTGTTCTCTACGGGTAGGCAAGGACGATCAACGAGGCGATCGACACATTTAAGCAGGTCGAGGAGCTAGGTATCCGCCGGACGGTTAAGTCCCTTAAAGCGCTTTTGTTTGCTTCGATCGTGGCTAAGGACTATAAGGAGACGAAGAGGTTTTTCATGGAGTTCCCTAGGATTTATAGTGTAGCGCCTGATTTGGAGACTTTCAATACTGTGATTAAGGCGTTCTCTGAGTCCGGGTCGACGAGTTCGGTGTACTCGGCGCTGGCTGAGATGGATAGGAAGGGGTTTAAGCACAACGCGACGACCTTTGGGAACACGTTGGCTGGGCTTCATAAGGAGGAGAAGTATGAAGACGTCAGGAAGGTTTTGGAATTGATGCAGAAGTACGGGGTCTCTCGAGGGGTTAGTATTTATAATATCAGGATTTAGAGCTTGTGTAAGCTAAGGAAGTCGGATGGGGCGAAGGTGTTGCTCGACGGGATGTTAACGAGGGGGATGAAGCCGAATTTGGAGACATATGCCCATTTGACTCATGGGTTTTGCAATGAAGAAAGGAAGGACGAAGCGAAGAAGATGTTTAAGAGCATGGTGAAACACGGTTGTCGGCCCAATAGTGATTGTTATTCCACCTTCATTCAGTATCTTTGCAAGGGAGGGGATTTCGATACCGCTTTGCAGATTTGTAAGGAGAGTGTGGAAAAAGGTTGGGTTCCGAATTTCGGAAAGATGAAGTCACTAGTTAATGGGTTGGTGAGTATCAATGAGGTCGATGAGGCTAGGGAGCTTATTACGCAGGTGAAGAAGAGGTTTTCTAGAAATACAGATTTGTGGGATGAAGTAGAAGCTAGTTTACCTCAGTAATGAAGATAAGATAGTTTGCTGTTTTCATTTGGTTTCGATAAGAGCGCAGCTTGATCTGAAATGGGCGAACATTGGTATCATGGAAGGCGGGTTTTACTTTTTTCAAAATCAATCAACTTTGGCAATTCTGGAATGAAAAGGCTGCCTAAAGTAACGAGGGCTTGGAATTCTATCGGATATCCTCTTATTATTCATTAGGCCGGTTACTCTCAATGTACAGACTAGAAGCACATATAAGGTGAACCAACTTTGGTGAAGATATCTTACACCTCTCTCTTGGTGCAGGTTCAAGTTGTAGCCTCCCTTTGAGCCACCTACCGTGAGTCTTATAGTGCTACCCTCCGATTGGTTATTCACTGTTGGGTTAGGGTAGCTGGGGATTTTCATGGTAAGTTTTTCCAATGGAATAATGTGCCGTATGTTGCATCAATCTGAAGGATGATATTGATGTTTGCCGTTTGTGTCAATCGACATGTGTTTGTAATACTCCGAACCTTTTGAATTCTTCCCTCTATTCAATCAAAGTCACCTTGTCTTGAAGGATAACTGATGTTACCTAAGGCTTTTGTCTTGATGTGTGTCTTAACTAGTTCGTGGTCATATCGTAGCATGTTTATGAGGGATTGTCAAATCTTTTTAGTGGATATTTTTCGACCACATTTGCCAGAACTAAGTGCTGAGTACTGCTGGGGTAAATCACTGACTGTTTTGCTGCTACCAAAGGTGCCAATGCAATGCCTGTTCTTTGTTTATGGCTTATTTTATTTAATTGCTAAAGATGCAGTATGCTCTTCTCAGTCTGTACAGTAAATGCATCTTGTCCTCGCAATTCGATCACCTCTCGCTTCATATATGCAATTAGAGGAGGATGCTTGTGAATGAAGATTGTTTTGGTCAGTGGACGTCCTCTTCTTCTGGTGATTATAACAAAAAGTTTTTGCTGGGTGCTCTTTTCTCAAAGTACACAACGTGGGGCATTTCATAATTGATGCTCTCGACATGAGGAATCACCCATTGTTTACCAACGAACTGCAAAACATTGTAAAGCTTACAGACTTCCAAGCGGTACAGCTTTCACCAATCTTTCGGCTGCAGATGCGCCTTCGCATAGTTACTTTTCAGCAGGGTTCGTCTTGGATTTTTCACCTTCAGAAGCACCATTGTTTGGATGATTGGAGTTCCTAAATAACACGATTTTGCATAGTAAGCTAGTCATGCTGCATAATCCAAAAAATTATATATATATATATATATATATCTCTCTCTCTCTCTCTCTCTCTCTCTCTCTCTCTCTCTCTCTCACACACACACACACACACACACTCTCTCTCTCTCTCTCTCTCTCTCACACACACACACACACACACACACACTCTCTCTCTCTCTCTCTCTCTCTCTCTCTCTCTCTCTCTCTCTCTCACACACACACACACGCGCGCGCGCGCGCGCGCGTATTCTCATGCAATGAGTGGACCACTAATGTCTACTTCACTTTGCAAAACATCGTAATGAGTTTGTTGTAGTAGAGTTGTGATTTGATTAAATACTATCGAGCTTGTGACACAGATCATTTTACCCATGCTTTCTATGCTGAAATGAAGGATGGGAAGAGACTACCCTGTCTCAATAAGAGGTGATATATTCCCGCATCAATGGTCGGGACAAATAACCCCTCCTAAATGAGAGCGAGTGAAAAACCTTTTCACACTAAAAATGTCTCATTTAGCATGTTCAAAAGATTCACGCTATAACTGAAAATTGTTCTAGTGATAATTTTTCTGGTGGAAGCTTGATAAAGCCATCATGAATGGACCTTCATTGAATTTTTCCTCAAAGACCAAAAAATTGTCTTTGAAACCTTGAGTTTGTTTAGTCATCTTGGTGCTTGATGATAATTCCTAGTACCCATTTGTAAAATATTTTCAAATGTCTAGTGTGAGTTCCAGATGTTTGAACCTGTAAACGCTTGATGTGATTTCCAGATGTTTAGTAAATGTTTTCAAATGTCTGACATAAGAATCAGATTTTGAAAGTTCAACTACTTGATGCAATTTCTAGGTGCTTAGAATCTGATGAGAATTCCAGATCCCTAAAGACAGCCTTTCAATTATCTGAAGGGAGTTCCAGATGGTTGTCAGGTCTCATAGGAATCATTTCACACCTAAATCCCCAGATAGGTATGACATGTACGTGTTCTTCTTTGCATTTGCATTTCATTGGGCATAGACACATTGAAATCTATGTTCCCAACCAAATCATTGCATTTACATTGCATTTTTTTTTAAAACTAATTAACATTTGCATATTCATATTCATTTTGTATGATTTAAATTTACGTGTCATTTATCTTTGAAGGAAACTTCTACGAGTTTCCTTTTAAAGAATGGCAGCTATTGACACCTAATTTTAACCATGCTATTTACTTACTTACATTAAGCATTCCATAGCATTGCATGTAGTTAGGATTAAACTTACCTTTTAGAAAATAAAAAATAGAGGATAATAAATAACTTATAAACTAAAACATTTGGAGGGAGATTTTGGAAATTTTTGAATAATGAAGTATTTTGTTGTTGAAAATATATTCTTATTTCAAAATTTAAAAATATTAGTTATTGTTTGATTTTGGAGCCATTTTTCTTGTTGAGTTGTTGAGTGAATATTTTACTTGCAAAACAAGTGAAAAGAGAGAGAGAAAGGAAGAAGGTTTTCGATTCTTTGAGAAAAGGGAAGTCAGCAAGGTGCAGAGAGAGAGAGAGTACAGAGGGAAATGATGTGAGAGAGACGTGAGGAGCAAAGGGGAAGTGATGTGAGGAAGCAGAAAAGAAAAAAAAAATAAGAAAGGAAAAGAAAAAGGGGGCTGATGTTCATCTTCCCCGAAAGGCTACCGGTGTCGCTGTTACCCACAGCGCCTCCATTGCGCCTCCACCGCTGCCGCTTCGCGGGCCACAACCGCCGGTCGCCACTGCTCCGGCACCTTTGCACCTCCGCAATTTGCCCGTCACCAGCGTCACCGCACCGGCCCGCGAAACTACAACCGAGCCAAAGCCCACCGCGCTTGCATCAGCCACACCTTCGGTCGCTCGTCCCCCGCGAAAGCCACCGTTCCCTCAACGTTCGCTGCTGCTGACCCGCAACATTCACCCGTTGCCGAGTCCAGCCCGTTGCCGGTTGCTCCCTTATGACGCCACCTTCGCCCTTTTGCCTCGACATTTGATGCCGTTTCTGCTCCTGCTTCACCGACGCCTTCCTCGAGCAGCACCGACTCCTAGTCGCCGCACTTCCGAATCCGCGACCTGCAGATCCCGCCATCTCCGACGCCGAGCCCTAATGCCAGCAGGTCCTAAGCCGAGTTGCTGCTGCCCCGCTGGACGTCGAACCGATGCCTCCAACGCACAAGCCCGCGAGCCCTCCTCGCCGACCCAGCCGCCGGACGCCTCGCTGCTCCACCCCCCGACACTTGCGCCAGTAGCCCGCGTGTCCGCCGCCTTTCGCCGGAGCCCCGCACCGCTTGTGCCTGCCGCTGCAACGCCTCGAGCTCTGCCACCTGCTGCCTCCCCTGTTTTTGTTGCAGGTCCGGTTGCTACCCGAGCCTTGCCGGAGTTCCGACGAATCCCTTTTCCGAACGGCGACCCATCACCGAACCACCGTCACGGCTCGGTCACCTTTGATTTCTCACCATTCCTCAAGGTGGCTGTGAGTTAAACTAGGTAAATTTTTACATTAAATTTAGTTCGAGTATTCGAACTCACAATTTTGTTTTTTGTTTTTTAATTTGATTTGTTCTGATTTATTTTTATCATTATCTAATTAAAAAAATTGTCATATTAAGTCACAATAATAAAAAATATTGACCCGCAAGACGTCGGGTTAGATTTTTGATTATTTAGACTTTTCATGGCAAATTCTTGAATTGCTTTGCATTATTGATGCCCGTTAAAATAATATGTCGTTGATTTACATTGATGAATTTTTTTAAATATGATACATATTTTGGTGCATTATGGTTATTTGTTCATCACATATCATGCATTATATGTCATATTTAGAACACATCTTGATTTTTTAAGATTGTTATAGAATTAGAATAATTTTTCTTTTAATAAAACCAAAACTAAAAAAAAAGAACAAAAAATGTCATTTAGTTCATATAGATTTCATAATATGTACATCACATGTTGCACTTTATTTAGTGAATCATAGTTTAATGTCTTTTTTTAGTATTCCCATCATGTAGTATTTTTTGTAATATATATAAAATGCCAAAAAATTAGCATTGCATCATTACGTTACTTTCTTTTTAATAAAATTATTATGTCATTTCGAAAAAAGAAAAGAAAAAAGAAAACACAAAAGTCATTTACTTTGTTAATTAATAGGTTAGTTCATAATTGATCCCATTTCATATCATCATTGTTTAGTGTATGTTGCATACATTAAAAAAGAATCATTAAAAAAAATCACAAAAAGAACATGCATATTGAATTATTATGTCATTCATCCCATATCATGAAACACATGCATATTTAGGGTTATATAAATTAGATTGCATACATATAGTGATAGTTCAAGTTATGCCATATGAATTACATCTCATATATCATTAAAGTAAAATTCATGCATATCAAATATAAATTAAGATCACATCTAATTAGATATCATGTCATTTGGAAAATCATGTTTAGGGCATGCATTTTATTAGCATTGTTATAAATGTTTTTTTAGAGGATAGACATTAATAAAGTTGTAATTTATGATTTCTTACGAATCTAGCATTTTGATTTATTGAATGTTATTTTTCTTGATTGTGCACCCACATGACCACCATTTGTATGTTAGTATTTTAGGTTAAAATTAATCAATAATGCCTGCAGAATATTTTGAAATTAAAATAAAAGGTACCAAAATGGCGTTAGATTAATCTAGCGTAATCATGTCCCTGGACCAATTGAATTTTTGGTTCGCAAAAAGTAAAGTATTATCCCATGCTTTATTTGGGTTTCTAACCATCCCTAATTGGTTAGTGGCAGCTCCAAATTGAAATATAATTGCATGTTTTAATGGGTCAATTTTTTAGTATCAAGTTGCGATTGGTAAGACTTGGGAGAGTTCGCACCAAATCTTCGGACTTAGTAATCCATTAGTCTTCTTTAGGTAATTCATCTCGGGAAGGTCGCGACAATCACTGATAAAATTTTATTAATAAAAAACTATACCGATATACCTAAAATACGTAATAAATATAAATATATGTTTATATATTGAATTCTATACTGTAAGATAGGATTAAATTCGAATGATTAAATTAAAAATAAATTTTTATTTTTTGTTATTTTGAAATCTTATATTAAAATTCAAAGGTTATTTATATTGAAATATAATTTTAAATTTGTTAATGTAAGAAGTTTTTTATTTGAGAAATTTTTTTCATATCATGAATATTAGAAATCCTATTAACTTTTATCTCACTCCATTTATAGGATAATTTTATCTGGCTTATATCCTATTTATATTCAACTTTATACTATGTTGAGCATGCACTAAATGCAAGATAGGATAAATTTTATTCCATCCTGAATTTTATCCCGATCATCAAACGTAGTCTTGCAATTTGAGCACTCTCTAGTCTCTAGATTAAGAAGATTTGGATTTTCCTTTATTTGACATAAATAAAAACTTACATTTTTAATTAACGTTGACTGGTGAAAGAGACAAACCACTCTAAATCCATTTTTATTTCTTGCTAATAACCAATAAATTTGTCGTTGAAAATATCTTTCCTTCCCTTTTATTTAGCGTCAATTGGTGGCATGAATATTATTTAAAAAAGAAAAAAAGAGGGCAGGTTGTTCAATAGAGTAATCAAGAGTACAAGATGAGAACGGATGATTAACTGAGAAGACTCGAGATTGGAAAGAATGGAGCAATACGTGATTTATCGCAATAATATCTACTTAAATTATATCGTGATGCACATATATATTTTTAGATATCATATTAATAACAATTCAATCGGATTCATATAAATGGAATTTTGTAAAAGCGCAATATGATCTTTCAATAATTAATGAATATTAAAGGAAATTTCAAAAATAGAATCCCTGGTGAGATGATCGGCGACATGTATCTCTTTTATTTCCTTAATATAATAAAATCTCCCATGTGAAAGTATTTATCACAATGGAGAAAAAACATTGAAATATCACCAAAAAGACAAAAGATTTGAAATGTTACTAAATTGGCATCACCTCTAAAACTCCTATCCTGACAACTGATTTTATTTTTTTGTTCCCTAAAACAAAAAAAGAACAAAAATTCGTTTGATAAATTTTTGTTCCAGAACAAAAATCCATTTTTTTGTTCCTAAGAATAGATTCGAAACAAAATCAAAAAGTAAAAAAAAAATAATAATAACTTCTTGTTTCAATGAACAATTTCATAATCAAGTCCAATTTTTTTTCTTTCTTTTCTCATTTTCTCTTCTTCTTCCTCCACTAGCCACCGTCGACAACCGCCACCACCGACTAGGCAAGGTTTGGCGAGGGTGTCTTGCCTAGCCACCAGCTCAGCCTTGCCCAAATCTAGCAAGGCCAAGGCTTGCAGTGAACCAGCAAGGCTATAGCGGCGGTGGCCGGCGACCGGTAAGAAAGAAGGAGGAAGGAGAAGTAGAGAAAAAGATAAAAAGAAAAAGGAAAAAGAAATAAGAGAAAAACATAATAAAAATATTAAAAATTAAAAGAAACAAAAAAAAGAAATTAAGAATCCTACTAAACAATTTCTATCCCAAGAATAGAAATATTAGACAATTACCAAGCGTTTTCAAAAACTCAGAAATTGTTTCCGGGAACAAAATAAATAAATCATTTCTAAGTGAAAATTATTCTCGAAAATAGTCTCCCCGATGCCG
Source organism: Eucalyptus pauciflora (assembly GCA_007663325.1). Classification (NCBI taxonomy): domain Eukaryota; kingdom Viridiplantae; phylum Streptophyta; class Magnoliopsida; order Myrtales; family Myrtaceae; genus Eucalyptus; species Eucalyptus pauciflora. The sequence continues at coordinate 151,629 of VMYD01000212.1, read as the reverse complement.
ATCACAGCTAGCCTGCCGATCGAGTCACGCGCTCATTTCGACCTTCTAAAGCTCTAAAGCCACCATGCAAACAGAACCGGAGCAAGCTCTCAAAATTCAAGCTGCGGCATCTACATTCGGCGGCGCAAGAGCAATCGATCATTCATAACGTATCGAGTCTATCGACAACCGCCCAATGCGGTTTCGCCGCAACCGCCTCAAGCAGAAGCACGCCGCCGCCGCCTCCACGCAAAAAAAAAGAAAAAAAAAAAAAAAAAAAAAAATCCAAGCTGCATCCGAGCTCCCGAAGATCTCCATACGTAGCTTCTGAATCGCTAATCCTTTCCTGATTGTAACAGCTGGTCGATAATCGCACAGAGAGAGAGAGAGAGAGGGAGAGAGAAGGAGAGAGGTCTACTTAGGTCGAGATGAACGAGGCAGCTCGGCGCACTCGGCCGACTGAGTTGAGGACTCGAGAGTGAGTCGAATCGGAGACTCGACGGCGGCCTTCGTCGCCGACCTCCTTTCTCGCTCGCCGCGCAGAGCCAGAGACAGAGGAGGCAGCGGCGGCGGTTTGTCCGTTAACAGAAAGCGCCAAGTGGCCGGGGGCGGAGGATTCCTAACCCTGGAGCCCGAAACCGGTCCGGTCCGCTCACGAACCGGACAAGACCGGACCGGCCGGTCCGGACGTCGTCCCTGCGCTTTCCCTCTTCCTCTTCATCCGTTGAGAGTCGTGTTCCGCCGACCTTGCCTAGTGGCCTGAGAGTCGTGTAGGCGGATTTTCATAAAAAAGACATAATAAACAAATAAACAAATAAATAAAAGGCGGCGCTATTTCTACCCTCAATACGAGAGATAAAATTGTCCTCTATCTTCAATTATGATTCAAATTGGAGGTCTCAAATTTATTTACTTTTTTTTTTTTTGGTTTTTCTATATATATATATATATATGGGATCTACTTACCATAATTAAGAATTTTATATGTATTTAGTTCTTGTTTATTGTAGATTTTTCATGTATGTTAAAGACACTATGTTTTTCTCTTTTATGGTAAGATATTACTTCCATAAAAATTTATTTTATTGAAAAGAGAAAATTTCTAAGAAATCTAGTCCTTTTGTACATTTTCAATCAAATTTATGGATAAATTGTTGAGTAAATGAAATTTATAGATAAAGCAATAATTTCTTTTTGAAAATGCCAGCGAAATATCATTGTTTTGGATTAACAAAAATTAATATCATCTATGAAGGTTTATGAAAAAAATTAAGATACCTCATTGCTCATAATGTTTTTAGGGTTGCCTAAATATTCTTCAAATGTCTAACCTGCTCTATATAAAATTATCCATCAATATAATAAGGGAGAAAGATAAAATCTTCGATATAGTAGATAAAGAGACTTTATATATATATTTTAGACTTATGAACTTAATAAAAAGTTCACCAAGAAAAGCAAGCTTTTGAGATAAAAGGAACAAAAATAAATAAGTTGTTATAAAATCAATGATTAAAAAAAGAAACTTTTCAGTTTTATACTATATCAAAGAATGTCATTTTTCCTTATTAGTGAAATAATTTTATACAGAATACATAAAATATTATAAGAATATACAATAATGCACACTTCTTTATTACGCTAAAAAAAAAACATGCGAAATGTTCAATTATAGTTACTTGCAAAATAGAAGAAAAAAAGGAAAAAAAATAGAAAAAAAATGAGTCGGGCCATCATATTAAATTGCAATTCAAAAATTGGGGACAATTTTTTCTTTTTAGTGTAGATGAGGGTGGATTTAATTATTTAGGGGTGGAAATAGCACTGCTCTAAATAAATAATAATTGGGCGGTGAGTTTGAGTAGTCCAATTCTCCTTGGAAATCGAGAATTGGATTTGCACCACTAGAACTGCCCAAATCAGACCGAACGTTGGTCCGAGTGGTTGCACAACCCTAGATAAGAACAAATTTGGGGAGTTTTTCTTTATACCATGAAGCGAAATACAAGCGAAATGACTTTTGAATTGTTTATTGTTTGGCCAAAAATAGCCCATCAAAGAAAGGGCATCAACTTTCAACTTTGGGTCGTCTGTAGCGATATCTTTCTAATTGTAGTAAAAATGCAAACTATCCCGTCAAATTTTTGTCGAGCGCATCTGATCGCAATCTTTGGAACCTTTCCTATGTTTGTCATTTGCCGTCGACATTCCTAGTAATGTTGTTCCTCTCCTCCCTAAATTTTGCTCGAGGAATCTTTTTATTGTAATTGCAATATTATCCTAACATTTCACTCTTTCACATGCCGATCAGTCTTCTATCCAATCTATTATCTAATTTCCCTGCTTGTGTTGCATCGGGAATTTTTAATTTATGTTTCCCTGGTTTGAGGAGGGTTTTGGGTCTCCACCATTGAGTTCTATCCCTAGATCTTTCCATAACTCTTCATTAATTTTGAATTTTGGGATGTCAATTGTACAAGGGTCACCACAAGAAAAGCAAATCGCTATTTTTCCAGCTTTTTCTAAAGTCATGTCCTTGTCGATAGATGTACCATGAGGTGGGAGGGAGATGATGTCAAGAGTTTATCCGCGAGAGGAAGTTTGTAAGAGGAGGCAAAATAGAATGTGGATAAGAATCGCTTAGTACAATGTATTATATTAGGTCAAGTTCGGTCGATATTGAAAGGAGCAAGAGTTTACCCGTTCGACTTTAAGAACTTTTTTTAAAGTGATTGTAGAATATATTATCAAACAAAACACCCTCTTCAAGTGTCAAGATTAGCATACTTTTCTATAGAGCCGATTATAGATATGACTGTTAAGATAAAATGTCTAATTTGCTCAGATCAGGACATTTATTTATTAAGCATGAATTGTCCGCCATATCCTCAGGTGATAGTCTAATCTTAACAATAGCTTTACTTAATGGCCATAAAGTAATATGATGGTTTTATTTAATTGATGTGATGGGCCTAAGCTGGCCCGTCCGCCCATGTTGGGCCTAAAAGCCCGGCCCACAAGTTTAGGGCCCATGGATGGAGGGACACGTTGAAGAGTTGTAACTTTTGGGGGAGCGTATTTTACCAAAGAGACACGTCCTTTGGAGAGGACGTATTTAAGGGAGGAACGTACCTTTTCACATAACGTACGTTCCTTCTCTCCCTCTCCTTCCAAAAGAAGAACAAGAGCAAAGAAGACGAATTCTTCTTCCCTTCAAGGCCTATTGACATCATCGAATAGGACGGGATCGGTCTTTTTCTTCAAATCAACGTTGGTGTTTAGGCTGTGGCTAACAAGGTATGTTCGATATTGTGATGTGCCTTAGGATCGGTGATACATGTGATTTTCCCGGGCTTGTCTTCCACTCTTTTTGGGGTTCGATTTAGTGTCGAATCCGGTTTTTGGGAATCAGTAATTTCCAACATTGGTATCAGAGCCCTGTTCATGTTTTTCCCGACCCCTTTAATGTTTATGGATGATTTCTTATTGTTTTTTTGTGAAATTAATCGGCCGACACCGATCGGGGCGAAAAAAATCCCGACACCCGAGCACTGTTCATCCATTTTTTCGAGTTTCTGTAAGTCGAAATCCATTTCTGATGGAACTTGATGGAATGTATCGTCGAGACGAACGCGACGAGTGGTGGAACATAGCCAAAGGCCGTCGGATGCACCCCCACGCACAGCTGGAGCGAATCGGTGTCTTTGGCGTGTGCAACGCACGCGCCGATTCGCAGGCGCAGGTGCGTGCGTTGCATGCGTGCGCGGGGCCGATGCGCGCACATGAGAGGGCACCACCGATGGTGCGTGCGTGGCACGCGCCAGCTGACGTCATCGTGACGTCAGTTGCACACGCTTGTCACACGTGTTGATCGGTTCGTCCGACCGGCCCGACCGGTTTGACCCGGCCCGACTGGCCCGATCCGACCCGGCGACCGACCTGTTCGACCCGGTTGACCATTGACTGTTGACGACCGTTGACCGTTGACGACTGTTGACCGTTGACCGAACGTTGACCGTTGATCATTGACCAAAAAAAAAGAAAAAAATAATGTGTTTCTTTTTCAATTATGTCTATGTGGATTATATGTAATTCATTTTTTGTTATGCATTTGTTGCAGGAACAATGCCTCCTTGTAAGCCGCGCGCATTTGTGCGCACAATATCAGATGAACAAAATGAAAGGCTTTTAAGGTTGATAGCCGATTTGAATGGTTATCGATGGGAGAGTGACGACATAATTGATCATGTTATAGAGGTCAACAACAAAATTCAAGAAGTCATTTGGAACGGTTATCCCATGTCAGATACTCAGATGATGCGATTCTTTATGAACAATCTTCCACCAGAATGGCAATGAGTGTTGAATCGCCTATGGGAGGTCAAAGGATTTACTATATATAAGGAGCTAGTAATGGAATTTGTAGATGAATATCATCGGGTTGGAGCCACAAAGACTGCGACCCAAGGGATGACTTCGATTAGGCCAGGAATGAATGTGCGTAGGAGAAATCCTAAGGGATATCCGTATGTTTTTCTGTGGCTGTCAAAGAATGCTTGGAAATTTTACAGAGAAAAAGAAAAAGAAATTGAATCAAGTAGCAGCTTTCCCTATTAGTAGTATGATGCCTTGGTTTTAGATGTTATGGCTGGTCTTTATTTTGTGTGCTTTGTGGACATTTTATATAATGTTTTCTACCTGATTATTGTTGATGTAGCAACTAATATGTTAGTTGTATTATGTGAAAGCATTATTATTATATCACTATTGGATGTCAGATATTATTTGCTTTCTGTTGTTGTTAACTACTGTGGGTAATTCATAGAAGTTTTTGTAGCTTCATAGAATTTACTTTGCATGGACAATTATATTAATGATAGTTTTAAGTTAGGATTTTTGGAAGATGATTGGAAACATAGTGACCTTTTGATTCTGAAACCTTACTTAAAATTATTAATTAATATGATGGGTTTGTGCAAAATAGATGCATAAGTGATAGGCATTAATATTTCGTGTATATATGTCTGATATGTTCAGATCGATGGATTCGGTAACTAAGAACATAATTGCTGATTTGAACAAAGAAGACAAATTGAACGGCAAGAATAGTGAAATATTGAATATAAGAATTCAATATGTGCTGGAAAAGCAAGAAGTACTAAAAGCTCTTGACCATGTTATGGAAGATCTTGAGGATGCTGTGCGCCACCTTGAGCTAGCTGATCATCGCCTCAAGGCATTTGAGCGGGATACATATATTTGATGTGTTGCTTTCAGCTCAAAAGGGGCTTCAAGCTCTAAGCGCAAGCGCATTGATTCGTTCAATATGTGGGAAAGTAAGGGATCAAGTCATTCTTGCAAGAAACCAAGAATTAACCAAGAAAAGAGAGGAAAACGTCCTCGTGTGAAGAGATGAAAACTTCTTCATGTGAAGAATATCTCAAGGGTGAAATGTTACAACTGTGACTAGAGAGGTCACTATGCCCTCAATTGTCGCGAGCCAAAGAAGGTACACACCCCTTGTACTATTGGGAACTTTGCATATGTGTCAAGTTCTGTATTCTTGACTGAATCTAATCCTTTGTGGACTGTAGATTCAGGAGCGACAGACCATGTAGCGAAGGATAAGAATCATTCGTAGAATTTCGACGAGTTCCGACTGGAACTAAGTGGATCTATGTAAGAAACAACTCCAGAGCTGAAGTAAAAGGAATTGGCACTTGCCAACTGAACATGCGTGGTGAACGCACTTTATTCCTACATGATGTGTTGTATGCTCCGGAGATTCGTCGAAATTTAGTGTCTGTTTTAGTGTTGGTTAAGTTTGGTTTTAATGTGAACTTCCATAATAGTGGTGTAGATTTGTATTTGGATACAAACTACTATGGTTGTGGTTATTTTCTGGATGGTTTTATTGTATTAAATGTTGACTATAGTAATGCCAATGTTTGTTATTCCTTTTTCATGTCTCCCAATTCATATGATAATGATGTGAATGTGTGACATGCTAGACTTGGTCATATTGGCCAATAACGTATGAATAAACTAGCCAAAGAGAGCTTGTTAGGCAATATTGAAAAAGTCGATTTGCCTTTATGTGAGCATTGCCTGGTAGAGAAAACGACAAGGAAACCATTTGGAAAAAGGTAAAAGAGTTGAATTTCCTCTGCATTTAATCAATTCTGACGTCTGTGGTCCAATGAATGTGAGAGGAAGGCATGTGGTTGTTTATTTCATCACTTTTATAGATGATTATACTTGATTCGGATATGTCTATTTGATTTCTCATAAATCTGAAGTATTAAGTTGTTTCAAAAGGTTTATGAACTTGGTAGAAAATCAATTAGACAAGAAAATAAAAGTATTAAGATCTGATCGATGTCGAGAATATTTATCTGATGAGTTCAGAAAATTATGTGATGAAAAAGGAATAGAAAGACAATTGTCTATTCCATATACTCCTCAACAAAATGGTGTTGCGGAGAGAAGAAACAGAACCCTACTGGAAATGGTTAGATCAATGATGGCGCATGCTAACTTACCTATCACCTTTTGGAGTGATGCGTTGTTAACTGCTGCATATATACTTAACCGGGTGCCTTCCAAATCAGCTACATCTACTCTATATGAGTTATGGACAAGTAGGAAATCGGACTTAAGTTTTCTTAAGTCATAATATTGTGCTGCCTATACTCATGAGCCCTCTCACAAGTTTGGAAAATTGGGTTCTAGAGGAAAGAAGAGTATTTTTATAAGATACTCCGAACACTCGAAAGGGTATGTGTTCATAGGTGAGCAGGAAAGTGGGAGTATAACTGAATTTGAATCACGAGATGTCACATTCTTAAAGAATGAATTTCCTAAGAAGGGTGAAATAGGTGAAGAATACTCCCTATTTGAAACATTGGATCAAGATAATGATATTAATGGAGTTTGTCCAAGTAGGAGTAATATGAGAAGTGACGAATTGAATTCAACTCATTCTTAATTACAACCACATGATGAGACGCCATCATCAGTATCTAATCCTAGTGGGAGCATAATGGGGAATAATGTGCAAAGTGTACAATCTCTCATACGGCGAACAAGTCGCAAAAGTGTTCCCCGTCGACGTTTTTACATTGAAGGGGAAACTTTTATGATTGTCCCACAAGATGAGGATGAGTCAAGAAATATATATGAGGCTCTAAGTTGCCCTAGTAAGGAAAAATGGATGCATGCAATGGGAGAGGAAATAGAGTCAATGAAGTCAAACCATGTTTAGGAATTGGTTAATCTTCCAAAAGGACACAAAGCTATTGGAAACAAGTGGGTTCTCAAAATAAAGCGTAAAGCTGATGGCTCGATAGAAAGGCATAAGGCTCGCCTTGTGACGAATGAGTATAATCAACATGAAGGAATTGATTATGAGGAAACATTTTCTCCTGTTGTGAGATTTACCTCGATTCACATTATTCTGGTAATAGTGGCAAGTATGGATCTCGAATTACATCAAATGGATGTAAAGATTGCTTTCCTTAATGGAGAATTAGATGAAGAAATATATATGGAACAACCTGTTGGTTTCATTACAAAAGGCCAAGAAGAAAAGGTATGTCGACTTTTTAAATCGATATATGGTCTTAAGCAGTCGTCAAGACGTGGTATATACGTTTTCATAATGCCATAATGGCATATGATTTTACAATGATTGATGAGGATCATTGTGTATATATCAAAAGATCCAAAGATCAATTTGTGATCATATCATTATATGTTGATGATATACTAATTGCTGGAAGCAATATGGAGTTTGTTAATACTGTTAAGAGTTGGTTATCTTTCAACTTTGAGATGAAAGATATGGGTGAGGCTGCATACATCATTGGAGTTAAGATTTCAAGAGATTGTTCGAAAATGTCGTTATCTCTTTCGCAAGAAACATATATAAATAAGGTTCTTGAATGATTTCGTATGCAAGATTGTAAACCCATAGACACTCCTATTGCAAAAGGTGAATGATTGAGCCATAGACTGTGTCCAAGGACTCCACAAGAGAAGGAACAAATGAAACATGTTCCTTATGCTAGTGCTGTTGGGAGCTTGATGTACGCTATGATGTGTACAAGACCTGACATATGTTTTGCAGTTGGAATGATGAGTATATACCAATCCAATCCAGGTTAAGCACATTCGAAAGCCGTTAAGAGAATACTGAGGTATCTGAAGGGAACTGCTGATTATACGCTGAGTTATTGAGGAAATGATCTGCGACTTGAGGGCTATTCAGATGCTGATTGGGGAGGAGATTTAGATGAAAGGAAATCTACCTCTGGATTTGCTTTCTTACTGAACAATGGCACCATATCATGGAGCAGTAAGAAACAAACGTGTATAGTCTTGTCCACGATGGAAGCTGAGTTCGTGGCATTATCAGCAGCGGTGCAAGAAGAAGTTTTACTTAAGAGATTTTTGGATCATTTAGGTGTTATTGAGAAAGCTGCAAATCCATTATTGGTTAACTGTGATAGCCAAGCAGCTATAACGTACACCAAAGATCCAAAATATCATGGCAAGACCAAACATATAGATACAAAGTATAACTTTGTCAAAGATATGGTTGCACGAAAGGATGTGAACTTACAGTACATATCTACGCATAGAATGGTAGCAGATCCTATGACAAAGCCAATACCTAGAGATGTGTTTTGTGGTCGTGTAAAATCTCTAAGATTGCGTAGAGTCTGATGTACTGGATATTGTAATTTTCCTGAGTTGTTCACATTTAATGAATTTGTGTTTTCATCATTAATGCCTATGAATCTTTGTTTGACATTTATGCATCTTAATGCTCAGTGCATTATATTATGTTGAAAAAGTATGTTGGACAGATAAGAGATTAGCCCACTCACACGGGTAATCGCCTCTATTTACTATGTGATAAATAGAGATAAGATGGTTTTTAAGCTTATTATCTAGGTGATAATCGAGAGCTCAAGCTTAAAATATATATGTTGCCTTAACTAAGTGTTAAGATGAGGACATGATATGTACTATGCCCGAAAGTAAAATACCCCACATATTTTACTTTATCTGTCTAAGATGCCAGATGTGAGTTCTGATGAATTTTGTGAATGAGTAGATATGTGAACTCAAGTTAGACATTAGGTATGTCTGAGCTATCATCTGTACGGTATTGATGGTGTAGACATACGCTCCATGGGAAAGGAGTTAATACCGTAATACGTATTTCATACTACGTATGCATGAGACGACCAATAAGAGTGGCAAAAGTTTGATATCAACTTTTATGCCGTATGAGACTCTTGAGGAAAAGAGTTCCTCAATTTAGTGCCCTCATGACTCTTACTTATTCTCAAGATTTCTATTTAATGATTGCTATCTTAGGATGTTGCCAATGATCATGAATTAATTCGATCTAATGGGACATTTCTAAAAAAGCAAGTTGAACTGAAATTGAGAGTTTGAAGGAAAGAGGAAGATCGATTTTGGAGAATCACATTGTAGTTTTATATTCACTGGTCGACCAATTATGACTGTCTTTGGGATAATCATAATTGTGAATACAATATATATATATATATATATCATTGTTTATAATAGAGATATAAATATGATCGATCGATCTAGGGTACTGCATACTAAATCTACTCGGAATGTGATGCCCATTATGAGCTGCTATATATTCCTAACAAATGTATAGCAACGAGCTTTCAAAGTATGCTGGTCGCACTGACTATTCACCAGTATGAATGTTGTAGAGAGGTAAAAAGGATCCTATTCGGCCCACCATGTGCGAGTGGGAGATGATGGTTTTATTTAATTAATGTGATGGGCCTAAGCTGGCCCGTCCGCCCATGTTGGGCCTAAAAGCCCGGCCCACAAGTTTAGGGCCTATGGATGGAGGGACACGTTGAAGAGTTGTAACTTTTGGGGGAGCGTCTTTTACCGAAGGGACACGTCCTTTGGAGAGGACCTATTTAAGAGAGAAAAGAGAGGGAGGAACGTACATTTTCACATAACGTACGTTCCTTCTCTCCCTCTCCTTCCAAAAGAAGAACAAGAGCAAAAAATACGAATTCTTCTTCCCTTCAAGGCCTATTGACATAATAGAATAGGACGGGATCAGTCTTTCTTCTTCTCGGTGTTTAGGCTGTGGCTAACAAGGTACGTTCGATATTGTGATGTGCCTTAGGATCGGTGATACATGTGATTTTCCCGGGCTCGTCTTCCGCACTCATTTTAGGGATTCGATTTAGTGTCGAATCCGGTTTCTGGGAATCAGTAATTCCCAACATAATCACCCTACCCCGCCGTGGTTGTCGGACGCCATGTCGCGGCATCTGTTAAAAGGAGAAATAGAGGGTGAGGGAGATGAGTGAGAGAACGAGGGAACGGGTCGGAGAATGTGGTGGCGCGAGCTCGATGCTACCTCGAAGGGCAACCGCGATGCTGCCGGGGACGAGGATGCCGTGGAGGCGGCTCAGAGGCAGACGACGGTGGCGGGTCATGGGGGAAATATTAGGGTTTGTTTGTAAGTGGTGATACTAGGGTTTGCGGGAGATTGAGAAATGGTTTGTCTCAAAAGTGGACGATGCAAAGCCTTAAAAGATTGCAAAAGCGAAGATGGATTTTTAGTAAATTTTCCTCCTCCCTTTTCAACCTTTTTGCATTCAACTGGCCAGCCGACACTTTTCTACGTACTTAAATAGTTGAAAATCATGGCCATCTTCTGTTCTTTCCCCTGAAAAATTGTATTCAATGTTGAAGTTTCATGAGGGTATATATCAATGTATACCTCGTGGCTTAATTCACTCCCGTTGACTTAAATCGAACGTGACATATGGTTGTTTGGTTAATTCCATCGATCTTTTCTAGGGGCTCGAATCACCCAGCATTCTCACCCTTCCCGTGGGCTTCATTCATTCCATGTCTAAGATTGCAAGCAACCGAATTGGGTAGAAAGATAGATCGAACCATCGGATTTTGACATTTTAATTGCATAGACAACGTTCGACATGCTTAGAGAAAAGAAAACTAAAAACCCTAATCATCTCGACGGTTGAAACCAAAGATAATTTGCAAAAAAGTCGATGGCCGTGGAAGATATGCCCATCAACTAAATTTCTAAGCTTACGCACGTGACTCGGCCTAGACCGATGGTCACGACATTCACCAAAAAGAAAAACCCAACACCCAACAAAAAAAAAAAGAAAAAAAAAAGGTGGGTGTTGCTTAATCATCTTCGATAAGGAAGGATTGATGGAATCGGTGAGATCTTAATCCAGTGCTATGTAAAATTAATCGGGTAATCAAAGAATTCAAACACAAGATTACTAGGGTCACACGTGCGGGCCTAAACGGGAGGGAAAATTCTAAGTTTGTGTCAAAGATTCCTTTGCAAATTCGGGTTCACATTCAGTCTGTCTCAGAGCCCCCCAACAAAGAAAAATAAAATAAAATAAAAGAAATAGAAAGATGCCATTTCCTTGCCATTTCACACCTCGAATTCGGCTGGGACGGCCTGGCGCGGCTTGGCTTGAGCCGCTTGGAATGAGCCTCCTCCGCCGGCGGCTTGCCTCCAAATTTTCTACGTACTCTAGTCTCTATGTAACGAATAATAAATTCCGTAGTGCTCTTCCTTGAAAGAGTCTAAGGTGAGGATTCTTATTTTTTAATTTTGAAGTGTCTAAGGTGAGTATTGACCGACCAAAAAAAAAGAAAAAAAGAGGTGAGTATTGACCCTTATTTCGTACCTACACGCAAAAGGACTCAAGATTAAATTATTCCAAATCGGCATTTACTTCATTTATTATGTATTTATGCGACTTTTCTTGAGTTGAAACTCAGCACATGTTCAAAAAAGAGTGTTAGAATATTTGTCATAACTTCATTTAATGATTTGAATATGTAGAGTAATAGGGCGTGCTCCATTTTCGCGGATGGATGGTGGGTGGAGTTTTAAGGACCCCAATCTCTCTCTCTCTCTCTCCGCACATGTGCAAACTCTATAACTCTACAAGTCATCGAACTCAACTGTACGAACCCATCGCTATCTCAATTGAGGCCACAATACCTCGTTCTCAGCGAACTTGGCCTCGACGATGGCAAGATTTCACCACGATTAGAGAGATCCAGGGAGCAAGCCAAAAGAGAAATGCATCAATCGAGTTTGCGCGTATGTTGGCATCAGAGTTTGATGATAATTGCGATTGGAGGTGGAATGGTGCTGGCATTAAAGTGGATGGTTTGGGGTGCAGAGACGTGGCGACTTCAGGCAGGTTAGGTTGCAATAGAGAGAAATTAAGGAATTTGGGGGCTAGAAGTAATCTAAATTTGAGAATTAGAGCTTTGTATGTGGTTGCTAAGGCTAGATTATTAATGATCATTGGACCCACCATAAGTCTATGTAACAAGGCAAATCGACCCTAAGCAGAGACTACGTCCAACATTCAAACATATCAACATTGCCTAGATTATGTCCAATGATCATAAGGTTTGGTACACCTTACCCTACTTGATCTCAAGTCAACTTCTAGATTCAAACTCTCTCCCAACATAACATCACTTGATTTCCTTCGGAATCTTTGGGCATCATTTCCCCAATTGGGTCATCCTCCTCTAGGCTGAAGGCTGATGCCACATCAAAACTTGGCTAGCCATCTAGAAAATTATTCGCAAATACATTATTATATTTTTTATTATATAGTTTCTGAGCAAAGAGAAAGTGGGGCTCGAGCTACTTCTTCAAGCTTGTCAAGTAGCCGAGCCGGTTTGACGTTTTCGCCGCCATGCTATTTCATTGTGGTCAACCTCATGCACGAGAAAGATCGTATGATTAGTCAGTCAAAGAAGTCGTCCGAGGTGGGACCCACTCTCTCCATCGTCCTACGTGTCACCCCCTCCCCCCTTCTCTCTCTAGATTGCTTACTGTTTCTCCATCTCTATCCTCTCTCTCTCTCTCTAAAACTAGGTCATGAATCCAGACGTGGTCTCCTCCTTCTCCTTCGCCACCCGTACGCATATATATATAACCGTAAAAACCCACAGCAGTCACCGAAAACACTGCAGGATAAGTTGTTCAACATCGCTTCAATCTTCTCTCACCAGAAGCTGACATTCTGCCGGCATTCCAAGAATGGGAAACTGTTGCAGAGCTGAATCTTCATCATCGACGGTCTGGGCCGGCGATGACTGGAACTCACTGCTTCCTGACGGAGGAGAAGGCAAGAAGAGGCTTCTTGATGATGCTGATGGAAAGAAAGTTTCTTCGTCGTCTTCTTCACGCAGGAGAGAGATCAAGATCAAGATAAGTAAGGAGGAGCTAGAGAAGTTGGTGCAGAAAATCGAGGCTCAAGGACTGTCTCTCGAGCAAGTCCTGCCTCTTCTGATTAACCAGAACACTTTCGATCGACGTGGGTCGGGTTTCGCGAAGCACGGCTGTCATCGTTCATGGAGACCGGCTTTGCAAAGCATTCCGGAGGTCATCTAGAAGAAGTGTTCTGGTCCTTTTCTCATTCTTTTGTTCTTTGTATGTACATGGGACAAGCCATAAGTTATGGTTTTTTTTTTCCTTCTTCTCGATAAATGACAATTTTCATAGAAGTAGTTACATAATCTCCTCTAGTATTAGGTTATGTTTGGTTTGTGAACATATACTTTGACACAATATATGTGATAATGCTACACATGATTTGATTGGGGAGATATCTATTTGCATTCAAAGACGTATCCTTGTAACTAGAAAGGATGAATCATAGTGTTATGGTTTCTTCCTTTACTTCAGCTTGATTGAGTGTCGGTACACAATTTATAGGGAGAGCCAGTTGCAAAAGATCTAATAATCACTCTGAGAATTATAGAGTTACAATTACTCAACCACTCAATTATTTCACAGTTTTAGTACGCACAAACCCACCGAGTGAAGCCCTTGAAGAAGAAGCTATGATATTCAAACAGCTTATGGACTTTTCTTGTACTGCTACAGAACAACTGAAAAGCAAAAACCGCCTCCTGAAGAATTTATGAGTCATGAACCCACATTGAAACTGACTTCACCAAAATATCTCGCACGTAAATAAAAGTCCAATTTGAACTTGGAAACAACGCCAAATCCAAGCGCCCAAGAAACCTCATACTTTCCTATTGGGGCTTTGACATACTTTAATGTGGGTCCGGCGTCGTATACCGGGCTACAAACCCGACATACATTAACCGCAGAGACGATGGCAGGATTTGCAGGTGATTTCATGACAATGAGGCAAATGTTGGATGTGGTCCTTAGGTGTTTTCCGATGGAGCGATGGCTGAGGAATGGTGGTCCGCCCGTGCCACGTATATTGCACTGGTTGTTCATCGTGTTATGAGGTGGCAGCTTGGAAAGGCAATCTTGTACGACAGTACTTTGAATCTTACGAATTCTGAGACCTAATGACCGTATCCTGTTGGGGAGAAAAAGAAAAGAGAAAGATCATCTCAACCGTTAACCATTTGAATAAGTCAATGAAGCAAAAGCAAAGTCGTTTCCATCCCTTCAACCAGTTAAAAGCCTGAAAGAACTGATTCATGGATCTGCATTAGCAATAAGCCTGCTTTCAGTTTATTGGTGCAAAACAAACAGGCCCTAAGGGGCTGTTTGTTTGTGTTCCCGATCTGTGTTTATGAACACAATTTCTGTTTTTTTTGTTCCGGGGAACAAAAAAATAATAGAAACATATTTGTTTGCATTTTTGTTCTAAATCTATTTTTTTGTTCCCGGGAACAAATTTGGAATAGAAACAAGAAAAAAAAAATTGTTTCACCACCAGCTGTGATGGCTCTGCTGGATAAGGGCTCCATTGATCATTTCCCAAAGGTGAGGGGTTTGAAACCCAGTGGAGGCACTTTGTGTCTTAAGTGTGACATCGGGGTGGTGGGTCCTTCGCTAGCGTCTTCCCGGGTTTACCTCGCCAGCTGCCGACTGTATGGGGGTTCTCGGGTCATAAAAAAAAAAAAAACTTATTTCTTGTTCCTGGAACATTTCTGAGAAACAATTTTTTTCTCTCCTATTTTTTCCTTCCCTTTCTTTTCTTCTTCTTTTTTCTTTGGCCAGTCGCCGGCCTTGGCCATGGTCGGTGACCGGTCGTTGAGGGCTGACAACCTCGCCGAAGCGTTGTCGGCCCTCGGCGAGGCTGAGCGTTGCCGGTGACCAGCTAAAAGGAAGGAAAAAGAAAAAAAAGAAAAAAAAGGAAAAATAAAATAAAAATATTAAAAAATTAAAAGAAACAAAAAAATCATATAAGTTTACCAAATGTGTTCCTGTTTTTTTTTTTCTATTCTAGGAACAAGTTTATCAAACGTGTTCTGCTGTTAAAAAATTATTCCCCGGAACAGAAATAGTTTTTTCTATTTCTATTTCCTGAAACAATTTTTGAACAGAAGCGTTACCAAACGCACTCTAAATCATGTTGAATGCTCATATCCGAGGTCATATTTCCTTACCATCCTCTGTCATCTCCTCCACATGTGGATGGATAGCACTCCTGATTTCCATTCAATACAAGTTCGACCAAATGAAATATTTAGGGGGTTTGATGTAAATTTGAGACATCTCTCTATCGTTTAAAATGGGAAAACTGCAATTTTCCTTCTCTTGTCCACACCATCAGTCTATTTTCCGGAAATTCCATTCACGTGAACTTGGAAGTTTCAGCTGCTTCAGTCAATTTCGGCATTCCATGTTCTTATTCAGCATTAAATTCTCCGCCATATCAGTTCTCTAGAAGCGGGTATAAACTTTTCCTACTTTCTCTTCGAGTCCTGCAATTTATTTGATTCCATACACAAGGTTTATGACTTCCGACAAACTTTTCCTCGTAAAAACACTCCCGATCACCTAGGAAGCTATTCATAATATAAAGAAATTATTTCATATTTCGGTTCGCTGGAAAAATTCTCCTACTTGACTATCAATGTTTCATTAGTCATGCTTTATTGTTTGTATTAATTTATAATCTGGTGTCATAAAAGCATGATGGCAAAATAGTGTGCTTGAGTAGGTTTTGAGAAGCTACAAATCACTTATTAATATATTTATTGAAATTTGATTAATATAACTATTGATTTGTTAAAACTATTTAATAATTTATTAAATGTTCGTTAGTTAAGTCAGTTTTTTTATTTATTAATTTACATAATTAGATTATTAAAAATCACAATATGGCCATATCTGAACATTAATTATTAGTACCGACTCAAATCGACCAATTTAATCTATGTCGATCAATTTATATACATTACAAATTCAAAGCTCCATACTTGGTTCAAACCGTACCCTATGTATATCTAACTCAATCAACATTACTAAAACACATAGATATTAAAAAACAAGAACTTTTATGCTATGCATATAGTGATTCATTCCGCACTTGTACATCTTAATAGGTACTATTGTGTGTTGCCTAATTAACTTCCCTTAGCATATATTGTGAAACATGACGGATTTACATATGTGTTGAGATAATTTTTTCTACCATATAACATTTATTTCTAGTTCAATTTACAGTATTAAATTCAATATATAATAAGATATCTGTCACTTAAATTGGAGTTTTTAACGACATTTGTCACTTCCAGTCTATTTGTAAACCATAATCAAACACTCATATCTCTAAGTTACGAAATCTAAAGTTTCATAAATATACTCAACTGTTGGATTTTTTTAATTCCCTCGGTGAAAATGACATTGCCCCAAAAATTTAAATAGTGCAGTCTTTTGATTCTCGTTTGAATTAGTCTTTGGGTAACTTCTTGTCTATTTGTTGTACCGAGCGGACCATGATACTAGCCGCCTCACACTTGCTCACCCCGGCTACAACATGGCAAGATACAGATATTCACACACACAATCTGAAAATGTCAAGTTTTGATATGATGACTGTTTAATAAACAAGGGAATTCATTAAGCTTACTATGAACATAGTAAACAGGGGGAGCCCTCGTCACTTGACCAAAGTTAAAAGGCATTGGACAATGAAAGTTCCAATAACAAAAGATAATGAGTGTTGGACACCCTAAGTATCAAATCTTGATATAGGTGGACACTTAAATGTCAAAACTTCCAAAAAGTACACTTAAATACCAAAATTGAGAATAAAAGAATACTTAAGTGCCAAAGACGAGAATTTCTGGCCAAATTACTAATGTGGCTTTTTTCGACAAATGTTTTACCGACACGACAATTATTTTAAAAAAATTATTCACATGGCACTGATATGACTAGCTTATCCCAAATCATTGATTTTTTTTAGGGGTGGATGACCAAATCATTGAGGGCCTTGACGGCCCTCCCCATTGCTGCCACTCCATCATCGCTAAAAAGGGCTAGCGACAGTGGAGCAAGGGTCAGCCAGAGTTGCCAGGCCTCGACCAGTGGTCAACAATGCTGGTCGATTGTAGGTGAGGGCCTGCAAGCCCTTGCCCAGATTTGAGGTGAGGGGTCGCCAACCTCTCCCAGCAAGGGTTGCCACCCCTCCTTTAGATCAGGCTAAGGGTTGCCGTTGACTAGGGCAAGGTCAAGCCCTTGCCTAGATATGGGGCAAGGGGCTAGCGACCTCTCCTGATCTTGGGGTGGGTCGTGACCCCTCACCCTAGATCTAGGCAAGGGCTTGTAGGCCTTTGCCTGCAGTTGACTAGGGTTGTCGGCCATTAGCTGAGGCTCGGCGACCCCAACAAACCATTGCTCCACCCTAATGGAGGGGCGGCGGTAGCGACGTGGGTCGTATAGGCCCTCATTGATTTGCTCCCCCTATTTTATTTTATTTTTTAATTTAATTTAATTAATATTTATATTAAAAATCAAATTTGGGGGCAAAACAACATTGTTTTGGGAGAAGCTAATCACATCAACATCACGTGGATTTCCAGCTAGTTACGTTGACTAGTTTTATTATTAAAAGAACGTCAAGTCAGATTTCCAGCTAATCTTGCCAAAGTTGCATTTAAATGTCCAATTTTCAAAAAAAGCGGCACTTACGAATACATTTTGGAAGTTTTTACACTTAAAGTGTCAACTTGTGTCAAGTTTTGGGACTTATTGTATACTTTTACCAAATGATGATGGTTGGCAATTTGTGTTTTCTTGCATCAACTATAAGACATGTTCATCAACCCAAACAAAAGGGAGAAGCAAGAAATATAGAATCTCACTTCCATCTACCATCTCGGGCTAGAAATTAGGTGGAAGAACAAGCCTTTGAGTATTAGGATTTCGCACTTGTGCGGTCCCTTTCAAGAGTTAAGGTCTTGATACAAACAACTCGTTGGTGCAAGGACCGAACTGCTGCCGTCCACTCAGGATCATTTACCAAAGCAGAGGATGAACCATCATGGACCGAAAATAACAGGAATCTAGAGGAGATGAATTCCACAGAACCTACATGCATGTGCAATCCTTTTGTCAAGCTATCCAAGCAAACAGAGAGATAATTAAACATAATAGAACTAAAAGATTAAGAAAGTTTGATGGCAGTAGCCTTCCTGCAGAAACATGGATAAAATAATTAAAACAAACTAATAATATGATAAAGATGTGTTTTTTTTTTTTTTTTGGTCAATATAAAGATGTGTGTTTGATGAGTAATAAATATATAGTAGATATTGTATTAGTATTCTTTATCCTCCTCCTTTGAAATATTGAAATTCTTAAAACCTATCATGAAAATATAGTTGCGTCGTAAACTTTTAATCTATACAATCAAATCTTAAAACTTGTTCGATTCACACAATCAAGTAAATTTGTTCCTCTATTCAATTTGATGAAGGAAAATGCTGACTTGGCATTTCTTTTCAATTTTTTGGGGTTACACTTGACCAATGTTGTGACAACAACTAGGCACTAGGGGTGAGTATCGTTTTAGGGTAAAATCTAGAACCTAAGAACCAGACCAATGGGAATATGTAGGTTTTAGGTTCCAAGGTACGTAAGGTAGGTTCCAGATTCAAAAAATTGAGGAACTTGTTTTGATGGATAGGTTCCATGTTCGTAGCTGGAGGAACCTAGAATCTGGAACTTGGAACCTGGAACAAGTTTTAATATTTTTCTTGTTCCATGTCTCCGTGAGATCCTCCGATATTTCATGCTGTTTGATGATGAGTGTATAAACTGGAAACACTAGTTATTTTATGATTAAGATTTTTACTTTATTAATGTTTATATTTTTCATGTATCTAAACATAAGTTATAATTAGTGAATTGTAATTGTTTAAATAACAATATAGGTGGAATCTGAGTAGATCCTAGAATCGACTCTAAAACCTATGACAATATAGGTTACGAGTGCTAAAGTATGTATGGTAGGTTCCAAGTTCCAAAAAATAAAGAACTTGTTCCAACGAATAGTTTCCAAGTTCCAGGTGGAATCTGTACGGAATCTAGAATTGCTCACTCCTATTAAGTGCCATATAAGAAAAGATTAGAAAATTTGAAAAAATGGGATAAGTGTTCTATAAGTCTTAAAACTTGTTATAAAAGTGCGATTAAATCATTAAATTTTCAAAAAGTGTGATTAAATAATAAAACTTGTTACGAAAGTTTGAGAACTTCCGATGTACTTATACCTAAAAAAAAAGGGATAATACCACAAAACATCTCAAATTGGAATCTGTGACTCATTTACCCCAAACTAATTTTCCTATCATAAAAAATTCTAAACTAAGATACTCGTGATAAATTTACATTTTGTTAATTTCCGTCAGATACTCCTAAGTTGCTAACATGGAAACAGACATAGCAAGCAACTTTTTGATATGGAGAATTATTATAAATGGTTTTTTAAACGACATTCTTGTGGGGAAGTCACAAACGTGGCAAGCGACTTGTCTTACATAGAGATTTAGCATAAACGGTTTTTTTAATAACGTTCTTGTGGAGAGGTCAGATTTAAAGAAAATGGTATGAGATTGAGAATTAGGGCAAAGTTGAATCCTCCCTCCCTCTTTCCTTCCCTCCATCCTAACTCACCAAAATCTTAAGGCAAAATTGGGATAAAACTAGGAATTTCAACAGATATCCGAAACATGAGGGAGCCATTGTCTAGAAGGGAAGCTGCTAGAGATGGAGATGGCAATGTCACCAGGGACAAGGACGACGTGGAGTCGTGGTTCAGATGCAGACGTGGTGGTGAGAAGAATTAGGGTTTGTTTGCGAATGGGGGCATTAGGACATGTGTGCAATTGAAAGTATATTGTCTTTCATATAAGTATAGTTTGGTCTTTCTAAGTCTTGAAATCTGATCCTCAACGAGAAAAATGTATTACCAAAACTACAGGATGCAAAGTGGTGAAGATGTGAAATGAAGATTGTTGGGATCGTCGGATCCCCAAAAATAGGATTCGTCACTTAAACCGAATCCCTAAATCAATGCGGAAGATAAGCCCGGGAATTAAACACGTATCACCGATCGTAAAGCACACCACGGAATCGAGCGTACCTTGTTGGCCACAGATTAGACACCGATGCCGTATTCAGGAAGAGATTTCAGTTTCGTTCGATCCGATGTCAAAAAATCGCCGTGAAGGGAAGATGGCGTCACTTCTTTGCTTTATGAGAGAGAGAGTGTTCTTGAAGAGAAAAAGAATGTTCGTACAAAATGCCAAGAGGTGTCTTCTCCTTCTCTCTCATCCCTTTTATAGGTTCCTCTTTCCACGGGCCTAATTCCCGTGGGCTGGACCTTTAGGCCCATCGTGGCCGGGCCAACTTAGGCCCATTATAATAAATCCATCATCTCCCACTCGCACATGGTGAGTCAAAACCAACATGGGTGGATAGGCCCAACTTAGGCCCATCAACTGAAAATCCTCTTTTCCTCTTTCAACATTCATACCGGTGAATAATCCGTGCGACCGGCATACTTTGAGAGCTCGTTGCTATACATCTGTTAGGAATATATAGCAGCTCATATTGGGCATCATTTTCCGAGTAAATTTAGTATGCAGTACCCTAGATCGATCGATCACATTTATATCTCTCTTAATCTCATTCAAACAATGATATATATATATATTGTATTCACAATTATGATTATCCCAAAGACAGTCATAATTGGTCGACCTGTGAATACAAAACCACAATGTGATTCTACAAATCCGATCTTCCTCTTTCCTTCAAACTCTCAATTTCAGTTCAACTTGCTTTTCTAGAAATGTCCCATTAGATCGAATCATCTCATGACCATTGGCAACATTCTAAGATAGCAAACACTAAATAGAAATCTTGAGAATAAGTAAGAGTCATGAGGGCACTAAAAAATGAGGAACTCTATTTCTCAAGAGTCTCACACGTCATAAAAGTTGAGATCATAACTTTTGCCACTCTTATAGGTCGTCTCATGCATACGTAGTATGAAATACGTATTACGGTATTAACTCCTTTCCCATGGAGCGTATGTCTACACAATCAATACCGTACAGATGATAGTTCAGACATACCCAATGTCTAACTTGAGTTCACGTATTTACTCATTCACAAAATTCATTAGAACTCACATCTGACATCTTAGACAGATAAAGTAAAATGTGTGGGTTATTTTACTTTCGGACATCGTAAGCATTATGTCCTCATCTTAACACTCAGTTAAGGCGACATATTTATGTTAAGCTTGAGCTCTCGATTATCACCTAGATAATAAGCTTAAAAAACAGTCTCATCTCTATCTATCACATAGTAAATAGAGGCGATTACTCGTGTGAGTGGGCTAATCTCTTATCTGTCCGACATACTTTCTCAACATAATATAATGCACTAAGCATTAAGATGCATAAAGATTAAACAAAGTCTCATAGGCATTAATAATAAAACAACACTAGTCCATACATGTGAACAACTCAGGGAAAATACAATCCAGTACATCAGACTCTACGCAATCCTAGAGATTTTACATGACCACAAAACACATCTCTAGGTATTGGCTTTGTCATAGGATCTGCTACCATTCTATGCGTAGATATGTACTGCAAGTTCACATCCTTTCGTGCAACCATATCTTTTACAAAGTTATACTTGGTATCTATATGTTTGGTCTTGCCATGATATTTTGGATCTTTAGTGTACGCTATAGCTGCTTGGCTATCACAGTTAACCAATAACGGATGTGCAGCTTTCTCAATAACACCTAAATGATCCAAAAATCTCTTAAGCCAAACTCCTTCTTGCACCGCTGCTGATAATGCCACGAACTCAGCTTCCATCGTGGATAAGGCTATACACGTTTGCTTCTTACTGCTCCACGATATGGCGCCATTGTTCAGTAAGAAAGCAAATCCAGAGGTAGATTTCCTTTCATCTAAATCTCCTCCCCAATCAGCATCTGAATAGCCTTCAAGTCGCAGATCCTTTCCTTGGTAATTCAACTTGAAATCAGCAGTTCCCTTCAGATACCTCAGTATTCTCTTAACGGCTTTCCAATGTGCTGGACCTGGATTGGATTGGTATCTACTCACCATTCCAACTGCAAAACATATGTCGGGTCTTGTACACATCATATCGTACATCAAGCTCCCAACTGCACTAGCATAAGGAACATGTTTCATTTGTTCCTTTTCTTGTGGAGTCCTCGGACACAGTCTATGGCTCAATCCTTCACCTTTTGCAATAGGAGTGTCTATGGGTTTACAATCTTGCATACGAAATCGTTCAAGAACTTTATTTATATATGTTTCTTGCGAAAGAGACAACGATCTCTTCGAACGATCTCTTGAAATCTTAACTCCAAGAATGTATGCAGCCTCACCCATATCCTTCATCTCAAAGTTGGAAGATAACCAACTCTTGACAGTATGAACAAACTCCATATTGCTTCCGGCAATCAGTATATCATCAACATATAATGATATGATCACAAAATGATCCTTGGATCTTTTGATATATACGCAATGATCCTCATCAATCATTGTAAAATCATATGCCATTATGGCATTATGAAAATGTATATACCATTGTCTCGATGACTGCTTAAGGCCGTATATCGATCTCAAAAGTCGACATACATTTTCTTCTTGGCCTTTCACTATGAAACCAGTAGGTTGTTCCATGTATATTTCTTCCTCTAATTCTCCATTGAGGAAAGCAGTCTTTACATCTATCTGATATAACTCAAGATCCAAACTAGATACTATTGCCAGAATAATGCGAATCGAGGTAAATCTCACTACAGGAGAAAACGTATCTTCATAATCAATTCCTTCCTGTTGATTATACCCCTTCGCAACAAGGCGAGCCTTATGCCTTTTTATCGATCCATCAGCCTTTCGCTTTATTTTGAGAACCCACTTGTTCCCAATAGCTCTGCGTCCTTTTGGAAGATCAACCAGTTCCCAGACTTGATTTGATTTCATTGACTCCATTTCCTCTTCCATTGCATGAATCCATTTTTTCTTACTAGGGCAATTCAGAGCCTCATTAATATTTCTTGGCTCATCCTCATCTTGTGGAGCAACCATAAAAGTTTCCCCTTCAATGTCAAAACGTCGACGGGGAATACTTTGGCGACTTGTTCGCCGTATGGGAGTTTGTACACTTTGCACATCATTCCCCATTATGCTCCCACTGTGATTAGATAATGATGATGTCGTCTCATTATGTGGTTGCAATTGAGAATGAGTTGAATTCAATTCATCACTTCTCATATTACTCCCACTTGGACGAACTCCACCAAGATCATTATCTTGATCCTAGGTTTCAAATAGGGAGTTGTCTTCCCCTATTTCGCCCTTCTTAGGAAATTCATCCTCTAAGAATGTGACATCCCGTGATTCAAATTCAGTTATACTCCTACTTTCCTGCTCACCTATGAACACATACCCTTTTGAGTGTTCCGAGTATCTTATGAAAATACTCTTCTTTCCTCTGGGACCCAGTTTCCCAAACTTGTGAGAGGACTCATGTGTATAGGCAGCACAACCCCATGGCTTAAGAAAACTTAAGTCCGGTTTTCTACCTGTCCATAACTCATATGGAGTGGAAGTAACTGATTTGGAAGGCACTCGGTTAAGTATATAGGCATCAGTTAACAATGCATCACTCCAAAAGGTGATAGGTAAGTTAGCATGCGCCATCATGGACCTAACCATTTCCAGTAGGGTTCTGTTTCTTCTCTCCGCAACACCATTTTGTTGAGGAGTATAAGGAATAGATAACTGTCTTTCTATTCCTTTTTCATCACATAATTTTCTGAACTCATCAGATAAATATTATCGACCTCGATCGGATCTCAATGCTTTTATTTTCTTGTCTAATTGATTCTCTACCAGGTTCATAAACCTTTTGAAACAACTTATTGCTTCAGATTTGTGAGAAATCAAATAGACATATCCGAATCGAGTATAATCATCTATAAAAGTGATGAAATAAATAGCCCCATGCCTTCCTCTCACATTCATTGGACCACAGACATCAGAATGGATTAAATGCAGAGGGAATTAAGCTCTTTTACCTTTTCCAAATGGTTTCCTTGTCGTTTCTAAGTCTTGAAATCTGATCCTCAACGAGAAAAATGTATTACCAAAACTATAGGATGCAAAGTGGTGAAGATGTGAAATGAAGATTGTTGGGATCGTCGGATCCCCAAAAACCGGATTTGTCACTTAAACCGAATCCCTAAATCAATGCGGAAGATAAGCCCGGGAATTAAACACGTATCACCAATCGTAAAGCACACCACGGAATCGAGCGTACCTTGTTGGCCACAGATTAGACACCGATGCCGTATTCAGGAAGAGATTTCAGTCCCGTTCGATCCGATGTCAAAAAATAGCCGTTAAGGGAAGATGGCGTCACTTCTTTGCTTTATGAGAGAGAGAGTGTTCTTGAAGAGAAAAAGAATGTTCGTACAAAATGCCAAGATGTGTCTTCTCCTTCTCTCTCATCCCTTTTATAGGTTCCTCTTTCCACGGGCCTAATTCCCGTGGGCCGGATCTTTAGGCCCATCGTGGCCGGGCCAACGGCCCATTATAATAAATCCATCAAAGATGGTTTTTAGTATCTTTTCTTTGTAAAGTTCCTCCTCCCTTTCAACCTTTTCTGTAATTGGTCAGACGACAATTTTCTACGTACTTAAAAAGTTGAAAATCGATGCCCATCTTTTCGTTCTTTTTCATTGAAGAGTCAATTCGCATTTTTTATGGTGGTACATATCAACGTATACTTCATGTCTTAATTCACTCTCTTTGACTTAGATCGAACATGACATAATACATGTGGAAGTTTAACTAATTCCATCAATTTTTCTAGGGGCTTGAATCACAGCATTCTCATACCTCCCGTGGGCTTAATTCATTCTCTGTCTAATATTGCTAGCAAGGGAATTGAATTAAAAAAAGAAGAAGAAGGACCCCCGACTATCGGATCTTGACATTTTAATTATATGGGTAATTTCTTTTTGCATGAATTTAAATTGACACCTTCAAATAAGGAATTACGTATTAACAATTTCAATGGTTGAAGAAAAGTCCATTCCGTTGATTATGATGGTGATAGTAAAATCGAGTCCGAATTTTAGCAATGATAATGTAGAAAATAGATGGTCATGTAACATATGGACATAAATGAATTGCTAGCTTACGCATGCAACTTAGTTTGAACGGCATTCACCAATAAAGAACAGCCCGGCCTTGGAAAAAAAATGAAAAAAAGGGCATTACTTGATGATGTTCAACAAGGAGGGATCGACGGACCCAGTGAGCTATTAATAAAGCACTCTATTTTGCTTGTGAAATTAATCGGACATTCAAAAATTCGAAACACAAAATTCACTATGCAAAGAAAGTCACCCGTGGAAGTGAAAACGGAAGAGAAAATTCAAGTTTGTGACAAAGATTCCTTCACAAATTCAAGTTCACATTCACTTTGTGTCAAAAATCCCAAAAAAATAATAAATAAATAAAAGATGCCATTTCCTTGGCATTTCACACCCCCGATTCGGCTGGGATAGATTGGTTCGGCAGAAGACGTATCAAACCATACTAATTTGGCTTGGCTTGAGCACTTGGAATGAGCCTCCTCCAGCGGCTTGCTTCCAAATATTATAAAGAAAGAAATACAGATAATAAATGATTAGCGTCTACTGTAAGTATTTATTTTCCAACTTAAATTAATTAAGGACGTGTTTGTTTCTTGGAAAGAAATTTCCAAAAAAAAAAAATGATCGTTTGTATTACCTACAAAAATGAATGAATCAATCACCAAAATACTTAGACATAAACCCTTTTCAATTGAGTTAGAAATTAATTTTAAGGACCGCTGACTCTCTCTCCCTTTCCAAGATTGAGGTCGAGTTTAACATCATGCAAGGCAACAGGGCTAAGGTGCGGACAACAACCGTGGAGAGAGATCTAGGAAGCGAAGTCAAAAGAGAGATGCGTCTATGGAGTCTTTAAGCAGGGGCAGACGAGATAGCAACATTAACAACGATGTTTAAGGGTAGAGAGAGGTGGCGACTCCAGGCCGATTAGGTTGCGAGAGAGCAATCAATCAGGGAATTTTGAGGATATGAATTTTCTAAATTTGAGAACTACAGTTTCATATGCGATTTCAGTAAGATTAGATTATAAATAATCATTGGATGCATGATGATTTACAATTTATTTAACAGGGTAAATTGACGCTAAATGCGGCCTAAGTGTAGACTATGTTCAAGAATCAAACGCGCTATTACCTAGATTGTCTCCACTAATCACAACCTTTTGTTTAACTTCCTTATCTGATCTCAAATCTACGTTTTAGATTCGAGCTCCTCCTCCTCCCCCGGGTAAAACATCACTTGATTTTCATTATTATATAAGATTTTGAAGATAGACAAGGGGGCTCGAGCTCCAAGCTTCTTTAGGAGCTGAGCCGTCGACGTTGTCACCATGTCATTTCATTTTGGTCCCCATCTTCCTACGTGTCACCTCTCTCTCTCTCTCTCTCTATCCCTGTGTTCTTTGCTTACTCTTTCTCCATCTTTATCCTCTCTTTAACCGAGTCATGAACATTGACCTTCTCTTCCTCTCCTCGTCACCCAACACGCATATATACCCACAAACGCACACACTCACCAAACATAGCACAATAACTTGTTCAACATCGCTTCAATCTTCTCTCACCAGAAGCTGACATTCTGCTGGCATTCCAAGAATGGGAAACTGTTGCAGAGCTGAATCTTCATCATCAACGGTCTGGGCTGGCGATGACTGGAACTCACTGCGTCGTGATGGAGGAGAAGGCAAGAAGAGGCTTCTTGATGATGCTGATGGAAAGAGAGTTTCTTCTTCTTCTTCTTCTTCATCACGCAGGAGAGAGATCAAGATCAAGATAAGTAAGGAGGAGCTAGAGAAGTTGGTGCAGAAAATCGAGGCTCAAGGACTGTCTCTAGAGCAAGTCCTGCCTCTTCTGATTAACAAGAACACTTTCGATCGATGTGGGTCGGGTTTTGCGAAGCACGGCTGTCATCGTTCATGGAGACCGGCTTTGCAAAGTATTCCGGAGGTCATCTAGAAGAAGTTTTCTGGTCCTTTTCTCATTCTTTTGTTCTTTGTTTGTACATAGGGCAAAGCATAGGTTTTGTTTTGTTTTTGTTTTTTGTTTTTTGTTTTCGATATATGACAATTTTCATAGAAGTAGTTACATAATCTCCTCTAGTATTAGGTTATGTTTGGTTTGTGAAAATGTACTTTCACACAATATATGTGCTAATGCTACACATGATTTGATTGGGGAGATATTATTTGCATTTAAAGACTTATCCTTTTAACTAGAAAGGATAAATCATAGTATCGTGGTTTCTTCTTTCACTGATCGAGTGTCAAGTACATAATCTAATAATCACTCGGAGAATTATAGAGTCACCATCGCTCAACTACTTAAGTATTTGACAGTTCTATTACGCATAGACCACCCACGGTATTTAGTCTCATGTCATTACTCAATAAGGTAAATCGCCGATGATTACCTCACCCCTTCCAAACACTCACGCCTTCCTCGAGACAAGCAATCCAAATTGAATGTACTGCACAAATCACCTGAGTGAAATCCTCGAAGAAGAAGCTTTGATATTCAAACAGCGTATGGACTTCTTTGGTACTGCTACAGAACAACCGAAAAGCAAAAACCGCCTCTTGAAGAATTTATATGTCATGAACCTACTTCACCAAAATATCTTCCACATAAATAAAAGTCCAATTTGAACCTGGAAACAACGGCATATCCAAGCGTCCAAGAAACCTCATACTTTCCTATTGGGGCTTTGACATATTTTAATGTGGGTCCGGCGTCGTATACCGGGCTAAAAACTCGCCGCAGAGACGATGGCAGGATTTGCAGGTGATTTCATGAGAATGAGGCAATATCAGTAGCTATCCTGCGAATGCGGATGTGGTCCTTAGGTGTTTTCTGATGGAGCGATGGCTGAGGAATAATGGTCCGTCCGTGCCGCGTATATTGCTCTGGTTGTTCATCATGTTATGGGGTGGCAGCTTGCAAAGACAATCTTGTACGACAATACTTTGAATCTTACGAATTCTGAGATCTAATGACTGTATCGTGTTGGGGAAAGAAAGAAAAGAGAAAGATCATCTCAACCGTTAACCATTTGAATAAGCCAATGAAGCAAAAGCAAAGTCATCTCCATCCCTTCAACCAGTTAAAGACTGAAAGAACTGATTCATGGATCTGCACTAGCAATAAGCCTGCTTTCAATCTTCGGTGCAAAACCCTAATGTCAAACACTCATATCTCAGGCCATATTTCCTTTACCATCCTCTGTTATCTCCTCTACATGTGGATGGATAGCACTCCTGATTTCCATTCAATAATGGTTCAACCAAATGAAATATTTAGGGGGCTTGATGTAAATTTGAAACATCTCTCTATTGTATAAAATGGGAAAACTGTAATTTTCCTTCTCTTGTCCACACCATCAGTCTATTTTCCGGAAATTCCATTCCCACGAACTTGGGTGTTGCGGCTGTTGCAGTCAATTTCGGCATTCTATGTTCTTACTTAGCATTAAATTCTCCGCTACGTCGGTTCTCTAGAAGTGGGTATAAACTTTTCCTACCTTGTCTTTCAATCCTGCAATTTATTTGATTTCGTACCAATGCTTACGACTTCCGATTAACTTTTCCTTGTGAAAATACTTCCGATCACCTATGACGCTGCTCAGAATATAAAGAAATTATTTCGTATTTCGGCTGGTTGGAAAAATTCTCCTACTTGATTATCAATGTTTCATTAGTCGTGCTTTATTTTTTTGTATTTATTTATAATCTCGTATCATAAAAGCACGACGGCAAAATAGTGTGCTTGAGTAGGTTTTGAGAAGCTACAAATCATTTATTAATATATTTCTAGAAATTTGATTAATATAAATATTAACTTGTTAAAAAATATTAATAATTTATTAAATATTCGTCATTTAAGTAAGCTTTTTATTATTAATTTATGTAATTAGATTATTAAAAAATCACAGTATGGCCATATCTGAAAATTAATTATTAGTTCCAACTCAAATTGATCAAATTAATTTGTTTCAATCAATTTATATATAATGCAAATTGAGAGCCCCATACTTGATTCGACCCTTATCCTATGTATACCCGACTCAACCCACATTACTAGAACACATAGATATTAATGATTGCACACTTATACATCTTCAAATCGAATGAAGATAATGATAGGTATTATTGCGTGTTGCCTAATTAACTTCCCTTAGCATATATTGTGAAACATGATGGGTTTACATATATGTTGAGATAATTTTTCCACTATATAACTTTTATTCCTAGCTCAATTTATAGTATTCAAATTCAATATATAATAAGATATCTGTAATTTAAATTGGAGACTTTAATGATATTTCTCAAACTTTTTTCTTTGAAATATAAGAATTTTAAATTTTTATTTGTAGATGAAAGAATGATTTGGAAAGCTCATTTAAAGAAGGAAGGGACTTCGACTTGACGTGCATCCGTATAAAGTAGCTTAAATGGTTAGTAAAACAGTATTTTCCAAGCCCGCTTGAATTATTAAACTATATGTCAAGATAAATGATCAGAGACTTTTTTAAATATAGCTTTTCACTAAACAAAAGTTTAATTCAAATGCGCTTGGAAAATACTTTGGAAAATGACATAAATAGCCTTTGCAATGTGGTCCTTGAACTTCAACTTAATGTTATTGACCGCTAAATTTCAGCTATCATATTTAATTCTTTATTGCATAAGAAAATTAGAGGTTGGTCCAACCGCTAAACAAAAATATCATTAGCATTATTCATATTCATATCACATGAAAATCACATGGCCCTTTGCACAGTATTATCATGTATCATTGTACGTGCGATTGAAGAGACTTTTTTAAAATGTGATCGGACATGGTGAGTTTGAACTCCACACTCAACTCCTTGTCGATGAAATACAATCTCTGACGGTTCGATGGTTATCTGCAATTATTAATTCAATTCTATTCTGAAAAAGGAGAAAAAATTGGGGTGAAGAGAAATATCCGGGCAAAGGCTAATCCACAAGTTACAAAAAAAAGGGAAATATGATTGTAAGCTGTTTAAGTTTGAAAAGCGAAAACAGATTTGTCATTATTTCCAAAATTCTCATCAATAAGAAGAATCCCTAGTGATTTTGTGGGAATATGCTGCTTTCCTTGCCTTAGTGAATGATATGTCTTTGCATCGAGTTTGATCGTTCACATTCAAGAAAAATTGTAAAAAGTTTGATGTTTGCTTTCCTATACCCCAAGTTCTGTTCCCCATTCAATGCTACGATACCATAAAATGAGTGGATGGGACGTGTGTAGATTAGGGAAAAGTATCAAAAAAGTCTTAAATCTATTGTATTGGTACCAATTCTGTCATAAACTTTTTAATTGGACCAATTCAGTCATAAACCTTTTAATATTGGTACCAATTTAGTCCATCCGGTCAATTTTGGCCGGTTGACTCTCACGTGGACGTTGACGTGACAATTTTTATAATTTTTTTTATAATTTTTTCAAATTTTTTATTAATTTTCTTTTTCCTTTTTCCCTTTTTTTTTCCTGCCTTCTTCCTGGCAGTGGCCGGCGAGGGTCGCGAAACCCTTGCCTGGCCTCTCCCAGGGTTGCTGGTAAGGCGGCTTCGCCCGAATCTGGGCGAGGCCAGCCTCGCCTAGGGCCGTGGGCGAGGTGGCTTAGCCTAGATCTGGGCGAGGCCAGCCTTGCCCGCGGCCGGCGAGGGCCGCATTTTGGCCTTGCCGGCCTTGGGCAAGGTTGCCTTCGCTCGCGGCAAGGCCAGGGCAAGGCTGGCCTCGCCCAGATCTGGGCTAAGCCGCCTCGCCTGCGACCCTAGGCAAGGCCGAGTGAGGGCTGCGACCCTCACTGGCGACTGGTGAGGGTCCCGAGCGAGGTTGGCCTCACCTAGATTCGGGCGAAGCCAACTCGCCGGCGGTAGGTGAGGACCGCGACCCTCGTTGGCGGCAAGCGAGGGCTTCGTGGCCCTCGCGTAGTGGCCGGTGAGCTTCACCAGCCACCGTTAGGAAGAAGGCAGAAAAAAAAAGGAAAAAGAAAAGAAAAGAAAATTAATAAAAAATTCGAAAAAGTGAAAAAAAAAAAAACCACAAAAATTTCCACGTCAGTGTCTGACCACCGGCCGACGTCCACGTCAGTGTCGACCGGCCAAAATTGGCTAGATGGACTGAATTGGTACAAATATTAAAAGATTTAGGACTAAATTGGTCCAATTGAAAAGTTTAGGACTTAATTGGTACCAATGCAATAGGTTTAGGGCTTTTTTGGTACTTTTCCCGTGTAGATTATTCCGGTCAATACCTAATGCGGTGAATTGATAGGACTTCCCGTCTATTTGCAAACCATAGTGTCAAACACTGATATCTCTAAGTCACGAAAACTAAAGTTTCATAAATATTCTCAACTGTTGGGTATCCTAATTCCCTCGGTGAAAATGACATTGCCCCAAAAATTTAAACATTGCAGTCTTTTGATTCTCGATTGAATTAGTCTTTGGGTAACTTCCCGTTTATCTATATGTTGTACAGAGCGGACCATGAAATTAGCCGCCCCATGCTTGCTCAACCCGGCTACAACAGGACAAGATAGAGCTATTCACACAAGCAATATGAAAATGTCAAGTTTTGATGTGATGAGTGATTAATAAACACGAGAATTCATTCAGCTAACTATAAACATAGTAAACAGGGGGAGTCCTCATCACTTAATAGGGGTTGCAACGGGAACTGCTCGAACCAGGAACCACTTGGATCAGATTGGACTAGCCAGTTTTGGGCGGTTCCCAAAGAGGGCAGTCCGATTCCTAGGTCCCACTTTTGGAATTGGTGGCCGGACCAAAATCGGTGGCTGGTTGGTTCGGTTCCCGATTCCTAAGTGGGAACGGGACTGATCAGACTAATCGGGCCAAACTAGTTAATTCCTCCCAATTTCTCCCATTTTTCATTTTATTTTTGGCCCAAAACATCAAATTTATTGGTTCCACTAGACCGGTCGGTCGGTCCAATTCTCGATTCCAGGACCAGTCGATTCAGTTCCCGGTCTTGGAATCTGGGAACCGGTTCTCCCAGTCCGATTCCTGGTTCCACCTCAAAACCGGACCGGATCGAGAACCGATCAATCCTATCACTTAACCAAAGTTAAAAGGTACTGGACAGTAACAAAAGATAATGGTTGGCGATTTGTGTTTTCTTGCATCAACTTTGAATTATAACACATGTTCGTCAACCCAAACAAAAGGGAGAAGCAAGAAATATAGAATCTCACTTTCCTCTACCATCTCGGGCTAGGAGCCTTTGAGCATTAGGGTTTCGCACTTGTACAGTCCCTTTCAAGAGTTAAGATCTTGATACAAACAACTCGTTGGTACAACGACCGACTGCTGCTCTCCACTCAGGATCATTCACAAGGGTAGAGGATGAACCATCATGGACTGAAAATAACGGGAATCTAGACGAGAGGAATTCCACAGAACCTACATGCGTGCAATCTGTTTGTCAAGCAATCCAAGCAAACAGAGAGAATTAAACATAATAGAACTAAAAGATTAAGAAAGTTTTATGGCACCAGCCTTCCCCCAGAAACATTGATAAAATAATTAAAACAAACTAAGAATATGACAAAGATGTGTGTTTGATGTGTGATAAATATATAGTAGATATTGTATTAATCTTCTTTTTCCTCCTCCTTTGAAACATTGAAATTCTTAAAACCCGTCACGTATATTTAGTTGCATCCTAAACTTTTAATTTATACAATCAAATCCTAAAACTTATTCAATTTATGTAATCAAGTAAATTTGTTCCTCTGTTCAATTTGATGAAGGAAAATGCTGACTTGGCTTTTAGTATTTTGGGGTTAGACTTGACAAATGTTGCTGCAACAATTGGGCGCCATATAAGAAAGGATCGGAAAATTAAAAAAAGTAAGGGATAATATCACAAAATATCTCAAACTGATATCCGTGACACATTTATCCTAATCTAATTTTCTTATCATAAAAAATTCTAAATTAAGACACTCGTGACAAATTTACTCTTTCTTAGTT
Source organism: Eucalyptus pauciflora (assembly GCA_007663325.1). Classification (NCBI taxonomy): domain Eukaryota; kingdom Viridiplantae; phylum Streptophyta; class Magnoliopsida; order Myrtales; family Myrtaceae; genus Eucalyptus; species Eucalyptus pauciflora. The sequence continues at coordinate 118,075 of VMYD01000212.1, read as the reverse complement.
TCCATCCAATATCTCTAAATTGCTGACATGAAAACAGACGTGCAAGCGACTTGTCGACATAGAGATTTAGAATAAATGGTTTTTTAAACGACGTTCTTGTGTGGAAGTCACAAACGTGGCAAGCAATTTGTCTGACGTGGAGATTTAGCGTGAATGGTTTATTAAATGAGTTCTTGTGGGGAGGTCAGATTTAATGAAAATGGTCTGAGATTGAGAATTAGGGCAAAGTTCAATCCTCCCTCTCTCCCTCCTAAATCACCAAAATCTTAAGGCAAAATTGCGATTAAACTAGGGATTTCAGCAGATATCCGAAACATGAGGGAGCTCTTGTCTAGAAGGGAAGCTGCTGGAGATGGCAATGCCACCAGGGACAAGGACGACGTGGAGTCGCGGCTCAGATGCAGACGTGGTGGCCAGAAGAATTAGGGTTTGTTTGCGAATGGGGGCGTTAGGATGTGTGCGCATTTGAAAAACTATTGTCTTTCAGATAAGTATTGTTTGGTCTTTCTAAGTCCTGAAATCTAATCCTCAACAACAAGCATGTATTACCAAAACTAGCAGATGCAAAGTGGTGAAGATGTGAAATGAAGATGGTTTATAGTAGCTTCTTTTTGTAAATTTCCTGAAGATTTTTACCAGCTTCTTTTTGTAAATTTCCTCCTCCCTTTCAACCATTTCTGTGACTGGTCAGACCACAATTTTCTACGGACTTAAAAGGTTGAAAATGCATGGCCATCTTTTTTTTAAAAAATATTTTTCACTGAAGAGTCGATTCCCGTTTACAAATTCAATGTTGGGGCTTTATGGTGGTACACATCAACTTAAGCTTCATTGCTTAATTCACTCTCCTTGACTTAGATCGAATGTGACATAATACATAATGGTTGTTTAACTAACTCCATCAATTTTTCTAGGGGCATGAATCACAGCATTCTCATACTTCCCGTGGGCTTAATTCATTCTCTGTCTAATATTGCTAGCAAGGGAATTGAATAAATAATAATAACAAAAGACCCCTGACTATCGGATCTTGACATTTTATTTATATAGATAATTTCTTTTCGCATGAATTTAAATCGACACATTTAAATAAGGAATTAAATATTAACAATTTCAATGGTTGAAGAAAAGTTCATTATGTTAATTACGATGGTGATAGTAAAATCGAGTCCCAATTTTAGCAACGATAATGTAGAAAATTGATGGTCATGGAACATATGGACAAAAATTAATTGCTAACTTATGTATGCAACTCAGTTTGAACGGCATTCACCAAAGAAGAACAGCCCGGCATAAAAATAAATAAATAAATAAATGAAAAAAAAGGCATTACTTGATGATGTTCAACAAGGAGGGATCGACAGACCCGGTGAGATATTAATAGAGCACTCTATTTTGCTTGTGAAATTAATCGGATATTCAAAAAGTCGAAACACAAAATTCACTATGCAAAGAAAGTCACCCGTGGAAGTGAAAACGGAAGAGAAAATTCAAGTTTGTGACAAAGATTCCTTCACAAATTCAAGTTCACATTCACTTTGTGTCAAAACTCCCAAAAAAAATAATAAATAAATAAAAGATGCCATTTCCTTGGCATTTCACACCCCCAATTCGGCTGGGATAGCTTGGTTCGGCAAAAGACGTATCAAACCATGCTAATTTGGCTTGGCTTGCGCACTTGGAATGAGCCTCCTCCAGCCGCTTGCTTCCAAATTCTCTATATACTCAATATGTAACAGATGATATATTAATATTATAAAAAAAAAAAATAAAGATTATAAATGATTAGTGTCTACTGTAAGTATTTATTTTCCAACTTAAATTTAATTAATGATGTGTTTTTTTCATGGAAAGAAATTTCCAAAAAAAATGATCGCTTCTATTACCTACAAAAATGAATTGAGTTAGACATAAACCTTTTTCATTTGCGAATTGAGTTAGAAATTAATTCTAAGGACTGCTGACTCTCTCTCCCTTTCCAAGATTGAGGTCGAGTTTAACATAGTTTTTAAAGATAGCTACGCCGTTGACGTTGTAATGTTCGTGTGCATGAGAAGATATATTGATTAGTCAGTCAAAAAAGTCATCCCAGGTGGGTCCCTATCGTCTTACGTGTCACCTCTCCCTCTCTCTCTCTCTCTCTCTCTCGCTGTTATTTGCTTACTCTTTCTCCAACTTTATCCTCTCTCCATAACCAAGTCATGAATCTAGACCTCTCTCTTCTTCTCCTTCGCTACCCACACACACACACATATATATATCCATAAACGCACACATTCACCCAAATAGAGCACGATAACTTATTCAACATCGCTACAATCTTCTCTCACCTCAAGCTGACATTTTGCTTGTATTTCAAGAATGGGAAACTGTTGCGGAGCTGAGTCTTCATCATCATCATCCATGATTTGGGCTGGTGATGATTGGAACTCGCTGCTTAAAGATGCAGGAGAAGGCAAGAGGCTTTTCGATGGTGCTGATGGAAAGAGAGTTTCTTCTTCTTCTTCCTGCAGGAGAGAGATTAAGATCAGGATTAGTAAGGAGGAGCTAGAGAAGTTGGTGCAGAAAATGGAAGCTCAAGGACTGTCTCTAGAGCAAGTCTTGCCTCCTCTGATTAACAAGAACACTTTCAATTGTCATGGATTGGGTTTCGTGAAGAGTGGCGGTCATCGTTCATGGAGACCGGCTTTGCAAAGTATTCCGGAGGCCATCTAAAAGAAATTTTATCATCCTTTTCTCATTCCTTTGTTCTTTGTATGTACATGGGACGAATAATAGGTTTTGTTATCTTTTTTTTTTTTTTGGGATATATGACAATTTTAATAGAAGTAGGTGCATGATCTACTCTAGTATCAGGTTATGTTTGGTCTGTGAAAATGTACTTTGACACAATATATGTGCTAATGCTACACATGATTTGATTGGGGAGATATTTATTTGCATTTAAAGACTTATCCTTGTAACTAGAAAGGATAAATCGTAGTGTTGTGGTTTCTTCCTTTGCTTCAGCTTGATCGAGTGTTAGTCCATAATCTATAGGGAGAGCCAGCTGCAAAAGATCTAATAATCACTTAGAGAATTACAAAGTTACCATCACTCAACCGCTCAGCTATTTCATGGTTCTAGTACTGCACAAATTCACGGTGTCTAATCCTATGTAATTATTACTCAATACAGTAAATCACAGATAATCACCTGGCCGCTTTCGAACGCTCACACCTTCCTTGAGACAAGCAATCCAAATTGGATGTACTGCACGAATCACCGAGAGAAACCCTTGAAGAAGAAGCTTTGATATTCAAACAGCTTATGGACTTTTTTTGTGCTGCTACAAAAAAACTGAAAAGCAAAAGCCAACTCTTGAAGAATCTATGTCATGAACCCACGTTGGAACCTACTTCACCAAAATATCTTGCGCATAAATAAAAGTCCAATTTGAACTTGGAAACAACGGCATATCCAAGCGTCCAAGAAACCTCATACTTTCCTATTGGGGCTTTGACATACTTTTGATGCTGGAATGGTGTCGTAAATCAGGCCAAAAACTCGAGACATGTTAGCAATGGAGATAATGGCAGGAGTTGCAGGTGATTTCATGGGAATGAGGCATGATGAGGAGGCGATATCAGTTGCTATCCATGATGGCAGAGGTGTTTTTCGATGGAGCGATGGCTCAGGAATGGTGGTCCGTACGGGCCTCATATATTGCACTGGTTGTTCATCGTGTTGTGAGGTGGCAGCTTGCGAAACAATCTTGTACAACAATACTTTGAATCTTACGAACTCTGAGATCTAATGACTGTACCGTGTTGGGGAAAGAAAGAAAGAAAAGAAAAGATCATCTTAACCATTAACCATTTTAATAAGCCAATTGAGCAAAAGCAAAGTCATTTCCATTTCTTCAACCAGTTAAAGCCTGAAAGAACTGATCCATGGATCTGCATTAGCAATAAGCCTGCTTTCAGTCTATTGGTGCAAAACCCTAATGTCAAACACTCATATCTCAGGCCATATCTCCTTTACCATCCTCTGTTATCTCCTCTACATTTGGATGGATAGCACTCTTGATTTTCATTCAATACAGGTTCAACCAAATGAAATATTTGGGGACTTTAGTGGGCTTGATGTAACTTTGAGACATCTCTCTACTGTATAAAATGGAAAACTGTAATTTTCCTTTCTCTATGTTTTTTTTGGTAACCCCGTACAGTCAATAGCTGGCGAGCAAATCCTGAGGTGACGCTAGTAGATGACCCACCTCCCCGGCGCCACACTTAAGACGCCAAATGCTTCCATTGGGTTTTGAACTCCTCACTTTTAAAGAATGATCAATGGAGCTCTTATCTAGCAGAGCCAGCACGGCCGGTGGTGTAATTTTTCCTTTCTCTTGTCCACACCATCAATCTATTTTCCGGAAATTCCATTCACATGAACTTGGGTGTTTCAGCTATTTCGGTCAATTTTGGCATTCCATGTTCTTACTTAGCATTAAATTCTCCGCTTTGTCAATTCTCTATAAGTGGCTATGAACTTTTCCTACTTTGTCTTCGAGTGTTTCTTTGATTTCTTACCCAAGGCTTACGACTTCCGATGTACTTTTCCTTGTAAAAAAGCTTCCGATCGCCTAAGATGATGCTCGGAATATAAAGAAGTTGAGGTTTTATGGTGGTCCATATCAACGTATACTTCATGGCTTAATTCACTCTCATTGACTTAGATCACATGACATAATACATATGGTTGTTTAACTAATTCCATCAATTTTTCTAGGGGCTTGAATCACAGCATTCTCATACTTCCCGTGGGCTTAATTCATTCTCTGTCTAATATTGCTAGCGAGGGAATTGAATAAAAAAAAAAGACCCCCGACTATCGGATCTTGACATTTTAATTATATAGATAATTTATTTTCGCATGATTTAAATCGACACGTTTAAATAAGGAATTAAGTATTAACAATTTCAATGGTTGAAGAAAAGTTTGTTCTGTTGATTACGATGGTGATAGTAAAATCAAGTACCAGTTTTAGCAACGATAATGTAGAAAATTGATGGTCATGGAACATATGGACATAAATTAATTGCTAGCTTATGTATGCAACTCAGTTTGAACGGCATTCACCAATAAAGAACAGCCTGGCCTAAAAATAAATAAATAAATGAAAAAAAAGGCATTACTTGATGATGTTCAAACAAGGAGGGATCGACGGACTCGGTGAGATATTAATAGAGCACTCTATTTTGCTTGTGAAATTAATCAGATATTCAAAAAGTCGAAACATAAAAATTCACTATGCAAAGAAAGTCACCCGTGCAAGTGAAAACGGAAGAGAAAATACAAGTTTGTGACAAAGATTCCTTCACAAATTCAAGTTCACATTCATTTTGTGTCAAAACTCCCAAAAGAATAATAAATAAATAAAAAGATGCCATTTCCTTGGCATTTCACACCCCCGATTCGGCTGGGATAGCTTGGTTCGGCAGAAGACGTATCAAACCATGCTAATTTGGCTTGGCTTGAACAAGGAATTTTGAGAATATGAATTTTCTAAATTTAAGAACTAGAGTTTCATATGTGATTTAGTAATATTAAATTATCAATAATAATTGAATGTATGATAACTTAATGTATGATTTATTTAACGTGGTAAATCGAAGCGAAACGCATCATAAGAAGTGCAGACTATGTCCGACAATCAAACGCGGTATTGTCCAGATTATGTCCAATAATCACAAGGTTTGGTCCAACTTCCTCATCCGATCACAAGTCAACTTCTAGATTCATCTCTTTCCCAACATAACATCACTTGATTTTTATTTTTATTTTTTGAATTTTGGCATCATTTCCTAAATAGGGATATACTCTAGGCTGAAGGCTAATGTCACATCAAAATAGTTTGCAAATATATTATTTTATAGTTTTTGAACATAGACAAGGAGTTCGAGCTTCAAGCCTGTTTAGTAGCTCAGCCGTTTGACGTTGTCATGCTCGTGAATGAGAATATATATGATTTGTCGGTCAAAAAAGTCATCCCAGGTGGGTCCCATCGTCTTACGTGTCACCTCTCTCTCTGTTATTTGCTTACTCTTTCTCAATCTTTCTCCTCTCTCCATAACCGAGTCATGAATCTGGACCTTTCTCTTTGTCTCCTTCGCCACCCACACACACATATATGTCCATAACCAAGTCATGAATCTTGATCAGTCTTTAGTTCTTTTATTATAAATTTATGCGATTTTCCTTAAGTCGAAACTTAGCATATAATTAAAGAAGAGTGTTAGAATATTCAAATATCAAGTTGTACGTTTATATAATGATTTGAACTTGTCGAACAATTAGGTGTGCTCCGTTTTTTATGGTGGATGGTGGATGGAGTCTCAAGGACCACAATCTCTCTCTCTCTCATTTGCTTACTCTTTCTCCATCTTTATCCACTCCCCATAACCAAATCTGGACCTTTCTATTCTTCGCCTTCGCCACCCGCACACACATATATCCCTCCCATTTGCTTACTCTTTCTCCATCTTTATCCACTCTCCACAGCCAAATCTGGACATTTCTGTTCTTCTCCTTCGCCACCCGCACACGCATATATATCCATAACCGCTCGCATTCACCCAAATAGAGCACGATAAATTATTCGACATCGCTTCGATCTTCTCTCACCACCAAGCTGACATTTTGCCGGTGTTTCAAGAATGGGAAACTGTTGCAGAGCTGAGTCTTCGTCGTCATCGTCCATGATCTGGGCTGGTGATGATGGGAACGCGCTGCTTGACGAGGGAGGAGCAAGCAAGAGGCTTCTTGATGATGCTGATGGAAAGAGCGTTTCTTCTTCTTCACGCAGGAGAGAGATCAAGATCAAGATCAGTAAGGAGGACCTAGAGAAGTTGGTGGAGGAAATGAAGTCTCAAGGACTGTCTCTAGAGCAAGTCTTGCCTCTTCTGATTAACAAGAACGCTTTCGATCATCATCGGTCGGGTTTCGGTGGTCATCGTTCATGGAGACCGGCTTTGCAAAGTATTCCAGAGGCCATCTAAAAGAAGTTTTCTCATCCTTTTCTCATTCTTTTGTTCTTTGTATGTACATGGGACAAGCCATAGGTTTGGCTTTATATTTTCTAATATATGACGATTTTTATAGATGTGGTTACATAATCTCCTATAATTCATAGGTTATGTTTGGTTTGTGAAAATGTACTTTTACACAACATTGCTGCTAATGCTGCAAATGATTTGATTGGGGGAGATATCATTTGCATTTAAAGACATACTTGTAACTAGCAAGGATAAATCATAGTGTTTTGGTTTCTTCTTTTACTTCAGTTTGATCACACGGGGAGCTGACTGTAAAAGATCTAATAATCACTCGGAGAATTATAGAGTCACAATCACTCAACTGCTCAGCTGTTTCACAGTTCTAGTACACAATATTTTGTCTCGTGTAATTACTTGATAAAGTAAGTCACGGATAATTAACCTCACTGCTTCTAAACACTCATGCCTTCCTTGAGACAAGCAATCCAAATTGGATGTACTGCACAAATCACCGAGTGAAATCTTTGAAGAAGAAGCTTTGATATTCAAACAGCTTGTGGACTTCTTTTGTATTGCTACAGAACAACTGAAAAGCAAAAACCGCCTCTTGGAGAGTTTATATGTCATGAACCCACGTTGAAACTGACTTCACCAAAATATCTTGCGCATAAATAAAAGTCCAATTTGAACTTGAAAACAACGGCAAACCCAAGCGTCCAAGAAACCTCGTAGTTTCCCATGGGGGTTTTGACACACTTTAATGCGGGACCAGTGTCGTATATAAGGCTAAAAACTCCAGACATATATTAATGGCGGAGATGATGGCGGGAGTTGCAGGTGGTTTCATGGGAATGAGGCATATGATGGAAGGAGGGAAGTAGAGGAGACGATATCAGTAACTATCCTGCGACGGCGGAGGTGGTCATAAGGTGTTCTTCAATGGAGCGATGGCTCGGGAACGGTGGTCATCGTGTTGTGAGGTGGCCGCTTGTAAAGCAACAGCAGGTTTTGTACAACAATACGTTGAATCTTACCAATTCTGAAATATAATGTTTGTGTTTGCTGTAAATCTTTTTATGCATAGCATCATCTACTGAATGATACTTTGAATTTTGTTTACTTCTCTCAGAGAAGCATCTAAGATTAAATGAGAAACCATTGAGATGCTACTATCACATTAGAACATCTCCAATTATAAGCAAGCATAAGCCTTGAGATGTACAGTGACGTCTTCGCGATGGGTGCTCTTCCGCTTGATGCCAGAGATGAAGGGGCGGGCGGGAGTTGCTCGGTAAATTCTCTGAGTCGAGTGTAAGTCATTATACATCATAAATCTGTAATGCGGAAACTCATCTAAACGCGGTGATCTTTTGATCTTCATGATTCTCACAATAGATGAAGACATACCTTTATCCATAGCGTTGCACTTGATGATCGTCGTAGAAAACTTGAAGAACACGATCCAAAGAAGAAATCCGATTTCTCTCCCTTAACCCACTATACTTGATGTATTCAATCGATGGATGAGAGAATACCAAATGCCTTTACGTTATTGTCGTTAATTATGGGTGGAGAGAGAACCGGACTCTATTTATACGTTCCATGAAAATGTGCCTTCCATCAAAGCGATATACCCTTTCAATTAAAGTCGTACCTCTTCATTTTATTAGATTCGTAACTCCTCAAAACCAATATTAATTATTCTTATAGCATAATAATAATTATTAAACTATATAACATAAATCATATCATGTGGGCCACATTAATTCTTACATTCTCCCACTTGGCTCATATGATATTCCTTTCATAGTTTAATAAAGACTGTAATGTGCACAATAACATTATGCTATAAAATTTCATCAAATTGGCAATCACATAATAATCACAATTAAGTAAATAAAACTAATGCGAGTCATAGCGGTTGTATGTCATTAATCGACATAGTCCCTTCTATGCACTACAACTATAGCACTTTACTTAACATGATCCATAAATGAGAAGTATAGTAATAGTCCAACTATAATGTTTCCTTAGAAACTATCCTGTTTAACATTCATCTATTTCCATAATGTATACTAAATAGAAAACAGGAAATATCATAAACACGTAAGTGAGCTCAAAGTGTCAAATACATAAACTTAATACAATCATAATACAAACACTAATGACGTTCAATAATGCCCATCCTTTCAACATGCTCATTAAATGTTTTGGGTGGCAGTCTTTTTGTTAAGGGATCTGCTATCATAAGTTTGGTGCTAATGTGCTCAATTGACACTCTTTGTTTCTGAACTTCTTCTTTAACAGACAAGTATTTGATCTCCATATGCTTAGCACCCTTAGAATACTTGTCGTTCTTGGAGAAGAAAACTGCTGCAGAGTTATCACAATAAATTTTCAGCGGCTTGGCAATACTGTCGACAACCACAAGCCCTGAAATAAAATTCCGCAGCCATAATCCATGAATAGTGGCCTCAAAGCATGCCACAAATTCAGCTTCCATAGTAGATGCAGCAATAACTGACTGCTTCGCACTCTTCCATGAAATTGCCCCTCCGGCCATAAGAAACAAGTAACTAAACGTTGACTTTCTTGTATCTACACAACCGGCTAAATCTGAATCTGAATACCCAATCACCTCGAGATGATCGGATCTTTTATAAGTAAGCATATGATTCTTCGTTCCTTACAGGTATCTAAGAACTTTCTTTGCAGCTTTCCAATGATCCATTCCAGGATTACTTTGATACCTGCCCAGCATTCCGACAGCAAAACTGATGTTTGGTCTGGTACAAGTTTGTGCATACATTAAACTCCCCACAACAGATGCATAAGGAATATTCTTCATTTGTTCTCGTTCCAATTCACTTTTTGGACATTGCATAAGGCTAAATTTATCACCTTTCTAAATTGGAACTATTCCTTCTGAACATTTACTCATATTAAATCTCTCTAAAATTTTCTCAATGTAGGCTTTCTGAGACAATCCTAATAATCCTTGTGATCTATCACGAAATATTTTTATTCCTATCACATATGTTGCCTCTCCCATATCCTTCATTTCAAAATTCTTAGAGAGAAACTTCTTGGTTTCATGTAACAAATCAAGATCATTAGCAGCAAGCAAAATATCATCAACATACAGAACTAGAAAAATAAACTTGCTCCCACTAATCTTCATATATATACACCGATCAACGGTGTTTTCCTTAAATCCAAATGAAGTTATGGTATCGTTAAACTTAAGATACCATTGTCGGGAAGCTTGTTTAAGTCCATATATTGATTTCTTTAATTTACATACCTTGTGTTCCTTTCCTTTAATTGAAAAGCCTTCGGGTTGGTCCATGTAAACCTCTTCTTCTAAATTCCCATTAAGAAATGCGGTTTTTACATCCATTTGGTGTAACTCCAAGTCATAATGAGCCACCAAAGCCATAATGATTCTAAGTGAGTCTTTCTTAGAGACTGGTGAAAATGTCTCTTTATAGTAAATGCCTTCTTTTTGCGTAAAACCCTTTGCAACAAGTCTAGCTTTATGTCGTTCAATATTGCCTTTTGAGTCGCGCTTGGTCTTAAAGACCCATTTACACCCAACCTTCTTACATCCTTTAGGCAATTCAACAATATCCCAAACTTGATTTTGATGCATGGATTTTAACTCTTCTTGCATTGCATTAAACCATTCATTAGAATCTTCACATTCCATGGCTTGGGAAAATGAATCTGGATCATTTCCAATTCCTAAGTCAATTTCTGACTCTTGTAGATAAACCATATAGTCATTAGAAATAGCCGACCTCTTTTCTCTTTGAGATCTTCTTAATGCTATATCTTGTGACTCAGCTATTGGAGGTTCAATATTGACATCTTCATTATGGAGTGGTTGTTCATTAATTTGTTGTTCTTGATCATTGTTAGATTGTGCTATAATATCATGAACAACAACTTTAGAAGCTTCGGGTATAGGAGCTTCTACCCTTACATCACGCATTCTTTCACTCCCACTGATGTCACCATTCTCAATAAACCTAGCATTTCCAGATTCAACAATTCTTGTACTATGATTAGGACAATAAAATTTATACCCTTTGGATTTCTCTGCATAACCAATGAAATAACCACTGGTCGTTCTTGAATCCAATTTCCTTTCATGTGGATTGTAAATTCTTACTTCTGCTTAACAACCCCAAACATGCAGGTGACGTAAACTAGGTTTCCTTCCCGTCCACAGTTCAAAGGGAGTTTTTGGAACTGCCTTACTAGGAACCCTGTTTAATAAATACATAGAAGTCTTTAAAGCATACATCCACAAAGACAAGGGTAAAGATGAATGACTCATCATACTCCTAACCATTTCCATTAAAGTACGATTACGCCTTTCTGCTACACCATTTTGTTGTGGTGTACCTGGCATTGTGTATTGAGCACAAATGCCATGTCTTTCAAGGAATTTAGCAAATGGACCTGGACATTGTCCCGATTCATTATACTTTCCATAATATTCACCACCTCTATCTGATCTTACTATTTTCACCTTTCTATCTAATTGCCTCTCAACCTCTTTAATATACACTTCAAGTGCATTTATTGATTGAGACTTATCATGCAATAGATAAATATAACCATAACGTGAAAAATCATCAATAAAGGTAATGAAGTAACTTTCATTACCAAAAGATGGAACATCGAATGGACCACATATGTCAGTATGTATAATTTCAAGAAGTTATGTGCTTCTTGTGGCACCTTTCTTAGTGTGCTTTGTTTGTTTACCTTTAATACAATCAATACACACTCCAAAGTCAGTAAAATCCAAATTTGGAAAAATTTCATTCTTCACTAATCTTTGCATTCTTCCTTTGGATATATGACCCAAACGTTTATGCCACAAGTAAGCAGAATTTTCATCCACCAAGCTTCGTTTAGTGCCAACATTATGATGCAAGGTCATTAATGTCTCAACAAAAGTATTATTAAGTCTAAATTTGTAGAGACCATCACATAAAGTTCCAGTTTCAATAAGAGTATCACTCTTAAATAGACTGAAAGATTCAGAACCAAACTTACAATAAAATCCCGCCACATCAAGTCTTGGCAAAGAAACTAAATTGCGAGAAAAAGTAGGTACATAAAGGGTTCGAAACAAATCCAAATAATGCCCAGTATCTAAGATCAAACGATAAGTGCCAATGCCTTCAACTGGAGCTTTGTTTTTGTTCCCCGTAATCACATAACTTTCATTTGGCTTTATAGTTTGGATCGTAAGAAATCCCTGCATCGTATTTGACACATGAGTGGTGGCACCAGAATCAATCCACCAAGTATTATGAGGAACTTCAGTAAAGTTTGATTCAAAACATACTAAAGCACAAGGCTTACATTTCTTTTCGAACCAAGCTTTACATTTCAGACAATCTTTCTTCAAGTGTCCAATTTTGTTGCAAAAATGACACTTAATAAGATTATGTTCCTTCTTGTGGATTTGAGAAGCCTTTGAAGAGTCATTCAGGACGTGTAGTCCTTTCTTCTTGCTCCTTCCACCTTTCCTCTTGAAATTCTTTCGAACATCTTGATGACTTGAGAGATGAACATAATGAGCCTTTTGATTCTTTATCCTTGTTTCCTCTTGAACTAGCATACTGGCCAATTCATTTACATTCCACTTATCCTTTATAGTGTTGTAATTAATTTGAAATGGCCCATATTGCTCATGAGGCAAGGAATTAAGTATAAATTGTACTAAAAAGTACTCATCCACGTTCATCCCTAAAGTCCTTAACTTTGCTGCTAAATTCGTCATCTCAAGTATATGCTCATGCATGGTACGCGAACCATCATATTTCATGGTGGTCAGTGTACTCATCAATGTACCAGCAAGTGACTTATCAGCAGTTTGAGAACGCTCTTTCACAAATTTCATAAATTCCTTAGCATTGTCAGTTTTGGGAAGAGAAGTCTTTAAATTGTTTGCAACTGTCATTCGCATGAACATTAAGCTCAGTCTGTTCGATCTTTCCCAAACTTTATAGAAAGACTTTTCATCATTGCTACTTTCATCAGTAATAGCAGCTGGTTTCTCAGCTTGAAGTGCTAAATCAAGATCCAGGACACCTAAGTGAAACTGGACTTGTTCACTCCAATCAGGAAAATTTATCCCATTGAATAAGGGAACAGATGAGGCGTGTGAATGGAGTGAAACAGGTACAGATACTGCAAACATATGCAAGAAAATACTCATACATTAATGCCTTGAGAATATCACCTAATCAGATTCAAACTAAACTACACATGTATATCATAGTTCTCCTTTGGGCGATCCTATGATATACAAATATATAAAAAAACCATAATGATGCTAATAACTTTTATTTGATAATTGTAAATATATCTTATTAAAATTTATTTGCTATCTTTGGATATACAAACAAAAGTAATAAGTCATATTAATTATCAACTATAACGTTCATGAATTATAGAAAATAATTAACCTTTGGGTTAATCCCTAAGTTCTTATAATAAATGAACTTCAATATACCCATAACATAAATAATGATATGCAATATATCAATTTCATAAATAGCATCAATTAATTATGGGTAATTGAATAAAATAATTTACAATATAAAAAAAAAATTCAAAAGACTTCAAAGTTTGGCCACTTTGGTGACTAACAAACCTTTCATAATATGAATTTTTAATATTGTAAAATACAAATATTTACCAAATTGCACACAAGGACAAAACCGTAATAAAAGCATAAGGGTAAAATCGTAAAATCATAATTCCATAAGGGCAGAATTATAAATTTATAATCCAGGGGCAAAATGGTAAATAAACAGTAAGGGCAGAACTGTAATTATAAATTAAATAGGGGCATAACTGTAAATAACCATCAAAAGAAGGGCAAAATAGTAATTAGGAGCTTCGGGAGGGGCAAAAGCGTAAAAAGGGCCCCGCGGGACGTCAGGCACGTGCCGAGCACGTGCCTTCGTCCTCGGCGGGCGCGTGCCCCGCACGCGCGCGTTCGGCGCGCAGGCGCGTGCAACGGGCAACTGCCGCGGGCGCGTGCGTTGCACGCGCTTGTCAAGCGCCACGCCGTTTCGCACGCGCGTGCTCCCCACGCGCCTGCGGTTGGCGCGCGCGAAATGGCTCGTGGCGCGTGGGTTCCACGCGCCAGCGACTGCAGCGCGCGCGTGGACCCACACGCCTTCTTCCCCCTCACGCACAGTAACTTTTCTTCGCCAATTTTTCACCGTTTCGTCCCCTTTCGCCCGAATTCTTCCATTTTTCGACATTGTTCTCCATGAGAACTTCCATCATTCGGATTTTCATCAACAAAACCATCCGAAAACATTTTAACAACAACAAATAGTACAAACAGGATCGTTCTACGAATCATCAAACATAAATCATAATATTTCTTCAAACGGAAAAATCATTAGATCATAAACCACTCTCTGATACCAACTGTAAGTCATTATACATCATAAATCTATAATGCGGAAACTCATCTAAACGCAGTGATCTTTTGATCTTCATGATTCTCACAATAGATGAAGACATACCTTTATCCATAGCGTTGCACTTGATGATCGTCGTAGAAAACTTGAAGAACACGATCCAAAGAAGAAATCTGATTTCTCTCCCTTAACCCACTATACTTGATGTATTCAATCGATGGATGAGAGAATACCAAATGCCTTTAGGTTATTGTCGTTAATTATGGGTGGAGAGAGGACCGGACTCTATTTATACGTTCCATGAAAATGTGCATTCCATCAAAGCGATATACCCTTTCAATTAAAGTCGTACCTCTTCATTTTATTAAATTCGTAACTCCTCAAAACCAATATTAATTATTCTTATAGCATAATAATAATTATTAAACTATATAACATAAATCATATCATGTGGGCCACATTAATTCTTACATCGAGGTCTGCCGCCAGAGAACTTGGAAATGCAAAGGAACAGCGGAAGGCTGCGGTGAGGAGCCAAACAGTGAGCCGCCGCCGCCTCCGTTCCTTTGCATCTTCATGTCTCTCGCTGCAGACCTCCACTTGAAGAGACGGTGGCCGAACCTCTCTCTCTGTAGTGTCTCGCTTTTGGCCATGGAGTATGTGTAAAGCCTCCCCCTTCCGTCGTGTTCCAGGTTTCTCTATGTATGGACGGGTGGTTCTTCTTATTGATGAGAGTCGGCAAAATCTGTTTTCTCTTCTCAAACTCGAACGCCTTACGATTAAATTTCCCTTTTTTTTTGCGTAACATGTGGATTAGCTTTCACCACAATTTTTCCTCCTTCTCAAAACAGAATTGAATCGATAATCGCGGATGGCCATTAAACCACCGGAGATCGAATTTTAATCAGCAAGGAGTTGAGTGTGGAGTTCTAAGCTCCCCATGGCCAATCACATCTTTATAAAGTCTCTTCGATCACATGTACAATGGTACATGATAACATGGTGCATAGGACCATGTGATTTGCATGTGACATGAATATGAATTAATTTTTTGTCCGAGGGTCGGACCAATCCCTAATTGTCCTATGCAACAAAGAATTAAATATCACTTGCTCTATGGATACTGTCCACCAAAGTTTCTAATTTTAATTTTGTAAAAATAAGTATTTATCTATTTGTGACTTGTAACCATATCTAATTAATTACACTAAAAGTAGATTTTTTGGACAAATTGTGTGTTTAATTTAATGAGGAGTTTCTTTTTCCAACTAAAAGTTCAAAAGTTTCAAGGTAAAAAAATAAAAATGTCATAGAAGATTTAGTACGTTCAAAATTTAATGAGATGAAACTTTTGTGACAGCTTGAATTTTCTGAGTTGTTTTCGATTAAATATATCGAGCTTTTCGTCGACGTGTCTGTAGTGCTATTCTCTGAGTTGGCCACTCACGAGATAACTGGTCTATCTGGGGAAACAATTAAGGAATCTATCTGCAATTAGACTTGAGAATTCGACCATGAACTGACTGTTCGACCATGTTGATCTGCAATGGTCATTATGACATTGTCAGAATCGATCAAAGATCAGAGATATGTCGATTTGGCTGAGATATGTGATCAGAATGTGGGTGATTCTACTTGATTTCAAAATTCTTACTGATCGACACTAAATTGATTTTCTGACGTTTTGGGTATCCTGTGTCCGTATTTGAAACCTTGAGATTTTCACGACAACTGAAAGTCGCCAATGTGTCGAAGATGCACTATGTGACTCGAGATAAATCGATCACGAGTCAATTGCACCAAAAAATTGTACCCGGTAAATTAGGTCACGCTAAAAGCGCGTCGGATTGAAATTAACCGCTTATTTGAACTCGATTTCAGAAATCGAAAGTTCTGTGATGTCACGAGCTATTTTAGGAACGTCGACTCATCCTCCGAAGATTTTTCAGAGATTCCGAGATTTTTGCGGAAAATCGATTCGGACGTCGCGGAAAATAAACGGAAATTCGGATTGGCCAAATTGAAGAGATTTTCGACTTGCAAATCGAACTATATGGCGAAGGGGACTTGTAGAATTCATGTGGGCTTTTTCTACATCAAAATTGGACATCAAATGAGGAAATTTGTTGAAGAAATTGAAGACCAAAGTGTAAAATTCGGAGCTAAGAAAATGGGTGCATTTTTGGCTTTAAAAATTGGATGAATTGGTGGATATTCAAAGCAAGAAAGTAATAGGGGGAACATTGGATTTTTATGCAAGCCAAAGAGGGGACCAAGCATTCATTTTTTAAGATAACCTTTCTTGACTTTTGTTCTCTCTCTTCCTCCTTTCCACTTGTGCGAACCATCCCCTTCGTTGCCGACTTCCCTCTCTATGCTATCTTTCATTTTCTTTTTATTTGTTCTAGCTGCCGCAAGCCTCTTCCTCTTTCTCTCAATTGCAGTCCACATTTTCTGCCCCTTAGTCCACCTGCCCGTGTTTCCTCTTCGCCAGCTTGAAGACCCCAGCTTCTTTGCCCACGATTCCACCAAATTCTTCTGCAACAGCCCAACCACCGAAGCCCTGTTGGTTTCGCCCTCACCACGTGCGATAGCCCCACTCACGAAGACCTGCCACGTTCAAGTCTTCACTTCGATCGGTCAACAAGCAGCAGACACCCTCGACGTTGGCTTCGAAGACTTCGACTCCTTTCGCTGCCGCGCGTCCACCGAGCTCTCCCTGCTCCCGAAGACACCCATCTCATCATTCCACTCACCGAAGCCACAAGCCATCGAAGCAGCTTCATCCTTGCGCGTCTTCAGCCCAGGCGGTCCTCTTCTTCGGCCCACGGATTCAACGAGTTTGGCCCAGCATCTTAGTCAAGTTTCGAAGCCCATCTGCAGAAGCAAGCCAGCCTAGTTTAGTCTTCTCTCCAGCGCATTGCAGCCCAGCTTTTGGCCCAACTTTCAGCAGAAATTCAAGCCCAACAGAAGCCCATTAAGTTCAGCCCATTTCCAGCAAGTTGGTTCGGCCCAACCTTTAAGTAAGTCAGGCCCACAAGAAATTCAGCCCGCGAATCAAGTGAAGCCCAACCCGAGTTGAAAACAAATCTCAATTGGGCTGAGATTTGTTGGGCCCGTTTTAGGTCCGGCCCGAGGGTCCGCCGGCGTCGCCGAAAATTTGGATTTTGGCCGTCGTTGCGTTGTCGTTGCAGTGAACCGGTTTTCGTGATACATCGGTGAGTTTATTCTCTAAACTCTTCTTAGTAAGCTTTGATGCTAAGTGGTGTTTAGATTTATTTAATTAGCAATTAGGTGGTTAGTTAGATTAAATTAATGATTTAATTATTTAATTGAGCATGTTAGGTGGTTAGCATGGTTTAGCTAAGGCCTATTTAAATTGTATTATTTATCTAGAAGGGTTCGGGAATTTTCCGGGTCCGTATTGGTATAATTTAATAATTTTGGCCTAGGTTAGTATTTTTAGAAATTAATTTGAATTAATTAATTAATTTTCGAAATTAATTAATTATTAATTATTTTTCCGGAAATTAGGCCGGGATGGCCGGTGATCGGAATTTCGTGCTGATTGCAATGGTGTGGTTAGTTTCTGCAATTGAGTGTTAAATTATGCAAATTGAGTGATGATTGGATTTTTGGTATTTAATTCCAAAAATTGTAAATTTCCAATATTTACTCAGAAAATCCCGGGTGTCGGATTTTAACACCGAAAATGGTTTTATATACTATATAAAATAGTGAGATTTTAAAAAGGAATAATGTCAATTTTTCTGGGTCGAGTTGACCGTGTACCAACACACGACTATTTTCATGCGTATTTCTAATACGAAGAAAAAGACCAGGTTCACCATTTTAATTGAAGTATTTGAGTGCAATACACGGTGTTCTGGGCCATATTTGAGTGATCGTGTGATGACAAAGAGAAATCGTCATGGGCTATTGAGCTGGACGTTATCCCTATTTGGGATACCCCTTGATAAAGGGAAGCCGGTCGCAGTAGAATCTGGACCTTATGCTCTTCGGGAAAGCCGTTGACGTAGTGACATGTCGTGCTCAATGGGGTGAGACGATGCCTGGCAATGCCAGAAGACCGCCGAACAGAGAGTATGTCGTGCTATATGCCGAGATCAAAATTAGGAACGCATGTTGAATTGAGTATTGTGTTCTAATTAATTGAGCTTGAGTGATGCTCCGATTTGTGATATGAACTGTGCTAACCTGCAGGGTGGAACTAAGACGAGGTAAGTCTCATTGATTGTGTGATTGCGTGCTTAGAATGCTTCTTAGCGTCTTTCTCTCCTAGCCGTAGTTTAGAGCTTAGACTTGCTGAGACATTGTCTAACTGGTTATTGTATAATCACTTTCAGGGTCATCGAGTGGAGGACTTGGAGCAGAGAGGAGGTGATTTGAAGCATAGGTCGGATAGGACCGCTTCTTTTTGGAGAACAGTCTTTTGTAGTCTTTTGACCATAGACTCTTGTACTTGACTCAGCATATGTTTATAAAGGCATGTTTGTTTGTGAAATTATTGTTCTGCTTTTCTATCCCGAGATGGTTACTGTCAGGGGATTCTTTTTCGCTTCCGCATGTGCAATAAAGTAAAAGGGTCGGCGATTAGTCCTGGGAAGTCGCAAAATTTTATCAACCAGAGAAAGATGGGTACGCGCTCAGGGTTCGGGGCGTGACAACTTTCATCTATAAATAGAATTTATTTATTTTTAATTCAATAAAAAAAGCTTGAAAAATATCTTTAAAGTCTCCAAATTAAATTACAAATATCTTATTATATAGTGAATTTTAATACTGTAAATTGAACTAGGAATAAAAGTTAAATGATAAAAAAATTATCTCGACACGTATCTAATCCTGTCATGTTTCACGGTGTATGCCAAGGGAAGTTAATTAGAATAGTACCTATAATTTATCTTCATTCGATTTGAATATGTATGATTGCGCAATAAATCACTACATGCATAGTATAATTTTTTTTTTAATTCTATATGTTTAATTAATGTGGGTTGAGTTAGGTATGAACTAGATACGTGTCGAATCAAGTATGGTTTTCTGAACTTATATTGCATATAAATGGACCGAAATTGATTAAATGGGTCGATTTAAGCCGAAACTAATAATTAATGTTCGAAGATGGTCACGATGTGATTTTTAATAATATAATTACATAAATTAAGAGTAAAAAGCTAACTTAAATAATTAATATTAATAATTTATTAAATATTTGTTAATAAATCTATATTTATATTAATCAAATTTGAATAAATATATTAATAAGCGATTTGTAGCTTCTCAAAACCTACTCAAGCACACTATTTTTCCGTCATGCTTTTATGATATAAGATTATAAATAAATACAAACAACAAAGCACGACTAATGAAACATCAATAGTCAAGAAGAGAATTCTTCCCACGAATCGAAATTTGAAATAATTTCTTCATATTCTAAGCAGCGTTTTAGGCGATCGGAAGTGTTTTTACAGTAAAAATTTATTGGAAGTCCTAAACCCTGGGCACGAAATCAAAAAAATTCCAGCACTCCGTGACAAAGTAGGAAAAGTTTATAGCCACTTCCAGAGAACTGCACAGCTAGGAATTTTATGCTAAGTAAGAACATTCAATGCCGAAATTAACTGAAATAACTGAAACACCCAAGTTCATGGGAATGGCTTTTTTGGAGAATAGACTGATGGTGAAGAGAAATAACAAGCACCAAGACGTTGGACAAGAGAAGGGGAATTACACATTTCCCATTTTATAAAATAGAGAGATGTCTCAAATTTACATCAAGCCCCCAAAATATTTCATTTGGTTAAACCTGTGTTGAATGGAAATCAGGAGTGCTATCCATCCACATGTAGGCTACGTTTGGTTGTCCGTATTTCTAATCTGAATAGGATTGGATAGGACATGATATGAAATCCTGGGATTTTTTTTTATATCTTGTCCATTATTTGGTGAATTGCAATATTAAAGTCGGATATATTCACATCATATCATGTATATTTTTTTTTGATATAAATGGTATGTCATTATAAATGAACCTAAATGTTCATAAACGAAGATGGTGAAATCTCTCGTAACACTATTCCTTAATTTATTTTTATTTTATTTTTCCTCTTATTTATATTATTTTCTTTATTATTTCTTTTTTCCCCTTTCATCATTCTTTAATAAAATTTTATCAAATAGTAAACTGTACTAACATACCTAAAATACAAAAATACCTAAAATATATAGTAAATATAAATATTTAATTTATAGATTGAATGTTTATTATAAGATAGAATTAAAGTTGAATATATAAATTAAAATAATATTAATTAAAAATAAATTTCTATTTTTAATTTTTAATTTCTTAAATTAGAATTCAAATATTATTTATATTGAAATATAATTTCAATTTTGTTAATTTAATAAGTTTGTTATTCTAGAAAAATAACTTTCCTATTATGGATATTAAAAGTCATATCCACCTTTATCTCACCTCCTCCATGAGATAATTTTATCCTACCTATATCCCCCTTATATTCGATTTTATCATGTCCTGAGCAAGCACTAAACGTAGGATAAGATAAATCATATCCTATCCTGAATTTTATCCCGACTGCCAAACACAGCCGTCGAGTAGATCTCAAGTCATATTTCATTACCATCCTTTGTTGATCTCCGTGGCATTCATGGGCAACGGCAGCAACTATGGCGTACATCGTAGCACCCTTGCCGAGGCTGCAGCGTGAGTCGAACTAACTGGCACGAGCATTGCCCTGATGGAGATGAAGGGGGTAGGCTCCCCTCGGAGCATCATCCATGAAATTCGTACTGTTTTAAAAGGCGGTCACCCTTGGCAGCTTCACTGCCTTGTTCGCGGCAGGTAGCTCTTCTACTTGATGATGCTGGAGAGAATGGGGCAGGCTTCATTCAATAAATACACCAAGTGGAGGTCTGTGCAGTGAGGGACATGGGGACGTAGAGGCAGTGGCGAGGCAAGGGGCAAACACTGAGGCTTCACTGAGGCAGTTCACTGTTTGCCCCTCGCCGCAACCTTCACTGTTGCATCTCTATTTCTCTCACCCTGGACCTCCACCAAGAGTATTTCCTAATCGAGCTCCTCCAGTGTCCACACCTTCGTCTCCTCCACCATTATCAAGTAGAAGAGCTACCCGCCACGAACAGGGCCTTGTAATTCTATTAGGAAACTCTCTTCAATCTTGTGACGGTTTGATAAACTGATACATTTACTGTCACGCCCCGATCCTCGAGCGCGCGCCCTGATCCTTGAGCGTGTGTTCATCCCTCACTGGTCAATTAAATATCGATGTCCCAGGACGCATCCCCGACCCATTTATTTTAATACGCATGCGGAAGCATATAAAATCCCCAGATAATAAAATAATGGGATAAAAAAGTAGGGCCAATTTTTCACAAAAGACCTTTTTATAAATACACAGGTTTATACACTGAAGCCAACAAAAAGGAATCGACTTTCATCAAAATGAATTGTCCTATGACTAACTAGTCAGACAAGTTCGCCGATTCTTCGATCTCCACCTTCCCAAACTTCGGGGCTTCCGGTCCTCCATCAATTTCATCTAAGGACCTGAAAATGGTTATACAATAACTAGTGAGACAATGTCTCAGCAAGTTCAACCCTCTAAGACCCGACTAAGAAGAAAATATGCCCTGAGGGCTGCCTAAGAATAGCACGAGTCGGAGGTCTTACCTTTGCCTCTGTTTCTTCCTGCAAGTCAGTACAATTGACAATTGTTGCGACCTACCCTCGGGGGGTGGGAATATGTTTAGGGGTATTGCCTAAAGGACAGGCCTAAGGCCCATGATTAGGCGCAGGCTCTCCCAAGCCCATATCCCGCGTGACGTTGGGATATTCTTAAGGAATTTTGCACAAAAGGAGTCGCCACTAGCCTATTGGGGTAGGCTAGAAACCAAGTGAGGCATGGGAGCATGCATCACTTCCTACGCAACCAGAGAATCTAGGGTTGGGGACTTAATTACACTAATTAGCCAATTAGTGCCATTTCGGTACCTAATCTTGTTCATTTTAACAAAATGATTTTTGTCAGGCAGTTTGGATTGATTTTATGCTTATCCACTAACATGTGAGGTGATCATGCGGTTGCGCAATCATTAAAGTAACAATCATAGCTATCAAGATCCTAATTGCAACAAAATTAAACACATGCAATTAAACATAATTAGATATGCAAATTAAACATGCAACATAATTAATATAAGAGCAAATAAAGGTCTAATTACACTAAAAATGCAAAACATAGCAATTCCTAACCAAACCCCATCATTTTTTAATTTTCGAAATTTTTTTAAAATGATTTTTTTCTTTTTGGGGACCGGACCAGGTTGGGTTTGACCCGACCCGGGCTCAGCCCGAGCAAGTCGGGTCGGGTCCACCTGACTAGGCCTGCTTGAGGGTGGACCGGACTTGGGCCCAATCCGAAGGGCCCAACTCTTTTTCTTTTTTAAAAGGTTCACTCGTAGGCCCACGGCCCAGGTTGATTCCGGACAAAGGGCTTGCAGGCCAGGAGAGGCTGAGCGGGCCAGGTTGCAGACCTGGCCCAACTTGGCCCGCACTCCCCTGGTCAACGACTGCTCAGTCGCGACCAGGGAGCTACGATGGCGGGGAAGACAGGGGCAAGGGGCGCCGGCGATCCGATTGGGGTCGCGACGATGCCGCCTCGGTTCGGAGGGACACGGTTTGGCTTTCAGGCAAACGGCGGTAGCATTTCGGTGACTAAGAGACTAACTAGACTCTACACAGAGGAACCAGGGAGGGAGAGACCGCTTGGGCATTACGGCGAACAAGTGATGGGCACTAACGAACCGAGCGGCTTTCGACCTAATAGGGATTCGAGGTGGCGGCGGCGGCGACCAGCAAATAACCAGCAATAAACGAGGACCTAAGGGGGAACCTACGGAGGCCGGAGCTCGCCCGAAACGGATGGGACGAGCTCCGACGAGCTTAACTTTGAAAATGCACACCAGGTGTTCAACGGAATACCAACCTAAGTTCCGACGGGGATGGCAGCTTGGAGACGCGTTTGCGGTGGCGGTGGCGGCGACGGTGGCCCGGAGATGCGTCGGTGGCGGTAGCAGCGATCGGGAGACGCGTCGGCGGTGGTTGCAGCGATTGGGAGACGCGTTGATGGCGATGGCCTCGGTGAGTTCCCCCTCTTTTTCGCTCTCTGTTTCTCTCGCTCGAACTCTCTCCTCCACTTCCCTTTCTCTGTTTCCTCCGTTCTGCTTCTTTTTTTCTTTCCTCCAGATCTCTCTCTACTTCTCTTTTGTTCAGCTTGCGCGCGCGTGCCCTCGGCTCACTAACCAGCGGACTCTGCCAGCCGGCTCTGACCTCCGAATTCCAACGCTCGCCTGCACTCGCGAGATGATGTTGTCCCCTGCTGCCATGGCGGCCCTGCTTTCGGTTTCGCCATTTCCCCATGTGGATGGCTGCTTTCTGCTTTCGTCTTTGCCGATTCCCCGTGCAGAAAACGGTTGAGGGAGAAGACAACGAGGCGGGCCGGGCCGGAGGGAAAAAGAGGCTGGGTCGCGCGAGGGGAAAAGAAAAAAGAAAAAGGAAGGGAGAAGGGTTGGGCCCAGGCCCACGCGAGGAGAAATAAGAGGAAAAGGGCCGGGTCGGGCCAAGGCTAGATCCGACTCGACTTGGACCTGCACGACTTTGTTTTCCTCTTCTTCTTTTTTTCGTTTTCTTTTTTTTTAAAGGAAAATTAATAATAAAATTTTTTATTTTGATTTTTCTTTTTTTATATATACTATTTGAAAGATAAAAATTAGGTGTCAACAGCTGCCTCTCTTTGAATGTAGCCTTGAAGAGGTTGCAATCAAAAACAGCAGACACCTAAATTATTTTGGCGATAGAAAGACCCTAAGTGCATATGCACATATTGTCACGCCCCGAATCCCGAGCGCGTACCCATCCCTCTCTAGTTGATAAAATTTTGCGACTTCCCAGGACTAGTCGTCGACTAGTAACCATCTCGGGATAGAAAAGTAGAACAATAATTTCACAAACAAACATGTCTTTATAAACATATGCTGAGTCAAGTACAAGAGTCTATGGTCAAAAGACTACAAAAGAGTATTCTCCAAAAAGAAGCGGCCATATCCGACCTACGCTTCAAATCACCTCCTCTCTGCTCCAGGTTCTCCACTTGATGACCCTGAAAGTGGTTATACAATAACCAGTGAGACAATGTTTCAGCAAGTCTAAGCTCTAAACTTCGGCTAGGAGGGAAAGACGCTAAGAAACGTCCTAAGCACACAATCACACAAGCAAGGAGACTTACATTGTCTCAGTTCCACCCTGTAGGTCAGCATAGTTCATATCACAAATCAGCGCATCACTCAATCTCAAATAAGTACAAGGGTCCTGATTATAGGGCCAAATTGTTGTGACACGTCTCATATCGTGTCACACAATTTTGTCCCATAATTAGACATATTCAACTCAATTCATCATGCGTTCTTAGTTTTGATCTCGGCATATAGCACGGCCTACTCTCAGTTCGGCGGTCTTCTGGCATTGCCAGGCTTCGTCTCACCCCATTGAGCACAGCACGTCACTTCGTCGACGGCTTTCCCGAAGGAGCATAGGGTCCAGAATCTACTGCGACCGGCTTCCCTTTATCAAGGAGTATCCCAAATAGGGATAACGTCCAGCTCAACAGCTCAGGACGATTTCTCATAATCATCACACGATCAATCAAATATGGCCCAGGACACTGTGCATTGCACTCAAATGCTTCAATTAAAATGGTGAACCTGGCATTTTTTTTTTCGTATTAGAAATACGCATGAAAATAGTTGTGTATGAGTACACAGTCAACTCAACCCAGAAAAATTGATATTCTTCCTTTTTAAAATCCCACTATTTTATATATTATATAAAACAATTTTCGGTGTTAAAATCCAACACCCAGGATTTTCTGAATAAATATTGAAAATTCACAATTTTGGAATTAAATACCAAAAATCCAATCATCACTCAATTTGCATAATTTAACACTCAATTGTAGAAATTAACCACACCATTGCAATCAGCACGAAATTCCGATCACTGGCTATCTCGACCTAATTTTCGGAAAAATAATTAATAAATAATTAATTTCGAAAATTAATTAATTAATTCAATATAATTTCTAAAAATACTAACCTGGGCTAAAATTATTAAATTAAATACCAATACGGACTCGGAAAAATTCCCGAACCCTTCTAGATAAATAGCACAATTTAATTAGGCCTTAGCTAAACCATGCTAACCACCTAACATGCTCAATTATATAATTAAATCATTAATTTAATCTAACTAACCACCTAATTCCTAATTAAATAAATCTAAACACCCCTTAGCATCAAAGCCTACTAAGAAGAGTTTAGAGAATAAACTCACCGGTTAATTGCGGAAACTGGTTCACCGCGATGACGGCGCGACGGCGGTCGAAATCTTAATTTTCGGCGGTGTCGGCGAATTCTCGGGCCGGACATAAAACAGGCCCAACAAATCTCAGCCCAACTGAGATTTGTTTTCAACTTGGGCTGAGCTTCACTTGGTTCGCGGGCTGAATTCGCTGGGCTTTCGAGACTGGGCTTGACTGAAAATAGAAACTTGATGGGCTTTGCTGGACCAAATTCGCTGGAATGGGTTGCTTGCTGGGCTATTGAAACTCACTGGGCTGAGGATGGGCTTGTGGATGAAATTGTGGGCTCTTGATGCGGGCAGGATACGGGCTGTCTTCGTGGACTTCGTTGGCCGCGTGGAGGGAGACTGCAGTTGGGAGACGTGCGAATGAGGAGCTGCTGAAGACGCGTGGGCTGGCATGCGCTGGGGTCTTCAAGCTGGCGGAGGAAACGTGAACGTGCGGGCAGAGGAATTCACGGATGCGGGGTCAACAAAGGGAGAGTTCCACCGGCTGTTGACCGAACAAGAGGAGACTTGGACGCATGGAGAGGGATGCTTGCTTGATGACCAAACCGAATGAAGACTTCGGCGTGGCAGCTTCGGTCGTGTGGTGTCGCTTGAAGACTCCACCTGAAGATTGACCGAAGAAGACACGAGCGTGGAGATGAAGACACGAGGGGCAAGATGGAAGAGCATCGGTGGTTGAATCGAGGGCTTCGCTGGCCGAACTGCTCGGTGGGATTTGGTGGAGATGCTGGCCGAGACGGTGGGATCGTGGGCAAGGAAGTTGGGTCAACAAAAGCCTTGGTGAACTTGAAAGTTTGACCAGAGGAAACAAATATTAGTGGAGAGGAGCGGCCGTTTGTTGGGTGATTTCGGTGGACACTGAAGCTTCGACGATCAGAATGAAAAAAAAAATAGAAATGCTCGAGCGTGAGGAAGAAGACGGCAAA
Organism: Eucalyptus pauciflora; assembly: GCA_007663325.1. Taxonomy (NCBI): domain Eukaryota; kingdom Viridiplantae; phylum Streptophyta; class Magnoliopsida; order Myrtales; family Myrtaceae; genus Eucalyptus; species Eucalyptus pauciflora. The sequence goes on along the minus strand of VMYD01000212.1, from coordinate 91,161 downwards.
ATGGGACAATCGGCAGGAGCAAAGGAAGAAATGTCTACAAGAATTATCAAAAATCATCATGACTTAGCCTTGAAAGTCTTCGTGCTTAGCCCTTCCATTTAATGCTATGTCTCCTAATACTTTCCAACCTTAATATTCCACGGCGTCCGAAACGATTTTCCGTAAAAATCTCTGAATCTCCGAAAATTCTTCGGAAGATGAGTCGACGGTCCTGAAATATATTATGACACGACAGAACTTTCGATTTCTAAAATCGGGTTCAAATTCACGGTTAATTTCAATCCGGCGCGCTTTTAGCATGACCTAGTTTACCGGGAAACTTTTAGGAATTTTTGGTGCAATTGACCCGTGATCAATTTATCTCGAGTCACATAGTGCATCTTCGACACATTAACGACTCTCAATTGTCGTGAAAATCTCAAGGTTTCAATTACAGACACGGTACCCAAAACGACAGAAAATCAATTTAGTGCCGATCGATGAGAATTTTGTAATCAGGTGGAATCACCCACACTTTGATCACATATCTCAGTCGAGTCGAGACCAACGACAGTGATAGAGATAAGAAGTTTTCTGGGTTTAGCAGGATATTACAGAAGGTTCGTAGAAGGGTTTTCAACAGTCCAATGCCCACACAAAAACAAAAAAACTATTATGTTCTTATATATGTGGGCCCAGGTCAAGGGCCCACCACCACTTTTGGATTCCTATGCATGGAGGACTTCACGCCGAACGTGTGCATGTGTGCGAGTGTGCCCAAGGTCATTGGACTGCTGAAAGAAACCCTACGAAGCCGCACGTACGAGCACCAAAGCCAACGTCGAAGAAAACACTGCAACTTTACGAGAGAGAGGAGCCGCGTGTGTTCTTCCTTTGAGCTTGAAGGTCGCGATAAATTTTGTGCCGTGAGTTTATCCCCAATTGAGTTGTTTATTTATAAACACTTTGGGTTTTGGGTTAAATTGAGGTTTGGGAAACACCGAGAGAGTGTTTGAGTGACTTGAGTGTGTAATCTCCTTGTATCGCTTGATCTATAATGAAATTCGCTGCTACTCTCCCCGTGGACGTAGGTCTTTACGATTGAACCACGTAAATCTGATGTTTGATTTATTTTCTTTTTCTGTCTATATTATTGTTCGATCGCTCGTCCTTTTTCGCAACAAGTGGTATCAGAGCCAAGCTTGGCTAAGTTGAAGCGAATCGATGGCGATAGAAGAAGTAAAAGTGAGAATAGACAGATTTGATGAAAATGATTTTAGTTTCTAGGAGATGCAGATTGAAGATTATCTTTACCATATGAAATTACACTTACGTCTCTTTTAAAGTGATTGATTAGATCATCACGTCATGATTAACGTGTAACTTAATACATCTTTTTTTCAATGTAAATTAAAATAAACCTTATCATAGGGTGTGCTTGTCAACTAGTTCACATAAATTGCCAAATCCTTGGGATAGTTCGCGTAGTCCAATATCGACTAAGCAAGGAGGCATTTGGGGGCGGGCCGCCTGCACCTACCCTAATAGAAACCTGCCTCATCTCCACAACAGTTGAACACTGACTGTAGTCATTTTTGTATATTATAAAGTATATCAACCAGCTATAATTATTTGATCTTTGAAATTAGGAAAAGCCATTATTAGATAAGTATAATAGTCTTGTGTTCTCTATCGAGCTCATGGAATTAAGCATAGATAGACTAGAAAAACAATATGGTTTAATGATATTAGTCCAATTTATGGAAAGAGACAATTAATGCACCTATGTAGATTGAGCCGGTCCTAATTAAGTTTCACATTAAAAAGAAAAGGAGGAGTTTTGGTATTACTATAACTAGGGTAGGGAAGGGACGGATCAAGCCAATCTCGGTTAATGAGACATTTTGTTCATATATTTATTAACAAATCCTGAGTTTGATTGCTCTTTGCTCTATGATTAACTTAATAGATTTCGATAAAGTCAGTATAAACAATATTTACTGACCAAAAAAAAAAAAAAGAAGAAGCATAAACAATATTTTCCTCGCAACATTTTATATCTGTGGTTTTGATGAATTCAATGTTTTTCCAATTGTAATAATTTTCAGCAGAATGGGAAAAAAGATTGAAATTGGAATTAGTTTTTTTTTTGGTCGGTAAATTGGAATTAGTTGAAGATACTATAAACTTGGATCATGGGGTACAAGAATGACCTTAAGTATGACTTCATTAATAAACCGCATAGATATTAAAAAACAAGAACTTTCATGCTATACATGTAGTGATTTATTATGCATTTGTACATCAAATCAAATGAAGATAATAATAGGTACTATTGCGTATAGCCTAATTAACTTCCCTTAACATATATTGTGAACATGACGGTTTATATATGTGTCGAGATAATTTTTTCTATCATATAACTTTTATTCCTAGTCCAATTTATTGTATTAAAATTCACTATATAATAAGATGTCTACAATTTAAATTGGAGACTTTAACAATATTTCTCAAGCTTTTTTATTTATAAAAAAATTAAATTTCTGCTTGTAGATGAAAGATTCATCCTGTTAGATTTAAACGTACTAAATCTTCTAAGACCCCTTTTACTACTTGGAAAAACTTTTGAACTTTTATTTGGAAAGATAAAGACTCATTAAATTAAACCCATTGAATGTCCAACAATCTATCTTTAATAATCAATTAGATAAGATTACTAGTCACGAACAGATAAATACTTATTTTTCTAGCATAAAAAATTAGAAACGATGGTGGACTTGGCTCAGAACCTCTTATACGGCCAGAAGTGGATTTGGCTCATGTTTAAAAAGTCAGCGTTGTCAAAAAAGTAAGTTGATTTGCTGTATATCCTATCAATATCATCAGATCTTGATCCTGCATCATACTGTGTATTTTTAAGTCAAATTTATCTCCCTGTAAACTCTCCTCTTGGCTATTGTGTAAATCTTTGATGGGCAATGCACAATTGCTCTAGAAATTTCAAAAGTCGCCTTCATGAAATAATTTGTTGCTCATAAATTTGGGAGTTTCTATGTGATTTTCCAATAAGGGAATGCAAGTTCATTTAATGTGTCTGGAAAGTCCACTCCATATTAACAAAAAGAGGAAACCTTGATTTTTCTCTTTGTGGCTGTTTCTTTACTCCATCCAGATCGGTATAACCTCTTCATAAATTGCGGTGGGAACAAAGTAACAATAGGTGGCAACACATACAGCAATGATACAGACGCGCCTACAGCTCCAGGATTCTTCCTGAGCGGAGATAACTAGGCCTACAGTAGCACTGGTCACTTCCTTGATGACGGTCAGCCTAAAGATAAATATGTAGTCTACTATGGATCCGAACTGTCTACGAATGATGCCCAACTTTACAAGAGCGCACGGTGTTCTGCTGTTTCTCTAACTTATTATGGTTTTCTGATCAATGGGACCTATGATGTAAACCTTCATTTTGCGGAGATATTTTTCACAGGCAACGAAAGTTATACAAGCATTGGAAAGTGAGCTTTTATTGTTTTTTTTTTTTTTTTGGGTCGGTTAGCTTTTATCGTTTATATACAGGTAAATTTTGGGCATTATGTAGCGCTAGTTCTAACATGTAAAGTGTATAAAGCGTTCAATATGTTATGGTTCGGAAGTTTATCTATATATATTGTATTGGCGAAAGATGACTTACCTTTACCGATGCGCAAACAAGAATTAACCCCGGAACGAACGTTGAATTTGTGGATGAATCACGAACAAAATTACTTCACGTTGGTCTAAACGCAATCACGAGGAAAGCATCCGATTTCCACGACGTAAATGCAAATCGTTCTCGTAAAGATGAAATGAAACGCCTTGATGGAAAGGGGAAAGAAAGGAAGAAAACTTTCTGAACGTACGTTGTTCCAACCAGTCCAACGGTTGTCTTCAAGGGTCTTTTATATGACCCCATCACACCCCTTCATCGTAGCTTATCAAGGCGAAATGGGTCGTGCCATTCGCACCCCATCATGGACATATTAATTAATAAAATACTACATCTCCCACTCGGACATGATGGGCTTGATAGCTCTCTTTCAAGAATATAAGGCGTTCAACATTCATCAACTTTATAAAATAATTCATACTGGCAAGTAAGCCGTGCGACCAGTGAGTACACCTGCACTTGGGAGCTCAAATTATGTACCTGTTAGGGATGACATAATGGCTACAACCCTGAAAAGAAATAAACAATTGATGTCTCACAGTGTCCCAGACATATTTTGTTACATCAATCCAAATATATCTATCCCTTAAAGGCTATACTTGATTATTCTAAAAAACACAATGTATTTACAATTATATCTGCAACCACATAAGGGCGATATAATTAGTCGACCGGTAAATACATGTGATAGATGTAAAACAACAATAGTCTTCCCTCGCACTCATGTCTCTCTTCATTTCAGAATAACTGCTTTCCTAGACACGTCCCATAAGGCCATATCTATTCACGACCGCCGGTAACATGCTAAAGTAGCAACATTGATCTTTCACTTCGTGAACATAGTCAGAAGTAACATAGGGCACAAAATGAGGTAAATTATAAATTACCTCAAGGGCTCACACGATGAGTAAATAGGGATAATTTTATTCATCTTCCCTTATTGGTCGTACAATGCACAAGTAGTATGAATTACATTCTATAGTGGATTACTCTTTCTATAAGAGCGTATGTCATTTATCAAATATATCCACTATACGGATTTTAGCCTAAACATAGTCACGAGCTTCTCACGTACTCATGTTTAGCTCGAGTGCTATATCAGCTCGCTTTTTATAGCGCCCAATTAAGTACTCGCATCCGGCATCTTACAGGCATACATGATTGTGGGACTATCATGTTCGGTCTTATTATTAACAAATCACAAACCTCATCTTGACTCCAATCAAGGCGACATATTTTATGTACCAAACTTGCACTTCACCATTTATTTGTACATAATGTCTCATCTCAACGTGCTAACTATAGCACTTGAGGCGATTGCTCGTGTGAGTGAGCCAATCATTGCCTGCTGACATACTTTCCAATAATATATGTGTGTAGTGCTAGTCTCATATTGTATTCGTACTTATTGATAAAACATCAAGTCACTAATAAACAAACAAGTACAATACATATGTTCACAAATACATAAACCAATGATCCTCTACAATAACACATATCACATTCTACGCAATCCTAGTGACATCCTGTGGGTCATGAATATGTCTCTAGGAATAGCATTCGTAAATGGATCAGCAATCATTTTATTGGTTGAAATGTATTGTAGGATCACTTCTTTTTGCGCTATTATATCTCTTATGAAGTTGTTCTTTATGTCAATGTGCTTTGTCCTTCCATGATACTTGGGATCCTTCACATAGGCAATGGCTGCTTGACTATCGCAATAAACTATCACCGGTCTTGGAACTTCAGTGATAGTGGCTAAATTTTTCAAGAAACGTTTTAGCTATACTGCTTCTTGCACTGCAATAGAACATGCAATAAATTCTGCCTCCATCATAGACAAGGCCGTGCATGTCTATTTCTTGTTATTCCAAGAAATTGCACCTCCATTGAGCAAGAACGCATATCCAGAAGTCGATTTACGCTCATCTAGGTCTCCACCTCAATCAGCATCTAAGTAGCCCAATAGGCGTAAATCATTCCCTTGGTAACAAAGTCGATAGTCCATGGTGTCCTTTAAGTATCTCAGGACCCTCTTCACTACTTTCTAGTGTGCTTGAACGGGATTTGATTGATATCGGCTCACCAATCTCATGGCATAACATATGTCGGGTTGAGTACACATTATAGCATACATCAAACTTCTGATTGCACTAGAGTAAGGAACAGTTTCCATTACTTTAATTTCTTCTTGAGTCTTAGGACACATCTTAGTACTTAGGCCTTCACCTTGCATGACAGGGGTATCAATGGGATTACAATGCTGTATATTGAAACGTTCAAGAATCTTCATAATATAAGACTCTTGCGATAAAGTAATGAGTTTCCTTGATCGATTTCTTTCGATCTTAACTCCTAATATATAAGCAGCTTCTCCCATGTCTTTTATTTCAAAATTGGAGGACAACCATTTTTTTATGGTGATAACCAAAACCTTGTCATTTCTAGACAACATAATATCGTCCACATAAAGTGACAAAATCACAAATTTATCTTCGGACCGCTTGACATATACACAGTGATCTTTTTTTATCATCATGAAACCAAAAATGGTTATGGCTTGATGAAAACGAAGATACTACTGTCTAGATGATTACTTAAGGCCATATATTGAGCAATGAAGCTTGCAAACTTTATCCTCTTGACCTTTAGCTATGAAACCTATTGGTTGTTTCATATAGATTTCTTCATCTAGTTCTCCATTGAGAAATGCCATCTTTACATCCATTTGATGTAAATCAAGGTCCAAATATGCAACGATGGCTAGAATCAGGCGTATTGAGGCAAACCTTACAACTGGTGAAAATGTTTCCTCATAATCTATACCCTCTTGTTGAGTATAACCTTTCACCACAAGGCAAGCCTTATACTTTTCAACGGATCCATCCGCCCTTCGCTTAATCTTAAAGACTCATTTATTTCCAATGGCCTTACGATTAGGTGGTAGATCAACTAAGTTCCAGACATGATTTGCCCTCATCGACTCCATTTCATTTTCCAAAGCTTTTCTCCATTCTTCCTTATCAGAGGATGAGAGAGCCTCTTGAACAGTCTTTGGCTCGGCATAATCTTTCTAAGCAATCATAAATGCTTCCCCTTCAATCTCAAAACGACGATGAGGAATACTTTTACAATTACTTTTACGCAACTAAATTTCTCTTGAATTCAATTCGTCAGGCGATGCAACACTTCCACTAGGTCTTGTGTGTTAAGGTAAATCTTTATTTCCCTCTACAATATTAGTAGGTGTGTTATTAGGATCTTCTATCTCATATAATTGGAAGTCCTTATCAATCTCATCTCTAGTAGGAAAATCGTTCTCCAAGAACGTGACATCTCGTGACTCCATTTCGGTCACACTTCCATCAGCATGTTCACCTATGAACACGTACCCTTTAGAGTGTTCAGAATATCTTATAAAGATACATTTCTTCCCTCTAGAACCTAATTTGGCATATTTATGGGAAGAATCATGAACATAAGTTACACATCCCCATGGACGTAGAATACTCAAGTCTGATAGACTACCAGTCCATAATTCATAAGGGGTGGAAGTGACCGATTTTGAGGGCACTCGGTTAAGTACATAGGCAGCAGTCAATAACGCATCTCCCCAATAGGAGATAGGTAAATTTGCTTACGCCATCATAGACCTAACATTTCCAATATGGTTCTATTCCTTCTCTCAGCCATCTAATTTTGTTGTGGAGTATCAGGAATAGTCAATTGTTGTACAATTCTCTTTTCATCACAAAGAGCCTTGAATTGCTCAGATAGATACTCACATCTGTGATCGGTTCTCAATGCCCTTATTATTTTGTTCAACTGATTCTCTACCATCACTATATATCGTCTAAAGCAATCTAATGCTTTTGACTTATGGGGGATCAGAAAAACATAACCGAAATGCGTGAAGTCATCTATGAAAGTGATGAAATATAAGGCTCCATGCCTCGCCCTCACATTCAAAAGACCACAAATGTTAGAATGTATGAGTTGCAATGGAAATTCAACTCTAGTCCCTTTACCGAATGGTTTTCTAGTTGCTTTTCCCGCTAGACAATGTTCACATACGGGTAGATCAACATTAGTGAGTGACCCTAAAATGCCTTCTCTAGCTAATCTTTGCATTCTTTGCAACCCAATGTGACCTAATCTAGCATGCCAAGTATTTGCATCAATCTCAACATTACTAGAAGATGCAATTAAAGAAAAACAACCATTAATATTAACATTGTACTGATCATAGTCAATGTTTAACACCATAAAACCATTCAATACATGGGCAGAAGAACAGCTCAAGTTCCATAACTTGGCACGGAGGGACATTTAAGTGCCATAACTTCAAAATGATACACTTGAGTGCCAGTTTCGAACTTAAATGGAACACTTAAGTGCCACTCCGGCGAAAATCCGGCCAAATGGCTGACGTGGCAACTTTCCGGCGAGTTTGGTCCAAAACGGCGTCGTTTTGCACGCTGACATGGCGGAGAGAATACAAAAACGACGCCGTTTCGCGTCCGATGTGTAAATAATTAATATAAAAATTAATTAAATTAAAATTAAAGATTAATTTTATTTAAAATATTAAAAAAAATTTAAAAAACTTAAAATTTAAAAACAACTCAAAATTAAAAAAACTTAAAATTAAAAAAACTTAAAATTAAAAAACGTAAAATCTCAAAAACTTAAAATTTAAAATTTACAAAACTTAAAATTAAAAAACTTAAAATTTTAAAAAAATTAAAATTTAAAAAACTTAAAATTTACAATTTACAAAACTTAAAATTAAAAAACTTAAAATTTAAAAAAATTAAAATTTACAAAACTTAAAATTTACAAAACTTAAAATTTACAAAACTTAAAATTAAAAAAACTTAAAATTAAAATAACTTAAAATTAAAAAAATTAAATTAAAAACTTAAAAAAATTAATTTTTTTTTAAAAAAAACATAAAATTAAAATAACTTTAAATTAAAAAAATTAAATTAAAAACTTAAAAAACTTAAAATTTATTAATTTTTTTAAAAGGGGGGGCCGAAGGGGGCGGCTGAGGTGGCAATTTTAATTTTTTTTAATTTTAAGGTTTTTAAATTTTATGTTTTTTTTTAATTTTAAGTTTTTTAAATTTTAAGTTTTAAAATTCTAATTTTTTTAATATTAATTTTTTTAAAATATTAAAATATTAAAATATTAAAATTTTAATTTTTTTTTAATTTTAAGTTTTTTAATTTTAAGTTTTTTTAATTTTAAGTTTTTTAATTTTAAGTTTTTTTAAATTTTAGTTTTTTAAATTTTAATTTTTTAAATTTTAAGTTTTTTAAATTTTAAGTTTTAAATTTTAAGTTTTTAAATTTTAAATTTTTTAAATTTAAATTTTTTAAATTTTAAGTTTTTTAAATTTAAATTTTTTTAATTTTTTAGAATATTTTAAATGAAATTAAGTTTTAATTTAATTTAATTAATTTTTATATTAATTATTTATACATAAGACACGAAACGGCGTCGTTTTTGCATTTTCTCCGCCACATCAGCGTGCAAAACGACGCCGTTTTGGACCAAACTCGCCGGAAAGTTGCCACGTCAGCCATTTGACCGGATTTTCGCCGGAGTGGCACTTAAGTGTTCCATTTTACTCCGATATTGGCACTTAAGTGTACCATTTTAAAGTTATGGCACTTAAGTGTCCCTCCGTGCCAAGTTATGGCACTCCAGGTGTCCCACAGTCCAATACATGTCATGAACCATAATAAACTGTTCCAAACGAAATGTCAACACAATCACCATGAAAATTCAATACATAACCTAAGCTAAGAAGAATAACTACAGAAACCAAGTTTCGTCGAATATCTGGAGCGTAAAGGACATCATGTAGGAATAGATTTCGACTACCACATAAAATTAATTTATATGTGTCGGTACCCTTTACTTCGACTCTTGAGTTATTCCCAACATATATCTATTTTCTTCCAGGCTGTATCCGACGGTACTCCATAAATGCTTCTCGGTCTCTAGCTATATGGTCTGTTGCTCCCGAGTCTACAGTCCACATATGATGAGATTCAGCAAGCATTATAGTGCTAGAAACAAAAGCATTACTTAAAGCAATGGAATAATAGGGTACCTCTTTCAGCTCAGTGCATTCACGAGCAAAGTGACCCATCTTGCCACAATTGTAGCACATCATCTTGGCCTTGTCTTTCTTCCCACCACGCTTCTTACGTTGGAAGGTCTTAGCCCTCTTAGGTGCCTGATCAGTCTTCTTCCATTTGTTGTTGAATTGAGAATTCCTTTTGTGCTTGAAGCCCGAAACTTTGCGCGAACTCACTTCAGCAACATAAGCATGGGTAGAGGATCTCGTAGCCTCTAGGCGCTCATCCTCTAATTCCAAATGACGCGTCATATCATCAAAAGTGACAATATTGTCATTATGTGTCATATTGATTTTCATATACTCCCAATTGTCAGGAAAAGACCTTATAATAGCCTGAACTTGCTGTTCATCAGTAAGGGAGTGACCTGTCGACTTCAGTTCACGAATCATGTTTGACATCTCTCGCATATGCTGCCTCATCATTACATTTGGGCGCTTTCGGAACGTGTCAAACTTGATGGTGAGTCTCTTCAGCTTAGTGGCAGATGTACCCCCAAACTTATCTTTCAAGGCAACCACATAGTTTGAGCTTTATCATAACTTTCAAACTCACACATGAGATCATCTTGCATATAGCTCAGCAACGTAATGCAAGCAATGCTATTTTTCTTTTTCCAAGCTTGATAAGCTTCTAGATCTCTCCTGTGTTGAGCTGAAGTTCCATGCTCAGGTTCATCCATGGTATGGTTGAGGGTTTCCAAAACCTCTTGCTCCTCAAGGATGAACTAAACCTTTCGGTGCCAAATATCATAATTGTCATCGTTCAGCTTCTCACCCTTATAGAGGTCAGCCACAATGGTCTTGGATGCCGAAGCCATAATCAATTGCTATAACACATTGACATAATAAACGCATAATCAATACTAGCACACCTTTTAGAGTAACACACATTTAATTTGCAGCAAAGACAAACTAAATTAATGATAATTCAACAAAAGACACAGAAACAAAAGTTCACTATGTTCCCAATCAACTTCAATGTACGATTGTTCTATTATCATTAATTAGTTTAATTTGCGCAAATTTTAAGTTCTAGATGAGAACTCCCTTGAATTCTACTAACCTACGAATTCTACTAACCTACGAATTCCTACTAGGAAAAATAATTACATGACCTCATGTAATTTCTACATTTTTCCATTGACACAAAAACATAGCATGATGTGAACCAATGTACAAAAAACAATCATGCTGCAACTACAATCTAAACTGCAATTCAACATGTAATGGAAAAAACAAGGATTTCCGACCATTGTTCAAATTTTCTTGGAACTAGAAAACTGCAAGTATATTAAACTATATACATTCTACCATCGAACCAAGCTCTACTCAGCATATGTGATATCATTTTCATAAAGGCCAGCTACTGTATTTCCTAAAACTTAAGAAAATATAAGCTAAAAAAATGAATAAACTATGCATTTGTACCTTAAAACACGAGTACATAGGGTTTTACACACAATTTTATACATTTATAAAATTCAAATATCCAAAATAAATATACCACTGTGTAGAGGATACTCATACGAACCAAACGTCGCTAACCACGCTCCAATCGGAGCTCCCACGCGCCCACACGCGCCGCCTGAGTGCACGGTGCGTGTGGTGCACGCGCCAGAGAGCCAAATGGCTCCTGGCCGGTCCGACCGGTCCAACGGGTGACCAGTCCGACCCGTTGACCAGTCAACGGTCGGGTTGGGTCAGGGTCGGGTTGCGGGTCAGCCTCGGGTCGAGTGACGGGTCGGGTCGAGTCGCCAGCCGGGGACTGACCAGCCAACTGCTGCCAGCAGTGACGTTATCGATGACGTCATCCCAGTGGTTACTGATCGTTGGATGACGTCATCCGTGACGTCAGCACGCGTCGCTTCGCCAACGCGCACGTGACGCTCACGCGTCGGTTCGCTGACGCTAGCGTGTGACGTCACGTGCTGGTTCACTGGCGTACCCAGCGTGTCAGGCGCGTAGATCCCACGAGCAGCGGCTTTGGCCGCCCGTGTGGGCGCGTCCGGTGTCCTCCGGCGACACTCTACCCATCGTCGGACTCGTCTCGACGAGCACTTTGACCCTGTATATTTAAAAAATGATTTTGGCCGAAAAAATATTTCGAAAATTGGCCAAAACCGTACGGATGCACGCGGCCCCAAACCTGTTCTTCGCTTCGGTTTTATTTCGAGTTTTCATATTGCAATTCCAACCAATAAATATCAAAACAGTGTAGAATACAATTTCTTGATCTCGATATCAAATGGTAAATGAGAAAACTTGATGAAAAACAAGGCAGAAATGACAACCTGGCTCTGATACCAATGTTAGAGTTCAAGTCGGCGGAAGACGACTTACCTTTACCGATGCGCAAACAATAATTAACCCTAGAACGAACGTTGAATTTGTGGATGAATCACGAACAAAATTACTTCATGTTGGTCTGAACGCAATCATGAGGAAAGCATCTGATTTCCACGACGTAAATGCAAATCGTTCTCGTAAAGATGAAATGGAACACCTTGATGGAAAGGGGAAAGAATGGAATAAAACTTTTTGAATGTACATTGTTCCAACCAGTCCAACGGTTGTCTTTAGGGGTCTTTTATATGACCCCATCACACCCCTTCATTGTAGCTTATCAAGGCAAAATGGGTCATGCCATTCGCACCCATCATGGACGTATTAATTAATAAAATACTACATGATCTAATCACAATTTCTACATTCTATTGAGACTGAAAGTTTCACCTTGTTCAATGTGGAGAGAATCTAAATCGGATTAATTATTTAAGGGGAAATGCTGACGTGGCATTTTAATCGAGTCTTAAAGTTAACACCGTCAACTTTTTTAACAGAAAATACTGACATGGCATTTTAAATAATACTCAATAGTTGCTGGTGATTATAAAGCAGTGCTGGTAATTTTTTTGCAGCCAGATAACCGTTATTAAGAGATCAACTACTGCTGAAGTCTACTAACTTTTTATCTAAATATGTGAAAAAAATCATGTTTCATCTGTATTGACTCATTCGATTCTTTTCTTCTGTTTATAACCTATAATGAAGATGAAAACCTATCGGGTGTTTATCGACTGCATTTGTGATGGAATTATCAAGGGACAGGATTATTTCCTACTTCCTGTATTCTGCTCATGATCCCTGAAATTTGAGGAAGAAATATCACTTTCCATTTCTATTTCTAGGCACGGGAGTTGAAGGAGAGAGGAAATTTGATAGATCTAGTTGATATGAGGCTAGGTTCTCATTTTGACAAAGAGCAGGTGTTGTCGATGACAAAGGTAGCTCTGCTGGGTACTAATGCTACTCCATCACTCAGGCCGGTGATGTCATCTGTGGTCAGCATGCTTGAAGGCAAGGTTGCTGTTCCAGTGCTGGAGTCTGAGGGCGCCATCAAGGCTGAGGAGAAAATTGAGGCCATGAGGAAGCATTTTAAAGGTGACAAAGATCAGGCAGTTGGTGAAAATATCACCAACAGTATGTTCACTGAAGGGCTGGGCACTGGAATCGCTTCTTTAACATCTGCTATTGATCTCTATCCGATACCTCTGGATACTGATTACTCCCTCAACATAGAATAAAAAATGGTTTGCAGCATTCTGAGTTAACTAGTTCTTGAAAGAACCGCGCTTTATTTGGTAATCCATTCAATGGATTACATTTGAAACTGAAGGTACTGATACTACAAAGAAAAAAGGGGACTTTTATGCAGTCCAGTGATTGTGTATTGTGAACAAAGTACTTGGAACGCCAAATGATGATGGTTATATTCGTGATTTTATTTTATTTTATTTACATTGTTATTGAAGCAGAGAGCATGTTGCAACATTTCCTCTTCAAACAATAACGATGTGGATGGTTGCCAACGCAACGGAGGGAATCTGTTATGGAAGCTTTTCATTGTTTGAATGGCAACATGTGCGAAGTGGGACATTCTTGCTTTTAGATTTGTTTTGTGCACGAACTCGACCCATTATATGTTGCTACTCGAGAACTATTCTTAGAAAATTTGAGTTTTTATCTCTTTTAGCGTGGATGATGATCGGCCGACTTCATCTACCCCATCTTTGAGAAATGATAAAAGACAATACTATACCCACATAAAAAAATTCTGCAGAAACTTGCATTTCTAGTCACTATTCTTTTCAGATGGATTACTACCTCATCAACACAGTACTTCACTCTAGCAATGGTTCTGTATTCTTGAGTCAAAGCCAAAAACGGTCACAGGTTAATGTCAAAAAAATAAAATAAAAATCAAACAAGTTAAAGCCTCAAGGGGTCATTTGCTCACCCTGAGATATGAGAGGTGAGGACGAAACGGATAGTGACTAACATGCCATCCCTCAACAGAGGAGCAAGAAAGTCATTCACGATCAGAACTCACAGAGCAAATATCCCAAAAACAGAGGGTCAAAAAGAAAAACTTGAACGGCCATTTGTTGACACCTAAATTTTGACTAAGTACCATTAAAAGAAGGGCTGAGTTATTCTCACGTACCTTCATTTGGTGGCAAGAGTTGAGCATCACACTCGAAGACCGCAAAGCAAATCAGGAGAAGAACAATGCAGTCAATATCTCCGGAAACTGAACCCAGAGGCTCCCCCGTCGTTAACTTCCGCTCACACCTGCATGCACGACATCGACCCAACTCCAACCTCAATTCCCTCGCCACTAGCTGGCGGGAACTAGCCTCGCAATTGGCCAGCGGCGACCGGCCAGATGAAGAAAGAAGGTGGGAAAGAAAAGAAAATAAAAAGGAAAAAAGAAAAGAAAAGAAAAGAAAAGAAAAGAAAAGGAATAAGAAAAAAAATTAATATATCATTTACAAAATCGTTCATGTCAGTATTGGCCAAACCGCAAGCACACCGCTAGCTCCAGCTAGTCAAAACTAGCTTAATAGACTAAATTGGCACAAATACAAAATGTTTAGAATTAAATTGGCTAAAAAAAGAGTTCAGGACTTTTTTCGTGGGAAAAGTGCCAAAAAAGTCCTAAACCTTTTGCCTTTATGCCGATTTAGTTCTAAACATTTTTTTGGTACCGATTCAGTCCTAAACCTTTTTACGTCGTGCCAATTCAGTCCTTTCTGGCCAATTTTGGCCGGATTTTGCTGACTGGATGCCAGTCGGCTGACGTGGCATGATCGGCGCTGACATGGACAATTTTTAATGATATTTTTTTATTTTTTATTTTTTTATTTTTATTTTTGTCTTTTTCCTCCAGTCGGTCGCCAAGGTCCGACGACTGGCCAAAGGCGACGGCTGGCGAGGGCGAGGCTCGCCCACGCCAAATCTGGCGAGGTCGAGCCTCACCGACCCTCGCCATCCATGGGCGAGGCTCGCCCTCGCCGGATCTAGCGAGGTCGAGCTTCACTGGCCATCCAGCGAGGGCGAGCCTCACTGGCCCTCACCTGCCATGAGCGAGGCTTGCCCTCGCCGGATCTGGTGAGGTCGAGCCTCGCTGGCCATGGGTGAGGCTCGCCCTCGCCGGATCTGGCGAGGTTGAGCCTCGCTGGCCATAGGTGAGGATCGCCCTCGCCAGCCATGGGTGAGCTTCGCTGGCCATGGGTGAGGCTCGCCTCGCCAGATCCGGCAAGGGCGAGCCTCGCCCATGGCTGGCGAGGGCCGGTGAGGTTAAGCCTCGCCGGCCCTCGCCGGATGGCCAGCGAGGCTCGACCTCGCCATATTCGGCGAGGGCGAGCCTCGCCCATGGCTGGCGAGGGCCGACGAGGCTCGACCTCGCCAGATTCGGCGAGGGCGAGGCTCGCCTGCAAGGTGGCCGGCGAGGTCGGCCTCGCCCTTGCCGGCCCTCGCCTCTGGCCGGTCGCGGGACTTCGGCGATCGGCTAGAGGAAAAAGACAAAAAGAAAATAATAATAAATAATAAATAATAAATAATAATATTAAAAATAGTCCACATCAGCCAATCGGCGACCAGTCAGCAAAATCCGGCCAAAATTGGTTGGAAAGGACTGAATTGGCACAACGTAAAAAGGTTTAGGATTGAATCAGCACCAAAAAAAGGTTTATGACTAAATTGGCACAAAGGCAAAAGGTTTATGACTTTTTTGACACTTTTCCCCTTTTTTGGTAATTCTTCCTCAATATAAGTGGCAGACCTAATCTATTCACATTGTCTTTTAATCCTTGTCATTAGATGATGACAGGTTAATGTCAAAAAAATAAAATAAAAATCAAACAAGTTCAAGCCTCAATGGCTCATTTGCTCACCCTGAGATATGAGAGGTGAGGACGAAACGGATAATGACTAACTTGTCATCCCTCAAGAGAGGAGCAAGAAAGTCATTCACCATTAGAACTCACAGAGCAAATATCCCAAAAACAGAGGGTCAAAAAGAAAAACTTGAACAGTCATTTGTTGACACCTAAATTTTGACTAAGTACCATTAAAGGAAAGGGTTGGGTTATTCTCACATACCTTCATCTGGTGGCAAGAGTTGAGCATCACACTCGAAGACCGCAGAGCAAATCACGAGAAGAACAATGCAGTCAATATCTCCGGAAACTGAACCTAGAGGTTCCCCCGTCATTAACTTCCGCTTACACCTGCACGCGCGACACCGACCCAA
Source organism: Eucalyptus pauciflora (assembly GCA_007663325.1). Lineage (NCBI taxonomy): Eukaryota > Viridiplantae > Streptophyta > Magnoliopsida > Myrtales > Myrtaceae > Eucalyptus > Eucalyptus pauciflora. The sequence continues at coordinate 74,718 of VMYD01000212.1, read as the reverse complement.
CTCTGACCTCAATTCCCTTGCCATTGGCCGGCGGGAGCCAGCCTCGCAATTGGCCAATGGCGACCGGCCATATGAAGAAAGAAGGTGGGAAAGAAAGGGAAAAAAAAGAATGGAAAAAATAAAAGGAATAAGAAAAAAATAAAATATCATTTTAAAAATCGTTCATGTCAGTATTGGCCAAACCGCCAGCTCCAGCTAGTCAAAACTAGCTGAATAGACTAAATTAGCACAAATGCAAAATGTTTAGAATGAAATTGGCTAAAAAAAGAGTTCGGGACTTTTTTGGTAATTCTCCCTCAAAATAAGTGGCGGGCCTCATCTATTCACATTGTCTTTTAATCCTTGTCATTGGATGATGACATGTGCATTTAAGATCAAAAGAAATTAGAAAATATTAAGATTTGGAACATGTAAATCGAACTAGAATATAACAAAGGAATAGAGAATTTAAATACGTGACAGTCATCTCAAAATTTAAGATGGATCACATTAAACGCTTCAACTCATGTTATTTATATGCTGAAAATCATATTTTGCCTTCCCAATATGATAATTTTCCTACATTTGACACATTCGACAGTTGAATGAAGATCTTCGACCCAACCCGCACTTACTCTCATTGGCGTCTGAATCAACTCTCAATTGCATTAATGCATGTACTTATCGATTCACTGTGTAACGTGTGAAGACATTAATGAAATTATCGTGCGGTTGTGAAGACCGACAATTCTTGTGAACACGATGAAACGCTCTCGTGGAAAGTTTCCTATCACAAGAAAAAAAGAGGGACATGGAAAATTCAAAGAAGTTCAATAGCATAAATTCCACCTTATAGAGTGTGAACGCAAAAGCAAATTGCCAAATCATGGAGGTCGGGTTCTCAGTGTTGGCAGGACCCAATAATTGTCTCTGGAGACTTCCGTAGTCAATGCATGCATGAATGTTTCTCATCATAGAACATTACCATCAACCAAAGATGGTCCCCTCGTTGCATGGTTGACTTGGCGGTCCTTGTTTCAAGACTCAGCGTGCCAATGGTAACTAAAAGGTGAAACGTCGGGTCATCTTTAAGGAAGTAACGTCATAGTGTAGTCGTTTCAGGTGGTTAGACAAGTAAATTGACTAGGTCCTCCTTCGGGATGTATTGATTTTTCTTCATCCATTGAGAATCATAATAATAGAAAAATATAATATTTTGTACAATATCAAATGAAGGGTACCAATGTCACGCCCCGAACCGCGAATACGCGAACATCCCTCCACGGTCGATTAAAAATGCAATGTCCTAGGACGCGTTGCCGACCCATTCTTTTTATCTTTCGATTAAACGTATGCGGAAGTGAATTAAATAAACCCCCGGTCAATAAACAAACAATCGGGATAGTAAAGCACAACAAAAGTTGTCGAAAACAACTTATTTATTTATCCACTGTTACCCCTAAGAAGTTTTATAGTTACAATCCTTTCTACGGCCACTTTCTATTTACCCTCTCAAAAACTTTCAGGGATTAGGATTAACCTAAACTTCACTAATAGTAGGGCTAGCTAAAAAGTGTCGCATGTCGCGCCCACTACATCTACATTCAGTAGATCTCCACGCCACGGCCCTGAACATATTTAACCACGACGGGGTGAGATAAAATCTTAGTTAGTTAAACCCTAAGTCTTGACTAGGACGCAAATTCACCACAGAGGCAGCCTAAGCACGCACCACACATAAACTCACCTCGACTCGGCACGTCCCTGCATATTAGCGCATCACATATGCCATTATAAATACAACAAGCATAATCAATAACCAAAACACATAATTCTCACCCTTCAAACATTCACATAGGTTCCGATTATAAGGCAAAACCGTTTTGGCACGTCCCATACCATGCCTAACAGTTTTACCCCATAATTAAGCGTAATACAAAATACAATCATACATACGTGTTCCGATTATTATGACCCATCGGCCATGGCCAACACAAAAGTCAGCAGTCATCCGACATAACCGAGCATCATCCCGCCTCATCGGGCACGGAAACATCTAGCACCGCCCGCCTAGATGGCATTCCATTAAGGAGCATCGGTCCGGCCTCAATCGCGACTCGACATCTCGTTGACTTGGGAGCATCCAAACTCAATCGGGCATCGCCCCCAATTCTCGTCGGGTGACAGATTCCATTAAGTGACCATACAAGCACATATTTAGCCAAGAACACCATACTTTGTTTTCAAATAATGAACTTGGCCATTTTTTCTTCCTATTAAAAATACCGGTAAAATAATCATGCGTGGTCACGTATTCAAAATCGAACCGTCAAACTTAGTACACTCCCATTTTAAAACTCAACGGTTTTATCTAGTACATAAAAGTTGGCATCCAAACCTAACACCTCGCATTTTTCCATTTAATTTCCCATAAAACCGAGTTTTATATTAATAATCGATATCTACCATCAAGCAATCAATCACATAACATAGGACATACAAGCCATCAAAATCACGCATAATTCCATCCAAGAAAACGAGCGTAAAATTCTACGTAACGCCTAATCCATCACTAATTATGCTAATTGTGATTAATTAAATAAATAACGAGTAAATTAAGTAAATTATGATTAATTAAACTGAACCAACTTAATTAACCTAACCATGATTAACTAACCTAACCAATCTTAATTAACACTAATCTAGGATTAACTAAAACTAATCCTCATCAAGACTAATCTAACCACCCCTAAGCGTAATTAATGGACTAATCAACGATTAGGGAGTTAACTCACGGTTTTCGACGGCGGCGGGCTCGCGGCGATGGCGACACGACGGCAACGAAAACACGAGACAACCACGGCTTGCACGGAGGCTCAACGGTGGCTGTTACAGTCCCCTCAAGCTCTTGGTCAAAGGAGCATAGCTTGGCTTGGTGCTGGTCGGTGGAGGTGAGGACGGCGACTGGACGGTGAGCTGGTGGTGGTGCTGAGGACGTGAGGTGGTGAGGTTGAGATGCGGAGTGCTGCTGGGTGGTGCTGGACGGTGAAGATGGACTTCAGTGGTGGTAGTTGGCGTGTGGTGGTAGCTGGCGTGTGGTGGGGCTGGACCTTGGAGGGGATGATGAAGATGATAGTGCTGATGGTGAATGATGGTGAAGATGGGATGATGATGGATGGGAGAAATTAACGTGGGGCTACTTGGGTTGGCGTGAAGATGGTGCGGCAGCAACGAAAATGAAAGAGAACAGAATCGGATGAAGACGTGAAGGAAAAGGGGAATGGGCAGTCTGCAGGAGGTCTTGCGTGCGTGAGAGTGAGAGAGAGAGAACAAAGAAAATAAGCCAACCAATCAAAGGCCTTAGAAAATATCTAATCCATCATCACCAAGCCACAAAAGTCCTAAGCTCATCTTCACTCCACCAATCAAAATTTAGCTCTAATTTCCCTAAATTGAAGCCTTTTTGGGCAGCAAATTCCCATTTTTCCTCTTAATCCGAATTTCATTTTTCCTTTTTTTTTTGTCCGAAATTTATTTTTCCGCAAAATTTCAGACTCATCGAAAATTCGCCAAAAGATGAGACGACATCCAATAAATGAATCGTGACATATTTGAATGTCTGATTCCTGAAACCGAATTAAATTTCATGGTTAAAATCGACCGAACACGACTTTAGTACGACCTAATCTACTAGGTAGCTTTTAGGGGTTTTAGTGCATTTGACCCGTGGTCGATAATTTTCGATCCATGTTTGTGCACCTTCGAATTGTAGACGACCCTCAATCGTCATATAATCGCAAGGGTTCAATTACGTATCCTGAGTATAATATCGATAGAAAATCGGTTTATTGCCGTTCGACGCGAATGTCGTAATCATGAGAAACCACCCGCAATTCGACTACGTACTCTCGTCGAATCAACTTGTATCCGTTCGCTAATCGACTTATAACGATGTCGTATTGACCATTGCCGATTATTATGGTCAAGCGGTCGATTTTTAATCAAATTCTCTAGTTTGTCACATTTATATCCCTTAACGGCCTCACCTAATAGATTAGTTAACCCGTGAGTGATCAATTCCGAGTAGAATAATCATAAGCGCGTCGACGAAACAACTATTTCATATATCTGAATCAGGGGCCAAATTTCGAGATGTCACAACCTAGGGTTGCTAAGAAAAAATAAAAGAAAAGGAAAAAAATAAAATTATAAAATTATAAAATTTGTTTGCGTCAATACTGGTCATGCCACGTAGGATAGTCGGTGTTCATGTTAGTGATTTTCTAAAAAAATTGACAAGATCGATTATATTAGCAAATTGTCAAAATGTTTAGGATTTTATTGGTACAATTGAAATATTTAGAACTGAATTGACATGAGTATAATATATTTAAGAGCATTTTTTTAAACTTTTTCCCGAAATCGTCTCAATCTAATTTTAAGAGGACTCACGTCAAAACTGGTGTTGACAGTGGCTTGTGAGTTACTGGCGTTCCCTAGAGATCTATATATCAAAACGCTCGATCCCCATTGACTTTGATCAATTCCAAGATCGTGCTGCATTATTCTTAGTCATGTGGGAAAGATCTTTTAAGATAAAGATCGCGATTGGAAAATTTCAGGCTTTTTTAACACTGACTATGTAAACAGTTCGACAGTTTTCAAATCTCCAGCCACGCACACACGATTTGAATTTTTCTAAATTTATAAGCACCTGAAACTTTCATTTGCCACATAAGTGCGTTGCATATTCGACTTGGATTAATCTATTTCCAATTTGAATAGGCGATACACTTGTCTACATCGATAGAGACTTAGCTATGCTAATGTCCAAATCAACCGTTAATTAATGGGATGGACTAGGGTGCAGAATATTTTGGATTCCACCATTGGACAATTCAATTATTGTCCCGAAAAGTCTTAAGATATTATCATACCGTCCACCGACGTTGAATTCCAAATTCAACATATATGATTTTTTTTCGTGTGATTACTTCAACTAAGACAATATGATACTTACTATAAACTGCGTGAAAATTATCATGAGTCAGGGATCAAAGAACTGGATTTAACCGATGTATATGGCTTGTTGAGTATTTCTTTGGCCTCCAAATAATCGAGTGTCCGAGCGCATGCACCTGAATTATTAAAAAAAATATATCAATTGGTTACGACTGAAGTTAACAGAAAGGAAAAAAAATAGATTTGTCCAGAAAAGCGAATCTAAATATTTTATGGACAACCTAATCAGCCAATGAAGTTTCTAACGATCGTGGAATTCGGACTCCGACATTGATAGACGGTGTAAGAACTAGATGAATATCATCAAATCAAGGAAGAATTGGGGTTGTCTCTCTCATTTTCACATGTCCAAGAACGAGAGTTTACAGATGCATTTGGTTCAGCTTTCCCTAGAGGAAACCCCTTGGAGAAATGCTGAGATGTTTGGCAAATTTTTTCAAGGGGCTTTCAACCGAATGCTGACTTTGGAAAGCTGAAAGCCCAATGCAAGTAGGGACTAGTGTTGAGCTTTCAGCATTTGACCAAATGCAAATAGTTTTGTTTTTTCAAAACTACCATCATCAATTCTTTAATTTTTGATTTTGCCCCTTGTTACTGTTCATCTTTTTTGAACAAGGGCAACCGACAAGGCTAAATCGGGCCAGCAAAGAGCCAGCAAGAGGCCGACAAGGGGTTGATGAGGTCGCGTGCCGACTACCTGGGTCATGCCACCTCAAGCGTCGCAACCCAGGCAACCATCGCCTGAGGTTGCAGTGGCACCCTAGCTAGCCACTTGGGTCGCAACACCTAGAATCATGCAATCCTTGCTAGAGGTCGTACAACCTTGGGCATTGGCCACACATCAAAGTTGGCTTGCCGGTGGCTTTAGCCTTTCATTGGAGGGTTTGATTTTTATTAATAAAAAAAAAAAGGGGGAGAGAGAGAAAAATTAGACCCAAAATTCCTTTGCAAATAATTTTTTTCCAAACACTATTTAGGCCAAAGTAGCTTTATAAAGAAGTTTTTATCAAACGCAATTTACATTTCCTTAAGCAGCTTTAAGTCAAAGGCATATATATTTTCCCAAAACTTTTTTGCATTGGTACACTGGAGCGTTTCTTGATTTTGAAACTTTAATAATGCAGAGATTTTGGTCCTGCAAATTTATGAGTGATGACGGAACCTATATGCGTTGACTTTTTTGTAGGAACTTGAGAGAAAGAGGAAGGAGAGGGCACAACTAGTATATGAGAGGAAGAAGCAGTTGAACAAACTGAGGGTGAAGGCTGAGAAGGCTGCAGAAGAGAAGCTTGGTCCCCATATGGAAATTATCGCCCCCATTACGTACTGATTAGTCTTGTAGACATCTGCACCAATTTCGGGAAAGAATTTGAGGTCGAGGTCTATTTCTTATGGTTATTTATACATACTTGGTTGGCCAGCAGACAGCAGTAAAATCATACTGGACAAGCGACAACGGCTGGAATTATCGCAATTTTTTGATGTGGTTGGAAAGTGGTTACTCAGAATCGTGGACTTTTCGGATGATATCCTGAAACCGAGAGCTTAAAACAATCCATTGGTGCACGTTTGACTCAAATGTTTGATCGAAGCTTAAAATAGCAGAGCGATGTACATTCAATGAAAGCTTCCTGCTCGGAGCTATTCTAGTCGGGAACCATGCATTTAACTGACCCTAAGCTTTAGAGGACTTGAGTGATTCCTTGGAATCTTGTTCCTCCGTCGTCTTTACAAAGACGATTGTGTTTTTGAAGTCCTTTCTCTTCCCTTCTAATCCTAGACGATAAACATAGTGTAAACCCGACAAACAAATAAGAATTCAGATTAATCTACCTCCGGTACTCATGCCATGCTAGGGGATGCAATGATAAAGGTCTGGCCACCTTCCTTTTTCAATTTGAAGATCCTGATGGGTACTGCCGGCTATCAAAGAATGCGAATGATAGTTCCACGCCGAATTTCAATGGTCCATTTTATGAGATAATTTATGAGATAAGCCAACCTATTGCTGCACAGGGAAAATGAGAATTTTGACTTTTTTGGGAAAACTCCTGAGGATATCCCGTGGAGGAAAAGCAAAGTGAAAAGAGAAGGATCCAAATTCCAGCATTTCCTAGTGCGCCACCATGCAAGTCACTTTTATGCTTTCTCCACATCTTTCTCTATCCTACTGCTGATAAGGCATTGCAAATTCCCCCATCCCCAACTTTTTCCCGATGATGATGGTCTTTATGTTGAGTTCACATTGCTTTTGTTTGGGACAGTAGATGCATTGGTGTGAATTACAAAAGAGTGAGTGCATAATTTAGTCAAAAGGGCTTATGTCATTAGATTACATGGGGCGGCTCGGCCAAGGACGGTGATTCGACGGGAGAATTCTATATAGATTGTAGATAAGATTTCGTGTGTGTATAAATGCATGAAGCTAAGACCACTCAACAATCATCTCTCTCTGCCAAATTTTGCCTTGGCAGACTCCGGTTGAAGAGCGTGAGATATCTCTCTCTCTCTCTCTCTGGATTGAACTTGGGACTGAGATGATGACGATTCTCTTCTCAGCTCCATCTCTCATCTCTGTGCTCGTCCTTCTCTGCACTACTCACTTTGCTGCTGCCTCCACTCTCCTGCCCGATGACGAAGGTGAAACAATTGAAAAGAACCCCGCTAATCTTGTATTGCTTTTCTCGCTGTTCCTTTTCCTTCTTCTTCTGGTTTTGGCTCAAACGTGTAACGCGACATTGATCTCGGTCGTGCTTGTTATGCATGAGATGTTGCTGTTTCTTTTGACTGTTGGCTCTTTATTCTTTGCAGTGGATGCGTTGAGAGAAATACGAGATACATTAGGGAAATCGGATTGGGATTTCAACGCAGATCCATGCGGGGTAGACGGTGGATGGGGTGACAACAAAGTGATTAATGGAACTAATGCAACTACCAACGCCGTCACCTGCCAAAATTTCACCGACGCCGACAACAACACCATTCCCCATGTCATCAGCATGTCTCTCTCTCTGAATTTCATGAATTTTACCATCGTCGATTCCTAGCTAGATGGAATGTTTATGTATGTATGTATGTATAGATGCAGTATAGCCATTTTTTAACATCATTTTGATGCCCAGTTTTAAGTAAAGATGGAATAAGCCTTTTGTCTTGTGAAAACAGAATCCTTAGGAATCAGTCTCTTCCCGGCAGTCTTCCGCCTCAACTGTTCAGGTTACCTTACCTCCAAAACTTGTGAGCACTCTCTCCATTATCATCCTCTTCTTCTTTTTTCTTCTTCTTCTTCACAAGCATTATCATCTTCATCATCATCGTGTCTCTGTAAACAGTGACGTCACCCGAAACTACCTAAACGGCACAATTCCTAAAGAATGGGGCTCTACGAAGTTGCGCAACATGTATGCTCTCTCTCTCTCTCTCTCTCTCTCTCTCTCTCTCTCTCTCTCTCTCTCTAGAGTATCTTCTATTGATTGGGGAAACGTAATGATGTGGGTGCAGTTCTGTAGTTATAAACCGATTGACAGGTTCAATCCCGAAGGAACTGGGAAACATATCCACACTTTGGGAATTGTAAGTGATCACTCGTTTTGTCACTCGCGTTTTGCTCCTTCGCCATCTCAATAAAATTGATGCGGAACATACCAATTTTTTTATGCTCAGAAATGTCGAGAGCAATCAGCTTTCCGGACCTCTTCCTCCAGACCTAGCGAACTTGTCCCAGTTAATTCAATTGTGAGTCTCTTGATGCAAATTTCTGCATTGGGCATTGAATGTTTATTCGCTGGCAATTTTGTATCTGGCGAGGGATCGATTGGAGCAATCTGTTGAGAGATCAGCGCTCAAGTTCAATTATGTGATATCATGGGGTTTTCTTGTACCAGGCAACTTACTTCAAATAATTTCACCGGGGAGCTGCCTCAGAGATTTGCTGAACTGACAGCATTGCAGGGCCTGTTAGTTTCCAGTTTCCATAGAGTCTATTAATGTTTAGATACTTCTATTCTTTCTTCTCCATATGAATCTTGTGGGTTAATGCACCGTAGGCGACTTGGTGACAATCAGTTCACAAGAAAGATACCCGATTTTATTCAGAACTTGACAAATCTCAGCAAATTGTAAGGCTTAATGCTTCTTCACTTTTTAAGTCAGTCTATGTAGATATACCCCCAAGATAATTCAGTCTATTAATTGTATCATCAGGTATATTCAAGCAAGTGGATTGCAAGGGCCAATTCCCTCAGGAATTGCACTTTTAGAGAAATTGACTGACCTGTCAGTTTGGAGTTTTAGCATTTCGATATGATCTCTCCTTTCCTTAAGATGGTATAAATCTAATAAGTTTCTGTATTTGATTTTGACATGCAGGAGAATAAGTGACCTTAACGGAACCGAGTCCCAAGTTCCACGTCTTAATAGTACAAATATCGAGACACTGTGAGACCACTGCTTCTTCATAAATAGTTTAGGGAAAATAACACAAGCAATCCTTGAACTTGGCCCAATTACAATGTCATCTCCGAACTTTTAATTTATTCAATGTAATCCCAAATTTTTGCCCAACGTGCAGTGTCATCCCTAAACTTTTAATTTTCAATATGGCCCTTAAACTTTTGACACATGTTTAATTTAGTCCTTAGACTACATGAAAATGTTCAATGTTATCCCTGAACTTGAATTAATTGAAGGATAAATACCGGATATTTTCATATAGTCTAGGGACTAAATTTAACATTTACCACCACCGCCTTGGTGGCCGCGATGGTTTGGGCTCTCTCTCCCTCACGAAGGGGAGGAGTTCGAATCCCCTCATGGTCGCTTGGGGTCTTAAGTGGGACGCCAGGGGTGGTGGGTCCTCCCACTTACCTGTCCCCCCAGGTTTACTCGCCGGCTGCTGGCTGTACGGGGTTCCTGGGTAACCAAAAACAAATTAACATTTACCAAAAGTTCAAGTATCATATTGAAAATTTAAAAGTTTGAGACAACATTGCACGTTGGGCAAAAGTTCGGGGACTATATTGGATAAATTAAAAGTAAAGGATGACATTGCACATTAAGCCAAAGTTCAAGAATCATTTGTGTCATTATCCCAATAGTTTACTTCATGCAAAAGAGCCAAATCATCTTAGTAGTGTGACAATAGCAGCTTTTTTTTTCTTTTTTTTGTCCTTACAGGATCCTGAGGAGCTGCAATCTCATAGGAGAGCTACCTGATTATCTAGCAGAAATGACAAGTTTAAATATATTGTGAGTGGAAATCGTCTTCCTGCTTTCCCTATTCCAAGCAGAATAGATAGTCTTGCCCGTAATGAATGAATTTCGTCTAGTTTACAGTTGACTTATAGGTGCAGTTAAAAAAAACCATTTAAGATGCCTTGAATGTCAGCAGTGCCCTACTCGCTTCAACGGTGTTTTGATCTTTTCTGTTGATATTGCCGAACTGTGAATTGTGATGTGGCATGTAAGTTTTTGGTGATTGCGGCCTCTGCTGTAGAATATGCAGTTTTTCACAGAAGAGTATGGACTTTTTCTCACTTTGTTCACACAATTTCCAGGAATAGAAACCGCAAGAATTCTTAACTTCATTGTGGTCCCCATTTTGTCTAATGTACTTTTGCTTTGATTTTCTATCTTTACTTCTTGAGAGTAATGATGCAAAACAGGAGGCTTCTGGTGGTTGATTGTCTGGAAACTTACCTTTTAATGGTTTACATCCTCGAATGTCAGCCCCATATTATCTAAGTGGAGTTTTATGCTCGATTGTTGTGTATCTGTCAGCCATAATGCATCTGGTCATCTCTATAAGATTTTATAAATGCCACATTTATCAGCAATTTTTTGCCATCCTCTCATCATCAACCATCTACACTTATCCTTTGTTTTTCTGACATTCTGAATAACATAGTTTCTGTGGCTATGTTGTGGCTTATCATATACTACATTGCTTTTTTGTTCTTTTTCTTTTTTTTTTTAACGTTAGACTTGGTTGTAATTTCTCCATCAGTAATTATGTTAGACTGCAGAACCATGTTTTCCTTCTTCTTTTTTTTAAAATCCTCACTTTATTTTCTATTTTTTATTCGCTCAAGCTGATATTCTATTTTCCAAGCACCCTAGCATTTAGTCGTCGTTCCTTTATCCACGAATAAAATGTTATGAAGAAAGTCTGTTCAAGAAATTATTATTAGCCTTGGTTTTGGTCCTAGTAAATAAATGAAATCTCACGGTTTGAACTATAATATGTTGCATTCCTCAGGATGCATTCAATTTAGCGCCCAAATATAATTCCTATTCAAAAATTTAAAATTTCCAAGTCGGAAATTTGATTTACAGCATGTGACCAACTTGATAGACTTGGATTTATGCCTTTTAAAATGAATGCCTAGTAGAAGGCATAGACTCTAGGCAGTTGACCAATATGTCTAAATATCTGATCTGGACTTGTATGTTCAATGATGTTGTCTGCGTTTCTACAATCCTCCAGAGTATCCTCAAAGAGTGTCCAGCGGGAGTCAATTAAAACTATCTTCTCATCATACTCGTGTCCTTTACATTTAATTGTTTTGCAGAGACCTCAGCTTTAACAAACTGATTGGTAAAATCCCTAGCTCCTTTGGAAAAGTAAATTATCTGTAAGTACTTTGATGTTGAACTTCAGTTTCTTCTTCGTACTTTTGTATAAGAATCTAAAATGTCTAGATAGTTGAGCTATCAGTAACTTAAGAGTGCGATAATGTGTCAAGTTTATAACCCTCAAAGTCCTCATGTTGTGAATGGTTATTATTTCACCATCCACTAGTTAAATATGATTCTATGATTATTGTCAACTAGTTATTCTGGTTGGACTCTAGTCTTGGAGCAGACATAGATCCATGATATTCTGTTGCTTAAAGAGCATGATTCACAAGTCACTAGACTATGGAGCAGACACAGATCGATGATATTTTGTTGCTCAAGAGAATGATTTACAAGTTTCAGTAGAGTTACTTGTTTACGCTGGTAGGGTTAAATGGATCGTTGTTACTTAAGTATTTGATAGTTGTATGTGTATGCAATTAATGCATATCCTGTGCTCCTGTTTTATTATGCATAGGAGATTAAAGATAGCAAAATTCTTAGGCTCTCTGTCTGGTTCTTTCCCCGACAATGGCCCTAGATTGTTTGGTGAATGCAGTTCTTTATTGCTAATTTGATAGTCTACGGATAGGACCTTGATGTCTTCTCCCTAGTTTTGAAGATGCTGAGAAGCTATACTCTTAGTCTTCTTGGACTGTTTAACATTGGCATTCATATTTTTGCTCAACGATTGACTATTTGACAATGACACATCTTCCTTAACCTTTTCTCTTCTTTTTTTCATGTCTTAGAAGGGCAAAAACGTTATGGTGAAGAAATAGTTAGTAAGTGAGTGTCAAGGGCTGAAAGTTTCTATGGCACTCGATAAGCTAAGAACACTAAACCAGCCTTACCTAAATAGATTGTTCCTGGTGATAGTATGACGAATTGCATCTTCATACTGAATTGTATCATGCTCAATTCAGCTTAGGCATTGAGTCCCTTAAGCAGGACGTACTGATCACTTCAACAAAACTTCTTTCACCCTACCATGGGTAGCCATGGCCATCATTAGGAGCACGAACACTTGGGAAGCCAACCACGCCTTCAGAGGTCCTCTGAGATGATAATCATCCAACTCCTAGATTCCTAGAACAAACACCTTGACGCTACTCCCACAGACTAATTGTATCAACTCTTAGGTATCTCTCACTCTTCACCCCCGATACCACAAAGCCCCATTTTCAGCTCACATGGGTATAGGAGAAATCTTATTGGGACACTCAACCCTCCCAATTCTGCGACACCTTTGTTGCGGAAGAACCATGCCCACCAGTCCTTTGGGACTTGTGTGAATGGAAAACACTCACTTAACACAATATGTCACTACACTCCATCGGCTGCTTCTTCCTATCAAAGCTGTAGGCGAATCTCTAATCACTTGTGCCCTCCCTGACAAGTGTGGCTCCCAAACCAACCATGCTCCCTTGCTGGCACCTTCTTTCCCCTATTAGGCTTCTCTTGATTTTAGCAAACCAACAGAGGTTTTCTTCTTGTTGGAAATGTGGCAACATATTTCTTCTTGGCTTCTGCCCATAAATTTTAGGAAACCTGCTCTGGTAGCACTTGTGACAGGCCAAAGTTTCCTGAGGATGAGACGGTGTGGTCCTGATAAACTGAGAACACTAAGCCAGCCTTCCCCAAATAGATTGTTCCAAGGACAGTATGGCTACTTTAATCCTTATACAGAATCATACCATGCCCAATTCAATAAGAGCATCCAGTTCCTCGAGCAGGATGTAAAGATCACTTCAACACAACAATTGGTTTTTGCTTGCCATGGCCATCATCAAGAGAACAATATTAGCTCTCAACCAATTTATGCACTGGAGACCTGCTCCACCTTCAGAGATCCGCTAAAATGATAATAATCCCATCCCTAGATTTCAAGTGCAAACACCCTAATGCCATTCCCATGGACTAGTTATATCAAACCTTTTGCTTTCTCACTCTTCACCCCAACACCACAAAGCCCCAATTTTCAGCCCACTTGAATATGGGAGAAATCGGACCATGACACTAATACAATAGTTACCCTCAATACGTTCGGCTTTTTATGCTAGTGTTATAGTAATTTTTCTCCATGCACTCCAAGTTATGCAAGGATCAAGTTTTTGCTTTGTCATTGATTTCCTTTATCTTTCATCTCTAGCTGAAGCTCTATGTTGTTATCATGACTTAGCTGATTTTTTCTACACCATTGGTAATTAAATGCTTTTTAATCTGCCAAGTGATGTATTTTTTAGGTATCACTTGAAAAAATTTCAGTTTGTGTGTAATGTACATGAGGAACTGACTCAATCAAATAAACTTGTTTAGCTATCTGACTGGAAACCAATTGACTGGAGCATTCCCTGATTCGATCCTGGATAGTGGAGACTCTGTGTAAGCTTTGCTGCCTGAATAACATCTCTATTTAATTATGAATTTGTTTCTAGCTCTATCTGGCTAATCTTGTATTGTGACTAGCAATTATGCATTCCTATCTTGCATTTTTATGGATTGTAGCCTATGGAGATAAATGGAAACATCATAACTACCTTTCTCCTTGTTGGGATCTGTTCAATGGAAATGTGATACAAGAGACTGAATTGTGTGGTATGCATGAAAGAATATGAAGTGGATTTTCTTGGAGGTGCCAAGTTTGCTCCCACTTTCTCCTACACAAAAAGCTGTTCCCAGCTCTGGATCTTTTTCAAACCTCTTGGAAGGATACTCTTTGAAAGTTTGCCTTAAATGTCTTGACTGCTATACTCTTACAGGGTAAAAATGTATTTATGCACTCAACTAGTTCTAAAGTCTCTGTTTAGTCTTTGTCCTCTTAATATTTTAAGATATCTTCAATTAAGATAAATATTACTTTCATCACCTTGTCATGTTTTCGCCTTTCAACTTGTCCATGTTTTGCAACCGGTCTACATCTTTGTACGTAGTATTTATTTGATGGAATGACTTTCAGTGTATTCTTTAAACTGATGAGATTTTCTAAATGGTTGATGATTTCTCTGTGTAGGGATCTATCATACAACTCCCTCACTGCTGAAGGTTCAGAATGTCAAAACAGATCTGTGTATGTAATACTTCCTTCAGTCTGAGTCTGGGGATCCCCTCAGATATGCAGTTATGAGTTGCTTATAATCCTGTATGTGAACACAATTTCCATTTCTCTACTGAATGTTGATTTTGTCTTTCCTCTGCAGCAACTTGTTTGCAAGCTCGGCAGTTGACAATGTGTATGTTTGAGATTAAACTTTTCAGCAAGAGACTTGGATTTTCTAAGGACCTGCATTTTAATTGTTTATGTATGTAGCATTCAACTTCATTCAGAACTATGATGGTTATAACGTTAAAATCTTTGCCGACTTGCTCAGGACATTATATTCTGCCTCAAGTGGACCTGTCTCATGTTTGAAAAATCAGCCTTGTACAAAAAGTAAGTTGATCTGCTGTATATCCTACCATTATCATCAGATCCTGATATTGCATCATACTCTGTGTCTTTTCTTGTCAAATTTATCTCCTTGTCAACTCTTTTATTGGTTATTGTGTCAATCTTTTATGTTTAATGCATAAAAGCTCTAAAAATTTCAAAAGCCGCCTCTGTGAACTAATGTGTTGCTCATACGCCTAGGAGTATTTTTGCAAGTTTTTGAAAGGGAAATATTGTTTATTTAGTGAGACTGGGCTCCATAAAAAGAAGAAAACTTGATTTTTCTTTGGTATTTCTTTACTCCATACAGCTCGGTATAACCTCTACATAAATTGCGGTGGGAGAGAAGTAAAAATAGGGGACACCACATACAATGGTGATACAGCACAACCTACACCTTCAAGTTTCTTCCTGGGGGATAACTGGGCCTACAGTAGCACCGGTCAATTCCTTGATGACTCCAAAAAATCAGATAACTATATAGTTGAAAGTGCATCCACATTGTCCATGAATAATGCCGAACTTTACACAAGTGCACGAAGTTCTCCTCTCTCTCTAACTTATTATGGTTTTTGTCTGATGAATGGACCCTACAATGTAAGCCTTCATTTTGCGGAGATATTGTTCACAGGCGACAAAACTTATAGCAGCCTTGGCAGGCGAGTGTTTAATGTCTATATACAGGTAACTTTTGGGCATTATGTAGTGCCAGTTCTAACGTGTAAAGCATATAATTTGTTCAGTATGTTATGGTTGGGAAGTTTATCTAAATATCTCATATTTGCAAATAATTATATTTTCACAATTTGTACGTTCTATTGAGACTAAAAGTTTCACCTTGTTCTGTGTGGAGACACTCAACTTGAATCAGATTAAACATCGTTTCAGGGAAAATTGGTGTTGGAAGATTTCAACATTGAGAGACACGCAGGTGGAGTCAGAAAGGCAGTCATAAAAAATTTTAGTGCCACAGTGGCCAATGGCAGTCTGGATATACGTTTCTATTGGGCTGGGAAAGGAACCCAAAATATACCTACCAGAGGATTCTATGGTCCTCTAATATCTGCTATCTCTGTCAATCCTGGTATGCAGACAGACACTTCCATGTTTCACTTGATGCTTCTCCGTTGAGAAAGTTACTCATATTTGTTTTGAAAAGAATACCCCTATCTTGTCTTTCACCAGAAGTCATCAATAGGATATTCAGTTACTTGGGTTGGTTGCAAATGGCCACTGTTGGGTTCAGGCCATTGGCATATGTTACCGTTGATCAGATCAATTTCCATTGTAGCTGAATAGGATCTGTAATTTTTCTCCTAAGCGGCAAAAATTGGTCATAGTTTGCTCTGTTTTCTCTGTGTATCTTTTATCCTTCTATTCAGACTATGAAATGATAGCCTCGTTCTCTTTTCTGCTATGGATAATGACCATTGTGCCTGTATTATACAGTGCAGCATTGAGAACGAGAAGTAGATTATTTATTTTCTTCTTCTTCTTCTTCTTCTTCTTCTTCTTCTTCTTCTTCTTATATAGTGCAGCATTGAGAACGAGAAGTGGATTATTTATTTTCTTCTTGGTAAATATTTACGTTCCTTCTTCACTGCAGACTTCAAACCTCCACAAGAGCCAGCCAGCATATCTGCTGGGACAGTGGTTGGGATTGTGGCTGCTATAGTTTTTGTAATTTTCCTTATCCTGGTTATCCTTTGGTGGCGAGGACGTCTCAGACGTGAAGATGAAATGGCACAAGGTAGTTGCTTACCTGGAATCTATGTTATTTAGTCCACATATATCTGTCAAGAAATATGAGAATGTTATGCCCTGTGAATACATTTTCCCCCTTCCGTATTCTGGTGGGGGAGAGGGGTAATCACATTGCATCATTTATATTTCAGCTCGATCACACAGTTGCGACTCTACTTCTTCTTCTTACCTTTTCTGGTGGGTGAAGAGGTAATCACAATGCATCATTAATACCGCGACTAGATTCCACAGTTCATAGACCCATTTGGTTCACCCAATGGATGGCATTTGTGCATTCCACTGGAAATTCCATTTGACGCAGAGAAAATAAATTATTGTTAAGTCATAATAGAGCTAAAGTCTCATAGATCCATTTGATTCAACCAGGGGATAGATAGTTATAGGGAGAGAATGTTAAATTGTTTTTCAGATGTGTGTATATATAAACTGGGCCCTCCTTGGGGACTCAATTGACCAAATATATGCTAAGTCTATGTTTCAAGACATCGAAATCAAAGGCCAGATCTTTGCATAAACGAGACACTGAAACATACAAACCTTGCCTTACATGTCCAAAGTGGGCATGTAAGGTTTTTAGTACTAACCTTGCCATACAAACCTTGCCTTACATGTCCAAACCTTGCCCTGCTAAATACCTTGAAGACGTTCTCATTTTACTTTCCAAAGTACATACTGCTGAGACTTTCTTAGAAAATTAATTTCAGGATGCTAAGGTTTTCAGTACTAAACTTGCTCAGATAACAATATTTCTGGTGCATTGAGAAGGAATCGCTATGTCTTTGTTAGATAGTGGATTACATACTGCAGCTGTCAACTTCTCCAAATTCTTAGGAGTTCCAAAACGTTGTGCAGAATTGAAGGTTCTAGCATTGCAAATTGGTTCATTTACCTTGCGACAAATTAAAGCTGCCACAAACAATTTTGATTCTGCCAATAAGATTGGAGAAGGTGGTTTTGGTTCTGTATACAAGGTATGGTGGAAAATCAGTGAACCAACTTCCCTCAATTCCCAACAGAAAAGATCTGTAGAAAGCAGCATTCAATGTAAATCTTCAGCATAATTCTTATGCCAAAGTTCAATTGCAGGGTCTTCTGTCAAATGGCACCACTATAGCAGTGAAGCAACTTTCATCTAAATCCAAGCAAGGAAATCGTGAGTTTGTGACTGAGATTGGGTTGATTTCTGCTCTTCAACATCCGCATCTGGTGAAACTCTATGGATGCTGCATTGAAGGAAATCAACTTTTGTTGGTTTACGAGTACATGGAAAATAACAGTCTTGCTCGTGCTTTATTTGGTAATTTGATATCACATTGTGCTTCACTGACTTCAATTAATGACATGGCAGTAAAGCAGTTTTGATGTCTTATAATACAATTGAAGGTCCTGAAGAATTTCAGTTAAAGTTGGATTGGCGGACAAGACACAAGATATGTGTGGGTATTGCCAGGGGTTTGGCATATCTTCATGAAGAATCAAGGCTGAAGATTGTGCATAGAGACATTAAAGCTACTAATATTTTACTGGATAAGGATCTCAACCCTAAAATATCAGATTTTGGTTTAGCAAAGCTTGATGAGGAGGACAACACACATATTAGCACCAAGATTGCTGGAACTTAGTAAGTTTCTTGCTTTATGTTCCTGTTAACCTAATTAGGAGTTAGTTACAACCTAAAGAATGGAGTTGGAACATATAGTCTGATTTAAGAAAAGTGAGTTGAATGGAGCTTTGTGATCGATTCACATCATCCCAAAGAATGGAGCTCAACAAATGTGGCTTAACCACAAAACTTTATGCCTGTCCCACCACTCTTCTTGTTAATTAGGAAAAAAATGTTAAGTATGTCGCATAACCTACCATTAAGTAATGATACTCTGATATTGACTCATGTAATTTTTAATTTGAATATAACTGAGTATCCTAGGCAATAGAGCTAATTCACCCACGTTGCTATTATATACCCACGGAAAGACATAAATAAGTATGTTCACATGTTTCAAACGTTTGCGTTAACATGTGTGAAAGGTCAACTTGTTTATGAAAAGAATGTGATTAATTAGGGAAAAGGATAAAGCTGTAAGTTTGTTCTACTAACTCTAACATTAATTCAACAAAAAATAACTATAACATTAACTAATTTCCATTATCTCAACAAACTTAGATAATTTAATACAATTTCTGGAAAGTTCGTATCCTCTTACGGGAGATTGATTGATAATATCCTATGTGCTCCATTTACTACATTAAGAACAATTCAAGATAAATATTTCGTACAGCAATTCAGTGTGCCCTACCTAATGTGTTCACTCAGACAAAAAGCTTGCTTGTGAAACTATTATGATACAACGCATATTGACACGTAATATTAAGTGTTTTATTGTTTCCCCTATAACAATCAACTTAATGCAAAACAATTTAATGAACAATAACTACTATATGTTAAAATATGGTTATGAATTATCTATATATACTCCTTTGTATGAAAAACACAATTTTAGTAGATATGTCTCACATGACATTAGCATAGAGGATGCACTCTCAAGTGAGTTACAAACAAAATAAAACCAAAATATACAAAGCAAGCACGTGCGTCGCAAGGGTTAGAAAGCTAGCGAGGAAGTGAAAGGCTTTTTTTCTATTGTTACAGCAACAACAATGACACAAACCTAAGAAGCTCTTCTGCCCCTAGGCTTGGCTTTACGAATCCTCCTACGGTGGCTGCCCATGTATTCACAGACCTTGGCTCAGCGTGTTTCCAAGTCATTTTTCAGTCGGAGTGCCTCTTTTCCAAGTTATAAAGTCATATATGAAGCCTGATAATTATATAAAACAACAATGGTCTTTTTCATTTTTTTTCTTTTTTTGAAATATTCTCAGTAAATTCTATTAGAATTGTCACATTTAGGAATCTCTCTTTCTTTTGAATTTTAGGAATATTAAGTATGTACTATTTAAGGCAGTTACCTTGTTGCAAACACAAGCTTGTTTCTTGTTGTGCAGTGGATATATGGCACCGGAGTACGCAATGCATGGTTACCTCACTGACAAAGCCGACATCTATAGTTTTGGCATTGTTGCCTTAGAAGTTGTTAGTGGCCAGAGCAACAGTAGTTCACAAAAAAATGAGGAATGCTTTTATCTACTTGATTGGGTAATCAACTCTATCATTTCAATTTTGATTGTATCCATATCTAAATTTCTGCTTGTGCTGGTGGAAAATGGATTGAGGAAGTGTGAGCATAGTATGTAATCCCTCACATGCACTTTTAATTGTTGCAAAGGAGTGTTACAGTTACCAGCTATCAAAACCTGCTTAACGAATTGTCATGCTGCTAAGTGCAATTTGTCATTTCAAATTAATCCAATTCTTCTCATTATGTTGGTCTACACTGAATTTTCATGTAGATTCTTTTTTTGGATTGAAGAAAATTCTATTCCTTGAAGTTTGGGGTGGTTCAGCTTTAATCTTTATGTTTTTATGCTTGACGTTCATCCTCTCTGTAGTTCCATTGGTGCCGAACAAGTCCTTCGACTACTATTCAATTTTGGCAATTACTGTTATATTAAAAAGTTTTCAAGACCATGTCTTGACCAGAATATCCATATACTTTCGATTGAGGTATAACTATTTTCACATTCATATAATTTTGAGTCCTTCAGTTAGATTTTGTTTTGCTTTGAGTAAGTAATCATTATTAGTCCTCGTTAAATTTGATTGTCACCTGAGTTGCATAATCAAGTATTTCTTGTTAAACCAGAATTGAGAGTAGAAGGCAATGGATGGTGTAAAACATTTCATGTAATGACACTGACAAATAATTCTTGCTAATAAAACTCAATAAGAGCTGGCGATTTTAAAGCAGTAGTGGTAAGTTTTTGGCAACCAGTGAACCATTAGTAAGTGATGTTGGAGTTTACCAACTTTTATTCAAAATCGGTAAAGAAATCATGTTTGATCCGTATTTGACTCATTTGAGATGAAAAACTAGTGGGTGCTTATCAACTGCATTTGTCATGTAATAATCAAGAGACATAATATACTTCTTCCTATTTTAGCATTTGGAGTATATTTTGCAACTGATCAGTACCTCAAGCTTGAAAGGAAAATATTTTCACTTTTCATTTATGTTTCTAGGTACGATTTTTGAACGAGAGAGGAAATTTGATAGATTTAGTTGATCAGAGGCTCAGCTGTCACTTTGACAAAGAGGAGGCACTAGTATTGATAAAGGTAGCTCTGATGTGTACTAATGCAACTCCAGCATTCAGGCCATCGATGTCATCTGTGGTTAGCATGCTTGAAGGCAAGGTCGCTGTTCCGGTGCTGGACTCTGAAGGCGCTATCATGACTGAGGAGAAAATTGAGGCCATGAGGAAGCATTTTAGAGGTGACAAACATCAAGAACTTGGTGAGAATATCACCAAGTCTAAGTCCACTGATGGGCCATGGACTGGAACCACTTCGTCTGCGTCTGGTAATGATCTCTATCCAATACTTCTGGATACTGATTACTGACACAAGAAAGGTTTGTTGTGTCCAAAGTAAAATAGTTCTTGAGAGAACTAGGGCTTTAGCTCTTGAATTTCTCTCCGAAGTTTCTCTTTCGCTTACATTTGAAACTGAAGGTATAGATAATATAAAGAAAACAACGTGTTATGCAGTGCAGTAATTGCGTATTGTGAACAATGGTTTGTGGTTTGGTGGTTGTATTTGTGCCATTTTTTAGCATATTGTTATTTGAACAGATACGATGTTGCGACTTTTTTCTCTTCACACAATAACGATGCAAATGGTTGCCACTGCAAGGGAGGGAATCTATTATGGAAGTTCTTTATTTGTTTGAATGGCGAGATGTGCGAAGTGGCACGTTCTTGCTCGGGACATGTTTTGTTCATTAGCTCGACCTGTTATATGTTGCTACTAAAAAAAAATATTCTTAGCAAACGAAAATTTTTTCTGTCTTTAATATGGATGATGGTCAGCCAACTTCGTCTTTCCCATCTTTGAGAAATGAGGAAACAGAAACTTGATACTTGCATGTCTACACACACAAAAAATTATCTGGAGAAATTTGCATGTCCAGTCACTGTTTCTTCCCAGTGGATTACTACCTCATTAAAAGACTAACTCCATTCCATCAGCGGTTCTATATTATGAGTCAACGCCCAAAACGTTCTTAGGTTAATGTCAAAATAATCAAACAAGTTGAAATCGAAACCGAAACCTCAATGGGTTCATTTGCTTCCGCTGAGTTCTGAGAGGTTGGGGCCAAGTGTATATTGATTCATTTTATTTGATAAAATTAGGAGTTCATAAAGAAATTAAGATTATTGTGTATACCAAATTAAAATGACTAGCATTATTCTTACTGATCAGTAAAATCCATTAAAAAAAAAGAGGATAGAAAATCCGTTTTATGGTAAAAAATTCATTCATCTCAGTTATAATGTAATGAGCCTATCCTCTCTTCCCTATTCATATTCCTCCAAAAAGATATGAAAATGGATCACTAATCCAAGACCAAAATAATATTTGGAGGACTCTTCTGCTGCAGCTTCGTAAATCCTAATTCCTAAACCAGCAGACCCCCACTGAAAATGGAAACCGAATCCTGTATCCTAAGGGTGCGTTTGTTTGTGTTTCTGTTAAAAAATTGTTCTAGGGAACAGAAATAGAAAAAAGTATTTCTGTTCCGGGGATCAGTTTTTGAACAAAAGAACACATTTGGTAACTGTACAAAATTTCTGTTCTTGGAATAGAAAAAAAATAGAAACACGTTTGGTAACTGTAAAAAAAAATTGTTCCAAATTTTGTAAAAAGTGTTTTTTTTTAATAAAGTGTAAACTTGGTATTGAATTCTCATTCTCATGAAATGCTCATCAATTTAATTTTGTTCATGGTGAGTGAAGACAAACATTCTGAACATGGTCATATGTGCATACTTGGAAGAAAATTTTGTAAGTAAAGTTTGTACCAAATTTTAATATCGGAATTTGTTTTCTTTTTCACGGTCATGCCTTAATTTTAAGGTTTTCATAATCTAATACCTGTTACTATCATGCGCTTCATTTGACCTTCCATGCTTAACAGCTTTTCAAAGATCTTTGTCCAAAATTCATTGATTTACAGGGAGAGTGTAGATCCGATAAGTTCACACGCCAGCAGCGTGTGCATGAAGGCTGATGAATTTGCACGATTCGATTGCGCGTGTATTGCCATGAGAAGTTAAACCATAACCCGACATGTAAGGAGTGCGGTGAGATCTTTAGGAGGCTGAAAGAATGTTCAACTTGATTACACAATTTAAAGTACCAGCAGACCCCATCATCCTTGAGATTTAGCACAGGCAGAACAAACTGTACAAACAGCTAAACATCATACAGCTAAATATGATCTCGTCGCCATCTATTTACAATAATCTTGCCCAACGGACAAAATGATCGACATGATCATGGGATTGAAACTACTCGTCATGACCATTGAAGAGACGAAACTAAATTCTCATTCTGGCTTCGGCTCGCTTTTCACCAAAAAGCTTCTAGCCTCTTCCTCTGTGATGTCGTTGCTCATGTAGAAAGAACGATTTATGAGCCTTTGCATAGGAACCAAACGAATAGGAAGGAGGGAAAAAGGAATTGGTCTCAACAATATAAGGAGAAGCATGATGCAGGTAG
Source organism: Eucalyptus pauciflora (assembly GCA_007663325.1). Classification (NCBI taxonomy): domain Eukaryota; kingdom Viridiplantae; phylum Streptophyta; class Magnoliopsida; order Myrtales; family Myrtaceae; genus Eucalyptus; species Eucalyptus pauciflora. The sequence continues at coordinate 51,230 of VMYD01000212.1, read as the reverse complement.
ATCTGATACCTGTCTGCGGCTTCGGTCTTGGAGATCAACGTGAACACTTTGGTGGCAAGGAAATGGCAGAAACTCCGAAGATCGTTTTGCAGGCAGAATTTGCAGAGCTGGTGCAAGAAATCATTGAACTGCTTCGGTTCCTGCGCAAGACGTACCATGAATTAAGCAGCAATTATCAACCATTGCTGCCATAACCATTCTTACTTTTGCTTGAGAAAATTAACCAATCCAACCACCTCCGAAGACCATGTGGATTCTGAAGTAGTCCATCAGGTTTAAAATAAGCTATTGAAAGGTTTATCACAAAAGTGGGAAAAGTTGAAGCTCCGTACCCCTTGAATACAAATGTTATAGAAATCTACCAGTGACTGTTCACATTAACACATACTTCTAATTGACAGAAGTTTGTAGCCAAATCTAGAAACATATTAAGCTATTTGTAAGCATTTGGAATTGTTATGTAGGTTCATGGAAACCCCCAAATTCCACACTGCGAAATTACTGCAAGTCAAACCAGTGTTTGTAAATTGCAAGCAGGTTATCCATTCATTTGAAACCAAGATAAATGGTATGGAATTTAGCCTATCTGGAGCAGGTGAGTGACCTGTAGTTTAGCTATAAGGTTTTACGAAAAAACTAGACAAGTGATCACCTCACCTCCAAAACAGGATTCGGTGTAAAATCAGGCCGCAACATTTCCTTTCTATCAGAAGGTGCGAGATCCAGCATTTTCACAAAGTTATTTGTAGCCTCCTGCTCTTCATCTGGCAATAATGAGGCTGGAAGATTGCTGAAAGAGGGGAATTGAAATTCCCGAACATCCTCAGCAAAAAGAAGTATATTGAAATAAAATGAATCGGGCTGCGCATAAAAGAGTATGCGCATGTTAGATGAAGCCTCACACAAACCAAAAAGGGAGAGAAGATCAAAGAACTATAAATAAACAACTCTATATTGAAACATACCACGTGATCATTGTCAGAAACATTTGGTGTCAAAACCCCCCCACAACAACATTTCCTTGCCCTTGCCTCCACACACAGCGTAGAATGGCTACTTTATGCATTTCCTTCATTGCTCTAGCTAAAGTAGAAACTGCAACAATGGCATTCTGGTCACCAGGATTAGCAATGAAAATGTTTACATCCTTCATGTAATGGTGCCTAGTACGTTTACAGAGCAATCGATCATAAAGGAAAAATATGAGACTTCTAACTCATCATAATTTAAAACCAAAATAAACATATAAGAGAGGCAGCTATATTGTACCTCATGATATTTGAAGAATCTGTGTCATTTCACTAAAATATGAGTAGAGTGTTTTTCGTGTTGCCTTGAGCTTAAAAACAGAAGTAAATCTTGTGTAATTTAGACCAGACTATGCACACACTGCATCTTCCACCTTTCTACTTCATCCTTGACACCCTATACATATATTTATAGAAATTAAAGTTTCATGAACTCATAGAAACAGAGCATGGCAAGGTCAACGAGGTTATGGGGTGAGCATTGTCACTACAGAAGGTAAGAAGATGCAAATACTGAGAACAAAATTAGTAAATAATGAAAACAACAGTGTCTGAAACTTATATTAAGGAAAGCATAGATGATGCTTAATTAAACTACGGTAGTTGGATACCAAAACATGTATCATCCCACAAAGTTCCACCTTCGATAGAAAACCAGAAATTCCTATGTAATATCGCAGCCAAGCAAGTTCTTACATTGTAACCAGGTAATCAATTATGAGCATCGCTGCTCTGCTCACCATGCTCGGTCGAGCGAGCAAAGCAGCAAAGCAGAGCAGTGATGCTCGCTCGAGCAAGCCGAGCGTTGCTGCTCTGCTCACGAGGCTCACTCGAGCAAGCACAGCAACGACGCTCGCTCGAGCGAGCAGAGCGTCGCTACTCTGCTCGTGATGCTCGCTCGAGCTAGCAGACGCTTGCTGCTCTGCTCGCGAGGCTCCCTCGAGCGAGCAAAGCAGCTAGCAGACGCTGGCTGCTCTACTCGCCAAATCTGCGAGACGCTTACTCGGGGCTCGAGCGCGAGGGCTCACTCGAGCAAGCGCTCGCTTGAGCGAGCCATCGCGCTCGAGCCCCGAGCTGCCGTCGCCCAAATATGCGAGGGGTGGCTCTCACCGAAGCCCTCGTCAATCGGTGAAGGAGGAGCAGTAACCGGTGAAGGATGAAACTTACCTCGAATCAGGAGTTTCAGCCGGTGAAGGAGCAGCAGCTATCGGTGCCGGAGAGGATGACGGTGGAGAACCAGAGACGCTGGAAAAGGGAGGGAGAGGGGGCACTAGTGGAACGACGGAGGAACGAAAGCAAGAAACAAGAGAAACAAGAAAGAAACAACTTTTGTGTGTTTTTGTTCTTTTGATTCTTTAAGAAGTGTTTCTAGAACAAAAGAAACAAGTTTTTTTTGTTTCTGATTTTTGTTCCAATTTTGTTCCTGGGAACAAAAAAACAGATTTAGAACAAAAACGCAAACAAATGCGTTTTTGTTCTTTTTTTGTTCCCGGGAACAAAAAAACAGAAAATCTGTTTATGAACCAAAAAATAAAAGAAACATAAACAAACACGCCCCGAGTAACTAACCGAAAAATAACGGAAAAGAAGGTGTGCATTAAGTAGAATCCGACAAGCGCATGTATCTCAATGGACCATGACCTCTTGGAGTTTTTTTTTTTTTTTTTCACTTTCTTGTCAAATTAATACATACACTTGATGTAAGTGGAAATGAGTTAATGTCAAGAAATTGACAAAGCATAGAAATAGAAAAGATTTTTCTTCAAAATAAGTGGCAAACCTCATCCACTCACATTGCCCTTTTCTTTTTTTTCTTTTCTTTTTTTTATACATAAAGTGTATTCCTAAACTCTGGAGCTCATCTACGAGCAGTTTTGCGGGCTCCAAGTGGGCCCATCGAGGAAACCCCCATAAGCCCTCGTTCAAAGGAGGGAAGTCTTAAATTCCCCACTTCCTCATTCTCATAAGGAATGTGGCCACTCGAGCAAGCCCTTAGTGGTTCCTCTCATTGGATGATGACATGTACATTTAAAATCCAAATAAAATTAGTATATACTGAGATCAAAAACATTTAAATTGAATGGGATATCATAAAGGAGTAGAAATTTTATATACATGTGGTTATTGTTAGCTTGAAGAAAAAATGTGGGCTTGAAATTTTCAAATAGGTCATTAGAACAGTCTCATATTCATGCGTTGAAAATCATATCTTTCTTGCCTAATGTGATAATTTTTCCCACTTCTTACTCATCTAACAATTGGAAGAAGATGTTGGAAATTTTCTATAATATGGGCTTACATTAATTAATTAATTTTCTATTTTAAATAATCGGGTTAATGGATATTCCAATATTTGTTGAACCCTACAATGATCTTATTGAATTGGGTATTGGCATCTATTGATAACGGGTCTAGTTGAACAGCAAAGTGTAGGCAATTGTGTTTAACTAAAACCCGTAATGGAAAGGGCCCAGTTGACACGCTATCGATTAGGGTTTGCTAGGTCTCATCTCTAGCCTATAAAATGTATGTTATACCTATCAATTGCTAAATCCATTGAAAGCTGTTATACTGAAATAAGTCATAGAGAGGAAGATCTGGCATTCCAATAGATATATGATTATCAGAGTGATCTATTTTTCTTCAAGTGAAGTAATGGCTCAAACAAGTATGCTTTAATTCCACTTTGTTTATTGATCTCGGTGTTTTACAGTCATATATGGATCTGATTCTTCTTGATTATGATTAGTTGTTTATGTGAAAAAATTTTCTACATGTGGTATCAAAGCAAATCATATATGATTGTAGAACCCAATTTTTTTTTATGAACAAATTCAAAAAAAAAATCCTTTTAAGCCGAATATAGGCATTATTATCTTCGTGAGGATTTTTTGCTTGATCGATCCTAAAACCATAGGGATTTTGTTCTACATGTCGAGATCTTTCCAACCATATATAATTTGCATAATTTTGTTGATAATTGAGAGAGAATTTCAAATTTGAATTTCAAATTTGAAATTCTAGGGTTTATACATAAAAAAAAAGGTCTAGAATTTTCAAATTACTTGCAATTGATTGATGTTCGTTGTAAATTGTTGCATGGGTATTGTTATATATATGTTTTAGCATCCTTTTGTTGTATTAAAGTAAGTTTTTAGGGCTTAAATTTAAGAGAGCTAAGTTTCAGCCATGGGGGCTTAGATCCAAAACTTTGAAGCTTGTATGTGGACAATTTACTTGTTTTGTTCTTCGTTTAATTCATTATAGTCAATTATATTGATGTTAGAAGCAAGATCCATGGAGAAATTTCATCAAAAATCAAACATTATGTGTGTTTTTGGTGCTTCGGGTCGAAACCGGTGCGACCCGGTTTGCAGCAAATTCATGACCAGGCTGGAGGTTGAAGAAGATCTCCAGCCGGGCCGGGCCAATGGATGGGCGTCCATTTTTTTATTTTTATTTTTATTTTTTTTTATGTTTAGGTTCTGGGCTCCCAGAACATTGATTTTAAATGTTGGTCTGGGCTCACGCCCAGAACCTTTCTTTCTTAGGTTCATGGGCGTGAGCCCAACACCAATAATTAGAACAAAAAGTATTATGGACCATTAAAATAAAACGGCCCAATTCGTGGGCCGTGTGAAGGTTTGGGACTGAGCTGGTTGGGCCTCGCTAGTCAGGGCCCATGGATGGGTCCAAAAGGCTAATGGCGAATCCTGGGCCCCGCGGGTAAGGTCCGAACCAATAAAATAATATTAAAATAATAATATAATAATATTTAAAAAAAAAAAAAAAGAATTTGAGGCAAAAATTGTTGTTTGAAAAAAAATGCAATATGATCTTTGGAAGCACATGTTGTAAAGTGCTTCATATTGTTTGATAAATTTTGGGCATAATTTTTTGGAATTCCCTATTGATAAAAATCAGTATATACAATTACTTGCCCAAAGGGGGTTATTGTGTATATTAATTTGGAAAATAGCATGAAGATTAATTCCCAAATTTAAGAGATGGGGATGTATAATTGGAAAATATTTATCTGCCCAAAGGGGATAAATGTTTTGAAAATTATATGTAATTTCCATCTGTATTGATATTATAGAAATGTATAATTTAAAAGATTTGTCTGTCCAAAGGGGATAGATTGTTGACAATTATATATAATTCTCCTTATTGTTACTTTATAAACTTCATGCTATGGAAAAATAATGGTTCATTGTACACTCTGCCCAAATGGGAGTTTATAATGTACTAATTATTTTTATTGAATTGCTTATTGCATTATGTGTGACAAACAGTTACTTTTGCTGTAAATAACAACAATGCCACGATTAAAATATTAACTTGATCAAATATTATACTGTTAAAGATTTGGTCAAAAAAGGAGACATTGTCATTGAGAATATTAGAACTAAATCGGCTGATCCTCTAACAAAAGGCTTACGACTCATTTTGTTTAAAGAACATGTAAAGAATATGAGTGTCTTAGATTCTTTTGATTTCTTTTGTTAGTGGGAGTTATATAATTTGTATTTCTAGATATTATAGTTATATGCAAATTGATAATGCTTTCATGATATCTATTAAAGCATTTATTTTCAATGGTCATTATTGTTGATTCTATTGTTATCTTTTTTCATGTTGATTGAAAAATGGAAGTATAAAACAGTTTCTTTAAACAAATTTTAGTTTAAAGACGACTGGATGTCATTGATTATGAGATCTCGTGTTGGATTGTGACAGTCATGCAATTTCATGTTGTTTAGAAATTGCGGTAATGTAATTTCATGTCATTGAGAAATTGCATTGAGGACCGATAAGAAATAGTGTATATTTTGATCACATGTTGGCACTATTTCTTACTACACTACTAGGCCCATGATCCATGAAAATATAATGCTTATTATATGTGATTATAGAAGGTCATGTGTTGTAGTATTTTCTTAACACATTGATCTTTATAGTCCTATACTGAGGTTATATAATATTGGATTAGTTTTGAGATGCCGTTATTGGAATATTATTTTTTAAAGTTGTGGCCACATAAAATAAAATTTTTAGTTATTAACTCGATAGTGTCGTTTTCAATATAAAATCTTTTCAAAATAAAAATAAGTTAATTAATGTAGCCCAAGTGAGAGAATGTTGGAAATTTTCTATAATATGGGCTTACATTAATTAATTAATTTTCTATTTTAAATAATCGGGTTAATAGATATTCCAATATTTGTTGAACCCTATAGTGATCTTATTGAATTGGGTATTGGCATCTATTAATAACTGGCCTAATTGAGCAGCAAAGTGTAGGCAATTGTGTTTAACTGAAGCCCGTAATGGGAATGGCCCAGTTGACACGCTATTGATTAGGGTTTGCTAGGTTCCCTCTCTAGCCTATAAAAGGTATGTTATATCTATCAGTTGTTGAATCCCATTGAAAGTTACTATTCTAAAATAGGTCATAGAGAGGAAGATCTGGCATTCCAATAGATCTCTAATTATCAGAGTGATCTATTTTTCTTCAAGTGAAGCAATTGCTCAAATAGATACGCTTTAATTCCACTGTGTTTATTGATCTCAATGTTTTACAGTCATATATGGATCCGATTCTACTTGATTGATTAGTTATTTATGTGAATAAATTTTATTCAGAAGATACTTAACCCAAATCACACGTATTCTCATTTGTGTCTAAAATGATTTTTAATCGCATTAATGCATGTAGTAATATATTCACAGTTGGAATGTGAAAAGACATTCATAGAAGTATCGTGTAGGCACAAAAGATCGACATTTTTTTTAACACAATGAATCACCCCATCCATGGGGAAGTTTCCAATCTCAAGAAAAAAATGGGACATGGAAAGTTCAAAAAAGCTAACAAGCATAATTTCTCCTCTTTAAGTGTGAAAGCAAAAGCAAATTGCCAAATCATGGAGCAATGGTTCCTTTTGATAATCCTAGTACAAACACCTAGAGGGGGGGGGGTGAATAGGTGTTTAAAGGATTTTTTTTATAAATAATTAAATTTCGAACAAAGTTTGAGAACCAAATAAGTATGATAAGCAAATTTACCAGACTTCTAATGAATGTTCAGAAACAGATAAGAGATGGAACTGATTTTTACGATACTTAAAAGAATGCAATAGATTTAAATAAAAGGAATTAAGGGAAGAGAAGATTACACATAAAATTTATAGTGATTCGACTTAAATTAGGTATACGTCCACTCTCTCACGCTATCGGCCTTCTAGTTGAAATTCACTATAACATCAATAGAAAAGTATAATTTTTTAGTGCAAACACTCAATAGAAGATTGTCGCGACCCGATCTCGCCGCCCTCAATCCCTCACCATCACGAGGAGAAAAAAGGGGGAAATGTTAGATTTAGGGATACTTGATCACGAGAGTTCCCTTACGGCTCGCGTTCCAAAAGACATCATCAGCTCGTCTTTCAGATCAAGCCTTTTGTGAGTTCCCTTCACGAGATCGCGAGCTCTCCCAAGCTCATACCCCGCGTGACAACAGAGTGCCGCTATCCATATCCACACGGGCAACACACCTCGGGAGAAGAAGTCGGGTGTGGATATTGGATTTAAGAGTACCTTTACCGTGATAGCCTTATTGACAGTATGCTTCGCTTATAAGAATGTCATCACTTCATCCTTTGGGGTACTCCCATATCGAGTATGCCAAACCTTGGTGAGTTTCATTGAAACTCATACCCCGCGTGATGGGTTTATTTATACGGTCTAATTATTTATGACAATCTAAAAATAAGACGGGAGTCGCCACTAGCCTCGTTTTGGGAGTCGGTTAGAGAACCTAATCGAGAGTCGGGAGTGTTCCATCAATTCTTACGCAACCAAATATCTAGATTCGGGACTTGGGGTATATTAATATTTCTATTAGCGCCCTTTCGGTACCTAAATAGTATATTATGTTTTTCTAACATGTCCATGCATTTCTTCTTACAATTTCGGGATCATTAATCTTAAACTAAGCGATCATGCATGGTTGGTCATTTTCATACTATTCTATTTCTAGAAAACAAGAAAAGAAAGCAATCAATGGAATTGAAATTATAAGACAGTAAGTAAACAGTCAAGGAAAGTAGTAAATCTACCATGCAATCCTAGAAAAAATATAGAAGAGAAACACAATTGAAAAAGATGAGAGGAAGAAAGAAAAGTCACAACTCATCCGGCTTTATACAACAAATGAAACCCGAGGCATATGTCGAGGGAATAAATAATACATGATAATGGTCGGTATGGACATCGACCTCCATTGTTTTCGTGCTTTCTCCATCTTCGAGGTCCTAATCTAAACCTAGTCTAAGAAATTTATAACTAGGCGCATACAATGGAAAGAAACAAATATACATGTCAGAACAGTCAAAAACACGACTTCATGTCAAGATCAATCATTTAAAGAAAATTCAATGCAAAAGTCAATTTTTGGGGCCTTGGGGTTAGTCTTTGTTTTTCAAGCGAGGATCCCACTAAGATACTTACCTAATCCATTTTTGTGACTTAGGGTGCGTTTGGAAACCACTTTCCAAGGAGCTTTGGGGGCCTAAAGGCCTTTAGGCCAAATATTTAGTGTTTGGCAAGGGTTTTTTTACTTGCCTTTGCAAAATGCCAGACTTCTCAAAGCTGAAAGCCCAAGGCAGGTTGGGGGCTGCCTTGGGCTTTTTTGGCATGCTGGCTTGGAGGGTTAGTCAAAATTTTCTTCCGAAATTGTCCTTGTTAATTTTACGTTTTTTTGGCTTTACCCTAACAATTGTTCATCATCTTCGTCTTCCGCTTCTCTCTGCAGATCTGCGTGACCAGCATCTACGCGTGGTCGCAGGCGAAGTGTAGGTGGGGGTTGCCTTGGGCTTTTTCGGCATGCTAGCTTAGAGGGTTAGTAAAAATTTTCTTCCAAAATTGTCCTCGTTAATTTTACATTTTTCCGGCTTTACCCCTACAAATGTTCATCATCTTCGTCTTCCGCTTCTCTTTGCAGATCTGCGCGACCAGCATCTACGCGCAGTCGCTGGCGAAGTGTAGGTGGTCCAGCGAAAGGCAGGCGGTGCGACGAAGGACAGGTGGTCCGACTAGGGTCCCACGACCCTTCAACGAGGGTTGCCATGCGGAGGACGCCGGCAACCCAGATCGCGCGCAAATCTGGTCTCGCGGATCTGGGTCGCGGCAACCAGAACGTGGGCGCCGACGACCTCCGCGGCGCAGTGGTTCGCACGATGGCGCAGCGAGGGTCGCGGCGACCCGGATCTCACGATCGGGGTCGCCGCAACCAGATCTGGCGCGACCGGTCCACCAAAATGCCACCTCCGACGCACTCGCCTCTCTCTCTCATCGAAACACAGATTGGGTCGCGAGGTCATGCGACACCGCCGCGACCCAGATCAAGGGGCGGCAAGGTCGCACAACCCCGCCGCGACCCGGAGGGGGCTGTTTCGGCCCGATCTAGTCTGAATCTAGGCGAACGCACCCGCCTCCAATTGTCGCCAAAGGTCGCGACGGCGTCGCGCGACCTCGCCGCCCCAAATACGGGGTCGCCGTAGGTCACAATAGCGTCACGCGACCTCGCCGCCCCAAATCCAGGGTCGCCGGTGGTCGCTGGCGGCCGCTGCCCTTGCTGGTCAATTTTTTTTAATTTTTCTTTTGATAATTTTTTTTTTTTACTACAAAGATCATTTGTAAATGTAATTCCCCAAATGCCATTTTGCTCAAAGTATTTCGCAGGGGGCTTTCAAAGTACAATTTACCAAACACAATTGCATTTTAGAAAACACTTTTAACTCAAAGGTCTTTGCATTTTCCTAAAGATTTTCCCCAAAAGTGGTTCCCAAACCCACCCTTATAGTGATTGTTGACCAATTGTGTTCTCGCGTGGCCAATAATACTTATAAGTCTCCTAATCAAACAATCTATGTGATCCCAAGGTTTTCCTTCGATATCATGCATCGACCCTACCATTCATCTAAAAGTCACATGCATTGCAAAAATTTAAACATACATGCAAGGCTTTTGAATCTTATTTCTCAATCAATCAAATAGATGAGTGAGCTATCGGCAGATCATTTATTACCAAAGTCACGTGTCAATCAAACACATACATTTTCTAATGGATAATGTGACTATATGTATGAGGGGTACATGTGATATTTCAAAAGCATATTTTGAAATCATACATGAAAGGTTTTGAGACAAAGTAATGTCTTAGCTATGAAAGGCATTCAATTGTCAAGGCTAGCCCGAAGCTCGCATAAATGCATTCACAAACGTCGTAGGCATTTTGAATACAATTCAAACTATGACTTTTACGATTTCAAATCGAGATTTTTAAAAAAATGTTTGAAAATATTTAGGATTAAGTAATCCTATGTATGCTTGGAATTGGCCCAAATTTGATCTTTTAGCTATCCAATAATCACTTATTTCAAGATTGGATTCTCGGGGATTTGTAGAAATGTGGCATCGACCTCTTCATAGCTTGTTTCGATGTTGTTCATTTTGGAAGAATCCACTCAAAGCCTTTCTAAATTATATCTAGCAAGGTAGAGATAAATAAAGGATGGTTCATGCTATAACCAATTTGAAAACACATAGAGTTTAGAGTATTTTCGTCCGCGGTTAAAAATGTTTCTTTTCCTAAAAGTTAAAAAAATCAAATGCAAATTTTCATGTCGACGTGTATAATATTGAAAATTTTCTAGTGTTTCTTTCTAAACAAAAGTCAAATTATGAGTGCACGAGATTTATAAAGAAATGTTCAAAGAACGTAGACATTCTAAATAGATCCTAGGTCGGCAAAATTTGTAACGCCACGTTCAATGGACCGAATGTAAGTTCACACACGACAGGTTGTCCTGTTTGGTGCTTGAGGATGTCTCTAGCGAAGTACGCATCGTGATATAATATCACATGTGGAGGTGACAAAAAGTTTAAAAAAATATTTCTGTTATTTCTAAATAAAGAAAATTGAAAGGACACCGCTAAGCATCGAAGGAAGAGAGAGAGAGACAGAATCTCTCTCTTCCTTCGATGCTGTTGGACTGTGCAGCTTTGTGTCGGTCGTGCATTTGGCTGTGGGGGTGGTGTACTGTTTGGTGAGCTGGGCCGTGGGCCTCCCGAAGCGAGCTGTAAGTCCAGACCCAGAATTATATTCGTTCATTCATTTATCTACCCTTCTTCTTTCGGTCTTATCATGATGAATCTAAGCATAAAGTCCAAAGCTTTCAGAGCTTGATTGCAACAGGAAACACTGGAAACAGTTTGGTTTATGTTTTCCTGCGTTGTGCTGTGAAATTGCAGTGTAAAGATTCACAAATTCTGCATAGTCATCCCAGAACTGACGGAGACAGACGACTGCCATCTTCTTCTTTTTTTTCCCTGTGTGGCTTAAGGACTTGAAGTTGGCATTTTTAGTTCATAATCGTCCGTCCAATGATGATTTGATTTGGCCCAGTTCATTCTTAAAAGGAAGTCGAATGGCAATCTTTCCTTTAGTTAGCAAATGGTCCTGCATTAATCTTGTGCTGAATGGGGTGATTATACAAGTGTATTTGTGGTAAGTGTTCCTGCACTATTGGTTGATGTGTGTGCACTGAGATTTTACTTGAAGGGATGTATAAAATATGACCTCCTTATACCTTATGGAAATCGAAGTAGATACACGCCTTGAGCTTCCATTTTTTTAGCAGTCTCCAGCTATTTTGGCCGGTTCCTTCTTTCTTGTCTGTCATCAGCATCGTGTGGTGATTGGTGTTCGAAGGGCTTCAAGCTTAAATTGAAGAGGTTAAATCTCCATGTACTGTTATTATCTTTTTCCACTGTTTTGGTTGAGCCAAAGTTGCATGATGGTGATGTTTCTTTCTATTTATTTTTCCCTGTGTCATTTTAGCATGGTGATTACATGATAGTTGAATCTCGTAAGTGCAATTCCATTCTGAGAAAAATGTCATTAACCCTTGCTGTTATCTGCTACAGTCAATTGGGTTCGCGGTTGTATTGAATCTATATGATACCTCTTACGCAATTCTCTTTAATTTTGTGATGGTTTGATAAACTGACAGTTTTGCATTGATGATTCTTACGAATTCATCCTCACGTCTTCTCCATGCGATCGAGTCGCAAGACTTGTCATGGCACATTACGGAGGCAACATCGGCTTGGCTGCGTAGGGGGCTCGATGGGGTGGACCTCGGTAAGCAATATGGAGGAGCAAAAATATAAAGGACAAGGGAAAGATGATGAACTGCCTTGGAAGATGACATTCAAGAACAGAGATACGCAAATTGACTGGGAACTGAGCACGAGGCCAAACGTGAAGCCACTACGACATGATTAAGAGATGTTGTATGTACTCAAAAAGCAATACATAGTTTAGATCATGTAGACCAAGTCCATCTCAATCATTAATCATGTGGGCCTTTTTGGGACTCACATAAATAATGGTTCAAAAGGTACCCATCCGCATGCTCTATAAACTTTGTAAGACTTCTTGATATACAGTATATATGTATTGTATAGTGCCTATATTTTAAGCACATTGAAACGATGCAAACCACCTTTATTGACCTAATGTTCTTTCTATATCCATGATAGCCACCTACTGGGGATGAAATCGATCCTGACTTACACGTTCTAAGCTATTATGTTCAATCTCATTGGATTACAAAATATCGAAGGATTCCCGAATCCTGGAAGTTAATATACCGATTTATTTGCGTACTAGGTAGTTCGACTTCCCAAGTGGGACGAACTAGTTAAATTAGTTTGGTTGTTTCTGCTTCTCTTTGGCACCTCATCGTTTGACTATTCGTCTCTCGGGGTCACGTACTTCAACTTCTTTTCTCAATCACCAAGAAAATGGAAAAGCAGAAAAATAAAGATTTGATTTTTAGTTTGATGAGCTGACGATCTCGAAAAGTCCAAACAAGAAACGAAACAATCTTGTGGGTTTGATCTCTACGTACTATAATTAAACATCCCTCTTCCCTTCTGCAAAGAAAGGTGAATTCAGTAAGCACCACCCCCATATTCTACACGACATGAGAGACCAAAACGAAAGGATACTTCCAAGTGGTGATTCGGCAAGAAAGAGTTTCCGAGGTTGGGGGCTGATCAATAGCTTGCTTTCTACAAGGCCAGACCAGAGCTTCCAAGCTCCTCAATTGACTTATGAGCTGCTTATAAACGGCGAGTCTCGCTTGCGAAGCCATTACTGCCATCCTCTTCCTCGACTTCTTCAACCGCCACCTGGTCTTCACCTTCAACCAGCACAACCTCGCTCTCAGAAGCAAAGGCCTCCTCCGAGTATCGGCTCGCTCCAACACTTTGTAGATCAGGAACTGCAATTTCCAGTGCTTTTTCTCTTTCGGGTCCTCGAAATCCATCCTTTTGTACGCATACGGCTTCTTCGAAAGAGCCATTGTCGATCCTCGTAATCAAGCTTTTAAGTTGAATTTGGCAATAAAGAGGTTGAAGATAATGTTGGTAGTTTGTTTGTAAAACAAACAAAGATGTGTCTTGTCCCACATTGAAAAGATTTGAGTGCGCATATGGACAAGATTTGACACTAATCAACGATCATTATTTTTTTATTTATTAAAATTCGAATTAACAATTATAAAATAACTATTGCGTCCCATTGAAACAATGTGACTGTTTGTAATGGAGTGACGGTTATTTTTTAATTATTTAATTTCGAATTTATTATTTTTGCCTAACGGTTATTAGGCACTCTTACAACCTTACGTTTGTTTGGATCTAACTCCTTCATCTTTGAAAGGTTATATCCATTCAAATATATTAATATTTGTGTTCAAAGGTTATATCCTTCATGATCTTCCTCTTCCCATTTTCGTTTTCTTTCGAAAGAATATACATTCATTATTTTTAATTATTTTTTAGAGAGATTTGAAGAAATATTAGAATTGCTATCTTGTATTTTCATTTGAGATTTTATCGTATCATGGAGGAAGTTTGCCAGTGACCTTAGAACATTATGAGGTAAATAAATATTTAAAGAATGTGATATCACGTCTTAAAGTCTAACTTGATTGCTCTAACGATTCAACTTCATTGTTCTACCCAATTCGGAACCATATTTTCCCAACAGATAAGAGAATGTGTTTTGGTGGAGTTGAAACCTGGGGTAGGAGACCAGCTGGCTTTTATAGAGCTTGTAGGAGGTAAACATTGCATCAGTTGATAAAGGCACAATGCATGTGCACTCATGTTCGTCAGTGTAAATGATTAATTAAGGAAAGAAACAATGACAAAACTTGGCCTGGAAAGCTTACATCATTTGGGTGCTAAAGTTTGACCTAAAATTTGATTATAAGATTAAACTGATTTTGACTGGATACATCAACGGAGACTCCACTTCAAAGACATTATGGGGTTCCTCAATTGGTACTCTCTTCATCTTCTGAGTTTCTTCAACGGGTCTAATTTTTCAGATAAATGGTAATGCGAGGTATATTAAGAAAATTTATCAAAAAAGTTGTTATCCTATAGATAAGGCAAAACCCTTATTTGAGTGTTAATACATACAACTCATATATTCAAATGCTCACATACAATCCGTCGAATTACTTAATATTTCAATTTCGCGGATTGAGTTTAATATATCGGTCATAGTCATCCATATTTAGTAAAATTTTAAACACATGATATCATAAGATTAAAATGAACTTATTAATCATTGTCAACGACACATATAATATTAAATTGGAATAGCATTGATGTTAAGGAAACTTTGAATACAACAGTCTCCAACTCCTGGCCGGATCAAGATGGCCCTTAATTTTTATTCTGCTTTTAACGTTTGTGCTGTCGTTTATTTAATGTGGAATGATGTCGAACTAGTAGAGTTGGAAGCAAAGTCAAATGGGAGACATGGGAACATGCCATCGATCTGTCTACACAACACAAGGTTCATCATCTTAACGAAAATCATCAATAACAATGCTCAGAAGAACAAGACTTTTCAAATATAGTACATGTTTGAAATTTATTCTATTGAAGCAGGCCAATCACCTTACAAAAAATTATGAAAAATTATGATATTGATACCATCCATTTCAATAAATAATTATATATATAAGCTACTCATACGTCTCTTTTAAAGTGATTGATTAGATCACCCTATCATAATTAACGCATAACTCAATACATTTATTTTTCCAATGCAAATTAAAATAATCTTGTGGCAGGGTGTGCTTGTCAACTAGTTCATATAAATTCCTAGGGATGGTTAATGCGGTCCGATATCAACTAAGCAAGGAGGCATTTGGACCGGGCCACCTGCACCTACACTTAATAGAGACCTGCCTCATCTCCACAACATTTGATTACTAATTGCAGTCATTTAAGGGATATTATAAAGTATTTTCAACTAGCTATAATTATTTGTTCTTTGAAATTAGGAAAACCCATTATTGGATAAGTTTAATAGTCCTTGTTCTCTATCGATCTCTTGGAATTAAGCATAGGTAGGCTAGAAAATAATATGGTTTAATGATGAATGGACCATGAGTCATCACCTTCACAAGTTCACCAACCTTGAGGGTAAAAGGCAATTCATGCACCCAAGTAGATTGAGCCGCTCCTAATTAAGTTACACATTAAAAAGAAAAGGAGTTTTGGTATAAACTATTTATAGGGTAGGGAAGGGATAGATCAAGCCAATCTCAGTTAATGGGACATTTCTGTCACATATTTATTAACAAAACCTAATCGAGTCTGATTGCTCTTTACTCTACGATTGACTTAATAAATTTCAGTATGGTGAGTCCAAACAATTTTTTCCTCCCAATGTTTTATATCAGTCGTTTTAATGAATTCAAGAATTTTCTTTCAATTATAATAATATTCAGTAGAATAGAAAAAAATCGAATTGGAATTAGTTGAAGACAATATTCACTTGGTTCACGGGGTACGAGAGTGAGTTTAAGTATGACTTCATTAATAAACCTTCTTAGACTCACATTCATTAAAAAATTTAAACCCATTCACGTTGAGTTTTCAGTAAACTACATATATTATTTATTTTCTATCTCATCAATTATTCAAATGATACTCTAGTTCTCGATGGTCTTCAATAATAGTATACAAAACTACAGTAAAGTAATACAAACAACATATGCTTGTCATTTTACAGTGCACAAATCAACACAACATTATATTCCATCTACTCTACGGAAAGTCAACAATTTGTAAAATATTTTGTTAACTTTAACCATCGTTATTACTTAGAAAAATGAGTTAATGAAAATAATCAGTGTCCATTTCAGCTCCAACCGACCAATTTTGGCCAAATGGATTGAATTAGCACAAACAAAAAAAAATTAGTACTCAATTAGTAAAAATAAATAAATTAATACTAAATTGGTACAATTGCAATAAATTTAGGACCTTTTTTACCAATTATCCCCAAATTAAAATCATCTATTTGTCTCATGCACAACCGTAATCTAAACCCTAACCCGTTTCCCACTCTCTTCCTTGCCCTTTTTCTCTCTCCTCGCACATAATAGCACAACGAACCACGGCGTGAGAGCCACAACAATGCCGATCTATCGCTCGATGCCTAAGCCTGCTCTCCCGAGTCGCCAACAACACCCTCGACCACCACCCACGTCTCTTTCCCCACATCCACGTCTTTATCAGTGGCCAGATCGTTCGCCGCTCACGATGCCGGGTAGCTCAGCTTGATCCCAAGGCTCCCGGTCCAAGGCCACGCAAGCTCGGCCTCGAGCTCACTAGGGTCATGACCGACTGTGAGCATCTGCAATAAGCTCGCAAGCAACACAAGCTTTGTTGGAAATTAATCCAGAGAAAACACACTGTTTGTTGTAATTAGAACATCAATGTAAAGAAAATGATAACAACTTTATAATATCATTCCTTTTACAAATCTTGGAGAAAAAGAAAATAAGATATCACTGAAAAATAACATAAAATTGGAGGTGAAGTACGGATAACCGAATCTCCTTAAGGCGATTAATTCTTGTCAATGGTGCTCCGTAGATTCACGAACTATGCCTCCCAAGATACAACATCTCGAACTTGTTTGGATTAACACTATGCAAACATGACTCAATCAAACCGTTCAATTGAACCAGCACACTCAGAAAAATTAGAAGAGTAGGAAAGTATATCAAAGCCTTTTGGAATCGAGTCGGAAAAACCAAAACCAAAAACTTAATGAAGCTCTATATTCCTATCTATTTATAGAGCTTTTTAGTTCATGTACAGAAGAGATACATGAATTAAATAGACGCATGTATCAACGAAGTTCATGAATAAAGAGATGCATGAATCCAAGAAATTCATGAATCCAAAGACACATGAATTCAAGAGATTCATGAACTCAATAAATACATAAACTAAAAGATACATGAATCTAGGAAATTCATGAATTCAAAAGAGATACGTGAACAGAAAAGACGTATCTTAATTTATTGGCTTTCGTTTATCCATTAACCATAATTATAACCATAATCATAACAAGATTTGCTATAGAGCTCTACCGTGGCCGCTAGATCAAGGTCATGCGATCTCAATCTGGCCTGAGCTAGCGGTGACAACCTCCAAAGAAACAACGGTGGAACATATAGTGAAGAGGGGAGATGTGGTAGTGAGTATGTTGGACGAAGCAAGCCCCTCGGCCAAGGGAGAGAAAGTTCCAGCATATGTTGGGTTTTTTTGGAGGTAGGGTAATTTGAAAAATAAATTAGCAACTTGGTAAATTACGTGTGTGAATTAGTGGTATAACTTGAAAACCATTGTAATAACTTAGTATGATAGTTGTAGGTTTTGAAATATGAGAAGAGTATTTAATATGCGAAGTAAAACTCAATATGATAATTGCTAGGTTCGTTAGTGTACCAAAAGTTTTACATACTCACCACTCGATGATTGAACAGCATAATTAAGCCCTTTCACGCATCAATCATCTAATGATGGGTATGTAAATCAGTTCTTACCTCGTGTCGCGACCTAAATTTTTCGAATGGTGAATCACCTAAAACTAGGTTAATGGATTACTAAGTCCGAAGACTTGGCGCGGACTCTCCCAAGCCCTACCAATCGCGACTTGATACTAAGAAAAAGACCCATTAAAACATGCAATTATATTTCAAATTGGAGCCGCCACTAACCAATTAGGGCTGATTAGAAACCCAGGTAAAGTATGGGAGAATATTTTACCTTTTACGAACCAGAGATTTAATAGATTCGGGGACATGGTTACGCTAAATTAATCTAGCGCCCTTTCGGTACCTTTTTTAAAAAAAAAAAAAAAAAAAATTTGTAGGCAGTCTTGATTAATTTTAACCTAAGTTACTAACATGCAAATGGTGGTCATGCGGGTGCACAATCAATTAAATAATATTCAATAAATCAAAGTGCTAAGAAATTATAAACTACAATTTTATTAAAGTCCACTCTCTAAGAAAACATATTAAAAAAATGCTAAATGAAAATGGATGCCCTAAACATGATTTTTAAATGACATGACACCTAACTTTTATTATTATGCAATCTTAATCTAAAATTAATATGCATGAATTTTACTTTAATGATATATGAAATGCAATTTATATGGCATAATTTGAACTATATGTATGCAATCTAATTTACAATCCTAAATGTGCATATACTACATGACATAGCATGCATGACATAACAATTCTATATGCATATTCTTTTTGTGATTTTTTAATGATTCTTTTTTTTTTAATGTATGCAACCTACACTAAACAATGATGATATGAAATGAGATTAATTATGAACTAATTTATTAATTAACCAAGTAAATGATTTTTGTGTTTTTCTTTTAAAAAAATGTTAATTATATGCAATTAAAAATTACACGATGGGATTACAAAAACATGATAATATGATGCAATCCTAATTTATTAATATGCAAACTCTAATTAAATGTGCCTATTATGCAAACTAGTTAATATGCACCTATTATTTTTTTATTTTTTATTTTTTATTTTTATATCATGCAAACTTTTCCTAAATAATAAAAAAAAATGTTTAAATCTAATCCTGACTAAAAAACAACTATCTAAGGGTGAAATTCTAAAAAATCCTAAAGGTTAATTTAAACCTACGTGTCTTTATTTAATAAACCTATATGACCTATATGCTCATGCAAATTTTTAACTTTTCACTATTCCCTTTTTTTAATTTTCATTTTTTTAAACAAGCAATTATTTTTACATAAAAACTAAGATAAGAGTTAAAATAATCAAAAAGATAATCCGTTGTCTCACGGATTAAATTAATAATTATTTTAACTCTACAATCACAACAAGGAAATCAAAATAATTAAAAATTTAGTCCGAAGTCTTACGGACCAAATTAAATAATTATTGTGATTTAACGAATGAAATTCTACCACAAAACCAAAATTAGTATAATTAAAAAAATGACCCGATGTCTCTCGGATCAAATTAATAACTATAGTAATTTGAGCTAAAATTTAGGGATAATGCATATAGAAATTGCAAATATTAACACTCAACATTTAAATAATTAAACTAAACATGCTATCAAATGAAATAAACAGGAAAATAAACATAAAGTATAAACAAACAACCTAAACTACAAAGTAATGAAAAATAAAAATAAAGAAGTAAAACTACCTAAGGTAAACCAACGGAACAAGAGGGCAACCGAGCGAAAGATGGCCGGCGACCGGATCTCCGGTGAGGGCTAGACGGCGGCACGGCGGCGTGGGCTGAAAGGCCTTCGGGTCTTCGGGTCTCGGCGTCAACTTGCGAGGCTTGGTCGTTGGCGCGGATGAGCGTCGGCGTCGGAGGTGGCGGGCTCGCGGCTAAGGCGGAGTGGCGGTGTGGGGGCACAATCCGTAATGGACTTCGGCTTCAGGCGACGGTGATGGCTTCAAGCGTTGAGTCGCACAGTGGTGTGGAAAATTCCAGATCTGAGTTGCTGCGAATTGCAGCAACAGCGTCGGCTTGGGCGAATGGCGCGAGTGCTTGTGTTGCGGATCGGGAGGCCGTGAAGCGTCGGCGACGGAAGTGCAGGTGCGAGCGCGAAGGTGGCTGCCGGAGGCGGACGCGCGGAGAGACCGGCAGCACAGGAACACGATCTGGGCAACAATGAACAAAGGGCGGTGTCGGATGGCTTCCACGAAGGAGATGATGAATAGTCCCCTTTTCTCTTTTTCTTTATATTTTTTTTATTCTTCTGCACGTCCACTCTCTGCCCCCTTTTCACTTTTTCTGCCTTTGCGTAACTGACCTTGACTTTTCTCCTTTGCAGCTTCTTTTCCTTTTTGCTTTCTGCAGCACTTCTTTTGCAGAAGGAAAGAAAATCAGACCCTCTCCCTCTCTCTCGAGAAGACTGCACGGACGGTTCCGCTCTCTCTCTTCCCTTCTTTTACTTTTTTTGGACTTTCAAATGAAGAGAAGCTGCCCTCCTACGAAAGTAAAAATAAGGAGCCCCCCTAAACGACAGAATTTTTTTTTTGCTCTCTGAATTTTTTTGAATTCGCTCCCCCCGCTTGGTTACGACTCGACGTGTCCCTTTTATAGTACAAGACTTCCATTTAATATTGGAAAGTCGGAATCTGTACTCCTTTGATCGTGGGGATTGCCGAAATCTTAGCCCATATTCAAGTGAGTATCCATTCTTTCCATATCGCTAGACAAATCCCATTAATTCCTCTCATTAATTTCATTTTTTTAAAATTTTGAAATGAAGATATGTGTTCAACGATAAAAATGCTTCATTATTCAAAATTCGTTTTTTTTTTTTTTTTGAAATCTCCATCCACAAACCCAAATGCTTTATTTTATTTATTATCTCCTATAAAAAATTTGATCCTAAATTAGGTGTCAACATCTCGACACTGGACATAATGAAAATCCTGATGCAATATATAATATAATACAATTTGCAATAACAAGTGTCCAGTTCGGTGTTCAAGTGGATATTTCAGTTCATGCATGATTGAAGACTTTCCAAGGCCAATGGGTGGCTGAGCGAGAATGGTGCACCTAACGCGGTTGGAATCTTTTGCAGAAAGTTACCCTTTTTAATTAAACAGTGGATGGATTGATTCCATCGCTTAGCACGTGCCCTTCCTTTAAAGAATAAGCCACGTCATCTTTTAAAATGACAAACAGCGGATTAATCTCAAATTCATTAATTTTATTATTTCAAATAAATATAAACCCATGTTGAAACCGACTTCACTAAGGTATCTTGCAAATTAAATAAGAGTCCAATTTGAACTTGGAAGTAGCGGCAAACCCACGTAGAGATCTCGTACTTTCCTATTCGGGCTTCAACATACTTTAATGTGGGTTTGGTTTCGTATGCCGGGCTAAAAACATAAGACATATATCAACTGCAGAGATGATGGTAGGGGTGTGCAAAGAGATTGGAACCCGCCCGGACCACCCGGAACCGGACTAAAATCGCCTGGAGTAGGTGGTTCTTAAGGGAATCGGTCCGATTCCCGGTTCCATGGGTGGATCCGCCCGCTCACCCACTCAAACTGGATATATTATATTAGAATAGTATATTAATTTTTAACATTAAAAATAATTTCAAAATTAGCAAATTTAAAATTTAGTGCTCCCTAGACCCTAAACCATAATCTGTAATTCTTTTCACGCAAGCAAAAGAGTATACATCAATTTACATTTTCATAATAAAAGTGTTGCACTTAAAAGTAAGTTTCATAAACACTTCCTTCCATTTCATTCATCATATGTATGGATTACATGAGGAAAACAATATCTTGATATTCACTAACATAGCCAAAATACATATCAAGATGACCAAAAACAAAACACCTGGAGAGATGTCGCGACTTGCCCCCCCCTCGCCGGGAATATGTTTAGGGGTATTGCCTTAAGGAGGGGTCTAGGGCCCATGGTTAGGCTTAGGCTCTCTTAAACCCATACCTCGCATGACATTTGGGTGTTCATAAGAATTTTGAAAAAAGAAGTCATCATTAGCCTATTGAGGTCGGCTAGAAACCAAATGAGACATATGAATACACCTCACTTCCTACGCAATTAAAGAATTTATGATCAGAAACTCGGTTACACTAATTGACCAATTAGTGTTTTTTCGGTATCTAATCTTGTTCATTTTAACCTAATCTTGTTCATTTTAAGAGAGATTTTTTTTGTCAAGCAATATGGATTGATTTTATACATATCCACTAACATATAAGGTGATTATGTGGGTGCACAATTATCAACATTATAATCGGCCACTAAAGAACAGATTAAATAGATTGCACGGAAATGAAGACCTAACACTGAGGAAACAGATAAATGCCAATTCTAATTAGACTAAATGGACCACAAATAGCAAAAGCATGCAAACAAGGGTAATTGTCTTTGATGACAATTGAAATCCTCAGGTAGAGTCCTAAGGGTTTACTTAATTTTTTAGCACAACTTTAGAGTTAAGAAGCTCCCTTTTAAAAAATAATAATAATAAATAAAAATAATAATAATAACTCAGAAATTCTGTTTTAAATTTTTTCAAATGTTTTTGAATTTTTTGACATTTTTTAATTTTTTTGAATTTTTGAATTTTCTAATTTTTAATTAATTTTTTGCAAAAAATTCGAATTTTCAATATTTTGTGAAAGTTTTTGAATTTTTTAATGTTCTCAGAAAGTTTTTTAATTTTCAGAAAGTTTTTGAATTTTTTTTTTCCATTTTTTTCCATTTTTGAATTTTGAAAATTTTTAATGTATTTTTGATATATGATATTATTATATTCGAAAAAAGGGTCCCGGTCCGACCCATTGACCTGATCCAAACCCAGATTCAACCCAGCCAGGTTAAAATGAAAATAAGGTTTATAGTTTTTCTAGTTTTTTTAATGATTTTTCTATTTGTTCTCTTTTTCTCTTTTTCTCTTTTTGTCCTTTTCCCTATTTTGTCTTTTCTACTGCAGCATCTTCTTCCTTAAGCTTTCTTCTTCCCACGAAGCTCTCCTCACCGAAACCAACTCTTCTTCAATCGAACTAGTGCCACCCCATGGCGAGCCCTCACCGGTGTTTGGGGGCCACCTAGCCACCCTTTGGCACCGGCTGTGACTTGCCACTCCCTTGTCTTTGTATGACCGTTGCTCTTCTTTTTGCAGAAGGTGTGAGCGGCATGAAGGGAGGAAGAAGAGGAGGCGTGCAGGACGGACCCAGAGAAGAAGAGGGCCAAGCAAGAAGCATGGAGAAGAAAAGGAGAAGAAAGAATAAATGAAAGAAGGGTGGGCCAGGTCGGCCCTAGTTCGGTCTTTTTTTTCTTTATTCTTTTAAGTAATGGTTCTTTTAACTAATTTTTTTTTAAAATTTTTTTCTTTTAATGAAAAGGCTCTATTACTACCAGTTGGAAAATAATCCAGAAAATACACACTGTTTGTTGTAATCAGAATATAAAATTGGAGGTGAGGTACGGATATCCGAATCTCCTTAAGGCGATTAGTTCCTGCCAATGGTGCTTCGCAGATTCACGAACTATGCCTCCCAAGATACAACACCTCGAACCTGTTTGGATCAGCACTATGCAAACATGACTCAATCGAACCGTTCAATTGAACCAGCACACTTACAAAAATCAGAAGAGTAGGAAAGTATATTAAAGCCTTTTGGAATCGAGTCGGAAAAACCAAAACCAAAACCTGTATTGAAGCTCTATGCTTCTATCTATTTATAGAGCTTTTTGGTTCATGTACTAAAGAGATACATGAATTAAATAGACGCGTGTATCCACGAGATTCATGAATAAAGAGATACGTGAATCCAAGAGATTCATGTATCCAAAGATACGTGAATTTAAGAGATTTATGAACTCAATAAATACATGAACTGAAAGATACATGAATCTAGGAAATTCATGAAATTAATAGATACGTGAACAGAAAAGATTAGGAAATACATGAATCCAAAAGAAATACGTGAATAGAAAGGACGTATCATAATTATTGGCTTTCGTTGATCCATTAACCATAATTACAACACTACCAATGCAAATGCTCCTAATGTCTATATGCCATGCAATTTAATGGGAATTATTTTTGCTAGGGTTTAAAATTTAATCCTTAATTTTCTATGTAATTAATAAATGATTAAATAAGTCATCAAAATTTAGGTGTCAATAAGAGGCTAAAAATGTGCCTAACTCCTCTACTTGGTAGTCTTCCTCATTCATCACATCACTCCTTACTATGCGCGCCTCATGACTTCATGCCAACAACATCACCAATGGATAGGGCCATACAACCTCCCATTCACATTCAGATACATGGGCACAAAACTCATAGGAAAAAAGATTGGGGGACCCATCATCTATCTATACGATACAAACATAATGGGTTAAGATAAGGTCGGACTTTCGATCGTCAAAGTTCCTATATGCACCCACCACATGCACTAGTGTACCATAAGTTGCCAATGGCGGCACATCCATCGCTAATGATTTGATAGGGAAAAATATGGGGTGAGCAACAATGCCCAGTAAAGGATAAAGCACATAATTAAACAACAAGATTCTAACTTCGTTAGTAAGCAAACATAGCTCAAATTAGTGTATCATCAGAAATATGGACAATTTCCAAATAGGGCAACATACAACGACATTGAAACTAACCATTCTAGCATCTCATAGTAAATAAAAATGCATGAAGACCACATCATAGGACACACACGAACCCACTCATGCATCACAAGGTACACATAAACCCGTTCATGCATCACATTGCACACAACTTCACACCATCATACATACTCACACGTCTTGTTGCTTAATTTCAATGTGTGAACATTTCATTTCCACCCTTGAAACAAATTTAACCCGGGACGCTGGTTGGATCCATTCGAATCACTTTTGGGTTGTTGGCTAGACTTCGCATCTCCCTTCGAGGTATCCCGATATTCAAGGGTCGTTGGCCTTGTGATTTAAACCGATGCATCCCAAACCGCACAACTTGGGGCATCCCCACTCCTCAAGGGCATCATCGGGACGTTGGCCAATGGAATATCTCTTAATGTAATTCATTCACACATTTCACTACACCACAATCTTCCATTAAGCACACATATAACACCACTAACACACATATACACCTTCACACAACATACTCATGTGCCAAAATCTCAATGCCACACCATGCGGGAGATATGTTGTCCTACACCAACATCCTAGCCCATTTCACAACAATTCGCACACACAACGAGCACCACTCGTGCACCACCATTAAGCATAGGTTCACAGCATGCTAGACTCATTCACAATTACATAATGTGCATTTTCTAGCAAGAGAAATATAAAAAACAACAATCATACCATAAATGGCCCTTACCGGCAAAACCGAGCCCGCCCGGATCTAAGATTAAATTTAGAAACTTAATCAAACAATTCTGAAAAATTATTTAATACGTTATAACCAACATTTAGAGAAACATTTTTCATGAAGACAATTTAACCTAGATCCTTCTAGAATAAGAGTAGCAGCTCACACAAAAACAGCCACCAAATAGTTTTAGTGTCTTGAATATACATTTTAAAAATCAGCCCGCTTCAAAACTCAAAACTCATTCATTTGTTCTGAAATTTAACTATGTTGTACTTTAAGATGTGCTGAATAACTTTTATGGAGAAACCATTTCAAAAATTGAACCACAAATTTGATAAAAGCTTGTTGAACACCAAAGGTCATGGATTCTAGTACAAAATAGTTTACTGACTTGCATGCAATGAGACTATTAACCTGGTTCTTTAAATCCATAAAATTCCTGGTAAAATATATGTTATAAAAGAAGATGTTTAAAACATTCTTTGTGAAGGAAGCTACCACAAATTTGTAGCACATTTCAAACCACAAAATCAACAAACACAGAAGGTCTAGTAGAACAGATCCTAAGAAGAGCCTACCTCAGCTTCTAGGATCGCGCCTCATGCAAGTTTATCATCCAAAATTTTTTAGAAAACCTACATGCAAGACCTCTCACACATCATAGGACACATGCAAGCTAAGATTATCCAAGGATCTAGCTCCTATGACTGAGAATCCACTAGATTGAGCTAATCCACCCTCAAGTGTCGGGAGGATGCCGAAACTTAATACCTAGCTTCTCCCTTATCTAGTCTTAGGACTCAAAAATGGCTTCCTCGAGCTGTCTTGAAGGCTGGTCGCTTCTTTGCTCGCTAGTTCCTCAAAGAACAGCAAGAAAACGAGAGAGCTTTGAGGAAAAAGCGAGGGAGAGGTGCGTCAAGTGAGTGAGTGGGAAGAAGGAAGAAGAAGAACCGAAGAGAAGGAAGATGAAGGGAAAAGTGAAGGGAAATGATTGCAATCCTTGGGAACTTTTCCCCTGCTGGTAGCCATGCAAAAGAGAAGATTGACTGGGGAAAATTGAGGTAATCATGAGGGCTAAGTCAGCGGGTTGTAGGGGGAAGGGAAGCCGAAGGTTGCATGGGGAAATCAAAGGGAAGTTTCTCTTATTTGCATGCCATCCCAACTTTGTCTTTTCCTATCTGGCTTATGTACTCTAAACAAATTATAATTTGAGCAAATTACTAGGCCATTCCCTATCCTACCCCAAAGATGTGGCCACCAAAGAAGATTAGGGCACCTTGTTAAGACATCTTCATTTTAAGGACTTCCACTAATCTCGTGAGCTAGGACTTCCACTAATCTCATGGGCTAAGACTTAATAAAATTGCTTATATCCTCACACAACTTCTCAGGAATAGAAGTTGCAAGATCAAGAGAGGGTATTTCTTTGCCTCAGAGAAAGTACGTTTTGGATTTGCTAGCTGAAGTAGGAATGTTGGATTGCAAGCTGGTTGACACATCGATTGTTCAGAATCACAGACTTGAAGAGTATCACGATCAAGTGCCCATAAACAAAGAATGATGTCAAAGGTTGGTGGGAAAATTGATTTATTTATCACATACAGGATCGAATATTGCATATGCAGTTAGTACTATCAATCAGACTATGCATGCTTCTAGTGAGAATCACATGGGTGCAGTTGAGCGAATACTCCGGCATTTGAAGGGAGCTCTGGGCGGAGGGCTTCAGTTTCGGAAGAATGGACATCTTAAAATTGAGGGATTCATAGATGCGGTCTGGGCAGGGAATCCTTTAGACCGAAGATCAACTTCAAGGTATTTTACCTTCATGGGAGGAAATCTGGTCGCTTGGAGGAGTAAAAAGCAGAACGTAGTGGCGTTGTCAAGTACAGAAACGGAATTTAAGGGGATGGCGAAGGGACTTTGTGAACTCCTGTGGCTTAAGAAGTTGTTGACGGAACTTGAGTACGCACCAGGGTCAGAGATGGATTTGTTCTGTGACAATAAAGCAGCTATCGACATTTCTCAAAATCCAATTCAACACGATCGCACCAACCATATTGAAGTGGAACGCCATTTTATCAAGTACAATCTGGATGCCCAGGTGGTTTGGTTTCCTTTTGTGAGATCCAAAGATCAACCAGCAGATATGCTAATGAAAGCTGTTTCTAGCAGGGTGTTCTATAGCTCACTTGACCAGTTGGGCATCCGAAATATCTATGCACCAACTTGGGGGGATTGTTGGCGTGAGCTGGAATTCCCTGATTTGTAGGGGATTCTATTTTCCTAATTTGTAGAATCTTGACTTGTAGAAGAAGCCACAGGCATCCGTCTGATTGTATGTATATGGATCTGTACATACTTGGTTATTAGAAAATAAAAAGAAAAGAAAGAGAAGGCAAGGTGTTTGACCGAGGACGTAGGCATACTGCTGAACCTCATTTAATCGTGTGTTGTTTGTGTTCTTTATCTGCTTTTTAACAGACACATGACGGTCATGTCTGTAATTTCTACAAAAAAATTTCCGAACTCCGGTCGAAACACATTACTTGCAAATGTCGAAATTCAATTCATTGGGTGGTTAAAAATCAAGGCGCAACGACCTCATCCTAAGATTACCTAAAACTTCTGATGATTATGCTGTCCAGTCAAAAGCTAGCTCCTGCCTCCCGGGTTATGTTTCTAAAACTTGAAACTTAGTTTTTAAATGCTTTGACTCCTTTCGATAATTCTCTTCCAGTCATCAAAGCTCTTTCAAAAAATAAAGATGCATTTTCAAGGTAAATTTTGATCTGGGTTGCCGCACTCGGCCGAGCTTTGTTCAGGTATGTGTCAACCATCCCGGCCAGGACTTGGAGGCTGCTGATTATGGAGTTTTGTTCATTGGAAGCTTGGAGGATTGGGTAAGGAAGGAGCAACACGACGAGTGACGAGACGAAGAATGAGTCTTCTCTTCAGAGAGTGAGAGCATTGCTATTGACATTGCAGGCTTCAAATTATCTCCATCATCATAATGAAATGCCTAGACTTTGTTCTGATCTTAAGATGATGAGGACATGATCGAATGTTCAGGGTGATTTCTGGTCGGCCAGAATTTTCATCAGACATAGGCAACACATCTTGTATTAATCGAACAAGTTCTATCGTGATAAGAATGAATGAACGACAGTAGGAAATTTTTTGGCAAAACAAGAGTAGTGAAAGTGGCATACATTAGAAATACCTGCTGTGCATATCCATTCCCCATCACAAAAACACAAATAGCACAAAATGCATTGTTAGAGTTGGGATAGATTAGTTATCCTAAACCAATATTGCAAAGCTCCTGCTTCGCATATCAATCGTCCAGATCTGCTTCTCGATTTAAAGCATACGAGGAAGCTGAATCTGAAAGCTATATATTCTTTTCTTCTCCAAACTACCATTTTTTTTTTCCTTTTTGTTCCCAAACAGAGCATTTACTTATTTATGTTGAATCTGAAAGAGATACTTGGCTTGACGGCAACACTCATCTCCAAATGCCTCGCACAACTTTAGCGACGCAAAGGGATTCCTAGTGAAGCTGTAGAAAGAAACCAAGCAATTCTCTGAGTTTGATTGCCTGGAAAAAAGCTATGATTTGCAAGGGGAAAAAATAAATTTTCAATAAAGAAGGAGACAGATTAGGATTAATAAGAATCAACTTCCACTCACCGTTACTGCGTGAATATAAACTTCTAAGAACGACTATTCATACATTGAAAGAAAAAGCTTGATTATGGATATCGATTGAAAATAGCTGATAGTTGATTAATTTGTATTCCGACTAAATGAGTTTCACACCCATTGAAGAACTGAATATTTGAGACTGATCTTTTCAAATATCATAACAATGCTCAAGACTCTGCATCATGGACCACATGCTAGTGCGATATCTGACAGAGGAGGAATGATAATCGACTATTAATTTCAAACAGAAACGACTACTTCTCTCCAGCCATACATTTTCAAAGTCCAATTCGGACAACTCTTATACGGCCAGACTTTCCTGCACTTCGATTCAGGTCGGGTTTCATCCGTGCTCTCAAACAGGAGACAAATTTCAATAGATATTACTAAAAG
The DNA here is from genome assembly GCA_007663325.1 of Eucalyptus pauciflora. Classification (NCBI taxonomy): domain Eukaryota; kingdom Viridiplantae; phylum Streptophyta; class Magnoliopsida; order Myrtales; family Myrtaceae; genus Eucalyptus; species Eucalyptus pauciflora. The sequence continues at coordinate 21,732 of VMYD01000212.1, read as the reverse complement.
GTCTCTGCATTGAGGGGCCCATGCTAGCTTGATACATACACTGGTAAGGAATAACAATAAACTATTGCCTCCTAATGAAAATGCATGGTCGATTCTTTATTGTGCTACAGATTTCACATGTCCATTTGCACTGGCATATGCAAAACTAAATATTTAGGATAAGAGGTTAAGAAATTATCATATCACCTGCGGGAGTTCATCTTGTTCATGTAAACCCAATTCAAAGAGCTTTTCCCTAATCTTTTGTAGTTGATTTGGAACACCGTTGATGCTCATCCGTCTTCTAGGCACTTTGTTGGAACAAGCGACTCCAATATTATATACCATAACTAAACACTCTTGAAATATGTCGTTGCTTTTGGAAAGACGATATTGAGGACTACTAGGGTCAAGATGACTCCCTCTTTCAAGAAGCAAAATGTGATCTGTAACTTCCAAAGCTCGTTCAGGCAAAGCCGCTGTAACAAAACTATGGAGTGTGAAATTGTCCCCGAATCTGTTATCGGTGGGACTCAATCCTGTGAACATCTCTAATAAGAGGATGCCATAACTATAGACATCGCCTTCTCTTGAGACCTCGCATCTCATTGCATATTCTGCCACACATTTAGATCATAGTGCAGATGAAATTAGGAGTGTCGATCATAAAATAGAATGTGGAGCTTAGATCATTAGAAAAACTAGAGAGATTACCTGGTGGAGCATAACCAATTGTCCCTTTTAAACCCACAGAGCTTGTTTGATTGGCTACAGTATCAAGGGATGATCCAAGGAGGAACTTTGCCAATCCAAAGTCGCCCACATGCGCCACCATCTCTGTTGCGATTAAGCGAGCGATCGAACAATAATATAGACAGAAAAAGAAAAATAAATCGGACACCAGATTTACGTGGTTCAGTCGTAAAGACCTACGTCCACGGGGAGAGCAGCAGCGAATTTCACTATAGATCAAGCGATACAAGGAGATTACACACTCAAGTCACTCAAACACTCTTTCGGTGTTTCCCAAACCCCAATTACAACCAATAACTCACACAGTGTTTAGCCCCGAAAATTCCTCTAAAATAATCTCTCAATCTCACGAAGGAATTACACGCAAATCTTACCTCAAGATTTAATTGGCTACAAACACTAAACTTCTTGGATGTAATTCACGAGTAAGAATGACAAAGAAAATCCCTCCCAAGCACTCGACAACTAGACGGCGCTTCAAGACCAACTCTTCATGATCAACGGCGGGACACCGAGCACTCACGCGGCGCTTCAAGACAATTTGTGATCCACACCTACCACCCACGGCCACAAGTCTATATATAAGTAAAACCCTTATTCTTTTGCCAACTTCTAATAGGATTCTGATTCCTATCTAAAACGATTTTATCCAAAACATATCTCTATATATTTCAAACAAAATCCAAATCCAAGTCAAAGTTGAACTTTCCTATTTCAGTGGCCGAATTCTCCAATGCAGATTCAAACTTTGGGAAGTTGATCTTCGGATATTCTTTACTCAATTTCGAACGTCCGCAACATATCCAATTCGGAATATTCTGAATTTCACATTGGATTCAAACTCGAGACATATTTTAACAATCTCCACCTTGGCTCGACGTTTGAGCCAAGTTGCAATCGCTTCGCAAAAATTCAAACTCTGCCGCTACTTTCCCATAGCCCCCAATGGGCTCAACCGCTACAGATATTATCCAAGTCCAAGCCTCGCTTGAACTTCGCCATAACTGAGGACCTCATCAGAATACCAACTCCACATGCACCTTTAACTGCTCTGTAAGGATTTTCTGACACAACCTCCTTAACCGTAGATAAAGCAAAACCATTGTTGCATCCATATCTGTCAGGAGATTGAAAATGTACCTTGTCAATATCAGCAGTTACAGCAACCGTTGGCTCTATAGGCTCCACCTCGCTATGAGCACCATCTGTGTCAATTACTTTGCTAGTACTCGTACTCGCTACCTCAGGAGTTTCTGGTCGCAACTCCACCTCAAGCTGAACACCGTTCAGATCTGTCTGAACACTGCTATAATCACTCCTAGCCAAAAATATTGGAGACTCATCAAGGGTAACTTTTCTGCTGTCAACAGGTGAATTTATATCCGGGCACCACAACTGATTGCCCCACTCACCTTGTGCATAGCCATGGAATATGCACCTTGCCCTCCAATCAAGCTTACCATCACTCACTTGAAAATAACACGGGCAACCAAACATTCTAATAATAGAATAACCAGCAACGTTACCTGACCATACTTCTTTAGGAGTCCACCATTCAATAGCAGTTGATGGGGATCTATTCACTAGATAGCTTACTGTACTTAGCACATCAGCTAGAATTCTCCTAGCAATACCAGCACTAGAGATAATTTTACGAGCCATCTCTAGTAATGTTCTTCTCGTCAATTCTGCAAATTGTTGTGATTTATTGGCACTAGTGCGGTGTTTCACTATGCTCTCTTTCATGCAGAATTTATTTGACAGCTCTGAGCAGAACTCCATGCTATTGTCAGTCCGCACATGCTTGATCGACTTACCAGTCTCCATCTCGATCAAAGCTCTTGACTGCGTGATCCTGACATCAGCATCAAACTTGTGCCTTGGCACAAACACCCAGGTCTTCCTCGAGCAGTCAAAAGACTCTCGAACAGATGCATCTGACGTCTCCGCAACGAAATTTGTCACTGTCTTACCTTGAAGTTTATACAAGCCTCCATGCTTGATTCCTTTCATTATCACCAGGGCACCTCGAATAACCTTCAAAACTCCACCTTTTGAAGAATACCTGCAACCAGCTGAATCTAGGGCACCCAAGGAAATTAAGTTCTTTTTCAACTCTGGAACATGCCTTACTTCAGTCAATGTCCTCACAATACCATCATGCATTCTGATTTTAACATCACCAACACCCATAACATCGCACTCAGCGTTGTTCCCTAACTGGACTTTATCACTACCCGTGCACTGATAAGTGATAAACCAATTTTTGTTTGGTGTGACATGAAAAGAACAACCAGAATCCAAAATCCATCCATCAAGCGATGAATCATTAGTGACAGACAAGACATAATCGGCACTATCTGCTACAGCTACAACATTATCTGCAGAATCAACCATAACTCCTTTACCCTTCTCATTCTTCAGCTTAATGCAATCCCTTCTAAGATGTCCCCTCTTGCCACAGCTCCAACAGACAACATTAGCAGTTCTAGACTGACTACGCCTGTTTATATTAGTACTACTATTACCCACACGTGTTATAGATCTTCCTCTATTTTCACCTACTAAAGCAGCAGATACAGATTCGCCAGATTCTCTTCTACGAATGTCCTCGCTCAGAATTAAATCTCGAACCCCATCAAACGTCAAACTTGTTGACCCAGAGGAATTACTAACAGCAGTAACAGTAGTATTCCAACTATTAGGCAATGAGGATAACAGAATCAAAGCACATACCTCATCCAAAATCAATCTCAACTGAACTCAATTGACTAACAATCACATTGAATTCATTGATATGATTTGCAACTGACGCACCTTCGCTCATCTTCAAATTAAACAAACGTCGCATCAAATGGACCTTGTTGATCGCAGAGGGCTTCTCGTACATATCTAACAGGGCTTGCATTAGGTCAACAGTGGTCTTCTCCTTCAGGATGTTAAACGCGACATTACGAGCCAACGTCAGTCGAATAACACCCATAGCTCGTCTATCCAGCAAATCCCAATCAGCTTGCTTCATCATCTCTGGCCTCTCCCCAGATAAGGGCAAGTGCAGTTTCATCTGATAAAGATAATCTTCAATCTGCATCTTCCAGAAACTAAAATCCTTCCCATCAAATCTGTCGATTCTCACTTTTACTTCTTCTGTCGCCATCGATTCGCTTCAACTTAGCCAAGCCTGGCTCTGATACCAATTGTTGCGATAGGGCGAGCGATCGAACAATAATATAGACAGAAAAGAAAAATAAATCGGACACCAGATTTACGTGGTTCAGTCGTAAAGACCTACGTCCACGGGGAGAGCAGCAGCGAATTTCACTATAGATCAAGCGATACAAGGAGATTACACACTCAAGTCACTCAAACACTCTCTTGGTGTTTCCCAAACCCCAATTACAACCAATAACTCACACAGTGTTTAGCCCCGAAAATTCCTCTAAAATAATCTCTCAATCTCACGAAGGAATTACACGCAAATCTTACCTCAAGATTTAATTGGCTACAAACACTAAACTTCTTGGATGTAATTCACGAGTAAGAATGACAAAGAAAATCCCTCACAAGCACTCGACAACTTGACGGCGCTTCAAGACCAACTCTTCATGATCAACGGCGGAACACCAAGCACTCACGCGGCGCTTCAAGACAATTTGTGATTCACACCTACCACCCACGGCCACAAGTCTATATATAAGTAAAACCCTTATTCTTTTGCCAACTTCTAATAGGATTCTGATTCCTATCTAAAACGATTTTATCCAAAACATATCTCTATATATTTCAAACAAAATCCAAATCCAAGTCAAAGTTGAACTTTCCTATTTCAGTGGCCGAATTCTCCAATGCAGATTCAAACTTTGGGAAGTTGATCTTCGGATATTCTTTGCTCAATTTCGAACGTCCGCAACATATCCAATTCGGAATATTCTGAATTTCACATTGGATTCAAACTCGAGACATATTTTAACAATCTCAGCATCTAAAAGGATATTGCTTGGCTTTAGATCACAATGAATGATGGGGATGTGGCACTGGTGATGAAGATAATCCAGTGCAGAAGCAACACCAGTAGCTATATTTATCCTTCTTAAGAAATTCAACTTTTTTCGATGCTCGTTCCCATGAGATGAGGTTGAGTTTGGGTGTAGCCACCTTTCCAAGCTTCCATTACTCATGAAGTCATATACTATGGCTTTAAAGTCATTTCCTTGATAATCAACACTCGAGCAAACTGTCAATATCTTCAAAAGATTTCGATGTTTGATGTTCTTTGATGCCTTGCACTCATCTATGAAGCTCTTAAGAGCACCGTGACAAACTAAATCAAGCACCTTCACAGCAACAGTAGTCCCATTATCCTTAAGTATACCCTTGTAAACAGAACTAAAGCTTCCAACTCCGATCAAGTTCGTTGAAGAAAAACCGTTAGTTGCTTTTAAGAGTGCTCCATAAGATACATTTGGAGGTGAATCATCCATTGAACTAGAAGTAGTTTCATTTACTTTCTTCTTCAACCAACATTTATATATGAAAGCCACAATAATAGTTACCATAAGAACTCCAAAAATAATAGAGGTGGAAAACATCACTACATTGATCTTTCTGTCCTTGGAGCTTTTGGAGATGCAACTATGAAGGTTGAATTCTGGCAATCCGCCACAAAGCTCATTGTTCCCAATAATAGAAATACCAGTAACATTCTTAAAGACTCCTTCACGTGGTAGCATGCCTTCAAACTTATTGTATGATAAATTCAATAGTTTCAAGAAATGAAATGTTGATAAGAATTCTGGAATTTGGCCAGATAAATTGTTACATGAAAGATCTAGTTCCTCAATGCCTCCTAAGAATCTAAGTGATTGCGGAATTGACCCATGGAAGAAGTTGCCTTCCATCCTTAGTGATGTCAATGAAGTGCAATCACCTAAACTACTGGGAATTTCACCTACCAACAAATTGTTCGAGATGTCCAATGTAGTCAAAGTTCTCAAGTTGCCAACTTCTGTGGGTAGAACCCCAGTCATATGGTTATGAGAGAGGTCCAAAATGAATGATAATGATGAGAGACCTATAACCTGTGGGGGTATGGAGCCACTGAGATTGTTATGAGACAAATTGAGCAAATAAAGAGATCGACAATTTGATAGTTGTGAAGGAATTTGGCCATGAAAGTTATTCTCATCGAGATGTAGCACAATTAACTTGGTTAGATTTCCCAAAGAAGATGGGATAATCCCTCCCAAGTTGTTACCTATTAAGGACAGGGCCTCTAGGTTTGTTAGATTTCTGAAATTTGAGGGGATAACACCTGAAAACCTATTGAGACTCACATCCAATAATTCCAGGTTGATAAAATTTCCAATTTCTTCAGGAATCTCCCCATTTATTTGATTACAACATGCTCCAAAACTTGCAAGAGTAGTGGATAAACTACCTATGCATTTAGGTAACACCCCACCAAACTCATTCGTGTGAATAAGCAAGTCCCTTAATTTGGTGGTGTTGGTTAATGAGCAAAGGAAGTTTAAGTCTCCAGGTTTTCCACTTCCAAGCTGATTATCGAATAATGCAAGCCGATAAAGCTTATGAAGATTTTCAAAAGAATGTACTTTCCCTGAAAATTTGTTAGATGAAAGTTGCAGTATCTCTAGCTTTGTGCAATTCGATATCGATGGGGGAATTGGCCCCTCAAGTTGGTTCAAGAAGACACTAAAATCCTCAAGAACTGGGAATTTGAGGCCTATGTCTATAGGAAGAGTCCCTAGTATATGGTTGTCTCCAACTCTAAAAATAGCTAGCGAAGAGAGATTGAGTAACGAAGATGGAATTGTACTTGACAATCTATTTGCTCCAAGGGCAAGGATTTGCAAGTTTGTTAGGTGGCCTAGAGCTTGGGGAATTCTCCCACCCAAGTTGTTCCAGATTAAAGCAAGGGTCTCCAATGAAGATAAGTTCCCAATCGAGGAAGGCACACTTCCAATGAAATTATTACTAGACAAACCGAGATCCCGTAGCTTCGGCAACGAACCAAGCTCTTGAGGAAGTTTTCTAGTTAGTTGGTTGTGTTGAAAGATGAGGCTAACAAGGTTAGAGCAATTCGAAATGTTTTTGGGAATGTCACCGACCAATGAATTGTTGTCTAGTCGCAAGACACGAAGGCGACGCAATTGGCTGACTTGCGGAGGGATTTCATGTTGAAGACTATTGTTTTGAAGCCGCATTTCCCTTATGAAGCTGAGATTCCCAATATAAGGAGAGATTGATCCATAGAGTCCCTGTGATGACAAGTCCAAGACAATGATCCTTCGATGCCTCCGGCTACACGTAACACCATACCATTGGCAAAATCCAATGCTATCATTCCATAAGTTGAGCATGCCGAAAGGATCTTTGGTTATGCCGGCCTTAAATGTGAGCAGTGCGAGTCTGTCTGTTTCATTGGTGGTGGACAAGACTTGATTAAAGCAGAATGCAAGAACAATGCTCAGAAGCAAATGGCATGATTGAAACTCTGCAAAACTCTTGCTCACGAGTTTCATGACTCAGCCCAAGGAAGCAGGTAAGAAGAAACAAGAGGCAGGACTGGTGCTAATGGAAACTGTGAAGAGATTTAAAAGAGTACGTTGATTTTTCTAGACAACTTTTTGAGGGGCTTTTCTTCTTTTTTGCTTTTTGACTCAGTAGTCATGGAGCCGCTTTTTTTTTTTATTTTTTTTTTAACTCAGTGATCATTAAAGCTCCTTTTCTTTTTGATACGGATCGTGGGTTGGAATTCTAGCTTTTCTTCCTCTCTTTTTTACTTAGTAGTTTCTTGCCCCCTTGCCCCGACGAAAAAACAAAACAAAAAAGAATAAGCTTTGTCCCCTTCCTAATTAAAGAGAAATTCCTCGCTCACTTATTAATTAATGCCTAAAAAATGACGGAACAAGGGATGGCAATTTGAGCCTTACCAAATGCCACATTCTTGGTATTGTCCAAAAATCTATCAGTAATGCACAAATTGGGGATGGACGTTGTATCTGTGTCCCAAAATTGATAAGCATTGATCATTTAGGAAGTTTGTAACTCTTAAGTTTGCTTAACAGCAATATTACCAATATCCAATTTTTCGTACATCAAATTGGGGATGGACATTGGAGATTAACTCATAGTCAAGCTGCAGACGCCAAACTCTCATCTAAATTAGGAAATCTCTGAACGAAAGAAGGAAAAATAAAAATTTCCATAAAAAAGGAGAGTAGTTAGAATTTGACAGTAATGAAACCCCACAGAATGTCACTTCTTTTCTTTTTGTTAGGTATTTACACAATTACTACGGTGAGATCAAGGGAAATCTGAGAACGACAATCTATGCAGTGAGAAATCAACAACTATTTATGCAGTGAAAAATCTTTGTCGTGGATATTACTTTAAGATGTGGAAATACGTAGCACAGGTTCTTTGACTTGTGTCTGAACAATTGCGCGTATTAAGGGATGGATGCTGGATTCATCTCGATCGCTTTCCAGGTTGACTTCAAGTCAACTCATGCCCCAAAATCCTGAAGTCCCCCCACTTTGGAAAATAAACAGAAGACTGACGAGCAAGCCCTATTGATTAACTAGTCATGGTCGGTAATAAAGATCTCTTGACTAACAACAGCTTTATCGATTAAAATCATTTTACTTCACTAAGGTGCTGTTTGATAATGCTCCGAAAAACCTATTTTTTTTGTTTTCTTTTTTGTTTCTTCGAATAAAAATAGAAAAAAAATTCGTTTGCTATTTTTTTTTTCGGAAACAATTTATTCCCGGGAATAGATTTGAAACATAATCAAGAAACAAACAAAAAAAATTACTTCTTTATTCCAAGGAACAACTCAAAAAATAAGTATTTTCTCTTTTCTTTTCTTCTTTTTCTTTCCTTTCTTTTTCTCTTCCTCCTCTTCTTCCCCTAGTCGATCGCCAGCCTCAATGATGGCAGGTGACAGGAGTGACCTCACCATCTCACGGCGAGATCCCCCAAAGCCTCGCCCAGCCATCGACGAGGCTCGACCTCGCTCAACCACCTTGGCCAACCTCGACCTCGCCCAGACAAGGTGAGGTTAACCCTCACCCAGCCACGGTAAGGCTTGGGGGGACCTCGCCGGTGGCCGGCAAGGCTCTCCCAGGGTGAGCAACCTTGTCGGCTCTTGTCTAGCCAGTCGCAAGCTAGCTACTGGCTAGAGGAAGAAGAAGAAAAAGAAAAAAAGAAAAGAAAAAAAGAGAAAAATGTAATAAAATTGTTAATAAATCAAAATAAATTATAAGTCATAAAAATATTTAGAGATGTATCAAATGCATTTCTATTCTGAGAATAAAAATTTTGCATAGTTACCAAACGCCTTTTTTTGCTTAGAAACGTAACCATACGTACCATTAGAGACAACATTTTAAGGCATGTACGAATGTAAGAATTACTAGTTATATTTTAATGCAAATATTAACTTTCTAACTATTAATAGTTGGTAATTTCTCCCTATGATTAATAACTCTCATATGAAAATTAGGTAAGTGATTATGCTGAGTAGTTAACTCAAAGTAAAAAACAATTACATTAAGTCTTTTGACATGGAAACATTTCACCATGAAAAGTAGGTGTGTGCATCTAAATGATTACTAATTTTGTCACAATGAAAATTAACTTTCATTCCCAACTCAAATTTAGTGACTTCCCAATGCTAACGGTCACTTTTTATCTAGAGAAGTAAGTTTGAGGGTATTTGTGGCCCATAATTTCTGATGTAGTAAGCAATTTCTAACTTTGAAAGTTGCTTATCCATGTGATTAATGAATCTCCTAATGAAAAAAAGTGACTAGCAATATGTCAATAATAATTTCAATGCATAAGTGGTTTGGTGCTTTCCATGAAAAGAAACGAGGTGATTTAGTAACTTATACCAAATGTAGAAATAACAGTCATGATAATAGTAAACTTCAGAAAAAGCAGCGCTGAAGAATTTGCACCTCCATTCCTAGAAAATGCCAATAGACACGGGTTATATTATTCTATTAAAGCATTCTTGGATAACTACTACTATGTACATCAAGCGGCGATACTTGTCCTCGAATTTCCACAAGCTAGAATGCTAAATTCCAAAGCTATACATCCTTATTCACTCACCAGTATTTATTCTACCTGATTGAACATCGCTTTAGGAATACAGATCAATTTTTCATTGGATTATTTCTATACAAAGCAATAACAAGCGATCCCAAGTCAATATGCAGAAACCAAGTTTTCCTTTGAATAACGTTTCCAATAGCTAATTAATTGCAATTCGCCTTAATGAGCATCATACAACAATATACAAAAGAAGAAGCCAGGCAATTTATTTTCGATTCATTTCGAAATACTTTGGTAGCGAAGCAAAGTTATAAGTAATCAATGGTACTCAAGAATGTGTGGGCACCATAGGCCTTGTGCGAGTTTAAATATGTACATATACAGATGGGGAATGATAATCAACCATCAATTCAAGGAAAATAGGATGATTGATTCTGTCTTCCGGCTCCGTTTGTTTTGCACAATATATTTTTCGAAAAAACATTTCAGGCATTCAGTTTGTCTAGGAAAATAAGTCAATGGAAGATATTTTTCTGGTCAATGGAAAACTATGCTTAAATTCAGGAATATGATTTCCTTTTTGAAACTAAAACTCTACATTTGAATATGGAAACCCCAACACTAGTTCCCGAGTCTTTGACGCCTGAGCTGGGATGATCAAGGCCGAGTGCTAGTCCATTGAGGCCGGGACCAAGTCTCTTATGCCCGAGCACAAGTCCATCAAGACTAGACTTGGGCCCATTGAGGCGAGGCTCGGGACCTTGGTTCCTAGGCACGACCCCCCCCCCCGGGGTGCCTAGGCTCGGGACCATTGAGGCCGGGCCCGAACCCTTGGTGCCCATGCCCTATGCCCCAATACCAGAGCTCGTGTCCATAGAGGTCAGGCTTGAGCCTCATGCTCGAGCTCTAGTCCCCTGCACTTAGGCTTAGGCCCACAAAGGCCATGCCTGAGTTGTTGGCACTCGAGTCCTTGATTAATGAATCATTCATCCTTTAAATCGAATTTTCAATTATTTTATTCAAAAATCAATTTTTTATGTTATTTTTAAATATATAATTTTATTATTTTTATTTTTTAATATCCAAATTTTAATTCTTTTTATTTTTCTTTTCTTTTTTTTTCCTTCCTTTTTTTTTTTCTTTTGCTTCTTCCATGACGACCAACCATAGACAAGGGAGAGCTCATTGCTTGTCGATCTGGATAGGTCGAGGCCTCGCCAGGCTTAGGAGAGGCTCGAGTCTCGCCGATCTAGCGAGACTCCAGCTCACTAGCCTAAGGCAAGCTCAAGCTTAGTGGCCTTAGGACAGGCTCAACTTTTGCCGATCTAGTGAGACTCAAGCTCGCCTGCCCCAGGCAAGCTGGATCTTGTCGAATCTAGCGAGGTGGAGCCTCGCCAACCTATGGCGAGGCTCCGAAAGCCAGTTGCAAGCCATCACAATGTCCATAATTCACCAAAGCAGAAGAAAATAGAAAAATATAAATATAAATATGGCGGGAAATATTTCCTAGGTAATTTTCCGATTTCAACTGAATACTAAAAAATTTTGTCATCTTCCTAAAAAATGATTTCTTGGTTGTGACATCGTTTGCGAAATCAACGAACAAGATGTTAAAATAGGTGGCACGGGTTCTTTGGCTTGTGTTTGAACAAGTGAGGGTATTAAGGGATGGATGATGGATCCATCTAGATGGAAAATGATTTCTCGGTTGTCACATTTATTGTCAAATGAACGGGCAAGATGTTCAAATAGGTAGCATAGGTTCTTTGGCTTGTGTCAGAATAAGTGCGTGTCATAGGGGATGGATAATGGACCCATCTAGATGGCTTTCCAAATGTTGACTTTAAGTCAACCAATGCATCCTAGGTAATTTTCAGGTTTCAGCTGAATACTGAAAAATTTTGTCATCTTCCTAAAAAATGATTTCTTGGTTGTGACATCTTTTGCGAAATCAACGGACAAGATGTTAAAATAGGTGGCACAGGTTCTTTGGCTTGTGTTTGAACAACTGAGGGTATTAAGGGATGGATGATGGATCCATCTAGATGGAAAATGATTTCTTGGTTGTCACATTTATTGCGAAATAAACGGGCAAGATGTTCAAATAGGTAGCACAGGTTCTTTGGCTTGTGTCAGAATAAGTGCGTGTCTTAGGGGATGGATAATGGACCCATCTAGATGGCTTTCCAGATGTTGACTTTAAGTCAACCAATGCATCCTAGGTAATTTTCAGGTTTCAGCTGAATACAGAAAAATTTTGTCATCTTCCTAAAAAATGATTTCATGGTTGTGACATCTTTTGCGAAATCAACGGACAAGATGTTGAAATAGGTGGCACAGGTTCTTTGGCTTGTGTTTGGGCAAGTGAGGGTATTAAGGGATTGATGATGGATCCATGTAGATGGAAAATGATTTCTTGGTTGTCACATTTATTGCGAAATGAACGGGCAAGATGTTCAAATAGGTAGCACAAGTTCTTTGGCTTGTGTCAGAACAAGTGCGTGTCTTACGGGATGGATAATGGACCCATCTAGATGGCTTTCCAGATGTTGACTTTAAGTCAACCAATGCATCCAGATTGACAAGTCAACCAGTGCCTCCAATGCCTCCAGGTTGCCTTCAAGTCAACCAATGCCTCTAGGATGACAAAACAACCGATGCCTCCGGGTTGACTTCAAGTCAACCAATGCCCCCAAAATCCAAAGTCCCCCAACTTCGGAAAATAAACTGAAGACGGACGAGCAAGCATTATTGATTAGCTGGTCATTGTCGGCACTAAAGATCTCTTGACTACCAAGAGCTCTATCAATTAAAATCATTTCAAACTGCGACTTTGGCAAAAATAATTAGAGTAAGTCTTTTAATATAGAAATTTTTCACCGTGGGAAGTAGGTATATGCAGATAAATGATTACTACTTTTGCCACTATGAAAAGTAACTTTCCTTCCCAATTATTTAAATTTAGAAACTTCCCCATGCTAACGGCCACTTTTTATCTAGAGAAGTAAGTTTGAGTATATTGGTGGCCAGTAACTTCTTCATGAAGTTAGTAATTTCTAACTTTGAAAGTTGCTCATCCATGTGATTAATGAATCTCCTAATGAAAAAAAAAGTGACTATTCATATGTCTATAATAAGTTCAATGCATGAGTGGTTTGGTGCTTTCCACGAAAAGAAACGAGGTGATTTAGTAACTTATACCAAAATGTAGAAATAACAGTAATGATAATAGTAAACTTCAGAAATAGCAGCGCTGAAGAATTTGCACCTGCATTCCTAGAAAATGCCAATAGACACGGGTTATATTATTCTATTAAAGCATTCTTGGATAACTACTACTATGTACACCAAGCGTCGATACTTGTCCTCGAATTTCCACAAGCTAGAATGCTAAATTCCAAAGCTATACATCCTTATTCACTCACCAGTATTTATTCTACCTGATTGAACATCGCTTTAGGAATACATATCAATTTTTCATTGGATTATTTCTATACAAAGCAATAACAAGTGATCCCAAGTCAATATGCAGAAACTAGGTTTTCCTTTGAATAACGTTTCCAATAGCTAATTAATTGCAATTCGCCTTAATGAGCATCATACAACGATATACAAAAGAAGAAGCCAGGCAATTTATTTTCGATTCATTTCGAAATACTTTGGTAGCGAAGCAAAGTTATAAGTAATCAATGGTACTCAAGAATGTGTGGGCACGAAAGGCTTTGTGCGAGTTTAAATATGTACATATACAGATGGGGAATCATAATCAACCATGAATTCAAGGAAAACAGGATGATTGATTCTGTGTTCCGGCTCCATTTGTTTCGCACAAAATATTTTTCGAAAAATCATTTCAGTTATTCAGTTTGTCTAGGAAAATAAGTCAACGGAAGATACTTTTCTGGTCAATGGAAAACTATGCTTAAATTCAGGAATATGATTTCCTTTTTGAAACTAAAACTCTACATTTGAATATGGAAACCCCAACACTAGTTCCCGAGTCTTTGACGCCTGAGCTCGGATGATCAAGGCCGAGCACTAGTCCATTGAGGCCGGGACCAAGTCTCTTATGCCCGAGCACAAGTCCATCAAGACTAGACTTGGGCCCATTGAGGTGGGGCTCGGGACCTTGGTTCCTAAGCACGACCACCGCCTGGGCTTGGGGACCATCGAGGCCGGCTCAACCCCTTGGTGCCCATGCCCAATGCCCCAATACTCGAGCTCGTGTCCATAGAGGTCAGGCTCGAGCCTCATGCTCGAGCTCTAGTCCCCTGCACTTAGGCTTAGGCCCACAAAGGCCATGCCTAAGTTGTTGGCACTCGAGTCCTTCATTAATGAATCATTCATCCTTTAAATCGAATTTTCAATTATTTTATTTAAAAATAATTTTTATGTTATTTTTAAATATATAATTTTATTATTTTTATTTTTTAATATCCAAATTTTAATTCTTATTATTTTTCCTTTCTTTTTTTTCCTTCCTTTTTTTTTCTTTTGCTTCTTCCATGATGGCCGACCATAGACAAGGCAGAGCTCATCGCTTGTCGATTTGGATAGGTCGAGGGCTCTCCAGGCTTAGGCAAGGCTCGAGTCTCGCCGATCTAGCGAGGCTCGAGTCTCGCCGATCTAGCGAGGCTCCAGCTCACCAGCCTAAGGCAAGCTCAAGCTTAGTGGCCTTAGGAAAGGCTCAAGTTTTGCCGATCTAGTGAGACTTAAGATTGCCTACCTCAGGCAAGCTTGACCTTGTCAAATCTAGCGAGGTGGAGCCTCGCCAACCTATGGCGAGGCTCCTAAAGCCAGTTGCAAGCCATCACAATGTCAATGATTCGCCAAAGATGAAGGAAAATAGAAAAATAAAAAACCAAATATGGCGGGAAATATTTCCTAGGTAATTTTTAGGTTTCAGCTGAATACTGAAAAATTTTGTCATCTTCCTAAAAAATGATTTCTTGGATGTGACATCTTTTGCGAAATCAACGAAAATGGTGTTAAAATAGGTGGCACAGGTTCTTTGGCTTGTGTTTGAACAAGTGAGGGTATTAAGGGATGGATGATGGATCCATGTACATGGAAAATGATTTCTTGGTTGTCACATTTATTGCGAAATGAACGGGCAAGATGTTCAAATAGGTAGCATAGGTTCTTTGGCTTGTGTCAGAATAAGTGTTGACGACCCGTTTAGTCATTTATTGCATTAAAAAATTAGGGGTTAATTTTATCCCTGAAAAAATAGTTAATTGCATAGCATATAGTTTTTAGGTACATTCATTTTTAATTTGCAAATGTGTTTGAATTGGTAGTTCTGAACTTTAATTTGATAAGTTGGATTAAGCCCACGAAGAGAGCAAATTAGCCAGAGCCCGTTATGGAGAATTGACGTTGGATTTTTCAGTATTTTTTAGGAAACAATGTGAGCTCATTTTTGTGAGATTCGGAATCTGGAAAAATTCAATTACAATCAAGGAAGTTTGGCAATGTTCGATCAATCTTTGGTGAGTTATTAAAAATAATAAAATCAATGGACGATCTAATGGAAAAAAAGGATTTCTTGCTGATCGTGTGAACGTAAACTTGCGGACAAAGACATCAGAAAAAGGCAAGAAAGGGTTAGCTGATGGGAAGAAATATTTAAAAAATATTCTTCAATGAGGACACATGGATCCGCAATGCATACAAGGGAAAGAAAAAAGGAATAAAACCTCACAAAAAAGGGAAGTCAGTCGGTGGCTTTCTTCAGTATATTCATATTTCCTGTTTTGAAATGCAAAGTCGGACGCTATAAAAGCAAGCTCACGATAGACAAAGAGGAGGGGAGATATACAGAAAGACACGGCCATAGTTCTCGAAAAAAGGGGATTCTTCTCTGTTTTTTTTAGGTCAGAAATTTAAACATAAGAGGAGAAGAGACCTTTTCCTTTTATTTTGGTTCTTTCATCAGGGAGCTTCGAAGGAGCAGCAAAAAAAAAGAAAGTCAAAAGGGGAGGGCTTGAAATTCTGAAGGAGTGCAGAGAGGGGACGTGAGTGGGAACACGTGAGAGACAAAAGTGGAGAATCCCTCTTTTGCGAGTTGGACGTCTACACATTGAAGAAGTCTTGAAGGAGAATCCGCAAGAATCATCGACACGCACTTGGGAGAGAACGAAATATTCTCTCTCCACGACGTTGCCCGCAAAACCTTGACTCCATCTTCATTGCAGCGTCTTCACGTGACCACCGCAACAACGTCCAAGACCCCCACAAGTCCCGCAAATCGGATGCCACCCTTGCCGACATATTCCATTGCCTTACTCGAGTCCTTCGTGACGCCACCGCTGCCCGAGGCGTGCCACCCCAATGTTGAGTCGCCCCCTGATTTGTGTCGTGAATCACCACCACCAACCGGGATCTACTCCAGCTACTTGTGAACAACAGTCCAAGAGTCTCTCAGTTGGCCTTCTCAACGTCGACACCGATCCTTGCCTCGTTTCACTGAGTTGTTGTTTATTGCTGAACCGTTGCAATTCCGGCGAGTTCACCGGGATTAATATCCCAAACGATTCCTTGTGTTCTCGCTCTCTTTTGCAGGTTTATCGGTGCTTTTGTCCACGACCAGCAACAAAACCGTGGCGTCCCACGAATTCAAAAAGGGAACAAAGTTGAGAAAAAACCACGGGTGTAAACCATTGATGAGCTTGAAGAAAGTAATCCGTTCCGGTAGAAAAGGAGATCGTGAAGATGTTTAATCTCTATCATATTCGACACGAGGACCCAGGAACATGCTTCCTTCGAAATAGTTCATTGGTCGTGAGCCCGTCATCGTCCGTCTTGACGCAAACTGTTATTCATGAATCCTTCACGCTAGTCCCATTGCGGAAACTAATCATCCGCCCATGGCTGCCTGTCTCCACATCAAGCTGCAGCAACGTGTCTGGTTCCATACAATCGAGACCGATCCTGCAAAGTTCTATTCTTTATTTTTACTGCAGAATTTTTTTGGCACGGTTTCATACCCATTACACATAGAAGATGCCACTTTATTATTTCTTTTAATGTGTAGAAGTGGCCTAAGAGGGTTGCTCGGTCAAAGTCATCAGTGGAGGCATTCAGCAAGCATTCGAGTCACTAACATTTGCGCAGGAGAAGGGCACACGTCCTTTGAGTAAAGGACGACGTATGCATTGAGAGGAGGGAGGATTTCGCACACTTATTTGATAGAAATTTGGATCATCTCCCAATTGTGGTTCTCTAGGTTTCTCGGGAGCTGCACGCAAAGCCCCTGGCGGGTAACCATCCCGTGAGCCTGGCTGAACACCACCACATTGCGTCGCGAGTACCCGCTTGAGGATTGGAATTCGGAAGCCAATATTCAAATTAGGTGAAAATCTTATCTATTTTGATTTCCTAAAATTCCGTTTCCTTATTTGAAATATTCCTCAATGCACATGATTGAAATTCTCAATATTCTATCATATTCGTAATCTCGAGTAGCCTTACAAGTTGGGAAATCTTCCTAATTTCGCAACGTACATATGATTGACGGTCCGATTTCACGCTCGAAATACGACCCGCAATCGTACGGAAAAATCACCAATCCGATCTCAAGCTCGAGATATGATTCGTGATTTTATTTAAAAATTGGTCAATCCGATCTCATGCGCGAGATACGATTCGTCAATTTATTTCCTGAAATTAAATGGACGTTGATGATATCTTGCTTGATATGTGGTGCCGTGCTGTTCTTAATGCCTTATTTGCTTGCTCCCGTAAGGGAAAAAAATATTTGAGTTAGATTAGATGCAGGTTAGGATATTACTCGTTTGAGGTTATTTTGCATGTCTATAATAGGAAATTTATTTATTTCGAATTTCTTAAATAAAAATACCAAAAAACATAAATTTAGGTTGTTAGATTTCTGTTTCACTAGTTTAAATTGCATGTTTAATTATTT
Organism: Eucalyptus pauciflora; assembly: GCA_007663325.1. Taxonomy (NCBI): domain Eukaryota; kingdom Viridiplantae; phylum Streptophyta; class Magnoliopsida; order Myrtales; family Myrtaceae; genus Eucalyptus; species Eucalyptus pauciflora. Next base: position 3,986 of record VMYD01000212.1, on the reverse strand, counting down.
GGCAATTATTAATTTCGAAAAAAAAAAAAAGGGAAAAACAACAACAAAAAAAAATCATCATGCATCTATCACGTATAACTAGGGCATTCTTTGTACGTCATTGCATATTAAGATTGCATGTTTATTAATTATAGGTTTAAATAATTTATCCTAGATAGATTGCATGTTTTTATTAAAAAAATAAAAAATCATGTGCACGCCATATAGAATTAGGTTCATGAAAATGCACGTCATTTAGTGATTGTTGCTAGGTTCATTTAATTAGAAATTGCCCATCATCAAGATTAGGTCATTTTGGTTAATTTAGATTGCATATTTAATTATTGCATGCTCATTAAGAAATCACAAAAAAAAATTATTTTACTCATTCATATAGTTTAGGTCATATTGCCATGCCATATCATTCCATGTTAGATTAGTAGCATTGCATATTGCATGATTTTCATTAATTAAGTGAAAACAAAACAAAAATTGCGTGTTAATTAGAAACCATATCTAGAGTTGTTGATATGGATTTTAATTTAACATTGCAGATGCTCTCGTTGCTTTGAGGTAAGTTTTGCAATTTATTCATTATTTATCTTGGTGTTAAATTGGTGGATTGCGCACCCGCATGATTGCTTCATATGTTAGGGAAATAGATTTAAAATCAATCCAAGCTGCTTGCCAAACATTTTTTTTAAATAAAGAATGGTACCGAAAGGGCATTAGAGAAATCTAGTGTAACCAAGTCCCCGTACCCATAGTCTCTGGTTCGTAGGAGTAAAGTAAACCTCCCGTTGCTTTACTTGGGTTTCTAATCGACCCACCAAAAATAGATTAGTGGCGACTCCTAATTAAAAATCATTTGCATGTTAAGAACTTAAACTTAAGTCGCGAATTGGTATGGGCTTGGGAGAGCCCGAGTTAAGTCTAAACTTAACAATCCATTAGCCAAACCTTAGGTGGTTCACACCCGAAAAAAATTGGTCGCGACAGCTTGGCGACTCCGCTGGGGACTTGAGTTAAAACTCTTAGTGGACTTAGGCCAATTTTCTTTTTCTTTTGAAAAATGTTTTTGTTTGGCAGCGAGGATTCCAGGTACGTCCCTAACATTTAAGGTGTTAAATGTTTTTGCAGGATGGGAGGTATAAGGGGAAGTGTTTGCTAACCTTTGTTTTGCAGGGAGGTGTAGGAATGTATGGTTTATTTTCATGTTGAAGTGTTGCTTGATATAAACTGTTGTGCATGCTTTGCATTTACACTACACTTTTGCACACACAACCTGCCGCCGGACTTGGGCCGCATAGGATCATTTAAGATGGTGTTGAGATGGATACCACTCCGACCGCATGCTCGCGGTACGAGTCGCCCATCTCAATCCCGAAGTTTTTTCACGGTGTCAAGAGTACCCACCTCGGTCCGCATGCCCGCGACCCGGGTCGGCTCTTTGACCAAGCCGGAGTCATGAGGACCCGACATAGTCCACAAGCCCGTGGCTAGTCCGATCATCCTTGTGGCTCCACTTTGATAAGCCTTATAGATTAGAAATCGAGCCACTTACCATGCGCATGTTTATGTGATTGCCATTGATTCTTCTTGGTGAAGTAAGTCTTCTATCCCTATACTATGCAATTTACTTTTGGTCCGTCCATGACAATCTAGGTTAGTCATTTGATCTAATTCATTTGTCAATTAAAAAAGAAATGAGGAAATTGTCATGCAATGAATCATTTAAAAAGAACTTTGGAGAATTTGTTTTCAATTCATGTTTAGGAAACTTGATCTTGCTAGGGTGTCTATTTTTCTAGCTCTCTTTAGGAAACACCCCTCTTCTACAAACTTTTCATGAATAAATGAAAAAATCGATTAGGTCATTGTCATGGATTGACTTTTTATTCACATCTCATGCTTACATGCTCCCGTTTATTTGAATTAGGTGATTATGGAGCGATCTCGCTCACCCATCCGTTCATGATCAAGAATTAGAATGACGGATCAAAAAGAGCTAATTGCGACTCCAAGAAGAGAGCCAAGAAGACCTTTTGAACCGTCTCATTTTCTCGAGGTAGTTGAATTTGATGCCATCTTGAAGAGGCTAGCGATATATCTAGATGGAAGAATATCTCGCCTGAAGGGTTCGCATTATAAGATCAAGGAGGGTGAAAAATTTCAAGTACACATGATTCATGGTCCTAAGTAGTTCGATCTCCTCATTTAATTAAGGGCATGTAGCTTCCCTTGCGTGGGAATTTTTATCGCTCTTTAAGGATTGGTTTCAATTTCTTCTGTGCTTGAACATCACGTTTTTCAATAAATGTAATTTGATTGATAAATATCAATAAAATTACAAGTTTTGTTTTAAGGACATGATGGGGTACACCAAACCAGCCCATTGACGATATCCAACAATGAAAAGAAAATATCATCCATGGAGAAAATCTGAGGACCGGGCTCCTTCATGCTTCCTCATCCAAAATATTCCTTAAAAAAAAATCATTTTTGAAGTAATTTCCAAAAGCATGCATTAGGTTACCCTTGTTTGTTTTTCTAACTCATTTACTTCATGTCTCAGAGCATAACAGAGAGGCATTTGAAAATAACGCGTCAATTTCCAGTGATAGTTCGCCCGTTGATTTGGGAACATACATCCGAAGGAAAATAGACATGAGGGCAAATGATCATTTCCTAGCCGATTGTGATGAAATCTCCCAAGAGTGAAGAAAATCATCTTGATTCCAAAGTGTGATATGTGGCACATCTCATAACAATTTGTGTGAGATGTCATTCTTGAAGGCCAAATGAAGTTTCTCATTTCCATGAGAAAATAATGGAACAAATCAAAAGATGATAATCCGTCTTGGATGAAATGGATACATTGTGTTCATGAATATAATTAATTCTGGAATTGACATTCTATTCTTTTCCTTGCAGATGATAAATTTGGGGCATGGCAGATTTCGGTAGTGACCCAACAGAGATAAAATCTCAACCTGAGCCAAAATGGTTGTGCAATTTGAATTTACTCTGATGTTGCATAGTATCCTATTCATGCACGTTCTCTTGTGCAGGGGCAAAAGCGGGTCTCCACTTTTAATGGATAGAGACGATCCAAAGACATCCATTGCTGAGGCAATTCTTTTGTGGAGCAATTCCCCTAAATGAGTGCTTAAAACCATGTTTTGAGTGCAATAAATTGTTTGTTTTGAAGTAACAAACTCTTTTCATGCTTAAAGTTGCTGGACTCTTTTGAAAAGGGAATTTTCATATTGATTTAGCTCACCAATTTCATGTGGAGATTTGTCAAGATAGACAATTCAATAAAGTGACATCAATGCTTAAGAATGCGAAATGAGACGTGTCAGGATGATGAAAGGCAAGCCCTATTCTATACACAGTCCCATACTTATACACTTGTGAGATGAGTGTAGGAAGTTCCATATCTGCAAGGTAAAGAGTTCTCTCGCAAAAGGTACGATGACCGAAATGATGAGGGGCAATTCATTTTTCTATCCCAAACACTACAGGCGATCCATTGCTTAACATTTTTGAGCCTATACACTTATGGATATTCTTTCAAATTATCCCTGTCAAGAACCACCCCCACATCGGGGCAACTAAGAGATCAAATGGCATCATGAGGTGAGGAAAATGAATTGAAATTTTCTTGCTCTCACTTGCATCAATCTTCAAGTTATGCTATTACATTGAATTCATGTGTTAATTTAAGTGCCTTAGGATGACGAAGAGCATTTCTTTCTCTATCCTATACACTTATATCCTTTGCATAGCCCACTTGAGCCTGCAATTTCATTTCTTTAAACCCAGTTGATGATCAACCCCCACACTGGGGCAAGGCAAAAGGCAGATGAAGACTCTTGAAAGGTTATAGTGTCATTTAAAGTGTAATTGCTTGACGCATGCATTATGCGCAAGAATTGAATTCAAAATAGAACTAAGGGGCATGAAAAAGCAGTGTGCCTGGTAAAAGCAAGGCCAATGCCCAT